>OU015490.1:1020000-2342500 GCA_907164885.2 Dolomedes plantarius | reverse complement strand
AATAAAATAAACTCCTATTTATTATTTTAGCCCACATAAAATTTATATTTATTTAATATTTCTTGTCAAACATTAGAAGATTTGGGTTAGTGCCAAATTCTAGCGTATATTAGTAATAAGTTAATTCACGTGGGAAATTAATGAAAATATAATAGAATTCCGTAAAGGTATTTTGTTTCTTTCACAGTATACTTATTAAATGTCACAAATTTATATTTTCTGCACATATATAGCGTTATTTGTAATGACTGTACTGTATGTACCCCATGAAGAAAATTTCTGCTTGTTTTTAAAGCTTCAAATGAATTTTATAACAAAAAAAAATAGTAAAACTGCATAGATATTTTCTGAACATGAAATTTCTTTTTAAATTCAAAGTTTTATTGCAATATTGCCATTTTTGTAAGATTCATGTACCCTTAAAATTTGTAGTAACGAATAAACAAGATTTGTCAATATCAGGTCAGTGATTACCAAATTAACAATATATTCAAGGCTTCAATTCCAAATTTCAGCCTTTTCTATTTTTTTTAAGATTTGCCCTGTTTCTGGACGTTGAAATGTATACATCAACAAAATTAAAATACTTACTTTTTTACCAGATTTGGCGAGACGTCTTCCTTAAAGAAACAAAAACATATTAATGTCCTCTGATCGAAGCCTCAAATATTTTTATTAAATCCACAGTTTTTCTTATTCAAAAGAGGGATGGAAGCATTTAAAATATCATTATTTCCATCTGTCGGCTAGGAAATGAATCTTTCCCTCTGCGAACATCTGGTATGTAAATACAGAAGAGATGTAAAAAATCACTGAATCTGAAAAGTTCTCTTCATTTAATTTCAAAAACTTGGGAATATCGTATACAAATATCCTTATTGTTTGTGTAATTATCATCTAACCTGTACCAAATGTAGGAGGCCCAGGGGTGATTAGACACCGAATAGTTTCGGCGTATTTTTGCACAATTACTATTTATAAAATTCAAATAATGTTAAATTTATTGTGTAAATTAAAACACGGTTGAGAATTTAAATTATTTAGAAAATAATTTTGAGCAGCAGTCTTGGATTAAACAATTGGAAGTGGTCCTTGGATGATATGCATTATTGGACAGAATCCAAAAAAAGCATATTATACCGGGTGGTCATAAAGAAACTTTGCTGATATATGGACCTCTAGCGGCTCTTCTGTTCAACCGATCGAGATGAGATTGCAGATATAGTTATTCAGAGGTATGAGCTCGGGATTCTGTGAACGGCAACTGTCGCAGTGTAGGCGACAGTTTTTGAAAGTTAAACAGGTGCAAAGATGGGCACAAAGAATAGGAGAAGAAGATATGTTCCAAACAGCGGATAAATGGTGTACAGATGCAGTTTACGATCTTCTTATGTCAGAAAGGGAGACGAGAATTGACGTGTGAAAGGGGAACGGTCGAAAATTGATTGCAAGGAACGGCGGCCAGCTGCAGTTAATGACCTGGACAGGCAGAAATAGGAAACGAAGGGGTCCGAAATTTGATGTTAGTTAAGGATGAGTTAGGACTTTACGAGCTTCAATGCGTTAGGAGGTCGGCAGGGAGTCGGAATAGAAGCGTGAGAATATATGGGCGTGAGAATTCTCCAGAAGGGTGCAACGACTGACGCCCCCTTCAATTTTGAGTGGAGGAGTTATTATTATAAAAAAAGAGTTGGAGCCAATAAAGGGTATCCATATTTACCCATTGGTCAGGAGGTGACCACCAATGAAAAGCCTAGAATGAAGTGGGGGAGTTAAGTAAAAAGATAGAGATGGCTGAGTAAATCAGAGAGATATAGAGTTGAAAATCAGTGAGGCAGATTAAGTTTAGAATCCGCTGAGGAGAAGTCGGAGTCAAGAAAGGCGGAAAGGGCCGCATATGACTAAAAAAGATAGAGGTGTAAGCCCTCATGTGCCAATGAATGTTATGCCTGCCGATTGAAGGATCACTTGAGCCGAAAGCCTTCCGCGCCGACCTAAACTAAATGCGCCCGCCTAATGACCCCAGGAGCGAAGTCGATCTGACGACCAGCCGATAGCTTAGCCCTAGAAGGAGATACCTGTCCAGGAAACCAGAACTCTCCCATACCGCACCCCTTCGTCGAGCGAGCGCCCGCTACCAAGAGGTTGTAGCGTCCCGGAGCCCCGTATGCATAGATGATCGCTACCAGCCACCACCGCCCAGAGTGTAAAGTTCTTGTGCCACAGATGACCGCTGCAAGCCACCTCTCGTCCCTCACGATTTTCCCCAGCCGTGCAAGTATCAGGTACGGGATTTTGTTTATTTGGTGATCTTGTGCCGATGCTCAGTTAGATTAGGAGGCTTATAGTAGCCGCTATTAATATTGCATGTTGTCATAGATATATGTCTCCGAATATTTGTGGTGTTGTATAATAATAGTTAGAATATGAAATTGAGTAGTAAAAGTATAAGTGATATGAGATATATATATGTATTGTAGTAACATGATAAAGGAGTAATGATAGGAAGTCAATAATGAGTAATGTTAATGGTATATATAGTGTGAATATGAAATTGAATAGTAAAAGGATAAGTGATATGAGGTATACATATGTATTGTATTAAAGCTTCGAATAATCAAATAATGAAATTGAGTAATAAAAGTATAAGTGATATGAGGTATACATATGTATTGTATTAAAGCTTCGAATAATCAAATAATGAAATTGAGTAATAAAAGTATAAGTGATATGAGGTATATATATGTATTGTATTAACATGATAAAAGAGTAATGATAGGAAGTCAATAATGAATAATGTGAATTGTATAAATAGTGTGTTGATAATTAATAAATTGATTTGTGATCATACACATGAGTAATCACTAATCCTTTGTGTCAAACATTGTACTAACCACAATTAAATATTACATAATTAATTAAATTACTTTCACAGCAACCAAGTAACGCTTACGGTTAGGATTATAGGTACAGAAACTCGTGATTTAAAATGGCAACACCCATTTTTTACCATCGTCAAATACTCAGCGCATGCGAAAACTCTAAAGAGCGTTGGAACGGTACGTGTATCACAAAACACGGACGATTTATCCTCTAGAGACCCGAGCCTAAAATAATGCACTTTATTCATAATTTTTAACTTTATCTAGCATAAATAACATTAAATAAATATATACAAAAAATTTCAATTCCAAAGTTTTAATTATGTTAATTAAGTGGTACCCAAATGGGTACCTTGGGTTTATATACAGACAAAAATCAGTTACTTCTCATGGAATTCTAAGAAACAGTTTCTGTTTTGAAAGCTCAAAAATAGATTACATTTAATGCATCTAAGTCTGGATTTTCCTTTACAGCCTGAATTGCGGCATTACTTCTGATTTTGCAATTTGGACTGCACTTTGAAATGCCAATTTTGTCGTACCTCATATGATTGCCTGGTATGGGAATCACCTTTTTGGACATATTTTTCGCTGAACTGTTTTCTTCTAATAATTTTGAGGTTTTTAAGAATTAAACTTTCTGCAATTACAAGTAGTTTGAATTGTATCTATTGTAGATAGTCTTTTCTTAGCACCTGACTTCGTTCGCAATGGCATGTGTAGAGTATCCATGCATTACACGTTGCCATGTCAAGGAAATGTGCAAAAATACCCATTGGCCATTTTTTGGTGCGTGTTGAAATAGGATAGTGTGAAATAAATCTATCCATTAGATCTACTCCACTTATATAAGTATTATATGCTTTCACAGCAGCAGGTTGCTTGAAATCTATCTTCCTATTTGCTTCCTTGCTCTATCTCTTGCAAATTCCTTCTGGATTGATGCAAAATGCACTGGACAACATCAATACCGACTTATTGTCTTTCCATTTGACTAAACATGCTGTTCCATATTCACAAGTTCGGAATTTAAAAGAGCCTCTTTCCATATCTCGATCTTGCGGAAAAATTAGCTGTAGTACCATCAGTTCGTTTGCTCATTACGGTTCCAGTGAAAAAAAAATTTTTTTGGCACTAAGGTAATCAAGAATTGGTATACCTGTGAAAAACCTGTCGGAAAAGGATGAAAAATTTATGTTTCTGGCACTGTACTAACTAAATGCTTTACTATAGCTCCTCCTAAACCATAAGATGCCTTTTCATCTGTTGGCACTGTATCTGCACCCGTATAGATAACAAAATCCAAAACTAACCCATCCTGAGTAGTGAGTACAAAATTTTTCAATCCTATAGGGTTAGACTTTGATGGGACATATTGTCTCATTGCACAACGACCAGAAAATGGGATCATCTGCTAATCAGTGGACAAACATTTTTTCCGAGGCAGATCTTTTCCCCTTTTTCTTTTCTGGTTTGGAGAAGCAGGTAGTACCTTTACAGGAGTAATTATTTCTTCTCCATTGTGCAGTCTTCACTTTCAGGTTCGAAATTCTCAAGGAAATCATGATTATCAGTATCTGATAATTTTTTAACACTTTGTGCAAGAAGAGCTTGAATTTCCTCTTCTGTCAGAAAACGAACTCAAAAAAATAGCAAATTTTTTTAGCATTCGAGACCCGAGGTCCCCAATTGGGTACCTTCTTTTTGAACATCGTTAATAACACAAATAAATATAAATAATGTGCATTAATTCATGTTTATATAGTTACTATAGTCTAAACTTTAAATAAAAATAACACAAAATGTAAACGAAAGATTTTAAAGAATAAAGATAAATAGTTTTCTTACCTCTAGTACGTCTAGAAGCCATTTTCAGATTTCCCGCCACTTTAACTCAAGAATCTGACTTCGGATATGGAACTGGTAGCACCATCTAACAGGAATCGCTTAAAATAGACTTTACCTAGTTGGGTGCCGTCGGTTTCGAAGATGATAAAGGTAATTAATGTTTCTGGGGATGTTTTAAAAAAGGTACCCAATTGGGTACCGTGGGACTCAAGAGGTTATGCACGCACAAAAAACAGGTCTGCGAACGGCCTACAAAAATGTTATATGGACCTCTAGCGGCCGTTCCATTCAACCTATCGAGATGAGATTTCAGATATAGTTATTCAGATGTATGAGCTAGGGATTCTGAGAACGGTAACACAGTGACGCTCACGGTTACGGTTATAGGTATAGAAACTCGAAATTTTCAATTGGCAACGCCCACTTTTTCCCATCGCAAAATGCTCAGCGAATCCTAAAACCCTAAAAAGCGTTGGAACGGTACTTGTATCACAAAAAACGGATGCGTTATGCACGCACAAAAAAACAGCTCTGCGAACTGCTAACAAAAACACGATCAGAATGATTTTTATCGGTTTTCTGCGCTGAATATCTGGTGAACGGCGTTCTGTGACTGGTTTCTAGCCTCTGTCATATGCAAATTTCTTCCGTGCGCCCCGATCGTGTCTTTGTTGGCCGTCCGCAGAGCTTTTTTTTGTGCGTGCATAACGCGTCCGTTTCTTGTGATACACGTACCGTTCCAACGCTCTTTAGGGTTTTTGCATGCGCTGAGCATTTTGCGACGGGAAAAAGTGGGCGTTATCATTTGAAAATTTCGAGTTTCTATACATAAAACCGTAACCGTGAGCGTCACTGTGTTGCCGTTCTCAGAATCCCGAGCTCATACCTCTGAATACCTATATCTGAAATCTCATCTTGTTGAGACTAGTCATCTAGTTGAACGGAACGGCCGCTAGAGGTCCATATTTCGGCAAAGTTTCTTTTTGACCACCCGGTATATTAAACTAAGAGATATCCATAGTAAATAAAATATATTTTCTAAAAATAAGTTTAAATATGTATAAAGCGACTCTTATCAGAACTTTTTGGTGATACATCTGTGATATCCTTCTATTAAAATCATTAATAATAGTCTATGGTTTGCTTATAATACACTCAATATTGTGTTTTATTTATTGAGTTGATTTAAGAAGAAAATAAAATCTACTTGTTTCTTCCTTCCTATTCTGGAAATATGGAAATAAGAATTTCCTATCTACATTTTATAATTAAACCATCATACTAAAGAAATATGCAGTTTTCGTAATCTCTAACTTGCAGCTTATAGGAATATGTTTTATAATTTTTTAATACGCGCTTTTGCCATATTTCTGCAGGGAAAACTTCCTTTCCTAATTATATAAATTAAATTGAATGTGCATATAGGATAAAAAAAGTATGCATATTTTAAGAATAACTATAAATTAATTTTTTGGGGTGTTTTTCTTACGTTTTTATATTTACTAAAAGAACATTTCAAATGTTCATTAAGCCGTCAGGGATTTTAACAGAAATATCTCTACTTTGTTATTTGGTAGAACTTGAAATATATATAATAATTTATTTATTATTGCTGTATTTATAGATTAAATGCAGTCTACGCGAACAATGAAAGATATCGCTAGTTTAAAATTTGCAAATTTTGATAAAACTTTTTATACAACTTCTAAACAACAATGCAGCAACAAATTTCGAAATGCAGCATTAAAAATCTAACAAAAAAATTAACAGCTTTATTCCATCTTTGATATACCGATATAGATTTGACTTGCCATAATTATAGATCAAGAAAATTAAAGTTGTTGACCTTCAAATTAAGGTATTTAGCCACAATGCTGTATGAAACCACAGTTGATTCTTTTTTTAATACTACTTTCAAGTATTTTTACTTCCTTTCATTTTCTAATTAAACGACCAAAGTGACTGCATGCACTTCTTGAAATAGCAACACCAGAGCTAGCCAGTAATACTATCGAAATCACTTTCTTCCTGCTACGTATTTTTACTGCATGTCACTCTTAACGAGTGCTGACTGCTGACTCACAAGTTTGTGGGTAAATTCAGAGGGCTTAACTTTAAAGCTCTGCTTAGGTAAAAACCCATCCAAGGTAAAGTTTCACGGCGAAATTTCAGCACAAAAACTTTGCCCTGAAGGGTCTCAAACCTGAACAGCCCAACGACCCTAACCTTGAACTTGATCTTGGAATACTCTCAGATATGACGTCATCAGCCAAAAACATTTAAGTGTAGCACAAAGACTGGTAGCGAAAATTTCAGACCAACGACCTAGCACAAAAGAGATGTCTACAGGTTAACTCCTCTTTGTTTGAAACAGGTCCAGAAATATTCTCTATATGACGTCAATAGTCAAAAACATTAAAGTCAATGTGTAGACAAAGGAAAACACAAAGTCATAGTGATAGAAGATTATGCCGCCCGGAGAAAGTAAAATCAAATGATAGTATTCGTGATGTCACACAGTTTTCGAATAGTTATTGGCAATAAGAATTATTATTATTATCTCTTTCCCAAATTTGCATTTCTACCATTTTAGAGTTTCCTAAAATGTATTAAAAACAAGTAATATAGCAATGCCTTTACAATGCTTAACAGAGGAAGAAAACGTAATTAATTTTTATCACTAAAATGCTAGTGTTATCGATTTGCCAGATATGCATTTCTGCCTTTATAAATTTCCCCACAATTTTCCAAAAATCAAAGTTATGTAGCAATGCCTTGTCAGAGTTTAACAGAGGAATAAAATAAAGTGAATTTAAATTTATTTAAAGGAATTATGTTTTCAGTACATAATTTTTTTACAATAAATGTCACTGCCCATAGACATTTTATTAAAATCGGTTAGCAAGTACTCTCCCAGTCAGCAATTGCATCATATAAAGAAAATGACGTTGGTGTAAGAGAGAATTAATTGCTGCATATTTTATTTATAGCAACAAGTTTTAAAAGGCTCATTAATATTCTATGATTCCTGTTCTATTCCTTAGTGTAAAAGGCAAACCGGATAAAGCAAATTTATAAATAAATAAGTTGTATTAACAACAATTAAAAGCGTTATTGCAATTTCGTTTCTATTCAGATCAAATTCTCTGCTGAAAGAATCCCCCAGAGGTCCACAAATTGAGTCTGAAATATACCTCTTTATCTAAACTGGAAGACACGCCTCTCATTAGATACAAATTGTTTTAACCACGCAAGTAAATGTCTTGATAAAGTTTTGCATATTCCCCGAGGAATTTCTAGTTACTCTTTTGATAAATGCCAAGAATGATTTCTATCAGCACATCCACTTACACATTCGTTAACGTCGGACATCAAACATTGATTTATTAAGCAAAAGATCAAAATACTCCATCACTCACGGAATCTTAATTATCCTGATGAATTATTGTTTTATAAAAGTCGTTAAGGTTATGAGCATTCAGCCTCATGGCAATTTCCCATCATTACCTAGCATAGAATGTTGAAAAAAAATAGATGTTTCGGTTTTAACTTATGTATCAGAAAAGTATAAAAATATATTATATACTTTTAGGTGTCAAATTTAATTTTCTGCGTCTAGTGTTTCAATAGTAGTTTTTAACCGATGTACCGTTTAGTCATGTTTCTAGAGAACTCATCCACTACCTGTGATTCTGAATTCAAAAAGAAAAAGTTTTATATAATTAGGTAAAATTTGCGATGTCATATAGTAAAATTATATATACAAGTTTGCAATTTGCAGTTAAGTTTCCCAAAAGTTTGTTTCAATGAAATTATAGAGAAATTTTTCTGGAACAGCTTTATATATTTTTATTCGAAAGGACTTGCATCAATTGAAACGCAAAATAATGTGATGTTTTTCCTTGCTTTGAAATATTTTCCTATTCACATATATAGAGAATTGTAGATGCCGTTCATTTTAAATAGACAAATGTTATTAGATCAATTTATTTTACTCATAGTAATAATCGCATGTTTATAATTCATAATTCCTTTACAGCATTTTTCTATAAAATATTACATTTCTAGTATGAAATGTGCATTTTGTAAAAAGTCTCTTTCAAAGATCTAAAACATTACGTTTCGAGTTTTTGAATAAGGTTAGACAAAAATCATGTTCACTAAACAGTCTCTAATTAAGTTATTTTATAATGAAAAAAATTATTCTTTCTAAACTATGACCAAACAAATTATTCAACTAAATCATAAAACTTCTAAGACTCATTAGATACTAAACACTCATTAAGTACCATATGAATGTCTAGATTGTAATCAGCTTTGATTATAAAATATTAAAGTGTATTAGTTTATAACTATCCAATCCACCAGATAAAATATGTTTCGGCGTACATTAATAAGAGCAATTGGAATTTTGGGATTAAAATCATTGTAAAAAGTTTCTTACGATTAACTGCTGCAATGGAAGAAAAGAAAATTAGTCTGAATGCTTTGAAAGTATAATATTGCATTAATCAGTTTCAACACTATTTTATTTATTTTTGTGTGTGTGTTCCGGATATGAAAGCAGAATTTCCGTGAGTTTGATTCACAGTTTTTTTCATCGCAAAACGCAATAAACCCTCCTGAGGTTTACAGAAAATAAATTACCAAAATTCAATGCCCAGGGAAATTTAATTTTCCAACTTACACGCCAAATAAAGGGATAATTTTAATCTCTTGAGAATAAAAATAGGTTAGAATATTTCATGCAAAGCTGTAAGAGCTAATAAATACAGTCTTGAGAAACTTTCTTTATAAGTATTTGAGTAGGCTGTATAGTGCAGGCTTATCTTAATTCCTTAAGGGATAAAAATTGAATTCGTATCTTTCGCCAAAACTTCTTGAAAGTTATACATACAGTTCTTTAAAAACTTATACTTTATAAATATCTAAAAGGTTTTCATTTTTTATTAATGTTGACTTAAACAACGAATAACTTTAATGAGGGAACAAACTGTGTAAAGATGTGTAGGTGGGATGCTAGCAATTCGAAGAGTTATTTAAACTTAATCCCCTATAAGAGTTCTAAAATGTGTATGATATGTATTTAATAGCATGCGCATTTTACATCCGGATATATTCTAATCGGCGGTGCTTTCAAAACGAAGCAGATCTAAATTAAGTGTAGCACAACTGAAATTTGGTGTAATTAGCGGATTTCTGTAAATATTATCAGATATTGTAGACAAGTAAATACAAGAACGTGCATCTCTAATGTTCTGCTTATTGTTTAATAAAGGAGTCATTCTAGCTTAATCCACATATTTATATTTAGGTTTTTTTTATTTCGAAAAAACGGGCCAGTTCTAAGCCAAGGCCAGTTCTAAGCCATATTTCTAAGCCAGTGGTTCCCAATCTTGGGTACGCGTACCAGTACCGGTACGTGGACAAGCAGCTATCGGTACTCGAAGGATTTTACAATTTAGAACAAAAATATATTAAAAATCTTCATTACAATAAAAGAAAAGAAATGATTATAATAACTAATAATCCATACGTTTTAATACTTTAGTTTGTAATTTCTTATCCATTGTTTGTGTTGTAATACTTTATTGTGATTTACCTAATCTCAAAAGATGCCGTCTGCACCTGAATGTGTTATCTATGATCACCCCATAAAAATTTGGCACTCGCCTGCGAATTATAACTCTGTATATAACTGTGTTTGCGAATTATAATTGTGTCTGAGAAGTTTCTTGCCAAGCAGTAAAATTTTTAATGCCATTTGAGACCACATATTTATGTGAAGAGGGATTTTCTGCAATGGCTGCGATGAAAATAAAATATAGAGCTTTGCTGGACATTGAATCGGATCTTCGCCTTAAACTGATTAACATTGAGCCCGATATTACTTCTTTAGTTAATAATAAACAGGCCCAACCTTCTCACTAATTATATATATTTTTAAAGTGATTATTATATTTTATGTATATGTTTAGCAATAAAAATATATCCCAAGTTACTTGTCTTTATTACAAATGTTCTCCATTGCATTTTATTCCCCATTTCAAAATTTTTGGCCTACCGGTACGTCATCAAATTCTTTACAACGTACAGGTATCGTACTATAAAAAGGTTGGGAACCCCTGTTCTAAGCTAATATTGCGGTAAAACAATGGATAAATGAACATTCCAAGTGGTCTATTTTTGCTTGTTTACTATTGAATTTATTCGGGACTGGGTGAAATAAACGAAACAAACCGGAAAACGATTATTCTAGGAACGATCGATCGCGATTTCACTGTATTTTTTTTTCCAATTCGGTAGGCACTTATTCGGAAACTTTCGTCCATGCATACACTGCGAATTTGTTAGCATCTTCGTTATGGGAGCTCCATTTAGGTGTTCCATTGTAATGATGCGCCTTTGAATTGTATGAAAGATTATATTAAAATTTGAGAAGAAAATGATCAAAGGCTTCACCATTACATTTATTGATAGGGATGGGAACGCCGATTGAGAAAGACAATTTAATTACAGAGGATAACGGTCTTTTTTTATGACTTAGGCAGGAGAAGAAGTTTACGACAGCGGTTTGCTTGTGGGTTCTGATTCCAGACAAGATAAGCGGATCTTGGAGCCATGGCTGACACTATACAACAATACTTCTTTGTGGAACAATTTATGGCAGACAGGGCGCAGAGTCGGACCGCAAGTAACGTGGGAGGTCTGGTAATTTATCTGAAGTGGGTGTGTACAGTTTGAGAGGGGCATCCAATCAGAACGTAAAAGTGATGTCCAGGCAAAGGAGAATATTTCAGTGTCTAGAATGGATGGAGGATTTTATGAGAAGGAGAGATCAAGGTGGAGAAAGGGAATGAAGAATTATATATATGACGAGCAGGGTGAGCTTTAAGAGGATTGAGATTTTGGTCGGGTGGATCTGAAGGCTCCTCGCACCCCTGAGTTTCGGACAGGCTTTACGACATCCATCATCTCCCTTATGTGGATGTAACCACAATTTACCTCTGGATTGACATCTGGAGGACGGGGGTCTCATACTCTCCTCTCAACCGTAACAGTTGTAGGTCAGAAAGTTCCCCACGGAGGAACTTTCTGCCCTACAACTTTAACGTTCCCATTCCCGACACAGGCATGAGAACCCTTAATTGTTATTTTTGGGCTCTAACGAGCTCTCTCAGTACTTAAATCGAACGTGCTTACCACTAGATTTTTTTTCAATCTCAGAAAGTGTTATATTAAAGCTATGGAATACTTGATATGCCACTTTAACTTTAAAGCTTACTAATTCATTTCAAGTGGTCAGCCATGGTCTCAGAAAAATGGGAATACAAGTGAGATTTATCGCATTTTCAGTCATTTACTACTAAATGTTTAGTTATTAAAAAGCTCTCGTTCTTTCTTTTCATTAAGAGTCAAAATCTAGAAATAGAACTTTTAGATAAAAATGTGTATGTTGATTCCAAAAGCTGAGCAAAACGGAAGGTCTAGTGTAATGTGTTCGGTCCAGAGTAATGCCATAAGACTAAAAGTTATCTTACCACTGTTTTCTTTTTAATACAATTATATGAAAGTCTAGAATATTGTTAAATCTCATTAATTTACATATACAGGGTGGTTATAATTAAAGTTCCACTTCGAAATGATCATAAAAGGAAAACTACTGGACCAAATGTTATCAAACTTGATAATAGTTTAAAGGAGGTCATGGGAATTTCTTTTCCGCCAAAAAAAAAGTTCAAAAACTCACCATCAATGTCGCTGTATGCAATATTGTTAAACGAAATAAGACAGGAAGACATCGGTTTTAAATTTGTTTAATCGTTTCTGAAACGTGTTACAAAGCATGTTCAATGTGGCCTACGGCGTATTCCTCTTACTGAAGGATACCTTTGCAAAGCACGCCGTTCATTGCTCTCGCATTCATAATAACATTTAACAAGAAAAGCACGGTCTTGCATGGTTAGAGACATTGTCGATTCGTAACAATGAGAACTCTGACAAACAGGTTCACTTTTATCTGGAAAATCAAATGACGCGTAAAGCGCATCTGCATAAATCATTTGCTTCTTCCTGCCGTCAGCCAATTACAAGCCATTGCGGTTTAGCATAACCCCACAAGTTCGTTTAGAAACGATTAAAAACGTTTTAAACAGATATCTTCATGTCTTAGGAACGAATTCAGGCTTCAAAATTCACAAATTAGAGATCTGTAAGAAAAGAATTTCCGGGATGCGCACACTTTAAATAGTAATTTTGCTTAGGTCAATGTTTCTTAAGGGTATACAAAATGTTAAACCCGTGTACCAAAAGGTTAAGTTAGATTCCGACCCTTATTTCGTTTAACAATATTGCATACAGCTCCCTTTCTCCCCTGGTCGTGAGTTTTGAACTTTTTTGGGCGGAAAAGAAATTCTCATGACCTCCTTTAAACTATTACCAAGTTTGATGACATTTGGTCCGGTAGTTTTCCTTTTATGACCATTTCAAAGTAGAACTTTAATTATAACCACCCTGTATTTCTATCTCTCTCTCTCTCTCTCTCTCTCTCTCTCTCTATATATATATATATATATATATATATATATATATATATATATATATATATATATATATATATATATATATATATATATATATATATATATATGTATACATATATAAGTGTGTGTGTTTGTTTGTGTGGGTGGGTGTGACTGTGTGTTAGTGTGTGTGTGTGTGTGTGTATAAATTACATCTTTGTTAAGACCACTATCTATATATATAAAACGCGTAGGTATGCGGCACAAAAATCGACGATATTTCTACACTCCGAATGGCAACGGCTGCAACTACCAGATGTAAACATTAGAGGCCGTCCGCAATTCATCAAGGCCGCGTGTCAACATGGATTGACGCACTGAAATCAGGAATGGTCGAAAGCGAGCTGCACGATCAAGTGAAAATTGGGAACAGTCTCAAGAAAGAAAGCGTAGAAGAAATAATTCATTAAGAGAGAGGCGTGAAACATAGAACATAAATGATCGAGAGGTTAGGCTTAACCGTTGCTGGCAATGCAACCGACAGCCAGTAAAAGTTAATTTTCTAAAATTTTTTCAGTGCTTGATGAATTTTTACTCCATTTTATAAGTGAAGAAATTTTCCCAACAGTTTATTATTTGATATGATTAAGTGTAGATATCTGAATTGTGAACAATAGCACATACAGAGAGTGATGTAATCCACACTATAATTTAGTACTTGCTGAATTTTTACATCTTTTAAGTGAAAAATTTTCCCCAACAATTTCTTATTTGATATAATGATAAAGTGTATATATCTTAATTTTGAAAAATAGTACATACAGAGAGGGATGTAATTTTTAAAATCATCGGTGTTGGGTTTCTCGGTCTTTTCTGTTCTGAAGTAATGGAAATTCAAATTTTTTAATCTCGATGTTTTAGAATCAGCCTTATGGAGAATACCCCTTAACAACGTATATTTATGATGATAGGTAATGGTAACATTCCTTACATATGTTACTTTCAGTTGAGTTTTTTTGCAAAAGAAAATATAAAACTAAAAGCGACCATGCTGGTCGCGCAGCAGCTAGTAGTATATAATATATGACAGTTTTATAAAATTGATCATCAGTACAAACAATTGTCCACGGCATGATATTGAATTATAACTGAGATAGGAACCTTATATTTACACAGACGCTTTATTCCCTTACTATTCAACATGACTGAACTTCGATTGGTGTCATAGGTAAGATTTTAAGGCTTTTATTTTATTTGACAAACAAAAACTGGATAAGACGTTTATAAGGACTAAAGGAACAATTCTGAATATTTCAGCTCGTATACTTACAAAAATGAGGAGTCTATAAGAAACAAATTCTGAAAGAAAATCTTTATTTCTTGGCTTTAAAAGTACAGTAGTACTCCTAGAAGTCCGAGATGATTGCAAAGTACAATATGATATTTTTCAATCGGTATCAATGGGTAACTTGCTGTATATATTTAATTCAACTGTTTTTATCAGCAATAGACTTTTTCATCATTTTTCATCTGTAAAAAGATATATTTAGAGCTATCTTCAAGATATCTCGATAAAATTTTCTATGTTTTTTTAATTCTGTTTTTATTAAACTATCATCAAAATTTTTCATTTAGAATAAAAGTTCTAAGAAAAAATTTCTAAAAATAGTCCAGGCAAAAGTTGAAAAAGTTTGCATGGAATAAAAGTAATCCTGAGAAGAGTTTTACTCTCAGAGTAATTAAATATTTAATAAACAGATTTTTTTATAAATCCTGATCACAAGTAGTTTTAAAACGTTTTTCTATGTACAAAATTTAATTTAAAACATGGAAATAGAGATATTGTTTTAGAAGATACATGGAAAGCTAAACATAATTTGGAACATAATTTGGAACTTTGAATGGTTTTGAAAACAAGATCTCGAATGATTCCAGTATTTTGATAGGCATAAAATGATCTTCATTTATTGATACATTTAGTAAAACATATCCTCAAAAAATGCATGTAATCAATAATTTTCGTTTCGGAACATCAGTAAAATAGAGAATGGAAAAGACTTCCATACCATTGCAATCATATGGCATGTCTCTATATATAATGGGGTTTCCTAATATGTCTGAATAATGCATAATACAAATTGATTGGATATACAATGCATTCCACTGATATCGTCATTCCACTAGAGCGGTATTATAAACACTTATTCAAATGCAGTTTATTAAATTGGAATGTTTAAATTAGCTGCGGTCACGTCCTTGAAAATCTATGAGGTATACACATGAAGTCAAATATATTCCAATAAATGCGTCGGTCTATACATTTACTCTTTAAAATTGCATGTTCGTAATTCATTATCCCTATACGTTATCATAAAACGTTGCAGTTGTAATAGAAAATATCCGTTATGTATTAATTTTGCAAAATATATTTAGATGTAATAACCCTAGATCACACAAAACCTTCAATCTCACTGTGCATTTAGCGGGTGCATAATGTATATAAAGAGGTAGCCACGTAAGTTTTGCAACCGAAATTTTGGGCTCCAGATGAAAAGGTTTCAAGGCTTTAAACGTAAATACATCAGTCATTGGTACAGATATGTCAATGTAAACCCTTAATGATAAAGTGATAGAGTGTTAGATAAAGTGCTCTAAATTTAGTTTTATAACGAGTAACAAATCCGAATGGAACTAATAATAGTTTATAATTATAAAAATATGTAATGCAATGAAGATAAAAATAAATAAATTTTAAGTGCATAAAAAATTAGAGTAAAATCTTACCCAAAATTTTTAGTTACTGTAAGGTGTTTTAGAAATTAAAAGGCTGCCCTGCTTTGTTAACCCTAGATGTAGAAGCGGAATGGTATAATTTCCCACGGTGTGTGGCCAAGAACAAATGTATTGTAAAGGCTGCAGAGGCAGGGGTAAATAGGGGCTTGTATACCAGGAGGAAATAGAAGAATAGCTGTCGGTGTGGCCATTCATAGCGATCTAAAGTCTATAACTATTACAAGATAGATGGTCGTTATTTTATGGCCCACAGTAAAACCTTCAGATAATAAGGGTCAAAGTGGTATTGAAAATGAAAATTATGGTGGGGAGGTACTTCGTAGACTATGGACAGAGGCAGTATAATAAGGAACCATTTGTGGCACTGAGAGAACAACTGAGATAAAAACAGCCCACTGCCCAATGAAAATGAGTGGCGGGCCAGAATGCCCCCCACCCCGTAAACGGACAACAGCCCCTCAAAGTAAAAAATAAAAAGGAGAGGAGGTCCAGATTTATCTCAGACTTTTTTCTTAGAGCTCAGATCATAGAGAGTCTAGACTGCCTCTCTATGATCTGAGCTCTAAGAAAAAAGTCGCTAGATATCTAGGACAAGTGCCAGTAACCCGCCAAGATCATCCTGTAAATGACGTGAATTTGGGTCCCTGTCGTGGATGCCATCTTTCATCGCTGCATAATCCAGCTCTAGTAAGTGCCTCCCCATAGACTCTAAAAATCATTACTTTGACCATATACTAGTTTGCCTCTGCTTCTGAGTTCTCGTATGTAAAATGTTAATATGAAAGGAAATATTGTGCTAGCAGGAATTACACTTTAATTGAATTTTGTGAATTATTACATAAATGTATGTTAAATTTCAATGCTCTGTCTTCCTTGCTTGCTCCAACACGCGCATGCATCCATTGTTTTAAGGTTATTTAATAACCAATACTAGACATTAAGAAATATTTGTTACAGGAAAGTTCAAACTTCAACGAGTCCAAGGAATGAGAGCAATTGAAATATGGGCACAAAGTTTGATAAAAAATTTAAAGAAAAATAAACACAAATATTATTTATATTTATACAAATTTACTAACCGCTATCATTGCGTTTGTGTGCACACACACAGACAACATATAAACACACATACACACACTGTTCAGCCAGATGGTATGTTTCAAGATAGGCATCCGTACAAGGCGAATAAATATTTTTCTAAAGTACTATCAGAGATTTTATGAGTTTTTTTTATGCCAGTCAGTTAATCGGTGGTATGCTTTCAGATATCTCAAACAATATCAAACCGTAGCCCACATCCCATTCCATGTTCTGCATGCATCAGAAGTTCAATCCGTTTTTAAGACCAGATTTTACAGTTTTTGGAAAGAATTTCCCTTTCTTCAATGGTATCCGGCCAAAGTGCAGTGATCTAGCCTTGGTCTTTAGTGATCCGAGACCAATTCAGACTACAATAAACCACATACACTATTGTAAAAACAGATTAATGTATACCTTAATCTATATATAAAAAACATTTCCGTAACTGACTGACTCACTGACTCACTGACATACAACGCACAGACCAAACCGTTGGACCTAAAGGGCTGAGATTTTGCATGACGATTTTTCTTATGGTGTAGGGGTGCACTCAGAATGATTTTTGAAAAATTCTTCAGAGATTTTTTTAAATTAAATTTTTAAGCTGTTTTGAAACTTTTTTAAATTTGCATTTAAAATAATAAATTGAGGGTTATAAAATTTATATCACGAGAAATATCATAAAAATTTCCTTTAAATGAAATTTTTTTCGAACCTTTACATAGATTTTCTGATTTTCGGTGAATTTTTAAAGATTAATTTTTAGAATTTAATTTATTAAATGCTGATCACGTGATTTCTTTTTTTGGTACTTTAAATAAATTTATCGTCACGTGCATAACAACTAAATAGACAAAACAAAATTTCTTTCTAATGCGGCAGACGATTTTATATTATCCAAAAAAAATAAATATCTCTTATGATTTTTTAGAAATATATATATATATATATATATATATATATATATATATATATATATATTACATAAATTGTATGCATTGATCGTCGCATTTATTATAAATATATATATTTATTTATTTTGGCATTAATTGCATACATTGACCGTTGTATTTTATTTGAATGTACTTCGTAGCGAAGTGCGAGTTTTCAGCTAGTCTTCAATAAAACAAAAAGAAATGTCCTACCTCACGTTTGTTTTATTTTAAAAATAACGGCCATGTGACCTCTAGGTCATTAGACCATGGGCTCTCGAATATTTCAAAACAAAGTATTCAAAATTTAAAAGGGCAGTGCACACGTCAAGATGTAATGCATAGATTAACCTGAATGGCCCAAGACGCATTCGGGTGAATTACCCAGACCAGACCAATCCCGAAAAGATGTGCCCGGAAACAGTCGAGGTCGGTCAAAATTCTAAAACACACGAATGCAGCAAAATGGGGTGTAGTATAGCAGGCCTCTTTGTGATGCACCCTGGTTCACGCTAAATCTGCTACAGCTTTGGCGCTATCCAAGAACTTTTAAAACCCCTTGCGTACCATGACGTACATGTCATAAAATTCTTATCACCCAAAACCATGACGTACACGTGTACGTCATTATTCTATTTCAGCACATTCACTTTAATTGTTGCTTGGTTATTGCATTATGCGTGAAAATTGTGATTTGGTAATGTGAGCTGATTACAATTCACATTACCAAACCACCTTTAGTTGATTTATCTCTTCTTTTTCGAGATACAAGAAAAATGTGCAGCGGATGCCCAGGAAATCCTACATTTTGCAGCATGGAACACTTCTCAGAAAATCATTAAATTAATTATAATTTAACATTTACTGATACTAAATGATGTAAAAACATTGAAAACTTCACTCATGTTCTCATTTTCATACATTTATTTTCCGTTATGTATTTGCTAAATAATTGTTGCTTCTATATTTTTTACTAAAACGTAGATTTTTCAGTATTTTGCAAGTTTTTCAGATCTTTGTAAACAAGATAATTATAGTGTAATAATAGCTTTGAAGTAAAAATAATGTATCATTTTCCTAATTTACATATTCAAATACATCCAAAAATTCAGTTTTAAAAAAATCGAAGAAATCTGGTTTTCAGTGATATAATGGTAAAGTCAACCTGGTGCGCAAGGGGTTAAAAGAGGGTTCTGCCTCATATAAATAACTTCCAATTACGAGCCATGTGTCTAGTATGTTAATACAATACGGCTACAAAACATGACTCAGTTTAGTACATTTTTTCCGGAGCTAGACTAAAATTCAAAATGCAAAATAACTTTCATTTTTTTTCTATTTGAAACTACATACTTTAAACTATGAATTTAAATCAATCGGACGAGGAAAAAATATCTATATATTATTAAGAAGCATGATCGAAAGCGCACAACACCAAATACTTTGTCTAGACACAGGCAGAAGCGTATATCGAATATCCAATTAGTTTAACATTTATCATATTGAGAATGACGGAATTTGGAAATGTAATGAAACTTCATTCCCTATACACCAGTGTTTAACAGGCAGTTAAACTAGTTCGGCTGAAATGAAATCTGATATCCAATTCTAATTCTCCTTTCATCAGGCTTAATTGAAATAAAAACGGTTGAAATCTTAGCCAGGTTTTAAAAATAGAAAGCTCTGTTGTTGTTAGCGCGTTACTGGAGGCGTAGAAACATTTTTGAATAAAACTAGTCAGCAGGACTTTCTACAAATTATTATTGAATAAACTGAGGGCTTTTATATATATATTGATGAAATTGATGACTAAATACTTTCAGAAGAGGAAATGTTAAATGCTTCGATGAAATTCGTTGAAAATGGGATTGCAAGATGATGTTATCAGTACAATTTCCAATATCCAGGAAGTTACAAAAATGAGATTTTTTAAAAATTTAAATTGGGTTTAAAAAATAAATAAATGGGCCAAAACAAGTTAATTAATTTAAAAAATTTAACTTTGATGAAATTTAGGCAATCTATTCTTTGCAATTTACAATGTTTGACGTATCGGAAACCATGTTTCTTATTTCAACTGTCTTTTCTTGCAAGTTTAAGAAATTTTTAAGGGCAAGTTTTCTACATGTAACTTAAAACATTTTTTTTTTCAATTTTTTTTTTACAATTTTAAGATGTTTATACCATAATATTAATATAACTATATATATATATATATATATATATATATATATATATATATATATACACTGCTGGCCACTGTAAATGCAACAGCCTGAAGGAAACATGCAAATAACATGAAATTTACAACATGCATTAGCGGAGGTGAGATATGCAAATGGTTAGAATTTCAGCGCAGACGCACATCACACGCGCCTGTGGCGCCACTTCAAAGAGCTATTTAAGGCTTGGAGATTTCGACGATTTCAAGTTCGGCAATTGTGTTTTACTTGTGGTTTCTGTAGAAGTGAAAATGGTATAATTCCCCACGGTGTGTGGACAATAAAGAATGTATTATAAAGGATGCAGAGGCAGGGGTAAATACAGGATTGTAAACCAATAAAAAAATAGAAGAATAGCTGTCGGTGTGGCCAGTGATAGCGATCTGAAGTTTAAATTTTACAAGATGGATGGTCGTTATTTTATGGCCCACAGCAAAAACGTCAGATGAGAAGAATCAAAGTTGTTTTACAAAATAAACGTATGTGGGGGGGAGGTACTACATAGACTATGGACAGAGGCGACAGAGGCAGTATAATAAAGAACCAATTAGGGATAGGAACCACTGAAAGAGAAACAGCCCACTGCCCAATGAAAGTGAGGGGCGTGCCAGAATGGCCCCCCTGTAAACGGACAACAGCTTCGCTAAGGACGGAAGGAAGGAAAAAAAAAGAGAGATGGATTTTAGATTGGGTTCCTGAGAGTTAGATGTTAGAGGCTCTCGTCTGCCCCATAGCCGTGGAGAAGTGCCAATATCCCGCCAACGTGTTCCAACACTGGAGATGATACTGGGTCCCGGTCGCCGATGCTACGATCATCGTTGCATACATCCGTTATAGTAAGTGCCTCCCCGATAGACTCTAAAAATCATATTTGACTCTATAGTTTGCCTCTGTTTCTGGGTATCGTATGTCAAAATTGTTAATATGAAACTGATTGTAATATCAATAGCTCTGACAAGTTAATTGAAATTTGGGTTATCAAATAAATGTATGTTTAAGGTCAATGCGTTGTATTTCTTGCTTGTTCCAACCCATGCATGCATCCATTGCTTCTAGGTAATAAAGAACCAATAAATTGGGTAAAAATAGGTGATTCACTCCTATAGTTTCTTCAAAAGAACGATCAATTATGCCTCGTCGAAAACAGCGATCATCTTTTGATCAAGTATCCGAGTTCGAGAGAGGAAGGATAGTGGCCTACCGAGATTGTTTATTATCTTTCAGGCAAATCGGTAGTCGTGTTGGTAATATTTTCCTTAACGCAACGCAACGGACTCCTATGTGAATAGGCCCTTATTTGCTTTCCGCTCAAAGTCGCTTTTAAAAGATGATTTTCCCCACAGCAAAATACGGGCGCTTTGTCAATGGATTGTTAGATTCTTATTATTTTAAGACCCTTTCCCCGTACTTATTAGTCTATTTTAATGGATATGACGTGAACCCTTTCGATGATCACCCCATATGACGCGACTTAATCACGTGTCAGTTTGAGACCAATTAAAGTTCAGCCCGCCTGAAAAACCCGCGCTTTTCTCAATAATTTCGAGTCTTTTTTGTCTGCTCTCAACCTAACATGACGTGATTTTGAGCTCTCCGTCAAATAACGCTCGGCGTTGCGTCGCCGGGATTCTTCCCGATAAACGGCCTCCGAACGATACTTTTCACGCATGTTAATCCTAAACTAAGTATGTAGTGTTTAGATAGTGAAGTATATTTAATCATCGAAATACTGTGAAAATAAAGAGACGTTAAGCCAGAGCGTGATGTCTGTATTATTCGCCTGGATTGTCTTCCTACGCCTTTCCCGGTCACTCGCCATTGCCTGTTCCGGTACGAATACACACGAATCCAAAAAACTAGGAAGTACGAGCTTATTGAGCTTCGTCCAATAATACAAGAATAAGGACATTACATATATATATATATATATATACGAATATCGTTTCGTTAGTTATACAATAGGCTCGAGACAGTCCAGTGGTAACCCTTCGGACTTCAACACCGAAGATGTTGTGTTTGAATCTCCCGACAAATACCTTTAAATACCTTTGTGTCTAATCCGGATGTGTTCAATCTGTAAACAGGAAAGTCCATCCATGATGTCAGAGAGGGTGACAGAAGGTGCGATCCCCAAAATGCTGTCTTTCGGTTGTTCTGTCAAAGTCGTGGTGGCACCTAGCCAAGTCGGACTCCTTTCCTTGGAGTACTATTGTAAACCAGAGCCGCACTTCTCAACCTAAAAAGCGTATATGGACCTGATCCGGAACTTCCGTCCAAGCTGTATTAGCAACAACTACAAGCAACGCAAGTTATAAAACCATTTCATTAAGGTAAAATTTATAAGTATGATGAATGCATCTTTTTTGTGAAAATAGAATGTTAGTTTCTTACATGTCCATTTTATAAGTTTTATAATGACATTTTTGTTTGAATAAATAAATTTTGCTAATTAGACAATGTTTTGTAGTTACTGATAAATCGCTATAATAAAAGCATTTCTGAACGAAATTTTCTTGTACTCAAATACTGAAGCTACTTATCAAATTTTCATGGAATACTTTGCGAAGGGCTTTAATGTGATTAGTTTAGGGAAAATTGATGATATTCTTTATTGTTGAGTGGAGGTAGTTTCGTTTTATTAGCTTCATGTGTGGCCCTTTGTTTTCTTTAATTTTATGTTCAGCATATATCCAATGCTGTTCTCGAATACTGTCCGATTTTATATACAGGGTGAGGCAGAATGGCCTTCTTATTTTCGAAGGTCACTTATTAGAAAGTGGTGAGAGAAGGTTGAAGCGGGAGGTATCAGCAGTTACGGCGGATTTTCTAGTTGTCAGTAGACACCAGGCGTTGGTCTGGTGAACATTGCAATTTTGTAATCTAGGCGTTCTTTGAAAACAACGACTCTGTAATCACTAAAAAGAAGTCATTTAAGACGGTATGCAAACGATGCCTTTCCGGATCGAAAAAGAATCCTGCATACGGTTTCAACGTGAGGGCAAATAGGTCTGTACGGTGGAACCTCGCTTAATGAGGACCTCGCATAACGAGTATTTCGCATAACGAGCAAAATAAATCGTAAAATAATGGCTCGCTTAACGAGCAACATTTCGCATAACGAGTGACGTGGAAGGAAGTCCCCTCTTCATGTCACTCGGATCTTCACGTCACCAGGATCATCAACAACGAAAAATAAGTATTTAAGGGTAGTCATGGATGGTTCGAGAAGCAAATATCATGGGACTGGGGGATAACAATGATATTGAGGAGCTTGTGGAAGAGCACAACCAAGAGCTGACCACCGAACAGCCAATAGAATTGCAGTGTCTTTCACAGCAAGCAGTTGTAGAGGAGAGTTTGTCAGTGGAGAAGGACGAAGAAACAGCAAAGAAACAATCTTTTGGCGGAAGAAAAGAAATTATGAAAGCATCGGAAACTGTTGCATCGTAAGTTACAAAGCATCACCCTGATAAGACGGTGGCTATGCGTGCTATAAATTTATTCAATGACAATGCGGCGACACATTTTCAGCAAATTTTGAAGCGCCGAGAAAAACAAATGTCGCTAGATAGCTTTCTAGTAAAAAAATTAGATATGTGTCATAAATTCGTAAATAATAAACTACATATGGATGATTTTGCTCCTTCAGAATTTATGTATAAGTAATTTTCTTTAAATAATAAACGTTACATCTAAAAAAATTTGAGTATTTTTTGGCATGGAACGCATTATCGTATTTTACATGAATTTATATGGGAAAAATTGTTTCGCATTACGAGTAAGACTCTAGAACGAATTATGCTCGTTATGGGAGGTTCCACTGTATTATCAAGGAAACCAAGTTATCGAATTGGGAACATTTGAACACCTGAAACTGGGCGACGAGTCCTAAGTGTGTTGCTCGTGAGGAAGTGGCCGCATCCCATAGATGACCAACGGAGGCGTGGAAAACTTTAGTTAATGGCTTCGGGAATGCGTCGCCAATTACGGGAGCCACCTGGGTGATGTTATTCTTAAAACCTAGTGGGAAAAAGTAGATTACAAGTACTTTTCGGAAATATAAAAGTTTTTCTGTAAATTGTCTCGTTTGACTTTTCTTACCCTTTGAAATGCGGGAGTCTATCGTACCGCACCTTGTTTACCAAAATTCTTCAAGAAACGAAAAATCGGTTTATATCAAGTAAACGTCTCTAAATTTTCTCGATATAAATAATGTTAGGTTTAGAAAATTCTTAGAACGATATGATTGGAATACTCCGATAAATTTTGTATGTTGAAATTATTGTTTGGGCTCGAGGTGAAACTTATGGTAACGTGCTAGCTTTTGGTGGTGAGGGTGCTCGGATCGAATCCCGGCGCGTGCTATTAAAATACCTCCATGTCTAGGCCTGATACGGGCGCGTAAAATCTGTAGACCGGAAAGTTCCTCTATGTAGGTCAGAGAGGGTGGGAGAGGGTACGATCCCCCCCCCCCCAGATATCGCCCGTGGGGCTGCTCGGTCAAAATTGAGGTGGCAAATAGCTAAGACGAACTCCGACCGTTGTGGTGCTATTCAAACCGGATCCGTACATTTCAGCCCGAAGCCTATATAGACCTGATCTGGAATTACATTCCAACCAGGGGATATAAGAAACAACAACAAATTGTTGTTTATTTTATCTCATTATTTCGTTTCTTGAAAATTTCGGAAGGATTCTTCATTTCTGTGCCCTTCAGAAAATATCCTTCTTATCACATCAAGTTGAATTTTGCACTTTAAGGTATCCGACTATGTTCAGAGTACATTTTTTCAAAACTGTACTTCCGAAATCTTTTCTCTTATTTTTGGAAGGAATATAACACCAAAATATTTAAACGATGAAAAAAATAGACAATAACTGTGCAGCATTTTAGAAAATTCAGGAGTTTTCGACGAATTTTTGCACAATTTTACGTAAACGGCTCTAGGTCTAAAACATTAATCTCTTTTCGTCATATTTACGTACAGCATTCGTGATTGTAATGAAATAGCAGTTAATTCATATTTTGGAGTAAAAACAAATACAGGTTATAAGGAATTTTCGTTGAAATTTAGCACAGTTTTACGTAAACGACTCTAGTTCTAAAAGCATTGATCTCTTTTCGTCATATGTAGGTAAAACATTCGTGATTGTAATGAAATAACAGTTAATTGATATTTTGAAGTAAAAACAAATACAGGTTATAATGAATTTTAGTCGAAATTTAGCACAATTTTATGAAACGACTTAGTTCGAAAAACAATTTCTTTTCATCATATGTACGTAAAGCACTTGTGGTTAAAATGAACTTAAAGTTAATTGATAATTTGAACTCTAAAAAAAGGGTGATCATAAGGAATCTTCGTCGAAATTTAGCACAATTTTACATAAACGACTCATTCTAAAATCATTAATTTCATTCTAAAATCATTCTAAAATCATTTCGACTCTGTTCTAAAAAACATTAATTCTTTTCATCATGTGTACGTAAAGCGCTCTTCATGGTAATGAACTAAAAGTTAATCTATACTTTGAAGTCTGAAAAATATATGGGCGTTTATATGGAATTACGAGTAAAATTTTAGTCATTTCTCAAGAGATTTTTTATAAATGCAGCTGCAAATCAGCAAATGATATACTGAGAGTATCATGAAAAACTTTTCTGAAAAATTTCATTGGCGTAACAGGATTATATTTTTAGTTATCAGAATAGTCATTTACATTTTTGATGAAAATCAAGTTATTTAAAAAACACAATTAAATTTTCACTTGTATTGAAACTGGTAACTACTGCTCCTCTTTGAATCACTCTCATTTTATGGCTGATAATTATGCATAAAAATTAGAAGCATATTTAAAAATAATATTCACATTTGGTAAAAACAAAATTTGGAATTTTCAATCAAAATTGACGTTTTAATGTAGTGGAATACCTTAAATTTAAACCACTCTGTTTTCTCTTTTTAAGTTTGATGATCAGCTCTTTAATACCTGGAGTCGAGGATTCTGAGACTAATTACATGGTCTGCCTATCAATTTTTATGGATATTTTAAATTTTTTAATACTTAACTTAAATTAAGTGCATTCAAAAACTTCCCATATTCTATCCCGTGGGATATTAAGGAGATTAATTCCGAAGATATAATGGCCGATATATTAGCTAACCGACATTAAGGAAATTTTGGTAATAAAGAATGCTGTCCCATGCCAAACATTTTCAAAGAAAAAAATAGTATATTAGCTAATAATAAATTTCCAGATAAGGCTAGATTATCCTGAAGAGGCAGAATCGCATTCACTACTACTCCAGTCGTTAATAATGTAATAATTTATTCAATATGAACAAAAAATTTAGTCAAATTCCACTTGGTTATAACAGATTTTTTCACATATTTTCACAAAATAGGCTGTTTAATCTACACGGACACTCTTGGAAAAAATCTTTCTTTTCGACTGTTTGGCCATTCCATTTCCCAAATTGGCTTTCTTATCTACTGCCATTAACCAGAGTGGGGAACAGAATAAAATGTATCATATAAAATTGTGATAAAATACTAGATTTTCTTCAACAGAATTATCTTAGACGCTATTTTCACTGCTTATCATAACTTATTACTTTTCTCTTATTTCTGAGTTTTTAAATCGTAGACGTATTTTTATCTGCTTTTAGGTGTATATATATATATATATACATACATAAATCTACACTATCTACCAATAAGTGTTTGGACACCCATGAAAATGACGATATCTGCGGTCCTGATATACGTCACTCCCGCCGTTAAATATCATGTGGGAAACAACATTGGCATTAGTCGCATGCGAGATGCCACGAAGGGCGGAGTAATCTGATTTCGAGTAAGGTGTAATCGCCGGGTGTCACAGAAATGGCCGATCCTTAAGGGATATAACTAGCGAGCTGAATTACCCAAAATCGACAGTGGCCTATGTGATTCAGAAGTGGAAGGTGAGCGGTGGTTGTCGGTATGTGCCCTGAGTCAGCAGACACACGAAACTGGGAGATAGAGACCAAGGGGTGATGTCCGCATCCAACCGATGGCCCACATACTCCAGGAGTTTTAACATGCATCCGGGAATGTTGTTTCGACGAATACTATCCGTAAGGAAGAACATCTGCTTGGTTTTCATGGTCATGCTGCCGCCCATAAGCCTTTGATCGCAAAGTCCAACCATGCTGTTCGGTTAATGTGGTGGAAAGCAATCGAAAGTGAACCGTAGATCAGTGGAAATGGTTTCTCTGGAGCGACGAATCAAGGTTCACCCTCTACCGTTCGGATGGTAGGGTCTGGGTCGAACGTCTGCCTGGAGAACGCCTCCTGCCAGAATGCATTGTGCCCACAGTGAAGTTTGGCGGAGGTGGAAGTATGGTCTGAGATGTTTCTCCTGGTATGGACTGGGTCCCAATGGACCCTTGGTCCCAATTTATGGGAAGTTCAATGCCAACGCCTACTGCACTATTTTGGATGACAGTGTGCTTCCTACGTCGTGGCATTTTTTACGGGTTGGGCACATGTTACTCCCAGGACGAAAACACCAGGTGTCATGTTCCAAGGTCCATCATGGATTATTATTGTTTATTATTATCCGCATTGGGGGCAATGCGGTTAGAGCAGAAGGGATTGGTCTGCCCATAGCCCAGACCTGAACTCAATCCAGAACCTCTGGGGCGAGTTGGATGGCTGTATTTAGGGATGCAACAACCATCCAAAATCGGTGAAGGATCTTACATGTCTTCGCTAAGCTGAGTGGAAGAAAAACAAATTAGCTGTCATACAAGAACTTGTGGAAAGCGTGCCTCGGAGGTTTTAGGCTGTAACTGCCTCTCATTGATGCTCTACCAACTATTAAATATGAATAAATTTTGTTTTTCCTTATTGGATTCCCTCATCTCAATGTGAACCTATTGAGAATATTTGCCCAAGGATTGCCAACTTGGATTTAAAGATTTTTTTTTATTGTACTCTGTAATGGAGAAAGAAATTTTACACTTTGAAGCATTTTTCGTTTAAAAAAAATGCAAGTAATATTTTTAAATTTCAATTATTCCGGGAATAAATCTGGTCTAGTGTGTTTTAAACGCTCATAAATTCGTTTGGTGGACGAAATTTATAAATTGAATTGCAAAGTGTAAAAAAGTTCAGGCTATCTAAAAATGCAATTTTTATCTGATTATCAGCATTTATGTAGCTGTAAATAGGAGACACATTTTCTCCATAGGTTAACATTGAGGTGAGTGAATCGAATAGGGTTAGTATACAACATTAAAAGTTGATAAAAGAACGTTGTTCTAAGATAAGAAGTACCTTGCGAGGAATTTATATGATCCTTTTTTAAATAATGAAAATTTGAAATATTTCAATCGGAAAAATATATTTAAACTACATATGTGCAAACAGGGTAACAGGGTAACAGGGTCCAAAAGGGTGGTTACCCTATTGGATTCACTCAGATTAGTATCAATCTATGGAGAAAAAAAATTCCTCTATAATTGCCAACTTGCATTAAAAGTTTCTCATTTTTTAATTGAAACATGTGTTAGATAAATAAATTCTTTACATACGTAACATTTTCATTTTTGTATAAAGAGACGACAAATATTTTTTTTATTTAAATTATTCAAGGATAAATGGCGTACACTGCTTCTAAACACTTATAATTTCTCTTCATGCATGAAAGTTAATAAAAAAGGATCACATATAGATATGAAGAAAAGTTCATGCTGTCCAAAAATACCATTTTAATTTCATTTTCTAAGATTTCTTTGACTGTAAATAGTGAATAAAATGGACTTTAAAAAACAAATTTCATCGAAATTTTCTTATTTTTTAAGTATTGAGAGAACAGGAACGATTGATAATTATGTCGGTACCACCCATCACAGCAGGCGGCATTGACCCTTCGCTCCTCTATTCGATAACCCTTCAAATTGGACGCTACCGGTTTTGGGAGTTTATAGATAATCCCATAAAACCGGTAGTGTACAAATACACAGCACCCTTAAGATATTATTGCATAGGAATATTTTATTTGGCAATGCAATTTTTGTTCAATCATGCAGCTTGAGTTATCTTTTTTCTAAAGGTTCTTAAGTATATTTCGTAAAAGAAAGTTATTGTTTTTTGCCCATGCTGGGTGCATGTACGTTAAGACACTCTCATTTAATCCGCGATAATAATTGATTGCTTTCAATAGGGGCACCGTATCCCTTTCAACCCGATTTTTTTAACCTAAAGAATCTTGAAAAATTTTCCAATTAAAGGTTGCAAAATGTTTTTACTTCTTTAAACTGATAACAGATGGCAGTACTAACCGTTTGTTTGCTTATTTAACTGGAATACATTAAATGCAAATGAAAATGACTAGATTTTGGGGTTTGCACTGTGCAAACGACGCCCCTCAAAGGGGTGTAGGTGAACCAACACTGACCCCCAGTGACACCTTAATTTTGACCAAGAAACCCCCCCAGGGCGACATCTGGTGGATCGTACCTTCTCCCATTCTCTCTAACCTCATAGTAGATCTCTCCGGTCTACGGATTTACCGTGCTCATATCCTGCCTATACACGAAGGTATTTGGTGGCGTCGTCGATATTCGAATGGAACACTCTTAGTCCTAAGCCCAACGTATTAACATTAGGCTACATCGGGATCCTAAAGAAAGTCTAAATATGATTTTTTGTGTGTATCCTAGACCTCTTAAAAATCATTTAAAATGTGTAAAACACTTTTTTAATAAAATATTTTTACTACTATCATTTTGACAGATAATTGATTGGACTGTCATATTCTTCACATCAAATTCTTTTCACCCAAAAGAGCATTTACATCACCGTTGGATTTTACTTGCAAAACGGACCGTAGAATAATATTTCGTGAAACCTTTGTTGCAATACATCATGAGATACTGATGTCGAATCCATCTGTCTGAATTTCATTTATGGCGTAATATCTTTGAAGCATAAATCTCGCTTAAAACCATTCTTCAAAATCAGCTGCTTTCCCCTCAACTGGTTTTATTTACGGCGTTTTGTTGCGGTTAGATAGGGTAATGCAAATTTAATGGCATATCGAATCAAGCTAAGAGCATAAAAAACCGAGTTTTTTTTTAAATGGGATACTTCATCTCAGATTGTAAATAAAAACAAATTATGCTCCTCCGGATATCATGACACGTTAAATAGGGAATCAAAGTACCTGACAAATTTCCTCTTGTTGAGTTTGTAGTGTTTTTTATTTCTGCAGTTTTTTATCATTATTCATATTTGTGTCATATTGAGACTTTTAATGCTAAACTTCACTAATGCATTTCAAATCACTTATACCAATTATTTTTAAAGTGCAGTATGTTTTTCTATTGTAATTCAATAGTTAAATTACAGAAATTTTTTAAAAAAAAGGTTTAAAATTATTTTAAAGAGATTTGCAATATTGCGTACGTATCATGTATCAAAATATGAACTGTTTAATAAGATATTTCATTTCTGTATACATATACATGCAAATATGTCAGTGCGTGGTTGCACAGAACAGATTGATTCTTCAATTAATTTCTTCATAATAACTTAAATATCTAGAAATTCTCAATCACTATTTATAAATACAATTGCAATTTTAAAACTAAGCAATAATAACTTAAAACTGGCCAATCTTTGGAAATGTACCAAGGCTACTTACCGGGTGATAGCAGGTTGCCTGGGAAACTGGCAATCGGTCCTGAATCTGTGGGTTCGATCCCTACCGTTTGCATGGATGCTTGTAGCCGTTCAGATTCGGCTTTAAACTGTAGGTCCCGATGTAATAAACCGTTAGATGACCGTATCGCTTGTCTACACAAACTAACTAGTCAACCAACTGACGCTCCCTCACTTATTATACGACAAATCTAAATCTTACATATCCACGTACCATTAATCCAATTAGTTTTTTTCCTCTTGAATTTACCTCAATATGATCTTGGTTGTCCTATTAGAAATTACTTCTCAAATGTCTGTATAAAACCTTTTCAACTGGGCGATGGCTGAATGATTAGAGCGCTGCATTTAATACCAGGGTCTGTGAGTTCGAATCCCACTGTTGCCATGGTGGTACAGGTCTAATTAGTGCTTGCGTAGCAGAAAATAACCGTAGCTATGTTAACCAAACTAATGCCTTTATTTTGAAGTTTTTATTTGTCGTTAACTTCTGTTTCTTCCTCGCTAGCAAATCAAGCTCCTTTCATTTCCGGTAGCTTTTTGTGTTATGTGAAAAACTTCCGGCATCTATTTTTATGCAATACGATTTCTGTCGCATTTCAAAAGGGACATCATCTGATTTTTTTTTTTAATGTCAAGCTTTTAAAATTTTTACATTACCTAATATTGAGAATCCGAAGAGAATGATTTCTATATACACTGGTGTAAGAAATAAAGAGAATTTTGAAGAAAAAAAAGTTAGGTGTATATATATATATATATATATATATATATATATATATATATATATATATACCTAAAAGCAGATAAAAATACGTCTACGATTTAAAAACTCAGAAATAAGAGAAAAGTAATAAGTTATGATAAGCAGTGAAAATAGCGTCTAAGATATAGCACTGTTGAAGAAAATCTAGTATTTTATCACAATTTTATATGATACATTTTATTCTGTTCCCCACTCCTGCTAATGGCAGTAGATAAGAAAGCCAATTTGGGAAATGGAATGGCCAAACAGTCGAAAAGAAAGATTTTTTCCAAGAGTGTCCGTGTAGATTAAACAGCCTATTTTGTGAAAATATGTTAAAAAATCTGTTATAACCAAGTGGAATTTGACTAAATTTTTTGTTCATATTGAACAAATTATTACATTATTAACGACTGGAGTAGTAGTGAATGCGATTCTGCCTCTTCAGGATAAACTAGCCTTATCTAGAAATTTATTATTAGCTAATATACTATTTTTTTCTTTGAAAATGTTTGGCATGGGACAGCATTCTTTATTACCAAAATTTCCTTAATGTCGGTTAGCTAATATATCGGCCATTATATCTTCGGAATTAATCTCCTTAATATCCCACGGGATAGAATATGGGAAGTTTTTGAATGCACTTAATTTAAGTTAAGTATTAAAAAATATAAAATATCCATAAAAATTGATAGGCAGACCATGTAATTAGTCTCAGAATCCTCGACTCCAGGTATTAAAGAGCTGATGATCAAACTTAAAAAGAGAAAACAGAGTGGTTTAAATTTAAGGTATTCCACTACTTTTAAAACGTTAATTTTGATTGAAAATTCCAAATTTTGTTTTTACCAAATGTGAATATTATTTCTAAATATGCTTCTAATTTTTATGTATAAACATCAGCCATAAAATGAGAGTGATTCAAAGAGGAGCAGTAGTTACAAGTTTCAATACATGTGAAAATTTTAATTGTGTTTTCTAAATAACTTGATTTTCATCAAAAATGTAAATGACTATTCTGATAACTAAAAATATAATCCTGTTACGCCTATGAAATTTTTCAGAAAAGTTTTTCATGATACTCTCAGTATATTATTTGCTGATTTGCAGCTGCATTTATAAAAAATCTCTTGAGAAATGACTAAAATTTTACTCGTAATTCCATATAAACGCCTATATATTTTTCAGACTTCGAAGTATAGATTAACTTTTAGTTCATTACCATGAAGAGCGCTTTACGTACACCTTTATGAAAAGAATTAATGTTTTTAGAACTGAGTCGAAATGATTTTAGAATGATTTTAGAATGAAATTAATGACTTTAGAATGAGTCGTTTATGTAAAATTGTGCTAAATTTCGACGAAGATTCCTTATGATCACCCTTTTTTTAGACTTCAAATTATCAATTAACTTTAAGTTCATTACAATCACAAGTGCTTTACGTACATATGATGAAAAGAAATTGTTTTTCGAACTAAGTCGTTTCGTAAAATTGTGCTAAATTTCGACTAAAATTCATTATAACCTGTATTTGATTTTTCTTCAAAATATCAATTAACTGTTATTTCATTACAATCACGAATGTTTTACGTACATATGACGAAAAGAGATCAATGCTTTTAGAACTAGAGTCGTTTACGTAAAACTGTGCTAAATTTCGACGAAAATTCCGTATAACCTGTATTTGTTTTTACTTCAAAATAGTTGGTCCTGAGTTCATTTTAATGGACGATAACGCGAAACAACATAGAGCTCTTCTGGTCGACGAATTTCTAGAGAGTGAGGATATTCGCCGGATGGATTGGCCAACCAGATCTCCAGACCTTAACCCTATAGAGCATGTCTGGGACTCTCTAGGGAGGGCAATTGCAACTCGCAACCCCCCTCCGAGAACCATCCAGGGAATGAAAATAGTGTTGCTGAACGAGTGGGACCAATTGCCACAGGAAATAATAAACTGTCTTATTTCAAGTATGAAATCACGCTGCGAGACATGTGTATATGTAAGAGGGGACGATACCCCCTATTAACCCATCTATTAACCCATTTTTTTGTTTATTCTGCAACCGCTGTTTGATACCTTCCAACTCCAACGAGTGTTACGCACGATCATGCGTGGTTATTACAATTATTGAATGGTTATTTGTTTTGTATTGTATCAATGTATGTACATATCAAATTTCATTAAAATCCGTACAGTAGTTCTAGAGATAATCAACCAAGTCAGCAAATTCTCTTAATTTCTTACACCAGTGTATTTGTTGTCATTAGAAAGATGCGCTTTCCTTAAGGCCTTGGCGATATTTTGGTGGAAATAAGTCTAATGGAACGATAAAAAATTTCCTTCCGTGTCTTTCTTGTTAGTAAAAATACCAGACTTGCTTGTTCTATCTATTTCTTGTAGTTTTTTCATAAAAAACATATTTTATTTTCATCTTCATCGTCAAAACATTTGAAATTTATTTCGTTTGTTTTTTAATGTAAATAAATGTTATAAATTTTTATATACTGCATGTAGATTTTTTCAACCGAGCTCAGTTTTGTCGATTTTGCTGTCTAATACGGCTAAAACTGATTTACATATTAGAAGTATCAAAGGAATCTGAGATAGGTTCAAGTGTTTTTTTTTTTTTTGGCTGAAAGAAAAAGCTTTTCAGAAATTTCTGTAATGAGATGATGATTTAAAAATGCTTCGTCATTTCAAATGCATTGAAGAAGAAAGTTTTCAGCAAAGAAAGATAATTTTTTCGCATTTCTCATATGAATGGTGTAAGATCAAAACAAGCAAGCTCCATTTTTTTCCAAAATTGAGTTAACGATACATTCTTATAGTATTTCTATCACTTGAAAACGAAAAGTTTTAAAAAATAGACTAATAATAAAAAAAATTTGGGAGTTTTTCTAAAAGTAATTTGAAATGTATATCTTGAAAGTACATAAGATATAATTATTTGCCCTTTTCCAAAAAAGTAGTAAAAATGTCCGATGGATATTGCTAAATTTTTATTGCTTGTACACCACTCATATTAAAGTATAAAATAAGGGCATGTTAATAGTTTAAGGGGCACAGAAAGATCTACCTTGAAGCTCTACGAAATGACTATAAATATGGTTTAATTCTAACCACAAAAACTCAAATAATATTAGAAAAAGAAATTTTCTTTCTTTATACATATAAAGTACATATCTTTAAATATGTCATATATAAAAATGGAAATTAAAATCTGTAAATAACTTTCAAATTAGCAGTTTAGAATTTTATATGATTAACTACTAATTTGAGTTTGCGTGCATAATTACTTTTATACTATGAATAGGAAACTGATAAAACTGCACTCATATGTATATTTCATGGTGCTCTACAATTTAAAACCAGAAAAATGTACAATTCTGGAAAACTTTATTTTATGTGGGAAAATTATGCAAATAAAAGTGATAATTTTGAAGTTTTCAAATGTTATGCTCAATTTTTATTTTAAATAATATTTATTACAATGTTTTTGGTTTCACATTACAGGTAAATATATTACAAGTGTATTCTGACCATTAATTGTTTTCTGTAAGCATATATCTCAATTTTATGATGCGCGGAGGAATTCATAATTTTTAATCACCAGGTAATCATATAAAATTCTAAACTGCTAATTTGAAAATTGTTTATAGATTTATACTTCCTATTTTTATATATGACATATTTTAAGATATGTATGTTATATGAATAAAGAAAGAAAATTTACTTTTCTAATATTATTTGAGTTTTTGTGGTTATAATTAGATCTTATTTATAGTCATTTCCTCGAGCTTCAAGGTCCTGTGCCCCCTTAAACTCGTGGTAAATTCCACATTCTCCGGTCGTACAGTAGAGTTCTGATAATCCGAACTTCGGTAATACGAAAATCTACTTAATCCGAAATGAAAAGTCAAAAAGAACTAAGTTTACAATAAAACCACTATGATACTAAGTAATATAAAATATATTTCTGAAAATTACAAGAAAATTCAAAGTTAGACAATGTACTGAACTTCATTGGTTTGAAAACATCTGTAAAATTTTTTGTCGAAGAGAAAAATACCTCTCCCTTGAAACCAAATTACGCCAAAGCGTCAGAAAAATGGTGTCCGTTGGGGTCGCGGCGGAGTGTAGCTCTACGTAGCGTAGCGCGAAATCAAATGCCGTCTGTTCGATGTCACCGTCTTCTTCACCTTTGCTCTCGTCTGAGACGTTTACAGGTTCTTTCAAAACAATTTCAACAATCTGCTGATCGTCTAAAATCCAATTGTCGAGCACTGTGACGTATTATTAGAACAACTTGCATTCTACTGTACTGTACTAGGCAGCGATCCGCTCTCTTATAACCCATTTCGTCCCAAGATTTGGTTATGTTTAGACAGACATTATAAAATAAACTGTGTATTTACACGTGATATGTAATATTTATGCAATCACATGTTATTATATAATTTAAGTTTACTTTAAGAACGATTTCGCTTAATCCGAAAAATTCATTAATCCGAAAAGGATCTGGTCCCAATCATTTCGGATTATTGGGACTCTACTGTACATTGTACCTTTCTCCCCACATTCTTTAGTAAAGTCGCCGGACTATCCCCGGAATAGCTAGAGTACTAGAGTCTGTGGGTTCGAGTCTCACTGTTGGCATGGACGTTTGTAGTCGTTCGCAATTGGCTTTGAGCAGTAGGTCCCGGTTGAATCAACCCTCGTGTAGCAACAAATTGACCGTAGCGCTGCAAATCAAACCATTCTTCAGTACAATCAGCTCCATTCCTAGAGTCCTTTCCCCTTATTTGCTAGACAAAAATGTGACGTAAAATTGATCAATAGTTATCTTAACAGCACTTATTTTTGCTAATCAAAAATGAATTCACGTAAGCAAATCATGTTCTATTATACGAGTACTAGACCGATTAATTTTATTAAACCATTTTCCTTTAAGGCTGCTATGTACAAAGAAAAAAAATCGCATTTCCCTTTTCCTCTTCTTGCAGACTCTTGTGGTGGGAGGAGTCCAGTTGACAGTTCGAGAATTCCACACCCCTATGATGGACATTTTGAGGGATTGTAATAGCTCTCTCTCTATAGGGGGGTTAAGCGCTGCCACCAAATTTTTTATTTAAAATATATTTTTGTCAGCTATTTACAGGTACATAAATGCTGATAATCAAATAAAATTGGAATTGTCAGATTGCCTGAACTTTTCTGCAAAGCTCTACATGATTCATTTTATAAATTTCGTCCACCGAAGGAATTTATGAGCGTTTAGAACACACTGTACCAGATTTTTCCCCGAATAATTTAAATTTTAAAATATTAATTGCATTTTTTTTAAATGAAAAATCTATACAAATGTAAAATTTCTTTCTCTATGACGAAGTACAATTAAAAAAAAAAATCTTTGAATCCAAGTCGGCAATCCGTGGACAAATTTTCTCCATAGGTACAAACTGACCGTAGCGCTGCAAACCAAACCATTCTTCAGTACACTCTGCTTCATTCCTAGAGTCCTTTCCCCTTATTTGTTATACAAAAATGTGACGTATAATTGATCAGTAGTTATCTTAACAGCACTTAATTTTGCTAATGAAAAATGAATTCACGTAAGCAATTCACATTCTATTATACGAGTACTATACCGATTAATTTTATTAAACCATTTTCCTTTAATGTGACAAATATTTTCAGCATAAGTTTATTTCTATGGAAGAATTTTCTTTATTGAGAAATTTATAGAAAGAAATGGTAGTATTTCATTATAGACAAATGGATATAAACAGTAAAAAGACATTGATCGATGGATACTTACATACATTGACACAATGATTAGTAATGGCACATAGATGGTATTCTTGTGTACATAGACAAAAAGGTAACTGTGAAGAACAGAGATAAATTAATAGACACTTTCATTTAATGAAACTATGCATTTTTAACAGGTTATTTGCATGTGAAATCATCCTTAACGCAGATAAGGATTTTCTTTGGAATGATATTAAATAAATTTTCCTCAATGAACTGAAACAAAATGCAGGAAGAATGTCCGATTAATTCTTTAAAAAAAGAATAGATACTTTTAAAAAAAAATAGGATTAACTATTATCAATAAAATTATTTATAAATAATAATATGCTTATACACAGACACACACACATATACTAGCTGAAAACCCGTACTTCGCTACGGAGTACATTCAAATTAAATACAACGGTCAATGTATGCAATTAATGCCAAAAAAAATAAATATATATATTTATAATAAATAAGACGATCAATGTATACAATTGATGGAAAATACATATTTATAAAAATTTCGTAAGGAATATTTTTTTTTTGATAATATCCAATAGTTTGCTGCATTAGAAAGAAAAAAAAATATTTTTTGTCTATTTAGTTGTTATGCACGTGACGATAAATTTATTTAAAGTACCAGAAAAAGAAATCACGTGATCAGCATTTAATAAATTAAATTCTAAAAATTATTCTTTGAAAATTCACCAAAAATCAGAAAATGGAGGTAAAGATTCGAAACAGATTTCATTTTAAGGGAATTTTTATGATCTTTCTCGTGATATAAATTTTATAACCTTCAAATTATTATTTTAAATGCAAACTTAAAAAAAGTTAAAAAAACAGCTTAAAAATGTAATTTAAAAAAATCTAAGAAGAATTTTTCAAAAATCTTTCTTAGTGCACCCATACACCATACAAAGAATCACCATGCAAAATTTCATCCCTTTAGGTCCAGCGGTTTGGTCTGTGCGTTGTTTGTCAGTGAGTCAGTGAGTCAGTCAGTTACGGAAATGTTATATATATATATATATATATATATATATATATATATATATATATATATATATATATATATATATATATATATATATTAATAATTAAACTTTTATCGATATATCCTTGAACAATTTTATAAAAATATTTGATAAGAAACAATTTTTTTGACAAATTTCTCCATGATGTAAGGATAACTCTTTTCCGTCTATGAAGTAAAACTTTTTAATGATGTACGTTATATTTTGCTTCAAACTTTATATTGTAACTTCTTGGGTGATAATTATAACCAAGCATGTGTTTTCTGTCTGGAAAATAACAGGGGTCGCTGCAGTAAAACTTCGTGGCCCTCATTATCACTGCGCACAAGAAGAAAATTCTCTGTTTCCATTAACGCTAGACGACATTAAATGTTGTACCTCCTATCATATAAACCCTCCTTTCATGCTAACATAAATAAGTTGATACTCAGAGAGCTGAAATGGAAATGATAATAGCGTACACAGTTAAATAAGAACTGCTTAAATGGAATCCATAGTTTATATTTCTCTGTTAAATTCAGCCTCGTTATAAGGATATTTCATATGAAATAATCTTCTATGCAACGAAATTTATTTTCCCTAAACCTTGACTCTAATGAATATTTAATTGCAAATTATTCCTCATGTAATGAAGAAATTAATTCATAACGAAGAAATCTTTTGTGCAGTAAATATTTTAGTAAGTTTTAAAATCATTTCTCGATTCTAAAAAATTTTCTTATTTAGTTTTTAATGACGTTAATAGGTTCATACTGTGCATGTGTGATAAAAAGGGAATTAGCGAAAATTTAAGTTTTATGAACGAAACAGGATTTATAACACTCAGAAACAGATCAAAATGCTCATGAGGTGTGACGCATAAAAATGTTTGAAACATAGGTAAATGTCTTTTATAGTATGTTTGTTCAGTTTAAGCATATTATTTTAAATTTTTCTTTGTTTCTCAAACGTTTTTACGAGTTTTTGTGTACAGTCACCGGTTTCATGGAAAAATTCCGATGTGTAAAAATAACCTATTTGTACTTATTAATGCGTCGTATTTCATCATTAAAATGTTATATAATAATGAGTTCACTTTTTCCTTTAAATAACATCATTAGTTATAACATGTGTACAATAATTTTGATTGCGATTATTAAAAATTATGATTGACAAGAAAAAAAGTACCATTTTTTCAGACCATAAGACGCCCATCAAATTTAGGGGAGGATTTTTTAGAAAAGAATTTTTTGTATTTTGTAAGGTACATAAATATATTTTCAATTTCTTACTTTATAAAGATAACAAATATAGTGTATCGTCACGCAAGTATCGTGGTGTTTTCCCCTACCCACAGAGAGGTTCACCAACACAGATGTGGAATTATAAACAAATCAGTGTGTTTCCACCGAATTCTGAACTCTGAGGGGATTAAAAAACGATACCAGCATTTCCCGCCGAATTCTTAGTCTGTGAAGTTAATCTCATACGTATCGGTTTCCAGAGAAAGTTTCGGAAAATCTGTGTGAAAACAAAGTCGTCTTCCAACGTACTCTCGTAAAGCTGTCTGTTCGCGATTTTTATCTCAGGGTTGCTGACGCATAGAAAGTCATAAGTTAACGTAACGATAGAACATAATCAGGCCTGTCATCGTGGGCTAATCCCTCGTTCCCTCTCTCAGAATCCGGTAATTTCTAAGAAGACGCCCTCCAGTTGCGAAAGAATTCACGCAAACTATATATTCGAGGCTCTGTTTGTTTCGAGAAGAATTCCATGTAACATCTGGACGAAGCGGCCGAACGACTTTCCGCTCCCTGTGAGGACTAACTAGTCTAGTTGCCGCCGCTGTTATGATCTTTGTACCAGTCCGGGTTGCTGTAAACTGTAAATCCAACTTTCAAATTGCTACGTTTTGATTTTGTTAAATTGTTAAGTTTGCTGTTACCTTCTGGCCAGTTTTTTGAACCATTCGGATTTTGTACCACATCGGTTTTAAGAATGCCTCAGATACACACCTGACTACGCTACAATATATAATAAATATAATGCATATAATAAATATATATAATATATATAACAAAATATTCATCTTATTTTAATGTTACTTTCAGACCATAAGAAGGACCCCAATTTTAAGTCGATTTTTCAATGTAAAAAAGTGCATCTTATGGTCCTAAAAATATGGTATGCTCAATATACCTTAAGAGAACATAACATTTATGTGGTATTCATACACCTAAATATTTATTTCAACCCTTTATGCGCAGGCGACGCCAAAATAGCTTTCTATTTATTTTGTGAATATCAGCTAACCACGTTATCGCATCACATTGAATTTTTAAAATATTGGAAAAGCGGGAAACGCAATTTCCCTTCCGAGTGAATTTTATTATACCGGGTGTTTCAGAAAATTTTACATCATTTAATGACATAATACCTTTGCCAATGCTCGTTCAAATAACCTTATATTTTAACATCATGTGTGGAAACACGTCAATTTTTATTTCGATATTTTACATGGCAAATAGAAATAGTAAATAATTTTATTATTTTCTTTCATTTTTTTCAAAACGGCCACCACGTTCACCAGACCTAATGCCTTGTGATTTTTTTCCTCTGGGGATATGTTAAAGATCTAGTTCATGTACCCCGCTTCCTTTAAATGTAGAGAAATTCAAACACAGAATCAGTGCCTCTTTGGTAAATGTTACCACTGACAAGCTACAGCGCGATTGGTAGGAAATACTACGTGTCACAGGCGGAACGCATACTGAACATTTGTAAAATTATTCATGGAATCCACAAGTTTGTATTTCTCATTCCTAATTAGGTTAATTGATAATTATTTACTCAACAATAAACCTCTTCCTTTTTTATTCGATTAGCCGATGTAGTTGTTGAGATATTTATTTCTCAAATGATGTCAAATTTTCTGAAACATCCAGTATATTTAAATATAGGAAGACATTATTGCACTAACTGTTCTTCATATAATCATTTCTCCATAGAAATGCGAGTTGTTCTAAATAATATTGCTTGGATTTATTTATTTTTTTAGTTTTTAAATTGCTCCTCAAGCGAATAAAACTGGATATTTAAAAGCACTTAAGCAATTCAGCTATATATTTCATGCGAAAAATTTTTCCTAGAATTTTGAAACTGTCCAAACATGCTGCTGCTTTGTATAGCGATACTGAGAATAAAATTTGTAGTATTTCTTAAACTCAAGTGATAGATAAATATTTCGTTTACTCCCACTGATTTCGTCATTTTTTGTATACCTTTATAAGTCTCCTGACAATAAATCTAAACAATATATAAACATTGATTTTGTACAGAAAAATAGGGAGATCACCCTCGATTGGGGAAGCAGGACACTCCTTCTTGCTTCAAAATAAATTTCGATGCAAATTTATCATTTTTAATTGTTGACACTTTCATAATCTATGCAGAAAAATACCCTCATATATCTGGAAAGAAATTCCATATGTAGATGTTGTTTCCATATACAGAATACTTTCCTATCTAATGAACAAGGGAATTCACAAACACTCTGATATATTTAAAATTTTGGTATGTGGAAACTTTATATATATGGAGATCCAACTATACGTATTAAACTTTCGGCAAGATATTCGTTATTTCAACAGTTTAGTCTCTGTAATTATAAACCCATTTTCACAGATACGAACTGTATATATTTTTCAGTAATGGTTCATTAATCCATAAACAGTAACTAATATTTTTCTGACTAATTTGTTTTATTAGATAATTATTATAAATAAGATAAAATTTGATAAAGCAATGCTGATACTAGGCAAAAAGATTTTAATTGAGATTGTTTTTGTCCCAACAAAGATAATATGGGACTTAATACAAATAGGAAAGATTATCTGTTTTACCAGGACCCTGCTTTTTGCGTATAATAAACGTTTTAAAAAACACGTATAGTTTTTATTTTTTTTATTTTTCCTGTATTCCATTAAACGCATTGGTACTAAGTACAAAGCATAGAACTGTCAAGTCAATTTGCTGAATTTCTTCTCCTTTCCGAAAATATATTATGACAAGCTGAAAACCCGTACTTCGCTGCGGAGTACATTCAAATTAAATACAGCAGTCCATGTATGAAATTAATACCAAAAAATAAATAAATATATATATATATATATATATATATATATATATATATATATATGTATACAATTGATGTAAAAAAAATATATTTATAAAAAAATCGTGAGGGATATTTTTATAGACCAATATTCCTCAATCTGTACTATATTAACTGTAAAGAATATATTACAGTTAATATAGTACAGTTTGAGGAACATAATATTTTTATTCTATTTTAATATTTTTTTGGATAATGTCCAATCGTCTGCTGCATTAGCAAGAAAAAAAATATTTGTTTTTTTGTCTATTTAGTTGTTATGCACGTGACGATTTATTTATTTAAAGTACCAGAAAAAGAAATCACGTGATCAACATTTAATAAATTAAATTCTAAAAATTAATCTTTAAAATTCACCAAAATCAGAAAATGGAAGAAAAGATTCGAAAAAGATCTCATTTTAAAGGAATTGTTATCATCTTTCTCGTGATATAAATTTTATAACCTTCAAATTATCATTTTACATGAAACTTAAAAAAAGTTACTAAAACAGCTTAAAAATTTAATTTTAAAAAATCTAACTAGAATTTTTCAAAAATCTTTCTTAGTGCACCCCTACACCATAAGAAGAATCGCCATGCAAAATTTAAGCCTTTTAGGTCCAGCGGTTTGGTCTGTGCGTTGCATGTCAGTGAGTCAGTCAGTCAGTTATGGAACTGTTATATATATATATATAGATTACAGGACAGTCTCTCATTTTAGAAAGGTTTCACAAGATCAGATCCTTGGAAACAGTGTCGTTTCGCCCGGGTGCCCTGTGCTGTGAGGATTTTTCGGGTCTGATAGTAAAGGCGGAGCACCTTTCAATATCACGTTGTGTCATCGAAGAAGATTTGACGTTCGCATTGAACTTACCCGAGAGGTATGTAAGAGCTATATCAATAGTGATGTCTTGAGTTTCCTTGTTTTGATACCCCGTGGAATGGTTTCGAGTTTTACTGAAGGTTTGAAGATAATTGATAGAGTGAATGTGGGTAGGGAAATATCTTGCGAACCCTTCTACGTCTATCCCGCAGTGGGATGGTACAGAACTCCATTTGATGGAGAAATTGGAGCAATACGTTTGGCTATTTCTCAACTGTGCTGTCGTCTTCAGTATTTTACAAAGCCTGTCAGCTGTATTGACTAGAGAGCTTCCTTACATGCTCTTTCATCTAGTAAGACCACCCCTTAACGGCTGACGGATACATATATCAAATGTTTTAAGTAACTTATACAACAATAATACATAGATTATTCTACGATTGTTACCTGGACACTACGGTCTCTAGGGCAGTGAGGATGCCAAACTTGGCAAAAAAGTAATTGGCTTCCTCTAGAAGTAACAGTTCTTCAGGTGTCAAATTCTCAGGTTCCGTTTAACACCGTTTAATTTATTGTGGGAAAATATTCTCTTTACGGAGTTCTCTTTTCAGAGAGAAACTGTCAATATCCATATTGGACTGGGATTTCTGTTTTCACGATGTGGCTAATAAAAAGAACTGTAGCTCCTGACTGTTCTGGACTGCCTCTTTAAACATCTCCACCTTACTGTCTTGGATTCCGAATGTTTCTGTAAGCTCTGTGATCTTTAGGCAGCGATGAGTGTGTTTCACTTTGCTCGATTTCCTGCTGTTCACTCCTCTTTGCTGTGAGAAAAAATTACTGGGAAGCGAGACACAGAATTAATTTATAGATTATATATTCTATACTGTTGACAATTGCTGTTTTTATACGTATGTTCTGTCTTTAGTTCTCTGTTTGCTCACTATTACAAATAGAAATCAAATTCTGAAGTCTATTTATAGAATTATTGGTGCTTATATCAATAAAATTATAGTTTTTTTTTTACTTATTTCAAAAAGCAAAGATATTTTAAAACACTCACATTGTCTTTGAATATCTTTTCTCAAATACTGAAAACAAAATTCAAAAATATACATTTGATAAGCTACGATTTGAAAACTACTGAGGAAAAAATGCTTTCCAGCTTAGCTTATGGATTAAAGGTATATTGTGTCAACTGTCCTTAAGAGCTGAATTTTTAGAAAAATGTTCGAATAGGTTTTAATTGGCTCCATCTATTTTGTTGGAGTCTGGCAAATAAAATCATATGACAAATAATTTTATTAAATTTATTTAGACTTGCTTATAAACTGTAATTAAATCCAATAAAAGGAAATGAAGTTTAAGTTTAATTTTTTCCAACTATAGTTTTCAACCCTTTACAACAAAATTATACCCCCACGAACACCGCTCTATGTTGCCAATACTGTTTTCTCTGTTCATTCCCTTTTCAACAAGTCCCTTCTCAGCCATTAATTTTATACCAGTTCAAATAAGATTCGGAGAATAAATTCTTTCCCAGTATAGAATTGTGCAACTGACACTCAAGGTGTCGTTTAAGTAATTGAATGAAAATAAAAGATGACATAAAAATTTTGAAAGCAAACCAAATCGTTTTAAATCCTATTAATGCTCTTGTAGGATCTGTTTTCTCGAAAGAAAATAGTAGTACTTCAAATAGAACTACATTTAGTAAATTTATATTACGTTTTTTTTATTTTATTGATCATTTTGTCTCTTTCATATGCCGTATTCAGCGAAAAGAGTGTGGGAAAGCCCTTGCTGCAATGTAATTTTCCAGGTATTGCTTTAATAAAATACACAATTTCGATCACCATCTTCTTTATGAGAAATAAAACCTCCATACAGAGAAGATTTCAACAGAACATTACATTTATCGATGAGGGCATTAAAATCAGAAAATACACAGTGTAAAAATATTTTCTTTGGAGACACATTTAAAACGTAGGGATCGAATAGCATATGTTGGAACGAACAAATTTTGTATTGGATATTTTCAGGAAAGAACAAAAATAATGAATGAATCCAGGAAAAAGGATTCAAGAAACTGAAAAACAGGGATTTACAGTAACTTGTTTAATTTTTTATCGATTTTGCTGATAAATGACTTTTTCCTAGGCGAAATAGAATGTTGCAAAACGTTTAAGAAAAGTCTGTAGAGATGATATAAAAAACCATCCTGAATTTTTATTTGTGGACTCCATAAATATTGTACATAGTTTTCTAAAATGTATAAAATGGTTAAACAGTTAATTGCTTTTGATAAATTTCCAATAGAAACGTATGCCTATATTGGTAAATACCTGTATATTTAAACATATTAAAGTTACAGGTATTCTCTTTTCTTATGCCCCAATAAGCATTGAATTTCGTGTCTCAAAAATTCCTTAGCTTTTAACAAGGCAAAGATAAGAGAAACAGATTTTCACACACTTATTGATATTTTTGAGCTCTAAATTAGTCAGACATGAAATGGCATCATTTTTGTGTCCTAATTATAATACGCCTTTCTGCTCATATTGTTATTTTTATTTTATTGAGACTCGAAAAGAGACTAGACACTTCCAAATCCACCAAACCAAGATTATACAAAGAAAATTGACTAAGAACGGAAAAAAGAAAAAAACATTGTCTCTGAGAGATCGTATTATTAAATAAGTGCATTAGCTTGTATTTTCCAACCATAATGCAAATTCTGTCATTTTTCTACCCAAAAAGCTTTGTAAACAGTTCCTGCAATAAAGAATCTTGGATGTTAGAGGAATAACCAAACAGCAGGTATATTTGCAGTTAGGGATTTCTATACCTTACTTAGCTTTTGATTCATACGTTTATGCAATCGCCTGGAAATGAATTGTCACAACAACCTCAGTCTTTTCTTTACCATTAAACGAAGAAAAAAGAAAACAAAGATTCGATATCAATTCATTTCCCTAGGGTATTAATTTTACGTAATCTTCAGTCACATTTTTGTTCCGAGTTTCCATTCTAACAGACCGCTGATGCAAGGATTTATAAAATGTGATACAGTAATTTACAGAATGGCGTACTTTTATCCCTCATGGCCACGAGCATCAGTGCTTTAAACCGCCATCAAATTAAATCAAAATTACTACAACTATATAGAACCTATATTTTATCCCTTCCTATAATACTTGCATGTCTACTCTAATTTTCTGTTCATTCTTCCGTTTGTAACATCAATATTTACCTATTTTGCGTCAAAATGCAGTCTCTGGGCTTTTGCTATCTTCAAACAAGGATTCAGGAACAGGTTCAACTCAGAGACAATTTTCAGAACAAGGTAAAACTTAGTTCCTGAATAAGCTGGTGTGTGAAATTTGAAGACAATATACATGCTTGACATTGAAAAATGGATATATATCACTAATGATGTATTACCTCAATTGTGTTTAAAATTGTGCGAAATTCTTAAAATTCTCTAAATTACGACCATATCCACTGGCTTGGTAACGGAAAAAATATTTAATAAAAATTTAAAGGTACCTAAGTTATTTAAGATATACTTTATTCTCGAAAAAATTTTTGCAAGATGAATGACGTCGGGTCATATTCTAAAACCCCGGGCTGCCTTCGGGCCTCTTATAAAAGCCATTTAGGGAATCTTTGGCGAGTATTATAAGCTGAAATCCTAAACCGGCTGTAAATGAAATTATACAAAATTTCCTTTACAGCCCCATTCAAGATAACACTAATATGCAAGGTTTTTGTGTTTTGAAATGAATAAGAGTATCTGAATGGATTTTTTTTCCGAAAAATCCCTTCAAAATTCCGTATCACGTCACGTTTTTTCACAAATGACGGAATGTGAAAGTAAAAAAACGGCATTTTGTAATGATATTGTTATAGGGGAACGTTCGTAACGCGGTGGAAATGCTCTCTGGAGGGGCGTAATGATTGTTTTAAGGAATAGATAAACATTCAATATCTAGCTGATAATGGAAATGCAACTGTTACATCTCTATGACGTCATGATCTGCGCCACTCACAAAGGCGAAACATGAGAGAATATATGGTGGCACGGCAGTATGACTCATACCTCCCGCCAGCGCTCCCTTCTTGCTATTGGTCACATGTGGCACCACTCGAGGCAGATCGTGGTACACTGGTATATTGTACACGTGGTACACTAAAAAATCATAGTGATGACTGCTACGTCTGCACAGTGAATATCGGGGGGCCATACCAGAACCAGTAAGCGTGACATGTGTATCTCAATATCACCATCTGCAATAAGACCAGTGCCCCATAATAATCTATCCCCTGTGAAATCCCCATCCAATATCAAGCCCCAACAGACACCAATTCAGAAGATGTTACAAATGAGGAGAGCACAAACCGCACATCGTGGAAGATGAAAACCCCGAGTGCCCATTACAGAGCATGAATTGAATTACACTCATGGACAAAAAAATTAGCGCACCAAGAAATAATTGCGGGATCGTAACGAAACTTGCAATGAAGGTACATGTCGGGGAGATATGCATAATGATTAGAAATGCGCGTGATGCGCATACGTATAGCCGGTGAACATCGTACTCTGTGGCGTATTAAAACAGGTAACCAAAGCATGTTTGAGTGTGCTGAATCATTTTCCAAAGGAAGAGCTGAAATAGACCTGCCATTACGCCATGTTCGAGACAATATAAGCAGTTGTCGCAGTTTGAGAGGGGGAGAATCGTCGGGATTGAGGAAGCTGGGTGGTCAGCTAGGCGAGTAGCTCGTCAACTAGGCCTCTGCTGATGTGTGTGAGGAGCGTGTTGGAACCAGTGGACCCGAGAGATGTCATGTACACGAAGACCAGGCTCAGGACGCCCCGACAGACCAGTCGTCGAGAAGACCGCCACATCGTAAGAAATGCGCGCGTACAGCCAATGCTTCATCGGCCGCCATCCAGGCACAGGTAGCACCTTCACTAGGGGCTTCGTGTCTTCTCGAATCATACGAAGGCGCCTGGCTGAAGGACAGTTGGTATCGCGGCGCCCATTACGTGTGCTGCCCTTGACGCCAACCCATCGACGCCTCCGTTTGGAGTTTTGCCGTGCACGAGAAACTGGACTGCAGCGGAATGGAACAGGTCGTCTTAGCGCCGACGGCATCAGATTCAATGTCGGCAGTGATGACAATCGTGTTCGTGTGTGGAGAGCCCGTGGTGAACGCTTCAATTCCTGCCTTTGCTGTACAGCGACACATCGCCTCCCACAGCTGGTGTGATGGCATGGGGTGCCATTGCCTACAATACACGGTCACCCCTAGTATTGTTCCGTGGCACCATGACAGCCCCCAGCGGGTATGTTCAAGAAATCCTTGCAGGACACATGTGTTGCCACACATGCAACGGCTCCCAGGAGCACATTTTCAACAAGACAATGCTCGGCCTCATACGTCAAGGTTGTCACAAGGACTGTCTCCGCACTGTTACTACCCTTCCTTGGCCTGCCCGATCCCCAGATTGTCTCCAATCGAGCATATATGGGATCATTTGGGACGACGAGTTGGGCATCCCACGAGTTTGAACGAATAGAGGCAAGGTTACAGCAAATAGGAACGACTTGTCTCAAGACATCATACAGAACTTGTATGACTCAATGCCCGATTGTATCGCATCGTGCATTCGCGCTAGAGGGGGTCCAACGGAGTATTAACTCCTCCGTTCTTTTGCCTTTTTCTCTGAAATAAATTATCCTTTTTCTTTGATTTTCTTATCATTTACTTATATCAAAGTATTCATTTCGTATGTGAAATTTCATTTTATTTTGACGAATCCTTCTTGGTGCGCTAATTTTTTTGTCCATGAGTGTATTTGGTTTGTGATCTGAATTTACCAAAAGACGCAGCAGAGCTTTTAGGATCAAGACTTCATGAAAAGAATTTACTGTACCCTTAATACGAGATTCGTCTGGTACAGACACCGAGAAGCAGACTTGATTCCGTTTTTGCTGAGGAAGGTGGTTTGGTATATTGTCGAGACATTCCGGCAGTCATGAAATACTTCAACATCAATTTACAATCCAGGACAGTGGAGGTTGTTCATAGATGCAATCAAACTCAAAGGTGTTTTATTAAACAATACTAACATTCATTCCACCCATTCTAGTAGCACATTCTTGTGGACTTTGAAAAAGACATACCAGAACCTTAAATTACTGCTGGAAAGTGTGCAAGTACAAATTTCATGAATGGTCTTTATTCGGGGATTTCAAGGTGATTGGAATATTGCACGGCCAACAAGGAGGCTACACAAAATTTTCCTTTCTTTGTGTGAAGGGGACTCCAGAGAAAGGATGGAACATGGGTTCGGCAGCAGTGGCCAGTCAGAAGTACATTGACACCTGGCGAAAAAAAACATTGTTTCAGTTTCACTGGTTGATCCCTCGAAAATACTGTTGACACCTTTGCACATCAAACTTGGCTTAATGAAGCAATTCGTGACAGCTTTAAGCCAGGGACAGTAAATGCTTTCAGTATCGTGGTAAGTTTGCATCAATCACGACTGACAAAATTAATGATGGCATTTTTGTAGGCCCTCAAATATGAAAATTAATGGCAGACAACCAATTCGAGAAAACCATGTGTAAGTGATAATTGCAAGCATGGACTGCATTCAGAAATGTGGTAAACAACTTTTTGGGGAACACGAATGTTTCAAATTGCACTACCTTTAGTTAAGGAGTTTGCTGGGAATCTTATAAACCTGCTTGGTTGCAAAATGAGCGTCATAGTTCACTTCTTCATGCTCAACTTAATTACTTTCCTAACAATCTTATTGATTTTCGGAAGAACATGGCAAGCGCTTTCCATCAGGATATTAAGTGATGGAAAAGAGATACCAAGGAAAGTGGACGTACATTAGGGTGGAGCGAAAAAACTTTTTTTATATTTTTTTTCTTTCCTTTATCATCAATCATTGATCCATGGCCAAAGGTGCTAAATTTCAAAACTTTCAACCTGTTTTTGAAAATATCTTCAGGGTGGCGCACTAGAAATGAAGTTTTGAAAAGTAGTATAAAAGGCGACATTTATAAAGGTGGTAATAAAACTGAACTATACATTTTTATTTGTGTGTATTTGTTACGCAAATTAAATATATTACATTTTAAAAAGCGTTTAAGCAATAAACTCCTCCTTAATAATTTTAAGTATCATTTTCAGAAGTTTTTTGGGCTTTGTTTTTCGTGAAAATATTGAGATTTTGTCTCAAAGTGGCAAGTCTTGCCTAGCTTTTATCTTCGTTGTTATATAACCGCTCTCTGCCTCTGAACCACAAACAGATAAAGCAGGTCTCCGTTACTAGCTTCACACACCTGTAAGCGTTCTCTACTACCGGTACTACAGTAGCGTTCTACTACAGTAGCGTTCTACTACAGTAGGTTCAGAATTGCCGGATGCTAATTCTGAATATTAAGCACCAATCAAAAATATTTATAGGGAAATGTGCTCAGCTATTTCTTGTTGGCACAATCCCGCCTAGCTTAGCTAACAGAGATCCAGGAAACCTAGCACATTCCCGATGGCTTACTTGTGCAAACATGATTCTTCGTTTATAAGTAGGAACAACCGAAACCATCGGTTAACCTGAAAGAACTTGTCGATTTTATTATGAAAGTGTCCGCACCAACCTTGTTTGACATCAAGACTAACCTTCTTGTAAATATGGGCCTATCCGCGTTTTTTATATGGTTAGAAGGTCTTTGTATTGCCGCTTAAAGCCTTTCCCGTCAAAGACTCTGTTGCTGAATGGTCAACGCACCGGACTGCTGAGCAAGAGGTCCCCGGTTCGAAGCTCTACATTAATTTAATTTAATTTAATTCTAATTCTATTTTCTGTTAGTTCTAGAAGTTGCTAGATCATTCTTTAATTTCCTGGAACGGCGTTCCAGAATATTCTGTTGATGGATAAAAGAGCAAGTAGCTCAACCTGTGAGTTCAGTTCTGAGTTCTATCAGCTAAGTGTTGTGTGCTAATAAACAGCGTTGTATTCCCTCTACGTGTGTGTTCAATCCATACGACTACCATCTACGCGACATCTTTGGTGTAGGCGCCGGGTACTCAGTTCAGTCTGGAAGCAGAAGAAATACGAAGAAGCCGTAGACTTTTAAATCTTCCTCCGGATACGGTCTTACGTAGCCGCTCCACGAACAGCGATTCCCGGCAATGCCTGAAGGAGAAGTCAAGCCACAAATCGTCCTGCTGTCTCCAGCACTAATTAGGGAACCGAGAAAGCCGACAATTTTTAGAGGCGATCCTGGACAAGATCCAACCAAGTGGTTAAAAGAATACCTTAGAGTATCAAAATTTAATCAATGGGATGATACTCTATGTCTTGCGAACGTCTACTTTTTCCTTGATGGGACCGCCAAAATATGGTTTGAAAATAACGAAGATCTGCTGAATTCATGGGACGACTTCGAAAGAGAACTGAAAAAAACTTTGGGTGACTCTCAGCTATATATACGGCGAGCTAAGGATTGCTTAAAATGCCGAGCGCAGAGAGCTGGGGAAGCTACACAGTCTTATATCCAAGACGTTTTAGGACTCTGCAACCAAATTGACCCGGCCATGTCAGAAGACGATAAAGCGTCCACTTAATGAAGGGCATCGCAGAAGAGGTGTACCAGGCCTTATTAACTAAGGAGATAAAAACGACAGTCGATTTCAGTAAATGGGTGTCAGTACATTGAGAAATGCAGCAAAGCGAATAGGACGTCAGAAATTCAGTCGCTTGCCGAATGTTGTCCCAATTGCCTCCGTCGACGAGGAACAGGATCTAACTCATGATCCGTAAAATTGTCCGTGAAGAGATACAGCGATTAACTACACCCAAATTGAAGAGCCCCAACAGGCGTACAACCATAGAAGCAATTGTGCGAGATGAGGTCGAGAAATCTTTGGCTCCCATATCTAGTGGAAGCTTCCGAAGGTCGACTCCCACCTACAACCGCCGCATCCACTCGACGTATACAGGCCGGAGCCGGCACAGGACCAATTACCCCGAAAAACCGACGTGTGGCGTACGACCGACACTCGTCCCGTTTGCTTTCACTGTGGCCGCCCCGGACATGTCGTTCGCTATTGCCGGGATAGAAGAGCAATTTTTAATGCTACAGAGTGATAGAGGAAACACAGCCCAGCGACGCATGATCTCCCAGAACACCGCCGACGAATCCAGCCGAACGTTTGAAAGAAGTCTGTCGCCTAGCCCTAACCGAGGTCGATCGCCTACTCGTCGCTTCAGATCCCCATCGCCGTATAGACGTTCCAGTGCTCTCACCTGGCCGAAGAAATGAGGAAAACTAAGCAGTGCGACCTTCCTTGGAGGTGAGGCCGCTGAAAAACAAAATCCTCCCGCTGCCGCAAAGATGACGAAGAATTATCTAGAACTAAACATTGACAGTCAACCAGTACGTGCACTCGTGGACTCCGGCGCACCATTTTCTGTCATCTCAGACCAATATAGACGTCAGCTGAGAAAGATTATGTTCCCAATCAACGGAAGCATAATCCTCAAGGTCGCCGACGGAAGTCACGTCCGTCCAATAGGGAAATGTGTTCTTCGCTTAAACTTCAATGGTCTAATACGTCCCTTTGAGTTTACAGTTATGCCGAACTGCAGTCACAATGTTATACTTGGTTGGGATTTTCTCGAAGCCACGAGAGCAGTAGTCGACTGTGGCCGATCGGAACTAGTGTTTGACGAAATGATGTCAGATCCTGAATCTGCTGAGACATGGCGAGTGAACACCCTTCAAGACTGCGTCGTACCTCCGCACTCTATTTCTAAAGTAATTGTCACGAATACCAAATTAATGCGATCACAGCTGTCATAGTGGAGGGAAATCGACTACTGCTGCTGGACAAAGAAGTTGCGGGCCCTCAACGATCCTGACGTTTTACGACGGTACAGCCGAACTCTGGGTCACGAATGCTCAACCAGAAGCTAGGTTTCATTCCCAAAGGCATGTGTGTGGGCTATGCAGAGACTCTAGACGAGAGGTATCTGAACTGCATCTCCAGTGCGCATATCTGCTCAGCCGCCCAAGTTGAAATCGAGCCCTTTCTCCGGTAGACTATTCAAAATGCTAGCCAAGATCTCACGGTAGAACGAAAACAGCGACTCTTAGAATTACTTTCTGAGTTCCTGAAATTTTTTATCAATCAAGAAAGCCGGACAAAAGTAAATGTGAAACATCGTATAATCACTGGCAATCATCTACAGATTAGCCAAAGGGCTTACAGAGTATCTCCTGCGGAGCGTCGAATTATTCAAGAGGAAGTAGAAAAGATGCTAGACAGAGATGTTATTCAACCATCGGAGAGCCCATGGTCGTTCCCAGTTGTCCTCGTGAAGAAAAAGGATGGAAGTTGGCGATTTTGTGTCGATTATCGTCGGCTCAACAAAATTACGAAAAAAGATGCCTACCCTCTTGCCAACGTATTGACGACACATTAGACAACTTAAAAGGAGCCAAGTTCTTTTCTTCGATCGATCTCTATTCTGGCTACTGGCAGATTGAAGTGGACGAGGCAGATCTCGAAAAGACAGCTTTTATCACACCAGAAGGACTTTACGAAGTTCAGGTCATGCCCTTTGGTCTGTGCAATGCGCCGGCAACTTTTGAAAGGAATGATGGATAACTTGCTGCGAACCTAAATGGACCATGTGTCTCTGTTATCTAGACGACATTGTCGTGTTTTCTGAGACCTTCGACGACCATCTTAAACGTCTGAATGTCGTACTTAAATGCATCCAAGAAGCTGGGCTTGTCCTAAATCCAAAAAAATGTCTCTTCGGGGCTGAACAACTTAAGATTTTGGGACATCTAGTATCGGAAGGTGTCCGCCCCCCGATCCAGATAAAGTAAAGGCCGTGAAGTGTTTTCCCACACCCAAAAGTGTGCACGACGTCAGATGTTTCTAGGACTCTGTTCTTATTACCGCCGCTTCATCAAGGATTTTTTGTCATCAAGCTCAACCCTTACAAATGTTGCTGAAAGGTGACTCTAAATTTCGTTGGGGACGTGAGCAGTCGGATGCTTTCGACCGGCTAAAGGAAGCACTGATATCTGATCCTATACTGGGACTTTACGAAGAAAACGCCGAAACAGAATTGCGAACGGACGCCAGCGGCTATGGTATTGGAGCAGTCTTGGTTCAAATACAGCATGGAAAAGAAACAGTTATTGCCTATGCTTCGCGGACACTAACCAAAGCAGAGAAAAATTATTCCACGACTGAAAGAGAATGCCTTGCCGCCGTATGGCTGTTCACAAGTTTAGACCATACCTCTTCGGCAAACACTTTTCAATCGTAGCAGACCACCATTCGCTGTGTTGGCTAACTAATCTAAAGGATCCCTCAGGAAGACTTGCGAGGTGTGCCTTGCGACTACAAGAGTATGACATCTCGATTGTTTACAAGAGCGGAAAGAACCACAAGGACGCTGATAGTTTGTCCCGAAATCCATTGGAAGAAGACAATATACCATCAGAAGTCATCGCCGCTATAGATTTTGCTAACGTTGCTGACGAACAAAGAAAAGATCCACGACTTGCGGAGTTAATACGGACTCTAGGAATGGCGACCGAAACAGTGAAAGGAGAATTTGAGCTGATTGAAGACGTACTATGTAAAAAGAGTTCGATCCAACCGGCAAGAAATGGCTTCCTGTCATTCCAAGCATCTACGTCAAGGACATTCTTCATGTTTCCATGACGCACGCACGGCCGGACATCTAGGATTCGTCAAAACGTACGACAGAATAAGGAAGCGGTTTCACTGGCCAGGGCTCTACCGAATGTGCGACGATATGTCATGCACTGCCGGGAATGCCAGCGTAGGAAAGCCGTTCCACAGAAGCCACCGGGTCATCTAATGCCTATACCGCCTGCTGTTGCGCCATTTCATCGCATTGGGATAGATCTCCTTGGGCGTTTTCCAATTCGACCACTGAAAATAAATGGATAGTAGTCTGCACCGACTATTTGAGTCGCTATCCTATTACAAAAGCCTGAAAACTGCTGAAGCTGCGGAAATTAGCGAGATTCCTCGTCGAAGATATACTTCTAAAACATGGAGCTCCCCGAGTTATCATCACGATCGAGAGGCAAGTGTTTCAATCAAGACTTGTTTCAGATATCATCGGTTGTGTAACATTAGTCATCGAATGACGACAGCCTACCATCCCCAGACCAATGGCCTTATACTGAGCGATTCAACAAACACTAGGCGACATGTTATCCATGTACGTAGACGTAGAACAGAGAAAACTGGGACGAGATACTGCCGTTTGTGACCTTCGCTTACAACACCGCTCTAACAGGATGTAACCGGATTCACACCTTTCTATTTACTCATGGCCGAGAAGCCGAAACAACGCTCGTACACTCTTTTCCCCTTCTGCCCTGACGTGGAGAACGACTATACTAAGCATCTTGTCGTGAAACCGAAGAGGCAAGGCAGTTAGCCAGACTACGAACCCTAGAGCGCAAAGAAAAGGAACCGTACGGCGTTATAATTCCAAGCACAGGGTGGTGTCCTATTCACTGGAGATTAGTATGGATTTTCACGCCTGTTCGGAAAGTAGGCTTGTCGAGAAACTGCTTAAAAAATATTTCGGACCATACCAGGTGTACGATGATTATCTGACGTAACCTACGAAGTCCAAGACTATGAGCCAACATCAAGACGCCGGAAAACGATAGGACACCGTCCATGTTCTTAGAATTGAAGCCTTACTACGACCCTGAATTACAAGCCACAACATCCGAAATGGTGATTCTTCAACATCTGAAGACGGCCATTGTGAAGAGGATCCGCCTACCAATGTAAGAATGATTACACCGGACCACAGGACACGTTCAGATCAACAAGTTGCTAGCAGTTAGGCAACCTAGGACAGCGGGACGCTGTTCTTCTAAGGAGGGAGCAATGCCGCTTAAAGCCTTTCCCGTCAAAGACTCTGTTGCTGATGGTCAACGCACCGGACTGCCTGAGCAAGAGGTCCCCGGTTCGAAGTTCTACATTATTTTAATTTAATTTAATTTAATTTAATTCTAATTTCTTTCTGTTAGTTCTAGAAGTTGCTAGAACATTCTTTAATTTCCTGGAACGGCGTTCCAGAATATTCTGTTGATGGATAAAGAGCAAGTAGCTCAACCTGTGAGTTCAGTTCTGAGTTCTATCAGCTAAGTGTTGTGTGCTAATAAACAGCGTTGTATTCCCTCTACGTGTGTGTTCAATCCATACGACTACCATCTACGCAACAGTATATGCAAGACAAGCTGAATGAGAATTGTATTAAAAACTATTCAACGAAATTTATTCTTTGCGCACCTTAAAAATTTGTTGCTAGCTATGTTACAAGACAAGGAGCTACATATAAGAGAACTAGCTCTTCGAAGAATATTAAAAGCAAGAGATCAGACCAAAGACAGAAAAGTACTGGTGTTTCAGCTTTCTGACCTTCAGATCAGAGCATCACATTATTATGATTTGATAAATTGGTGGCAAGAAAATGTTACCGAGCCACCAATGACGATGAAATACAGTGATACGGAAATAAAGACTAGGATTTCTTAAGGAGACAATTTCCTGTATTTTAAGAAGTTTCCTTGTCGCACACAGGCAGTATAACGGTGTTTAAAGCTAGTAACGGAGGCTGCATTATCTGTTTGTGGTTCAGAGGCAAGAGACGGTTATATAACAACGAAGATAAAAGCTAGGCAAGACTTGCCACTTTGAGACAAAATCTCAATATTTTCACGAAAAACAAAGCCCCAAAAAACTTCTGAAAATGATACTTAAACATTATTAAAGAGGAGTTTATTGCTTAAAGGCTTTTTAATATAATATATTTAATTTGCGTAACCAAAACAAACAAATAAAAATGTATAGTTCAGTTTTATTACCACCTTTTTCAATGTCGCCCTTTTTATACTACTTTTCAAAACTTCACTGCCAGTGCGCCCACTGGAGATATTTTCAAAATAGTTTGAAATTTTGCACTTTTGCATCTTGGGCCATGGATCAATGATTGGTGATACAGGAAAAAAATGTAAATTTTTTTTTCGCTCCACCCTACTGTACATATGATGGCCAACTATTGTTGGATGTTGAACTGAGACTGTACGGACGCACACAGAAGACAATGCAAAAAAGAAGTTTGAAGGGGACCCCAGTGTTCAATGTTAGGAATGTTTGCTTCTTGAATATGTATGATGTTTATCTGTTCCTTTAAACAGTCATTCCGACCCTCCATAGAGCATTTTCACACGTTACGAACGTTAAAAAATAACTTTTTTTTAATTTTCACATTTCCATCATTTATGACAAAACTTGACGTGATACATAAATTTTGAAGGTCATTTTCGGAATCTGCGCAAAAAATCCATTCAGATACACATATTCAATTCAAAACAACAGAAAAAAGTTGAAAAAATTCAGATCAGTGTAATCAATCTCAGTCTCATTCCCAAACATCACGAGACATTCCTCGTCTTAGTAGCACTTTCGTAGATTTCGCCAGTACACAAGAACTAATAATCTCGCCCTATGTAATGGACTATTACTCGTTCACTGACCAAATCAAAATTAATTAATTTATAATAATCTTAGTTTGGAACGTCAAAAAGATTATCTTCTGGGGCCGAGAATAGTCCACCTTACTGAGTTTTTCCAAGTGGGGGCTGGATTGATGCTTGTTGTGAAAACAAAGAAGGTATTGCTTCTAGCCATTCAAAATCTGCCCAGCGACATATTGGGACTACATGTGGCTCTATTATGAGGGATGAAACTTTAATACACACTGTTGTAGAGTTCCCCAGCACTAGAACCTATGATAACAGCTTATACCACACGCACGTCACATACCTGCCTTACCTCAGAGTGAATGAGCTCTCCTCACAACATCACACGCCTGAACAATGACAGGATGAACACAACCATGTTTAGTTACCGGTCTATTGTACGAAATAATTTGTTGCATCGTACTGATGGAAAGTAAAATGCTTGTCCGCACAACTGTGGCAGATGTGTTTCCTCTCTGGGCTGGGTAGTGCTCTACAGTCCCCCAAATTCACGCACAAGTCTCTGTGACTTTGATCTCATCCCCAAGATGAAGAGAACGCTCCGTGGTATCTGTAACCGTTAATATGTGGTTAGTTATTAGAAAAACATATAGTGATTATCACTATATACTATGACAACTCAATTTATTTCACATTAACACAATACACACACATATATATATATAAACATTCCATTTTTAATTACGATTTCATGCAGATTAACATTTCCATAACGCTACCTGTGATATATATCTAGCAATTAGCATCAATCCAATACTATTAATCCCATTTTAACTCTTCCCTAATACGCATTGGGCATTTGCAGAAAGCAACCAAAACTCTCCTACCTTGTTTTGAAGATTCGCCGTCACAACAATAGATCCCGCTCCCTTTCAACAATGGATGTGCTCCGTCGGGGCTTCACAAGAAGAGTGGGTCCTCATTCTCATTGGCTGAGTCAGAATATCGGACATCATCGGTACTGCGTAGCGGGACCTCTCGATGCAACTGACGGCGTAGCTCAGGTGACTTTGCCCGTCGATCCAAACTCGTTACGGGACCCTCTCGGATATGGACTGAGGGCTAGCTCAGGGACGTTGCCCGTCGCACCGAACGCGTCACGGCTGTGCGTTGGTCAGTCTCGCTCGGTCAGCTCCTCTCCTGTTGTCGGCATGGGCAGCTGACGGTTGTACTGGTACAGGGAGCTTTGCATCTACTTCTCCAGTATAAATTCAATGGCACTTTCACTCGCCATCTGTCGAGCTTTCAATATCATGCTTCTAGATAGCTGGCGTATACGACGGCCTTGGTTCGCTAGGGTTCCGTCCGTGAATCAGCTCATCTCAATCTCCGTCGAACTCTGGGGCTTTATCTCCGCCGGGGTACTCACTGCGACCCTCCGTGCTCGTCTTAATGCTGTGTCTTTTTCGAGTTCACAAACTAATCTGACTATTCTCTCCCTCTTTTTCATACCGAGCTAAACTCTTGGTAATTCTTATTCAGGCCTCCATTGGTGGCTATTTCCCGACCAATGAGATAAGCTGGGTCTCTTACTATTGGCCGCCCTTCACATCTTAATATTACTATTTTTCCAATCTAAATTGAGGGGGGCTTTGGCCCGTGCCCCTTCTGAGGTTTACTCTGGGGATCCTTGTCGTAACGCTTTTCAACGCCTTGTAATCGCCTTACGAATAATTTCAATGCTTTAATAACGATTCAATTTGTAAAAGGGGGTGATCAACCATACGCTTCCTTTAATTTGTAGTTTTCCCCCAGACACTCTGGGTTTTTCTAAAATGCATCTCTTTTCGAACCAACAGAACTCTTATCGGAATCAGTCACATTCTTCCTTAATCCTTTAATCCCCAAAATCTGGCAAACTTACATTTGGCAAGATAAATCGCTCTTCCCCCGCAAACACACAGAACAAGCTAACCATTGTATTACAGCTTTTGGCGACGTGTTTGGCGACCTCGAAGACGCCAAGCCCACATCTGTTTTCGTCAGCAAACATCACGTGACCATCCCGAGGAGAGCAAATACTGGAATTTACGACACAGAGCTTCGCCAGTTCCCGGCCTATGAAGATGTCTCAGGCAGTCGTTCCGTCGTCGCCCACGATTACGAGTCCAGCAGTCGATATTCCTCAAGCATGGAAGCCACCTTGGCGCTCGGCCTTCTTCAAATGTTAATTTTTGTAATGTGGCTTCTAAGCCATTGGGACCATAAGTCCATTCTCTTTCTAATACTTTAAAAATAAACAAAATAAGTGCATCACTCATTTAACTTTGTCATCATTTCTGTCACTAGTATTCTTACTTTTTCAGCTCTACAAAAGTGAGGCCATGTTAATACCGAGACAAGCGGCCATTGATGTTCATTGTTATTTTTCCCAACTTCTGACAACTCTGAACGCGTGCTATCCAATTATCAGTAGTACATAATTTGCCCGTAGTACAATCCTTACACCCCTAATTTCTCACGCTCTTTCGATTTCCTGCTGTGCTTTCTAACGAATTCAATCTCGTAAAACTTCCTAAATGCCTTTCAGCCCCTTCCTTGCAATCCAATTTTCACATCTATTTTTCATCTTTCCCAGCTCGTTATCCACAGCTGGTGACCCTTTTTCTGTTTTCAACTCCCAAATTGTCATCACTCGTCTTCCCCTTTCGCCTACGCAGACCCATTAAATCCAGCTGGACAAGGCATTTCGTTTGCCTGTTTTCCTCAAGCTACAATTCTCTATAGCCTCTTAATGTCGCTTTCTGCACCAGCGATCGTTTATCCCTCTTTTCTGAGTACGTGTCGTGTCTCACTACGACAGATTCCACCACAGAATTCTTCAGGCTGTAGATCTCTGCGTTAGAAGAATCAGCAGATCAGATGCTGTCTCCGGCGTCCTGCAGCTTCCAGGATGTTAACAACGGGGCTAAACAATGTGGTTACTACTTTGAACGGCTATAAAAGTTTCACCCCTGTATAATTTGTGGCATACCCTAGTTGCTACTATTAAAGTTCCATCCTATGTATATTCTTGAACTACCTATATTTTTTTAAAGATTATAGTTTCTCTCTATATATAAAACAGTTTTCGTAACTGACTCACTGACATACAACGCACAAACCAAACCGCTGGACATAAAGAGCTGAAATTTTGCATGGCGATTCTTCTTATGGTGTAGGGGGTGCACTAGAAAGATTTTTGAAAATTCTTCTTTAAATTCAATTTTTAATCTGCTTTTGCAACTCTTTTAAAGTTTGTATTTAAACTAATAATTGAGGGTTATAAAATTTATATCACAAGAAAGATCATAAAAATTCCTTTAAAATGAAATCTTTTTCGAATCTTTACCCTCAATTTTCTGATTTTTGGTGAATTTTTTAAACATTAATTTGTAGAATTTAATTATATTAAATGCTGATCACGTGATTTCCTTTTCTGGTTACTTTAAATAAATGTATCGTCACGTGCATAACAACTAAATAGACAAAAAATTATTTTTTTCTTTCTACCGCAACAGCCGATTGGATATTATCCAAAAAATTAAATAACCTTACGATTATTATCATATATAATATATATATATATTATTTATATATATATATATATATATATATATATATATATATACATAGATATTTTACATCAATTGTATTACATTGACGATCGTATTTATTATAAATATATATATTATTTTTGGCATTAATTGCATCATTGACCGTTGTATTTAATTTGAATGTACTCCGTATCGAAGTGCGGGTTTTTCAGCTAGTAAGGGAATGTAAAAAGGGGATGTAAAATTGACTTCAGTAAAAAGTCGAAAGGAATAGCCAGGAGTTTTAGCAAAATGTAGAGAGCCAGTTGCCGAAAATCTCGGAGAGAGAAAAAACCCCACAATAGAAAATAAATTTTAACCAGGAAATTCAAACGCTCCACCCCAAATCATTTATTTCGACATGGAGATGGCATAATAATGAAGGTATATCATATATATGAAGGTATGATTTAAATCCCCAAAGCTTTTAGGACTATACGCACGCAGCAGTGGAACAAGAATTAAGGAGGCGCCAAATGCGATAAAGAGTGGAATAAAAATCCAAGACACTTTAGCTGAGCCTTGGAAGAAGTGATCTGCCAACCTATGTAATAGACCGGTACTTCAAGATACTAAAAAAAACTTTTCTCTTAAAAGAGAAACACGTTGTCTTCAGAGAAAAAAGGTTTCAGTAGCAGGAGGTTCACTTATAAAAGTCATTCAGTCAAATGTTACTCTACTAAAGGGAGCTACATCGAAAGAAGAGCTAAAAGTACCGGGTAAAGACAAAACTGTGAATGATGTGTTAAATACTTCCAACGATTTTGAAGTAAGGATATAATGACATAAGACATACAGGGACACATACCAGCAGACTCAATTCGATGTTTTAAGAGAGAGATAAGCAAATACAGCTACAGAGCAAGATAGCACGTAAGCGAGACTTCCATTGTCTATTGCATCCTAAGAATCAGTTGTAGAAAAACTTTAACGGATGAGGTAAACAACTTTACAGTTCACTTCAAAATATTTTTTGTAGTGGCGTTGAGAACTATAATTTACACTTATGCCACATTCTACCCTTATCATTAATAGCTTATTTATAATAACTTAGTGCTTTTGTAAACTTGCTACAAAACAAAATGAGATTCAAATATGTATATTTATAAAAGCGGATAGAATTTCAGATTACGCTAACCGAAATCAGTGATATCAGCGATTTACAACCAGTATTTATTTTAAATATAGGGGTAATACTTTTAATGGTTGTAGAGAGGCTCAATATACCTTTTTAATTTTACAATGTAAGTGATGTAAAATTTTGAAACGACGTTCAAGAAGTTTTATTCATTATTCTGTAATTCCTGGGGGGGGTGAATTCTAAAGTCCTCCTCTTACATACTGATAGCTTTCCTAATGATAAAAACTAAAGTTTGAATGACCTTTTATCAAAGCTAATATAAACCAGTCACACTGACATTCACTCTAAAACATTAGTCTGAATGTGAGGTACAAAAACTTAGTCAAAAGTTAAAGATATATAAAGTAAAAGATTAATTTTCAATAAGTTTCTAAACACTTAGTTGATTCAAATTTGAAGTCACAACACAGGTTTTTTTCACTGTTTCATTTTGATAATTTCTGCTACGTATGCCTGTAGCTACCTCTATTAAATTACATTTTCTTTTCACGCAAGAACTTCCATTAATTGAAATAAAGATGTGTGCCTAAAATGCTAATCGAATAAAAGGAAGAAGAAACTCTTTTTTAGTAACTGTTTTAGTAAATTAGAATATTAAAGAGCTTGAGACACAGTTACGAAAGCATAAACTTAATAACATCAATCTAATTAGTTTCCCTAATCATCTTAGATAATTTTTTTTCGATTAGCATTTTAAATTGAATTAAGGAAATTTCTCATTTTCCTTACTAGATATATAAATAATCTTCTCAAGACGTTAATGATATAATAATTAGTAAGTATTAGGAGCAGCGAACAACTTTTGAGTTTTGTATTATAAGGGACTTTAAAAATTTAAAAAACTGAGAACTTCGTCCAAAAATTTCTTTTCTTTCATGTGTCAGTAAAAATCGCATAGTTAAAACAAACATTATTCATCAGTGATAATTTAAGATGTAATCTTTACCTCTTGGTACACTCAGAGGGGAAAAGTAGCTCATCGCACATAAATACTACGGTGTAACTCGTTAGCAAAAACAATAATAATAAAATATCACCGACTTGCTCAAACTTTATTATTTTTAACTACTGGCCACAAACACGAAAATTTACTAAAAGGAAAAAGAACATTATAAAAAGAAACACCGATTACATAGCACAGCTTGTTACTGGTAAAAGAGCTGGAGATTGACTGGCTGAGAGGGACGTCAACATGACGTCAATATGAAGGGTAGTGTTCGGCTTCATCTGGGCCACGCCCTCGGGAGTCTTTCTTGCTATCTATTGGGGCATGGGCGAATGCCCTGCTATATATGTTTGATGATATTCTCGATTGTTCTAGAACCGTAAATAACACGAATTATTCTAGAACCGGTTGACCAACACCAACGCCTCCTTGGTCAAAGCCGATTGTCTCTCCAGATGTCGCCTAACTTGCCAAAATTACTCTAATACTGCCAAGCGGTGCTGTGTTTTCCTCATCATTCGTTACAACGGAAATTAAAAGGCTAATTGTTGCAATTACGTTTTTAAATGTCCTGTCGCCTGAGAGGGAAGGAGTCATGCCTCAGTGTAGACGGTATGCAATATAAATAAGTGGGCTATTGTAATTAAATGACACTATCTTAAGTAGAGATTGCTCAACCGGGTAGCTGAGTAAGTAGAGATTGCTGGACCGGATTGCTGAAGAAAGGACTCATGCCTCAGTGTAGACGGTATGAAATATAAATAAGTGGGCCATTGTAATTAAATGACACTATCTTAAGTAGAGATTGCTGAACCGGGTAGCTGAGTAAATAGAGATTGCTGAACCGGGTAGCTGAGTAAGTAGAGATTGCTGAATCGGATTGCTGAAGAAAGAACTCATGCCTCAGTGTAGACGGTATGCAATATAAATAAGTGGGCCATTGTAATTAAATGACACTATCTTAAGTAGAGATTGCTGAACCGGGTATCCGGGTATCCGGGTACCCTGGGAATCTACTGGAACCGAAAACCCCGTTCAAGTGGTTGTAGAACCGGGTATTCGAAAGTAGTCAATCTTAGGTATAAAAAACCACATTTTAATGGGGATAAATAGTTTTAACATGCTTCACAATTTATCCCTATCTAGATCTTTGGTACCCTTTGTCTTAAGCGCATTCACGGACTAACTATCTCAGATTTCAATCCTCTGCTGCTGTAAAAAGATATACCATCGAGTGTCATTTGCTTATATTGATTTATTTCATTTACAGTTTTAAAGAGAAATTTTATTTATTGCAGTTATAAACAATAATAGTTTGAATTTTATAGTATTTAAAATTATGCAATCTAGTCTTCGACGAATTTCTAATCTAGCGGCAAACTGAAAATAAAAAAACAAAAAATATTCACGGAGAATTTAGTAATTTCGGGTTTCAGAACCCATTTCTCTAAATCAATTTAAATTAAAATAAGTTAAAAAGGATATATATTTTTCACTTACGCAATAATCTAAAATTCTATGCATTTTAAATATATACAGTTTTTCCATTAATATTTAGGGCGAATATTCTGTGGTTCATGTATTATTCAAACCAGGGTAGTATCGCGGAATCCAGTTCTGGAAAAATTAAGAGAACTGAAATCCGGTTCTGAATTTTTTTTGTCCTTTTCTTCAATCCCTAATATTAAGGATACTCTTTTTTCTGTGGTAATGAACCTTCATGATTACCGCAACATCAGTATTAGATGGCTATTCAGATGGATATTGTATTGGGGACTCAAATACAGTAGATCTTGCGTCACTACTGTATTTGAGTCACTGTTGAAAGAGAATAATGTTGGAGGAATAGTATGTAAGCGTTTCGGGGAAATTTCTATTCTGAAACAACCCAAACGTTGCTATTAAACGGCAATGCCTGCAAAATGTTGTAAAATGATGATCTTTCAAGACTTGATGGTAAACTTCCATAGAGAGCAGCTATGTATATAGTTGAAATACTTTGAGTTAAAACTCATGCCAAATTAGTTAATAATACTTTTATTAGCTTTCACTGAAAAAAATTAGACATGCGTAAACATAATTAATATAATTATTTATTAAGAAGTGGGAAAGACCCACCTCTGAATAAATAGTTAAGAAGCGGGATAGACCAGTAAAAAATATCCCGCCTCTAAATTTAAAAAAAAACCATAAATGAACGTTCCTTTGAGTGGGGTAATGCTTTCCACGCCAATTTTGGTGTTTTGGAGCGAAATTTCGCCAAAATCTCGCCAAAACGATCCTCCTCAAAGTACCACACCCCATAATTCAATACAGCTTAAAAACTATGTTTCTATCATTCTGGCATACACAGGATAGCTCACTGCTAATTTTTTCCGACTTCCTCTTATAGCAGCATCACAAGCCGTGACAGTGACTCTGACGTAATATCTGGTAGAAAACCTGCATACTGCGGTTCTTCATTCTGCCGAAAGAGCAGGTAAGAAATACCAACAAAACTACAACCAAAGAAGTATTGTTAAATGTAAACCGCCTTCGGAAAGATTGGTCCATGGATATCCAACACAACATCTTATTACATTGTTATTTAAAAAAGCAGTTATGTTAAAGCTATTTTGCTCGCCAAGAGATGGCGCTCTGAGCACTGAAAATACAAAAGACAGTAGATGTAGTAAGATCGCAAAAAGCATAGCGGTCATATTCTAACGTTATGATAATAAAGTGTCATTTTATTATTAAATGAGTCTCCTAATTTAAAAGGGTCGCACATTTATGTGACAAGGTAGGTCAAGGTTCATAAGGAAGTGGACATTTATGACCAAAAGGTGTTTAAATTGGAAGACAACAGTTCGAAGGACACTATTCAGTGAAAGTCCTACCTTAACAGAAAATCGAACATTGTCATGGATATCCCTTTCTTCAGTTAGGATCCTACGAAATAGCGATCTTCGGGATTTGTCACACATTTAGAACACTCTATATACGTGTAATCAGGGAAAGTCCTACGCAACGGGAACAATGAATTTGATTGTTCTCTCTGAAATTAAAGCAGTCTCATGATGCAATAAATCCAATCACAAAATTTGAGGTAGTAAAAAAATGCTGTTTAAAACCATATTTCTAGGAGTTTGTATGCCTTAAAGAGATTTCCAGCATTTAAACAAAGGTCATAAAATGTTTTTTGTATTTATATTATTTTAACTTCATTTTCAACTTATATGAAACACATGAAATACTCTCCTCTTATTGATATCTTACACAAAAACTTAAATTTCAATATTTCACAAGAATGTGTATTTGTTTGGTAGCGTTAAATTTAGAACATATATGTTGTTTTCTCATATAAAATATTCCTTAAAACATAAGAATATTTTTGTCTTATAATCTTGGAGGTCTCTTTGTTATCAGTTCTGCAGGCAGTCTGTAAATAACTCAATCCAATTTGGGGATGGATACTAAATCAGTCATTAAAACTAACATTTGTAGCAAATATATTTAATTAATAACGTTACATTGTTTAATTTCAGCACAATAATACTTTCGATTCTCACGGTTTTATGATTACAAGGTAATCCTTTTTATTAGCTTTCCTACCTTTCCGTGGTTTCATAATGCGAATATAAACTACAAATGTATCATATAAGTGCTTTATTTTATTCTTTTTCTCAGTCTCCTGATTAGATATACTTTTATCCCAATGCATAGATTCTTTCTGCTACAAAACATGATCTTTTAATGAAACTATCGCATCTGATGACGAAGATTAATGTCCTGATTCAATTTCTTACTTTCTTTTTTCGAAATTTTTGAAGTCATATCTTTATTAAGGACAAAATTGTTCGAATTTTCGAAAAAAAAATTATTGCATTAAAAATTTTTGTGTTTTTTTTTGCGATTAAAATGACGTTTAAATCATGTTTCTATTTTAATTGGAACAGGAGTTTTTTTTTCAAGATTCTAATTGTAGCCAATCGTTCTTTAAACGTATAAGTGCGTATAAACGTAATCGTATAAGTGCTTTTTTCTGAATGATGGGTTTTTTTACCATTTCTCGTCTTTAAATTGTTATAAGTCAAGAACCGTTAAAGATAAATGGTTCAAACTTGGAACGTGTCTTTTTCAACTATTTTACTTTTATTTTGACTTTTTATTTGAAAAAAATATTTACTTTTGAAAATATGATTTTTAAAAAATAAGTTACATAATTTTATTCATCATTTTTAATCTAAATATTTTTATTTTTTTTTAAATTAATATTTTGAAAAATGGTGAATCAAAATTTAAACTTAGATATTTCTGTTTAATTAAACGAAATAATTTTTGAAATTCGACAAATGATATTTCGAGTCATAATAATTTTAAATTACCCCACTTTTATTAAAAATTTTAAATTTAAAAAATTTAAAAAAATTTTTGAGAAGTTTTATGATGCGATTTTGTTTACAAATTATATGGTTAGCCGTCACAAAAAAATTCAAAATTTTAACTCTATAAATACATTTTTTTTCAAGTATCCCGGACCCCCTTAACCTGCAAGTTCTTTTATTTTGCATTTCTGTAACAGACAATATGTATTATTTGCTTGTTATCATTTTTACATTTCTTGAAACTATTTCTCAATATATATATATATTTATATTTTTTTTATATTTTTTTTGTTTTTTATATAATTTACATTCATTCTAAAATGGCATTCATAAAAATTTAATCGTAATAGAGTTAGTATAAACCTTTGAAAAAAATGAAAGCAGTCATTTCAAATGGGTGAAACTAAATCATTCCTTTAACATCGGTATCGTCATTTGTACCAACTAATCGGTCAATTAATATAATCCTCAAGGTTTCTGAAATAACACAAAAATAATATTGTTGAAAAAACCTAAAATTAGTACTAATGATATCACTAAAAATCTGTCTGAAATAAAAACCAAAAATGTTTCTCGTGTGATATCACATATTACACCAAACGACTTACATACAACTGTAATTCAAACAGTAGCTCAAACATTCCTCAAAGTCACCACTGAAATGACATAAATATGGCACAAATTAAATTCTCAGATTTATAAATTATATAGATTAAATAATGTTGTGAATTGACAAAACATTTGTGAGAGAAATGCTGTCATTTAAATTTATATTGTAGACTTATCAAAATTCAAAATTTACGAAATAATATCACATCATTTTCTATACATCAAAGCAAAGTGCCACTAAAATGATATTGTATGCGCTTGAAAGGATCTCATTCATGGTACAAACAAAGATCTAAATGTTTGTCTAAATGTACTTTGAATGATATTAGTTAAATAGGATCACTTGTCCGAAAACCAATGTCAAAATGCCCATAAAGGAATTTCATTCACTTCCTTGTTGTGGTTAACAGATTAATATCAATAAATTAATATTCTGAGTCATTTGACAGTAACAAAGCCTGTTATTCATCGAACTTTTATTATAGTACTTCACTTTATGTAATGAGTTAATTATGATGTATGTTAGGCCTAGTCTATTTTAGACACCGAAGAAAAGAGCCAATTTAAATTGTTTTCTCATTCATGACAGAATCACTTTGAACTATTTTTTCCTTAAAACCATCAACTTAACATCATTAGGGTATCAGCCGTTTACTCGTGATATTAGACTGTTTTGTTTTGGCAGCTAGGAACGAAAATGTAAGGGAGACCTGAACCCCATTTTCCCCAAAAATCCGTCAAAACAGTTACTAATTAAGCATTTTATAACTACTCGCAAGGATTTGAATGTCCGATCTTCCATTTTTAAAGGGCCACATGTTGTGTTTACATTTAGTTTCCTGCAAGAACGAAACTTTGACACAATTAATAATATTCCAGTTTTTACAAAAGTAATCAAAGTAGAAGACACTGATAACTTGAGTAAATTACTTTTAATAGTAACTGTTTATAAACCATTGCATTTCAGTGTTTTGGTTTAGCTAATGTTTTGATGATCATTTGTTCTTCGAGTATTTAGGTTAAATATTTATGTTTACGAAAAAGAATGGCTATGGAGGGAAAAAAAGATATTTCTTATGGTGATGGTGTGTTTTAAGATAAAAGAAATAGCAAAATATATTTTTTAGCTGTTTAAAATAAAATTATGAAACCTTTTTTTTTTATGAATTCTAGCAAATCGTCCAATTTCCTTCACAAATGGAACTGCCTATATTTTTTTTTCTATGTTTAATTTAATATGTTCTTCCTATCATAAGAACTTCAAACATCATAAATTACTAAAAAAAATGTTTGTTACAAAAGTAAGTTATTTATCTTTAATTTATGTTGTGTTTTATACTTTAAAGGCATTTTTCTCAAAATCATGTTTTTCCAATTTTGTCTGACTTCGAAGTACTAAGGCTTTGAGACATATGCATATACAGTTATACTTTCTATATTTTTTAAATCTTGGCTGAATGTTTAAGAAACGTAGGGAGAGTTTTTTTTTGTATAAATGCTTGATTTTTTTTTTTTACAAATTGATAAACATGAAAAAGCAGAATATTTTGTCAAAAATTACCATATAATGAGGAATTTTTTTTTTACAAAAATTAAGAAACATATTTAAAAAAATCTCTCCCTAGGTTTGTAGCATATACTACAACATTATTATAAAAATTTAAATTAAAGAAAAAAATTAGAAAATTTACAAAGGAGTAGTCTTTTTAAAAAGTATGTAAATCGTGTAAAAAAAGCATAAAAATTTCATTATAAAATAAACTTCCATATAGAAAATTGATTTTTTCATTGATTCTTGCTTATAAATATATGCTTAAATATTATAAAATGAAATGGTTCCTTTAAACTCAATAATAAAAATTTTTTGCTTTTTTCTTACGGGTCTCCCTAAGTTTATTGTTTATTACTGGATAGAGAGACTGGGTGGGACAGTCGTAAATTAAGATCTCAAAATCATGAACATTCTTTCTTTAATACTAAAAAGAATGTATGCATTTTTGGGGTATTTTATTATTTACAGGTAAGAAAGATAACAAAATACATTTGTAGTATCAGGTGCCTTTAGCTAGAGGCTGTGCCTGATACTAAGGTATAGAAAAGAGTTTGCAGGACATCGGGGTGTGTGGCCTAGGTGGAAATTTCAGAGCAACGGGTGCACCCCAATTGTTGTTGGAACAATAGGAAAGATGGTCAGTTGAGAATTGGGAGATCTCGATCACTCTCAGAGAGTTAGGCTTGAGACGTTGCGACGGCCCCCTGTGGAGATTATCGGTGAGCTAGAAATACTCACTCCAAATTGGCTAGAGTATCACATAGCTTCTACTACGAGCAAATTATTTTCATGTTCTTATTAACTTGCTTTATTGTTTGTGTGTGTGTTTGTGGGTTTGTCCAGTACAAATCTTGCAATCGATTTTTAACTAACTTCCCGACTAGCTAGTCATTTGAAAACTTTAGAATAGCTCAGAACACGATAACAATGCATTTTTTCAATACTTTTAGCCATCTTTAAGCAGATTTTTACCATGTTTTTTATTATTTTTAGTTAATTTTATTTTGTAGACTGGAGCAACCATCTATTGACCGGAACGGGAACGAAAAGTTAAACGCAAGTTAACTTCCAATTAACTTCAATTTCTTTTAAGTTGATGGGATAATTCAACAAAAAAAATTTTTAAAGTATTTATTAATACATAGAATTGTCAAGTTTATATGATTCAACAGAAAATTTAAAAACATGGTATATAAAAAGTTCTTTTTATCTTGTAATTATTATTTTATTTCTGTTGTTGTTTCTAATGACCCCTGGCCGTAATTCATTAGCCTGTAGACCAGGTCCATACAGGCTTTAGAGGTGCGGCTCCAGTTTATAACGACACCACAAGGGACGGAGTCTGATTTAGCCAGGTGCCCCCGCAATTTTGACCGAGCACCCCCTAGGGGTGATATCGGGGGAGATCGTACCCTCTCCCACCCTCACTGACCTTCATTGAGGGACTTTCTGGTCTACAGATTTAACGTGCCCATATCCGGCCAAGACACGGATATATTTAACTGAGCGTGCCGGGATTCGATCTGAGCACCCTCAGCACCGAAAGTCAGTACGTTACCGCAAATCCATCTCGAGCCCATTTCATTTCTTTTTACGTGTATGTTTGTGTGTCAAGTTCAATAAACGTATTTAGTCCGAATGGTGCCTCTTCACTGAGGGAAAGAACACTCGACACCACAATTATTATTATTACAATATTCATACGTCTCAAGTTACTAATCATCATAGAAAGAAGTGGTGGCATGCATATTATCTGCTACAATCAAGCTTTTTAATCTATTTACCAGGGTTTGACTTGAAGTACATTGGTTTATATTCGTCCTATACTAGATTCAGTGCTAAATCTAAACTTTAACCCTTCAGCGGGCTTCGCCCTTGTATAAAGTGCAACATTTTCGTAATTTTGAACGGTTTGTTTTTACAAGTAAGGTTTAAATGCTCTAAGCAATTTCCATTTATAGCTACACACTTTCTAATGCAGGTCTGAGTTTCTGACCCTGTCCATTCATTGTTAGTCGTGATTTAACCGTGGTAAACCAACGATTATACTGGATTACAATACGACAAAATTATGAGTTGATGTAGTAGATCAAATGTGCAGCTATTACACGGTATTCCGCATATCACGAAAATGGACAAACTCATTGATTTTTAGGTTTTTGGACATAATAGGAATCGATTCGCAAGTTGTCCTTAGATGCATTAAACAGGACAGTTTTGAAATAAGGAGATTGTATCTGCATTCTTTGGCCTTTAATTATAAATATATCTCAATATTATCAACATTTTATATCTTGGCATAAAACGCAGAATTAATATTTTCAATTTGAAAGAAGAAAGTTTATTACAAAAGGAATAATAAAGGTTAAAAGAGATGTTGCACTTTATGCAAGGTGCGCCTAATGGTGTACCAAAAATTGACTCGCCCGCTGAAGGGTTAAGCACATATTTATATCAAAATAGACCGCTAATACTTTATTCTTGGCAAAAAAAAATCCATTTTAATTTTTCTGTAATAAATTCTGAGATTTTCTAATTTTTCGGGTTCCCCAAAACATATTTAGATTGCCTCTAAGCCCAAACCTAATTAGAACGAAACGTGCAAGTGTTCTTTTAATATCCAAATTTTATATTCAGGGTAGCTATTTTATGAAAATGCATTTAATTCTTTTAAATTTTGCGGTTACATTGTTTAGTTATTTTAAAGATCCCAAATGTTTACAAAAAAAAATGTTAATTGAAACGAGAGACAGAATGTAGATTGAGAGAATATTTAAAATGATGTACATTGTTCATCTGCTTGCAAGTGTTCAAAACTAGTTCCAAAACTCATTCATCAAAACGAAGTATGCGTATGAATACGGTTTCAGATGGAGGGAGAGTGGCAATATACTTGAAATTATGGAGTCTGTAAATTTACGTTAAATCCCTCAAAAACTGTTTTGTACCAATATAGAGAACAAGAGCAAAACTCTGCTTAAAAATATGCCTACTGTTCTTTTGTTTAGCACTCTTGGAAGATCCAAAAAATGTTTTATCAGAACGATATATTAAGAATAAATAACAAATGGAGATCTTTAGATGGAAATAGGTACATTCTTGGAGAAACTGAAGATTCTTGCTTGAAAGCACTCAAAATAAATTTTAAAATGTTTAAATGAGATGAAATATTAAGGATTTAAAGATAGATACTAGATTTTTACTGAAAAATAAATACATTTGCTTCAAAGTGCTCAAAATGAATTCCTAGAAAGTTTTATTAAAATAGGAATTTAAGAATATGGTTACAGATAAAGAATAAAATTTTTTTTGAATATATGCGCAGTATTCGTTTGCTTTAAAGCTCGCAAAATATGTTTCATGATTATTCAACAGAAACGTGCAATTAAGAATATCATTATAGACAGACAGTAGAAATTCACTAGAAAATATGTATGACGTTCATTTGCTTAATAGTTGGGTAAATAAGTTCAGAAAATATTTAATCAAAGCAAGAAATTACAATATGTTACAAAAAGCACATAGAATTCTAAGTTCTGAAATCGTAGAGAGCAATCAACCAAATTGCCCTTCCGATTGTGAATCGAAATGGTAAAAAAATGTTTTAACAAAAAGAAGCATTGATTTTAAGGATTCACCTCTGAAATATTAAATTAATATCATAGCATAAAAATTCCTTAATATAATCCCTAATATCGTAAAAATTCTTTTAAAATGAGATCTTTATCGATCTTTACCTCAATTTTCTGATTTTTGGTGAATTTTTAAAGATTGATTTTTAGAATTTCATTTATTAAATGGTGATCACGTGATTTATTTTCTACTTTAAATATATTTATCGTCACGTGCCTAACAACTAAGTAGATTAAAAAAAATATTTTTTTTCTTGCTAATGCGGCAGACGATTGGACATTATCCAAAAAAATATTAAAATACAGTAAAAGATATTATGTTCCTCAAACTGTACTATATTTGTACATTTTCTTCTAAGTGTACATTTTCTTCTACATTATTTTGTCTATAAAAATATCCGTTACGGTTTCTTATAAATATATTTTTCCATTTTTTTTTACATCAATTGCATTCATTGATCGTTGTGTTTATTATAAATATATTTATACATATCCTTGGCATTAATTGCATACATTGACCGTTGTATTTATTTTGAATGTAATCCGTAGCGAAGTGTGGGTTTTCAGCTAGTATTCTATATAGATAATACTATGTTACAGACAGCAGACGGATTTTTTAATTACTGAAATCTTATAGTATGATCCACCAAATTGCCATTCCCAACTGTGGATGGAAATGGTTAAGAAATGTTATACCTGAAAGACACAAATTGTCTTTAAGAATGCACCAATCAAAGATTTAATTACTTTTAATGTAATAAAAAGAGTACTCTAAACAGATACCTATCGAGTTATTTAGTATTCGTAAAAAGCGTTATCTTTTCAAGAAATGTAAATTTCCCAATATGTTTGCGGTGTAATCGTGTAAAGATTGCGAGAATCATTTTTACTTATTTCTCTTCCCTTGTTATGAAAATGTGTTTATCTAAACAAGAATCAGAAATTCCATCCATCATGTCAATAATAAATCAAAAACGAGAACTTTTTCATCGCTATTTTTTATGTGAAAGTTTCGGCAGATCATGAATAGAAAACCAGCCAGTTCATTAATCACAATCGATCGCTTTTGAAGACTATGATTAATGTCCTGCAATCCTTTAATTTCAACCCTCAGTATTTCTTGTCATGTATTAGAAATATTTATTTAATAATGTAATACATAATTTATCATTCGAAATGCCTAAAAATATTACTCTGCTGTGGAGATAAAAAACATTGTCTAGCCTCGCTAAATATTAAGACTGTAAAAACGTACCAGACGACGCTTAATAACGTAAAAGGACACAAAGTACATCATCGTTGAAATCGGTATGTTAACACTGTAATAAGGGACAAAATCGGGTAATATTCCTTTATCGTGCCAGTTTATATCATATGAATGCATAAGAATTTGTATTATATATTATTTGTTCGTACAAAGCACTAGTATATGAAGACAGGAATTCAAAGACTCCCCACCAAACTTAGGAAATATTAAGTACAGTGGTACCTCGGCATTAGTCGTTAATTAGTTCCAAAAAGCATGACGAGTACTGAATGAATTTTTCCCAAAAGGAAAAATGTAAATTGAATTAATTGGTTCCTGAAAACCAGAAATTTCACATTTTACTGGGCACTTATAAATTGATGGGATGTCTTTTCTAAAAATTTTATAAATAATAATAAAAATCTGTTTTCTATCCTTAAACTTCCTACTAGCACTTATAGTTTTGTCTCTGAGTAAATCCTTAAGGATTTGCTCTTTTTTCTAGTAATGGAAGTCACGGATTCTGAACCTTATCTCACTATCCAATCACTTTTCTTTCTCCTCTCTCAACTTGCCAATTGAAAACCAGCTTACAAACAGCCATTGACTCCACCCCCATCAGCGAATCAGAATGTGGATCCTGGAGTCATCCAATGAGAACTCTTATTTTTACCCTCCATAGTTCTGACCATATGACTCTCTGCTTCACTTTAGTGTTGCATTTTTCAGAACAGAAGATGTTAATTTCGAACATTCATTTCTCATTTCTGAGATACTTCCGTTGAGGCAGAGTTGAGTTTTTAGAAGTAGACTGCCTTGAAAAGCTGGTTTTAACTCCTGTAGCAAGATACTAGTATGTAATCAATGTAAATGTGCTGAGTATTAAAAATCATTAAGGCAGTTAAAGTTTAAGGATACAAGTTACTTAAAGAATAATAATAAATAGTTTAATACCTTCAAGAGTTAAAGGGTAAAATTAATAATAATTTAAATAATTAAGATTGATAAGGAAAGAATAGTTTAAAGATTAAATTAATTTTAAAGAGTGAAATAATTAATAGGAAGATATTACAGTGAAAAAAATTAACGAGTTAAGGTAAAGGTGGCCCTCAGCAAACAAAATGTTAAGTTTGCAAGCAAAAGAAAAAAAGCCCTGTTCAGGGTCATACAATTCGTAATGTAATAATTGCAGATTTCCACGAGGAAAAAGTGAAAATATCATGATAAGGAAATTTAGACTAAGCGACACAAACAAGACCCGAACCCACATCGTAGGGTTTACCAGGTCAGCGCGATAGCACTGCGCTACTGCAGCACATAAGTAGGTGAACAAGATGGAAAGAGTATCGTGGTAAGGGAGTTAACGTTAGCTTACGATTAGTAAGAAGACTGAAATCGTAATCTGGGAATTCTGCAATTATCACATTATTAATTTTAGGCAGGTTATCATAAAATTTCTTAGAAATTTTATAAGCCTGTTTAGTGACAGTAGAAATGCCGAAGTCTCTTCTGATCGTCTTATTCGACATGTATCGGAAAGCTCGGCGGATTCACCTGAGAGTTTTATTCTAGAGAACTTCTAATTTATTAATGTGCATTTGTGCAGCGGAAAACCACACAGGGGCAGCATACAGTGCAACAGGTAAAATACATTGTTTATATAATAAGACTTGATTTCTCATTCAGAGATGCGGACTGAAAAATAGGGTGCGGAGTTGCATGGTGAGAGCATTGCACTTACTAATAGTATTGGTTATATGGGGTTTCCAAGTAAGTTTTCGATCCACAGTTACGCCAAGATACTTCACTGTGTTATCCCATTCAAGTGAGGAGTGATGAATATAAAGACGCGGAGGATTGCTATAGCGATTACTGAAATAGATCACGTGACACTCCGAGGGATTGATTTTAATTTTCCAGCGTGTAAACCAATGCTCTAAAGTGTCTATGTGACGTTGAATTTGAATAGACAGGTAGTGTTCATTACTAGAAGAAGAAAGGATAGCAGTGTCATCCGCATACATAGCGAGGAGAGTATTATCTCCACGCGGTACATCGTTGACGAACAAATTGAGCAAGCTCGGTATAAAATCGAGCCTTGTAGAAATCCAGACGTGATGTACCTGTTCCGGGACAGGCTGTTGTGTATGCGGACGGCGAAATTTCGATTATGAAGATAATTATTAATCAAATGGATGAGATAGGCTGGCAGGTTAATTTGAATAAGTTTAAAGATGAGTCCCGAGTGCCAGACCTTGTCAAACGCACATTTTATGTCGTGAAACAGATCAGCGGTATGTTGTTTACCCTGTAACCCATCACGGACAATTTCCACTACCCTTAGGAGCTGCTGCGTCGTGTTGTGCTGAGACCTAAAGCCAAACTGCTCTGGGATGATGATATCGTGCTGGTCGAGGTGCTCAGTGATTCTGTTAAGAATGACACGTTCCACCACCTTACTAAGGAAGCACAGCAAGCTGATAGGACGATAACTCTGGAGAAGATTACGATCCCCCCTGGCTTGGGGATAGGGGTAATTATTGAAGTCTTCCAACAAGTTGGGAAGTAATTAAATTTAAGGATGGAATTAACTATTACAGTGAAATAAAGAATAATATTAGTTGGGAGGTTTTTGAGAATTAAATTATTAATGTTGTCTATTCCAGGAGACTTTTTATTATTAAGTTTTTGAATAATGTCCGTAATTTCAAAGAAATTAGTGGGGGAAGTAGATTCGGTGGGGGTGGGGGGTGGAAAGAAAGTTTTGAACGGTCGTGAGGACAAGTCTATCATTTTCCTCATCGACCAGGTCGTGGTTAGGAGAGAATTGCTCTTTATAGGAGTCAGCGATGGCGTTGGCTTTGTCTAAGTCAGTCATAGCAACTCCATGACGGCCTTGAATGGGCGGAAATTGCGTGTACTGCTTACGTAAACGTCTGATAAATTGCCAGACGGTGTTATCATAAGAGTTTAACCCATGAATGAATTCAGCCCATGTGGAGTTACGGAAAGTTCGAATATCGCGATGAACAAGTGCGCGCAGGAGATGATAATTACTCCTGTGTTGTGGGAGACGGGAAAATTGAAATGATTTATGAGCCGCGTTACGATCTTTAATTAATTTAACAATATTAGGTGGAAGGTTATGATAACTCGGCTTTTTCAGTGCGTGCGTAGAGTAAACCTTGGCGTATTCAATTGCTGCCGTTAAGCTGTTGGTGGTATACTCAATGTCCTCAGGACTTCGAATGATAGGGTAGTAGATTGTGGAATATTGAAGAATTTCTTGGAACTTCTTCCAATTAGTGCACATGGGGGGATTGGGATTTTGGATCTCGACCTGCCGATCAAAATTAATTAATACTGGAATGTGGTCAGAGTCGAAGAGATCTAAAGTTTCAATGATGTAGGGGTATGGGATATTTTTAGTGAGTGCAAGGTCGATAGTGCTAGAGCCCGAGTTTTGAAAATGAGTGGGGGTGGGGGGTGGGGGGGACAATTAAGTTAATATTAGAGTTATCGGTGACATATTTTTTAAGGGCTCGGCCAGAGCGATTTGAGCTATGGCAGTTCCAAGCTGTATTGTGGGCGTTGAAGTCACCAGCCACAATACAGTAATTACAGAAAAATTTTTCTAGGGGGGATATAGATGGATAAAATTAAAATTTTAGTGACTCTGTCCGGAAGAAACATAATCGATGTGCTCTCAACATTAGTGGTGTTGATATCATTAAATTTAAAATGTTCTAAGCTCCTACGGACATAAATAGTAGTGCCACCGCCAGGGTGATGAAAAGTATTAGGGGGGGCGAGGGCGGTCAGTCCTATAAAGCGTATAATTACTAATATTAAAATGTCAAGGTGCGGTGAATTTGGTTTCCTGAATTAGGGCAAAGTCTATATTGGAATTTTCCATAAACTCCCTGAATTCATTCATTTTATAGCCAAGACAATTTGCATTCCAGAATAGAACTCTCAGTGAACTTTTTCTGGAGGAACTACTCATGACCGGTTGGTGGGTCTAAGTACAGTGCAATTTCATGAAAGACAGCCACCATTTTGGAAAAAATATCAGTAGAAGTGCGCATATGAGCAGTAATTTTTTTAAAAAGTTGAATGATATCCGCAATATTGTACTCGGACATAAAGTCCTTAATGGCACGAAAGATGGAAGCAAAATTGGAGAAGCTTCATTGTGGCCGTTCGTCATGAGCAGTTTCTCCACTCCGAACTGAAGCAGCTGCGACAGGGGCAGCACTTGGGATAGCTTCAGTACGCGCTTTTGGATTGGACCTCCTAGGCGCGCTCTGATTGGTGGAATTTGGATCCGATCCTTGGGTGACTACCTCGGCATTTCTCACTTCGCGAGATGTCGAAGCATCGCTCGAGTTATCGCTATCAACAGGTTTGACTAGGGGGTATTCCATGCCGATGTTTTCGGTGGCGGAGCGGGAATAAATACGACTGGTTTCTTGCTATTATTCTTATTATTAGGGGGATTAGCATTATTTTGGTTGTATTTAGGGTCCTTAACTTTCAGTTTGTGTTTATTTTTAGGGTTTAAGGGACACCCTCTGCAGTTTGCTGTATGGTTACCCTTGCAGTTAGCACAGCATGTATTACCATCAATATCCTTCAGAAGGCATTCCCCTGGTAAATGAGATCCTCCACACTTTACACAGCGTGGGGAGAGTTTACACGTCATAGAGGAGTGTCCGAACATCTGACACCTGTAACATTGGCTTATGCCAGTTTGGGTGTAGTGTTCGAACGACACCTTAAGATAATTAATTTTACTTAAACTATGCAAGTTTTCCAAGTTAGGGGAGGGTCTGACAGACACCAAAAACAACGGCATAGTTTTTTTGGTTTTTCGATTAGTAAGATATGCAGTCTTAACTGGTTCAAGACCAATTCTGACATTCTCCAGAAATATCTGTGTTAGAAGGCGTTGGCCTAGGTAACACAGTTAGTTACTCGTTCCTATGGTCCTATGGTTTGATAGAAAATCTTTAAACTAAACAGACATAATTTAAAACAATAATTAGATAAAACAAAATAAAATTTATCTTCACTCAACCTGTACTGAAAGGAGTCGATGGCCTAATGGGATAGCGATGAACTAGAGGAGGGGAGGGATAATTGCTTGGAAGGGGAGTCTCTTCCCAATAAAAGATCAGGCGCTTGTACGGGATTCCTTCTTTTGTCTACCTGTTAAGGGGAGTGGTCACTTTTAAGTACCTTTAAAAGTAACTCTTTTAGACCTATGTTGAATTGTATGTACTACTCATTATTTTTGCTTGATTTACATGAAGGTTTTTGAGTAACTGCCTAACATACTGTTTATTATATATATATATATATATATATATATATATATACAATATTTCAAGGTAATTAAAAAAATAAAACTATTTCTTACGCATAAAAACGGAATCGAGCATTTTGCAGTCAACTGCTGTGCGCATTCTGTCAAAATAAATTATTAAAGTACAGTAATAACTGTTTACTATTGTGATTATAATACTTCAGGCAACAAAACCCACCAACATTTTTGAGCCTTAACATATTTAAATTTTTTAAAGATTTTTTTTATAAGTTTGTACTCAGTCATTTTTGAAATTTCTAATTAAAAATAGCACGTACTAAAATGTTTTAACATATTTTAGAATAATGTTGGTCAGTGGCGCACACAGGGGGGGCCAAGGGGGCCTCCCCCAAAGAAATAGAAATTGCATTATGAATATTTATTTTGCATTATAAATATTTTTATCCGTTCATCTCGCCCCCCCCATGCATTATAAATATTTTATCCATTCATCTCGGCCCCCCACAAGAAAAAATCCTGGGTGCGACACTGATGTTGGTGGATATTGTTGCCTGAAGTATTGTAATCACATATAGTAAACAATTACTTTACCTTAATAGTTCATTTTGACAGAATGCGCGCAGCAGTTGACTACAAAATGCTCGATTTAAAAAAATTATTAACTTTCTATGCATAAAAAATAATTTTATTTTTTTAATTACCTTGAAATATTGTATATATATATATATATATATATATATATATATATATATATATATATATAATAAACAGTATGTTAGGCAGTTACTCAAAATATTTCATAGAAATCAAGCAAAAATCATGAGTATTACTTACAATCGAACATAGGTCTAAAAAAGATACTTTGAAAGGTACTTAAAAGTGACCACTCCCCTTAATATCCCCCACCCCTCTTGTATATTCAGATTTAGTTAGTTTCATTACAAACCTATCAAAAGAAACTCGCCACTGCCTACGTTTCAAAATGTTTTTAAAAGTGACACATTGTTGGATAATTAAACAAGTCCACTTTTCGGCTCGCTAGAGCTTTATCAGGGTGATAATGTTGAAAACAAAATTTGTAATTCACCCTATTTCTGTCTTTCTTTTCGACAGGAGAAACAGGGTGCGGGGTTGCCATCTTGTCTCATATATGTTTTAATATGTGTGGCGAGTATCGAGCAAATGTCGAGTATCGAAGCATTTTTTTTCGCGTCGAGGACCGTAGCAGACGAGTACCGACGTATGATTGTATTGGATTGTCCAACAAGTTCGTTTGGTTTTCAGAAAGATGGTTGTAGTGGCACTTAGTTGTCTGTAACGTCATTCGAAGCATTTTTTTTTTCTTTGGAGTCAAAATGTGACGAGGACCGTAGAAGACGACGAGTACCGACGTATGACTGTATTGGATTGTCCAACAAGTTCGTTTGGTTTTCAGAAAGATGGTTCTACTGGCACTTAGTTCTCTGTAAAGTCATTCGAATCATTTTTTTTCGCGTCAAAATGCGACGAGGACCGTAGAAGACGAGCACCGACGTATGGCTGTATTGGATTGTCCAAGAAATTCGTTTGGTTTTCAGAAAGATGGTTGTAGTGGCACTTAGTTGTCTGTAACGTCATTCCAAACTATTGTGTTCGATTGTGTGATAGCTGTCATGTTAACATGCATTTCAAACAAAAAATTATCATAGTTGAGAATTTTTTTGTTTAGCTATTTGTATATTGAAGATATAAGAAAATTAAAAACATTTTCGAAATATCAAGGTTTATGACTTCAAAAAAGGTTAAAAAAATGTGCATTTTGATTTTTGAGAAGAGGGAATCATAAAACTGCCCGAATGATGTCAAGAGGTAATTGAATTAAATGGTGAGTATGTTATTCAATAAAGTCAATAGTGAAAATGGGAATTGAGCCTTTTATTTTAACTTGAAAACCGAAGATTTTTTTTGACCTAATAGTAAATTGGAATACATAATTGTTAAGAAATCGACGTTTATTTCAAATCATTATCCTGTATATTTTCAACATCAACAATAACTCAAAAATGCAAGTACAGTAGAAAATAAATTGTGTTCAGGGGTTTCGGGATACAAAATTCTCTAAAATGTGCATTTTTATTTTCTTAACATAAAACATGCTATAGAGCTTTTAGAATCATATAGCACAAATTCTACGTTTTTATGATGATTGCTTTGACATGTACAGAATTTTGATTCAGTAGTGCCTATGGATATCATGCTTTACATTTGATGTTAAAGCATATTTATCTTTAAATCTGGTTTATTCCTAAATCATAATCTTTCAAAGGAACCACTTTAATTCCTTAAAAGGAATCTCTATGGAATTTTGAACGGAGATCTTTTGTTCTGATTTAATTATTTCCACTTCAGGGCATTTGATTTCGAGTGAAACTTCTAAAAACAATATCCCTGAAAAATTAATGCAAAAAAATATTTAGCCTTATAAAGTAAATAAAAATTTTATAAACAAAATTTTATTAATCTTGAAAAATTATTTTGGAAACTTTGCGGTATTTTAAAGGGGAAAAATAAACAAAACAGAGAAGTTTGTTCAACAAAAATATTTAAAAATGAAAAATGCTTAAAAATCTCCTTAACAAAATACTGAATGCTTTAGAACATAGTTTCAAATTGTTCATGTACACTCAAACCTGCTTTTGTGCAATGGATAGGGACCGCAAAAAAAAAAGCTTAAAATAACTTAAAATTCCTATTTAGTTAATTTATTACTTAATTTAATTAATTTCTTACTTGTAATTAATTTCTTACTTTTTATTACTTTTTATTCACATTATGTATTTTCATAGACTTTTTTTACATACATGGCTTAAGGGGGTCCGGGACACATTTTAAAATGTTTTTTATTTATTGAGATAAAATTTTGAATTTTTTTGTGATGGTCAACCATAAAATTTGTAAACAAAATCACATCATAAAATTTCTCAAAAGTTTTTCAAAATTAAAAAATTAAAAATTTTTAATAAAAGTGGGGTAATTTAAAATCTTTATAACTCGAAATATTATTTGTCGAATATCATAATTTTTTCCTTTAATTAAACAGAAGTATATAAGTTTTAATTTTGATTCAGCATTTTTTGAAATATTATATTTTAAAGAAATTAAAAATACTTAGATTAAAATTTACAAAAAAAAATTATGTAACTTATTTTTAAAAAATCATATTTTCAAAAGTAAATATTTTTTTCAAATTTTCTGATTCAAAATTAAAGTAAAATAGTTGAAAAAGACATGTTCCAAGTTTCAACCACTTATCTTTTGCGGTTCTTGACTTACAACAATTTAAAGGCGAGACATGGGGAAAAAACCCGTCATACAGAAAAACGCACTTACAGGTTTAAACTACGATTGGCTACTATTAGAATGTTGCAAAAAAAAATAAATAATTTATCCTGTTCTAATTAAGATAGAAACATGATTTAAACGTCATTTTAAGCGTAAAAGAACAAAACAAATTTTAATGCAGTAAAAATTTTTCGAAAATTTGAACAATTTTGTGTCCTGGACCCCCTTAAAAAATCGCACGAAAAAAAAAGACCGCACAAAAACAGGTTTGAGTGTATTATATTTAAAGACATTTTTGGAGGACAAGATAATTACAATATATGTGTAAATGAAAAAAATAAAAAAAATTGGTGTCGTGTACCCCTTTAAACTGTTCCTATTTAAAAATACTTAAAACTCTCATACAACGACGAATTTAACGGAATCTTCAACTCATTAAATTTTTATGCTATGAGTTAAATTTTGGCAGGGTTTCTGTACATAGTCTAACTTATTAATTATTTTTATTAAAGTTATTGTGGCTATTGGTGAAATTTATTTATTCTTGCTTTTTTTACTCTAGAACATAAATTTCGTGGTGTGATGAAGCGCTTTCGATTTTATAGAAAAATTAAATTTTTTAGAGAGATAAAGTGATCGAAGGCTGTTTTCATCACATTTTGGTTAGAATGCTAGGAAGCCGCCTTTGATTAGAGGACGGAACAGTCGTCTTTACGCATCAGCCAATTTAAAAGCGGCGGTGCGCGATAGGGGGTAGATTGATGGCAGACGCAGATAAGGAGATGACACCAGGGTTTGACATTAAAGTAAAATATCCTTTTGTAAACGAATTTATTGGGCCTGTTTGGGAGGTAGACCGCAGGACACGTGGAGTTGACTTTGGGTGGTCTTGTGACGAAATTGAAGTGCACACCCATTTGGAGAGAAATATCCAATCGAAGATTTTGAGTTTTGGATAGACGAATAAAAAAACATTGCAGAACGTGGAATGGCTAGAGGTTTTATTAGAAGTCGGGATTAATTTTAGACAAAGAGAATGAAAAGGAATATATACATGGTTCTGAGAGAAAAAAAGGGGAGGATTAAGATTTTGACGGGGAAGCTGTAGGGTCCCCGCAACCCTGTGTTGTCTTTCATAGAATTTTGAATCGGAGTTTTTTTGACGGGTCAGGCTGTTGGTTTCCCGTGAATCTAAATTTACGTAGAAGACATAAATCGGCAGTTGGTTGAGTGGAGTCAGCATCTAAAAAAAGACGCAATCGATAGCTGTTGGAGTGGAGCCCGCATCTGGGGTTACGCATAGACGTTATCGAGCGTTAATCAAGTGTAGACCGCACCTGAGTTTGAGACAAGGAGTTGATGGAATCATAGAGTGGAGACTACTTAGATATTCCGCCAGACGTCGAGAGGTTTTCCTCATCATAAAGCCAGACGTGACCACCCCATGCCAAGAAAGGTTTTCGACCCCCGGACCCCATCGCATTAAATCGAATGTCAACAATCATCAAAGGTCAGCAAACTGAGTGAGTGTTTTGCATTATTTTGATTTGTTCAGTTCCCACGGTTTCGAGTTAGTTTTGGTGTGTTAGAGAGATAGAAAAAGAGTACAGATTGTTTCGGTTAGAGTCAAATTTTGTGTTTGTTGGGTCTAAGTTTTTACGCTCCCTAATCCTATAAAGGTGGTAAATAAATTGATAAAATATTTTGATTAAATGATTGTGTATGCTTAAAATTTTGAAACATTGAAAAAGTTGGAATTTGAAAATTGAATATTTTGCAAAGAAGGTCATGATTATAAATGTTCGTAGCATAATTTGTAAATATTAGTTTTATTTGTAAATAAATAATGATCTATTTTAAACGTAATAAGTTGGTTTAATTTATGTCTATTTGATCTGTTCGTTATTGTCAATTAGTGTCCAGAGCTTTGGGTTGGATTCAACAAAATAACTTAAACACAACGCAACCAAATAATTTTAATTATAAATAAATATGTACTAACCCAAATAAACTACGATTCAAACCCAAAATCTAAATTCAGGACAGACAATACGACACGTGGATTGTGATATATTTCTGGAAATCTCACAAATATTCATGATCTACTCTGCTGTTTGTCCCTAGCCGAATATATCCTAACCAGGCCCATTGAGATCTGCAGAGTGTTCATTCTTGCATTTTTACTCTAGAGCATAAATTTCGTGGATTGAGATATCTCTCTGGAAATCTCACAAATAGTCATGATCAACTCTGCTGTTGTTGCTCCCTAGCCGGATATACCCTATCCAGGCTCATTGAGATCTGCAAGGCGAAGAGGTGTAGCTCCTTTTTGACCTCATGACTATTAGTCAACACAAGGAGGGACACTCTGGATGAATAAATTGCTTGGCAACAACATATTACAAAAATTTGACTCGATCCTCGGTTGAAGCTCAAAAAAATTTATTTAAAAAAATTAAGTAAAATGTTCATTCTAGCATGTCAAGATACTTATTAATCACATTATGCAATACAGAAATGTTTAAGAAAGACATAAGAAATCACACAATATTTAATGAAAATGTAGATGTAAATAATCCACAAATTAATGTCTAATTATTCAAAATTTAATACTTTCTTAATGAATGAACAGATAATTTAAATGAGATTATCTCTTGATTTTTTTTATATTTCATACTTTCCCACTGCCTTGTCCAAGAACGCAAGAATAAACACTGATATTTTAAAAAATATTTTAAAAGGAATAACAGAAGTCTATGAATTTCTAAAATGTATTTACTTGCAGTTGGATTTAGAAATTTATGTTTAAAATTGTTTATATTCTGGTGCCAAAATGCATTAAAAATATTTTTAATTTTTATTTACATAAATAATAATATAAATGAACGTTGCATTAAATTATCTGTTTATGTGTAAAGACTGTAAAAAAGTTTTACATACAATAACTATACTTATTGTATAATTAATACATTCTATATAGGATTATAATCCTTTGTTTAAGGGAGTAAAGTTTCTGGGTAGCTGATCTGCCTGTTTCGGGGTGACATGACTCTGGGTAGCGGATTTGCCTGTTTCAGGGTATAATGATTCTGGGTAGAGGATATGACTGTTTAAAGCAGGGCACTAGCTAGGGGAGCGTTGTCATTTCCTACCTGTTTTAGGTAGGAGAGAGGTGTGGCCGGAACCGGCAGGCCAAATACCCGAAGTCATGTCACCCTGAAGCAGGTAGGGTTTTTAGGATCTTTCAGGATTTGATTTTTAGTGTGTGGTCACATGTAGAGGATACGAATATAAAACCATCGAGGGAACCTGTAGCTCCTATAGGGTGCGTCCCCAGGTGGAGGATCGGGGAATGCCTCCACTGGAATTTCCAATGGGTGGTTAGAAAGGAAATAAAATACCTTTCGCGGACCAACAGGTAGAATTCGAACCTCTTTGGAGGCAATGGCATTCCTCTTCTAGGGATAGTGCATTCTTTTTTCTTCTGCACTATTATTGGACACGACAACAGCAACAACAGCGAATATAAAATTTCTTGGTACTGCTCAAAAGAGCACAATTCGGTAAATCGTTAAGTATTTCAAAAATGTTTACATTTATAGGAAGCTTGGACTCCCTACTATTCAAAATTTTCTCCAAAATCTCCCTATTAACTTTCGTAACTCTGTTGATGATGAAATACTTTTGAATCTAGCTCATTCCGATCTTGCTAACCCTTCTAATGTGAAAAGGCCTAGAGCCATTCTTTCCTTATTTACTTAGTATTGTCCTTTCTTTTTATAAAAAAAAATCAAACAATAAATAATCATAAAAATAAAAACGCTTGGCTTGACAAGTTAAAAAACATTTTAAAACCATAAAAACAATAAAAATATATGTGTTTACTACCCCTAAACTTCCTTCTCACAAATTACTTCTACTATAGCCCTCTCTAACGGCCTCTTAAATGTGGGAAAAAATCCTATAGTTATTGAACTCACGGATCTTAACCCTCTGTCTTTGGTCTTTCTACAATCCAATAAACTTCTTCCATTTCGCCAATTAGTTACATTTTTGCAAAGTTCGATAAAACTGCGTAAGATAGCTAGGCCTAGGCAACGCAGTTAAATCCCAACTACCTGTTGATCCCATTGCATCACAAGGGTTGGAGACGGGCTTTTTGCTCTGTGCCACCACAATTGTGACCTAGCACCCCCAGGGGCGACATCTTCTATTTTCCTCCCATCCTTACATATCACACGGAGGGATTTCCCGGTCTACAGATTTAACTTATTCATATCCGCCTTACATGTTAATGCATTTAATGCCAATCATCATGACATCTGACACTGGATATAGCAGTTGTTGTCAGTTTCCTATTTAAACAAGTAGCTCTTTTTAACAGTCTGAAGTAGTTCATGAACGGACTGGCATCATCGCGAAACGAAGTGGTTTCAACTCACTAGTGGTAATATACTGAACTACAGCTGAGAACAACTAAAAAAGCAGAGAAAAATAATTAAATGCCTTAGAACAAAAGTTTGACATCTGTATATATAAATGATGCATGTTATTAATTGCATATAATCACGTGTTTTAAAACAAATTGCATTTCTATAGGGTTTTGCTTTAATTTTTGGCTTGATATAAAAATGGCGCAAAGATTATTCTTCACGTTTTGTCGTAAAAGAATTGACATCTAACTAAAAGGACATATAATAAAATATTACGGAAAAATTGAACAGAATGGAAATCGATATCTAAACGAGAATTTAACTAAAACATTTCCATCAACAAGACTTTGCAATTTTTGGATATCGAATCCCATTGTGAAATTCTACGCTTACTGAAGCGAATAGAGAACTGAAATTATGATTAATATCTTCACTTCAAAGGGTTTTAATCAAAATTTAATTAACACAACTGTTTAACATCACATTGTACAAACGTTTATATCAGGATTTTTGAACTTGAGCTATTGTAAAATAGAAAAGCTTAATTCTAAATACTGACAGCTCTCTCGTGTTGAGCTGAATTGTAACTTGTACATAGAAATAAGACGACCATGGACGAATTCCTTTTTAACTTATTCATGTCATCACTATAATGTCAACTGACATTTTAATAACTATTGAAGTATATATCTCACGTCTTGCATATTTTATACTACGTAGAAGTTCCTTTAAGGCTGTAGTTCTGTTTAGAATTTGGCTGCTTGCCATTAATTATTTTCGAAAAGTGAAGAGTACACGTGAATCCATAAGTTATTTACTTGTTTGGTGTCACTGTGGATCTGTGACATTCCGTGCTTATGAAAGAAGACAAGATAGCGATAGTTGCAATTAGGCAATGACATGGAAAAAGGTGATAGCATTAGCGATGGGAAATTACAGCAAAATCTGACAACTGAAAGGGAAGGATGAAGATTTAAGAGGCCAAAGGCCAGCTGCATCCTATATAGAATGTATTAATTGTACAATAAGTATAGTTATTGTATGTAAAACTTTTTTACAGTCTTTACACATAAACAGATAATTTAATGTAACGTTCATTTACATTATTATTTAGAAGAGAAAGATGTCGCAGAAGGGGAGAGAGATGGAACCCCCGCAGTTTTATGGGACTAACCCAGTTTTTAAAGAAACCCAGTGGCGTAGCGAGGGGGAGGCAAGGGGGTCTATCGTGCCCCATGTCACTCGCAGAGAGGTGCCAAATGGTCCCCAAGACAATTGGACCATTTGGTACCCAAGACCATGGGGGGCGCCAAAAAGGTATCCTCCTGATGAAACCTCCCGGTATGTGGCCATTTATCTTATCATTTTGTGTCGATTACCACATTGGCTCGATAAAAAATTGAATGAGTATAATTTCATAGAGACGTATTGACGAAGGATTCAATGTTAACTTTCATAAGTACTAAAGGAAATTATAATAAGCAGATATTGGGAAAGGTATTGTTTGAAAGTACTTATAGTTTATTCTTTCGCCCCTAGATGTCAGTCCAATATAATCGTAATTTTGATAGTTTTGTATTCATAAAGTGGCAACTCCTAGTAATGTTTTGTCTTTCTGTAGAATTAGTTTTGATTCGAAATAAGACGGCTGTGTTCTGTTTAGCTTCGTGCTAATATCAGCATTGCGATGCTGTTCTGATTTCTTAATACGTGTTGTATTTTCTTCCGTCGATTTCATATGCGCTGGTTCAACAAAGTGACTAGACTGGTGTTTAAACAATTAATAGATCGATGCTGATTTTATTTTAAAATTACGAAACGAATACTAAGGTTATGGCGAACTGACGCACGATAGGTCAGTGCCATTCGAACGACATTAAACGACTGATTAACAGTAGCGCTCCTCGCTAGAGGGCGTTGCAGACAATTTCACATAGAAGGGTGCCTTAATACCGAACATACCGGCCCCATTGAAATATTATTTCAATAATACAATACGATAAGACAATTTACAATTGCAATATTACCATGCAATAGTTAAAATGCAAACAATACAATAAATTTCGATTACTTTAACAATATACTAGAACTAATACAGTATAATTACTAGATATAAACAAACATGAAATAATTATGAGTCAATTACGTTATCAAAGGGTAAAATACTTAATTTATGAATAGGTCTTTTATAGAGACCCTTAGAGGTTCGCACTTGAACTACTCTTACCCTTTTATCTGAACCAAGTATAACTTCTTCAACTCTACCTAACACCCAATGGCAGACAGGCAAGTTATCTTCCCTTAAAAGCACCATCGTGCCGGGTTTTATGTTGCTTTTCTGAAACTGCCATTTTGTTCGTTCGTGCAATTGAGACAAATAGTCTCTTTGCCAGCGTTTCCAAATATTTTGAACCATTTTGGTAACCCTTTCCCATCTGGACAGTCTATTTTCTGGTCTGTTGGTAATATCAGGCTCTACAGGGGCTTGTATAGGTCGGCCGATTAAAAAATGGCCTGGTGTTAAGGCATTAAGATCATTTGCATCTGAAGATAGAGGTGTAATAGGCCGCGAATTCAATATACCTTCAATTTGAGTTACCAGGGTCATAAATTCTTCGACAGTTAATTTCGAGTCCCCAACAGTCTTTTTAAGATGTGTTTTAAAAGACTTTACTCCCGCTTCCCAAAGTCCTCCAAAGTGAGGTGCCTTGGGGGGTATAAATTTCCATTCTATTTCCTCGGTCAATAGAAAGTTCGTCAAACCTGGTTCTGGAAGGTTAATTAGCTCAAACATTTTTTTCAATTCATTTCGAGCTCCAATAAAGTTTGTAGCGTTGTCGCTATACATGGTCGAACATTTTCCTCTTCTTGAGAAGAATCTTTTTAAAGTGGCAATTAGAGCCTCAGTAGATAAATCAGAGACAATTTCGAGATGAATTGCTCGTGTTACCAAGCATACAAACACCGCGACATACATTTTTTGGAAAGTTCCTTTTCTTTGATTTTTTATTCGTATAAGAAAAGGACCACAAAAGTCTATTCCACACTTATTAAAAGTGGGTTCAATTTGCAGTCGCTCTGGAGGCAAGTTGCCCATTAATTGATCTATCGGCACGGGTTTATATTTGAAACATTGTACACAATTGTGTACGATTTTCCTAGCAAGATTTCTGCCACTAATTGGCCAATATTTTTGCCTGACAGCGTTCAATAAGGCTTGTGGCCCAAGATGCAAGTATTTCAAATGATGGTACTGGAAAATTAAGTGAGTTAATTTATGTTTAGCAGGCAAAACAGTAGGAAATTTAGAGTTAAAACTTACCTGAGACATAGCTAGTCTCCCACCGACGCGTAAAATACCTTCCTTATCTAAAAAACTGTTCAGAGATTTTAATTTACTTTTTTTATTTACCTGATTACCCCTTTCAATTGCGGATATTTCAGAAGCAAAGGTTTCCCTTTGAACCTCCTTTATTAAAAACAATTCTGACCCCTTAACTTCTTCCAAAAGGATAGGTCTAGATTTACGAAATTCCTTCTTCTTCCTAACGTTAGAAATAAACCTAAAAATAAAACTAAGAATTCTGATTAGTTTCATATAATTATTACTAAGATTCAGCAAACCAGTTACGAGTGAATTTGGTTTCATAATAGCAAAATTAGAGTTCAATAATGGCTTGAGTTCATTACTATAGTCATTGGAATTTAGAGAGTCAAATTTTTGTTCATCCAATTGTTCATCAGAAGGAAATTGTGGGACACACCACCAGATATCACACGTTAAAATGTCCTTGGCATCTAATCCTCGAGAAATGACGTCAGCCGGATTATTTTCAGAAGAGATGTGCCTCCATTCAAAGGATTCAGTGAGATGTTGTATTAATGCAACTCTATTACTGACGAAAGTTTTCAACAAATGAGGCGATTTTCTAATCCATGCAAGAGCAATTGTGCTATCTGTCCATAGAATTATCTTGTCCGGATTAACATTCAAGGAGTGTAAGACTTTATTCATCAATTTAGACAGCAAGAGACATGCGTTTAACTCCAGCCGTGGAATCGAGAGAGTTTTGATAGGTGCAACTCTTGATTTGCTGCATAATAATTGAGCAGCCGAAGATTCACCATGGCTCAAGGGCTGAACATAAACAGCAGCCGCATATGCTAACGAAGATGCATCTGAGAATCCATGTATCACGATGCGATTTTCTTGGAAAACAAATCTAGGAATTTTGAGATTTTATAATTCAGAAAGAGTTGATACGAAATCAGTCCATTCCTTCGCTAAAGGATCTGGCAACGGCTCATTCCAATCAATTTTGTATAACCACAAACGCTGCATGAAGATTTTAGCCTTGGTTATAACTGGTCCTATTAACCCAAGTGGATCGAAAACTCTTGCAATTAGAGAAAGAACATCTCGTTTTATATAAGAAGTTGTTTCTGGAACATTAATTTTGAACTGAAAACAGTCAAGTTTAGGATTCCATAGAACACCCAACGTTTTGATTGCCTCGTGTTCTGGTTGTTCATCGAAACTATATTCGACACCGACTTTGCCTGATGGAACACTGAGATCTGGATGGTTTGCACACCATTTGTGCAACTTCATTTTACCCAATTGCAGCAATTCTATTAATTCTCTTTGCAATGATTTTGCTTTTTCCAGTGACGATTCACCAGATAAAATATCATCCATGTAAAAATCATTTAATGCAACAGACGATGCTAAAGGTAATTTGTGCCCTTCATCTAAGGCTAATTGCTTCAAAGTACGAGTGGCAAGGTAGGGAGCACTGGACGTCCCATAAGTCACAGTATTAAGTCTATAAACTTGTACTGGCGAATTAATACTGTCCTTCCATAAGATTCTGAGAAGGTCCCGTTGGGCTGGGTTTACTTGTATCATACGATACATCTTTTCTACATCTGCCGTGAAGGCATACCGATGCTTACGAAATCGTATCATTATAGAAAATAGTTCTTGTTGAGGAATTTTCCCCTTCAAAAGAATATTATTTAATGACAGACCGGACGTTGTCGCTGCTGATGCGTTGAAAACTACTCTTAAACGCGTACTGGGTTTTTCAGGTCGGTAGACGCCGTGATGAGGTAAATAATAACAACCAGTTTCAGTATTGGAACCCTCAATTAATTCCATGTGATTCAAATTTTTATACTCCTCCATGAATTCGGAGTAGAGGTGTTGCATATTAGAATCTCTGTGCAAACGCTGCCACAGTTGATTAAGCCATTTTTCTGCTAAGTTTCGAGATTCTCCTAATAATTCCGCAGCTTCTAAGGGCATCGATACAACATATCGCCCATCAGAATTTCGATAATGTGTCTGTTCAAAGTGGGTTTCGCAAATTTGTTCTTCCTTACTTAATTTTACATCCAAGTCATTAATATTTTCTGTTTCCCAAAATGTTTGTAATGTTCTATCTATATTTTCAAAACTTGTATTCAAACCGCAATAAAGACTTGTTGTCGACGAATTTGTTTTTCCCGTAACAATATAGCCAAATACAGTTTCTTGGAAAAGTAATTTCCCACATGAGGATCTAAACTGATTAGGTTTCAATAAATCAAAAAATAGCGAACAGCCTATGAGTAAGTCAATTTCTCCCGAGAGGTTAAATTCCAGGTCAGCAAGTTGTATGTGAGATGGTATATTTATTTCAGTTATATCAATGGGGTTTATAGGAGTCAAATTTGTAACGAAAGGCACAATTAATAGCTCTAGATGTTGCGAAAAACTTCCGCAGCTGTTTGAAACTAATGAATTTATTTTTTGGTTAACAGTTAGTGAGATTTCTCAAAGTCCAGATATTGAAGCATGTGTTTTCTCCTTTTTTATTTCTAATTTATTTGCGGTTTTAGTCGCTACGAAATTCAGTTGAGAGCCACTGTCTAATAACGCTCTACATCGTAAATAATCGCCGTTCCCCTTTTTAAGATAAACAATCGCTGTCGGTAGCAGAGTATTTTTTCTTTTCGAGGCTAAACAGTTTGAGAATGCTACTGCGTTTTCCACCTGATGTAATGACTCATCAGTTTTCTCTTTTGCCGGCGCCAACTGACATTCTAACGTGTTGCCTTGCTCGCCTGTGATTTTGGGAACTTGCGGTTCGAAAATATGTAATAAAGTATGATGCAATTTGCTAGAGCATACCTCACATCTATTCTTTGAAAAGCATTGTTTTACTTGATGGGAACCCTTCAAACAGGAAAGACTTTTGCCTTTTTACATAATTAAATCGATCCGAAACCTTCATATTTTGAAAAATACTGCACTTATAAATTGAATGATTAGGCAATTTGCAAACCGTGCAAGGATTTGAAGACGTATTTGTATTTAAAAAGGTTCTACCTTTATTCACCGAGACTTGTTTCTGCTTATACGTAAATGGTACTGTACGATTAATACTATCCAGAATTTGACAACGTCTTTCTAGAAACTCTAAAAGCGCATCAAAGTCTGGCACATCATTATTTGTTAATGTTGATTCATACAACTTTCTAGTTTCATTATCTAATTTTTGAAGTATAATATTCATAAGCAGAACGTTTGATAATTTGTCACGTTCGAAAGTTAACAATTTTAAAGCACAAATATTTTTCTTAATACAGTCTAAAAAACTACGTAAGTCTTTTCCAGATTCTGACGTTAGTTTTCCGTGATTAATTATATTTTTGACGTATGTATCTATGATAATTCTTTTATTTTCATATCTCTGCTGAAGTGCTTTCAGAAGTGAATTATAACTATCATCTGTAGTTTCGATTTGTGATGCTTCTCCCTTTAGAGAGGCGCGTAAGTAATACAACTTTTGGTTTTCCGTCAAACACGGATTATCGTTCATTAAATTTTGAAATTGACATATAAAAGTACTCCAGTCTTCGAATTTGCCATAAAATATTGGCAAAGGTATCTCTGGTAGCTTAATTGCTACGCTATCATTCTTCGTGGAATTACTCGAATCAACAATACTAGACGAATTACTAGCGTCTTTTTTACAGTTGTATAATAAGGTAGTTAGACTTACCTTTAATTCTTGTAAGTCATCATCAATAGCAACAAGGTCCACTTCAATATCCTTAATTTGTTTGTCTGATGAAGTTTCATAATATTCCACCTTTAATTGTTCGAAAGTTTCTATTATCGTTTCAAGAATTTCTAAACGAGACTTAAGTTCAGCTTCATTGCTGCTAGCTTCCTTTGAAATTAAAGATTTAAATTTCGTTATTCTTGCTTTTATATTACCTTTTCTCCTATTCAAAACAGTCAAATCTGGATCAGCCATTTTTTGGCACTCTTGAAAAACGAAAGTCACCAGTCAGAGTTCAATTTACTCCGGCTCGACGGACCAAATGTATTTTCTTCCGTCGATTTCATATGCGCTGGTTCAACAAAAAGACTAGACTGGTGTTTAAACAATTAATAGATCGATGCTGATTTTATTTTAAAATTACGAAACGAATACAAAGGTTATGGCGAACTGACGCACGATAGGTCAGTGCCATTCGAACGACATTAAACGACTGATTAACAGTAGCGCTCCTCGCTAGAGGGCGTTGCAGACAATTTCACATAGAAGGGTGCCTTAATACCGAACACGTGTGAATAAAGTACCTTGTCTTTGTGTTGTCTTTGTGTTGTCAAGTGCCAGAGGATTATTTACAGCCGTTGTTTTTATATTTCCTGAACATTAGCGCCCTTTCAAAGTACGTTCTTTCGCGAGTGCTTGGAACGTATGGGATTGCGCGCAAGCTCCAAGCACTCGTAAAAGAGCGTACGTGTAAAAGGCGCTAAAGTAGCTTTCCCTTCCTCTCCAACACCTGCCCACGTACACTCAATCGCGTGGGATCGTGGTTTCTCGCGGGAAAGAACGTACGTGTAAAGGGCGCTATTAATCCGGGGATATGAACACTGGCTCCCACCATGTCAGGTATTGATATAGAAGCCAATGTTAATATTAATGAGTGTTATTGATTATTGTATATGTAGTAAGTGTTAATAAATCAAGGTATAATATATATATGACTTATGTGATGTGTGCTAATTTAACTTGTTTATCTTAATTGATTGTTAGAAGAGTTAGTTCTAACTATACGATTATCGGTTAGTGATGGGGATTTTCATATTAAGCTGTTTAGTTATTTAATGCCATGACAAAGTATATCATTAAGCACATACTCTCTCTAAAAATAATCTAAATTTAAAGAAAATCCCATTACATTTGGTTTCCTACAATTGCATTTGGGGCAGAAGTAACCAAGTGTTAGCTTGTTTGCTTTTGGTACTGAGGGTGCTTGGAGCGAATCCTGACAAGAGCCATTAAATACCTCCGTGTCTAGACCGAATATGGGCACGTTCAATCCGTAGTCCGGAAAGTCCTTCTTTGAGGTCAGTGGGTGTGGAAGGTACAATCCGACCTCATGATTCAAAAATCAACCTCACCGATTGATGTCACATCTAGGGATTCTTGGTCAAAATTGAGGTGGTAGCTGGTTAAGTCGGACTCCGACCCTTGTGGTGCCACTATAAAACCAGAGCCTCACCCCCAGCCCGCAAGTCTATATGGACCTGGTATGGAACACATTCCAGCCAGCGTGCATAGACAACAACAACAACAATTGCCGTTATAGGTATCATCTATTGTTAGCATAAGACATAGCATCTGTTGCTATTTAAGTTTTTAGATCTAAAAAAAAATCGGTACAGATGTGTTATACACACCTCCCTGCCAAGTTTTGCTATTTTGTGTTTAGCGTGGTAACCATGCGATTTTGGCGAGATTTTATTTTGTGGCAACCCAGTTTGAATTACTAGCCGTGTCCGTTTGTTTACTTGATATAATATGGCGGCCATGTTGTTGCGAAATATTAATGACGGATTTTGGATAGTATTAGTTATTTTTGTTCTTTTATGCATTATGCCTGCAGTATTTAATGTAATTGAGAAATATCAGGGGATTTTTGTGTCTAACATAGAGGTGATATAATGTAAATAGGTCTTTTTTTATATTCTATTGTCAGCACGAATTTTTTCAATTGAATTTTTGCTGTAATTTATGTTTAATGAAGAAATATATATTTAACCAAGGTGTATTTTATGTTTATTTAAATGAGTTATTATTAGTTGCATTATACTGACTTTTTTTAGCGGGGGGGTTGCCCCCCCCCCAACCTTACAAATTTCTAATTATTTTTAAGCTTTTATTTTTTGTATTTATGTGTTTTTAAGATCCCGTGTGCACCTACGTCTTTATTAAAGTCAGCAGTAAGTCTGTTTTCCAATTTATTACGTTTACTACATCTGTTCCATATTTTGTTAATTTTCGCACTTTAAGCCTATCATGTCTGCAGAAACCTTGTTGGCGACAAGTTAGCGCCAAATTTTTTTGGCGCAAAGTGGGGTCCGTATAACACATCTATTCCAAAAAATCAATAGGATTTTGCCAAATTTGGCGAGAAATCCCCGATAAGAAATAAAAAAAGTAGAAACTAATCAGAGGTACAGCCTAAAATGTTTTAAACGCTTTGGTAACAAAAATACTTAATTTTTTATGACAGCTTCCATTTTTAAATATTTTCTTCCTTTAAATTAATATATTCGATACAATGAGTGTATCATGAGAAAGACACATACCTTAATCACGAAGCTCTGAACATGCGAAGAAATAGTTCTCATCATAACCGATATTCAGCAATTTTCCCGCATTTCCGTAATAAATTTACTATCTGCTGAAAAATATATTACATTTCAAAAAACATGTAAGCAAACATAATTTATGCTTTTTGTTTTGCATATAAATGTGTATCTTTTTCTTTTAATATATGGTAGTACTTTTTTTCTTTGTTTCTAATGTTCTTCTTTAGAGCAGGTGTACTTTATTGGTAGTCACATACTGTAAATTTTCAAAACATATTCTTGATCAATTCAGTGCGAGTTTATTCATTTTTTTGCCTGTTTGTGGTGTGTGTGTGTAAGTAATATGTTCATTTCTAGCATTTTAGATACTCAAACTACTTCTGTATCATAAATTATTTACCTGTTATTATAAATTAATTTTACATCAACAATAATATATATATTGTTGATGATGAACGATTTAATGATGATGGTGAACGATACGATGTTGATGATGAACGATTTCTTAAATATATTTTCTATGAAGATGTTTTAAATATGCTTGTAAGGGACAATTTTAAAGAACTGAGATTAGCTATATTGATTCTATCATTTAATATTTTATTTCATTTAAGATATCAGACTACCTTTAAAACATCGATTTTCACGAAAATTCCATTTTTATTTTTTTTATTCATTATTTTTTAGATTATAAGTTTATGTTTCTAAATCTGCTTTTGTTTTTTCGGTACGATCTTTAGAAATGAAATGAGAGCAGTTTAAAGATCAGACGCAGCTATGAATTTGAATACCCGTTGAAAACTTTGATCGTGTTTTCCGAAGAACTTACTTTTCATCAAAAATGTAAACGACTCTTGTGATAACTCAAAATCAAACAATGAAATGTCTATGAAATTTTTCATGTATGTTTTTCATAATATTAAGAATGTAATGGATTACAGATTTGGTTCTGGGTATATTATTTGTTGATTTATAGGTGCATTTATAAAAAATCTCATGAAAAATTATTAAAGTTTTACATGTAATTGCATATAATGAATTGCATTTTTTTTAGATTTTTAAGATATCGATTAGTTTTTAAATCATTAAACTTAAATGTTACTTACTTACATATGACAAAAAAAATAATGTTTTAGGTATAATTTTTTTTAAAGCTAAAGCCGTTTTTTGCAAAAATTTGCTAAATTTCGACCCAATTTCCTCAGTTTTGTAAAAATTTGCAGAGTTATTGTCTAATTTTTCATCATCTTTGAATTTTGGTGTTATATTCCTTCGAAAAATAAGACAACTATTTTTATTATTCTTTCATATTTCAAAGGTCAATCTTTTAGGATTCTAAAACTACTTTACTTTTATTCTTACAATCATTGGATGATAACTTATGGCCAGTTATACAAACCGAAAGCTATATTAAAGGATCAGAAGTAGAATCTTTGAATGCATTTTCTAGAAAACTCCTTTTTCCGGGTGTTAAAGGAATTCAGTTCTAGTTTTAAAAACAATTTTACCTAATGTTTTAGGTATAAGTTTTTATAAAGCTAGAGCCGTTTTTTGTAAAAATTTGCTAAATTTCGACTCAATTTCCTCAATTTTGTAAAACTTTGCAGATTTATTGTCTAAATTTTCATCATTTTCGAATTTTGGTGTTATATTCATTCAAAAAATAAGACAGAACTATTTTTATTGCTAAATTTCAAAGGCCAATCTTTTAGGATTCTAAAACTACTTTACTTTTATTCTTACAATCATTGGATGAGAACTTATGGTCAGTTATATAAACCGAAAGCTATATTAAAGGATCAGAAGTAGAATCCTTGAATGCATTTTCTAGAAAACTCCTTTTTCAGTGTTTTAAAGGAGTTCAGTTCTAGCTTTAAAAATAACTATACCTAATGTTTTAGGTATAATTTTTTTTAAACCTAGAGCCGTTTTTTTTTGTAAAAATTTGCTAAATTTCGAACCAATTTCCTAAATTTTTGAAAAAATTTACATAGTTGTTAAAATATTTCATCATTTTCGAATTTTGGTGTTATATTCCTTTGAAAAATAAGACAGAACTTTTTTTATTGCTCTATTTCAAAGGCTAATCTTTTAGGATTCTAAAACTACTTTACTTTTATTCTGACAATCATTGGATAAGAACTTATGGCCAGTCATTTAAACCGAAAGCTATATTAAAACCCATTATTGGCGTTGCGAAAACGCAATATTAATTTCTGTAATTTTTAAAGGCATTTTCTAAGTTTTCTACGTCTGAAGTAACATTTTTATTTTATTTTCTATACTTTAATTGATCATAATAATTTTTTTGTTTCCACATTTGCCCACTTTTAGCACTTGCAAAAAATTATTTTTTCTGGTGTTTTAAAAGGGAAAAAATGACTAATTTCAAATAATAACCTCAATAGCTGCACATGTTAAATTTCCGATTTGATGCTTGTTCCGAGTTTATTAGAGACTAAAGAACAAAATGGTTTCAACAGGTAAGTCATAATTTTTGTTTTTATGTTTCTCAATTCATATTTTTAAAAATGTTGCGAAAACGCAACATCAGTCCAATGTGTATTACTTAATTCCAATGTGTATTATCAGTGCTGCCTAGTTTTTATGGAGTAGATTGGTATTTTTTTTCATTTCAGATAAGTTTGTCTCTAGAAAAAAGCGATTTTTTACATTGCAGGAGACATTGGAGTATTTTCATGGGCTAGATGAGTATAATATTTCAGAATCGTCCTCAACGGCAGCTAATGATGAACCATAATTCGTCATTATCCCTCCAGATTAGGATGATTTGACGAATGAAGAACCTATTGATGATGGTATTTATAATGGATTGATTGGGGGGAGAGAAAGGAGAAGTAACTGGTCATGAGACCAAAATAGCATAGGATTTGGGGTTATTAATTATGATACCCGATGATATGATTGACATATGTAGAATTAAGTACTGCGTTGTGTTTTTTTTACAAATCATTACAGACCATCTGATTGATATAATAATGGATACATTTATTAATTGGAATCATGCAAAGCATATTTATACATTATGTTATTACAAATAATCACTTCATTAACAGTTTCATTCAATATCATTATAACCCTTTTCATTTTCTTACTTCCTACATACAATTATCACTCTAGTAATTTCTCATCAATTATTAAACCTTTACTACAATGTTTTTCTCATTTAATGGATTTTATAACCCGTTCATCAACTCACAATAAATCATATATTAGCACTTATTCGTTTAAATACCATTGACCTTCATTAATCAATTTAAATCATAATTCAACGTTATATCAATTTCTAACAAAAAGATCTATCGTATATACATTCGGAATATATGGTGTATGAATGAGAAATTGCGATGGCACACGTTTAAAACAAGTGATCAATACGGAGCACAAATGAAACATACCTCCATTGACGAACTCTCATGAAGTCAATTTAATGCGCTGGCACTGTCTGGGAATTAGTCTTTCAACCCGCTCTCCTTTGATGAACTCGTTCTGAAGTACATCAAATGCGCTTGCGTCGTCTTGGAATCCTCCTTTCAAACCCGTTCTATGGTTGAGGCTTACTTCCATTGTCCGTAATTTCAGCTTGTAGCATACGGTAGGTCATACTGCTCAGGCGATTCGATTCTTGGGATGGGGCACTCTGCTTCCACGTTGTCGGCCGGCTATATTCTTTCACAGAATCAACTAATCTCGATGTTAGCCACTGCCTAGTATTTACGCTTTGGGGACATCGCTGCAAATAAAGCGTCAAGCTATATTCATTTATAATACGCTGGCTCTGAGTTTTATCGCGAGCTTTCTCGTTCTAAGTTAACTCGTCGGCTCATGCCTTTAACTACGGGCTAGGTGTTCGTCCTTGATGCTCCTTGGTCGTAATAACTTTTTAGGATCCCCGCATCATCTGATCTGCTCTTTCTTTTTCTATTTCCTTCATTAATATCTCTTACTTCCCCTCGTTATTCCTCCTTCGCTTTGATACGCCTTTCTTCGCCATTGGCTCTCAAAATCCTTTTCCTTCTTTCATTGGTTTAATTATGTTTTTGGGGGACCTTTCTTCCTCCGCCCATCCGTACATCTTCCTCCGTTCCCACGGCTCTTTCCCCGTGTTCCAGGAACTACATCTGTTTTCGTTCACCTTGTTTTTTGGCTAAGTCATATATTCTCCCCATCTGCAATCTCTTTTCTGTGCTGTACCTTTTCTACCATTAATTGCTTCTCCACCTAGACCTCACCTTGCGGCGTCTCTTTTCATCCCATAATTGCCTTTTCACGTCTTACTTCTTTAGAATCTAGCTAAGTCCATCGCTTATTCATCTCCTGTGTTCATCAATCCTCATTGCAGTCTTCCCCGTATATCTATCCCCTTAAACTTCGTTTGTTCGCGTTTGCCTCTTTATATTTCATTATTTTCCTTCTCTAATTTATTTCAAATGTTACGCTTACTTCCCCGTAACAATATTTTATGTGAAAATGCCGAATCACCTAAAGACATTGCAGGAGAAATAGACATTTTTTTCTAATGAATGTAAAAGTAAGCAGTATAGTAAGAAAAAGGAGTATATTATATGGGGAAAATGGATACTCTACATGGATGTAATGTATTCTAAAATAAGTTTATTAGTGTTTCAGAGATATATATCTTTGAGAGAGCCATATCTTTGATAAAATAGCTTGAAGAAATGCAGATGAATTTTGTTTTACCTGAAACTTCACATATTGGAAGACCATCTTCAATTCAAAATCTAATTCTCAACAGAACTCGGAAAGACCGTATGGGCCATATTATTACTAAAAATAGTGAAAATAAACAAAAATTCGTACATAATGCAAAAGTCAAACAATTACTGCATGTAATAAATGTAATGTACCTCCTCATGCGAAAAGTTTCAAAGATTTTTAAAAAAATTTAAAAAATTTTATAATTTTAACTTTTTAGATTTTTAAAATTTTTATCCTGCTTTGGACTGAAGTTGCGAAAACGCAACATTTTGTAACTCTCGTAAAAATAAATTTAATTTAATGGAAACAACTTATTTGTGTAATTAATGTTGTAAGAAGTGTTAAAAAACTGTTTGGTGCATCTCCAACAAAGGAAACATGGAACGGTCCTAAATGGGTTGAAAGACCAGAAGTAGAATCTTTGAATGCATTTTCTAGAAAACTCCTTTTTCAGTTTCTTTTGTAAACGAGAAAGCTAATAATTTAAAAAGTTTTAAATATATTTTTTAAATATAATTTTTACCTTTTATTTATTGTATTCATGATTTTATATCACATTTGACTTAAAAATATTTGTATTTAATCAGTACTGTAGATTTGTTTTTTATAAAGTGCTCTGAACAGAGCCAGATATGTTAACTGGAATAATGAAAGAAATTCGTATTTCAGTAATAATATTTAATATAATTCATTGAATTTTTTAAAAATTTTTACATAAAATACTGACGTTTGAATATTAGCAAATCCAATCAATAAAATTCAACATTTTTCCGATCGGGAGTTTATTCATCATAGATTTATCCGACACGAGATAAACAAAATTATTGAACATTTGAGACTACTCAGACATTTTAGTTATATCCTAGACGTTTCATATATAATTCACTACTTAGCAGACATTTGTGACTTATTTCTCTTATAATACGTTATAATTTATTGGTCTCTCTGTTTATGAGATACCATTAACTTGGTTACAGAATTATTGATTTCATGGTTAAAAGTAATGTTACGAAATACTTTACTGCAATCACGCACACAATGCGTAACGATATTTCTTGACAAGCAGTTTACAACTTTCCTTTCTCTATTTTTAAACATTCTTCATAGAGTTAGAAACATCACGTAGACTACTTTTTTCGCATAGTTTTTGATATTTCATACTTCGATTATTTTGTATATTTTTCAATTTTTAACGCAAACTAGTTGTACCCGTCAAAACAAAACGGCTAGATAGTAGATAAATGTACTAATACACAAATTATACTCAACACATCATTGCCAAATGTTGAAAATCATAATAATGCGCAGAAAAAAATTAATGTATTTAAGCGGCCTTGTGCTTAATGAGTATCTAAAGCCAGATTTTAAAATGTCACTAACCATGAGCAGAAAGCAATTTTTTAATTGAAAATTATAGCTAATTAAATAGCGCGAAATAACAATTTCCACCAGGTTTAATCTTATTTTTCACAAACATAATTATCATAAAAATATAAACGGCAGAGAGAGACGTGTTTATCATTAAAACATGTCACTGAGCATACGCAGAAACAGTGAGTTTCTAAAGCCAGATTTCAACATGCCACTGAGCATGCGCAGAAATCAATTTTAAATTGTAAATTATCGCTATTTAAAAGAAATTGTCGTTACAAAAAACAAATTTGACAAATCTACAGGTTACAATCTTTCATTTTAGACCAAAATGAAGTAAATTGATGCAGTAGTTTTCTCTCATGGACTGCCCAAAAAGTCGGCTCAGCAACTTAAATATATAGATTTCACTGGATCTTAGTACTTGATTTTACGCTAGCCAACGAGCCACCATGCTTGTAACAAAAATGAGTAGTAATTTTTTCTTACTGTTTTTGATTCCTTATATTTTTTTCTCTGCGTCTTTGAAACAGCTTTCTGATACGCGCACTTTCTAGCTAAGGCAAAATTTTCACGCCAACCTTGGCGCCGTTTATGTTTACACCAGCCCTTTGCATGTCAAAATGTCTAAATAGCATCATATCATGATCATATCATGATCATGATTCCCTCATCATAATATGATGAGGGAAGAAAAACAAGCCGCGCTGCGAGGATTGGCGTGAAATCACCTTGCGAGAAAGTGCCCGTATACGGAAACTTAGCCGTGTCTGTCTTTTCTTTCACTTTCCTTCTCTTCCTATCTCTTCAGTGGCGGATTTCCACACAGGTCTACCGCCTGTGAAGACCTCGCATCTTCGGCCTGATTTTTTCTGCTAGGGTGTCCGGCAGACCTCGCATACCTCGAGCCCCAAAATCATCCAAATAATTTTAGCTACTCACATATTAAAAATGCTTATTCAGGTGGTCACTATTGTGTACGCTGTGAAGACGACCAAATATACAATTCCCCTCGGAAATTCTTAGAATTAGGTTCTAAGGCCTGCATAATGATTTACCAGATCTTTTGAAACTCCGAAACAGCATGTAAAGAAAGGATATAACACTACCTCGACCGACATCGACATCCTTAGTATGAGCCCAGAGTCCGTGTTGTCTATATATTATTCTTATATCGGTGGTCAGTGCCTATTTTATGTCATTCGCTTTTTCAGTGCATTGTGGAGTGATATGTTTTTACTGATTTTTCTATTGAATTTTGTTTATGATAGCTTAATTTTATATAGTATTTTAACTACGCAATAAAAATCTTAACGCGCAATTCTGAGGTTCTCTTAACCCCTAGGCTCGCTACGCTAGCTTCTCTGTTATGGGTAATAGCGAAATACATAGGGGTGATTCTCGGGAAATGTAACAGCTTCCATCCATTTACTGTTGTCACCCTTAATGCGAAGGGCGTTTCATCACTGTTGAATTATCAGCTTTAAAATGCAATTAAAAATCGAAAATTTAAGATATAGACTTGAAATGAGGTTTATATGAATGAGAACGCTTTCAGCTTCCAGATCATGTAAATATTTTCTTTGTAAGATAAAAACTCGGGGAGAATCGATATTACATCCACATAGGGGACGATATTTCTTGAAAAACTGTGTTTCATTTTTTGATGAAAATATTAGTCTGTTTTAAAATATTTTTAAACAAATGAGGACTAGTTTCAAAGAGAAATGTCTGTAGTCTTGGATTGTAAAAAGATCAAAATTCTGCGATCACTTTTTGGTGAGTTATCGTAATCTGAAGATGAAAAAATCAATATTTTCCCACAAAACATAAAATTAAAAAAAACTTAAAGTCCGACGAAGATGAGACGTGTCTTACTTTGGTACCCCGATTTTTCTGCATCCATTGGTATCGCTCTCGAGCCCATACCCCCCAGCGGTTTCGGAGGAGATAGCGTGACAAGCTTTTGACAGCGGCAGCGGGAGTTACTTTTTTTTAGAATAGAGAGATTATTCTGATTATAAAAAAATTTCAAATGCAATTTTTGTACTTAACTACGGGAATTCATATTTAAAAACATCAGATGGGGCCCAAAATTTATTTTCGCATCAGGCCCCTCAAATGTATAATCCGGCATTGTTTCTCTTTATTGCTTTATTTCTTTCTTCTCTCTCTTTTTTTTCCATTCCCTTTTAACTTTTATCTTCCTTCCTTTTAACTTCTTCAACTTTCTTCCTTTACTTTCTCCTCTTCCTTGTATACCTGCAATCAGTCTTCTTTCTCTGTCACTCGCTTTGTGGGGACTCACTTTCTAGGGATTGCAGAACTGAGGGAAATTATTAGAACACAAAAACCTTTTCCAATAGTTGTAGAACCGGGTATTTCAAAAAAGAAAATCTTAGGTTTAAAAAACATTTTAATGGTGATAAACAGTTTTACCATACTTCACAATTTATCTCTATCTAGATCTCTGGAACCATTGTCTTAAGGTATCTGCCTATATTGAAATGGTTGTTTTGGTGCAAAATTTCGAAACCTTTTTTTTATTGCTCTATTTCAAAGGCTATTCTTTTAGGATTATAAAACTGCTTTACTTTTATTCGTGCGATTATTGTGTGAGAATTTATGGACAATTTAATAAACCGAGAGCGATATTAAATGACCGGACGTAGCATCTTTAAATTCATTTTCTAGAAAACTTATTTTTCAGTGAATTTTATAAACGAGAAAGCAAATAACTTAAAAAGTTTTTAATACATTTCAACGAAATTTTGCAATAGTGCTTTAGATATTCCTAACTATGTTTTGAACTAAAAGTTTAGCTATATTTGTTAATTTAAATATTCTAAAGGTACCTGCACTTTAAAAAGTTAATTTTTTAAAAAATCGGTGTTTTTCACCTTTATTTATATTGTACGATCATTAGAATATTTAAGAATAGAAAAATTAAAAGAACAAATCAACTTGTACGATCATTAGAATATTTAAGAATAGAGAAAAATAAGAGAACAATTCATAAAACTTTCCAATTAGTTAAATAAGATTTATTTTGTTAATGGAATTTATAAATAATACAACTGCCTTGCAATGGGAATTAATTTTCAATAATAAGCTAGAATTCACTTACCAAAAATGGTGCAGCTGAATAGTTTAAGGAAATCCATTAGTTTTTTCCCATAAATACGTTTTAAATAAAATGCTATAATGTGATTTTACAAAAAACCTGGATGTTCCAATTTTTTAAAAATAATTGGAATTCCTCAAAAGAACGAAAGTATAGGATAACATAGAATAGTAGCAAAAAGCGTTTTCAAGAGAAATTCCACCATAATCATAGAACAACTCATAAAACAAACAGCTTGAAAATTACCCAAAATGCATCAGTCTATTTTTACAAACAAGCAAAACAATTTTACATGTGCTGACATCTTTTGACAGAAAGGTGAAGCAATGCTGAACATATATATATCGGCGATTTTTGGAAATATTGTAAAATTTTGACTTTAGAACACAGGTGAGTGTCCCATTAGTATATAGCAGAGGTGGGGAACCTTTTTACCATTAGAGGCCACGTGTAAATTAGGTAGTAATAAAGGAGGTCGCATACTTTGATGAACCTATAAATGCGACTTTTATGAAATTATTATAGTTAGATATAATTTTAACAATTTGGTGCATTATATAGAAAAATAACAAAAAAAATTAAGTCATTATTTATTTATTATTTGACATAAAAAGTTACAATATAAAATATTTTTGTATTCACATAAGGATAAAAACTTGTTATAACATTAATCATTAATTATTATTATTAATATTTTTTTTGCAAAAAAAATAATACGTTTTAACGTACATGGAGTCAGTCACAACAATAATAGTAAGAAAAAAGTTTTTGTGTAGAGATCATATAACATGTCTGGTAGTATTGCTAAGAAACTCCGAGCATTAAATTACATATAAAGTGTAGTTAAAGTATCATACAATCAAGGTAAACGTAGCTCATTTGGATAGATATACAATTGTAGCGACTTTAGACAACAATTTCAAAATGTCAACTTTATTTTGGCCGACACTGTACATACATTCATGCCGTTCTTTATTAATTCTATTGATTTGGAAATTGTTGTAATCTATATAATTAAATATTAATTAATACAAGTGCTAGCTTTTATGAAGGCCGCAAGAGAAGATCACGGATGCCGCATGCGGCCTCAAGGCCTCACGTTCCCCACCTCTGGTATATAGTATGAAGGAACTTAAAATATATTTAGTTGAATTGAATGTAGGGTCTTTGGCGTAAGAACTAAATTGTGCTAACAATTTATAAAAAATCCCTAAATTTTTAAATGTCACCAAATTTCTATCAAAATGTTGGCTTTCATGATTTTATAACACATTTGAACTAAAAATGTATGCATTTAATCAGTACTGTGTATTTTTCAAAAAAAAGTGCAGTGAGCGTAGACAGTTTCTGCTACTGTCTTTTTTTCTACTTTCTCCTCCTCAACCATCTCAGAAGTCAATCCCCTTCTGCTGTCTAAACATATGCCATCTGAGTGTCATTTGCTTTATTGATTCATTTCTTTTAAAATTTTCAAAAGAAATTTTATTTATTTCAATTAAAATGTTATATCATTTATTTTATATGATTTAAAATTATGCAATATAGTTTTCGACGCATTTCTAATCTAGAGACAAATTGAAAAAAAAAAATCTTCAGAGATAATTCGATAGTTCGGTTTTTAGAAACCATTTCCTTAAAAGCCTTTCAGTGGGGTTGGTCCATTTTTGGACCGCCAATTTTATCTCCCTTCTTTCACTTGCATTCAATGTATTCTAGTTAAATGAAAAGAAAATGGCTAGTGCTGCCATCTGTTATCAGTTTAATGAAGTAAAATTATTTTACAACCTTTTATTAGAAAATTTTTCAAGATTTTTTGTGTTAAAAATATCGAGAAAAAAATGTGCACCAAGCAAATGGAGGTCGTTGCCCCTAAAAGGGTTAAATTAACTTAAATTAAAATCAATTTTTTTAAATTGTATTTTTTACTTACCCAATAAGTTAAAATTCTGTGCATTATGAATAAAGTTTTTCATTAATTTTTAAAACAAACATTTTGTGGTTTCTTTATTATCGAAATCCGGATAATACCCGATTCTAGAAAAACTTGGGAACCTTAAACCGGTTTTGAATTTTTTGTCCTGTTTTGCAATCCCTATACCGTTTACATCCCACAGTTCCCACTGCATATCTTGTATTATCTGGATTACCTCACCGTTATTTTTGCTTGTCTACTCAGTAATATTCTGATTATTATTTAGAAATGGCTCGTAGTCGTAAAAAAACAACAAACAGCATTAGAAAATTGACGAAAATCACGAGATGTGGTGCATGTGTTACGCATGAAACCCCACTATGATCCGAAAGCGCAAGAAACAGCCTTACAGGAAGATCCAACTACTCTTCAGGAGGAACCAGGGAGTGCTGATAATAAGCATGATGATGTTAACCAGAAAGAGGAATATTGGGGTCCAGTAACGCGTTCCAGAAACAAAAATAAGAAGTCATCTAACAGCGAGACGCTGTTCTTTTAAAGGTGGGATAATGTCATACTTAGCAACGGCGTGGCCGAACGGCTACAGCACTGGGTTCCAGTTCTGAAGGTCATCTGTTCGAACCTCGAGACGGACTGTTGAAAGTGTTTCCTGTTCTTTTTAGTTAATTTATGTTCGCTTTCTCGAAACTTCGGGAAAGTACGAAATATGTTAATTCTCTTAATTTAAATAATTCTAGAAAGTTCTTTAGTGTATAAAAAGGCTTCCCTCAAGTTGATGGGAAGTCAGTTAACAGCTGGGTGCATGTTAAAAGTCTCGTTCATCTAAATTGTGCTCTCTGTGTTAATCCCTCGATCAGTCTACGTGACAATTTTATTTATATATATATATATATACAAAAGAGGTAAGCAACGATAACTAATCCTATGCTAATAACCCGCGATAGTTTCGTTAGAAGAGACTACTTGAAATTTGTTTTTTCCTTTGTTTTACTTTTAACCATTTATCAATTAAAATTACTTCAATATTTTTAATGTGAGTGCCACGTAGGAATTTTGTGACTTCCAGTGTTTCTGATATTCTACAACTGTGTGCAAGTGATTTTTACATTTATGCATTAAACTCTATTTTATGTATTTATGTTAAATGTTTCTTAATAATGCTAAAATTATGGTAAAACATTCTTGAAACTGCCTACAACAATGATAGTTGTATAATTGTTGTTGTGTAAAAGCTTAAGTTAATAGGCTCTTGCATGTACAGTTTCTTTTATATAGAAGGATTGTGTTAAAACAAATTTAGGAATTGTGTTAAAATAAATTTACATATTATAAGTGTGTATAATTTAAGATAAAAAAAATAACATTATCTGCATAGCAATGAGATTTTTCTGCTTTAGTAGATATTTTTAAAATTCTATAACAACATGCACTATCATGTAAATTTAGTCTTTTAAATTTGCAAGAATGGCATTTTCTATCAATGCTCTAATCAACAGACAGAACAAAATCAGTTTTATTTAAAGGAAAAATATTACACACGTATGCATCAAAAATATATTATTTGTTTGTTGCGAAATATAACGTATTTTGTTTCAAAATATTTGCAATTCACAATTCATCAGTTCTTACGCTTCAATTCCAGTTCAGCAAAATTTTTAATCCTTTCCCTCTTTATACTTAAAACAATAAGAACATGGTATGTTACAAGAAGATAGTTTTATATAAATGTATTAAAATGGTCAAAGGACTCCTAAAATTAAAAAAAAATCGATTTTCCAAAAATAAAATATATGTTAAACTGAAAGGTGTTATTAACATTTTAAATGGGTTCCAAGGACACAAAATTCTTCAAATTTTTTTTTAAAGTTTTATTGCATTAAAAAATTTTGTGTTCTTTTCCGCGTAAAATGAGGTTTAAATGATTTTTCTATCTTAATTAGAACAGGAGATATTAATTTTTGGCAATATTCTAATAGTAGCCAATCTTTGTGTAATCCTTTAAATGCGATTTTATGCAAGATTGGTTTTTTCACCATTTCTAATCTTTCAATTGTTATAAGTCAAGAACCGTTAAAGATAAATGGTTCAAACTTGGAACATGTCTTTTGCAATTATTTTACCTTAATTTTGATTCAGCAAATTTGAAAAAAAATACTTACTTTTGAAAATATGATTTTTTAAATATAAGTTACATGAATTTTTAAAAAAATTTTCTCTAAATATTTTTAATTTCTTTAAAATTAATAATTTGAAAAACTCTGAATCAAAATTAAAGCTTATATTTTTCTGTTTGGTTAAATGAAAAGATTTTGAAATTCGACAAATACTATTTGGAGTTATAACGATTTTAAATTACTTTTTATTTTAGTTTTAGATAAATATTTTTTAACTTTATGAGAAGCTTTATGATGTGATTCTGTTTACAAATTATATAGTTAACCATCACAAAAAAGTTCAAAATTTTAACTCAAAAAAAATAAATAAATGTGTCCCGTGCAAAAATTCCCATTATCTCTGGAGTTATGACCAAAAATGTGTTTTGACTAATATGTAAACATGTTTATATGAAAAAACTTAGATGTCATTTTTCTCAAAATGTGATATTTTAGAATTGCGCACAGGATATCTTCTGAACTATTCAATATTTTTCATGAAATTTTTAGGAGAGTTATATCATATTGATATCTAAGACCTGTACCTAAATTATCATCATTTCATACAATATATTATTTTTATTGGGGCATGAATTGTAGAGTTTTCAACGTAGGATTACTTTCCTCAGTAACGGTCCTCCGGGAAGAAAAAAAAGTGCCCGTCCTACGTCGCGAGTTATAATTTTGGCAGCGAGCCAAACCCAGTAGCAGTAAACAGGTAAACAGAAAAGTACCAAAATGCGTCAAAAAGAAAAAGATAATAGAAAATAAAAGAAAAAGAGGTAAGCAACGATAAGTAATCCTACGTCAATAACCCACGGTGGTTTCATTCGAAGAGACTACCTGAAATATTTTTTTCTACAATTTTGGGATAGTTAAGTACAGCTACATATTTCAAGTAGAAAGAAGCATTAAAACATAATAATTTAACTACGGGTTAAAAACATATTTATAAAGTGTATTTATAAGCCAAAATTTGTTTGCTTTAGAGTAATTATTTTGGGAATAATGTTGCACGCAAGCTACGATTATCAAAATTTTCACTTACAAAAAGGCTCTATTTCGATTTTGAGTATAAAAATATTTCTTAACGGTATGTCTTCAAAAATGTTTTTCTAAAAAAGGCAAAACATAGAGCTATAACAATATATATAAAGTAAACATTTACTGTTACTGTATATACATCAAGAGGTTTAAAATAATAAATTTTATATAATTTTTTTCACTTACTGACACTTTAAGATTCCCAACTCAGTTATTTGTGCATTATACTGTTTACGTAACAGGAGCATGCAAGTGATTTGTTTCGAGACACTTGAGACAGACATTTGTCGCTGATTTCTCATTGGCTGCCTCGAGCAGTAAATTATACTGAAAAAAACTGACGTCTTATGTACTCTAAGAGTCACTTTATTATATCTTCATAACACTTCTCCTCAACTGTAATAAAGAAAAGTTACATGTTGCGTTAATACCCTACATTAATCACAAAACAATTCTTTCTTCGACGCAAGTTTGGAGGGGAATGTTTCTATACAATGCGTCTCAGCGGAAAATAAATTACTGACTGACACAAATAATTGGAGCTTAAAGACTGAATTGTACTCTGCAATACGGAAGTAAAACAAAACTCGGATGGCTGATGACACAATCGGGGTTATTATTGAACAAAATTTGATTTATGATGTAATTTTCCAGATGTAGTCTTTCGACGTTTTGATGAATTTTTTGTATAAATTCCAAAAAAATATTTGGACATTAAACTTTTATGTGAAAATCTACCAATTGTTTTGTCACCTTTTTTATTTGAAGATGAAATTTCGTTGTGGTTAAAATAATTCATATGTTTGGCTTATTTTTTATGAATATAATATTTAAGGGGACTCATGACTCTTAAGTCGAGAAAATAAGGCATATTTTAATACATTTGACTCTTTGTAACTATATCAATTTACTCCCAATTTTTCCAAATTTTATGTATATGATAAATTGATATATTTATTTTAATAAACAAATTTTCACCTCTCAAAATAATTTTAAATATTTTTTTTTAAATGCTTTAGATAACCTTGTTTTTTAAGCATTTTTATTGTATACTGGCTTGCGCGCAGAACTATGAAATTAATTTTACACTTAAATGTGTAATTCCTGTTTTATATTAAAAATAAATAATTCAAAATTAAATTGAACATAAAACATTCAACATTAAAATATTTTTAATTTTTTTTTTAAACTGCTCAAAATATACTTAAAATTTCCTTAAATTTTTGCATTAATTTGCCCCTGAAAAAATAACAAAATGTGCAATGATTGAAATTATTCTAGTTTAGACGCAATAAAATAACATGATTTTGCAGTGATAAAAATTTCATGGAATTATGTTTCATAGTTTTCGAGATATCAGTTACGGAATGATGTAAAACTACATTTTGAGAAAAATGAGTTTTAAATTTTTCTTCCATAAACTTGATCTGTAATTAAATGTTTAGAATATCAGTATCTCCGGAACTAAGCGGAATATTTTCATGCGGTTGGCTTTATTGTGTTTAAAAATAATCAGGCTTTAACATATATTTTTTTTCAAAAAATAGAATGTTTTAAAGATTTAAGGGTAGTGAGTCCCCTTAAGGTATCTGCCCACGTTCAGATCACTTGTTTTCAAAAATATACTACACTGATTAAATACATATATTTTTAGTTCAACAGTGGAAAACCTTTTCTTGGGCACTAGAACGAAAGATTTAAATGCACTATTCCTACATGTGCTGGCATGCCTGCAATTTTATTACGGGGACTCACTATTCTTAAATCTTTAAAACATTCGATCTGGCCATATCTGGCGAACGGCGTTATGTGATTGGTTTCTAGCCTCTGTCATACGCATATTTCCTCCGTGCGCCCCGATCGTGTCTTTGTTGGCCGTTCGCAGAGCTGTTTTTTGTGCTTGCATATCGCTTCCGTTTTTTTGTGATACACGTACCGTTCCAACGCTTTATAGGGTTTTCGCATGCGCTGAGCATTTTGCGACGGGAAAAAGTGGGCGTTGCCATTTGAAAATTTCGAGTTTCTATACCTATAACCGTAACTGTGAGCGCCACTGTGCTGCCGTTCTCAGAATCCCGAGCATATACCTCTGAATAACGATATCTGAAATCTCATCTAGATAGGCTGGCCGCTAGAGGTCCATATATCGGCAAAGTTTCTTTATGACCACTCGGTATACGCAGAAAATATCTTAGAGACGCTGGCTACCATTTGTCTTCTTCAAGAGTCTTAAAGGAAATCTAAACAGAGGCCACTTAATGGAGCACATATTATAACATTTAGACACATGTTACAACACTCTTGTCAATTCGTAAGAATGTAGAATTTCCTTAACACTTTCATCTGAGTTTTGAGCCTTAAAAATTCATCCGAAAAATTTTCAGTTTACCCATGCAGGATTTTAATACAGTTATCTCCCCCCCCCCCCTTCCCTGATTGAACTGGAGGTCTTCGAATCTTTTATAGCGAATTGTGTCTTATTTTATGTCCTCGCAGATTGCATCTTTGAATGAAGTACGATTTTAAGGTAAAGCACACTCTGAAAAGTGGAAAATTTATTTTTGAATTGTTATGAACATTATTTTGCATATATTATACTTAGCTTAAACCGCTATATTGTATTATAAATCTCAATTTGCGATCCTTAAAATACTGTACGAAATACAGATAAAGATAAAAACTGATTCTTAAATTCTTCATAAAAACAATGTTTTAATCAAAACTTTCGCAAAATCATCCTGGGAAGGTTATCTCAAAAGTTCAAAATATCGTGAAAACATTGTTTATTTCAGATCTATATATCATAAAAAAAAATCAATGTCTACAAATACACTGAAGTATTTATTGGATAATTTGGCAGAAGGTCTTTTCTTAATAAAACCACGCCTTATTATCAATTGTATATTTCAATTTTAATTCTTAGAAGAAAAATTCCAAATTTTAAAACATCTCAGAACTACAGAAAGAAATATAAAAAAATAATAATTCTGAGATCAAATTCGGTTTGAAAACGAAATCTATTATTGAAGTCCGTATCACTACTATAAGTAAGAGCAGGTAGAGTTATAAAGAATATTTACTGCCTAATTTATCAAAACAGTAAGAAACCCCAGCCCTATTACCAATATTAATATCAGACAAAAGTATTGGTTTGGTAGATCTTGTGTTAAATATTGGAAAAAAATCACATTCGTAATGACAAAATGTTAAACTTTGTTGAATTTCATTTTTTGACATGTATCTCAGTATTCCCATTTTCTGATTTCACTAAAACTATGTATTTCAAGCGTACGTACATCCAAGCAAAAGAAGAAACCCAAAATATTTTTATGTCAGGAAATACTTCCTTCAGTTTATTTTTTGCTGATCATTATCAGGTACAATCCACATGTCATTAAACTAACATGTTCTGCAAAATGCACCTGTAGATTTCTATTCTTCGCTACAGTTCGATCCCAACCGTCTAATTATCTGAGTAAATTCTACGAAAGATGCAAAAGCTGAAATTAAATTTTTTCTCTTGTCATTTTTTGTGTTTTGGGGAAATCAGTAAGAATAATTCTAGTTGCATTTTTTTCCTGATACCTGAAAAAGCATTTGAACTTATTAGCGTAATTGGTGAGATTCTGGATTATTTTTCTCGTGCTGAAGTATTTCGCATACACCAGAATGTCTGTTAATTGCATTGTGTATAGAGACATCTCTTTATAATTTTGATTTATATGTTTAGATATCACACATTAACCTAAGATGCATACCTGTTAATGCAGTTTTTATTTCAGCTGAAAAGTGTTAGTTACAAAGTTAAGTAAATTTTACATTATTTCTGAAAAATAAAGTTTTGTAGCACACCATATAAGCTATTAAATGAAACGCAATCTAACATGCATTCCCTAAGCCCCACATCACAACGTATTTGTTTACTTCTCAGATCATCTCTTCCTTTGTAAATCTATGAAGAATTTTCCTTTATTTGATATTCATTTATCAGCAAATAAATTTTTCGAATTCTATTTTTTCTTGCGTTGAAGGTAGATTTTTTTTTTTTTTTTTGATAAAGAAATCCTGGTCCTTAAAGTTTAAAACTTTTTATAAGTATTGGCGTATTCAAGTATTGGTGTTCGTTGATGCAAAATATTTTTTTTCTTAAACATTTCATTAAAACATTATGCAGTTTCTACAAACATACGCATTAGGTCAAAAGATATATTTTCAAATGCAGAAAACTAAATCTAAAAATTTGGTAACTTTATAGCAAAATTGCAAAGTATAATATGGTTTTCGTTGAATGACATAAATACGCTGAAATGCGATGCCCTACCTAAACAACTTAAGGCTGCTATGTACTAACCCCATTGGATTCGCTCAACTCAATGTTAACCTATGAAGAAAAATTGTCCACGGATTGCCGACTTGGATTCAAAAAAATTTTTTTTTAATTGTACTCCGTTATAGAGAAAGAATTTTTACATTTGTGTACATTTTTCGATTTTTTAAAAAAATGCAATTAATATTTTATAATTTAAATTATTCGGGGGAAAATCTGGTATAGTGTGTTTCAAACTCTCATAAATTCGTTCGGTGGACGAAATTTATAAAATAAATCCTGTAGTGCTTTGCAGAAAAGTTCAGGCTATCTGACAATACCAATTTTATTTGATTATCAGCATTTATGTACCTGTAAATAGTTGACAAAAATATATTTTAAATAAAAAATTTGGGGGTAGCGTTTAACCCCCCCCCTATAGAGAGAGAGCCATTACAATCCCTCAAAATGTCAATCCTAAGGGGGGGTGGAATTCGCGAACTGTCAACTGGACTCCTCCCACCACAGAGTCTGCAAGAAGAGGAAAAGGGAAATACGATTTTTTTTCTTAGTAAATAGCAGCCTTAATAACACTATATCAAATAATGTACAAGCTTGACTGAAAACATTTAAAACCTTGAGTATTTCAAATATCGACCGGAAGAAGTTATTCCTGGATAAAATATTGAGCACATTTCGCAAATAAAAAGCGTAGGATTTCTGCTAAATGATAATGCTGTTTTCACGTTCACCCAAGTTGGCATGGGACTTTTTGTTAGCAAGGTAATAGATGACGGCATCGTCTGATATTAGTTCTTTCCTTTCTCTCTGATTTTTTCTCTTCTCAAAGATTTCGATTGGATGTCCTATTGTAAGCTACTATTGGGTCTTTTTGGAATCCTGTAACAGTTTATAAATACATGAGATGTTCTTTTTTACTATTCATTCTGTGTCTATCTCTGTTTTAGCTTGTATGTGTTTGATCTATTGCAAATAAATGTCTGTGTTCATCATTGCTTCACCTTTCTGCCAAAAGATGGCAGCATATGTAAAATTGTTTTACTTGTTTGTTTAAAAGTTATATTTGTTATTTTTTAGAATTAATAGCTTAAAGATTAATATTTAAATTGGTAAATTACTTTCTAGATTTCTAAGAATTTTTGGAATAATTTGTTTATACATTTATAGCTTTAAAAACTAATAGAACTTTTATTATATATTCTCTTCATTGTAAAGAAAGACCGATGCTTGCTGGGTAATTTTTTGAATGCGGCTTCATTTTTAGTTGTTCTATGCTTATAGTGGAATTTTCTCTTGAAAACGCTGTTGCTATTTATTCTGTTATTCTATTCACTCTATTTTTTGAGAAATTTCAAATATTTATTTAAAAATCGGAACATCCAAGTTAACTGCTAAAATCACATTATTGCATTTTATTCTAAAACGTATTTATAGCAAATAACTGTGGATGTCCTAATATTCAACCACACCATTTTGGTAAGTAAATTCTGCTTATTATTTAAAAATGAATTCCCATTGCATCGCAGTTAGATTAATATAAATTTCATTAACAAAATAAATCTGTTTTAACTAATTGAAAAGTTTTGTGTATTGTTATTTTCTCTATTCTTTATGTCAGTTATCTATTTTTCTCTATTCTTAAATATTGTTCTTTTTATTTTATTTTTCTCTATTAAATATTCTTAATGATCGTATAGTCTATTTTCACAGTACTCTTTAACGCAGTTGTCTCTCTTATTCTAACATTTATTATAATGCCTCAGGCGCTTATTTAAAAGGGCATTGCCCACAAACACAGCAAATCTCGGCTCTTTTACTAACGGAGAATCTGATAAGTCATCGGTAGAGAAACTTTTCTTGTCCTCTAGCACGAAAGATTTAAAATCAGTATTCCTGCAGGTGCTGGCATGCCTGCAAGTTTAGGAACACATGTGTTATACGCACCCCACTTGGCGCCAAACATTTTTGGTGCCAACTTGTCGCCAACAGGGTTTCTGCAGACATGATCGGCTTAAAGTGCAAAATGTAAACAAAATATGGAACAGATGTAGTAAACGTAATGAATTGGAAAACAGACTTACTGCTGACTTTAATAAAGACGTAGGTGCACACGGGATCTTAAAAACACATAAATACAAAAAATAAAAGCTTAAAATAATTAGAAATTCGTTAGGTGGGGGGGATGCTAAAAGTCAGTATAATGCAACTAATAATAACTTATTTAAATAAACATAAAATACACCTTGGTTAAATATATATTTCTTCATTAAACATAAATTACAGCACAAATTCAATTGAAAAAATACGTACTGACAATAGAATATAAAAAAGTATCTATTTACATTATATAGCCTCTATGTTAGACGCAAAAATTCCCTGATATTTCTTAATTACACTAAATACTGCAGGCATAATGAATAAAAAAACAAAAATAACTAATACTATCTAAAATACGTCATTAATATTTCGCAACAACATGGCCGCCATATTTTATCACGTAAACCATATTAAATCACGCCATTCAAACTGGGTTGCCACAAAATAAAATCTCATCAAAATCGCATGGTTACCACGCCAAACACAAAATCGCCAAACATTGCAGGGAGGTGCGTATAACACATTTCGTAGAAAACGTGGTTCAGTTGATGAAGAAACTAGACTGCTGTTGACTCGTGTAACATAACAACTGTATTTCCAAACTGTGGCTATTATTAGGTGCCGAACCTTACTAGCAAACATCACGTGAAACAAACATTCGAACTACCTCGTTCCAGCAGGTGACTCCTACTTTTGCAGCAGTCAGAGATTGCTTTCTGCGCCCTCTCCTGGCAACATTGAAAGAATATTTAACAACACATCTGTACCCGAGTGGGATAACAAAAAAAAAAGTATTTTAGCAATAAACGCTAATTGGTTTCAACAAATTTGTATTGTGCTATTTAAAAGAGCAAAACTTACAAAGGAATAATAATAAAGCATTTCGTATAATTTAAACCAGGGGTTCTCAACCTTTCAGGCTCTGTGCCCCCCTTTGAACACTGATGTGAGGTCACGTCTCCCCCCCCCCACCACCACCACTACCACCACCATATGTGGTCAATACAAGTAGTACAATCGGAATTTGAAACTGAAGCTGGTTATTAAATGAAAATATAGAATATATAATTCCATACGCAAAATTTAATATTACTGCACATATCGTAATTTTGGAACATATTATTATTAGAACATATGAAATCAAAATATTAAATACAGATCAAATATATTTGAGGTAATCAAGGGTCTAGGTGAGGTTGGCATGTAATACCAGTCACTTTCACAACATGAGAGGGCTGGCACTGTTTGTCCTCGACAAGTTTTTCAATATTAGGTTGTAACTGTGACAAAGCACACCTCAGGTTACTTTCAATGTCCAGACGTACGACAATTATCGTGTTCGTGTTCGTATGTCGAAAATACGTTACGGTTACATTGTGACCGCAAAATTGAGTACAGTAAATTACATTTAGTTTTACTTTTTATTTTACTTTTAAAAAAAAAACTCACGCCTCCCTTGAAATTCGTCTACGCCCCCCCCCAGGGAGGCGCGCCCCCCAGGTTGAGAACCGCTGATTTAAACAATGTGAAACCATTATCTCCTAATACGACTTTAGCTGACAAATACTGATATTTAGTCACTGAGAGCAAAATATTTGCCGAAGTAATATCACCACTTTAGTTCTTAAAATCCTTGTGGAGTTACGGACTACGCGTCAGCTTTCTTGCATCTCACTAGGCGATTGGGAATCGCTGACTTTCGTTCAGCGAGTTCAACCGTGACCTTCGAAACCCATTGTAACTTCTACCCATTGTTCTACCCATTGTAATTTTCGATACTTCATTGTAGTTACAATGTTATTCGTTTTTACTTTATAGTGTTTCATCGTCAGTAGCAAAAATCCAACAAAATCGAATTAAGAAAAATATTTTCTAGTCTATATACACTCATGGACAAAAAATTAGCGCACCAAGAAATAATTGCGGGATCGTAACGAAACTTGCAATGAAGGTACATGTCGGGGAGATATGCAAATGATTAGAAATGCAGCGTGATTGCGCATTACGTATAGCCGGTAGAGGGCGTTGAACATCGTACTCTGTGGAGTATAAAACAGGTAACCAAAGCTTGTTTGAGTGTGCTGAATCATTTACAAAGGAAGAGCTGAGATAGACATGCCATTACGCCGTGTTCGAAGACAATATAAGCAGTTGTCGCAGTTTGAGAGGGGAAGAATCGTCGGGATGATGGAAGCTGGGTAGTCAGCTAGGCGAGTAGCTCGTCAATTAGGCCGCTCTGATTGTGTTGTGAGGAGGTGTTGGGACCAGTGGACTCGAGAGATGTCATGCACACGAAGACCAGGCTCAGGACGCCCTCGACAGACCAGTCGTCGAGAAGACCGCCACATCGTAAGAAATGCACGCGTACAGCCAACTGCTTCATCGGCCGCCATCCAGGCACAGGTAGCACCTTCACTAGGGGCCTCTGTGTCTTCTCGAACCATACGAAGGCGCCTGGCTGAAGGACAGTTGGTATCGCGGCGCCCATTACGTGTGCTGCCCTTGACGCCCACCCATCGACACCTCCAGTTTGGAGTTTTGCCGCGCACGAGGAAACTGGACTGCAGCGGAATGGAACCAGGTCGTCTTTAGCGACGAATCCAGATTCAATCTCGGCAGTGATGACAATCGTGTTCGTGTGTGGAGAGCCACGTGGTGAACGCTTCAATCCTGCCTTTGCTGTACAGCGACACATCGCTCCCACAACTAGTGTGATGGTATGGGGTGCCATTGCCTACAATACACGGTCACCGCTAGTATTGTTCCGTGGCACCATGACAGCCCAGCGCTATGTTCATGAAATCCTGCAACCACATGTGTTGCCACTCATGCAACGGCTCCCATGAGCTATTTTTCAACAAGACAATGCTCGGCTTCATACGGCAAGGGTGTCACAAGACTGTCTCCGCACTATTACTACCCTTCCTTGGCCTGCCCGATCCCCAGATTTGTCTCCAATCGAGCATATCTGGGATCATTTGGGACGACGAGTTGGGCATCCCACGAGTTTCAAGGAACTAGAGGCAAGGTTACAGAAAAAATGGAACGAAATGTCTCAAGACATCATACAGAACTTGTATGACTCAATACCCGATTGTATTGCATCGTGCATTCGCGCTAGAGGGGGTATAACGGAGTATTAACTCCTCCGTTCTTTTGCCTTTTTCTCTGAAATAAATTATCCTTTTTCTTTGATTTTCTTATCATTTACTTATATCAAAGTAGTCATTACGTATGTAAAATTTCGTTTCATTTTGAAGACTCCTTCTTGGTGCGCTAATTTTTTTGTCCATGAGTGTATATAAAACAGTTCCGTTACTGACTGACTCACTGACTCACTGACATACAACGCACAGACCAAACCGCTGGACCTAGAGGGATCAAATTTTGCATGGCGATTCTTCTTATGGTGTAGGGGTGCACTAAGAAAGATTTTTGAAAAATTCTTCTTAGAGTTTTTTAAATTAAATTTTTAAGCTGTTTTTGTAACTTTTTTTAAGTTTGCATTTAAAATAATAATTTGAGGGTTATAATTATATCACTAGAAAGATCCTAAAAATTCCTTTAAGATGAAATCTTTTTCGAATCTTTACCTCTTTTTTCTGATTTTTGGTGAATTTTTAAAGATTCATTTTTAGAATTTAATTTATTAAATGCTGATCACGTGATTTCTTTTTTCTGGTACTTTAAATAAATTTACCGTCACTTGCATAACAACTAAATAGACAAAAAAAAAAATATTCTTTTTTCTTTCTAATGCAGCAGACGATTGGATATTATCCAAAAAAAAACAAATATCCCTTACGATTTATATATATATATATATATATATATATATATATACATGAATTGTATACATTGATCGTTGCATTTAGTATAAATATATATATTTATTCTTTTGGCATTAATTTCATACATTGGCCGTTGTATTTAATTTGAATGTACTGTTACGACGTCGTGTTGGGGGATTATTTTAACACCTTAAATATTATAATTACTAATGAAAATAAATGAATTGAAGGAAGGAATAAATCTTACTAATTAAGGTAGGTTTCGGTTGAATTTAAGTACAATATTTGCCATTTGTGGTTCGTACATTTTAAAGACTTGCGTTGTGTGTAGCAATAACCCAAAATTATAATTAAAATTTACCCTAGGTTCGATTTTGTTTGCACCACTGTGGTGGTTAATGAGCCAAAAGAAAAATGAAATAAATCTAATAAAATTACTTATATAACCGTGGAGAACACCTAGAATTAAAATTATTTCACCCAAAAGAAAAAGCTTCGAATCTGCTGAAATTAAAAAAAAATCTAAGGCTGAAATTAGAAAATTAACTGAAAGGCAAAGACCGACATGACAAAGATATACTTTAACATAACAAATTTATTCATTCCGATTTCCTTCACAATATTACCCAATACCTTAACAAAAAATGGTTCAAACACTTGAGGATTCAACATCTCCTCCCAATAAACTTATATTAATCACAAAATTCTTGCTTGATTACAGTACAATTTACTATTAGTATATCAGTTATTATCATGGTGGCTGGTGAGAAAAAACCCGTCTAAATGAAAAAGTGATTGAAAAAAAAAAATCAAAAGAAAAACTAAAGAAAGATTCAGTAAACAAAAAAAAAAGGAAATTAAAATCATACTACCCAATTAAAATGCTGCAGCACTCTAACAAAAAAAACTATAATTTTATAAAATCATGAGGAGAACCCCAGGCCAGCGTCATTTCTATAGCGTGCTGGCCGCCAAAAATCAAGTCATCGCTCTCCATCATGTGTTCCGGGTCAGCTCCCAGCTTCTTGGCTAGCCTCTCCCCTCTGTCATCTTCGCACCCTCCGCCCCCGAGTTGTCTCTCCGTTTTTTCACTTTGTATTCCGCGGGAAGTAAGAAGTTCCAATCCGCGCCGTCAATCTCGGACGAGGAAAACGTTGAAGTTCTGAATTAGCCGAAGAAATCTTTTCTCCGACTCATCGTTGATTTTTTTTTTCATCTTCTTATTTCACATAATAATTGTTGGTTACTTAATTCCTCCTTGAAAACTTACAGGACATCTACGAATCACTGTATTCAACTGCGTAGGGAGCGCTCTCGTATGCTGCTAGGCTCATCAACATTCCAAACGTCCCGAACGGGGAGGGTGTCCGTGACCAGTCGCCACCGGATGTCTCGGTTTACAATCAACTGACAAAAAGGGGGTTCTCAAAAGGAAGGATTTAACTTTAAAAGAAAAAGACACACTATAATTTTGCATTCATTCATTAAATAAAAAAAACCAAAAAATTCACCAGAGTACCATAATACGTACCAGCCACCTCACAATTATTTCAAAATAAGGCTTATTAATTTATCAATATTTTAACAATAAGGTATAAAATGTGATGATCTATTTCAACTTAATTCTTCTCAATGTCAAAACATTTAGAGAAACTTGCGCACACTTCTCCAAATGCGATGACATTAATCAAATCAATTAATATTTGATCACCACAAGTTTAACCCTCACATATATTTAGCAGAGGCTTAATAAATTGATTAAAACAAAGCACAACCGTTACTAACATTTACTTACTTACTTACTTACTTTACTATCTCAATACCCGAGATTAAAATAAACGTTAAAAATTTCTAAAACTATTAATTAACATCACAACAGTACTCTGTAGCGAAGCGGGGGTTTTCAGCTAGTAGTGCATATAGAAATCAACCAAGAAGTTTTTTTTCCCTGTGTGACGTGTTTGTTCTTTAAGGTTACAATCAAGATTTCTGATTTTACTATGCTAAAAAGAGTACTGTAGCTGAATTTTGAATATTTTGGTTGTTTAAATATTTCCTTAAATAACATTAAATTTTCAACTTTTGCAAACTATTAATTTAAATATTCCACTAAGCTGCTTCTCCCCTTTTTTTATGAATGAAACAATTCATTAAAAAGCTTGTAAGTACAAATAATTTTCTCAAAGAATTATGTAAACAATGCTATATCGCACACTGCTTTCAGGATTTGGATGAGTAAAGATTCACGGGAAAGATCACAGTAGCTTGACGTCACTACCTAGTTGAGAGGCCTGGGTTTCGAAGGTCACGGTTCAACAGGAGCTTCCGTCATGCGTCTCAGCCTGCTGCTTCGAAGTTTCTCTCGGGTAGGGATGCGACATCGACAACAAAACATCGATGTTTTGAAACATAGATATGCAATATTAAAACATCGATGCTAATAAAACATCGGCAAAAACCCATCGATATTATTAAACATCGATGTTTTTGAACATCCATTTTTTTTAAACTGGTTTAGTAACTTCTAACATTAATGTTACTTTGATTAGTCATGGGGGGGGGGGAGTTGATTTAATTTTACTCTTTGATTGGGTTGACATAAAAGTTGGTTGCTAGAGTCAGCGCATATCACAGAATTTCCATGATACATTTTATTACTTTTACCAGAAAATTGAAGAAGAAATTATTGCTATAAAAACAATTGATAGGACCAAAGCCTGAACGAAAAATCCGCGATGTTTTCTAATTTAAATTGGTTTAGTGTGAAAAATTATTGTGAATATCAAGTCATATTAATTTACAAGTTGGGGAATAATTTACTTCCAGGAGGCTTAAATAATTTTGTAAAAAAAAAAAAATTCTGAAGTTCATGACTGTAACACAAGACAAAAGGATTGGTTTCATATCAATAAGGTATACGGTAAAATCATTTAAAAGAATTTTTGATTTTACATTTACTGAATGTGAGAATTATGCTGAGTGGTTAATTTTTTTATTATGGTGCTTTTTCATTAAAAAACAACAACCATCGAACAACGTAAAACATCGAGCACAAAACATCGATGTTAAAAAAATCGGCTTCAGTAAATCGATGTTTTGATAACATCGACATCGATGTCGTATCCCTACTCTCGGGGAGTGTTTTTCCCCTTTCTGTTTGTTTTCGTTACTCTAGAGCAGGGGTGGCCAACCCGCGGCACGCGTGCCACAGTGTGGCACGGCGGCGTTTTAACAGTAGCACGCGGGGAGACTTATTGAAAAATTAAGAAATTTGAAAAAAATAATAATTGTCAAATATGTAAAAACCCTACTCATACGCTACTGAAAATAACAGCGCAGGAAAGAGGCACTGCTTGACACCAGTACAACGATGCGCTAAGACAGCGGGGTCATGAGACGAACCCAATGGGTTGAGTAGCCTTGCTTTGGCGCCATTGTGTCTTGCTATGGTTGTCCGTTCTCACTTGGTAAAAAAACTAAAAATTCAAAAGCCACATTAATTAATTACTGACTGTTTAATAGTTATTTAGAATTAAATGTTTCAAGTTATTCATTTTATTTTATACAGAACCTAACTGACTGAACCTTTAAAAATGTTTATTAACAATAAAACTTAAGTTTGTACTTTTGTTTTATCTTTTATATTATTTTTTAAATCTCCACTACTCAGATAAAAAAAATGTGCTATTTGTGTAAAAATCCCATAATCAGCCTATAAATAACATTTTTTCACCTTTTTATATTTTTTGTATGTCGGAAAAGTTGGAAGTGGCACGCATAATATTTTTTTTTTCAGATAGTGGCACTCTTCCCCAAAAGGTTGGCCACCCCTGCTCTAGAGTGAGCACGGTTATTAATTAATTGTACATATTTGTTAAATTTTACAGTTGTTGATACTTACGTTGTGTTAGCAAGAATAAACTGCTGAGTTTGAATTTTCGTTCTCACTCTCTCGTACTGACACTTCCAAATGCTTATTTCACCGGCTTATTCCACACCCTGTCCCAAAATAAGGATGCTTTGTACTAACCCTATTGGATTCGCTCACCTCAATGTTAACCTATGGAGAAAATTTGTCTACCATTTACAGCTACATAAATGCTGTTAACCAAATAAAAAAGGTATTTCCCGATAGACTGATCTTTTCTGCACCTTGCAACGGGATTCATTTTATAAATTTCGTCCACCAAAGGAATTTATGTGCGTTTAAAACACACTAGACCAGATTTTTTTCTCCGAATAATTTAAATTTTCAAAAGTTTACATTTAAGAGGACAAGGGACCTTCCACCTCGTTTTTTTAAATGTGCAATATTTTACTCTGTATACAAAATGAGAATAATTAATATTCTTTTCTACTACATTGAAGACTCTTAGAGAATTCACAAATAAGTATTTTGTGGAATAATAAGACCTGCTTTTCAAAAAATTCTTCAAAAATGCCAGAATTTTTCAAAATGCTCCATGCGCATTATTTTCTGATTTTTTCCAAATTTCTCAGGATTGTTAATGGAAGAATTTCCACAAACCTGTGCTTAATTCTGGGAAACCACACATATTTTTATACTATGAAATAAATCAAAAACATTCAAATACATCATGCAGACAAAAAATAATTATTTATGGCTTTAGATTCAAACAAACAAAAAAAAATCAGTGCACAGTTATGTTTTTATATATATACGATAACCTTATATTAAAAATTTAAGGTTATTAAATGATTTGGAATGCACACGGAGCATTTTGAAAAATTCTATGGTATTTGAAAAAAAATTGAAAAACAGGAATTTTTCTGCCGAAAAATACTTGTATTAAATTCTAAGGATCTTCAATGTACAAAAAAAGAATACTAATTATTATCATTTTCTATATAGAGTTAAAAATTGAGAATTAAGAAATGAAGGTTGAAGGTCCCTCGTACCCTTAAAAAGAAAAACGAAAAATTCCCTAAGGTGTAAAATTCCTCTCTTTACTACGGAGTATATTTTTTTTTTAAAAATTAACCCAAGTCAGCAATCCTTGGACAAATTTTCTCCATCGGTTAACAAGGAGGTGAGCGAATCCAATAGGGTTAGTACTCAGCAGCCTAAGTGCTACTACACCAAGCTGGATTGCACAGTTATCAAATTATCAGTATACTTAGAGGTAAAAGTATTAATTCATAATATACTCATGGGATTTTTTTTTGTAAAATTACAATTAAAAAAAGTTATTTTCAGTCAGCGCATTACTAAATAAAGGGAACTTAAAATTTTAGAAAAAAAAACTTTGTGCTAGTATGATTTCTTTTCAGGCTTTCGAAACAAAACTCAGATACATCAAATAGCTCATTCACTCCACAGGAAATCTATTGTAATGGTATAGACCAGGCCTTCACAACTCGAAATTTTATGTGAGCCATATAATTTTATGGAAAGCTGCTGCGGACCTCAAGAAAAGGGGATAGATAGGAAAGCGAAATATATTTTATCTATCAAAAAATGAATTTCTGATTTAAAAAATAAAATGTATATTTATATTTCTTACATATTCCTGTCATCTATATATATATAAAAGTATATAAATATAAACAGTTCCGTAACTGACTGACTCACTGACATACAACGCACAGACCAACCGCTGAACCTAAAGAGCTGAAATTTTGCATGGCGATTCTTCTTGTAGTGTAGGGGTACACTAAGAAATATTTTTGAAAACTTCTTCTTAGATTTTTTAAAATTCAATTTTTAAGCTGTTTTTGTAACTTTTAAGTTTGGATTTAAAATAATAATTTGAAGGTTATACATTTTATATCACGAGAAAGAACATAAAAATTCCTTTAAAATGAAATCATTTTTGAATCTTTACCTCCATTTTCTGATTTTTGGTGAATTTTTAAAGAATAATTTTGTGAAATGCAAAATCTTTACAAAAGGCCTCGCGGGCCACAGCAGGAGTGCTGGCGGGCTGCATATGATCCGCAGGCCATATGTTATGCAGGCCTGGTATAGACCGTGGCGTAGCATAATTATTTCGATGCATTCTATGCTCAAGCCTAGTCGATCAAGAAAATTCGGTATTTTTATTAGAGCAAATTTTATCAAAGGATATTTCCCTGCCTAAGTTTTAAAAAACAATCTATTGTTGAAGGTTTTTCAAAAGCAGCATAATGAAATGTAAAATGCTTAAATGTAGCCTGTATCATTCTTTATTTCTTTTAAAATTTAGAAAGGACAACTTGTCAAAATAAAATTCCTTTTTTTAACTTTAAAGAAAGCTTATTATTTACACTCTCTTTCAAACAGGGAAATGCTACTTTTAGTGTGAATTGAGTTTTATCCCGAAGCTGCAGAATTCATAACAACAAAATTCAGCTAAAGTAAACAGACAATATAAGATTAATGATAAATGACTCGCGTGATGGATAACCTGGAAATTTTTTTTTTCGCAGTTTTGCTGATTGATTACATCTTTTCTTTCTTTCCGTGGAGAGAAACTAGACTTATTACAAAAACTTCCTTTTATTCTCCTAGGATGTTTTTGAAGAGTTAAAATGATATGTTTCTCTATTCATAGATCTTTTTCGTTTAAAAGCAAAATAACGTTAAACCTATTATTTTACATTCTCAAGGAAGGCACTATACTTTTGTTCTGCATTTTGTAATGGTACATTTTGCTTTCATACTGCCAGGTACAGGGCGACGGAATTTCGAAGAAAATGAAACAGAAACAATAATATTTATTGTATTTACGTTACATAATACTGGTGTTTGAGGGAACAGTGTACTGTCAAAATTGTGAAATTTGTCCAAAAATTCGATTTTTTTTTATTTTATTGAATTGTGAAACTACGGATGAGTAGGAATGTGTTGTAAATTTTTAATTTCTGTGATTACTTTCCTAGTTATAGGCATTTGTATTTAATTTAGATATTATGTGGTTACTAATAGCAATAACTTTAAATGTGTTTTTCTCAAAATAAAAATTGTCATTTCATACGAATATTAAAACTGCTCCAGGCGCAATTCTAATTATCGTATTGCTTTGAAATTTAAGTTTTATATACTTAACTGTATATCAAATAAATCTTATTGAAAAAAATTACGCTTCGTAGCTCAGAATTTCTAAATTTTGTACTTGAGAAGATGATTTATAGGTATCTTACGTAATAAAAAGAGTGTTTTCACTATTATTATTTTTTCTCTTTATATTTTTAATGAATGCTTAAAATAAGCAATAAGTTTCATTGTTAGTTCTATAAGGTATGCTGTAAATAAAAATTACCATATTATATGCAAAAGAAATGGCGCATGGAACATTTTTCATTAGGCCAATTTTTGATACAATTAATAATTCATAATTATAAATTATTAATATTTCATCATTATGTTTTAACCTCTCTTACATATCTTTGGTACTAATCACATATTCAAATTTCAAGCAAAACCATTGAAAACAAAAAAAGTTAGGGTTGAAGGTCCACTGTCCCCTTAAGCAAAAACTGAAAAAAAAAATTGATGTTTTGAAGCATTTTTTTTTAATATTGATAAAATTGTATTAAATTTTTAAATACAAATTTAAGTTACAAAGTTTTCTGAATGGATAACCATTCCTACAAAATATAATAAACTCACGTACTGCAATTATACATATGAAATGGCCGGCAGTTGTAGGCGTTCGGTCATAATCCATCAATACTTCGTCAGCCTGTAGTCGTGTCAAAGTAAATCTCCACAGAATCTTATAACTGTCTTTATTCAATTATTAAACGGTCACTTTATTGTCAATATCATAAGTGGAACGACCCGGTAACGCGACATGAGACCCGGCAACGCGATGACGCGCGTTCCGTTCGACAACCGAAAATACATCTATCTACTTCACGCCAAAACACCTAACTTTTACAAGCTCGGTCGGTCACCTGATCAAGCTGTGATGCGTCAGCTTCTCGCTGAAAACGGAAGTATCTGAAAGAGTTTTAAACGGTTCATTTGGAAGATTTTTGCCGTTTCTGCATGATAAAACTCATCTAGCCGGGACCGTGCACAAATTTAGTCTCGGAAAATAGGGCAAGAATAAAAATTGAATTTGGATAGTGGCGCCGAATTATTACATATATCGCTCACTCTTTTCAACATCGTCACATTTCAAAAAACAAGATTTTTCAGGAGAGTGATTTGAAAATTGAAAAGTACATTGAAATGTATTGAAAATAAATTTAAATTTTGCTCTCTAGAGGCTAAATATTGAGCCGTGAGATATGACGATCTTGCAGGGATATACTACTCTTTCAGGGCATTCTGAAAACAAGCTTAGCTAAAATTTGCCGATTTTTGAGATATGGCGTTCTTGAAAGAAGTGAGCGATATGTGTGTGTGCATATGTAAGTATAATCTGTGCCACGTGCAGCGATTTACGCGATTTACGATGTGGGTATCTAACCTGAAAATACATATGGATACATAGTCATTGCTGAAGCGAAAATCACACAGAGATATCAAAAGAGTTTCGTAAAAGCAAGAATACTATTTTTCAATCATCTAGCGTTCAAATTTTAAGTTCTTTGCACCAGAGAAGTCTCTTGCCATCATGAATCCCGATAAAAGATTGTCGTGTCACATATCTGGCTATCATAAATGACATGTGCAACTGCTTCACGTAAATAGTTTATCAGGTAAAAATTTAAAATCTGTTTAGCTTTTCATATAAATGTAGCATATTTTTTTCACTTTCTAACGTTGAAAGAATTAAAAAAGAACTGCCTTCAGGAACTCATCACTTTTATTTGAAAAAAGTTCTTAGTCACTTTAAAGGGTAAAAGGAATTTTTAATCCGAGTAATTTTTGCTCCAAGGAAAATATTTTCAGAATTTTTACTCTCAATCAAAAAATCTTAAGGCTGCTGTGTACTAACCCTATTGGATTCACTCACCTCAAATTTAAACTACAACGAAAATTTGTCTACTATTTACAGTTACATCAATGCTGATAATCCAATAAAAAGGGTATTTTCAGATAACCTGAACTTTTCTGTACCTTGCAACAGGATTCATATTATAAATTTCATCGGGCAACAACCTCCACCATTTGCATGGTGCATATTTTTTCCCCGATTCTTTTTTACCTAAAAAAATCTTGAAAATTTTTCCAATTTAAAGGTTTCAAAATGTTTTTACTTCTTTAAACTGATAACAGATGGTAGCACTACCCATTTTCTGTTCACTGGAGTACATTAAATGCAAGTGAAAAGAAGACTAGATTTAGGCGTTCTCACTGTGCGAACGGTGCCCCTGAAAGGATTAAAACACACTATACTAGATTTTTTTTCCTAGAATAATTCAAAGTTTAAAAAAATTATTTGCCTTAAAAAAAAACGAAAAATGCCCCAAGGTATAATTTTTTTTTTTATTACGGAGAACAATTTTAAAAAATCTTTAACTCCAAATCGGAAATCCTTGGAGACATTTTCTCCGTGGGTTAACATTGAGGTGATCGAATTCAATAGGGTTAGTACACAGCAGCCTTAAAACTGTTGAATGAGAATCAAACAAGGAAATGAAGAGCAAGATATCCCACAGATACCTTGCAAATTTTAAGAAATAAGCTTTTAAAGAGGGTAAACTATTAAAAATTCCATTCTCAAACACAATACAAATATACAGCCAAGTACACATAGACAGTACAACGCAAAAATGTCGCATCTGCAAATATAATGGACATCAAAATATACAGTTTGCTTCATTTTGTCCAAAATCTCTGTAGTATATTTTACTCAAACATTTTTCAAGAAAATTATCCAGGACACCTTTATGTCGACTACTTCTTTCGGAGTCGAAAGTCGCGAGATAGAGTCATAATCCTTTAAGGTAATGTGTTTGTTCATATACATATTTATATAGATCAGGGGTTTCCAACTGGCGGCCCGCAGGCCACATCCGGCCCACGGTGTCTTTTTTTGCGGCCCGCGAAGACTTCTAGGAAAATAATTTGCACCATCAATTTAGATATTATAAGTTAACGAAAAATGCTTCTGTAAAAATCCTTATTGGCTTCTGATGCTGTTCATTTACAAAAAAGATTGATTTTCCTCGAATTCCATGAAAAGTAGGATGTCCACTCATGTTGTATTTCATACCCCCTCCTCCCTTTCCCCGTTGTTACATGTCCGAGAACTCGTCCACTGACATATTTTTAATCCAGGGCCATAACCAGTTTTCTTTCACCCCTGCTGACTCAATTGTTCCCACCAGGAGAAGAGACTTGACCCTGCTATGTGATCATCGCCCATTTCTGCATGGACTGTTCATTTCCCCGGCATTAGGGGGTACGGTTTATCTCGAGGATACTAAACTGAACTAAAGCAGGCCCAGGATACCTACCCCATATCGCTGCATTCCAACCTTCAAGAAAAATAAACTCGTTCTGTGAGGGGTTCTTCCAAGTCTCTTCTCCTGAAAGGAAAAGATAGGTGTGTATTTCTTTTGTGACCAAGAAGGCACGTGTTACGAGATAGGGTTTTCTTTAAAAACGTTACTGTGCGCATGTTCTCTAATTATTAATTTTATAAGTATGGGTGGAATTTCAAAGAAACGCAAGATTGAAAATGAAAACAGCTTAAAATGATCGTTGGGAAAGCAATTACTTAATTACGAATACTAATAGGAAGTTCCAATGTTTGGTTTGCATGCAAGTGGTATCAGTGCCTAAAGAATACAATATGAAAAGACATTATTCAATCCACGAAGAAAAGTATCGAAGATATGGAGGAGAAGATCGAAATATCTTGATTTCAGAGCTGAAGAAGAAAGTGAAACAGCAGACAGATTTTTTTTCCAAAATATCGCACGGTCAATCATCTGCTTTGTGTGCTTCTTATGCCGTTTTTCTTGAGCTTGCTAAAGCAAAAACAAGTAATATAAAAACAAAAATTTTTAAAGTCAATTCCTATTTAGGTCAACAAAGAAAAATTTGAGTATGAACTAATAGTAGGAATTGAAAAAAAGGATTACCTGCCAGAACTGTGCCTACTGTGCGAGATTAGGAGGGGGGGAAAGAGAGAGAAAAAGTTTGTCAGGTTGGGGATTCGATCTCGCAACCTACAGGATGGGAGGAGCCATCGCTACCGCAGTGCTACCGTTTACAGAGTAATAACAGGGAAATTACAATTCAAGAGCAAGAGACGCTCTAGGTCTAAAACTAAAATCGATTAATTAAATTTAATTAATGAATTAATATTTGAAAAAACTATATTAACATCAAGTGTCATCCACTACAAGTTTAAAAAAATGTATTTGAACTTGAGTGGATGAATAAAAAGAATTTTATTAACGATTGAAAATTTGAACAAGATATATATAGGGAGAGTGTGAACTAATAGTAGGAATTGAAAAAACATTTACTGATGACAATTTAGTTAAAAAAATGTGCTATTGAAATGGCAAAGGCTTTTGGGGATGCTAAATTAGCCGATAAATTTGATTCAGCGCCGCTTTCTAACCAAACTTTACAGAGAAGAGATATTGATATGGGAGAGCAGGTAGAAAAATCATTAATTGGTTTAGTTGAAAAAAGTACCTATTTCTCACTTTGCCTCGATGAAAGCACTGACCAAACAGATGTAAGTCAGTTGTTATTATTTATACGTGTAACTCAAGAAGATTTTACTACCAAGGAATAATTATTGGAAATATGTCCAATGACTGAAACCACAAAAGGAAAGGACATCTATGAAGCCGTGAAAAAAGCCGTTAACAAAATCGGAGGTTTCGATAAATGTTCAGCAATTGTGACGGATGGTGCACCAGCAATGGTAGAAGGAAAACGTGGACTGGTTGGATTACTAAGAGAAAATGGGGTAACTTTTCCGACAATCCTTTGTATTATTCATCGGGGAGCTTTGTGTGGAAAGTCAGTGAAACCAAATCAAGTTTTCAAACTTGTGATAAAAGTTATCAATATGATAAGAGGTGGAAATCGTGCACTTTTATATAGCTAAAGCAGTTTTTGGAGGAAATGGAAGCAGAATATGAGGATTTGCTGCTCTACAATCATTCATGTAAGATGGTTGAATGCAGGAAAGTGTCTCGAGATTCTTTGGCATAAGAAAACACATCCCAGGGTTCCTGAATTCTGGGTTGTGTTTTCTTATGCCAAAGTTTGTTTCAACAGGCACTACACAACTGGAAGAAGAACTCCTCTTAAAAGAATTCCTTAAAAGAATTCCTTTCTTAAAAGAATTGGCTTTCCTCACCGACATCACCACTCATCTTAATGAACTGAATCTAAATCTCCAGGGAAGAAACAAGCTGATGTCAGATTTGATGGGCCATGTAAATGGGTTTCGAAATAAAGTAAAATATTTCAAAGTTACCTTAAAGAAAAATGATTTGGTCCATTTTACAAGCTGTCGGAAGTTAGCTGAAAAAATTGAAGATGATGAGACACTTGATTTCTCTGAATTTGCTGCGAATTTCCAAGAAATCATAAAGGAGTTTGACAGTAGATTTAAAGATTTTGAGTCGTTGAAAAATAGCATGCTGCTATTTAGTAATCCTATTCAAGCAAAGATTGAAGATCAACCAACTCATCTTAAACTTGAAGTATGTGACCTACAAGCGGATACATTTTTTCAAACGAGGGAAGAAAGGGGAGCAGATTTCTATAAATTATTAATGAAAGAAAGATTTCCAAATCTGCGATACTTTGGGCAGAAAATTAAATCGATGTTCGGGAGTACGTACTTATGCGAAAGGGTATTTTCTGCGTTGAAATTTATTAAGAACAACAATAAAAGCCGCCTAAGAGATTCTTCTCCATTTCCTGAGACTCTCAACAACAGAGCTTGAGGTAGACATACGTGCTTTGGGGGCTGCAGCAGACAGACCTCAATTCTCTCACTGAACATTTTAAGTACTTTTATGTAAGTTTTTTTTTCTCTTTTTGAAATTTTTAAGATTTATGTAAATGTCTGTACACTTGATACAAAATTAAAATTACTTTAGTATGGAAGTTTTTTAAATATGCAATTAATGATGTTAAAATACCCACTTCTTATTTGACTTTTTTGTGTGTGTCTGTAATTTAACAAAAGTTGGCCAGTTATAATCAAGGTCGTTGTTGGAGGTTCATCCTCGAATTTTTAAATATTTCATAGTACATACTATACACATATCCTCCAAATCCCCCCTCCCTCAAGAAAAAAAGTCCTGGGTACGATCCTGATTAAATTGCGGCCCTCCACTTGACAGGTGTTTTCGATTGCGGCCCTTGGAGACTTGCAAGTTGGAAACACCTGATATAGATTATAGAGGAATATATATATGAAAATTGGCTTTTTGCATATTTATAAACATGACCCAAGGTAGCCTAGTGTTAGCGCGTTGGGCTTTAGTCGGAGGGAGCTCGATTCGAGCGTCATTGTATACCTTGATGTCTCTGCAGGGTACGGTCACATTAAATCGGTAGACAGAAAGTTCCTTTGATGTCAGCGCATAAGGGAAAGTAGGAACCCTCAAGATATCGCCCCTAAGGATATTCAGTCAAAATTACGGTGGCACCAGGGGGTACTGCTGGTTCACCTATACGGTGCTCTCATTGTAAGCCAACAATGTCTCTCGCTGATACTTCTTCTTGGGTGAATTTCGAAAGACAATGTGCCCACCGAGTTATTAAAAATTTGCGAACAATTAGTGAATCATTATTACAAATCTTAACACAAGTGTTTTTGTTTTAGATAAATCCCAATTTCTTTTATATTGTTCCTTTTTCTTGTGTTCATTAGGATTGAATAAGAATCTCTTCAGAAAGTTCGCACAAAATAAATTTAGTATTCCGTAAATTCTTCAGGTGTATGTACACAAATTCAAACATAAAAGACGTAACAACTGTCTTTTATACAGCAGAAAATTCTAAAAAAAAAGTCGGGATACTAGAATTTTCAATACAATACACGCCAATTAACGCAGTTACAACACATTCAATTCTCGCTAGGAAATTGAACTGAGTTCCAATGCCAATGTCAGGTAATTTTTTAATTTCCAAAGCGCCCTCTGTAGGTCAGCCACAGCTAGATATTTCTAGAAGCTTCCCGAAAGGTTTTGTCAGCAAGTTGGCGAAATATCGCCAAATTTGGCGACCAAAATAAGTCACAAAATCGATCGCCAATTTGGCTATAAATCTCATATTTGGCGAGATTTTCATAGACTCCCATGTTAAGTACATACCTATAGGAGCTCTTCCATAGAAGCCATTTTAACGAAATAAAATGCAATATTTACAAAATTCGTAAAAATATTTTATTTGGATTTTACACTCAGTTTTCATGGATCTAAAAAAAAAGACAAAAAAATATTAGTTAAGTAGTGCATACTTGAATTTACTCAGAAAATATTATGTGCTACAAAGGGATATTAACAGGAATACATTTTTGCTATAAGTTTGAGGCCTTAAATTAGGTTTCGCGCTTTTAAACAAAATATTACTTGGATTTTAAAGCACACTAGAGATTTATTGTGATGATGTTCACGGTGCATAAACAAATATTTGTTTTCTCATACTTTACTGATATCTGAAATTTTAAGGTGGTATATATACGTACATACATATACACAAGGAATTTAGTGTCATATTTCATAAAAAGTGTTTGCTTGCTGGAAAAACGAATTGGTAAGTATAAGGACTTGCGATATTCATCTCCTTCAGTCCACCGGGTATCAATTCTATTCCAAAGCTCTTAGAAAATGTGTTCTAAAATATATTCAGCATACAAAGAGATTTTATTTGAAAAATTTATTCAAGAAAAAAAAAACAGTCAGTCGGCACGAGATATACAGCATTATGTGCAATTTAAACTGCTGCGAAGTATTAAATTATTCATTTTTATGGGTTTAGAAAGGACATAAAATAGAAATTGTATTCTATTTTGTTTTGAAAATACATCAGACTTTTATAAAGACGATGCCTTAGGGGATCACTTAAAAAACGACATTTCTTTAAAGGTATAAAGTGAGAAAAATTACTTTTGAAATATCTATATGTAATGTTTTTATAATTCCACTTCAAGTGCATTCTGGGGACGGTAGCTTTGTCATTTAACACCGGGCATGAATTGAATGAACTTACAAAATGGATTTTAAACATGTTTACTGCCTAAATAAATATATTTACTTTTTGGGTGAAAATAAAAACTTTCCATGTGTTTTGTGTTATTTTATATTTTGGGGATAAAAACATGTAAACATTGCAGTAAGACACAAAATTTCTTTCACATTTTTGAAAAATCAACAAATATATTTTTAACAAACAAAGAAATACTAAAGGACAACCTAAAATAATTCTATTGTAATATATTGCAATGAGATATTGAACTTTAAAATAAAAAAAATGCTTATCAGTTTTAAAAAGAAAGAAGTGATGCATTATAAGTTATTAATTTGTCAATTTTCATGTATTTTGTTATGTTCAAAGTACATATGAGAAGGAAATTAAATTGAAGTACCATTTTCAATCACTTACGCACAGTTATATTTTGCCATATTTTGATTTCTAAAACAATATTTTCAGGATCAAGTTTTAGGCCTTTTCGGACAGCGAATAAATAATCTCTTCTGTTAACCTACCAGTTTCAACATTCTCTGAATAAATCTATAAAATAAATTGTTATATTTTTATAACAAATAGATCACCATTATTATTAAAGCTACACCGTGATACTTTAAAAGCTGTTACATTAACCAGAGGTTTGATTTCTACTTCAAATTTCTGCAGTAGAGTACTTTTTCAGTATGTTCTCTGCCCTTGATATCAATAAGGTCTCAGCTTTCATACCTGTTTTTGAAAGGTAAAGGAAAGAAAATTTTTGCATCACTCAAAATGTTTTTACGCACAGAAACATGTGCATATGAACACATACAAGCATATTCATGTGTATATAGATACATCCATTCTCATAAGTATATACACAAACGCATAAACAAGCATTAACACACATTACAAACACTCATACACGAATGCTCTTTTAAGTACATACGTATATACATACACATTCGCAAATAAATACACCTTTATGAAAACACTATCTGATACCCGTGCTTCGCTACGGAGTACATTCATATTAAATAATTAATTAATGCCAAAAACATATATATACAGTAGAACCTCCATATATCGAAGTAGCAAATTGCGCGAAAAAAATTCGATATATAGAAATTTCGATATATAGAATTGAGCTTAGTCTTATCATAATTCTCCTAAAAAAAATTGAAGCTAATTTTCGTATACGAAACTCCATTTCTAATGTATATCCGAATCCCATTAAATGAAAGTTAATAACTAAAAAATGAATTAATATGAAAGATTTATTGATTACTACATACCTTTAAAAAAAACAATAATGCAGACAGTGGTTACAATGATCACAGTTACATTCTTTTAAAAAAAAACTACGAATATCTTGCTGAACAGTTAGTTTTACCGAAAGTTCGAAGAAATGTTCGTATTTATTCATTCCACTAAAAACTTCATCAGGGACATTTTCCGCGAATTGGAGTCCACGACGTATTGTTTCAAATGCCAAAAATTGGGAGATTTTATTCTAAAGTGAAATAAAATCTCCAATTTGACTTGAAAAAAATTTCGATATATAGAGATTTTTTTCGATATATAGAAACAATTTTTCTATGTAATGAACATGGAGATTTGCTAAGAGTTCGATATATAGAAAATTTCGATATAGGGAAGTTCGATATATGGAGGTTCGACTGTATTTATAAAAAAATCGTAACGGATATTTTTATAGACAAAATAATGTAGAAGAAAATAATTCAAATTAAATCTAATAGAACATACTAAAGAATATAGTACAGTTAGTTTAGTACAGTTTGAGGACCATTTCTTTTACTGTATTTTAATATTATTTTTGGATAATGTCCAATCGTCTGCCGCATTAGAAGGATAAAAAATAATATTTTTGTCAATTTATTTCGTTATTATGCACGTGACGCAAAATTAGTTTAAAGTATCACAAAAAGAAAATAAACCACGTGATCAGCATTTAAAAAATTAAATTTTAAAAATTAAATTCAAAAAATTAATCTTTGAAAATTCACAAAAATCAGAAAATGGAAATAAAAATTCGAAAAAGATTTCATTTTAAAGGAATTTTTATGATCTTTCTCGTGAGATAAATTTTAGAACCCTCAGAGTATTTTTTAAATGCAAACTCTAAAGAATGTTACAAAAACAGCTTAAAAATTTAATTTGAAAAATCCAAGAGGAATTTTTCAAAAATCTTTCTTAGTGCACCCCTACACTATAAGAAGAATCGCGATGCAAAATTTCAGCCCTTTAGGTCCAGCGGTCAGTCAGTCAGTCAGTCAGTCACGGAACTGTTATATACAGGGTGTCCGAATCAATTGTACCTGATTTGGAGAGGTCGCTGTACTTAACAGAGAGTTTAAAAGAATAAGAAAACTGTAAAATTAGATACCAATACTCACAAAGTTTTTATTAAACAATCAGTACACTTCCACGTGAGCTCCCTTAGTAGCCCTGAGAATGTCCAGCCGGTAGTCCAGTTCCAGCCATGTCCTGTGTAGCATTTCCGGAGTCATAGTAGCAGTAGCCGCGGTTATGGAGGCACGAAGGTCTTCAATATCACGGATGTTCCTTGAGTAGACTTTGTCTTTCACGTAGCCCAAAAAGAAAAAATCGAGAGGAGTCACGTCGGGAGATCTTGGTGGCCAGGCAATTGAGCCACCGCATCCTATCAATCGGGTAGGGAAAGCTGTATCTTCAAATGCGCGAGCATGCTTGCCCCAGTGTTAGGAGGGGCCCCATCTTGTTGGAATATAACAGTGGGTTGTAAATGCTGCATTTGGGGTATTGAGTAAATTTTTAACATGTCCAGGTAAATATTCGCCGTCACAGACTCCTCAGCAAAGAAAAATGGTCCTATGACTGTATCATGTGATAGAGCACACCAGACATTGATTTTTGGACTGCTCCTTTCCAATTCGTGTACTGAATGGGGATTTTCAGAGCCCCTAATTCTGCAGTTGTGCTTATTCACGATGTTGCTAACGTGAAATGTAGCTTCATCTGAAAAAAAGATGCGGTTTAGATAATCATGTTAATTTTCGATGCGAGATAACATCTCCACAGCAAATGCTGCACGCTGCGGCCCATCATTTGGTTGCAGTTTCTGCAGAATCTGCATTTTATACTCATGCATCCTCAGGTTTTGATGCAGCACATTATGAATAGTTGATCGTGGCAAAGATAATTCAGAAGCTGCCTGCCTGATCAACTGACGAGGCCTCCGAACGAAAGTTTCTCGAACCTCTTCCACACATGCATCAGAAAGTGAACAGCGATCACCTCCGGATCTTTTCTGTACACTTCCTGTTTCGAGAGATGTTTCGTGCCACTTTTTTATGCTCTTAGCCTGGGGTGGATTTCTTTTATAAACTGTTCGAAACATTCTTTGCACTTTTACTACTGATTTGTGTTCTGAATACCACAGAACAACTTGTGCCTTCTCTTGCGGTGATGTCATTTTTTCCGTTTGTCGACTCAGCAGAATCGCAGGTGCGTCAGACGCGAGAAAAAAATATTGTCGCCAAACACTACGAATTCAGCTCCCACATTTGGCCAATATCGCCCTCGTAGCGCTAAAACTTTGTTTTTAATCGACTGTTCAAAATAGGTACATTTGATTCGGACACCCAAGATTTTTAAAGAAAAAGGAAAACTTAAAGAAAAAGGAATATTTCTGTGGACAGTTTTGTGTCAACAAAGTTTGGGGAACAAAGTGTCTAACAATGTGACTCTCCTGTGTTGCCACTCTGCTAATCTTTAAAGGCAAAAAGAATGCCAGAATACAATAATTACAATAATTAAACACACACAAATCTATAAATTACACAATAGTTTTTTAGAAGTATTTTATCTGTATAAAGCTGTAGTAATGAAATACTTTTCAAAATAAGGATATACTTTTCAAAATAAAGATATGTTATGATAAAGATCAATGAATATATATTGGTAAAGATATATTTCACTTTGGAAAAAAGAAGAATTTACTGAATAAATGAACTTCTAAAATGAAAATGGCAACAAAGAACGTTTGTTTGCAATCTGAGATCGGTAATTCTTCAAAAAATCAACGGTAATTCTTTGAAATGTTTTAAAATATAAATTTTAGAGTTTAAAATCTGACTTGAAAGATTTTTTATTTCATTTATTGTTCTGGACATGCAACTTTTTGGTTTCTATTTATTTTTATCTTTTTGCTCGATGTTTGCTACCTAAGTCTAACGTGTGCGCCATATCCAGAGGGATTTACGGAAATGTAACAGCTTCCATTTACTGTTGTCACCCTTCAAAATTGTTGGTTTTTTATTAAGTAAAAATTAACGGTACTAAAATTTAAAATTCGGGCTTCGAGGTGCACCTACTCATCGTCTGCACTACCTGTGTGACGAATTTCATGGCTGTAAGTGCTTTAGATTCGTCTAGAGGCCGCACGCGCACATACAAACACTTCCTTTTATTAATACAGAATGACATACGTTGCGGTGTACTCAGCGACTGTCTTTTAGTATCGTGGAAGAGTTGAGATCAATAAAAACATTAAAATTTTTCGAAAAGATGCATTTAAAAGAGTTTAGTATTCTAGTTTGACTTTCTTTACAGTATATTTTATTTTCGTTCCTGTGTATAATCGTACTATGTTTGCTTTGCAATTGCTTAATTCAATAGTAAGTGTAATTGTATTTGAAACGTCCACTTATATGTAAAATTGTAAGAGTGATTGTTATTGTATTGAAACTGCACCTTAAATGTTAAATTGTAAGTATATAATGTAAATCGTAATTGTAAATTGCAATATGCTTATAGCGTAATGGTTAATTTACTTGCCAGTGTAATAGTAATAGGAATTACTCCTAAAATGTAAAATTGTAAGTATATAATATAAAATGTAATTGTAAAATTGTGTAGTCGAATCGTTAAATGCAATAGTAAGTGCATTGGAGGCATATGAGCAAATTAAGACTTGAAATTAATAAAAAAAGAATGATTTAATTACTTTAGATGAAATAATTATTATAAAAATGTTTACCAGTAAACCCGTTTGTTAATCGTTTGTAATACAATTGTATTATGTATGTAATGTAATTGTTTAATGCAATAGTAAGTTTAATTATATTTGAAATTGCATCTTAAATGTAAAATTGTAATAGTACGATAATTGTATTGAAATTTTACCTTGAATGTAATTTGTGAGTATACAATGTAAATCGTAATTCAAAATTGCAATGTATCCATAATGTAGTGGTAAATGTTATTGTAATTGAAATTGCATCAAAAATGTAAAATTGTTAGTATATAATGTAAATTGAAATTGTAAATCGTAATATGTTATTAATGCAATGGTAAATGTAATAGTAACAGTAAGAGTATTTGAAAGAGCACCTTAAATGTAAAATTGTATGTATAATGTAAGCTGTAATTATAAATTGTAATATGTTCACAAGCGACTTTAAATATGCCGTATAAGCTTATCGCTGTGGTCGGCGGAACCTTTAGAATTAATTAAATTAGACTGATACTCTGTAATATTAACAGCGTTTTCAGTTCAACAGAGTATATTTTTTTTCCGGGCGTTAGAATTGTTATCATCAATTAAAGTTGTAGAGGATAATTTCCTGCCTTCGTTTGAACATATTTTAGAGTAATCGGTGGACATCTGAGAAAGTAGTACTGAAATTCTAATTTAATTGGTTACTCAAATCAGTCAATATTTATAAACACGGCAACAAATGCGAATGAGTACTCATTTTACAACACTACCAGTCTGATTAAATATTTGGTCTTTTAGAAAGCAAATATGAATTTTATATAAAGAGGGCCCATTTATCAATATTTTTTGAAAATTAAATACTAATTACCTAAAGTTTACATTATATTTTACATTAAAAATAATTTTATATCAAGATGGCTCATTTATCAACACTTTTCTGGAATTAAATGTATATTCATTACCTTAAAAGTTTACATTAAAATGTACTAATAAACGAGGATCCCTGTCACAATCTAAATAGGCTCTAGCACAGATTAAAACAGCTGCATAATAAATTCACAATCACGAAATATTTTGCTTGAAAATAAGATGGAAAGGATGCAATTTTAAAAATAGGACAAGGAATACGTCACTTTCTAAAAATTGAAGCGTGTAACTTCTTTTAAAGAGTAGTTTATTTTTCTTCTTTCTTTCAATTACCAAGTATTGCATTTTCAATAGGCATTTACCGTTGAAAGTTTATTCGGTTCGGATTTGAAAAGGAATATTTCGCACTTGTCATATTTTTCGCTTATCAAAAGAAGAACAATGCATCACATCTTTATTTGAATAGCATTTGAATAACGTGGACGTTTCTTTTCTAAAATTATTCTTTAAAAAAACTGAATACTTTGGAGCAATAAAATTTGAAGTTTGCCTATTTTAGGAAATAAATTTGGCACGACGTTTATCTCAGATAATAAACATTTCAGAAAAAAAGACATTTTCCAAATTGATATAAACTTTTCAGCGGAAAGTGTGATGGTTATTTTCTTTTATACCCCGAGCTAAGTTTAACAGGTGGTAAATCAAAAAAGTGGCGGGACATAAATTTTATCTAAAAAATAAACACTGCTCTTAAGGTGACTGACTACGTTCGGAGTCAATTTTTAAAAAAATATAATTTTTTAAAGGATTTTTTGGTCTTTTATGGTAAAATAGCACTTAAAAATTAAAAAAAAAGGAACAAAAACTTACCTGTAAATAGCATACATTTTTATAAATTGGTCAATTTGAAGTAACTTTTATTGAAATTTAGCTAAAACGCCTATCACTCTGCACAAAATCCTAATGCTACTATTTTAATTTTCTTCTCACACATGATACATATGACAGTTATCTTCAAAACGACCTACAATCTAAGAAACAATTTAAAATGCAAAAATAGTACACGCAATTTTATGTTCCAATATGAAAATTATCCCCGATTCGTCATTCTTTTCCTTATAAAAACAACCCAAATAAAACTATTTACTCTACATCAATCATTGTGCTTCATTTCATTAACAATAAATAGCATCTAAAACATTTCCTGAAAATTTTATAAAATTATATGCATTATTATGTCAGATATCATGATAACGGTAGAGATTTGTGCTTAAAAAAATAATTCTGAGAAAAACGCATTTCAAGTTGTTTGTCACTTCAATTTTGTAGCAGACGATGTTTTTTAAAATAGCTATAACTCTGCTTTTAATTGATGTAGAATGAAAATCAAAACAGTTTTTAAAAGAGAAAAGGTTGAATTACACGATTCTTGCAAAAAAATAAAACTGACCAAAATAGTAAAAAAAAGAAATTTTCAACGTAGGCAGTCACCTTAAACATTCTTTCCTGACATCCAATATTTTAGGTCTGAAGTAAATCAAAAACTAAAAAAAAATTAAAGAAAGCCAAACAGGATACAAAATCAGTGTAAATATTAATATTTTGTTTTCAAAATTGAAATGTTTTAAAAAAGTATTGAGACATATGTATAGATGATAATAAATAGTCCTCTAGGCTAAATGGTATTTGAAACTATACACTGAAGCACCTACTAAATCGTAAATTTGTAATCACGAGCTCTTGCAACCAGATGAAATAGATGATTGGGTATAGGTCGTCTTTTGCTGTCCAATGTCTGATTATATGCAGAAATTGTCTATATTTTGTAGAACAGCCACCCTTTCTGACTAAAACCCAACGTTTTCCCCATTCTGTTAACGATGGTGGTACTTTCCTTTCAAAATCAACACTTACTTCATTCTTTTCGTCGGAAAATATCCTTAAAGTTCTATGGTGGATAGAATATATAAAACTAGCTGAAAACCCATACTTCGCTACGGAGTACATTCAAATTAAATACAACGGTCAATATATGCAATTAATGCCAAAAATATGTTTAAATATATTTATAATAAATACAACGATCAATGTATGCAATTGATTTAAAAAAACGAAAAAATAAATTTATAAAAAATCGGAAGGGATATTTTTATAGACAAAATAATGTAGAAGAAAATATTTAAATTAAATGTAACAGGATATACTAAAGAATATAGTACAGTTTGAGGAACATATCTTTTACTGTGTTTTTTTTTGGATAATTTTCAATCGTCTGCCGCATTAGAAAGGAAAAAAAAAATTTTTTTTGTCTATTTCGTTGCTATGAACGTGACGATAAATTCATTTAAAGTACCAGGAAAAGAAATCACGTGATCGGCATTTAATAAATTAAATTCTAAAATTTAATCTTTAAAAATTCAACAAAAATCAGAAAATGGAGGTAAAGATTCGAAAAAGATTTCATTTTAAAAGAATTTTTATGATCTTTCTCGTGATATAAATTTTATAACCCTCGAATTATTATTTTAAATGCAAACTTTAAAAAAGTTGCAAAAACAGATTAAAAATTTAATTTTAAAAAATCTAAGAATTTTTCAAAAATCTTTTTTAGTGCACCCCTACACTATAAAAAGAAACGCCATGCAAAATTTCAGCCCTTTATGTCCAGCGGTCTGGTCTGTGTGTTGTATGTCAGTGAGTCAGTCAGTTACGGAACTGTTATATATATATAGTAATATCAAACAAATCTGTGAAAATTGGAGTTTACCAGAGTGTCTCTACTCTCGATTACCGCAGATGAAACAAAGGTTATATTTTTAAAAAATCTACAGTATTTTTTTTAATCAATAGCACTTTATATGAGTGGTGTAGAATCAAAACTAGAAATCTTCGATTTTTTCAAAACTAAGTTAAGGATCATTCTTATATTAGCTCCATTCTTATATCAGTTCATTCTTTCAATCAGTTCAAAACGAAAATTTTTGGAAAACGGTCTACTAATAAAAAAATAGCGGTAATTTTTGAAAAGGTAATTTCAAATTTATATCTTCAAAAATGCATCAGATGTAATTCTTTGCCCTTTACCAAAAAAATATTCTTATGGAAAATGCTAATTTTGATCCTATATCGTAGAAGCACGCAAGCAACCTTTGGTGCTTTGGTGCGGATGTAATGTCTACGAACTAAGAAAGGTTTAGCTTAGTTTTTGACCATTTGTAACAATCCACCTCCTATTGTATTCGTTACTCAAATGTGAACTAAAACCAATAAGGTTAAAAAAAAATCAAAACAATAAAAAGGCAAAAGAAAGAAAACTAAAAAGTTGACCAAAAGTTTAAAAAATATTACTTAAGGGGGTCCGGGACACATTTAAAAAAATTTTATTTATTGAGTTAAAATTTTGAATTTTCTTGTGATGGTTAACCATATAATTTGTAAACAAAATGACTTCATAAAGCTTCTCAGAATGTTTTTAAAAATTTTTAAATTTTAAAAAAGGGGGGTAATTAAAAATTGTTATAACTCGAAATATTATTTGTCGAATTTCAATTCTTTTTCATTTAATTAAACAGAAATATATAATTTTAATTTTGATTCAGCATTTTTGAAATATTAATTTTTTTTAAATTAAAAATATTTATATTAATTTTTTAAAAAAATGATGCAACATATTTTTAAAAAATCATATTTTCAAAACAAAATATTTTTTCAAATTTGATGAATCAAAATTAAAGTAAAATAGTTGAAAAAGACATGTTCAAAGTTTCAACCATTTCTTTAAAAGTTCTTGACTTATAACAATTTAAAGACGAGAAATGGGGAAAAAAACCATCATGCAAAAAAACGCACTTATAGGTTTAAACAATGCTTAACTACTATTAGAATGTTGAAAAAAAAAATAATTTCTCCTATTCTAATTAAGATAGAAGCATGATTTAAACATCATTTGAAGCGTAAAAGAACACAGAAATCTTTAATGCAGTAAAATATTTTCGAAAATTCGAACAATTTTGTGTCCTGGACCCCCTTAATTCAAAATTCAAAGGTTTTCAAAAGTCATCTGCATCAGGAGACGCGAGCCATGTAAACCATCAATTACTGCAACATGAAGAATAACTTCGCATAGTATGGAAGAGACTGTTGCCATTTCCCTGAAAAGAAAAGTATGCAAATCAAAGTGACCTTTGATTAAATCGTCGCCCGTAGCATCATGGTATACTCGATTCTGAATGTCGGTTCGCAACTTCTCCGTAATATAATAAAGTAAAAACCGAAAAAGTAAATAATTAATAGATGTCACACTTTCGGTGCTACTAATGCAAAACACAGAGACTTTAACATTTCACTGCTTTATTTTGACTAGAAGATCCATCTAGGGTAGAAAAATTCTAGCTTCGGTTTCGTGAAGTCTATTAACAACAGAACTGGAAGCGCAAAGTTCGTTCCGGTCCGATCAGTTCAGGTCAGGTACTGAGTCTCACAGTCTCGCGGTGGTGCTTACGCCGCTCTGTCTCCGGGCCTGAAGACCCCCAACATGATTTTGCAGTTCATAGTGTCACAGAGAAAGAGTTTTGTACCATTCGATACGATATGATCCAAGGTGGTTCTTTTGATATGCTCCTGCAGATTCTGTTTTTCGGAAGAGCTCGAGAGATGATTCACTGGATATGCAAAGTCTGAATCTGCATGTAATTGATATGAATGAGATTTTTTACGGTCGCCTCGGTTCCAGTGTATCTGATAATTGTGTCAGCCGCTTCTGATTGTCTATTATCCTCAAATTTCTGAAAAAAGAAGAAGCGAGAATAATTTTTTTATGAGTTTTAAAGTTTCTAGACATTAGTGCGAAAATCTTAAACATTATAGAGAAACCTTACAAACAGGTCATTTCAGAAAAATTGACATCATTTGAGATATACTTATCTCAGTAACTACATTGGCTGATTTAATGAAACTGAAGATGCTTACTGTTGAGTAATTAAATATTTATTAACCAAAATATGAATGAGAAATACAAATGCATGTGGATCCCATAATCAGTTTTACAAATGTTCAATAGCCACCTGTGACACGTCAAGTCGGGGTTCCATTTCCTGCCAAACGCGCAGGTCATTGGTAATAGTTGCCAAAACAGCAAAACGATTGCCAAATTGGAAACTGATTCTCTGCTTGGGTTCCTCTACATTTGAAAGAAGCGGGGTTCCATAAACCCGATCTTTAACATGACCCCAGAGGAAACATAAATCACAAGGTTTCAGATCTGGTGAACGCGGTGGCCAGCTCAAAACAATAATGTTATGCAAAATGTCGAAATAAAATTTTGAGGTGTTGCCAGACATGACATTAAAATATTAAGTCTTTTGAACGAGCTTTGGCAAAGAAGTTAGATAGTGAAATGATGTCACATTTTCTAAAATATCCTGTATATTCACTAGAAATAAATTAGAGAGGAAAATTGCATGCAAAAGCAAAAACTTACAAGTTCCTAAAATACTTTACATAAAGATTGAAAAGCACGCAATGCGAATGCATAGATTCCTAAATTTTAACGAAAAAGTAGGAAGAGGGCTGAAGAGTTGTCAAAACAATCATCGATCAGAATGCATAAATAAAAGCAAGCAATATTTCTTACTGTGTAACTTTGAATGCTTAAGAATTGATTTCACTGAAAACGCTACCTAGGAAGCTATATCTAGGAAAATGCATCAAACGGCAGGAAAACAAAATATCGATTTTCCATTCATTACAGCTTCACTACGATTCAACATCAAAAACAAATCTCTCACTGAATAAAAATAAGTTAACATGTCATTTGAAATGGAATTCTTAAATACATCACGATCACAGAAAAGCGCTAAACATTTATTTCATATAGATTTCGCATAATGTATCCATATTTCTGCAAGCTTGGAAATACATTTTTTATGGGGCCCATTTTATACCATTTTATTCTATTTACTTCCTGATGAAGTAATCATGAATCAAACCTAAGATTTCTGTCTCCTCGTGAATTCAAAACTCCAATATTTGAGAACATTTTCTCATTGCATTCAAAGAAAATTTCAGATACCGCGTTTCTGTGTTATCTTGTTACTGTTCAGATCTAAAATTTAGATCAAACAAAAAAAAAGCTTCACTTCTTTTCGTACAAAGTAAGTAAATACTTCATGGGAGAATTAAAAAATGAGATATGTTACAAAAACGTGTTATAAATAGATATTTCATGAAAATTGCTTGTTACAAAAAATATCTCCTGTCCTTTTTAATGTATCAAAAACACTAGTATGTTTTTTAAATGGAATGTTCTCAATTTTTGTTAAAAAATATTACAGGATGTACAGAAAAATAAAACTTTAAGGTATCCATACAAGGAGGTGATTTGTCGAAAGTTTTTTTTAAATTTTGTGTTTATCTATTTTCGATAATAAAATGTAAGTTAAAGCTTGGAAAAATGTATAAAAAAATTTAGCTGTTACATTAAAATTTTTTCAAACAGAAAAACTGGCTGCAAATTTAACATTTCCGCAAAACATAACTCAAAATTAAATAAATGTTATAATTTTTTTAAATTGGAGAATGAAAATCATAACTTTATCTAGAGAATGCTCTATTCCATAGAGAATGTTCTGTGTATCTCAGAAGTTGTAGCTGTTTAAGTACTGATGTACAGGAAAATTGCTTAAAATTCACTGTCATTTCCAATTCATACCAAAGTAAACAAAAACTAATTAATCTACAATGATGAGCATAGTTTAATCCCTTTATAAACATTTGAACAACAATTTTAAGACTAACTTTTTACAGTAGGATGTTGATGGAAAAATTCATTTTGAGGGAAAGCTACTTCCTATTATAAAATTCTTTGAGAACTGTCAGGAATGATCTCCATTCTTCCCCTCCCCTATTCTTCGACGATGAAAATATAAATATTATAAATAGATATTTCATGAAAATTGCTTGTTACAAAAAATCTCTCCTGTCCTTTTGAATGCATCAAAAACACTATTATGTTTTTTTAAATGGAATGTTCTCAATTTTTGTTGAAAAATATTGAATGATGTACAGAAAAAAAAATTCAGGTATCCGTACAAGGAGGTGATTTTTTGAAAGTTTTTTTTAATTTTGTGTTTATCTATTTTCGATAATGAAATGTAAGTTAAAGCTTGGGAAAATTCATTAAAAATTTAACTGTTACATTAAATTTTTTTCAAGCGGAAAAACTGGCTGCAAATTTGACATTTCTGCAAAACATTATAACTAAAAAAAAAACAAATATGTTATAATTTTATAAATTGGATAATGAAAATTATAACTTTCTCTACGGAATAGAGCATTCTCCAGATAATATTCTTTTTATCTCAGAAGTTGTAGCAGTTTAACTACTGGTGTACAGGAGAATTCCTTAAAATTCATTGTCATTTCCAATTCATACCAATGTAAACAAAAACTAATTAATCTACAGTGATTGGCATAGTTTATTCCCTTTATAAACATTTGAACAACAATTTTAAGGCATAACTTTTTACAGTAGGAGGTTGATGGACAAATTCATTTTGAGGAAAAGCTACTTCCGGTTATAAAATTCTTTGAGAACTGTCAGGAATGGTCTCCATTCTTTCCCCTCCCCTATTCTTCGACGGTGACCATCGGACCTGCCTGCTTGGGGGTGGTCGAGCAGGGGGAAGGAAGTAAGGGGAGGGAAAAGGATCGGGTTCGAGAGGGGACTCTCTCACGTAGTTGCAAAGTAAAATGGTGTGCGTAATAGAGCTCGCCACTTGAAAAGTGGCTTGCACGTGATTTTTATCGATATATGGGAATTTGTAATATATAAGCAATGTATAGTAATATGTGGTGTGTCCCAGTAGAAATATATGTATAATAAATAATTTTGAGACTAAAATCGTATCTTGATTCGCCTACCGTGTACTCCATTCCAACAAAGGACAGAAATGCACCACGGGGCCGGTTAGACCTCGTAAAGGATGGAGGTTCTCCTTCAACAACTATTGTTAAGGGAAGCATATTTTCATACTTTTTGACTGTAACTATTTCAATTTACTCCCAATTTTTCCAAATTTAATGTATATGATAAATTGATATATTTATTTTAATAAACAAATTTTCAACTCTCAAAATAATTTTGAATAATTTTTTTAAATGCTTTAGATATACCTTGTTTTTTTTAAGTATTTTTATTGTATACTGGCTTGCGCTAAGCGGAATATTTTCATGCGGTTTGCTTTATTTTGTTCAGAAATGATCAGGTTTTAACATATATTTTTTTTCAAAAAATCGAATGTTTTAAAGATTTAAGGGTAGTGAGTCCACCTAAAATTGCTGTGACTCGGCTCTTAGTTAAGATAGAAACATAATTCAAATAACATTAGAAAAATAAAAGATTAGACTTTGATATTATTGTATAAGTGAAAACATAGATTTTTTTTTATCGAAAAGGCCGTTTCAAAAGTAAGCGTATGGATCTTAAAAGTAGTAAAGTAGTAAAAATAGGTAAACTATTATACTGTATTGAATATATACGCACACATTTCAAAAGACAAGATTGTGTTACAACAGGGATTACCAACATTTTTACTTTTGCGGCAACCTTGGGAATAAGATTAAAACATTGGGCACCGTTGCATTGTTAGAATTTCAGTTTTTTTTTCAACTTTTTAAATATTAAATTAAAGTGTAATGTATATCAGGAACATGTTAAATTTAAGTTCAAATACATGCTTGCTTCATTGCTGATTTTATTCATTTATTGAAAGATGTAAGTAACAAACACCAAAATAACATATATTAAAACAGTTTCAAAAATAGCCATGGAATTCAGTATATAATAAACTGAGTATAATAATACACTATAGCAGTGGTGCGCCGTGCGCAAACTTTTTCGATCACGACCCACTTTCTGGAAATAAAAAAAATCACTCCACACCAATAAATAAAAAATCACTCCACACCAATGAAAATTTTTTGGTAATAGCAAATTTTTTTAATTAAAAATTAGGCAAACAAAATCCATTATCCAACAAAAAATAGGAAACAGAAATGTTGACAAACTATTTGACTTTTGCTGACTATTGTAAGACAGTTTGACACCTCATTTAACTATAACATACCATATATATATTTTAACATATAAAATATATCGATACAAAAAAATTTAAACTTTGTAACTATAGATGAGTTAAAGTATTTTATTAATTAAATAATTCAATGATATAAATTTACATCAAATAATCCGCGACGACCCCCCCCCCCCCCTGTGGGTCGCGACCCACAGTTTGCGTACCACCACACTAGAGGACTACATTAAAAATCGCTAAAAAAATTTTGTCTTATTAAATGGAAATTTGTGATTGATTATTAGAGCTCAAATGCTTGATATCAGGCCTAACAGTTATGGGCGGGAGAGAAGCTAATTCATCCTCAGAAACGAGTGCATCGATCTGCGTCACAATCTGTCGGGCGTAAGAGTAATTAATTAGACTTAATTTTTAGTTTAAGTGGGTCCTACTAATATTTTTTGCAGGACAATTAAGATAGGGTTTTCTTGTTTCACAATTTCTTTCAATACTTGTGGCTTTAAAATTTCAATTGGGTGTGGCGCTGTAGTTATGCTGCAGTGGCATGATTCTTAAGGTTAAAATTGTTGTTTTTTAGTTATAACCATCACTTCACAATTTATGGGTTTAGGGTGAGTGAGCCTTTTGTATTTCTGCCTTTTTCTTTGTGTTCTTTTCAGGATTGTATGTTTTCTTTTTACTGCTACAGAATCTTGCATTTATGGTGCGTTTAGCTCTAAGTGCAGAATTTCTGCTTATTTTCTATTAATTTGACTATCTGTTTCCATGGGGATCTCGGGTCCTTGGGATATCTTTTGGTTAGACCTGCATCCTATTCAGAAAGTTCCCCCTTGAGGTAAGTGATTCGGTTAGGCCTCCTGATGAAGAGACCGGTCGATTGCCCCGTTATATGGTTTAGTTCGTATACTGCTACAGAATCTTACATTTATGGTGCGTTTAGCTCTAAGTGCAAGATTTCTGTTTATTTCGTTTGACTGTCCTTGCATTCTTCCTGTTATTTAATAACTTTCTCTGTTGAATTATTTACATTTTACTAGTTATAACTGTCTGTGTTTTCAGTATGAGGATTTATCGTAACTGCGCAATCTTTCATTGAAAAGTTTTAAAATAATTTAACGCTAGTGCAGTTTTTCTGTTAATTTCGTTCGGTTGTCTATGCCTCCTTTATGTATATTAATTTCTTATTTTGTGTTGAATTATTTACAATGTATAAGTTACTGTGTCAGAGAATCATTTTCTTCATGAAATAATAATACATCAACCAAGAAAATTTATACACAATTTTATCGCACTTTATAAATACAATCTAATAAAAAGGTCATACGTCGAATATGATATAAATATGCTAAAAAAATAAGTTCGCGAGAAAAACTTAAAGTGCACAAATTTTTTCAAATAGATCATTTGTTTTTTAAACCACTAAAAATAGAAACTTACCTGATATAATTCCGTACGTCTTGTTGAGATTTATTACCAGGAGGAGTGTCTAATACTAAAATGAAATTTAAATAAAAAGTCGTCATAAATTATCATAAATGATAAGTGAAATTGAAAGAGAGAGCTAAAGACATACTAACCTAAAGGCTGACTCCTACAATGCCTTATTGTGCGCAGCGTCTGGGCAATCATATGCTGAAAAGAAAATTTGACAATATATACCACAAAATCATCAAAACCTTATACTAAAAACATAAATAAAAGATGCTTATGCCAAATTGATAAACTAAGCTGGCTACAAAACAATTTGCCTTTAAAAATATTACTCTTCGTCCAATATGACAAAAAGCTAATTTGTAAAGAAATATTTTCAAGACTTATAACATAACAAATAGTACTCACTTTCTTCATACGCAAATTATATGCTGTTTTAACCGATATAATGACCATAAAAAGGTAGAATTCATTATTTCAAAAAACCCTATGGATTAAAAAGTACTAGCGAGACATTACTTTACAGGGAATGCATAGGTAAAAGGACACGACTGAATATGGACTCAGAGCTCTAGGGTCATTTTTTTGCAACACGAAGGGTAAACTGACCCAGATATTGAACCTAAAGCCGATTCCGAACGGCTCCTAACACAAATGATTGTTGGTTATTCCGAATAACACCCGACTGAAAATGTTATTGAAACAATAAATTTTAATTCTATAACACTCAATTGTTTAACCCGTATTTAATTTCGTGATTTTGTTTTGCCAGTTTCTAGTTTTGGCAATTTGGGATCTTCTCATCGTTGTCATTTGCAAATTTTTGACAGTTACGTTTCGTTGATCACAGACCGTTTCAATCATATCTTCTGCCTCATTTTGAAATGACTAATTAATCAGGACGTTAGATTATAAAACCAAGATAACAAATTTAATTAAAATTTAAATAAAATTTGAATAACGATTGGCCATCTCCAAATAGTGGGAAAATGACTCTGATGGGAAGACAACAAAAGGACTGAATCGGGAACTTAAAAAAACAAAACCACAAATTCCGTGCGAAACAACCAACTCAGGTTCATAAAATAAATATTCATTTCTATTTCAATAACTTTTCCAGTCTAATAATTTTCGAGAATTTAAAACTTTTTTTTAAAATAATTGTTCGACAAACACATTAAAGATGTCACATAGATGCGTCTGGCCTCATGATAATTCGATTCACAAAAGAATGTCAGAAAAAGAAACTGACAATTCGTCAACAAACTCGGTCAAGAAGAAAATATGCCTTTGCAGAGGGTTTTGTTTACTCTACGGTGAAATTTTGCTACACTCGGGCTCATTTGACCGGGACCTACTGCTTAAAGCCGATTCGAACGGCTACAAACGTCCATGCTAAGGCCCGTTGCACACACGGCGTTTTTATCAATGGCGGAAATTTTTCCATCGGACGTCGTTCTAAAAGTAGAGCTTACACACACGGCGAAAAACTCCGTCGCCGGGGAAAAGGCCCACCCCTCCTTTTCGAATCCTGCACGTGTTCAAGAAAATCAGAGGGGTCGCACCCACGCCCCCCTCCCCCCAGCCGGGATCGGAGGAGCCCTCCTTTTCGAATCCCCTTTACGATTCCAAGAAAACCAGCGCGCCCCCCCCCCCAGCAAACCCCCAACCACACCCTCGCAAATGACCCTACGACGGTAGACTCCGCTGTGTGTGTAAGCGTGCATAGGGTCACATGGATAACTAGTTCAATCTGGCGTCAACGAATCCGCCAGCGCACAGAGGCACTCGACAGCTGCACAAGCTACCGTCGAAGAAAAATTTCATTTTCCGCTGTGTGTGCAAGCTCCAATTGACTTCTGTGGTCTACTGTTGGAACGACGTCCGATGGAAAATTTCCGCTAGAGATAAAAACGCTGTGTGTGCAACGGGCCTAACAGTGGGACTTGAACCCACAGTCTCTGGTACCCAATGCCAGCGCCCTTAAAGGGGGAACACAGCTACATACTTACCATCTTTTCAAAGTTCAGCAGTCCCTCCATGTAGGTCTTATTGCCCTCGTGCGAGAAGGTCATATCCTTCAGGAGCAAGGGCATGAATGGGATGATCGGAGGGTCCATCTTCGCCACAGTCAGTCGATACCTCCTGTGGTTCCTGAAATGGGGGCAAAAGTCAATGGACGAACCAACTGATAAAAAGACGCACATCTATAACAATACAGAAAGAAAATTTATGGGACGACGTATAAGTAGGCAAAACTGTATATTTCCTTGACTACTAACTATCTATACATTTAAGTTACTAAGCCGACTTTTTGGGCAGCCCGTGAGAGAAAACTACTGCTTAAATTTACTTCATTTTGGTCTTAAACGAAAGATTGCAATCTGTAGATGTGTCAAATTTGGTTTGTGTAACTGCAATTTCTATTATTTAGCGATAATTTGCAATTAAAAATTCATTTCTGCGCATGCTCAGTGGCATGTTTAAATCTGGCTTTAGAAACTCACTGTTTCTGCGCATGCTCAGTGACATGTTTTAATGAAAAACACGTTTATTCCGAGGAGTTTCTCTATATCTCTCTCTCTGCCATTTTTATTTTATGATAATTGTTTGTGAAATATAAGACTGAACCTGATGGAAATTGTTTATTTCGCGCTGTTTAATTAGCGATAATTTACAATTTAAAAAAAATTGCTTTCTGCGCATGCTCAGTAATATTTTAAAATATGGCTTCAGATACTCACTAAGCACGAGGCCGCTTAAACGCATTAATTTGTTTCTGCGCAATATTATGATTTTCAACATTTGGCAATGATGTGTTGAGTATAATTTGTGAATTATTACATTTATTTACTATCTAGCCGTCATGTTTTGACGGGTACCAACTAGTCTATATATATAAAACGCGTGGGTATGCGGCACAAAAATCGGCGATATTTCTACACTCCGAATGGCAACGGCTGCAACTACCAGATGTAAACATTAGCGGCCAACCGCGTGTGTGTAGTGGTTCGACGACAGCGCGTAATTTGATACAATTTAATTGCTGTATTTTACACGTGAATAATTTTAATTCATTCACGAGATAATTTATTCTTTTGTTCCATCGGTTTTTTTAAATGTATGTAAGAGGACAAACTTTTGACAAAATATGTTTAGACCTTAGACCTATCAAATGCAGTGTTTAGTCATGGACAGTTGTATGTAGGTTTATCTAGAGTCCGTTCTTTTGACTCTGTCACTCTAGTATCTCCTATTTCTGAAATACTCAACTGTGTATATCAAGAAGTTTGAGGAATATCATAGAAAAATATTAATAATTGTATTTTAATATCTTAATAGTAAGTAAGAGTTAATTGTCTGCACTTTTTTAGTATTACTTGCTGAATTTTTACTCCACTTTATAAGAGAAGAAATTTTCCGAACAATTTTTTATTTGGTATGATTAAGTGTAGATATCTAAATTGTGAACAATAGTACATATAGAGAGTGATGTAATCCACACTATATTTTAATACTTGCTGAATACTCCTTTTTTAGTGAAAAAATTTGTCTCCAACAATTTTTTATTTGATGTAATGATAAAATGTAGCTATCTTAATTTTGAAAAATATTACATACAGAGAGGAATGTAATTTTTAAAATCTTTGTTGTTGGGTTTCTCAGTCTTATCTTTAACTCTGTTCACAAGTAATGGAAATTCATATTTTTTTAATCCCGATGTTTTAGAATCAGCCTTATAGAGTATTTTGCAATAATTATAAATTTTTTGGCTGAGATCGCACTACCCCTTAACAACGTATATGTATGATGACAGGTAATAGTAACATTCCCTACATTTGGTACTTTCAGTTGAGTTGTTTTGCAAAAGAAAATATAAAACTAAAAGCGACCATGCTGGTCGCGCAGCGGCTAGTATTAAGGAATTTTATTTCTGGTTGAACTATCTGTAGTCTCAAATTATACACAGACACAAACAGTTTCCCTGCACCTGTTCGATTGCACAATATATTTTCCCCTTCTAATTCAGAATAAAACCATGCAAAAGAAATATGGAGTAATTACGGTTTCAAGACTCCAACGGAAAGACAGAATCATCAGTCTTTCGGAAGTCGACCTGTTTTACTTAAATCTGTCGCTTCCACTGAACCAATAAAAATTACATGGAGCAAACAGAAAAAACGAGGGGAAATATTTAATATCGCAAATGACGTCGGCTTCGATAACATAAGTTCCACTAATACATAACAAGTCTGAAAGGTCCAATAAGTTAAGATGCCTTGCATTTTTGCATTTATTACTTACTGTGGCTGTTTATACAGAAAAAGACGGAACGGTACGAGTAATTATTTAGCAATGGATTTAATCATCATTATTAATGACCTAAGTTGTGATAAACATAAATCAGCAGTCTCCTGTGACCTATTTTCTTTAAAAAAAACTTCGAAGGGGAGAATAATGCGCGAGTCTTTCGAATTAACCCTTAATCCTGAAATAAATAATATTTACTAAATTCCCGCCTTTGCTGAAAAATAATACTTGCAGTAAATAACTATTTACGATAAACTGGAATTAAGGCAAGTATTTTATAAAATGCTGCTAAGATTTCATTAGCATATATGTGAAAGGCCGAGTGTGATTAATTTCATTAACATAATGCGTTCATTTTTTTGTTGCGTTTGAGGGAAGAATTAATGTATCGATAGAGTAAAGCGCCTGCCTTATTATGCCGGGGATTACAGAGTACTTTTTGTGGGTTCACGATAATGTATTAAAACCCAGAATAACAAGCTGTGTATGTTTGTTTAATATTCCTTTGAGGTAAACTACTTTTTATATTTCTTAATAAATGCGTTTTCTTGCTCAAGAATATTTTTAAACAGTATACTTAAGAAGATGAGTATTGAAATCTAAATAATTATACATTCTGTTTTAAAATGAGTCTCACACTCACTTTCCAGAATTTGAATACATACACACACTATATATATATATATATATATATATATATATATATATATATATATATATATATATATATATATATATATATATATACATATATATATATACATATACATACATACATATATATATACATATATACATACAGACATATATACATATACAAAGACAGACGATAGATAGATAGATAAAGATAGAGATAGAGAGCGAGAGAGAGAGAGAGTGTGTGTGTTCATATTCTTATTTTGATTTAAATATTTATCTTTATTTTAATGCTTTATTCAGAAAAAATTGAAATGCAGTGGTTTAATAAAATTATATTTTCTTTTCATATTTTTTTGTACTTTAATTTAGAGTTGCCTATATACGAAAACAAGTAAAAGAGAAACGTACCTTACATGGATTTTTAATGGTAGGAAAAAAATGGCAAACAATGTATCATAAAAATACTTTGCATCACTGCAAAGTTAATTTCTGTGCAACTCTTGAGAACTTTATTTACTCTACATGTTAAAAACCGACGTAAAACACAACACATACACACTCAGCAATTACCCGTTAAATTATCAGAAGGAATTTGTCCTAATCAGAAATCTATATAATAGTCCAGTCAATGAATGCTCAAAAGAGGGGTCTAGATGGAAAGTCATAGGGCGGAAGAACTGACTTCATAACTTTGTTTGGACTAGTTAGGAGATAAATATACTAAAAGTCCCCGGTCCTAGGGGGGAGCAAGGGGGGGACCTAAGAAGGTCCCGCATTTTGGTTTTTCACTTATAACTCGAAAACGATTGATCCTACAACAAAAAGGCTTGTACAAAAAATAAAGCTGGCAAAATTTCTTACAAAAAACAAAGTTTATTCCTATCTTCAATAGTTTCTGAGAAATGAGCCGGAGAAAATAGCTAATTTATGAAAAAATGAATTTTGCCCCCCTTTTTTCGATAAACTTTGCCTCTGGAATTCTTTACCGTCGATTTGAGAGACAAACCTTGGGAATGAACTTGTACAGCATTAAATCTCCTTAAAAAAGTTCATTCCCAAGGTTTGTCTCTCAAATCGACGGTAAGAATTCCAGAGGCAAAGTTTATCGTAAAAAGGGAGGCAAAAAACATTTTTTCATAAATTAGCGATTTTCTCCGGCTCATTTCTCAGAAACTATTGAAGATACAAATAAACTTTATATATATATATTTGTAGGAAGTTTTGTCAGCTTTATTTTTTGTAGAAAAAATTTTTGTTGTAGGATCAATGGTTTTCGAGTTATAAGGGAGAAACCAAAAAACGGGACCTTCTTAGGCCCCTCCTCCCCCTTTGCTTCCCCCCCTAGGACCGGGGACTTTTAGTATGTTTATCTCCTAACTAGTTCAAACAAAGTTATGAAGTCAGTTCTTCCGCCCTATGACTTTCCACCTAGAATCATTCGTTGACTGGACTATAAGGCCATTTCATGAGTTTTTTCATGAAATAATCAGAAATGTGATTTAATTTTTTTTAAAGTTATACTTTTTGATAATCTCTTAAGTTCTCTTGATCTCAATGTGTTGAAGACCAAAAAATGGGCAAAGAACATCAGGTTCTGAGACATATTTTCATTTTTTTTAAATAATTATAATAGGGTAATCGATTTTTCATTGTTTAGAAAACAGTGCTATATCACATGATATAAAGCTGTAGTGCACAAACTTTAAACAACCGCGACCAACTTTCTTTAAATAAAAAATGCCTCGACTGCAAATGAAAAATTCTTGGAAGCAGCAAAATTTTTTCAAAAATTAGGAAAATGTTAACAAAACAATAGAAAAAAGAAATAATCAAATTTTGACAAACTATTTAGAAATCTATGAATTGTATATTTTGGGTAAATATTTACTTTACCTTGTAACAATAAAAAAATATCTTGCTTATCTTCTTCACTTGTTTTTGTCAAATTTCTTGTTACCAAAACTTCATGTTTTAAATGTTAATACGTATGTGTATTTCATTAAGGAAAAGATTTAAAAAAATTAAAATTACAAAAGAGCGTGGTATCAAAATTATAAACTTTGCATTAAAACATTGAAAATTATAAACTTTATTTATTTAAACTACTTGGCCCGTGCGACAATTTCGCATGTGAATAAAATACGATAAATTTTACAGCGAGGTTGTTGGTTTGTAGTAGGATGAAAGAAGAACCGGTTCATTTGTAGCCATTATTTATCAAATAACGATCGTGCTTAAGGATAATATAAAACCAATAACAAAACACCTTTGGACACAAAATTGGAGGTGAAGCGTAACACAAAACAGGGAAACGTGAGATATGTTCATGTCAAAACACCTTTGAAGGCAGTTTTAAAAGTTAAGTATGACACAAATTCGTGGATAATGTGATATTTACGTTACAAAACCTCTTTGTACACACTATTTGACCATGCCGTATCGACGCATCCAGGAAAAGAACTCCAGGGCCAAAAGTCAGTTTTTAAATTCGATATTTAAACAAATAACACACTGTGTCATTCTAAATTAACAATTTGTCAGAAACGGAGAACTCAATATTTAAAATGGAACCTCATTTATCGATTTTGGTTAAGTATGAAGAGAGAAAAGGAATCGTTAGAAAAAAATCACCTTCTAGAAATAATATATATATAAACAGTTCCGTAACTGAATGACTCACTCACTGACATACAACGCACAGACCAAACCGCTGGACCTAAAGAGCTGAAATTTTGCATGGCGATTCTTCTTATAGTGTATGGGTGCACTATGAAAGATTTTTGTAAAAATCTTCTTAGATTTTTTTTAATTAAATTTTTAAACTGTTTTAGTAACTATTTTTAAGTTTGCATTTAAAATCATAATTTGAGAGTTATAAAATTTATATCACGAGAAAGATCATAAAAATTCCTTTAAAATGAAATATTTTTCGAATCTTTACCTTCATTTTCTGATTTTTGGTCAGTTTTTAAAGATTAATTTTTTTAATATAATTTTTTAAAAGGTGATCACATGATTTCTTTTTCTGGTACTTTAAATAAATTTATCGTCACGTGCATAACAACTAAATAGACAAAAAATATTTTTTTTCTTACTAATGTGGCAGACGATTGGACATTATCCAAAAAAATATTAAAATACAGTAAAAGATATGTTCTTCCAACTGTACTATATTAGCTATACTATATTCTTTAGTATGTCCTATTAGATTTAATTTGAATATTTTCTCCTACAGTATTTTGTCTATAAAAATATTCCTCACGATTTTTTTATAAATATATAAATTTTTTACATCAATTGTATACATTGATCGTCGTATTTATTATAAATATATACAGTGGAATCTCGATCTATCGTTTTTCAAGTGACCGATTGAAATGAACGCTAAATGCGGCAAAACGATAGATGCAGAAACATAAAGCAATATGATCATTGGGACTGGATAAAATGAACGACACATACGGAAAAACGATGGATCTGAAAACGATCGATCGAGATTCCACTGTATATATATATATATATATTTATTTATTTTGGCATTAATTGCATATATTGACCATTGTATTTAATTTGAATGTACTCCGTAACGAAGTGTGGGTGTTCAGCTTATATATATCTATATATATAAAACAGCTTGTCTGTTTGTTTGTCCGCTATAGAATCATAGACTGTTTCACCCACCGGGACCAAATTCGGCACAGTTAATGTTTTGGACCCGAGAAACTTAAATCAGGAAAAACGAAATTTGGGGCTCAATTAGTTTTTTTTAATTAATTTTTTAATGTTTTTTGTGCCCGATAGAGGTGCGTCTACCCCCTGTGGATTCCCCTCGACCAGCTGCGTTAAGAGGGGTGGTTTGAGGATGACGGAGGGGGGGGGTCAAATTACAATGCGCGGGAGAAAGAGGGTTGGGAATCACCTTAAAATCAGACGAAGGTCCGCAGGCTCAAAGTTTCTTTCTTTCTTATTGTTTGTATATCATTTCAGTAGAAACGTGCTAAGCGCATTCTGTCTGGCCAGATGAACATGAAGAGCAGGAGTGCAGCCCAGTATTTTTTGATGGAATGCATGAAATATTTTATATCTATATATCTACCCGGGCAAAGCCGGGCAATAATGCTAGTATATATATATATATATATATATATATATATATATATATATATATATATATATATATATATATATATATATATATATATATATCTAAAATACTTCATTTTTGTCATTAAATGTTTGTTAAAAGTCAGACTTAGATTTAGATTATTGGGTACGTAAGGATTATACATTTAGAAAGAATATCATGTCATATTTTCAACACATAAAATAATTAAATTGTCCAAAATTTGTAATTATGGATAATTTAAAGCGTATATTTAATTAAATGATTGAATATGATAAACAATTTACTGCAAACTATCCGCTACCCTTCCAATATTTTGAGGGGAACCCTCTGTGGGTTGCGTCTCTTAGTTTGCGCACCACTGATCAAGCATATAGGTATTTAACGCATACCTGCAAGCGTATTTCGCTGCTTTTATAGCACAGTAAAACCTCGTTTATCCGGCCCTCGTTGATCCGGATCTCCGGATAATCCGGATCAGATTTGTAGACATTTTTATTTAATGTTCACAATAGATAACAATTTTTAACTATGATAGCAAGAACGTAGCTACAAGTACGCCAAATATTCGCTTTTTAGTTTGATTTAATGTACAGTTCCTGCATAGATTGTACAATAAATTATGATATTAAAATGCTTTTTGTTCAGTTTAAGAAAGCTTTACTAGACTTACCAGTTCTTTAAGAAATTAAGTGAAAAGTTATTTTATATTTTTAATGTCTTGAAAACATTACTAATTATTATTCGTAATTTTGTTATAAAACATAGTTTTTATCGTAATAAACGGCCTGCTTAGTTAAGGATTTTGTTTTGCTTATTATCCATATTACCGGGATTATCCGGATTGCCTATGACCCTAATTAGTCCGGATAAACGAGGTTTTACTGTACATATAATCCGTTCTCTACGCATCATTGACGAATACAGAATGTCGTTCTTACTTTATGGAAACGATTTTGATAAGTTTTTTTTTTCATAAATGCCGTATTTTTTGCGGCAATTTGCTTCTGTCTGATAGCCATGGTTCTTGACAATAGCTCTAGCTCGAATTTTCCATGAATGTAAACTTTTCCTTAGTACTGTCATGTCATTTTTACCCCATTCCTCTTAGACCGTTTTCCAAAAGCTCGTTTTAATAAAACGAAAGCGCGAAAGTCCATTGGAGAAGCGTCAGGTGATATTACAGGTATTTCATTAAATGGGATACACTTTATTCCTGTTTCTGATTCGTCCTTTTCTAAATACGCGGCAGTTGATTTAAACATGTGACTAGAGGCTTTGTCCGCATGAAGCTCAACTTTATCAATGTCCTTTCCATATAAGGCTGGAATTTCTTCTTCAAAAAATGATTCTAAAATATTCCGCTGATAGTAGAGCGAATTAATTTTGGCTTTACATGAGGCTTTTTTTTATATTTAATTTGCCGTTGTAACAAAATCCTGCAAGTATCATGAATTCCTTTGGGAACTTTTCTGTAGGCTGGCGAAGTCATTTCGTACGGTCATTTCCGTCAGTTGAGCAATAGAAAATTGACCTTTTTTTAATTACAGTGACTTAATACACCCATGCCTCATCGAGTGTTACCACATATTTCTATTTTTCAGGAGCTAGGTGTTTTTCATATAATTTTCTACAATTTGTTTTTTTTTCATCAATATGCTTTGGAAAAAGCAGATGAACTGTCGGTTTAAACATCTTTTTTAACTTAAAATCTCTATGAATGATTTTACTTACAGTGCCAGAAGACATTCCTACTTTCGATGCAATGGATCTTTGAGTCGGCGGATTTTCCTTTAGGATCAGAGACTTCACTTTCTTGATATTTACCTGTGTTCGAACAGTCTTAGGATGAGTTTCGCGGTCATGTTTTCATTTTTACTTCCAGTTAGACTTTTTTTTCCTTTCAAATTTAATATATTATAAATACCTTTTTTTGAAATGCCAACCGCGTTTTTACACCGCTTTATAATTTGTTGATACGAATATTTCTCCTCGGAAAGCGCAGTTACGTAACCTTCGAGCCATCTATAAATTTTAGGAGCCATTTTCAAAATAAATCTTTTATTTTACTTTACAATGAAAACAAACCAGTAGCAGACGATTATTCTGAAGTTGGCAAATTTTTATCTCAAAATGTAAGCGCCAAAAATAAATGACAAAATCGTTTCCATAAAGTGCGAACGACCTTCTGTAGTCTATTAATCATCAAGTCAAAATGAACAAACGAAAATAGGGTAACCAAAGGAATAAATCTTTCGTTAAAGAGAAAGTTTCATTGTTTCGGAAACAGTGTTCTGTCCCCACAGAGCCAGAAATAAAAGCATATTTGTTGATATTGTGCATAACACTCACCTGGATGGATCGATGAGGGCTTCAAAATCAGAAAAGGTCCGTTTTAGCTTTCCTGGCAACTTTTCCCAGGTCTGGGTCATTCGGCTGACAGCTATGTTGCTCAAGCCCATAACGATAGCGAAGAAGCTGTTCATGTTCTGGTACTCGCGGCAGCTGAGGGGAGAAGAAAAGAGTTTCATCTATATATATAAAACACATCCGTAACTGACTGATTGACTGACTGACAGACAGACAACACACAGACCAAACCGCTGGACCTAAAAGAGCTGAAATTTTGCATGGCGATTCTTCTTATAGTATAGGGGTGCACTAAGAAAGATTTTTGAAAAATTCTTCTTAGATTTTTTTAAAATTAAACTTTTATGCTGCTTTGGTAACTTTTTTCTAGTTTGCATTTAAAATAATAATCTGACAGTTATAAAATTTATATCACGCGAAAGATCGTAAAAATTCCTTTAAAATGAAATCTTTTTCGAATCTTTATCTCCATTTTCTGATTTTTGGTGTGAATTTTTAAAAGCTAATTTTTAGAATTTAATTTATTAAATGCCGATCACGTGATTTCTTTTTCTCGTACTTTAAATAAATTTATCGTCACGTGCATAACAGCTAAATAGACAAAAAAATATTTTTATCTTGCTAAAGCGGCAGACGATTGGGCATTATCCAAAAAAATATTAAAATACAGTAAAAGAATTGTTCCTCAAACTTCACTATATTAACTGTACTATATTCTTTAGTATGTTCTACTAGATTTAATTTGAATTTTTTTTTCTACATTATTTTGTGTATAAAATTATCCGTTACGATTTTTTTTTTAAATTAACACCAATTGCATACATTGATCATTGTATTTAATTTGAATGTATTTCGTAGCGAAGTACGGGTTTTCTGTTAGTGAGTACATAAGTCCTGACAACCACCTATACTCACTAGTAACCGAATATCTTGGAATGTCGAACAACTTTTAACAACGTATATCAGCTGCGGTCAAATACTAACTATTCCACTTGTCACCGACATCCTCAACATGAAGTTCAGTGAGCGGCAGCATCTGGGCCACGCCCTCAAATGTCGGTTTATTTATCGATGCATGAGAAAACTAATGTGATTGGCCATAAGTGAGAGAGAAATTAAGATAGAAAGTGATTGGAGTTTATAGGGAGACTGGTGGATCCACGAGCTTTAGCAAAACTGAAATGAGCAAAGAGGGCTCTGCCATTTTAGTAGTAGAAATATTAAGAGCCTGTTCACATAGAATCCAACAGCGTAATTTTTTTAACCAATCATATACGAATCATTGACCCATTTAACCAATCGGCAACAACGGAATCTTTAACGCTGACTTATTCTGTGTGAACAAGCCCTAAGGAAAGGAGTTAAGAGAAAGCTTAAGTCACACACTAAATATTTTTTACCGTAGAAAAGTTACGTATCACTTTTCAGATTTTGTAATGTTTTTTTACAGTACAAGCACGTATTTATTTTCAATTTTTTCATTTTAAATTATTTTTTAAAGGAAACAATGGGTCGTAATCGAATCTGAATATCCACAATCACGTGTATTTTTTTTTTTTTTTTTTTTTTTTTTTGTTTTTTGGGGGGGGGGGGGAGATAAACAAAAAAAATCAGTAAGTGCCTCTTAAAATGAATACTATCAAAATCACTTATATAAAAATTGCCTTCAGTTCTTTGAAACAAACTAAAAGCTGAAAGTTCTGTTTCCACCGTTATAAATTATATATATATATATATATATATATATATATATATATATATATATATATATATATATATATATATATATATATATAGTGGTCGCTCGTTAACTCGAACTCAAAGGTTCTCGGAAAAAAGTTCGAATTATCCGATGTTAAGAGAAAATATATAACCAGGGCCCGACTTAGCCCAATTGGGGCCCGGGGCAAAAACTTCTTTGGGGCCCCCCTCTGCTTCATTACTTCAGTAATGAAGAACTTAATACTCAATACTAAACTTTCTATTCGATTTGGGCCCCCCCCCCCTCTGATGTAGGGGCCCGGGGCAACTGCCCCGTATGCCCCTGCCTTAGTCAGGCTCTGTATATAACTTTAAAAGTATCACTGAAGAAGAAAAATCTCCTAGTATGTATAAACCCAGAAAATATATTATACTATGTTATCTAAAATTAACATATTAAAAAGCAATACAGACTTGCCTTAATCATAAAATGAAGCAGAAGATATGCAGTAGAAAGTAAACTTTAATTAAAAATACGAATTACACTTTGGTAAAAAAAACTGTAAAGTGGATGTTTGGTTTTGTTTATGATGCCTACATTGTTCAGCCAACTTCTCGATTTGAAGAAAACATTTCAATTCATTTTCAGAGGAAGGTTCCATCTGAATAAATGCTTTCAGAGTTTTAATAGAGTCCATTATGGCTTTGTCCATTATGGCCGCATTAAAAATATCTTTCGGGAGGTAAGTAGAGAAAAGCCCTGTCAGTTTCCTACCGAAATTAGTGCATACGTCTTCGTTTACATCAGAGCTTTGGCCACATACAGTTTGATAAGAAATATTGTGCCTTGACTTAAATGGAGAAAGCCATCCATCACTGCATTTAAAATCTTCAATACCCATTCGACTTGCCAATTCATCAACCTTCGTCAGCACTAGGGGTCCATATATCGGAAAATTTCGAGATCTAACATCCTGGAACCATAGCAGAGAGCTTTTTCTATATATTCTCGGGATGCATTTCTCACGCGTTTCCTTCCTCTAGCAAATTTTGATTTTTCCCATGAATCTAGAATTGACTCCTTGTTTTTCAAATAAGTTGACAAGATATTTTTTTTTAATTCCATAGTCAGCTGCTAACTTTGTTTTACATTCGCCATTCTCTACTCTCTTTAAAATTTCTACCTTTGTCTCCAAAATTAGGATTTTGTACTTTCCACGCGTAGACATCCTGAATTTTTACTCTTTCACATCACACACTGAGGAAGAAAAACTAGATCACATTAACTTGTCTGCACTACAGGCATAACTGACGCAGCTCCCTAGAATCTGTAGTAAAGACTGGTTTTTCTGAAATTCTAAGAAAATCGATACAAATAATGGAAATTCGCTTTGTCCGTTAAGCACTGATAAGGACAATAGCCACTAACGTTTAGCGGAAATGCAATAGTCTAGGAATGCGAGCATGTGCCTCTTTACATAGAAAAAAATACAGGTGATTTTGACACACAAAACAATAAATACAGTGTGTATTTTCTCCGTTAATTGAGGTAAAAGAAAATTTTGTCAAATTTTTAGTTCGAATTAACCGAAGTGATAAAAATTTAGTTCGAATTAATGAGATATTTGTAACATTAACTCCAATACAAGTTTTTTGGAGCCTTTGGATTAGTTCGAATTAACCGAAAGTTCGAATTAACGAGCGTCGACTATATATATATATATATATATATATATAGTGTGTGTGCTCTTTTAACTACAACTTTTTCTATTTTAATTTTATTTTCGATAATATTTCTAACGCTTAGCATTTTTTTAAACTTCTTTTGGTAAGCTGTTAGACGGAGCACTGGTACTCTACCAATTACAGTCCAATTCGATATTTTAGCTTGGAATCTATCGCTTAACTGTTGTTTTCGCTGTATATCAAGGTGAATTTGAGACCTTTGTTCACTTTGATTCACTCCACTTTTTGAGATGTTTTCTCAACCAGTTTAAAGGAGTGTGCAGCCCCAAGAAGTATCCATGTTAGAGATATAGACACTTTGTTTAATGACAGCTCTGATGAAAAGATATTATTCATTACACTCTTAAAAATGCATTTTAATTTAGCGGTACTTACATCTAGCATTAAGAGGAAAATTTTTATATTATGTCCTTTAAACAGACGTTAGAGGTTTTAGAATAAAATGACAGCAACTCTTTACTACTACAATCATTACATTGCTAGATGCATTTCTGCGTTACATTGGCTATGTGCTAACTGACGTATATACATCCATTTATCTCACAATGAAATTTTTCGGGATTTTTGCAAGCTTTCAAAAGATATATCTAAAATATGCAATTTTTGTCTTAAATAAAAGTTATTAAAAATTTTATAAATACAATTTTTATAAATACAGATTATTTTAAATATTTCCTACGTTAAAAAATGAATGGATTTTGCAACAGAGTTATTGGTTTTGCAGATATATTAAAAACAAACATGCTCTAAATTTTCAGTGATACTTTTTAAAACGAACTTTTAAAATTTTATACTTTTAAGAAACTTTAAATGAATTCAAATCTAAGAAATTAAAAGTGTGAAATTTTTTAAACTCTGAATTTCAACTTATCAGACACATTTTTAATACGGATATACAGAAGTCCTCAAGAGTACTTGATATACTGATATACTTTTCTTTAAAGCAAAACCCTACAGCATTATTGTTAATCTTTCGCATCAATCAATCATGCTCTAGAAGTACACTCTTGAGAAAGATTCATTCGAAAATCAAAATTTTATTCCCAATTAAATATAAATAAGCTTTGATACAATGTTTCTGACAAACAACTTTTTTAAAATTAACCCCGTTATCGCACATCATTTTGACAGGAATCCATTTTCCCTGCCAAATTAAGATCAGTAAATGAAAGGTAATTAAGTCGTTTTAATTGCGTGGATCTGATCTAAATATTTTGGCATTTCGCATCATTAGCGACGGAAGGTCAGCAACCGCATGCAGATGAAGCGAAATTCCATTAAAATGTCTAATTGATTAATCTCCCGGTAATGGATCATTTCTTACTCCTTGTTGCCCGCCAACACGCACGGGAATCTAAGTTGCTCGAAGTGTAAAAGATTTCGGAAAGTTTGTTCGCCAACTATTTCAATTACGAGCCAATAAAAAAGCACTTTCAAGGTTACTCTAGGACACTACTTTCTGCCCCACGAAAACAAATTTTAATTAATGGAAAACACGTTCGGAGCAATTATGTACAGATTAAAATTTCCGTAGTTTATTGCTTTTCTAATCATTTTCTCATCACGGTACTTAGCATGGATAAAACATTTAAGGATCTGATAAAACTCTACATCCTATTTCATAACCTTATAATAAAACAATCTAAGACCTTCATACTTCTAGAAAATAAATCCTAATATTTGTAATTTTGTAATGATTGTTGAGTTCAGTTTTAGATATAGAGGAAGACTTGAAAATGTTACTGACTGACGAGAAAATCAATAATTACAAGATAAAAAGAACTTTTTATATACCATGTTTTTAAATTTTCTGTTGAATCATATAAACTTGACAATTCTATGTATTAATAAATGCTTTAAAAAAATTTTTTGATGAATTATCCCATCAACTTGAAAGAAAATGAAGTTAATTGGAAGGTAACTTGCATTTAACTGTTCGTTCCCGTTTCGGCCAATAGATGGCTGCACCAGTCAAAATTAACTGAAAATAACTGAAAATTAATTTAATCCTGCTTAAAGATGGCTAAAAGTATTAAAAAGTGCATTGTCATCGTGCTCTGAGCTATTCTAAAAGTTTCAAATGTCTAGCTAGTCGGGAAGTTAGTTAAAAATATTGTGCAAGATTTGTACTTGACAAACACACACACAAACACACAAACAAGAAAGCAAGTTAATAAAAACATGGTATAAATGAGCCTGTTCTTGGACTTACACATAATAAAGGGGGAAATTTCATGTGTGAAATATTTTAAAATTTGAATTTCAATAAGGGTATATTTTTTATATCCACAAATAAGATAACCCAAACTTGATTCGTTTGTTTATAAAGTAGACACAATTTTACAGATTTTATCATTAAATTTGTCATTCTGTTCGTAACATTTTCAATATTGAGTATCGATAACAGCATGTGATTGGTTGATTTAGGTTTTATGTCTCTAAATCCTCCACGGACACTCTGTGCCATTTGTGTGCATTCTGGTGTCCCAATTCCTCATGTTAACCTATGAGAAATTTTCCACTTAGTTTTTTTTTCTAATGACACATTAATATTTTTTTAATCTATTCATTTTAATAAGAAAATAGGTGTTCAAATAAACATAATTTTCCATTTTTTTTTACTTCATATTTTGAAAATACTATGATATTTTTAAAATCGAAAATAATCGAATGTAATCGGTAATCGAACCGGGATCAACTCCTTTCAACCACTGAACCTCCGACTACTACAAGTTTGGATATGGAGCCATTTTGATAATCTGCAATTGAAAACAACAATTAAGAATCGAACAGGGGTGAACGACTACAGGACTCGGCCAGTCAGTGAAGCCATGAATTTTGTAGCCCCTAACAGATCAATGGTCAAAGCTGAAGTGTGATACAAAATTAGAAAAACTATTTTTAGGGGACTTAGTATGCATAAGAACTGAAACCGGAAACACGCCGATCTAGTATCTATCACACAGTCATGTGACTTGAGCAATCGCCAGTCGTCATGATCAGTTACTAGTTTTGTAACACAGTAAAACATTCCTTTATTCTAAATAAGAGATTTCGCTTGGACGCTTAATTCCCTCTATTTGTCTCTACTTTTTCCATTTCCTTTATTTTTATCCCTTTTATGTCTTTCATTCACGTTGTTAAATTCCTTTACAACTGATAACTTGATTTATTTTTGAGTGATCACGTCTCTTTATATTCAAAACTAGCGGCCCGTCCCGACTTTGTCCGGGTTGAACAATTATCTAAAGTTCAATAATTCAAGTTCGATTTACGCAAATTGTGCATAAAATTGTACATAAATTCAAAAAACATAAAAGTTTATAAGTTAAATAAAGCTCTGTAATATTATACCAATAAATTTCCAGTTGATAGCCAATAAATTGTAAATTTTTTTTATCTTAAATGTCCAATAAAAAGCGTAGTTTCAAATGTAATTTTCATCAATAAACTCTTAAACGTTGCCAATTTCAAAAATCCCTTTTGAATTTATCAATACCTCCTCCACTTGAATCTTTAAAATATTAAATGTTTTACAGATAATAAATGAAAATGTAGTTTGATGTGTTTCTATGGTTACTTGACTATGGTTGACAAAGAAAATTCAAATGTTAAATGTTTTACTGATAATAAATGAAAATATCGTTTGATATGTTGCTATGGTAATTTGACTATGGTTGACAAAGGAAAAATTGTAAAGGTGAAGCATCAGCTCAATATTTAGGCCCCTAACTTACTTTCTACTGATCAGATACACATATTATATAGCCTATGTCCATCTGGAATAATGTACCTTTCAAATAGTGAAAGAATTTTTCAAATAGGTGCAGTGGTTCCGGAGATTACCCTCCACATACAAAATCCGCTCTCTCTCTCTCTCTTTATATATTAGTACAGATTAGGGTAAGAGGAACTACGGGAACGCTATTATGGAAATGGGGGAAGGAGAGTTCCAGCGAAATTTAATATAACTTCGTATAAAAGAATTTTCGCAGCAGTACTTTCATCTGCTTGACACCGATGTCAGTTTCCTCGATGTTCAACCATATGGAAAACCAATGCGCATGGCTTGTCTTCTTGCTTTGGTTATCTATTGTTTCACATCCAGCTGACACAATTGTTTCTGTATGATTATGAAACAAGACTGGGTTCAAATAAAATCACCATCCTATAAGAGGACTTCGGGCTCGTCAATTTATTGTTTGCCCATTAAATGAATTCTCTGCTTTTGTGCGATTAACAAACAAAACTGGATTGAAATACGTGCCAGCCTACCTGAGGACGTCTGTCTTGTTAATCTATTTTCCGCCTCCTAACATCTAGGGATGCGACATCGATGTCGATGTTTTCAAAACATCGATGTTTTAAACATCGATTTATTGAAGTCGATTTTTTTAACATCGATGTTTTGTGCTTACGTTGTATCGATGTTTTATTAAATGAAAATGTACCATAATAAAAAAAATAACCACGTAGCATAATTTTCCCACCCAGTAAATGTATGTCTGAATTCTGAAAAGGACGAATACAAAAGGGGGGGAGCGATTAGAGACAAATAGCAAAGAACAACCAATGAATAATAATTATACGCCCCAATAGCCCCAATAATTGTTCTTTACAGTTAAGAAAAAATAAGCTTGTTCAGTTTTCCCCCATATGTTGGTTTTGCATCAGTACTTCAAATTGATGTAAATATATGTAATTTTCTTCTGTTTAATTTAATTTGAAAATCAAAGATTTTTTAATAAATTGCAAAAATTTCTTCAATTTTCTGGTAAAAGTAATAAAATGTGTAATGGAAATTCTGCTATATGCGCTGACTCAAGAAACCAAGTTTTTGTCATTTGTGTCAGCCCTACCAGAGAGTAAAATCCCCCCCCCCCCCTTCCATGACAAACCGAAGAAACATTAATCTTAGAGGTTACTAAACCAATTTTTAAAAATGAAAGTTCATAAACATCGATGTTTCAAAACATCGATGTTTTGTTGTTGATGTCGCATCCCTACTAACATCTACATCTTTGTACAGTATGTAACAGACCGGACTGGATTAAAATAAGTGTGCAACATATCCGAGAACTTCAGACTTGTAATCCTATATTGTCACCCCTAACTCGCATTTCTACAATTATCAAACAAAACTGGAATGAAACTGTCAACTTATTCGAAAACAAGAAAATGTATTTTTGTCACCCCGAACTCAGATCCCTGTTTTGTATTATCAACAAAGATAAATGGACTTAAATAAAACTTTCAACAAGGCCGATGGCCCAGATGTTCCTACGTTATTGATAATAGATTTTAATTTCTGTTACAAGGACTTACTGTGCTGCGATCTTTATGAATTTCCGAAGCAATGCGACTCTTCTGGCAGGTGTAGCAGCCAAGGTCATTTCAGTAACAACCCAGTATTGCACTTCGTTAAACCGACGAAGGAACACGTCCAAATTTGACATTATTTTTCGAAACTGGTGGCGTCCGAACACTTGATAGATCAGCTCGTACTAAAATGAGAAAGCAATTGCATATAAATTATGTGTGTGTATATATATATATATATATATATATATATATATATATATATATATATAATAAAAATTAAAATGATAAACTATTAAATATATCGCTTTAGAAACGCTTAAATTACATGATTAAGTGCCATTATGATTTATAATAAATTGTGTATTCTGCAAACGTACATTAGGGTGTCAATAGATTAAAATATGGCTCGGTTTCGCATATTTAAACTTTTGGACAGCATATTTTATTTTCTAAACATACTATAAAATGAAATAAGTTTAAAAATATAATAAAAAAAATCTCTTTTGTATGTGTTATACCTACTTCAGAAATCGTAAAGCTCAAAACTATGCATAAAATACATATGCTTTAAAAATTATTGCATTTTAAAAATTACACTTCTTAGAATTATATGCGATTTGCAAAGTATCTAGTGTCCCTTCTGTTCAAACTTTGTCTTTTATATTGCATATTTGAATATTACAAGCAGACAACAAATCCAAATATCTCCTTAAATTTGCGCGTCCAAGGATTCAAACGATGTTTGGTGCTGCCATCTAGTGTTCTGTTATCAAACTAACTTTTAATAAATTACATATAATTTCCTTAGCATAAATGCCTGATATATTCATGTTTCAAATGTAAATAGATTTATTAAAAATGTAACTATATGAATTTATCAAATTATAGGGAACTGTTATCCCATTTCGTTGAATATTAAATTTAAAAATGTAAAAATTAGAAAAAATTTTAAAAGAATATAGAAATCAATTTCGATGAATTATTTCACCTGCATTTTAAATGCACCTTCATATATAAATATTAACATGCGTTATAATAAATCTTAGAATAAGAATAAAACAGTTTTCTTACGGTCAAAAATATATTTTCTTATGACAATTTTACTTTGCTACAAAATCTGGAGCTATTGTGCTGCCATCTGGGGATACGGTTTAAAACTAATATCATCGGAATTAATTGTTAATCTTGAGAATCAGACTCAAAGACTTAAACAAAGATTCAGTTTAATAACAAGTATCTGCTGTATAGTTCATCTTGATTTATTGAAATTATTGAACTGAGTAAGGTAGTAAAAATAATTATTAGCAGTATCAAAATTCAAATATGACTCACGGAACTAAACAGTACGAAAGCTCATTACAAATGAAGCAGAATTTCAGAATTATAAGGCCATTTAGTAAAAATACCTGAAAATACTCAAAAGATTTTGCTTCCTTGGTTTTATTTTTATTAACCGTTCCCAAACAAACAAAATAGTGTTAACTTCAAATTTGATTATAAAATTTGGCAACTGAACTCTCATTAAGTGGAGAATATTTATACACAGTGGATGAAAATGTGAGTTTATTTTCATACTTTAAAGTGTATAAATTCGATAAAAGTTTTAGATCATATACAATGTATATCAGACAAAATGAATTGACTATTAATAGGTTTCTTTTTAAAACTATAATTTTACTGCTATTTATTAAAAACTTTATTAAATTCTTGACTTGTTAAAAACTTTTACTAATCCTTATGATACAAATATTATATATACTGTCTTCTCCAACCTCACCCACCTACCCATCCACCACACACAACCACAGAAAAGGTAATTTTTCGTTTCTGGACAACAACTAGGGTCAGGAAGATCACAATTCACCGAATCCCTACTTAAGAAATTATGCTTTAAGTGTGCCCAGAACAGTATTCATCAACAAAGAATATTTTTAAATTTCCTGGCTTGATCATACTATAAAGATTTTAGCAGAAAATAACACAAACCCTTTTTCCTATAATTATAGTGTCAGTGGTATATTTTTACGCTGAAAAAACTATTTTTATTTTATTATTATTTTTTATTTCTTTTTTGGCTTTTTAAAATGATTAAAATTTAGGAAATGAAAGTTTTATTCATTCCGAGGAGAAAATTTAGAAACTGTTTTTTAAGCTCATTTTTTTTAATGCAGCGTATGAAGCTATATCGAAAATAAAGAATGCTTAAAATTTTGAATTAAAAATATTTTTAAACCAAAATTTTAATGATTTCAAGTATTTTTTTCATCTATAATTATCTTATAAAGACGCTGAACTATTTCCAGCTCGAATGATAAGGTACTGGCATTCGATAGCAGACTAATGTTTCGAGTCCCATTATAGGAATGGATACTATGAACCGTTTGGAATTGTTTTTTTAACTGCAGTTCTTGTTGTATAATTAACCCTCGTGTAGAAAAAGATTGACCGTACCGCTCTCATAAACCAGCATTTATACAAAGAAATATTTGATGAAAATATTTGATGAGATTAAATTCTTGTACATGAATTGTTTTTAATTTTCTGTCCTTGCTAAGATGAGCTGAAACCTAAAACTTCTCTCATACTCTAGAGCAGTGTTTCCCAAACTTTTTTGATTGTAGAACCCTGAGAACATTTTTTAAATTTCACGGAACAGTCTACATTTTTTTTTATCAATAAATCCCTTCTTCCCTAAATTTAATGTGATATTGAATTAAACAAATATTGTTTTAATACTTAGATTTTATTGAATTTAACAAAAAACCATAAAAAAATTCTTCATTAAAACAAATAATAGTGATTAGGAAAACAAAAATAGGAGGGTAAATAAAAAATAAGTAAAAAAAAAATTAATGAGAAGAATACTGTTGATTCTTCGATTCCATGACCCTCTTAAAATTTGGCGCTATGTTCGATAATTGAATTCGCATTATGTGGTGCGGAGTCAGTTCTGTTACTATATTTTGTTTTTCGGATCATATCCTGAAAATCTAGCTTCACACAAATAAGTGGTTGCAAAGGTTAATAGAGCAAGAATAACCTGTTTTGCTAAATTTGGATATTCATCGAGTACATCTGACCAGAATACTGTTAATAAACTATCTTAAATTTCGCTTCCAATTGACTATTTCAGCTCATTTTAATTAAATTTTCATAATTTGCGGATCCTTTTGACTTTTTTCTTATATTGAAATGATTTTGAACCCAAAAAATTGTCTTGGTTCTTCAAGTTCGGAAAATCATTTAGTGATTCCAGTAAACTAGACAGATGTGTTTTTATATCATCACGAATTTCTATATCTGAATCCGTCAGACTTGGTCATCAGACTGTCTCGCGGAACCTCTAATTTTTTTGGCGGGACACCAGGGCTCCGCGGAACACACTTTGGGAAAATCTGCTCTAGAGTCTAGCTTCTCAGTCTGGGTGGCATACCCCCTAGAATAGGCATGAATGATGTTCAGAGAGGGACACGAATGGTTTGCAAAAAATATATGTAGAATGTATTTTAACAAGGCTTGTGGAAACGAAAATTAAATTCGGCAATTAGGTATGTGATAGTTATTGTATTTTTGAAACTTTTTGATTAATTATTTTATGATTGCAATGATATAGTAATGTAAAAAGCTGTTGTGTTGTTTACCGTTAGCGTACGCTTCTCTAATAGCCAGTGCTGCTAGAATCCGAGCATTCGTTTGGCACTACTGCAGCATGTTCATAAACTTCTAGTTCAGCGCATGCGTCTTGGCCGTTCATTTTGATTTTCAAACATTCTGATTTTCAAACATTTGATTATCAAAACATTTTGATTTTCAAAATTTAGGTAGGTATGTTTCAGGCATAGGGGGGGGGGGGGGCCATCTGCATTTATTTCAAATCTAATTTAGGGGAAACTCTTGTACCTAGGGCCATCGTGTACCTAGGGCCACCATGCTTTATTTAAATAATTATTATTTTACAGCATTTTTACTCATTGGAGTGAGTGACAACACTGTTTCAAACCATAACAGCCATTTTTAATGAAAGGAAGAAGCTATAGTTAAATAGAAAAGAAAGTCTTGATTTGATGAGCAAAACTAAATTTTTTCCCTTCAATTTGAAGTCTTATTTTGTGAAATTAAGTGCAAACTTATGTTTTAATGTATAGCAGATAAATTTTGTAATCATTAAAGGAAAAAAAAATATATTAAAAGAAAGTTTGGTTTCTGCAGGTCTTTGGCTACGGAAGCCATTTTGTCAAAAACAACATCATCTTGTACCTAGGGCCATAATCTTGCCTTGTACCTAGGGCCATGGCCTCTGGTAGAAAAGTGGTGGACGAAAACTTGGCAGGTGTAGAATTCTCACTATACCCCCGAGAAAAATGAAATTCATGCACAAATATTGAAAAAAGTAATTGTTAAAAAACAAGGTTACGAAATATGTGTTTGAAACAGATAATTTATATGGGATCATTAAGAAGACAATGGAGAAAAAACATACATTAGAAAGTGATGAAATAATAAACATTCCTTCCTTTAAAACATTGCCTACAATTAACATTTCTTCCTTACGAAGATTTTAGAAGTTGTGCATGAAGGAAATAATGCATACAAATTGTTTTTTTAATTGTAAACAACAATTTCAGTTTTTGGAAATAACTGGCCCTAGGTACAATAGTGTTATTGTACCTAGGGCCATTTGTAATTTTTTTAAAATTTTCAATATCATTTAAAAATTTTTTTTCTACACTTGATGTGATTTGTATTTAAAGAGAAAAAAAGCACGTAATGTATACAAACTATTTTTATTATTGTAAGTTAGTTATAAGTAAAGATACTGCCATTTGAAAAAAGCCGGCCCTAGATACAAGAGTTTCCCCTATACAGGTTATTTTAGAGCATTAGAACCAGGTATGAAAGGTAACGACATCGCCCTTACCTCATGTACACATGAGAAGAGGTCCCACTCGTATATGGTCATATTGTAGGCTATGTCCAGCGAGTTGAGCCCTTCTAGTATGACCCCCGTGCCGTCTGTGGGGCCGTCCTGTTCCGGCAGAGGTGTGAGGAGGTCCAGCTGGGAGGAGGGCGTCAGGAATATCCTCCCGTTCACGCTGAGGCCGGTGGGCACGCTGACCTCCGAGTCTTTGAAGATGACGCGCTCCCCGGTCGATTTCACCTCGACAAGCAGAAGTTCATCTTTAAAGCCCAATTTCTCGGCAGCGCTGCGCTTGATGGCTTCTGCGGTAGCACCCACAGGAGTTTTGATAGTCGTGTACGTGTGGTCGGCACAGTACACTCGGAACACCACTGAAAGGAAAGAGAATGGCAGATGGTGAATTCACAAGTACGAATAAATAACCGATAAAGTTGGTTGGTTATTTTCGGTTTTGGTACAGCTTTTACAGACGCACCGCGTTCCAAGCTTGGCGATTTTGTGTTTTGGCGTAGACGCAACTTCCTGCCAAGCTTGGCGATTTTGTGTATGGTGTGGTAACCATGCTATTTTGTCTGGCAACCCAATTTGAATGGATGTTTAATCGTGTTCTGTTGTTGCTGGGATTAGATTGAGTTTTTTGATTGCGAGTTGTTTATGAGATTTCTGATGGCGGCCATGTTGGTGAAGGATGTAGTTTGCAAATATCAGGGGAGGATATTGGGTAATGTTAGGATTGGGATTTTTGTAATGTTTTTGGAAGTTTTAATACAGCAAGCGGAAATATAATAGTGACGGCTACAAACCACTAGCTGGGAATTTCTGTTATGTTTATGGAAGTTAAATACATCAACGATAACTTTGTTTTAACTTATTTGTTATTTCCTGGTCGTTATTGATGTTTTGTATACATTTTGCAATTTAGGCCTAACAGGTGTACGGAATAGGGAAAAAGTTGGCGTCAAAAACTTTTGGCGCCAACTTGTCGCCAAGGGCGGTGCGTCTGAAAAAGCTGTTCCTGGGTTTTTTGGCACAAGGTCCAGATTGGACAAGCTGCGCCAAAAGGAAGACAAAACTGTTCGGTAATTTTCAAGCAGAGTATTACAAGCAGTGTCTCAAGAATTTGGTGTGGCATCAAAGAATATGCATATGACAAGAGTTCACCTTGATCCGTAAATATTTTTTCATTCGGCTTGAATGTTAAACTCAACTCAAAATGCATTTACATGTACATTCAGCCTTTTGCTGGGAACTTAAATAACTTAACATTCTAAAAACTTACATCTTAAACGAATGTTCATTATTTTTACAACACGCAAGAAGAACCAGAATAAGAAATAAATTCCAGGCACTCCGTTCATATATACAGGGTGTCTCAGTTAAACGTTTCAGAACTTCTGCGAGGGGTAGGATGCATCCTGACGACTCAAAATCATATAGTAATGTGGGGTCGGAAATGCTTTCCTGAAGCGGTGATGTACACTGAAAACCATACAGAGAGAGACCGTAAGTGGATAATCGTTTTAATAATAAATGTACAAAACCAAAAGATACAAGAGTTAAAGTAAGTGTTCGCAGTTTTTTCCACCGACTGCAATGCAGACCTCACATCTCCGACGCATGGAATTCCGAACATTCTAGAATAATCCAGGCTCATCTCGAATTTCTCCGGCAGCTACTGAGATTCTTGCAACCAGCTCCTCACCATTGTCCTCACCATTGTCAACGAGGGTGTCATAAACCTGTGTTTTCATATGCCCCCATAAATAAAAATTCGTATAAATAGCCATCCTACTAACTCTGAGAAATATACTTTCGTTGTATTTCCTTGTGCGAAATCACGATTCCCTGCACTAACGCTCAGAACTTTCTCGCAACGCCATCTACCGCTTCAGGAAAGCATTTCCAACCCCACGTTGTTATATGATTTCGAGTCGTCAGGATGCACCCTACCCCTCGTAGAAGTTCTGAAACGTTTAACTGGGACATCCTGTATATACATACTTACATAGTATAGAAAAGTTACAGAATATTTGCATACAGTATACAGAGAAAAGAGGAGAATGCATTCCTGACCGAATCAGAAAATGAAAAACCGGTTCGGAACGATGACGATTCCAAATGTACCACGTTACAACGTTTTGGGGACAATTAAAGTTGCAACCAGATTTCCAACAATAACCGATAAAGGAAGCAGAATTGCGAGGCTTTTGCTAGGTAATGTCGTACTGTGATAGACTCTGTAAAATGATCATAGGACTTGATAAAACAGATTGCCCTTAAGAAAAAGTGTCATAAGGTCAACTTTTAAGTGTCCGGAATCCCACACTCAGAGTGAAAATATTTATGTGCGAGTGTGTGTCGAATCAGGCTTTATTTAAATGCTTCTCTTCTTAAAAAAACATATACAGTGGAATCTCGATCTATCGTTTTCGAAGGGACCAACTGAACTAAACGATGGATGCGGGAACATACAAAAAAGTATTAACATACCTTAAAGTTTAATATCCCTAAAATATATTTACTCACATACATAAATGCATACATACCCGTAGTGTAACTGAAGATAAAATTACAAAGTTGTACTAAAATCCAAGATAATAATAATAAAAAAAAGAAATACACGTAGATACACAGGAATTTTTATTCAAATAAAAGTACTTAATCGTCGTTTGTTTTTTGGCGGTTTTCTCTCCACAAGTAAACAATATTTTTTTTTGTATTCCAAATTGCATTCTTTTCGGTATCATTTTTGTCTTGTTCAGACCCAACCTCGAAAATTTGAATGATTTAGTGGGGGATCAATGTTTGTTTTTTTTAAATATAGATTTTGAGAGAGTAGTTCTTTGCCGTGGGTAAAATAAATAAATTTATACTCCCTGAATCCAAAAGGTGTAGGTTTAATTAAATACATGTCATTCGATATGAATCGAGGAGAAAATGCTAAAAGATTAGTAAAATGTGTAAACTGTGTACTAAGATTTGGTGATTCGGTTTTTGAGTTAAAATGTAAATAGATAAGGTTGTAAATAAATCAATTTTATTTTGTTACATTGGAGTCAGTCATCTTTGTTTTGTGTAGTTGATCTAAAAGAGGGTTTAGAAGCAAAGTTTGTTTGACCTGTTCGGTTGCCAATCTGTCTTGAGCTTTGGGTTGTATTTAACCAAATAAATCTTAAAAACACAACGCACCTAAATACCTATTACTTATAAATAATTTGTACTGACCCAAATAATTTACGATTCACGCCCAAAAATAAATATTTAAGACAGGCAACACGACAATGAGCAATTACTTTTTGCCAATTTCGACCGGCAAAAGGCATGAAGGGCAGAAAAAATTTAAAGTTTTAAATTGAAAATCTATTGGTTACACCAGTAGTGATAATCCGAAGAGTCGTAATATTAAATGTTACTCAATCTCTTAAGAAATGCGCGATAAATACACATAAAAGCCTAATGAAAAGCTGTAATAAAGCATTTGACCCGCGCTCAGTGTTAAAACGCATGCTAAATATGTGTTTTGATTTTATCTCCAGGCAGACAAGCATTGTTGGTATAGAACCAATACATGCGTTCAGAGCCCAAATTAAATGGTTGCGTGAGGACACACAAATGCCCACGGCCAAATATTCATGTTCATAGCCCACGGCGAACGATTTTTCGGAACGCATATATGGGTTAATAGCGCTGAAGGGGTTAATATTTTACTTCTACGCAGTCAGTAATCTAACTAAAATGTACTTTTACCTCAAAGTGCACTTCATGGGGATTTCGGAAATATTCTCGAGAAGGACATCTCAAATTTTCACACATGCGTCAATAACAGACTCTGAATCATACTTTCGAACAAAATTAAGACAAATCCCCTTCGCTTCTGAGGTAACACCCGTAATACAGACGTCATTCACAATTTAACTTAAAGGAAAATAACAGTATTTGATTGGTTCAGTAGCAAGAAAAGACGAAATCACCTTCATCAGTCGCTTTAATGCATCTTCGGAACTCTGTCCTTTCCTCGTCTTGAGATTCACTGGCTGAGAGTAGGCGGATTTGACCGTACGGTCCGACTTTCCATCGATGAGGCACCCCTATAACCTCTCGTTCGAATCTGTCATGGGAGAGAACAGAAAAATATGAAACATGAATAGTGTTCCAGCCGTCAATAATAATGGAGGGAGTTTTTTTTTTTTTTTTTTTTTTTTTTTAAGAAGAAAATCTGGCAGTTGTAGGTGGAAGGATGTTCTCCTACCACCATCCAAGAACACTTCATCCGGGACAAATCTAAATACCAATGTTGATCAGTATAGCGAGAGAGTCATGGTATATATAAACTATTCAGACTAAAACATAAGATTTTAACGGCTTTTAAGTGTTCCCTGAAACTTTCATAATCGAAGAAATAAGGTAACAGGACCTTCCTCAAAACAACTTCTGATATATATATATATATATATATGTGTGTGTGTGTGTGTGTGTGTGTGTGTGTGTGTGTGTGTGTCAAAACATAGCTGAACTGTCAAAATATAGTTGAAAAGTACGGGGAAAGGGGGCTTAAAATAATCAAAATCTAACAATCCATTTACAAAGCGTGCGTATTTTGCTGTGGGGAAAATCATCTTTTAAAAGCGACTTTGAGCGGAAAGCTAATAATTCTAGGCGAGAGGATTTATTTTTAGAAGTGTGCAGGTTTTGGGCGCGAAGTTAAGAATGCACGATCAGCACTAATGAGGGTCCAGATGCCCAAGGATGAGGTCTGCACATGCGCCGTGCAGCAGGAGCTCGGAGAAAATTAAGTTTTTGTCGGCAGATTGAGAGGGAATTTCATTGCTAGCGGATGCTCGCGGCAGTTGTGCCGGGCAGGTTGAGAAAATGGCGGAGCGAATTGCTTACCCTGGAGCGTGGTTATTTCAAGAAACGCAATAAATAAGGAATAAAGATTATCGACTGTCTCTTGAATCCATTCCCTGCCACTCATCCAAGTATTTAAAGAAGATGTGGACTGCATTATTAATATTTAAACACGGGAGCAAAACAAGCTCCGTGTCAGTTATATATATATATATATATATATATATATATATATATATATATATATATATATATATATATTTTACTTCCAATTTTCTACTTAGAATCTTAGATGCATATGCAGCTTTTGGGAACAGAATAGTTGGCGATCAGCAACTGCTTGGAGTTGCAGTTCAATGTACTTTATACATAGGTAAAAATCCTCATAATTGAGGGTACGGTGGTCTATTATAAACGAGTACCACCTTTATTAAGTATCCCAAATTTTCTATGTTTTGGAAGTTACCTCAAATTATTAAAAATTAGTATAGATGTATATATTTACGTTAGTGGTACCTCTAACGAAGACCTGTTGCATGCATCTTTTCATCTTCAAGGAGTCTAACTATTTTTTACCGCAATTCGTGATAGCGGGCTAGATTATTGCATATGTTAGTCACCAGTATAAATTAATAGATATATCGTATTTGGTATCCTTTTCCCTTCAGCGTACTAGTCAGCTGTGCCTTGCCGAGGAGCCCATACCAAGGTCGAAACCTAGAGGTTGTTGGGTAAGCTTGAGGTGTGTATATTTACATTACTGACCCCTCCCCAATGGGAAAGGGTCAAGAAGATGGGGTCAATTAAGATGGGGAATCACCATCTTACTTTAGGTCCCCCTCCTTAGTGCAAGTCTGTGGCCTGGAGACTCCATATTGTAATATTTATCCTTATGTGAATAAACCCGTTGAAGTATACATAATATTAAGACATACCATGCATACGTAATAATGTTTAAAAACTGTAATATGAGAGATAATATAACATAACTCGTAAAACAGAAAGGAAAACCAACTGCTAAAATAAATAGAACACGTTTCCCCGAAATGGTAATAAATAATACATATTTGATATAAGAAAACTCACTTTTGTTTCGTTTCAATAATTCGGGTCACTACAGAAAGTTCTTCGTGTAGACCATACTTTTTACAGTCTTCAACCACCGCCTCGTGAAGCTCCTGAAGAGTGAAACGTAAATTAAACATATCATTGAACAATGCGAGGAAGATTCCTCTGATGGTTCAATCTTGAAATACAAATAATGAAGAATTATTATGGAACTACCACTGCAACCAAATGGGTGTAGAATCAACCAATCAACTAAATATTTACCCTTTGTTCTTGTTGTAATATTAAATCGTTCCTAAGACATTTGTTTAAAACATACATTCAGCGATTATAACTTATACCAAGTATTCACTGGTACCTTAAATACAACAGAAAAACCTTATTTCAAGAATATAATGTTTAGACCACTCTTTATATCAAATTCTAAATTTTTTATCAATAACCTTGAAAAGGCAGTTGTTTTCTTTTAAATAAAATCTCACTCTCTCTCCAGGCAAATTTGCTTTATTAACAATCCGAGCAGATTATAGTTTTAGTGAATACGTGTGCTTTTTTACATGTGAAAAATTGATTGAAAATATATCTATTCAACCAAACCAAATCAGACCATAAACTGTGATCTTGTTAATGCTTTGTTCTGTGCTTTTGAATGAACCTAATAACATATTTCGAAATTTGTGAAATGTCTCTATTAAATAAAAACCTATAAATTGACATTAATTTTACATAAATAAACACACGAACTTGCTAGTATGGGGGGAATAAATTATTATTTTACAGTTGTTGGCTGAAACAAAGGTAAGCCAATGAATAATCTGAAACAGTTTAATGCAGATGCAATGCAAGACATTCAATTTGAAATACATTTAAGGGGACAGTGGACCTTCAAACCTAACTTTTTTGTTTTGAATGGATTTGCTCGGAATTTCAATATGTGATTAGTACCATAGATATGTAAAAGTGTTTAAAATTTAATGATGAAATATTAATATTTTATGAATGATTAATTATTAATTATATCAAAAATTGGCCTAATTAAAAATGCTCCATGCGCATTTCTTTTGCATATAATATGGTAATTTTTATTTGCAGGATACCTTATAGAACTAACAATGAAACTTATTGCTTATTTTAAGCATTCATTAAAAATATAAAGAGAAAAAAATAATAGTGAAAATGCCCTTTTTATTACGCAAAATACATATAAATCGTCTTTTCAAGTACAAAATTTAGAAATTAGAAGCTACGAAGCAAAATTTTTTTCAATAAGATTTATTTGATATACAGTTAAGTATATAAAACTTAAATTTCAAAGCAATACGATAATTATAAATGCGTCTGGAACAGTTTGAATATTCGTATGACATGAAAATTTTTATTTATAGAAAAGCACATTTAAAGTTATTGCTATTAAGTAACCACATAATATCTAAATTAAATTCAAATGCCTATAGCTAGGAAAGTAATCACAGAAATTAAAAATTATTTTTGCAACACATTCCTATCGTCCGTAGTTTCACAATTCAATAAAATAAAAAAAATCGAATTTTTGGACAAATTTCACAATTTGAAAGTCCACTGACCCTTTAATTCAGATGCAATGCAATACATTCAATTTGAAATACATTTAAATAGCAATATTGGTTAAAATTCGGGTAAAATTTTTACAAAGATGTCACATAATTAGGTGGAAATATATTAGTCAGAATTTTGAGCAGAATCGGACGTAGAGAATTCGAATGATAATATAACTAGCGCGCGCTGACTGTTCGATTATAAATAAATCAGTCAGATCCGTGAGTGAAATAATTATATTGATTCTCAAAGTAAATGTCTTTGGGTAAATGTTTTAACATTTCTCCACGTAAATTTCCTCCGCGTGACTTTTGAGCAGAATGGGATGTAGTACATTCGAATGAATCTATAACTAGAGTGCTCGAAGTTAGATAATTAGATCAATTAGATCGATCAACGAACTGGTTAGTTCGATCATTTAATTCTGAAAGTTAATGTAAAGTTTTAACACAGCAGACCCAGATATGTGGTTATATCTCCATCAGAAATTAGAGCAGAATGAGACAAAAGGTGTCCGGAATGATATTACAAGAGTGCATATTGTTAGATTTATTATTAAGTTAAAATTCCAATCATAGAATTCTAAAATTTAATGTCTTTCGGTTACGTTTTAATAAAATATACAAAAATATGTGTTTTAATTATTTTATTAGAACAGATTCCAATGTAGCATGTTCGAATGGTAATAATATATCTATAATGCCCGGTATAAAGGGCTTAAGTAAAATAAAGTGACTTTTGTTATCTGTTATTTGTTAGTATAGATTTTAAAAAAAATTTAACCTGTATAAAAGGCTAAGTCTATCAGTTTTGTATACAAAAGTACATTTCTTTGAACAAAGGACTCAAGTCGAAATTATTGTTCTGTGATTGGCATAAAAGCCAATAACTTGGTATATTTAAATCATTGTTTTTGACTTAAGCCCTTTATTCCGGGCACCATAGATATATAGTGCGCGAGACTGTTAAATAATCAATGAAAGTGATTGGATAGCAATAAGATTGCGAAAATGCAAATGGCTATACGTGTCATGCTGTTACGTCAGCAGGTGAATCCTTCCCAAAGATGAAGGTAGGTAGACGAGGAATTTATCATGGGGGAAAATCAAACGTAGAAGGATGCTTCTGCCATGTTGTTATGTAGTAATTTTCTTTTTTGATGAGGCCTTTAAGAGTGGGAAGTAGCCTTATTTTATGTTGTTGTTTATTGTTTGAAAGAACTTTAATAAAAGCGTTTTATTTTTAAATATGTATTCTTGATTATTGGATTTCTGACAACTGTTACAGTCTGTTTGTTCTACGGGAAAGATTAAGAATTTTTAGTGGACCTTCTCCTACAGATGTTATAAAGCCATGTGCTTTATAACCTGCTCAATTGCAATTTAATTGCACTAAAAAATATCGAAGGAAATTAGTGCCACTGGGGGCGATGCACGCCAAGTAGAAGAGCTTTTTCGCGACCATTTGCGCATGCGCTTGGCGGCCTTGAAGGAACAGGTTTCTCTGCTCTCGCGGAGAACAGACACCTGCGATAGAGTGAGCACGTTTCTCTTCTGTGTGTCGTGTGGGGTGCTGGGAGCGAGAGTGATGGAGCATGTCATTCCACCATTTTACCTTTTTTTTTAAGTAAATGGTCCTGATGAAATATTTTTAAATGAATAAAGAGTACTGCTGCTGTCCAAAATTGACTTGTCAATATTGTAATTGCGTGAGTCGTTTTTAAAAATTTTTTTTATTTCTAAGTTTTAAGTTCTACACGTGGTGTGTTCATAAAATGTAAGTGTAAGTTTCCTTCCTTAAACTTAATTTAAGTCAGACTTATATCTTGGTAACTCCTCAGTGAGACTTAACTCTGGGTTTATTCTATATAATTACTATCTTAACGTTCTGCTAATTTTTTAATAAGTTAACTCTAATTATTTGTCTTAACGCAATGTACTTAGAACCTGCATCTTTAACGAGAGTAATCACAGAGAAGGGATTTTTTTCCCTTGCAAATAAAATCAAAACTGTTGAGTGTCACTGATTATTTCACGTAAAAACAGTTGTTTTTCTAGAGATTACGTCACCCAGCTGCGTGTAAATACTGCTTCCCCGTAACTGTGACACAGATACGCATGCGCAAAACCATTTAAGTCCTTAAATACGGACATCACAAGAAGGTTCTCGAAATGCGTGAGGCAGCACACGCAAAGTTATTTTTAGCTTACTGACTCCGGTGAAAAGAAAGCAGTAATAGATGGTAAAAAAAAGTCTGGAACTCATAAGAACAAAAATAGAGAACTTATAAATGTTAGATGGGATTTGCGCTATTGATAGAGGCCTTTATGCAGCTACTGATATTTGTCCAGTATGCTCTAAAGATCGTGAGGATCTGGAACATATTCTGCTTTTCTGTACCGGAAAGAACTTTTTTTAACAATTTACCGGCTAGTCTCAGTGCCTCTAAAGCTATTTTTACAATTTTTCAGATCCTTTTTATTTATTTGTTGCTTTTAAGGCTTACAAGAAGACATCGTGAAATCGGTGCTTTTGCGCCGGACTCATAAGAAGTATTTTGAGCCACTTCTTATGAGTGGCTCAAAATACTTCTGCCTTTATTGCCACGTCCTGCACAAAAGCCTACGTTACATGCCTTCTTATCATTTATTCTATTTCAGATTTTCAATATTTTTTTAATAAGTAAAAAGCTACTTTAAATGCAAATGAATTTTACCTGTAGAAATGCAGCTATACTAGCATCATCGAAGAACGCAGATCGGATTATGGATGCCCAGACCTGTACAAACTGCAAGACACGCTTCTTGTTGGCAATTATGAACTCTTTCTCTTCCTCGCAGTTTGCAACGTCTATTCTATAAGTGAAGCTGTTAAGGTAAAACAAGTATTTCCTGTCGAAAATGCTACCGAAGAAATAACTACCACTGAATACAATCTAAAGCATCAAAATTAAAACTAGAGTTAAGTGCTTAAAACTAAAAAGAGGAAAGAGACAGGTGTCTAAACCTACATAAAATCTTAAATTCAATGCAAATAAAATCCCTTTATCTATATATATAAAACAGTTCCGTATCTGACTCACTGACATACAACGAACAGACCAGACCGCTGGACCTGAAAGGCTGAAATTTTGCATGGCGATTCATCTTATAGTGTAGAGGTAAACTAAGAAAGATTTTTGAAAAATTACCCGTAGATTTTTTTAAAATAAAATTTTTAAGCTGTTTTTGTAACTTTTTTTAAGTTTGCATTTAAAATAATAATTTGAGGGTTATAAAATTTATATCACGAGAAAGATCATAAAAATTCCTTTAAAATAAAATCTTTTTCGAATCTTTACCTCCATTTTCTGATTTTTGGTGAAATTTTAAAGATTAATTTTTAGAATTTAATTTATTAAATGCTGATCACGTGATTTCCTTTTCTGGTACTTTAAATAAATTTATCCTCACGTGCATAACAACTAAATAGACAAAAAAAATTTTTTTTTTCTTTTTAATGCAGCAGACGATTGGATATTATCCAAAAAAAAAATATCCCTTACGATTTTTTTTATAAATGTATATATATTTTTTACATAAATTGTATACATTGATCGTCGCATTTATTATAAATATATATATTTATTTTTTTGGCATTAATTGCATACATTGACCGTTGTATTTAATTTGAATGTACTCCGTAGTGAAGCGCGGGTTTTCAGCTAGTTTAAGCATATTTACAAAGAGTCCTATTCAAGAATAGATTATAGAATTTCATTAGTTACTTTAGCAACTACAAAGCAAACAAGAATTCCATGAAAGGTTAGAATGACGCTATGTACATTGTCATCTATTAGTTAATTAAAATAGTACCATCAGCGATAGCTTTTTCTCTTGTATAAATAGACTTTATTTAATTACATTTTTAATACATATTAAAATGCCGTTACGTGAAACTCAAAATATATAAAAAAGGAATTATTTAAAATCAAATATTTTACTTTCATATAATAGTACATGCTTGATGGTAATTTGAATAGAATAAACACACGATCTGTAGCTAAATGGGAATTTAAAAACGTCAGTTCTGGATAAAGCCTTTCATATCAGCTTACCAAGGTTTGCTTCATGGAATGCAGCAGAAAGAATTTCACAAGATATAAAGATTTTAAGAATTGGAAAAAAAAGTATAATAAATGTATGAATGAATGATTTTTAAAATTGTTATTAATAATCTCACAATTATGAAAGAGATTTAGGAACAAAAATATCGTAATAACACGCTCGAGACAACGCTAAGTTATTTTGCTCCAAGGTGATGCAGGACTACCTTAAAAATGTTAATATTTTAAAAGTTTCTGGAGTTTCATGATTATTGCCTAGACTAGGGTTTCCCAAACTTTTTCTCCGATGGAACACTTAGCAAATCTGGAAATTTCAACGGAACAAACTGTTTATTTTGTAGAGTATGTAATACAATAAAATTTTCAAAAAAAAACATTTATTTTGTATTTTGCAATTATTTCAATTTTAAAACATAACACTTAAACTAGAATAAAGTTCTTAATGTCTTCGATGATGTTGGATCCATAAACTGCAAATCCTCTTGATATCAGACATATCATAACTCTGCCAAACATGACCATGACTAATTAAAATGACTATATGCATGAATAGTTTATTTTTTTAGACATTTTAGAGCATTAATCCATCAAACATGTTTGAATTTTCCTGTAGCCGTTGCAGGATATAAAATAATTCAAGGTTTTTGGTGGAACAACTATTAAGTTTCTGTGGAACACCAGTGTTCCGCACCCCAACATAGTTTGGTTAACCCTGGCCTAGACATAGCGTGTATTCATTGACAGGGTAATTACGGAAAACACTTAAATTAAGGGTTAGCGTAACTAGCTTAGCATTATATACTCTGCATGAATTATGCGACCAAATGTAATTGCTTCGTTCATTAACAGAAGATACATAGCACAAATAAGCGTCTAGTTTCCATGCAATGTTGAATATGTTCTAATTCACAATACACTTACACTCTGAACATTGATATATAACGCTTTATACACTGTCATAATATTGTTCAATTACAACAAGCACGCTGTTAAAATAGTACATCAGCTGATATCGCAAATTTGCAATCCCAGCTATATCAAGCTTTAGGAAATTAATTTTAGTATAATTCTTATCACAGATTAATAAGAATGAGCTAATTTATGAATTATGTTTTCTACTCCTGAAACTGACCTTTATATGTGCAATGCATTTAAGAATGCATTTTAATCTATTTTTTAAAATTAAATTCCAATTTAGCAGCATTAGACAAATATTAATTTAAAGCGCTAAAAAAAATGACTCAAAAATTTTGAGATTTCAAAAATTCTCGCTCTTTTTTGACGCCTTCATAGAAATAAAAAATATGCATTTTCTCATCTGTGATAAGAAAATCGCTGAAAGAATAATTTCCCGTATCGCAAGGCTTCTATGTACAAACCCCATTGGATTCGCTCACCTCAATGTTAACCTAAGGAGAAAATTTATCCATGGATTGCCGACTTGGATTCAAAGATTTTTTTTTTTTTAATTGTACTCCGTCATAGAGAAAGAAATTTTACATTTGTGTACATTTTTCGTTTTTTTTTAAATGCAGTTAATATTTTTAAATTTAAATTATTCGGGGAAAAATCTGGTATACTGTGTTTTAAACGCTCATAAATTCCTTCGGTGAACGAAATTTATAAAATGAATCCTGTAGCGCTTTGCAGTAAAGTTCAGGCTATCTGACAATACCAATTTTATTTGATTATCAGCATTTATGTACCTGTAAATAGTTGACAAAAATATTTTTTAAATAAAAAATTTGGGGGCAGCGCTTAACCCCCTCTATAGAGAGAGAGCCATTACAATCCCTCAAAATGTCAATCCTAAGGGGGGTGGAATTCTCGAAATGTCAACTGGACTACTCCCACCACAAGAGTCTGCAAGAAGAGGAAAAGGGAAATACGATTTTTTTTCTTAGTACATAGCAGCCTTAACTAAAACTCATAACTAATAATCTCTCCTTAAAACCACACGTAATAAAAGGATATTGTCTCATAAGCTCGGGACATAGTTGGTGACTTGGCATAAATATCACATGCGTTAGTAGAAAGTCTTCTAAAAATGTATCTGAAACAAAAGAAAACACTTTTAAAAAGGGCAAGCATTAGACATTGAAAAAACAATTAAAAGTAGGAAAAAAAGTTATACTTGCCAGATTACTGAAGAATCCTTTGTAAAGAGATAATTCATTGTGGAATAAAGGAATTAAAACTTCGATCATAAATCAAAATTATGAATAAAATTACCTGTATTATCGTCAGCTTTTTGATCAATTCTGGTTTCTAGGAGGTGCTCCAGCATCTTTTGAGGAGTTCCAGCCATAACCATATACCTTTAAAAAAAAGAAAATAAGTGTTTTCTATTTTGGCAACATGAAGCACAGCCATATAGGTTTGCTATACATTAGATATGCGGTTATGTTCGGCAAAGGCTTGATTCGACCATGGTAACCATTACTCGTGGTGTAATGTTCAATAAAGCGCAGAAGCAAACTTTTCTATATCAGCTGGTAGAAATGTAGCAAAGCATGTCGCAAAAAAAATATTCAGTTCAGATTCAATAATTTTATCTAATTTTGCCGTAATTTTTACACAAGATCAGTAAGCCAACACAATTACCACAATCATAATACTTTTTCGCTATTTTTATCGCTGAATGTATCGGTCTAAGTCTTTTTTGTAGACATTGTCTGAGTGGTTGCAGCGCGTGCGCGGTAGATTTTTATACAATGAAAAGGGCACGGAGTACGTGTTTGGACCACAAGGTAGCAACATTTGCCAATTAAATGAAAAATTATCAAAAGTGTATTAAGGACTCTGACCATGTCTGGCACTAGCGACCCACATATTAACACTCGAAAAATCAACTGCTGTGTGTCTGCTGCCCAAGCAATGTATTGTTTATGTACGAGGCGCATGAACAAAGTAAGAACCGATTACTCATAGATCATGCGCAGGTCACGTCATTGTAACGATGCCACCTTCACTTGGTTCCTGAACGTTTGGTGCTTCATTTGGTGTAAATTATATTGTTCTATAAAGTTGTCTCGCTTTGCTGTGTTAGTTTAAAGTGAATAGTAAAATTGAAAATTCCGCCAGCTGGGAAGTGAGGTTGGTGATAAGATTTTTGAACACAAAAAATGTCTAGGTGGTCCGGCCATAAATGTTAAGGTACGACCATTATGGTACGCCCATAAATGCTGAATCATACTGTGAAAGTCTGAAGAAGCTACGCCGAGCAATTCAGATTCGACGACGGGGGTTACTGGAGTCTCTTGCACGACACCGTACACGTGCATTACTTGAATAGTTTGGTTAGGAACTTTTGGAACAAAACCGTATAGTCCCGACCTAGCTCCTAGCGAGTACCATTTCTTTCTTAATGTTAGGGGGCGTCCATTAATTACGTGAGGCTTTTAGGGGGGGGGGTAGTTGAGCCGAATCTCACCCAGCCTCACGTGGGGGAGAGGAGGGGTCTCGGCAAATATCACGTAATTTTTTTTTCCGCAAGAAACAGTGTAAAATTGCGAGAAAACTGGGTTATATTAAGTAAAACATGTTTCTACACTAAAATATGGCTAAACCTACACCATAGTTCCAGTAGTCACTCTTGAGACCACACATGAGTCCCCGAGGACTGAATTAGAATGAATATTCTTTTACGAATTTTAGTAGTTCCCATTTAAGTATTTTATTGTTCGATTTTCTCACTGTGATTCTAGACTCCGTTCTTAGTAGTCTTAAATAAAAAAATAATTAGACAAATTATGTTTTTTTAAATAAATCCAACGCCATCAAACACAGATTAACGTATTTACACTAAAAATACGCATTTTGAAAAATCTCACGTGAGATTAGGGGGGGGGGGGGGTTGTTGAGCCAAATCTCACATCTCACCAGGAGGGGAGGGGGTCGAAAAATCGTAGAAATCGCCTCACGTAATTAATAGACGCCCCCTTGAGAGATTTTTGGCTGGTAAGTCTAGAGAGTGATCAAGAAACAAAAGACATTGTGGAAGTGGCTGAATAGACTGGCGGTAAAGTTTCTTCGAAGGAATACAAAAGCTAGTCCCACGGCAGGACAAATGCCTCAATAAATATGAGGACTACGTAGAAAAGTAGTGAAATATACGTTTTAACATTTGGCAATAAAAATCGTTCAGGTATAATAAGGCGATCTCTTTATTCGCCTTTTCGAAACAGCAGTCAGTACCCCCAGTAAATTATGTAAATTAATTTTACGCAAAATGGCATTTAGACTTCTTGAGTATGTACATCGGTTGCCACGTACTAAGCAGCAATCTAAGTCCGAAACCTCTGCAGTGTTGCAATAGGTTAAAATGTAAGTAACACTTGTTTATGCTGGCAAACTTCGCTTTTATACGGGAGTTATATTTTTTAAATAACATACGCCAATCCTTAAATACAATTTTCTTCTCGCACACTTAACCTCTACTTTAAATTTACGGTTGATTTTTTTTCTCGTTGTGGGTTAAAAGTATTTTTTTTAATCATAAAGGTATTTAGTGATGAGACTTTTTGTATATACGTTTTATATCAAACATTGCCGCTAACTCCAAAGTATTATTATTATTAAAATAAGACTGTAATAAATTAACTTAAACAATAAATCATTTTAAACCAAATTACTTACCATAATTGAATAGGTATTAATAAGATAATAAATATCCCGGTAGAAATGAAAACAGTAGTATATTATTTTTTCTAGTGAAGGCCGATTCTGTAATATTATCAACTTTAAAATGTTACAACCCAATTTAGTGCTTCAGTTATAATTAGCTATAAAATGTTAATTTTCTAAGCATTCATGGCAAAATTATCACTCGTGGTGTTTAAAAAGATTTATTACAATGGAAGTAAAAGTTTACTTGTCATGGGAGTGGGTACCATCAGCTGCCCTGCCATCTGTTGGAATTTTTTGTAACAACAGAACATCCTGTCCGTGTTCTTTTAACCTTACAGTGTTAGCCTCCACATCCTAGAAAGTAAATAATGAGAATTAGTCGTAGCACAAACAACCACTAAAAGAGTTAACATGTAGAAAAGTAACGCAAAAATTTTAATCCTTGTTTTAAAGCGAACTGATTAATTTCATGCCAATTTTGTTTCAAAATAAGTTAAAAAAAATAAAAGACCTGAGAGTTTGAAAAAAAAAAATAAAAAATAAATTTAAAAAAAATAAATAAATAAATAAAACAATTTGAATACTTTTATTTTATTATTGACACTCCGGTAATACCATTCAAAAATTTAACTTTTCAGAATATTTTAACTATATAAGATGTCTTAAATGTTGGTTATTTGACAAATGTGTTAATCGTGCGGGCAAAAATTTGATTTAGATAGTTAATTGCAATACCTCTTTAAAAGGAGCAATAATCTTATACTCAACGAACTAGCTTCCTCTTTGTTGTTGTCTCTATTCTAGATATTTAGGAAGAAATATTTAAGAATAATTACAAGATAAAAAGAACTTTTTATATACCATATTTTAAATTTTCTGTTGAATCATATAAACTTGACAACTCTATGTATCAATAAATACTTTTTAAAAAAATTTTTGATGAATTATCCCATCAACTTGAAAGGAAATGAAGTTAATTGGAAGTTAACTTGCATTTAACTTTTCATTCCCGTTCCGGCTAATAGATGGCTGTACCAGTCTACAAAACAAAATTAACTTGAAAATAACTGAAAATTAATTTAATTCTGCTTAAAGATGGCTAAAAGTATTAAAAAATGCATTGTCATCGTGTTCTGAGCTATTCTAAAAGTTTCAAATGTCTAGCTAGTCGGGAAGTTAGTTAAAAATAGATTGCAAGATTTGTACTAGATAAGCACACACACAAGAAAGCAAGTTAATAAAAACATGGTAAAAATATACAACTGTTTGCTTATTTATACATTTTTTAATGCGGTAAGACAATCACTCATATACACAGCGACACTTGTTGCCAACTCTTTTTTTTTAATTGTAGGGACCCCTGGTGGGTAGTCCTATCAAGGTTACTGTAGTTTAAAACTTATATTATTTTTAATTATTTTAATTACATTAGATGTTTAAAAAGTTGATTATTTGAATTTTTTTCATCCATGCATGTGAAAATTTAATTTAGATAATTTGTAGTCTCAAATTAAAAGGAATAATAAGCTTAGACATTTCGAACTATTATACAACACATTTACTGAGGGATTCCCAACCTTTTTACATTTACGGTCCCCTTGCGAATGAGACTCGGGACACCCTTGTTAGAATTTTGTTTCCTCAATTTTTTAAATAAGAAATCAAAATGTAATGTGTATCAGGAACATGTTAAATTTAAGTTCGAATAAGTACAATACAAACACCAGGATAGCATGCCTTAATACAGTTTCAAAAACAGCCATCGAATTCGGTATAGTAATACACTAAAGGACTGCAATGGAAATTGCGAAAAAGAGTTTTGTTTTATTAATGCGAGACTTGTGATGCATGCTTAGAGCACAAATATTTGATATCAGGCCTAACAATTGTTGGCGTGAGAGTCGCTAATATATTCTCAGAAACGAGTTAATTGATCTGTATCATGATGTGTCCGGTGTGAGAGTAATTAATTCAACTTAATATTTATTTTAAATGGGCCAAACTAATATTGTTTTGTTTATCCCCAAAAAAACCTAACGGCATACTAAAGTGCAGCGGCACACGGGTTGGGAATCACTGCATTAGCTTCCCCTTTCTTAATGCTTCTATTCTAGATTTTGGAGAGGCAATATTTAAGAAACAAATATACAGCTGTTTATTTATTTATACATAAACAGCTGTTTACTTGTTTCTAATACTGTAAACATTGTGATATTCTTGCTTCTAGTTTTATACTGTGCTGAAACTTCCATGGCTTAGCCGAGATTCAATCCGGGACCTAGCGGTGACAGATTGCGTTGCTAGAAACTATACAACGTGGGTGGCATTACAACTGTTTATTTAACTAAGCAAGCTGTTATTTCGAATGCATACTCCGTAGTCTGAGAAACTCCAAACCATATTAGTGATAAGTTTTCGTTTACGTACAAAAAAGAGTAAACCTTACTGTGAGGATGATAAAAAAAAAAGGTGACGAAGGAATTTCAGCACCAGGTGATTGCCAACTAAACGAATTTTTAACTGACACTATTTAATGTTGCATTCTCCTCGGTTTCAAATAAAACTTAAGGCTTCGAATACAGACATTGACTATTAAATCGCTTATTTTAGTCAAATTTAAAAGCATTTAAAGCAATTTAGGAAATGTATGTTTGACACAATACACTTTTTCTACACTATTTTATATATAATACCATGTGTTATGATTTATATAATTTTATTAAACGATTTTTATATAAAACGCATTGAATTGTCAAGTTTCAGATGGGGCAAACTTTTTGGCAAACATACTTCGATTTGTTATAAATTTGCAATTTACACTGAAAAACGCGGATTTTTTCTTATACAGCATGTTTAATGATGAAATCAAAACAAGAACTGCCACGCCATTAATCAACAAAAATATACAGTCATATAAATCAAATACTCACCCTTATTATAGTATTGAAATCGTCTTTGTCCACACGAAGAAAATGACAGTTGTTTTCTCTTGTGATTATTGTAGCTGCCCTGTAAGAATCAGAAATTTCAGAACTTTGTTGTCCCATATCATCAACTCAGTGAAAGGAAAATATTCATCTCTAGTATTACGCAGAAAACCTTTGTCTGCGAGCGAACGGGTAACAACAAATAAACCCAACAGACGTATTGGCGTCTGATTGTTGGACCTCTAGTGAGGTGAAATAGGAACCTTTTCCAACACGTGGTGATAAGATATGTAGGGGTTTAGTTTAGGAATTAGGGATGTTTATGGAAATATCGATTTTTTTTTTCCTTCGAGAAACGAGCGTAGTGTTATTAGCATCTTCGTAGAAACTAGCAGTACGATATTGATTTCTTAGAAATTACTCAACTTTTTGACATTTGATAACAACACAATTAAGCACATCAATGCCTAGACAGTTTACGACATTAAATTTCGTAACACAGAGAAAAATACTTATTTCGAGTCAATTAACTAGGTGATTTGTGAAAGCAGCTGGCGTTTGCAGCAATAAATTAAGATGATATGGTAGCCATTTCTAGTAAGTGGCGGTATGATATGTATGGGTCTGGTAGGAATTTGGAGTGTTTACGATATATCGATTTACTTTGTCCTGTAACTCGCTCGATGTAGATGGTAATAAGATATTTAACCCAAAATATAGCATAGAATGAAAAAAAAAAAAAGAAAAAGAAAAAAACTTATTTAATGTCATATTCAATGGAAGAATTGTGCAAGTTTCAAAAAGACAGTAATGAAAAGTTTCAATAAAAATTAATTCATGAATAGAAGTGGTGAGACTCATGTGTACTTTGTCCTACTCTTATGGTGCTTTCACATTCATGCAGAGAATTCTGCAGAAAGTACCCCCCGACTCCTGTCATCACATTAGTCGCGGTATTTTGAACCCCCCATTCCCGCCCCCAAGGTCCCTCGTGTTTCTTTGATCTGCTGTCCCCGACCCCGCTTGACACCATTTGACCCGCGTGACCTCCCGCCCCGCCTTTGATGCTCTGTCGCAGGGACCACTCGATCGCAGGATCGGAGCAGAACGCAGTGCCCATAAATCACTGGCTTCCCCCACAGAGCACATGAATGTGAACGCCTTATTAAAGGACATGCGATTTTCCTTGCAAAGTGTTCGGAATTTCACGGCAAGTACGAGTACACTTCCGGGGGGGCGGGGTGCCAGAGGACTGATGAAGACGAATGCTCATTGGTTGTTCCGCGGACTTGCGTCGAACTTTGTTATTTTTATTCAAGTCGTTTTGATTCTATATATTCGCACGTTTCTGTGTAGTCGCACCATTTCCATGTTATTAATTCTATCCCTATGAGATTTATTCGATTTAATCTATTAAATATTCTTGCAAATATAATCTAAGTTTTATTTTGTCATCATGTCACTGAAATTTCTGGAAGTTGGGGTAAGTACTCCAAAAAACCTATTCTAAATTCATTCATCCAATTATTCGTATATCAATACTAATTAGTGGACATCCACTGAAATAAATCTCCACAAAGCATATCTATGAAATTTTTTAAACCGTTTGTTTATGCTATTTTCATTAAACAGTTTTCAACATTTTTTTTTTCAGATTAAAAGTATTAAAATATTTTCTCTAAAGCAAAAATTACTCATCGAACACTGACATTTTACCAACAAAAATTCAAACATTTAAATAAAAAAATTAATAATTAAGATTTTAAAGCGTAAAATATTACATTAAATGTTAAAAATTTAGAATTCAAATTTATATTTTAAAAAAAAATTGGGTTAAAAATCTGAATTGCATAAATTGAAAAAATCAAAGTAAAATAACCACTAAATAATTAAAACTCGATTAATAACTGGAATCAGATTTTTAACATTAAAAAAAATGGATCAAGATTTTTAAAAGTAGAATTTTTGTAAATCCTCAAGACAAAATATTTTGAAACTTTTCTGCTTACAGACGAGGAAGAATATACAAAGAGTTTTTGGTTTGCAGATACCAGATTTAAACATGCCTTCAGTTTTGAATAAATAATTTTTCATAACGCACTTTCAAAGTGTTCAAATATTTTCATATGAACAGTGATCTCTATACTTAGTAATTTCTCTATACCTTCTAATTACATTTATTGGGTAATTTATCTATAATTAAAAATCGGATTAAAAATTTTAGGCACATAAATTGGAAAAATAAAGTGAAAATCACTAAATAATTAAACTAGATTAATAACTGGAATCGATTTTTTAACATTTGAAAAAAATTGGAATAAGATTTTTATAAGTAGAATTTTTATAAATCCTTAAGGCTGCTATGTACTAACCCCATTTGATTCGCTCAAATCAATGTTAACCAATGGAGAAAATTTGTCCACGGATTTCAGACTTGGATTCAAAGATTTTTCTTTAAAAATTGTACTCCGTCATAGAGAAAAAAAATTTACATTTGTGTACACTTTTAGTTTATTTTTTAAATGCAATTAATATTTTAAAATTAATATAGTGGTATAGTGTATTTTGGTAGTGTATTTTGTATAGTGGTATAGTAGTGGTATAGTGTATTTTAAATGCTCAAAAATTCCTTCGGTGGACGAAATTTATAAAATGAATCCTGTAGCGCTTTGCAGAAAAGCTCAGGCTATCTGACAATACCAATTTTATTGGATTATCAGCATTTATGTACCTGTAAATAGTTGACAAAAATATATTTTAAATGAAGAATTTAGGGGCAGCGCTTAACCCCCCCCCCTATAGAGAGAGCCATTACAATCCCTCAAAATGTCAATCCTAAGAGGGTGGAATTCTCGAACTGTCAACTGGACTCCTCCTAACAATAGTCTGGAAGAAGAAGAAAAGGGAAATACGATTTTTTTCTTAGTACATAGCAGCCTTAATACAAAATATTCTGAAATTTTTATGCTTACAGATGAGGAAGAATATGCAAATACAGCTTATGGTCTGGCAGATACCAGATCTAAACGTGCCTTCAATTTTGAATTTAAATTTTTTAAACACATTTTAAAATATTTTCATATGAACAATGATCTCTATCTAATTACATTTTTTTTTTTTTTTGGGGGGGGGGGGGGGGATCATTACAAAATACGTGTAAATAAAAATAAAAATTGTGCCCCGGGCCCCTTTTAGTAATATCGAAAACAGAAACTTTAAAAAATCAGTTATAGGCAGTGTAACACAGGTAAGAGATACATTCATGAGAGCCAAAGTAATATATTACCTAGGAGCGTCGTTGACCAATGCTAATTTTCCAAAGTCATCTCCTTCATGAAGACTACATACCGTTCCCTAGAATCATAGCATACAAAAGTATAAGTTACTTACGATATTTAAACAACATAGGACAATCATTGTAAAAAAATCATTCAATAATCATCGTAAAAAAATAATTCAATAATCATTGTGAAGAATTAGAACGTACAGTAAACCTCTTTTATCCGGACTAACTGGGGCCATAGACAATCCGGATAATTGAAAATCCGTATAATATGGGGGGGCCATAGACAATCCTTAACTCTTCAGACTTATGCTTATGACGATAAAAAAAATGTGTTTTGTAACAAAATTACATAGTACTATTTACAAGACATTAAAAAAAATTTTTTCTTAGTCAATCCACGTCAACGACCTGTAACACTTTACTAAAGCTTTCTTCATCTCAACAAAAAGCATTTTATTACCATAATTTATTGTGCAATCTATGCAGGAACTGTACATTGAATCGAACTAAAAAACGAATATTTAGCGTACTTATAGTTACGTTTAAGCTCCCATAGTTAAATATTACCTAATATGGACATTAAATAAAAAAAAAAGTCTACAAATCTGATTCGGATTATCCGGAGATCCAGATCAACGAGGGTTGGATAAACGAGGTTTTACTGTATCAAAATTTTAAAATATGAAAAATATAAAATAAAAATAAAAATTTTCAAGTATAGATAAATTTGGTAGCTCAGTTTCTTCACCAAATATATGCATACATACATAAAATGCTACATGCCTCTTCCACTTTACAAATACGCAAGCATGCACAATTTGTACATAAAATACAGCTATATACGATTGCACGCAAACACAAAGGAATACCACTTTGACGTAACACCTCATGGAACAATTTCTTTCTTAAGAGGCAAATTTGTTTACTTACAGTTAATTTGAAGACACAGGCCCTGATTTTCCATTAGGCCCAGTAGGCCCGGGCCTAGGGGCCCCCGAATGTTGGGGGGGCCCCCCAAAATTTTTATTTTAAAAGAAAAAATTCCTAATTCAATTTTTTTTAATTTTACCTTTTTTAATAGCAATTTTTTTTATATATCCTTACAAATTTTATTGATAGGTTCGTCATATGTATAGTTATATGTATAGTTTATCATATGTATGTTATAGTGTATATAAGGGATTAATAAAGTTTTCTGGTTGCATTGTATTGGTGTTTTAATGATGAAGTTAATATGTTGTATTGCTTTTTGTTATTTGATAATGTTCTAGGCTTCTGCGCTTCGATTAGCCAATTCTTGGTAAAATGGTACTTTCACAATGATTCACGATTATTCTTTTGTGTGTGTCAATTTTGGAAATTTTACGCCCACATCAGTGTTAGGGGGCCCCCATCCCAAGTTGTGCCTATAGTCAAGAATTTTCTAAATCGGGCCCTGTGAAGACATCTTATATATTTACTGACGGAAAACATATCTCCAATTCATGACTATGCTTACTTACTCTTCAAACAAAAATAGATGAAAAATAGGTCCCCTATGAGCAAACAGGAATCTAAATGAGAGATGTAAGAGGTAACTTTTGTGCCCAAGGTAGGTTTTTTTTTTTTTTTTCGCAAGAGATTGTCTGAAGCAAACCATCCGACTTTGAAAATGTATAGGATTAATGCAACAGTTTTAACAAGGAGCAGGTTTTTGCGGAGGTGTTCAATCAAAGTCGTTACGGAACATAAATGTATCTTGCAAGGAATCGGCATCGTCACTGTTACAACTCGGAGAGTGGCATTATATGAAAAGGAAAATTGTTCTTTGTTTTCCACTTCCGTACCAGATATTCCTTCTGATTTCAACAAACTGTCTCATGAAGTTAGATATAAAAAAATAATAATATTGAAACTAGATACAAGTATGGCTGTCGGCAAAGAATGGGGTGATATTTGTGCGACCGAATGCACCATCAATTGACAGTTACAGTTTCAATGAATAGCAATATGAAAGTTATCAGATATTTCTCTTTGAATCATCTGCTCTTGCTGATGCATACCTCAAGACATCGCTAATGTTTAAAGAATGGTGTGAAAACAGTCTGGGTATAATCTGATGCTCATGTTCTATGCACGTCGACAAAAGGGACCCTGCCATTTTCTTTTAAACGGTAACTCCCAGAAATCATTACAGGACGAGAAAACAGCCAAAAACTTAATCAAGTCTGTAATCTTATGTCTTTACACCGCTTTTTATAAGTATCAAGTTTTGTTTAATGTAAATAAGCTTCAAAGGAAGATCTATAACTGCACGATTGTATTATGTGGAAATGTACACTTCCCTTTTGAGAGGCATTGCATATGCGCAGATTTTGGCTATTATTCCATTGTTACAATACTTCACATTTTGCGCACGTCCTGCAATGCATGCGGAATCTGGCATCAATACCTACACACAGGAAGCGTTCGTTTTCAGAATGTGAATATTCGGCATTACGCTAATGATTTTTCTGCATAAACGAATTCATTCAGAGGTTATATCCAGTCAGTAAATATTAAAGTTCAACGTATTTAAATATGAAAACATTATTTTGACAATACTGTCATGAACTCGAATCGAGAACTAAAGTAAATCACTGAAAAATCGAAATTTTTTTCACATCAGACGTACATTCGAACGTTCAATTACGAGGCTATATCTGATACGTTCATAAAACACGCTTTCTTTCAGGAAGCTATGAACTTTTAAGTGCATTCATAATTCAGCTATCGCAATAATATATTGGCAAGCGAGTAATATAGGGACAAAATCAGCGAATAATTCAGTCAAAACTTCAAGAAAAAATCTTTAAACTATTGAAAGTTTTCCAAAAAATCTTTAAGTACAGTTGTGGATGACGCCGAAATCGCGTTCTACTATATCTGTTAATTTCGGAGCATTTTAATATCGCGCCTCATTGAATCTTTAGAGTATCTAAGCAGCGGGAAATGTTATTTTAAAATCTAATAAATTTTATGATGCATTTGAATAGATATAGACAGACGTTATATCCCTAACAATACTTCAAGGAAATGAGTTTCATTTTAAATAATATTTCTTCTAGGGAAATACTTAATTCTCTAGATAGTTTTCTATATTTTTGTTTAAGCGATATTTGCGTTTCTCGCAAGTTTAAGTAAAAAAAAAAATAATTCCCTCCCCCCCCCTCTTTTTTTGTAGTATTGCACTAAAAGTTTCCTTGTGATAAACGTACATAAGATATACATTTCGTCCGTTTTTTTAACAGAAAATGATGAGTTGGACATTTAGAAAAAATGGAAAGGAAACTTATCAACAAAAGAGATGGAAAAACGCATCTTTCAATCACTGGCCTATTAAACGAAAGCGTCCCTTATGTATTTTGCGATTTATACGCATTTGGTGCTTTAGTGTATTAAGGATCCAGCTTTTGTTTTTTAAATCTCGTAAAAAAACCAACACCACAAAATGCAACTACAAAGAAGAAAAATATACGTAGACAAGTTACAACTGCTCTACATTATCCCAAAACTCTTATTACTAGAATCGGCATGAGAGTGAGAATTTTCGAAATTTAGATATCACAAAATTTTGACAAATGTGAAGATGTACCACTGCACCAAACAGTTGTGGTAAGATTACTCAGTGAACATAGGAGTCACGAAAGATTTCTGAGAGGAGTGAAGAACATTTTAAACCGCCCATGTTTCTTAATTTAAGCAATTCCTTCTCCCATTACTTGTTGTTGTTGTTGTCTCTTATGCTCCCCTGGCTGGAAGTTCCGGACCAGGCCCATATAGGCTTCGGGCTGAAGCGTGAGGCTCCACATTTGAATAGCACCACAAGGGTAGGAGTCCGTCTATCTCAGGGATTCCCAAACTTAATTCGTCGACTTAATTCCCAAACTTAATTTTGAACATATTATAATTTTGTGCACTATTGGTTATAATTATGCACTATCATTTTGTTCATTGCAGAGTGTAGAAGCGGAATGGTATGTAGGAGTGTAGAAGCGGAATGGAGTGTAGGAGCGGAATGGCCCCACGGTGTGTAGCCAAGAACGAATCTATTGTAAAAGCTGCAGAGGCAGGGGTAAATAGGGGCTTGTGCACTTGGAGGAAATAGAAGAATAGCTGTTGGTGTGGCCATTGATAGCGATCTAAAGTCTATAAATATTGCAAAATGGATGGTCGTTATTTTATGGCCCACAGTAAAACCTTCAAATGATAAGGGTCAAAGTGGTATTGAAAATGAAAATTATGGTGGGGAGGTACTTCGTAGACTATGGACAAGGGCAGTATAATAAGGAACCAATTGGGGCAGGAACTACTGAAGAGAAAACAGCCCACTGCCCAATGAAAAAGAGGGACGGTCCAGAATGCTCTCCCCCCCCCCAGTAAACGGACAACAGCCCCTCCAAGTAAGAAAGGAAAAGGAGAGAAGGTCCAGATTTATCTCAGACTTTTTTCTTAGAGCTCAGATGATAGAGAATCTCGACTGCATCAGAGTCTAGGAGAAGTGCCAGTAATCCGCCAAGATGATCCTGTATATGCCGTGATTTTGGGTCCCTGTCGTCGATGCCATCTTTCATCGCTGCATAAGCCTTCAGCTGTAGTAAGTGCCTCCCGATAGACTATAAAAATCATTACTTCGACCGTATAGTTTGCCTCTGCTTGTGAGTTCTCGTATGTCAAATGTTAATATGAAAGGGAATATTGTGCTTGTAGCAATTACACATTAATTAAATTTTGTGATTTATTAAATAAATGTATGTTAAAGGCCAATGCTCTATCTTCCTTACTTGCTCCAACACACGCATGCATTCATTGTTTTAAGGTTAATCAATTACCTATACAGAGCAATAAAATTATAAAAAGCTCCGCAAAATGATAAAGGATTTTAAGTCTTTGTTTAACTCTTGCAATAGTGAAATTTAAAGTAAAATTCATGTTTTTTTTTTAATTCACATGAGAACTCTCGATAATTACATCATTGCGTTGTAAATGCATATCACAATTCTCCTTGTTTAAATCGCATTGTATCTTTTACAACGGAATAACTCATTCCTGAGAAACCTTTGTTTGTTTAAGTTGCTATGTGACACAGTTTGAACCGAGTTGTCAAAATTGTGGTCTCTGTTTCCAAATGTTATGTCACTCAGATTACCCAAAGAAAAAGAATTGTTTGTGTTGTCCAACTCTTTCGTCAACTGTTATGCGAAGGGACACACATGTAGAGATACCTAGTATCATATCTACTGGGATAAGAATACCGATCTAAAATATGTCCATTTACTGTTAATCTATTACAACATTTTTTATCTTAATATATACCTGATAACAAAGATATCAAATAAGCGGTAAACAATGAAACTTTATCAAAGTGAACGAGCAAAATCAGCTGCTCACTCTTATGCTGTCGCAGACAGAAAAACGTTATTGTAACCTTCAGGTGATAAAACAATTGATGGAGATCTGCAAATCCGATGTCAAGCAGCTTCTAATCACAGATTAGCTACAGAAAATATTTGAATTATTTTTTCTGAATTCTTAAATAGATCTCTCAGAGTAACTCATGTCATATTTTTCAAAAACCTTTTTAATTTAATTTAATTTTTTAAATTTTCGTAACGACAGGCATCAAGAATTTAATGCCTTGAATTTAAAAACTAAAATTGAAATTTTTAAAAGACAACGAGCTCTTTATTTGAACATTCATAAAAAAAATATAAAAGGCTATTGCGGATCTGTGATTGGAAACATACTGAATAGAAAATTCCGCAAAGGTTAACGTTGGTATCATAAGCATTTTCTGCGTACTGTTTGGGATCTACAAGGTGAGACCGATAAGTAGGGTGAATCCTCCTCCTTTCGAAAATTAAAAACAGCCCGATGCGCTGACACATGTGCATTGCGTTCTTACCCGTCTTATGTAAAATTTTCACTTCGTTTTCAAAATTTCTCTACAGGTGGTTGTCCATGCGGTAGCTCTAATGCAAGGGTGGGCATTAAGTCGATCGCGATCGACTGGTGGATCACCAAGACATTTTGGGATGACCGCCATTACTAAGATTATTATTATTATTATTATTATTATTATGTTTGTATCTTGCGTTTTGCTTTAAACGCGGTTTTCAAAGAGTAAGTTTTTTTATTGTAGTTATGTAGGTAAGTACATATTTCGCATTTATTATTAAGTTATAATAAATATTGTAGACCTTTTTTTAGCTCACCACACCTACGCCACTGGGTGGGCCGCAACACCTTGAAAAAATTAGAAGTAGCCCGTACCCTGGAAAAGTCTGCCCACCCCTGCTCTAATGTAACAGTTGTTAGTGCATTGCGTCATGGAGCAGAGAGTCAATACGAAATTTTGTTTCAAAGCATAGTCGATAAATCGGAGGGTAACGAATTCAAAACTCCTAAATTTTTACTTGTGACTGCAGTCCTTCAGTCCACAACTGAATGAACAATAGTCTATGAAGAAGCGGTACAAAATTTAGAATACTTGTATTTTGTCAGATTAACACTGGGATTGACGATGAAAGGTCCATTGATGTACCCCCTGTGATGGCGGCGGTCTCTCTACTTAACCCCCGGTATTAGATATAAAATATGGTGAAGTTTCGTTACAGCTTTGAACGAGTATTTACCAGAGGCGATATAAAGTCCATCGATCAAGAGGCGTGCCGGCTGTCTATGAACAGTAAACAGACGAACAACGAGGACTAGAGTGCAAGTGGTTGCTGGACAGAGAGCGGTTGTTCCGGAGGTATGCAGTCGAAGGAGAACCGGTTTGAACGTTGTCTCGGCTTGAGGTGGCCAGGGAGAGAAGTCTCCAGACAGAGAGACAGGGGTCCGGCGTGGACGTCGACTTTGTTCGGACCAGCTGGATTTTGCGCGGGCCGGAGAGCCGCGTGGAAAGTGATTGTGATTTTGGCCGGAGTGCCTTACACGTGTGATTATAGATTTGGCTGGAGGCCAGGAATGCACTGGAGGTGCAAAACTCAATTAATGTACATATTTTGTAAATACGCTAGTAGAATAAAAGTTTTTTTTTTTTTACGTTCATTAATCCAGCGTATTCTCATTGATTTCTGGGGGGAACAGGGCGGCTAGGACTTAGCCATTGTTCGGCACGCTATCCGAGTAGACTGAGCAGGAAGTCGAGTTGCCCAGTTTATGATACACTTATCACATACCTTTACGTAAGTATTTATGAAATAAGGCATAGAATAATAAATTTCCGCGCTTTCATGTGAACCACAGATAAATATCATAGAACAAAAAGAGTATAAAGGCATCTACTGAGATATTTCAGCCTAAAGATAAAATTTATCCAAAATCGCGAAAAATACAAAAACAAATGAAATATATGCTTACCTTTCCATATATCACAACATTTACAGATCCTCGAAGAATGATAAACCACGATTTCCCTTCATCTCCTTGATTAAAAACTAAAAAAGGAATTCATCAGTATTTTGTATTGATTAGATAAAGAAGGCATCGTTAGGGGTTATATTACCTAACATATTATAACAATGGTTAATTTCATCAGGAGCTATACGAGTAACTAAACTATGTTTATCAATTTACGGACAGCATCTATTTATGATACCGAATATTAATTTATAAATATGCAGTTGCCGAGTAGCAAATACGTCTGCAAAAGCAGTCGCACTGTTATGAACTGACCAATGTCAAAATGGATTAAAGATTAAGTCAAATTAAAACAAAGATTACATTGCTATCCGTAACAAAAGTGTTATTCATATACATATATCTATATATACACATACATATATACATTTACATACATACAGATCTATATAAAAAAAATCTATATACTCAAACTTATTTCGCAGATAAAGCATGATCGATTGTATGGTCAAAAGAAGTTTCGATTTATTTTACGCTCGAATTCTTTTACCACTCCGTCATCGTCATGATTACTACAGTGATGCAGGGAGAGCTAAGGGTCAGAAGCCTCCGTCAGGATTGTATTAAAATTAAGTAGGTTGGACAGTGTTCGAAGCAAAATCATCAGAGGGCATTAGCTGGTACGATGAGAAAAAGAAATGAGTCACCCACAAAACGCCCGAGTAGATCACAGTTATCAGAGCTTCGGTGTCAGTTGTCTCAGCTCGGAATTGTGGGATAATACTGAAGGGGCTCGTATTTTAAGTAAGTAACAGGCAAAGACGTCTTATTCGTGGACGATAATTTTCACAAGAAGCGAAGTAGCAGTCGCTCGAGTGCATGAAAGTGACAGCGTCAATCAAATGGTATGACTTGTGGATTTATGGAACCGCGTGGATTTTTCAAAACCTGATTAAGAAGATACGCTTGCGGTCAGGGACGCCTCTTCACCCCTTTGGTTTACACCATTCTTATATATTAAGAATTGTGTTACAATTCTAATAACAGTTGTGTTACAATTCTAACAACTGTTGTGTTACAATTCTAATAACTGTTACAGTTGTGTTACAATTCTTAATAACACAAATGTTTTATTACTATTGTATTAACCAGAAAACGGCCATTTAAACGGCTAAATAGACTTGGGTGCTTTCTGTTCTGAATAGGTACAGCAAAAGTTAAAATGAAATGTATCAGATCCTGCCCTTGTTAATGAGTTTAATTATGTTTTTAATCGAGGGGTGAGGGCATTGGCGGCTACAAGTGTGGGGGGGGGGATAGGGGCAATTGCCCCTCCCAAAAATGCCCGACGTATTTTTTTTTCATAGCCTAAAATTATATAATCGTAGACCTAATACTAAATGAGTTTAAATTTAAAATGAGACAATGTTTATTTCTTATATATATATATATATATATATATATATATATTTATATATGAAGAGATGCTGATGAAGAGATGCTGTCAAAAACCTATTTTTCTCTTTTCATGTTTTTAGTTCCTGGTTGTAGTGGTTTTGAGCATATACTGGTTTTTCTCTTTCAACTTTGCCTTATTCTTTATATATATATATATATATATATATATATATATATATATATATATATATATATATATATATATATATATATATATATATATATATATATATATATATATATATATATACCATCAACATATCCAGGGAACCCAAAACTAAATTTGGGTTACTATAAATTCCTACACGGTGTAGATATTTACCTGTTCAGACAGGCCAGTCTGACACAGGTCAAAGCTGCAACTGCTTCAGATCTAGGTGCACTGGGGATCTTACGAAATGAGTCCTTTACATTAGGGTTTGATGGTTTTTCAAACCCTGTTTTAAAAAACCGGTTTTTAAATTAAATTTGTCACATTTGAAAACCGGTTTTTAAATTAAGAAAACCGGTTTAAAAGATTTCAAATTATTATGTAAAAATTAATTTTTAACTTATTTGATTTGCTATTCATTCTATGCAACAGGCAGCAGACACATTTTTTTCAACGTTACGAGTTGCGTTGGCCAGTGCTTGTGCATTGTGCACTGCGCACGTGGAAAAGACGTGCCTATCCGACTTATTTCATCACAAGTCACGACCGTTTCGCTTTATCTTGTAAAGTGAAAACTGGAAACAAAAATATAAAGTTGCTATAGTTGGTAAAAATAACGTAAGTATTAAGTATGTTTCTAATTTCTATGTTTGTATTTTCTATTTTACATTTTAAAACTTTAATTTTAATATATAAATTTCTTCTCGCAAAAATTAATGTAGAATAAAAAGCTCTGGCTTCTGTCTAATGGGATTTTAAATAAAACACAGGGTGTTAAAATAATCCATATTTTCTTTCGCAACGTTTCGAATGTAATTTGTAATCCTTAATTTTTTTTTATATTTTGACTTTGATATTGATTTCTTTTTTGTCATTTTATATGAATTAAATAAAATATTTTATCCTATTGTATATCTTTTTTTGACAAAAATTCAAAACCGGTTAAAACCGGTTTTTTTTTAAAATCTGGAATTCGAAAACCGGTTTTTCAAAAAGTAGGTTTTTGTATAAACCCTACTTTACATCTTTTATTCCTGATATCATCTCGCATTTTTCCTTCATATTTGCTTCTCATAGGATTCTTAAATTTTCGTTTCGTTTAACCTTAATTTTTCGTTTAGACGAAAGAGATATTTATATAATAAGTTTCTAAAAGACTTTGGTTATAATTTTCTTATCAATTACATTGATTTTCCACTGCCTTTTAACACTAATAGTTTATCTCAGTTTGAATAAACACAAAAACAATAAAACACCCGAATAAAACATTCTCTTTATAAGGTTATAACCCTTTTAATGATCACTTCCCAGAGTGATATCAACTCACTCCGCTTAATGAACAATACAAAAAGGAGAGGCTTACGGACTGTTCCGACTTTTGGGTGGGACTCGAAGACTAGCACTCCTGCCAGCTCCCTTTTCACGCTATTGGACAGGTGGGACAAGGCTTTTATGTGCAGCAGCTCTTCATAAATGATTTCCAGATCCTCTGCGGACCGCTCTCCAAGCCTGTGAGGACGAATAGATCACCCTTTTCAATTAAGATATGGCTATTACAAATTCATACGCACATGCAATGCTTAGTGATTACTCCGGATACCCGGAAACAATTATCTGGTGAGATAAATAAAAGATCAAACTATTAAGAGATGAGCATTAATATTTTAATGATGGGTGCTCAAGTAAGATAAGGTCCGGGCGAGGAAACGAGCTCAGTTTTAACACTCGTTTATTCGTAATTACTCCCACGACGGGATGTTTCAGCAGGCTCGTGCATATTTCAATAGTCCTTTTGTTTTTTTAGAAAAAAAATTGCAAGAACTTTTTATATACCATGTTTTTAAATTTTCTTTTGAATCATATAAACTTGACAGTTCTATGTATTAACAAGCTAAAAACCCGCACTTCGCTACAGAGTACATTCAAATTAAATACAACGGTCAATGTATGGAATTAATGCCAAAAAAAATAAATAAATTAAAATATATATATAATGAATACCACGATCAATGTATACAATTAATGTAAAATATATATATATATATACATATTTATAAAAAAATCGTAAGGGATATTTTTACTGACAAAATAATGTAGAAGAAAATATTCAAATTAAATCTAATAGGACATACTAAAGAATATAGTACAGTTAATATAGTACAGTTTGAGGAACATATCTTTTACTGCATTTTAATATTTTTTTGGATGATGTTCAATCGTCTGCCGCATTACCACGAAAAAAAAAAATTTTTTTTGTTTATTTCGTTGATATGTATGTGACGATAAATTTATTTAAAGCACCAGAAAAAGAAATCACGTGATCGGCATTTAATAAATTAAATTCTGAAATTGATCTTTAAAAATTCACCAAAAATCAGAAAATAGAGGTAAATATTCGAAAAAGATTTCATTTTAAAGGAATTTTTATGATCTTTCTCGTGATATAAATTTTATAACCCTCAAATTATTATTTTAAATGCAAACTGAAAGAAGGTTACTAAAACAGCTTAAAAATTTAATTTTAAAAAATCTAAAAAGAATTTTTCAAAAATCTTTCTTAGAGCACCCCTACACTTTAAAAAGAATCGCCATGCAAAATTTCAGCCATTTAGGTAGAGCGGTTTGGTCTGTACGTTGTATGTCAGTCAGTCAGTCAGTCAGTTACGGAACTGTTATATATATAAATACTTTTTAAAAAAATTTTTGATGAATTATCCCATCAACTTGAAAGAAAATGATCAAATGCGTAATAAAGATGTATCAAATGAGTAATCAGTCGTTTAGCTCAAGAACTGTAAGTTAACTTGCGTTTAACTTTTCATTCCCGTCCCGGCCGATAGATGGCTGCACCATTCTACAAAACAAAATTAACTGAAAATAAATTCAATCTGCTTAAAGATGGCTAAAAGTATTAAAAGAATGCATTGTGATCGTGTTCTGAGCTATTCTAAAAGTTTCAAATGTCTAACTAGTCAGGAAGTTAGTTAAAAATCGATTGCAAGATTTGTACTGGACAAACACACATACAAACAAACAAACAAGAAAGAGAGTTAATAAAAATACGGTAAAAATTACAATAATCGAGACAAAAATATAGATTACAATTTAAAGAAATAAACAGTTGCGGAAATAACATGCATGCACACTGTTATCCACATTATTAATATGCCCATTAGACGGGCTCAAGTAAAATGATGTCTTTCAAACGATTCTATTTTTACACCACACAAAATTTGCTATCAGTGGGTCAAAAATACAGAAGACAGTTTGAATAGCAAGAGTTGTAAAACCGTAGCGAAAATAATAGGATCATTCACATTATACAAACACTATTAATATACCCATTTGAAGCTCTTAATTATGATAATAAGGCAGTGATAAAACTAGTTGCGCTTCAATCTTCATTAATTAAAACCACTCGGGGTGTTAGGAGCGGACTCAAGAAACTATTTCCAAGCGTGTATTCTTACAACAGGCAAAATATACAATCATGAAGTCAATAACATGGCTGACAGTTTGACGCACTGTCAAAAGTAGTAAAAAAACAGTTGCTATAATAATAACACTCATTTTTAATACATACATTATAAGAAGTCAAGTTAAATAAAGTTTGGAGAGATAAAATAAGCTGAATTTTACCACATATAAACCCCGACTTATACCACTCGAGGTGTTATAAGCGTGTTTAAGCTCTTTTCATATTGCGTATTTTTTACGACAGCTATAACTTTCAAATCATATAGTCAAAAACATAGATGGCAGTTTTACTCAATATCTCTAGAGCAGTTGCGAAACTGCTTATTAGTGATGAGCATATGATGCGCTAGAACATGCACATCATATGCTCATCACTAATAAGCACATCAGAAGAGCTTGAGTAAAATAAGGCTCAGGCAAAACGAGCCGAATTTGGACCCTGAAAAATCTGTATTTACAATAACTCGGGGGTGTTACGAGTGGGCTCGAGTTACTTCAAAACACATGTATTCTTACAAAAAAAAAAATTACAAATCATTCAGTCAAAAATATAGATAACAATTCGACTCAATATCGAAAATTGTGAAAAAGCTGCAACAATAACAGGAATATACACATTAAAGACATCACGCATTAGAAGAGTTCAAGCAAATTAAGGCTCTAGTGGCAAAACTGAATTTTAACTCTAATAAATCCATAACTACTCCCACTCGAGGTGTTATGAGCGGGCTCGCGCTGTTTTCAAACATGTCTATTTTTAGAGAGAGCAAAATTTACAATCATGGAGTCAAAAAAAGTGTAGAAACAGTTCAGTGTAAAATATAATATAGTTATTGCGAAAATAACAGAAACACACCGCCCCTTAAATTCCACACGACGTATGAATGGAAACTAGTTTCGAACTAATGATTATAGTTCTTCAGGGCGGGCAGCTTTAGGGGTGATTGTTGCCACGGACAATTCCCAAATGCTAATGAATCGTCCTTGAAGGCCATTTCTCCCAATGATTAAGAATAATATTAACTATTTCGGAACTAGCTGCCCTTCCTTTTGTTATTGTCGATTTTAAGGAGCTGTGCGTTTCTGTTATGCGTATTATGTAAGCTTCTACTTTGTAATAATTTCGAAAATAACCCATACGATAAGTTACTACATGTGAATTCACATTATATAAAAAAGTGGGTAAATCTATGTAGCATTCAAACCGAGTTTATTTTTCTTTTTAATTTTATCAAATGTAGAAACTATAACACTTAGCAGTCCCATGTTTGTAAGATTGAGATGTCAGTGATGAGATTAGACATAGATAAAAAAGAATTTCGCTAAAGTAGCGCCACTGGTTACCAAGTTGCATATATTTCTTTATATATCATTTTTAAGATTTCTAATTGAGATTACAGAAAGGAAAAAAGAATTTTTTCACATTTCAGTTCAATTTTATGTCTGCTATAAGAAAAATCTTTTAATTACGCCAAAATTTTATTTATGTAAACAAGCTACTGACTTTAAAATGCGTCCCAAAGGAAGTTGGTTTATTGATATATTAGGAGTGGTTACTCTTTTGCTACACGGGAATTCATTAGACCGGGCACTGAGCATGCGCAGAAAGCAATTTTTTTTAAAACTGTAAATTATCGCAAATTAAACAATTTCCATCAGGTTTAATCTTATATTTCACAAACATAATTATCATAAAAATGGCAGAGAGAGATCTAGAGACTCCTCGAAATAAACGTGTTTATCATTAAAACATGCCACTGAGCATGCGCAGAAACCTACAAGGGACCTACAAGTGGAAACGGATTCTGAACGGCTCTAAAAATTCACGTGAACAGCGGGGCTTGAACCCATAGACTGTAGCATGGAGTGCATAACCATTAAGCCCTGTCCGACTGATCCAAAAAAGGTTGGAAATATTGCAGTATCTATATATTTAAGTTGCTAAGCCGACTTTTGGGGCAGTCCGGGAGAGAAAACTACTGCATCAATTTACTTCATTTTGGTTTTAAACGAAAGACTGTAATCTGTAGATTTGTCAAATTTGGTTTTTGTAACCGCAATTTCTATTAATAAGCGATAATTTACAATTAAAAATTAATTTCTGCGCATGCTCAGTGGAATGTTTAAATCTGTCTTTAGAAACTCACTGTTTCTGCGCATGCTCAGTGGCATGTTTTAATGATAAACACGTTTATTTCAAGGAGTCTAGATCTCTCTCTGCCATTTTTATGATAATTATGTTTGTGAAATATAAAATTAAACCTGATGGAAATTGTTTAATTTGCGATAATTTACAATTTTTAAAAAAAATTGCTTTCTGCGCATGCTCAGTGCCATTTTTAAATTTGGCTTTAGATACTAAGCACGAGGCTGCACACATTAATTTTTTTCTGCACATTTTTATGATTTTCTACATTTGGAAATGATGTGTTGAGTATAATTTGTGTATTAGTACATTTATTTACTATCTAGCCGTCATGTTTTGACGGGTACCAACTAGTTTAGAAATATAGCACAACAACCAAATAATATTGTCATGACAAGAATTCTTTAATAAATTCAGATATGTTTTTTCCTAAAAATAGTGAGGAATAGATAATTACGAGTCTCGAATTCACAAGACTCACAATGACTAAACTCACAATGTTATGCTCACAATTAGAGTGAGGAAAATATTCGAGCATTTTGAAAATTGCTTTGAAAGACGGAAAAAACCAAACGAAACCGCTGTCATTAAAAGAATTATTTGATGAACACGGGGAGGTTTCCTTTAAATACAATGAGGAATAAAAAATGACTTTTCTCGAATTAGGAGTTTCTTGAATGGTGTTTTATTAACTACCTTCAAAGGAATATTCAACTTGGGGTAGAAAGGAAGTCCTAATTCAGGAATGATGAATGGCCAAGTGTTTGACGGATAATAATGGAATAACTCTTTTACAATGACAATACATAAAAAAATACTAAAATTAAACTATATTCAGTAAATTTTTTTAAATCAATAATTTTCTCTTAATTTACTTTAAAAGTTCTATGCAGTGATTTAAAACATTTTTGCCCAAATTCCCAATATGGATGAGACATGTATAAAATTCTTAAACCACAGGAAAAAAAAAATTTTAATTCTCATTCATCAGGAGTTTAGGCAATATTCAATGTACTTTTTTTTTTAACAAACAAAATTACAGTGACGCAGCATAGAAAACAAAGAAATTCTTTAATCTCTTTCCAAAAAGAACTAAAATATCGATGAGAAAAACACTGATATTTTTTAACATTAGCTAATTATTATCCTTCCCCTGATATCGGTTTTGGTTGCGCCACGATAATATTAGAGTAGTCTAGAAGCATGAGAACAATTTGATAGTATTAGAATAATTTATAACCTCTTCAGGAAGTAACAATATGATTTTATAAAGAGAGACTGACACTTTTATTTTTAAACTTTCAAAATGTGATTTACAAAAAATGTTACTAAATCGAGAAAATCATCTGTACGCGTACGCGAACTGAAAGTTTGTGCTTGAAAATGTTGGCTAAAATAGGATTGTTAAAAAAAAAAACTTGAAAATACAATACAAACTTAAAAAATTGGAAAAAAATACAAACTATACATAAGTTGAAAATACAATCATCAAACAGTTCACATACCTCTCAACATATCAAATCTGTCAAGTCCTGGAGTCAGTTTCAAGTTGACAAATATTTTACACTAAGTATAACCAAGTTAGGCAAAAAATATTCCATTCAATGGACCACGCATCACACAATCATGATACGTAGAAATAAGATTACTCGTATACACAGTGTGTAAGCATGATCTTGCAAGTAAATAGTTTGCCCTTTGAAGGAAATATATAAAAATCGTCACGTAAATTTGTCTCACACCCAGCAAATATCTCTGAAGAAATTAGAGGCATACAAGAATGGAAATTTCTTGAATCCCATGAATAAACTTTTCCCGGAGTAGATCAACTAAATATTTACGGAATATAAAGCAGAAAATTTTGAGAACAGTAGTTTTGGTTAAGAGGACTTATTTCCATAATATTACCCAAGCTTCTTAATAAATTACGGCATAAAATATGTTTTTGCATCAGTTCCAGCTCAAATTTTTTTATCGCCTCAAAAAATCAGCTATATACTCTGAAATACCAGTTGTATTAGCATATTCGGGAACTTTTGACAGTGCAAATTAAATTAATTTCAGTAAACCTGGAAAATTAAGTAAATGAGCCATGCTACACTAACTTTGTCTCATACCGCCTTACATTCAGCTGCACATTTTCCGTACGTAGGTTTTATTCCAAGCACGATTCACTGAGGAAGAAGCACAAATTACAGAATGAGATACTAGTAGGCAGGCTGATAATGACCAGAGTAATCCCGATCGCAGTCCGTTTCTTTCCAGAAAGGTTGCGGCGAAATGCAACTGGAGCTTCACTACACTTGTTGGCATCACGTCACGCAAGTTGGAAGCACGTGTGATGGGCCAAATTGGAATCGGCAACCCCCCACGTGCTGAGTCAAGATCTCCTTCCGTTAACTCCGCCCTTCCGGTCATATTGTATACTTATTCTAGGGTACGATTCATTGCACGTAAAGCTATTGTGACAGGGAAAATGTATCATCATTCGATACAATAAACCTTACACGCGTGAAATGCATGGGGTCAGCTAGATAAGAGAACCTAAAAGTGCGTCTAAAAAGCATCAATAATTAAAAAACAAAAATATTTAATATACAGTCGAACCTCCATATATCGAACTTCCCCATATCGAAATTTTCTATATATCGAACTCTTAGCAAATCTCCATGTCCATTACATAGAAAAACTATTTCCATACATCAAAAAAATCTCTATAAATCGAAATTTTTTATCAAGACATATTGGGAGATTTCATGCCAGTTTAGAATAAAATCTCACAATTTTTGGCCTTTGAAACAATACGTCGTAGACTTCAATTCGCGGAAAATGTCCCTGATGAAGTTTTTAGTGGACTCGATAAACGGGAACATTTATATAATGAACTTTCTGCAAAACTGGCTGTTCAGCAAGATATTCGTGGTTTTTTTTTAAAAGAATGCAACTGTGATCATTGTAACCACTGTCTGGATTATTGTTTATTTAAAAAGGTATGTAGTACTCAATAAATCTTTCATATTAATTCATTTTTTAGTTATTAACTTTCATTTAATGTGATTCGCATATAAATTGGAAATGGAGTTTCGTATACGAAAATTAGCTTTAATTTTAATGTTTTAGGAGAATTATGATAAAACGAAGATCAATTCTATATATCGAAATTTCTATATATCTAATTTTTTTCCGGCAATTTGCTACTTCGATATATGGAGGTTCGACTGTATTTGAACTTGCATTGTTGCATAGGGCTTTTTGTCTTAGTAAATGATGCAAGGTTTTCGTTTTGCCTGCTTTATTTTTTATTACTAATTTCAAAATATCAACTTGTTCTTAAATCCTGTAATTTTTCCAAAGTCAGGTTAAAGTTGAATGCTATAATAGTACTCAGAAGTCTGAAATAAAGGTCATATTTACTTTTACCCCTATGTAAATATATACTCATGATCCACGCTAGCGTATACAGAAACAAAATTTGTAGATTCCAACTCTAACCTGTTATACTTTTTTTTATCGAATCCAAAACCATCAACACATTTTATGCACACGGAATATTTATAATTCAGTTATTTGATGCAAAATATTTCTTCTTCCATCAATTATTTATAGAGTCAACATAAAAATATATAAATTTGTTTTACCATTTAAGTAACTATATTTTATCAATTGATTTACATAGAAGAGAGCTTATTTCTTCAGCCAAATTACGCAGACATGTCGTAGCATTTCTCTCGTTTCTCCAATATTTAGCAGCTACCTTTCATGTATGTAACTACAGGGCCCGATTATGAATGCTGGCCCCTGGGCAGATGCTATTTGGGGAGCCCCCCTTACGAACATTTATAAAAATAAGATTTGATTTTAGTTTAGTTTGGTTTGGAGCGCTACTGTCAATTTTTGCTACACAAGGGCTAATTAGACCGGGACCTACTGCTTAAAGCCGATTCCGAACGGCTACAAACGTCCATGCCAAAAGTGGGATTCGAACCCACAGACTCTGGTACCGAATGCCAGCGCCCTTGCCATTCGGCCATCGTCCGGCTTATAAAAATAAGAACTATCCATGGGCTATACATACTATTAGAAGTATTAGGTGCATACACTAAGGGGGTTTTGGAGCCCCCTGGAATCGGGGGGCCCTGGGCAAAGTCCCGATTTGCTCATGCAATAAAAAGGCCCTGTGTAACTATATGATTACAGTTAGTGCCGTAACTAGGCAGGGGTAACAGGGGCACGCGCCCAGGGTCCACTTGGAAGGGGGACCCAAAATGCTGTATTTATTTTATTTTCCCAAATCTAATTAATAAAAGGTCCAAATGCAAATTCTTGCCCAGGGCTCATGAATGGCTAGTTACGGCACTAATTACAGTCATCATTTACGTTGCATTTTAACTTTCGTCTATATAATATTCTAAATATTTCACACATATTTTTCACTTATTTATTTTAACATCTATTGTGACAATTTTTTAAATATAAATAAAATAAGCACAAATAAATCTATCCATAAATCAATAGTGTCAGTTTAATATATTTTAATGTGATATATGCAGAACTAAAAGTTTTATTTCCTTTTATCAAAAGCGAAACACTATTAACTGTCGTCAATAAATCTTACAAAGTAATTCATTTTTCAGATTAACAGATTTCACAGAATGAGAATTGTTTCCCTCTGTGTGTACAAATTATTTTCCAAAACAAATCTAAACGTAAACAATTTTTATAAATTATGTTAAAAACATACCTGCCATAGTAGCAAAATCTTTTAATAATGTCGACACCTTCGTACTTCCTAGTATTTCCGGCAATAAATTCATATTTCAACAAATTCAGAGAGTCGTGTAAGCATAGCTGAAATCACCTTTTTAATGGTCGTTATACGAGCACAAGAGTGTCAAAATTTCGGAAAGTTATCAACGTTTTTGAACTTGGCGTGTTAACTTACGAAAGATGAACTGAAAAGCAGAAGGAGGTTAACGTTTTTTTTCATGACAACAGCCGCTGTGTGCCTGAGACGATGACAGGCTTCAGAGCGGAAATAAGATGGAAGCACTAATTAGGGTAATTTAAGGGTTAATTACGCCTCGAGGGATTGATCTGATCACGAATGAAAACATAATTGTTTTAAACGCTGAGAATAACAAGTGGCATCAGGTGGCAAAAACGCAATAATCTCGGAGGAAGGAAAGTTCAGATGGTTAAGCTGATTTCGAACATACTTTGGTATTTGTTATTAGTTCCCCATTTTATATACTAAATAATAGGGATGCTTTAATATCAAGATAAATATCGAAACTTCTTGTTCTGGAAATGGTTCGTTTATTAAGGCTATTTATAAAAAAAGTACCCCCCTCCCCGCCTTCTTTTTTTTCTTCTTCATTCTAAGGCCCATTTAATATTTCCCGTGTTTTCCTTATTCCATTGTTTCAACTCTTTGTTTGCTTCTGGTGTCGGCAATCACAGTTTCGCTGTTGTGAATGGAATGGCAACACTGCCGCTTTCCTTGTTTTGGCTTACTTTGAAAGGTGTTTACTGCTCTGCTCCGGAGGAACAAAGCTGAATTTGAAAGATTTTTTTAAAAATTGTACTCCATAACAGAGAAAGAAATTTTACACCTTGGGGCATTTTTCGCTTTTTAAAAATCTGCACATAATATTTTGAAATTTAAATTATTCGGGGGGAAAAATTTGGTATAGAGTTTTAAACGCTCCTAAATTCCTTTGGTGGACGAAATTTATAAAATAAATCCTGTTGCAAGGTAAAAAAAAGTTCAGGCTCTCTGAAAATGCCACTTTTATTGTATTATCAGCATTTATGTAGCTGTAAATAGTAGCATATTTTCTCCATAGGTTAACATTGAGGTGAGTGAATCCAATAGGGTTAGTACACACTAGCCTTAATAAAAAAAAAAAAAAGTTTTCTAGAAAATGTGTAGTTTGAATTATTTGTGAATTTATGAGGAAAACATTTCTATCATTGAGACTGTCAAAAGCAAAATCAGATTGATTCGGCACAGCTAGATATTGTCAGTATTGCTAGGATAGAAATAAAAGTAGACTTAAACAACTCTAGTAAGAAACTTAGCAAAGCTATAGAAGGATATGTAAAATCATTTTATATTTAATTGTGATATCACAAATTAAGAATAAGCTCAATCGATAACACCTGGATATGAAAATAATCATTTAAAAACATATATAGCACTTGTTAATTGGTCTAAAGTGTGACAATCACCTGTTGCAACGCAAGGGTTAAATTAACCTGAACTTCTGGATCTACTTAAAACAGATCCCGAATGTTCAGAAACACCCATATTTTATGCGGGATTTGAACCCCTACACTCTGGCTATAAAGATTAGAGCTCAGTCCTACGGATATTGTCTGAATTGCATAATACTGAATTAAAAAGTCATAAAAATATTAATTTGGCCCTCTATTACTAATCTTTATTACATATTGACTGTAATTACTCAATACTACAATTTAAAATTTCGGATCTTATTCCATTTTTTTCAGTTTGGACTTACCTAGAAATCAGAAAAGTGTATATATATATATTTTTTTTTTTCAGTTTGTTAAAGAGCAAACCCCTACCTTGTTAATCTATATATATAAAACAGTTCCGTAACTGACTCACTGACATACAACGCACAGACCAAACCGCTGGACCTAAAGGTCTGAAATTTTGCATGGCGATTCTTCTTATAGTGTAGGGGTGCACTAAGAAAGATTTTTGAAAAATTCTGTGATTTTAAGCTGTTTTCGTAACTTTTTTTAAGTTTGCATTTAAAATAATAATTTGAGAGTTATGAAATTTATATCACGAGAAAGATCATAAAAATTCCTTCATATTGAAATATTTTTCGAATCTTTATCTCTATTTCTGATTTTTAGTGAATTTTTAAAGATTAATTTTTAGAATTTAATTTATTAAATGTTGATCACGTGATTTCTTTTTCTGGTACTTTAAATAAATTATCGTCACGTGCATAACAACTAAATAGACAAAAAAATTTTTTTTTCCTTCCTAATGCAGCAGACGATTGGACATTATCCAAAAAATATTAAAATACAGTAAAAGATATGATCCTCAAACTGTTTTTTGTACATCAATTGTATACATCGATCATCGTACTTATTATAAATATATATATATATATATATATATATATATATATATAGGCATTATTTGCATACATTGACCGTTGTATTTAATTTGAATATACTCCGTAGCGAAGTGCGGGTTTTCAGCTAGTAAAAAGTAAAACAAGAGCTTTATATGACGGAAATGTGACACGCTGAACTGAACTTCTTTATAATGGCAATGATTACACTGAAACTTTAAACAGAAGCTGCCACAAAAGAAACAGTTTACCCGAAAATAATCATACGAATAAAATAGTGGTAACATTCCTCGCTTCAAATCTCATGTTTTATGCGCAATGCTTCATTGGCTAATATAAAAGGCATTTTTATCTACAAAATTACTCATAATTACCAACAACACAACCCATGCATACACGCATTAATACAATAACTCAGTTTTTGAATCACCTAAAATTAAATAGTTTACTGGCTTTGTTCTGGACAGTGTACATGCTCTAAACATCGCATTTCATGTACTCATTTTTGACTAGAAACTATAGACACGATTCGTACTTTCCCGACAAGACGGCAAGTGTTTGGCACAACGTTATTAAATAACATTGCGGAGTTTCGGTTCACAGAACATATACATATGAACGGACTGTCCAGTGCTGATAATGATTGAGGAACTGAAAAATATCATTACTGTCACATGCATCAAACAAGAACTAAATTGTAAGTATGAAAGCTGACGATTTTTAAGCACAGCAGTCGTGATTTCGGTAGGACTGGAATGGTTGGCGAATAGGGATGCGACATCGATGTCGATGTTTTCAAAGCATCGATTTATTGAAGCCGATGCTTTTTTAACATCGATGTTTTGTGCTCGATGTTTTACGTTGTTTCGATGTTTTTTTTTAAATGAAAATGTACCATAATAAAAAGAATGTACCACCTAGCATAATTTTCACACTCAGTAAATGTAGTCTGAATTCTGAAAAGGACGAATACAAAAGGGGGAACGATTCCTTAGCAAACAGACAAATGGCAATCAACAACCAATGAAACAATCAGAGCGCTTGGAATGTTCCTGACACTCCAGAACCTTCCATGTGGTTTTATTTTATAAATAGTATATACACGAGAGCAGCCATTTAAGTTTTTGTTTTGTTCTGGTTTTATATAAGTTAATGTTAATATTATTAGTTAGATGCCTCCGAAAAGTACCGTTTGGAAATATTTTTGAAAAACCTCTGACAAATTGGTGAAATGCAATATTTGCCTTAAGTCCTTCAAAACTTCTGGTAATACCACGAATTTATCTGGACATTTGAAAGCAAAACATGGCGATATTTACAACGAGAATTTTGAGTCATCAATGTAGCCCAAGGCAAAAGCAACCAAGTTTTCGTCATTTGTGTCAGCCCAATCACAGAGTAAAATTAAATCCCCCCCCACGACTAACGAAGTAACATTAATGTTAGAGGTTACTAAACCAGTTTTAAAAAATGGATGTTCTAAAACATCGATGTTTAAAAACATAGATGGTTTTTGGGCGATGTTTTATTAGCATCGATGTTTTAATATTGAATATCGATGTTTCAAAACATCAATGTTTTGTTATCGATGTCGCATCCCTATTGGCGAATAGGTATGAGAGTGCTTGCTAGGTCATAACTTATTACAAATAAAAAAATTTTGCTCAAATGTAAAATATTGGAAACGTTTTTTAGAAAGACTATGTTTGCATAAAGTGTTAAAAGGCCACGATAATGATATGCACAGAAATATTTTAAAATGGTATCAGCTCCTACATTTGGTAAATCCTGATTCAACAGGTATTTTGAGTTAGTGACACAACAAAGGAGTTTTGGGACAACGACCTTAAACACCAGATATTTTTTTAAAAAATGGTTAGTTTTAGCAAAACAAGTCAAATATCGCATTATTGGATCACTCGGTGACAAAACTTTCAATTTGCTTACAATCGAAAAGGGTTGTGTACGAGATTTGTTCAAAGCTTTAAAAGATTTTTTTTAATGAATATTCCGAAAAACAAAAATTTAGCTTATTGCCAAATCAAAATTATAACTCCTTCCTCCAGAAAATTAGCATGTATTATACAAGGGTCTTTAAATGGAGTTGCCAGTATATAAATACAGTGTTCACTTTTTATATCGAGAGTGTAGGTATAAATGATTAAATTTGAATCATGGAACCCAAATTACTTTAATTTTCTAATTCTGGGAATTTTCTAATTTACCTATAGAATCCGACTAGCATAAACTTTTTCCAGAGTGTCACTTTTCCCCATATATTGCTCAAAAAGAAATTCTTAAATGCCCTGAAAGCGAGGTGTATTTTACTAACATACATGTAACAAACTGTAAAGACCATGGCTATAGATTATTTTAAGTAATTATGTTGGTACCCGAAGCAAATTACTCCATTTTAGAAGGTTTTAGGGAACAAGCGCTCTAACACTCGGTTTCACAAATAGCAGGTTTATTTCATGATGAGAATAGTATGTGTCCTAAGGAATGTTATCACTCATATTACCCACACCACATATATTTTAATCTTATTTCTATCATTCATATCTTACTCTTGTAATTACCACCTTTAGCAATATAAAAAAAAATATTTCTTTGAGTTTCTATTCGTTGAGGAAGAATCAAATTTTTACTATTATTTTTCCAACATTTCATCCCGATTTGTGTTTAAAGTGACAGCTTGATTTTAGCTTTAATTTATTTTATGTTTCTCAATGTTTCAGTTTATGCAATATCAAATTCAGCGGTGATGACAATTTTAAAATTACGAATAACTTAAAATGGCATAATTTTAAAATACACTGTCAAATCATGTTTGTATCATCGATAATTTCATTTTAGGAGTATTTAAATGCCTGAAATTTGTAAAATCACTACTTCTTTCTCTTAAAGGTGGTAACTTTTCTGGTATTGTTAGTCGAATTTCAATGTATACTCTTCAGTTAAAAAGCATTATGCATCAGTTTAGTGTGTAACTAAAAATACCGGTAAAGTTACCAGTTTCAAAAGAGAAAAAAGAGTGAATTTTACGTATATACTAATTACTGTCGTTTAAGTACTCTTAAAATGAAACAACCATTGATACATACACCATTGGAAAGTTTGACATGTTTATGCGCTTGAGAGAATTAATCAAAAACATTGCAGTGAAACTTACATTGCAATACAAACGATACAAGAAAAAAAATTGGTGCCAAGCTTGTCTTAACCGGAAGTCACATTTATATCGCTTCTATAGATAAACGAAGAATAGGAAAGAAAACGCATATTAAAAAAAGGCAGGATAATAAACTGTTAGATAACACGTAACAAAAAGAAAGAAAAGCTTGGGTTATCTCTAAAAATACACCGCCTAAGTAACTGGAGTGGGATATTAATGGCACTAACACCATGATATTGAGGATTAATGTTTCCATTTCAAACCACAGCGAGTAAAATAAAATAAAAAAGGGAGAAGGGTACTTCATAAACACTTCAAAAGATAGTTGAGAAGAAATTAGGCGTTTAGTGTACTTGTTTGGCGATATCCATCTACTGCGGATATATGTCTCAACCCTTCCTAAAAACCCCATTTCGAACCTGGGACTGAACAGATATAAGAAAAAATAAATAAAAAAGTAAACTTAAAGCTTTCAGCGCTAATAAAATCAAAAATCTTTCACATACCATTATCTTTCCTGTAGTACAAATTTTAAAAAAAATTAATTTTGTATGTTTAGTATTTAATGTCCAAAACATGGTTTCACTTGCAAGACTCTTCTTTCTCAAGTAGGATAGTACCCGTTATTACCATTATATTATGTACCATTATATTATGCACACTATCAAAAATGTCGCTGAACTCCAAAATGGAATAGAATATTTTTACCGCTTTCTAGATAGAAAGCTTCCTAAATATCACTATTTATACAATAAGCATTACTCACTGATCCCTATTTACTCTGCAAACACAATACAAAAAAAAAGTAGGGAAGAGGGACCGGAAGCACTTCAAAGTGCGCAGCTGTTTGTAACTTCCAAATAAATCCTTTTCACCCTCATCAGTTTCAACAAAAGTGGCCCATCGAACCCTCTCTATAGAAACATTCACCTACAAACATCGAGGAAAATTCAAAAGAAAGCTATTTCAAGCTATTCTTCGGAGTGACGGTTTTTATATTATTTGAAAAGCTTTAGTTTTCCCCGTAATAGCAAATTGCCTTTTTTTGATTTTTGTTCGCTTTAACCAAGTGAGATGGATAACATTTTGCCACAAAGTATTCAATAGAGGCTTACTTCGGGACGGTCGGTTTAATAGAAAGTTATTGACTGCTTGCATTGTAAAAATAAATGACACTTTTTTAGCAATAAAGCAAGAAATTATACTCCAAAATGATTTGAAACATTTATTTGCTGCTCATGGATAATACTTTTAATGCAGAAATATTTGTGATACAATGAAGGTTATTCATGCGCTAGACGATAGTGTGAGGTGAGACGTCATGCAATTGAATTTATTTATAACAATGTAAGTTTCGGATCAAATTAACGAAAAGTTAAGAATTTCCCGCTTTTAAAAATTGACACATTTATTGAATAAAATGGGAAGTGGTATTCTAAAATGCTTTAAAATATTTAATTACTATTCATAGATAGTAAGTACTTTTAAATGAAAAATATTTGGGAAATAATAAAGCTAGTCAGAGTATTTTCAAACCAAATGTTTGTAACTAAAAGATTTGTATAACATCGTTTTCATTCACATGCTGAAGAAATTCTTAATTAAAATATTTCTCTCTGAAAGACAGTATGAATGAAAAAAAAGGTAGTATTAATAACATTTTTGATAATACCATAAGAATAAGGGTACTTACTACATCATAGTTTATTTTTATTAAACAAAGATTTATGATCCGCGGACACAAAGTTCTACATCACTTAAATATCTGGTTAATCAACAGATGGCGCTATTTTTTACATAAAAGAGGGGTAATTGAAAACGGTGCGATTCATATACATACAAATAACTTTACACCTAATTAATGAACATTGTGTGATTAACTTCCACGTTTAAGACCTCAAATTAAAAACTTTGGAAGCACGAATACTTTGTATTTTTTAAAAAATGTTTTATCCTTTTAAGAGTAGATAAAACATACTAGGAAGTAACACTCATAGGAAGTGTGAAACAATCACATTTATAGATATAACAGTACTTTCCCCAATATGAAATTCTGTCGTTTGATTAAATGTAAATTGCTTCATACGATAAAAAAAATTCTTAAAAAGCCTTGAAAATATCCAAATTTTTATTCATTGATATTTCAGTTTTACCATATACATTCAGTGGAACCATATACAGCTCTAAACTTGTGTCTTCAAAAACTTAAAACAGTATAAAAAAAACTTTCTAAACCTAAGGCGAGGGAACGGTTTTCAATCCCAAGTTAATCTTTATTTCCAAAGCTTTTTTTTTTCAGATAAAACGTTTGTGCAAAAAAAATGGTCCTTGAGGTTTCAGGACCACAAATTTAGAGCAACCGTCTTAGACATAAACTACATAATAGTGAAGTAATGTCTTCTAAATAAACACTTTAAATTGTATGATAAACTGTCTTTATAACTGATAATTTGTACAGTCTTAATTGCAAAGAAAATATTGAAGCTTGATGAATTATATCAAAACACTCTGAAAATAGAAGATTCTTTGATACCGCAAATTTCCAACCCCTATGTCAAACTGCTGAAAATCACCCTCTCAGAATGTTTTTCTTTATCTAATCACATATGAGCAAATGTTTTTGATTTCAGTTTCCAGAATTCTAAAATAGATCTCTGAAAATGATGCGCGTATTTATCTAAAACCTTTTTGCTTTAGTCTCATTATTTAAATAATTTTTTTGCATATAAAGACAGTTTATTGCCGTGCGATCAGTTAACTCTAAAAAAGTTTAAAGTTTTAAAACTATATGCACTTTGTTTAAAAGTCATCTTTCATATGCCAAAATTAGAATTTAATAGATTAATTAACCTGAGACTAAAAAAATATTTAAAAGAAAATTTCATCATTGATAACAGTAGGATGGGAGAACTGCAATATCAAAAGTTGCCCTGCCATAGAAAAAAAAATACTTGTTAAATATTATATCCGTAGCAAAATGATCGGGAACAACTAAAGAAAGAAAATGCCTTTTCGATAATGAAAAATGAATTAAAATACTAATTAAAAATGAAATAAAATACACAACGCAACCGAAATGCATTGCCACATCTATATATTTAAATTGCTAAGCTGACTTTTTGGGCAGTTCGTGAGAGAAAACTACTGCATCAATTTACTTCATTTTGGTCTTAAACGAAAGATTGTAATCTGTAGATTTGTCAAATTTGGTTTTTGTAACCGTAATTTCCATTAATTAGCGATAATTTACAATTAAAAATTTATTTCTGCGCATACTCAGTGGCATGTTTAAATCTGTCTTTAGAAACTCACTGTTTTTGCGCATGCTCAGTGACATGTTTTAATGATAAACACATTTATTACTAGAAGTCTCTAGATCTCTCTCTGCTATTTTTATTTTTATGATAATTATGTTTGTGAAATAAGACTAAACCTGATGGAAATTGTTTATTTCGCGCTGTTTAGTTAGAGATAATTTACAATTTAAAAAATTGCTTTCTGCGTATGCTCAGTTTTAAATCTGGCTTTAGATACTCACTAAACACGATGCCGTTTAAACACATTATTTTCTGCTTATTATTATGATTTTAAACATTTGGAAATGAAGTGTTGAGTATAATTTGTGTATTAGTACATTTATTTACTATCTAGCCGTCATGTTTTGACGGGTACCAACTAGTTTGATATTAAATCTGACTAAAAAATATATGATCTGGTACTTAACATTGAAAATCTAATACGCGTAATGCTGCTTAGTTCTAACTGGAAAATGAATGTAAATTTTTAAAAAAATACATGTTATTATAAAATAAGTTTACAAAATACCCAACGATTTCGCCCTATAAAATGTCTCAGGCGCAACAGAATAGTCCGTAAATGAAAGAGCAGGGATGAAAAAAATTTTCCCTCTATGCAACCATACAAAAAAAATCTGAGGCTCGAAGTAATACTATATTTACTAAGCTAACATTGCTTAACAAAAGAGATTTACTGAGCAAATATGAGTATTAAAGATATTCTAAAGGATTAAAAAGAAAGAAAGAGACCAGGGAAAAAAACGTTTTCTCTACGGCATACAGCTGTCTAAAACTCTCTTTGTCATAAACGCTATAAATGAGACAAAGTAACATAACTGAAACGAATCATTCCCCGTCAAAAGAGGAAATCCCGAAAGTCGATTTAAGTTTCTCTTTGAGAGACGTCTTTTATATTACACAAAATAATTATTTGACGGGAAGAGCTGACATTTACTTCAGTTCACGCGTGAAAGAATGATGAGATATATCAAGGTGAAACGTCCGATTTTGATCTGAACGTCAACGGAAATTCCCAGTACAAGATTACTGACCGTTTAAAACACGATCTTACGCAAATTAAATTTGCCATCAGTTTCATGAACCTATTTCGCAGGCAGCCTAGCGATGCCTCAATTTTGCTTAGTTTCTTAGGAGGTGAAGAGTATCTGAATGACTCTTAAAGGTAGTTTAATATCTTCAACAGAAACTATCACAGATATATCGCACTTAGGCAAGGAAAGTGACACAGCTCAAAAAAGCAGCATTTGAGGAAAATCAATTTAAAGAATACTATACGGCTTGAACTAGCATTACAGTAAAACTGATACAACTGCCCTCAGATGGACATAATGCGAGACAGAGATGTGTCGCTTTTCGTGCACGATGGGGCACTTCACACATATTTTTACCATTTTTTAAAATTAACTTTCTTGTTTGTTTTTGTGTGTGTTAAAAATCTCGTACAAATCTCGTACAAATCTTGCAATCGATTTTTAACTAACTTCCCTACTAGCTAGACATTTGAAACTTTTAGAATAGCTCAGAACACGGAGACAATGCATTTTTTAAATACTTTTAGCCATCTTTAAGTAGAATTAAATTAATTTTCAGTTATTTTCTTGCAATTATTCTCAAATCTTGCAATCGATTTTTAACTAACTTCCCGACTAGATAGACATTTGAAACTTTTAGAATAGCTCAGAACACGTTGACAATACTTTTAGTCATCTTTAAGCAGAATTAAATTAATTTTCAGTTATTTTCAGTTAAGTTTGTATAAATCTTGCAATCGATTTTTAACTAACTTATTCTGTGAGCTATTCTGTGAACATATACAAGTTGAGGTCAAGTGTTCATTCAACTTCCACTTTTATTAGTCATAGTATTATACTAGATACTAAAACATTTAAGGCTCTTTATTTGTCTTACGATGAACAAGCTATTCTGTGAATATATACAGTTTCAGGTCAAACTTTAATATCAATAAAAATTACATTCGTCAAATTATTACCTGAATATTTTGAACTAAGGCAAAGGGTATTATTCAAAATGAAGTCATCGGAGCTAACAGTTTAATGGGCTAGTATATGATTTAGCTTAATGGGTTTGCATAAGAATCAGTTTTTAAAATAATTCATATACACTCAATGCCTTCAATTTACTATTCAAAAACTCCCATATACTTTTGAAACAAAACAAGCTCATTCATTTCTGCGTTTTCATAGAAGAAATACTATCAACCTTCAAGTTATATTGCAGTAAAATTTTGAACTTTTTACCCTTTTGAGGGTTTATTACTGTCACGTCTTTCTATTACAAAAATTACATAAAAGGTAAGCATATAAACCTCCGTTTCATTAACCTTTAGCACATTTCTAAACACGCATTTAGAAAATCTATACAAATTATGCGAGAAAAAAAGGGGATTTGTTCTGAAATTTAAACTTAAATATTGTTCACAAGTGTGATTTCGATGAAAGCAAAATTAAAACGATTGATGCGTCTATTTGCAAACGTCATACCAAAATGTGAAAATGTAAAAAAACCTAATTTATTTAATCTTATAAATGTTTCCGATCACTAATCCTTACAAATGAATTTTAAAATACACAGAACATACCTCAAATTTGTACAAAATTAACTCATTTTTCAAAGCCGTTAAAAAAAAGGCGCTTAATAAAACATTTCAAAGTCCCTTATCACGCTTATTTTGTCGTTGATATACTGCTAAATAAAACTAAGTTCAGTTATAAGATTTCTTGTCTTGCATTGTCAAATATTTAACTTGATTCAAATTTCATCTAGAAACATTTGTTTGTTTTACAAGTACAATTCAGTCTCAGAATATTTCAGGGTTTGAGAAGGAATCTTCGTACAACACGTACCATTCAATTAAAAAATCATTTTCAATCACATTTGGTACACATAGTTCACAGCTAATAGGGTTTTTCATAACTGTACTTACGGTTTTCGCAGAATCATTCTGAATATGGCGTCTGGAGCCAGCTGAAGCAATAGCGCTAGAGTCTCTGGCAACTCGGCTTCAGCTTGTTGTTTGTCTTCAAAAGAGGGTGGGGGTGTTTCTTGCTGATCCTCTCTGAATCGGTAAAATAAATACTTGTCCTTGAACTGGTGCTCGTTAGTGACTGAGAATAGAAGGTATGAGACATGCCATTAAAAAACGAAAAATGGATAATAAAATTGTAAAAAAGTTAAATAGATGGCTGATTGTAAAATACTCTGTAAAATGCAACCTCTGTATCAAATAAATAGCAAGTAAACACAGTGATATTTTATGAATATGAATCTGCTCGCTCAATATTTTATGAGCCTAAATCCATTTCTATAACAGGTGGTTGGTTCTAAATACTATGTAAAATGCAATATACAGTGGCTCCCAAAAGTGTTCGTACAGTTACGATTTTCAATGAAATGGGGGTCTATCCATTAATTAAAATGAATATTTTAGAATGGGTATTTAATAATAAGATCTATAATCTATTCTTAACAAAACTATATGAAATATTTTAAAAACATAGTAAAACTTCCTCACAAAAGTCACCGTACACTTGTAAAAAATCTCTACATATTAGTAAATATTCTAATTTTTCGTTAAATTAATATTTAGTAGGATATCCTTTAGCACCAACAACAGATTTTAAACGTCTGGGAATAGATTGCACTAGTTCTTTTGTAATTTCTGCAAGAATGTTCATCCATTCTTCCATCATAATTGTTTTTACTTCGCTTTTCGTGTGAATGTCGTGTTTTCGTACTCTAACCTCCAGTATGTTCTATTGGGTTTAAATCTGGCGATTGAGGTGGTGTTTTCAAAACTTGTGGACAATTATAGAGACACCAGAGGAGAACGTTGAGAGCCGTGTGCTTAGGATCGTTATCTTTATAAAAACAATGTTGTTTCCAATACCCAAATTTTGAGCTGATAATTTTAAATTGTCTCTTAAAATATTTATATAAACAACATGATTCATTATGCCATCAATAAATACCAAATTACCTAGTCCTGATGCTGACATGCACCCCCACACAATGACATCGAAAGAATTTATGAGGGAATCCACATTACTTATATATTTTTTATCAATTTATTAATGCAAAATAGAAGGATAAAAAGTCAAAATCTGATAAGCAAATGCATTAAAAAAATGGTTTTTAAAGCAAAATGAATTATTTCAAAACGTATTTAACATATAATCAATAGCAAAAATTTCCGTTGTATGCAATCAATATTGCGTTATCAACCAATTTGTTCAGTCGGCGTATGTGAAAGATCAAATATAAGGGGTCTCTCAAATAACTCCCTGCTGAAAGAAACTTTCAAAGAAAAATTAAACCCTGAAATACAAGATTAACACTGAAATGCAAGAATCTAATATGAATTCTCTTATTCACTAAAAAACATCTAGGATGATAACTGCGTAGAAGAATAAAAATGCATAAAAAATATACAACAGTGATTCTAAAGCAAGTTGATCAAGTTTCTGTCATTGATACTAATGTAGTCAATATGAAAGGAAGTTTTATTTTATCTCCAGCTTCAACTTTATCGTCATAAATATATAATTAATGAAGAATGAAAATAATATATGAGGAATCAGGGTTAGCACATAAACTCAGATACATATTAAAGGGTAGAAAATGCTTTGTATTTCATTTACGTACCGGTAATAGCCATTCTAAAAGCATGAAAAGTCCTATAAATCTCTAAAATTTATTTATATTTATCTACTCAACTCTGTTTTAAAAAAAACCTTATTTCGTAATGCTTTCATCCAAGTTATTCAGCCAAGTTTCATTCAGTAGCACTGATGAAGGGTAGAATCCATTACAAGACAGTTTACAAAGCAAAGCAAATTCGAAGATTGCATTGGTTCCTAAGTTTGGCGCCAAATCTGCAACTGAAATATCAATTTCTGGCGATCTTTGAAGTTATTTTCTTAAAATCGGAGATTTGTTCTTGTTGTTGTTGTTGTTTCTTGATACTGTAAGCTTGTTTGTATAAATTTATTTATTCAAGTTACAGTTTTTCTACCTTTAGCTACAAATTATATATATATATATATATATATATATATATATATATATATATATATATATATATATATATATATATATGTGTGTGTGTGTGTGTATCTGTACCTTGGAACAAAAAGGGCCATTGTCCAAAACTTTGAAATTTGAGTGACAAATGAAAAAGAAATCGAAATAATTATAATACTAGTATGTAAGCAAAAACTTTGGCTAAAATTGAAAAATAAAACTTGGAAAAATATTTAAACACAAAAAGTTAGTAAGATTTGTAAACTGAAACTGATGTTCTCTGATATTTGATTAAAATGGACATTGGCCCTTTTTGTTCCAAGGTATATATATATATATATATATATATATATATATATATACAGTCGGACCTCTATTTAACGTACCTCTATTTTGCGAACCTTTCCTTGGAACCAAGAACATTTTGCGAATTTCTTCGAAAAATAACCTCCAAATAGCGAAGTGCATTCTCTATTTAACGAACTTTTTCTTGTGATCCAATATTTTTTTCCTCCATATTTCTCAAAATATTTCTGAACATTTTAAACTTATTCTTTCTTTTAACACATTTAACACATTAACTCTCTTTTAACACATTCCGACGCGAATTACAGTTTGAAGAAAATACGACTGAAGGGCTTTTTATAATACATTGCAAAGATGCCAGACTCATTATGAGAGAAAACATTTTTTCAAACAAAAAACTTAGACAAAATTAAGAGACTTTATCAGTAATTAAATTTAAGGACACATGAGGTAATATATGCTTAAAATTACTTGCAATAATAATTGCGATAATGTTATTAAAATTCATTAATTATAATATAATTTTTTTTAATCGAAAATACAGTGTATTCCCGGACAATGTTTTGTTCTTTTCTTGTTTTCCTTGCAGATTTCTGTTTGAGGGGTAAAATATATAAAAGAAATAGACATTAATTTACAAAATAAAGGTGTGATTAATTACTTTTATTAATAATATTTAGTGTTTATGAATTTAAAATCTGTTTTGTGTAGTTTAAAGTATTTTAAAAGGTGAATCTCTATTTAACGAATTTTCCATTTAACGAACTTTTTTTCGGGATTTAGCGACTTCGTTAAATAGAGGTCCGACTGTAAATATATATATAATTTTTAATCATCTATAGCTGATTTTCCATTGCTAAAATTTACGAACAATGCTTTACAATGGAAATATATGCGCTGAATGTCATTGTAGCTGCAGAGTCAAAAGTTGTGTGGATATTATAACTTTTAATGAGCAGTTCGAACACCAAGTGCCTTGTAAACTTGTAACCAAATGATGTGAAAAATTATGTTTTTGCTAAATATGCTAGAACAACGCGAAAATAGATATTTATTAAAAAACATGTAAAGAAACCAGACTGTGTTTGTGTCCGGATGGCTCAAAACATCTACTTTTAAATCGAAGCTAAATCACAACAGTTATAATTTCAAGGTCGACAAGGAATGATCGTACGAAATTTGACAACTCCCGAGAAAGATGTAAACAGGTATATTCGTTTGAGGCCCCTCAAAATTTGAGAATGTTCGAGAATACTTTTTCTTTGTTGGTCACATTTAGGTTCACTTTTAGTAATGGAGGGAAAAAACGTTAAGCTGTGAAGATTTATTACGAGGTAAGTCATCTTAGGAAAGCAATTAATCCTGAGGTTTTTTCAAGTGAAGGATTCTAGCCTCGAGCAACCGTTTCAACTCTGAACACAATAAGAAACAAATAAACACTGATTTCTCCGGGAATCTGCCGATGCTCTGTGTGTGGGGAACATGTGAATTCAAGCGTGTCAGAGGACACGCTCCGCGGTTCTAATTATTATCTCCGAAACAACTTTATCAACTTCGGAGGTTTCTATTCTGTAAAGGAATGCCTTCGGAGAAAAAAGACGCAGATCTCATTTTGTGGTTTCGCCTTTGTTTAGTGTGGAGGTGCTTCAGGAATAGGACGTTTTGTTGGAGAGTGAAGTGTAAATGGTTACCTTTGGGAAAATAGTTTTTTGCTTGTAGGACATAGTCTCTAGTGAAATTCTATTGGTAGGGAATGCCAAAGGTTTAAAATACAAAGTGAAAATAGGGGCTCAGAGTTAAAGGTTATTCCTCCCCATTAGTACATTAGAAAAGGCATAGCGAACGTTTTTTTTGTCCACCTGCCCCCCCCCCCCCAAAAAAAAAAAAAATTACTTTTCTTGGAGCGCTGACGTGCCAACTAGTTTATCAGTGAGAAAAGACCAGCTTTTAACAAAATAATCGTATTAATTTCACAATAATTAATGCAAAAACATTTTTCAAAATAAATATTGATTACACATAATTTATTCAGTGTGATACATACTATAAATTACATTTCAATGTCTTTTAAATTCGACCAGAAGAATATCGGTCGTCGAGTGCCAACAAAATTGTTTTCTATGCAACGTCTGGCAAGCGTGCTTTAGGTTCGCCATAGATACGGATTGGAATCTTATAGAAAAGTAACAAAGAAAAAGCAATACTCGAAACAATTTTTCTTAAGCAGAAAGGCTTCACACGAATATGCCTAGATGCATTTTTTTTTTAGAGTTCCACAAAAAAGCCTGAGTAGTGATAATGATTTTATGAAAACGACTGTCTTGTACTTACCGTTAGGGTTTTTGACCCGGGTTTCCCCGAACCCGAAAACGAGGGTTTTTCAAAGATTTTAAGAACCCGAAACCCGAGGAATTTTTAATGTAAATCCGGGGAATTAGTTATTTATCTAATACAGTAGAATACCAATTATATTCCTTACTTTGGAACCAAGACCGAATTTAACAAGTCGGACTCGGTACGGATCTCATACAAATGAATAAAAAATACGAGACGAAGTGAGATGGAGATATATTGGCGGCGTCGTACGCCATAGCTATATTTCACTAAAGTTTATGAGTTGGAGATTGCCAGCAGCACGTACGTTAGCGCAATGCTTCAGCTACACGACCATGCCTGCTTTCTGTGGTTTGTGTTTGGGTGTGTTTAGTCTATAAACTTTTCAGGTGTTTAACAACAATTCGACCAACTTCGGTGGAAGCAGAACGAGCATTTTCTTTAATGGGTCTCTTTGCTGATAAACTCAGAAGCCGACTCTATGATGATACGTTGAGTGCAGTGATGGTTGTAAGGCAGTTTTATAAAAAATGAGATATTTGTACCATTTTTATTTATGTTATACATATATGTATATGTTTATTAACATTAAATTTATTTACTGTTATTTTTACATTTGAAAGTCTGAAATAAATTAAAAGCTTCTAATAAACTATTTATTATTTTAGTTCTTTGCTATTGACCCCCAGGAACCAACCAAGTAAGAGGGCGTCCATTAATTACGTGAGGCTTTTTTTTTTTTTGGGGGGGGGGGGGGGGGGTCGATCTGAATCTCACCCAGTCTCACGTGGGAGAGAGGGGGGGTCTCAGCAAATATCATGTCATTTTTTTTCCGCAAGAAACAGTGTAAAATTACGAGAAAACTGGATTATATTAAGTAAAACATGTTTCTACACTAAAATATGGCTAAATCCTACACAATAGTTCCAGTAGTCACTCTTGAGACCACACATGAGTCCCCGTGGACTGAATTAGAATGAATATTCTTTTACGAATTTTAGTAGTTCCTATTTAAGTATTTTATTGTTTGATTTTCTCACTGTGATTTTAGTAGAAAATCTACGTTCTTAGTAGTCTTAAATACTAGTCTTAACTAGTCTTAAATAATGAAGCAAATTATGTTTTTTTAAATATATCCAACGCAATCAGCACAGATTAACGTATTTACACTAAAAATACACATTTTGAAAATCTCACGTGAGATTAGGAGAGGGGGGGGGGGAGCCAAATTTCACGAAACTCACCAGGGGGGGGGAGGGGGGTCGAAAAATCGTCAAAATCGCCTTACGTAATTAATGGACGCCCCCTAAACCCGGGAAAACCCGAGTTTCAAATAAAAAAACCCGTCAAACCCGAAACCCGGGTTTAAAAAAAAATTGCTCTAAATCGAAAACCCTACTTACCATGCGATACGACTCCTTCCTCCATCAGCGCTTGCCACATGCCGATTGCCAAGCTCCGGGAGTGAATTCTGACGTGGGGAGTGCCTTGTTGCAGCAGAAACTCGACCATCTCTGATCCAACAAGGCATTTGCGAAACGTGCGCAATTGCCTAGTGGGATCTGCGTGGTACTTCCGATCTCGGATCAGGTGGGGACATTGGCACAATATGAGAGTCCTCAGCACCCATCCCGCGCGAGACAGTTTAGTGGAAGGTTCCTAAAAAGAAGTTTACTTCAATGAGATTTTCAACAACAAAATTCGAATGACCATTTAAATACAATCAAGACAAATAGAGACCACAGACGGATTATTTCTGCCTTTATCGTACAAAGCTGCGAAGAAACCCCAATAAATTGTGTATACACGTTTGAGGCTTGGCATAATTAATACATTCTTTATAGAAAGACAAGTTTATACGATTCACGGAGTTCCAAAAAATATAGATCTGACTAACCATCTTCTCCATCGTAGACGTATTATGGAACCAGATGTAGGATTTTATAACCAAACTAGCTGCTATCTTATCAATAGGCTAATTTTACATTCTTATCTTATAGTACAGCTTTTATACCTTCATTTACGAGTTCCTCCTATTTTTCTGTGTCATCTAAGAGACCTCTGTTAGCTTCATACAAGGTTTAAAATTTATATTAATGAATTTCAAGAGCTGAAAGAATACTATTTGTTATGCTATTTGTATCTGCTTAGTACTATTGTTTATACAACAATACTACTGATTCACTCGAGGATTTCAACATTATTTACATGCTAATGTTTTCTGTGCATGATCTCTCACCAATGACCTGATTTATAATACAAATTTTTAAAAATATTTTCGCTGAAAAGTTTTCCTTAAAATTTCTCAAATAAATGATTTTCTGTATTCAATTTATTGATAAACTTTAATAAATAAAGGAGCGAAAATAAAAAATTTATTAATAAAACTTAATAAATAGTTTTATCTAAAACCGAAAGATAAATTATTTTGAAACTATGAATTCTACATAAGGGAAAAAATTATGCGAATACAGCTGTTGTTTTAGCAACTTCATAGAAAACTAAACATGCTGAGCAGTTTGAATATAGAATTATTTTGGAAGAATACGCATACGTCTCAAATTACGTCATACACATAGCGATCTGCGTATAAACATATCTTTAAGGTCGAAAATCTATATGAAATACCTGTAAGTAAAAAATCAAATTTAATATGGACCCCTTAATTTTTTAAAAATAGCACGTTTTCCACGTTGGCGACATGTTAAACTTTACTACAACTTTTTATGATGTTCTGCCATTTTAAGAATGTGATTAAATATGTGTTATTTTCAACTGAAAATTCCTATGTTTAAACCATAGTGAGTGGCGATGTTACAAAAGAAATAATCAGAAATGTAACTATGAAGTAGAAATTTTGCATTAAAAATATTTTTGTACGTGGAAATGAAATGTAATGAAAATAAGAAACGAAATATCAAAAAAGTAAAATAGAAAAAAAAGTAATTCATATCGATTGAAAAAGAATAAGAAACGTAAATATAGAGTAGGAATTTTGATTAAAAACATTTTTGCGCTTGGAAATGAAAAAAGTAAAGAAAATAAGAAACGGAATATCGAAAAAGCAAATAAGAAAAAAACGTCATTCATATCGATTCAAAAAGGTCTGGTGCCTTTAAACTATAATTACGATCCAAAAAATGTAAATTAATCCAAAATAAGGAAAATAAGAGACAAGACAGCTAACAGAAAAATGTTTCATTCATGAACCATTAAAAAAGTTAGCTAATTTTTCGCTTTAGATGTAACCAAAAAAAGGGAAAAAACTGAAATAGGTTAGGTACTTTGGTTATTTAAAAGCATCTCTATGTGAAAATATACTTTTAAATAAAATAAGTTAAGAAATAAAGAACACTGCTAATGACATCAAATAAACCAGTTACTTTAAAATGTGGTATTTATGAAATCTAGACAATAAATAATAAGGAAAAATAGAAATGAACAAATAAAAATAAACATTTTCATACTAAAGTTTCTCCCATTTACATTACAACAGCATCCAGATATATTTATATAATAAAAATTTATATATATAAAGCAGGCAATAAAATTATTTTAATCAAAATGAACCATTCCAAAGAAAAACTACCAAAAAACCCATGAACTATACTAAAGGAAATGGTAGCTTTATACTATTAGTATTTTTGGAATAAGAAAAAAGAAATAATAAAAAGAAATAGCAAAACAAAAGAAAACAGAAATAAAAATGGAAACGAAATAAGAGCATACAAAATTTTCATCTCTAAAGACAGCTTTTAAGAAACCAAAAACTGAAATGTATAACTTTCCTTAAAAAACTGCACTTTGATGCGAATAAAGCATATAAAAGAAGACTAGATAAAAGTCGCCCAAAATGATTTTGATTAAATAAAAACAAATGAATGCTTCCAATCAAATGCATTTTTAAAATGGCTTAAAATTAAAACACAATAACAAAATTCAACATATTTAAGCTGCCTTTAATTGCCTGCTTCCTGGGAATTGAAAATAAATGAAATTTGCCACTTACTTCCAACATGGAAACAGCTGACAAACAGCAACATATATCGACATGGTCAACCGTGCTCTAAAGTGAAAATATGCGTCTACAGAAAGTGAAAGATTAAACGACAGTAGATAAAAAAAGTAAATAACAAATCACACTGAGATGCAATCTCATGTCAAATACATAGAGAGGTTGCATGTAACCTTCATTTTCAGTTGATAATATACACCACTAGCAACCAAGAATTCAATTTCTTTAGGCTTCTAAATCTAGATGTCCACATCTCTGATTAGAATGACTAATGGCAGTTCGAAATAGTCCCTACTATTCCATGAAGAGGAGTTCATTGTTCATAAGGCCGGAGATTATTTCCAATAAATTTTATAATTCTCTACAAGTACCAGAATCAAATATCACTCGTAATCCACATTACCACCATTAATGAAACACAATTATTAAATTAGTTGGGGCTTTAAAGAAACCTTTGTCTCTACAAATTACAAAGGTCAAACATCTCAAAAGATTTTAGTGCAAAAATACTGTAATGTACAAACCCTATTGGATTCGCTCAATTCAGTATTAATCTATGGAGAAAATGTGTCTACTATTTACAGCTACATAAATTCTGATAATCAAATAAAAATGGTATTTTCAGATAGCTTGAATTTTTCTGCACCTTTCAACAGGATTCATTTTATAAATTTCGCCCACCAAAGGAATTTATGAGCATTTAAAACACACTATATCAGATTTTTTCCCCCGAATAATTTAAATTTTTAAATATTATTTACATTTTTTTAAAACTAAATATGCCCCAAGGTGTAAAATTTCTTTCTGTATTAGAGAGTATAATTTTCAAAAGAAAATTTTCAGAAGAAAATTTCTTTAGATTTTCAAAAGAAAATTTCTTTAAATCCAATTCGGCAATCCTTGGACAAATTTTCTCCATAGTAACATTGAGCTGAACGAATCCGATAGGGTTAGAACGCAGCAGTCCTAAATGATATCATATTAATACAAATTAAGAAGAAAAATAGTCCCCACGGAAGCGAAGATTAAACATTTACAGTGACAACTGTTTTCAAATACTTTTTTATAAAGCATATTAAGAGTTGTATAATGTTTCAGGAACCATTAATTAAGTCTCTCCTCTCATAAAATATTACGGTAAAATTTATCAATAATATACAACAAATGTGAAACTTGTTTGTTGAACTTCAGCAAAAGTTGTCACAGTGTGAAGCTTACAGAGAAGATACGATAAAAACAATTTTTAAATGAGTATTCTCTTCAAATCTATACATATGCTACAAGGATTGGAGGAAGATCATTCCGATCTTTTGGTATATATACGATGACCCTGTATTCGTAGTTGTAAAGGTATAACTACGTTAAACTTTCTGGTAGCCATTTAATATGTTACAGTATTCGTAAAAATATCACATTAAGCGTATACTATTAAGACAGAGAAAAAAAACTGCACTTTTTTTACAATGGAGCTATTATTATGAAGGGGACTCACTACCCTTAAATCTTTAAAACATTCGATTTTTTGAAAAAAATATAGGTTAAAGCCTGATCATTTCTGAACAAAATAAAGCAAACCGCATGAAAATATTCCGCTTAGTTCCGGAGATATTGATATTCTAAATATTTAATTATGGATCAAGTTTATGGTAAGAAAAATTTTTAACTCGTTTTTCTCAAAATGCAATTTTGCATCATTCCGCAACTGATATCTCAAAAACTATGAAACGTAATTCCATGAAATTTTTATCACTGCATAATCATGTTATTTTATTGCGTCTGAACTAGAATTATTGCAATCACTGCAAATTTTGATATATTTTCAGGGGAAAATTAATGCAAAAATTTAAGGAAATTTTAAGTATATTTTGAGCAGTTTTAAAAAAATTGGAAAAATATTTTAATGTTGAATGTTTCATGTTCAATTGTATTTTGAAATATTTATTTTAAATATAAAACAGGAATTATACACTTAAGTGTAAAATTAATTTCATAGTTCTGCACTCAAGCAAGTATACAATAAAAATACTTAAAAAACGAGGTATATCTAAAGCATTTTTTAAAAATATTATTTAAAATTATTTTGAGAGTTGAAAATTTGTTGATTAAAATAAATATATCAATTTGTCATATACATAAAAGTTGGAAAAATTGGGAGCAAATTGAAATAGTTACAAAGAGTCAAAAAGTATGAAAATATGCCATATTTCCTCGACTTAAGGGTCGTGAGTCCCGTTTTAAATGAGTTCAAAACAATTTTTGCAGTGACAATAAATGGTGCTTTTAGGAGTCTATGATAAGTTTAGTATTTTTTTAAATAAATATAAGGCATGAAATCTAATAAAGTAGGTTTTACTTTATCTATTGTAAGAAGATTTTTGGCATGCTTAGGATTTGAGAAAATATATTTAACTCTCAATTACAATAAATTCTCTGAATTTTAATAAATTGAATCCTTATTATAAAAATGTTTATACCCAACTTCTATTTTTCTCTTTCTGGAAGTCTTATATATTTAAATGTCATTTTTTCCGAGATTGAAACAATCTCAAAACTCTTACGTAACTCTCTGAAATTTTAAAGCTTTCATTTTGGCTAATATTTTTAAAGACTTTAGGGTATTTTGAACCAAATATAGCAGAACTGAAACCAAAAACACAACTGCAGAATTTCTATTTATTTCCTTTTCATAAACCGCATTTCAAATTCAAAGGCCAATTCTTGGCGTATAGTAACTTTGAAATGTTTATATTTGTAAACATTTTCCTTACAATTTAATGTACAAAAGGTACATATGTAGCGAAAGTGTAATAAAATATCATACCTAAATTTTTAGATAATGTTTGCAATACTTTCATGTATTAGCTGTAATTTTCCTAAACTGTTATATTTTGCACTACTTAAAATAACATATTCTGGTTATAAATACTTACTCTAGGTGAATTTTCACTTGTTCCCCCCAAAAAACTTTATTTTGACACCATAACAGAGTTATTGAAACCAAAGTTACAAGTCATAAGCAGTCAAAAAGTGCAATAGAAAATCATGCTTATTTTGTCCTTCAAAAGATAGTCACAGCTTTATTTCGGATTTCCGGAAAGAATATTATTTTGCTTTTTTAAAAATCATTTAAACAACACAAACAAGCATAAATAACAAACACTCACACCAATTCAACACTTACAGACTAACGACAAACAAAACATACATTATGGCATAAAATGATCACATAAAATGGGAGTATATTCAGACATACCTGCGTAATAGGAAGAGCTGGATTTGGTCCGTTTGGAGATAGTGTGTCTTTTTTGCCCAAGGGTGAAAAAGACCCGATATTGCCATTAGATGGCCGACTGTCATCTTGGCGAGGAAGTCCTGGAGGGAAAAGAAAAAAAATGTGTCAGCAATTCTCGCCAAGGCAACGATCCACCAAAAATATTGACTCATCCATTACACTTGCCGGAAGTTAATTTTCTTATTGTTTGAATAAAAGCTCACAAAACGCACTTAAGTGCTTTGTTCAGGATCGCTCATGATTAAGGCTGCTGTGTACTAACTCTATTGGATTAGCTCACCTTAATGTTAACCCACGGAGAAAATGTGTTTACTATTTACAGCTACATAAATGCTAATAATCCAATAAAAATGGTGATCCAATAAGATGATAGCCTGAACTTTTTTGCACCTTGCAACAGGATTCATTTGATAAATTTGGTGTACCAAAGGAGTTTACGCTTTTAAAGCACATTATACCAGCTTTTCTCCCCAAGAAATTTAAATTTTAAAATATTATTTGCATTTTTTTTTAAACGAAAATTTCCCAAACGTGCAAAATTTCGTTCTCTATTAGGGAGTACAATTTTTGCAAAAAATCTTTAAATCCAAGACCACGATTCTTCAACAAATTTCCTCCATGGGTTAATACTGAGGTGAGAGAATGCAATAGAGTTAGTAGCCTTAAGAAAAGACACTTAATAAAATCTTAAGCACATTTAAAAGGGAACTTATAACCCGATAATATACAAATTACAGAATCATTGTATAATACAGCTCACGTGTTCATAATCTATATATATAAAACAGTTCCGTAATTGACTCATTGACTGACATACAACGCACAGACCAAACCGATAGACCTAAAGGGCTGAAATTTTGCATAGCGATTCTTCTTATAGTGTAGGGGTGCACTAAGAGAGATTTAAAAAAAATTCTTCTTAGATCTTTTAAAATTAAATTTTTAAGCTGTTTTAGTAACTTTTTTTAAGTTTGCATTTAAAATAATAATTTGAGGGTTATAAAATTTATATCATGAGAAAGATCATAAAAATTCCTTTAAAATGAAATCTTTTTCGAATCTTTACCTCTATTTTCTGATTTTTGGTGAATTTTTAATAACAGGAAGGGATAGATCTGCACAAATCTGCTTTGAATTGTGGCCGGTTTTTGATGGAAGCTGAAGAATCCCCCTTTTCTCCATCTCAGTTAAACGTGGATTACCTTTTTTGTTAAAATTTTTGCCATAATTTGCTGAATCTTTTGTATAGTTATAAATCGCACCAACTGTTCTTTTAATTAATTTACTAATTTCCGGAACATATTTTCCACATTCTAGATATGCATCGATTTTGGTTCTTTCGTTCACAGACAAAAATTTTCGTTTACCCATCGTGAAAAGTATGACTAAAACGTATTACTTCCAATATATAACGCATTTTATGTCTACTGCGCATGTCACGTTACTTGGTTTTATGCAAATTTTTGTCACATTACTTCAGAATAGCCAATGAAATGTGATATTTCATAAATCAATTTCCATGTTTGTAAGTAACGAAAGTCTAATTTTTACCTTATGTTTTTGTTTATCATTATGTATGAAATTTCATTTTTGTAAATCATTTGTTATACATAGCATGTATAATGTATGAAATTACATTAATTTTTACTGAATATGAAAAAAATTTTTGTTAAAGAACCGTGTTTTCAAAAATCAATTTCCAACAGTGTATATACAGTGTATATATAGTGTATATATATATATATATATATATATATATATATATATATATATTGCATCAATTGTATACATTGATCGTTGTATTTATTATAAATATATATATTTATTTTTTTTGGCATTAATTGCATACATTGACCGTTGTATGTAATTTGAATATACTCCGTAGCGAAGTGCGAGTTTTCAGCTAGTAATGCATAAAAATTAAATCTTGACAAAATAAACTTCAGACTGCTAAATAAACTGCAAATGTCCTTATAGCTCTCGAATTTCATCAAAGCTACAACCCGGTGTTATTACGTTATTAAGAAATAACAAAAAATTGCATCACGAATGACAATTTTTGTGGATACAGTTCTAAAATATTTGCAACTAGATTATATTTGAAAGGATAATTGGATATTTTGCATAGAAGTGGATATTTAGGCATATGAATAATTTAATCAAATAGCCTCCAAAATTACATAAAAACAGAGAGAGAAACATTTTAATTAATACATTAAATCCTCAAGTATTGCAACCATCCGAAATAAATTAGAGAATGAACTATTGGCGTAGTGTTACCCAAAGTCGATCCCCCCCCCCCCCGGGGGGACGCTGTCCGCTTTTTTAAATCATATGCTTTTTATGCTTTTCAAATCATCTCGGATAATTGAAGATTATCCGAGATGATTAGAAAAACGAACCTGTTTGAATTCTCGAAAGACTTTCTCGACTATCTGAAATTCTGAGCCCGAATCCAGTTCAGAATGTGAGATTAGTTCAAATTAATCCTATCCAAAGTCAGTTCAGGAATAAGTCAAAATATCAGGAGAGCCGAAATACCAGTATTACACGCAGATGCTGCACTGAAGAGAGCACACCTAGCTTTATTTCAATGCCTTCACGTAGATTTGGTGCTATATTGTCCTCCGACAAAAGAGGAATTGGTGAACGTTAATTAAAACAATAGATATCGAATTTACAAATGTATTTAAACATTTCATGATTGTGTATATGTATTCAATATACGAAAAATAAAAAATATAGAAACTATGATTTCCTTAATTTCTCAAGGAATGATCATTGTTAGTCGAGTTTTTCTATCTTATTTTACTCTCTTTTTTTCTGCTTGTAATAAACGGAATTTTGAACTATAGTGCCTCTAACTAACGAAAGTTCCGTGTACAACTACTTTTAATATACACCATAAAATTTGAGAAAATACAATGCATGTGATGCTTATAAAATACACTGAAATCTATTAGTTGATTTGCATATGGACAAAGTACAAGTATAAGAGGGAATAAAGGGATCATTGTTTTGACACTTAGTTAACTGTAAGATTCGTAGATGTCAGGACAATCGCACTATATTTTACTGATTAAAGATAAGACCGGTTAGCCACCACAAGTACAGCAACTTTAAAGGACAATTGTTTCAGACATATTCACCTCAGACACTCTTAAAGTGACCGTCAACAGTCATTTAATTTAATTGTAATGGCTGCCAAATAAAAGAATTCGTTCGGTGAAATGGCAAGCAAATACACGCAATTAACTATAGCCTCATAGAATGTTCTACTTAGAAACAATAAGACAGCGCCTGCTTTGATTACATTAAACGATAAATAATATACGCTCATTGCATGTCTTTATTTGATTATAACTGTTATGTATTCATTATTATAACGAGATAGCCTAGTCAGATTACAATTAATATTAAACGAGTTAGGATAAAAAAAATAGAAATAAACCCGATAAATATATTATCAATAAAAATATTAATATATTAATTAAATAATATACTAATATATTAAAATAAAATAACATAATAATAATAATATATTAAAACGTATATTGTAACGTAATAATAATATACTAAAATAAATAATAATATATTAAAATAATATAAATAAATAATTATATTATAATTATTTATAATATATCAATATATTATTATTTTATTAATATATAATTTATTTTATTATAATTTAATATAATTTATTAGTAAACATAGTTTTAATAATAAAAAAAAGGTTAATGACCATAAGCGTTGATTATGTGTTTAAATGGATAATAAGCAGTACAAGTAGTTTCACCTAGTAGTTTAACCCTTCAGCGCTCGCGCCAATTTTTGGAACACCAGCAGGCGCGCGTGGCACAAAGTGCAACGTTTCTTTCGACCTCGATTATTCCTTTTGAAATTGAAAATAATGATTATGAGTTTTGTGACAATATATAAAGTGTTGATAATATTAAGATATATCTATAATTAAATGCCACAGAATGCATATACAATCGCCATATTTCAAAACTGTCCGGCTTATTGGATCTAAGGACAACCTGCGAATGTATTCCTATTATGTCAAAAAACCTTAAAAACAATGAGATTGTCCATCTTCGTGATAGGCGTGATACCGTGTAATAGCTGCACATTGGATCGACTACAACAACTCCTACTTTTGTCGTATTGTATTCCAGTATAATCGCTGGTTTACTACGGTTAAATCACGACTAACGAATGAATGGAAAGGCATACATGTGTCAGAAAATCATACCTGCATTAGAAAGGGTGTAGCTATAAATAGAAACTGCTTAGAACATTCAAACCTTACTTGTAAAAATAAACCATTCAAAATTACGTAAATTTTGCACTCCGTACACGGGCGCGACCACTGAAGGGTTAATAGAACTAGTTTAAGTAGTAGTTTAATAGAAAAACATTTCGCGTGTTCGTACGATACGTTTACAATAACAATATAACTATTTAAGTCACCCACTTCGTGTAGTGGTTAGCGTTACGAGCTTTCATACGATGCGCTCGGGTTCGAATACCAACTAAGTCATAGATTCTCCTGAGCTGTCCTCTCATAGGAAGTGATGTTGATTCACCCGTATGGTTATTTCCACCTTAAAGACGCCACAAAATTCACTGATTCAAAACAATCGTTATGTATCATGCATATAAGGTCTGCGCATGCACGAAGCCGTAAACGACTTTTGAGGTGGGTCCATATTTTTTAATAAAAAAGTTACTTAGGGACCTTTTTATTGATAATTTGTAAAATATATATAAATGACCTAGATTATGGGTGGGTTTCTCCCATGCCGACGTCCTGTCTCTGTGTGAAGAGCATAAGACAAATTAATTCGGTTCGTGGAGCCAGTGTCACTATTTATTACAAGGTGATAAATAAAGCAAACTTCATCTAAAGCAGGGGTTCTCAACCTTTTTATAGTACCGTACCTGTACGTTGTAAACAATTTGATGACGTACCGTTAGACCAAAAATTTTGAAATGGGGAATAAAATGCAATGGAGAACAAACTAAATTAGGATATATAAAAAATCCCTTTAAATAAATCTCCTGAGTTTAATACACTTACCTTAACAGCTTCTTAATATTTATTAATAATACAATTACTAATGATTAATAATATGCGATTAATTTAAAGATGTTGAAACACAAAACACAATTTTTAGTAGAACTCTTTTAGTAGAACAGTTATAATTCGCAAACACAGTTATAGACACAGTTATAATTAGCAGGCCAGTGCAAAATTTTTATGGGGTGGTCATAGATAACCCATTCAGGTGTAGATGGCATCATTTGAGATTAGGTAAATCCAAATAAAGTATTACAATACAAACAATGGATAAGTAATTCCAAACTAAAATATTAAAACGTAGGGATTATTAGTTAATACTAGCTGAGTGGCAACCCGATGTGTTGCTTTTTTTTATTTAAAATGAAATGGCTTTATATCTTAAAGATTAAAAACTGTTTATTCACTTTTAAAAATATATTAGATTTAAAAAAAAACAAAATAATTATTTAAAATTTCCGTTTTCAAATTTTGCATTTTAAACAAAAAAGCTCATTCAATTAGAAAAAAATTCTAAAGGCTTTAACTTCTCCTTTCCTAAAACTAAAATTATTTCTGCTACTTCAAATTTATTTCTGGATTTCAATTATGTTCTTGTGGATTTCAATTATGTTCTTCTAACATGTTCTTGCACCCGACAGCGGCTGGTTTCGAACCCGGGACCTTAGGATTAGACGTCAGGAGCGATACCTCTGAGCTACCGTTACTTCGGTGAACGGAACTTTGCGAAACGGAAAGGAGCTGGCCCACCCGGAATGTCAACTTTTTCTGCTGTCCTCTTCTATTGAGTTCGGCGGTTTTAATTGAATAATTATAAAAGTTTAAATTTTTGAAAGTTAAAGATAGCATCAGTACACGCGTCTCGGCTGTCCGCGTATATCGGTACCAGTCGCGGTATCCTGCTATGCTCGGTTCGCGAGATTAGCCCGTCCCCGTGTCTGCTAACTAACAAACTAACATTTGTTTACCTTCAGCTGTTAATAGTAAGATAGTCATTTCTTTTCTTTTTTCGTAATACAGATTTTTAATAGATTTTTGTTTTAAATTGTAAAATCATTTGCGTACCGGAAGCTGCTTGTCCGCGTACCCAAAGTTGGGAACCACTGATCTAAAGGATCGAGGGTCTTTTCTTCCCAAGAAAATAAAAGAGTGATATCATGTAAGCAAGGAGTAAAACTTGTGGTACTTCGATTTAAAATATAGCGATCTAATAAATAACATATCAATTCCCATGTAGTGTTACGAAAAGGAGCGGCCACAATAACGGCGGCTCTTTTGAATCATCGTGGTAGGTTTTGTCCAAACTTCGCCATAATTATTTTTGGCCTATATAAAAGATTAAAAGGGACGATTCATCATCATCTGGAAAAAGAAGTTCTTTCTCGGACCATTTGTAATGACTTATTCGCTTCCGGTTTAGTTTTCATCCAGAGTTATTATCCAAGGATGCTCAAACGGAAAGTGATAAATAAAAACTAGCGAAGGATGAAGTGTCACCACTAAATATAGATGTGCAATGGGTACATTTTAAAATAATTTAATAATAAATTAGCTAATATAATATCAAAATAATTTATAATTTTCTATAATAAAATAATAAAAAGCAAAAATTTTTGCTCTTAAACTGCAAAGTTCTACGTAACATGTTTAATTGAGAATAATCGATTAGAAATACAAAACAAAGATAATGAATATTTTTGAAAAGTACAAGCATTAAAGTTCTAAAGACACTTTAATAGCTTCGCAAAAAAAAACAACTCTTGTATTAACAGGGTAAAAACTGAGCGCAGATTGTTTCAGAAGAAAGTGTTTGAACGATGAAAAACGATTTGGGGGTTTACGGAAAAATGGTTGCTTAGTTACATACTGAATTTTCTCTTTGCCCTCGTTTTATTAAAACACATGTCCAATGAGGGCAATGTATATGAGGGCAAACATTACTTAAATTTGTCGTGTAATTGCGTATCTTTGTGAAAAGAAATTCCTTCATAAGATATATTTTATGTTACAATGTATGAAGAAATATTATGCTTGGTATTGATTATTACCCTCTATCAGCATGTAATGTACAATAATGTTAGTACATAATACATGCAATATGCAACCGTATATTTATGCTTCTTAAATAAGGAAAATGTATGCATTTGCTAATATGCGATCAGAAAATATGGAGAAAAATATTTCCTTTAACTTAAGGCTTCTGTGTACTAACCTTATTGGATTAGCTCACCTTAATGTTAACACATGGAGAAAATTTGTCGAAGAATTGTGGACTTGGATTTAAATATTGTTTTTTTTATTGTACTCCGTTTTAGAGAAAAATATTTTACACTTTTGGGCAATTTTCTTTTTTTTTTCATGCAAATAATATTGTAAAAATTAAATAATATTGTAAAAAATCTTTAAATCCAAGTCGGCAATACCTGGACAAATTTTCTCCATAGGTTAACATTGAGGTGAGTGAATTCAATGGGGTTAGTACACAGCAGCCTTCAGTTTCTGCGCATCATGATATAGTATGACAATGAAAGAGGTTACCACAACTCTCTGTCCGTAACCCACAGAAAAATTCCAGACGGTATAAAATATAAAATAGTCTGGGGTAACTCTTTGAATCAGTGTCAGTTACATAGTTTGAAGTGTAGCAACACCTATGAAAATAATAGGGCGATTCATACAAAAGTCGGACATAGATCTGTGTCACATTGTTACGCTTCAGCACATTAGGACGTTACAATAATGACTTGCACAACAATGAAATTCACTTTATCTATTGTTTGCTTATATTCGGTCAAAAATGGACAGGACATCCGAAATAGCTGATGGATCTCATAAATGAATCCAAATGATAGAAGGTTCTTTTAGAGCCATGAGTTTTACCTAAATATATTATCAAACCGTCAAGTTATATCAAGGAAGAGGTTATTATTGGATAGAAAAGGTATCTTTTACTTTGTTGATCACTGTAATATCAATGAAGCCGTGTTTTATCAATTGTAGTTTTAATGGCTATAAAAAACGATATATCACTCAGTAGTCTATACATATAAAACAGTTCCGTAACTGACTGACTGACAGACTCACTGACATACAACGCACAGACCAAACCGCTGGACCTAAAGGGCTGAAATTTTGCATGGCGATTCTTCTTATGGTGTAGGGGTGCAATAAGAAAGATTTTTGAAGAATTCTTCTTAGATTTTTAAAATTAAATTTTTAAGCTGTTTTTGTAACTTTTTTTAAGTTTGCATTTAAAATAATAATTTGAGGGTTATAAAGTTTATATCACGAGAAAAATCATAAAAATTCCTTTAAAATGAAATATTTTTCGAATCTTTACTCCCATTTTCTGATTTTGGTGAATTTTTAAAGATTAATTTTTAGAATTTAATTAATTAAATACTGATCACGTGATTTCTTTTTCTGGTACTTTAAATAAATTTATCGTCACGTCATAACAACGAAATAGACAAAAAAATATTTTTCTTTTCTTACTAATGCGGCAGACGAAAAAGAAAAATATGTAAAATACAGTAAAAATATGTTTCTCAAAGTGTACTATATTAACTGTACTACATTCTTTAGTATGTCCTATTAGATTTAACTTGAATACTTTCTTCTACATTCTTTTGTCTATAAAATATATAGCTCACTTCTACCCACACTTGGGTGTATATAATTTGAAGAGGCACTCTAAATGAATTTGATACAAACACAGTTTATACATGAAACAATGTTTATTGAATTCATTGCACATATAGAATTTGCTTTTACAGTAATAAGCATACGTTCTACTTGTATGGAATATATATTAGCATTCAATAAAAATACACTTTGCAATACTCACAAACCAGCAGAGAGTCAAACCAGCAGTTCTGCCACGTAAACTTTGGGCCCCCTAAGCACAAGCGCCGGTTAACACCTGGAGCTGCTTACCTCGTAGCTCCCTCTCGCTTATCTATCAACCTCTACAACCTCTCAACTTAATCAAGCTGCTTGGTATTTATAACAAGTGCGTATGCCGAAATTAGCATATCTCAAGCAGCTTCTTTAATTCATTCACTCAAAAGTTCGATTCTTGTGAATCGAATCTTATGTATACCTTACAAATATCCCTTACGATTATTTTATAAATGTATTTTTTTTACATCATTTGTATACATTTATCGTCGTATTTATTATATATATATATATATATATATTGGCATTAATTGCATACATTGACCGTTGCATTTAATTTGAATGTACTCCGTAGCGAAGTGCGGGTTTTCAGCTAGTAATTTATAAACTTTTAACAAAACATAAATAAAACTCGAAAATGGTGGTATTTTGCACACAAAAAATTCTTCCTTCGAAAATAATTTGTTTCTTGAATAAAGAGAACAATTCCTTAAAATTTTACGCATCTTCATAAATCTTCTATCATAATCTCTCGGTAAAAGCTGGCGGTTAAAGTTATCACAAATTGGGAGAATAGATAAATTTTCCTCTGTTAGTAAACTGTCAGGATGATATTCCTTCCCAAAAGTACGATCACTCATATTAGAATATGTTAGCTCGTTTAATTTTTATCTCTCGTTTGTGTTAAAACTCTTTTAAGCTCTTATCTGAAGTTTCAAACATTCTAAGCGGCTTGTAATTTCTCTCGTAATCAGAACTGCTTAATTCAGAAATGTGAAGAGTCTCTTCTGGTAAACACGACATCCCAGATTGTAGATTGTCGATATGCTGTCACTTTTTCCAAGCCAATAAGGACGCCCATTGAGAAATGATTAGCTGAACGTGACGTTGAAAGCGCTATGATTATAATGATGTTTCGCGCGCCAGAGAGCCACATAATAAAGGAAAGTTGATTTGTTTGTTTTTTAACTTTCAACAGGCAAAAGTAGATAATTGAATAAGGGTAAAACCCTTTTTAAAGGGATTTGAGAAAAAAATTGTAGCAAATTCTTCACCACAAATGCTTATTTATTCAACGATCCATACACGTATGAAATAAAATCTTTGATTAATTTTAAATTTAGTTTTCAAGCAATTCAAAGTTTAAATTCTAAAGTTAGTTAATTCAAAATTTAGATTGACTACCTACCCAATCGGCAGCTCCCATAGCGTATTTTTCTAGAAGATTTTTATGTCTAAAGAAGAATTTAAAGTGAGTGCCTACGTTCAGAGTCAATTTTTTAAAAAATAATTCTTTAAAGAATTTTTTGGTCTTTTATGGTAAAATAGCACTTAAAAATTTAAAAAGGGAACAAAAACTTACCTGTAAATAGCACACGTTTTTATAAATTGGTCAATTTGAATTAATTTTTAATGAAATTTAGCTAAAACACCAATCACTCTGCACAAAATCCTAATGCTACTATTTTAATTTCCTTCTCACACATGATACATAAGGCAGTTATCTTCAAAATAACATATAATCTGAGAGAAATTTTAAAATGAAAAAATAATACACGCAATTTTATGTTCCAATATGAAAATTTTCGCCGATTCGTCATTCCTTTCCTTATAACAGACCCAAATAAAAAACTGTTTATTATACACCAATTATTGGGAATCCTTTCATTAACAATAGCATCTAAAACATTTTCTGAAAATTTTATCAAATTATATACATTATTATGTGAGATACCATGATAACCGTAGAGATTTGAGCTAAAAAACATAATTCTGAGAAAAACGCATTTAGAGTTGTTTATCACTTCAATTTTGTAGTAGAAGTTATTTTTTTAAATAGCTATAACTCTGCTTCTAACTGATGTAGAATGAAAATCAAAACAGTTTTCAAAAGAGAAAAAATTGAATTGGACGATTCTTGCAAAAAATTAAATTGACCAAAATAGTAAAAAAATGACATTTTCAACTTAGGCAGTCACCTTAAGACATTATATTCTTTGATGGAGTGAAAATTAACCTTGAATAATACTCGACTTCATATAGCCAAGTGCAGCAGGCCATCAAATGTCCGACGCTTGTTACAGAAATAGGAAGATCACGATAACACATTGTTAGCCTGTCTAACGGAGTTATTGCGTGACTCTATTATAATGCAAAGCAAATGTTATATTCGACTCTAATTAAGCTTTTGACATAACAGGTTTTAATAGTCAGGCATCCGTGTCAACATGGAATGCGAATTTCGACTCCTCATAACGAAATTACGATAATACGATTTTCGTCATCAAGATGTCTTTACCAATATCACTAGTCTTCTAACTTACATGGAAACTGTAACTTAGAGAAAACTTTTCGAGAACCCAAGAAAGGAATATACAGCTTCTAAATATTCCCAATAAAAATTTGTCGATATCTTTTGTTGCGGATATTAATAAGCTATTTGTAGGCTTAATTTGAGGCTCCGATTTATGCTGTATTGTTTAATTAATATATATATATATATATATATATATATATATATATATATATATATATATATATATATATATATATATATACAGGTAGCCCTCCTACAGCACGGCATCTTACAACACGGTTTCGCTCTAACATGATAGGATAAATTGCGGAAACCCTCGTATAACACTGCAACCTGTAACACGGTTTCGCTCTAACACGATAAAAAATTGCGAAACCCTTTGTACAACACTGTATTTCTACAACCCTAGATAACATGATTTTTGTTTAACACATTTAAAAACTAAATTACCTTAAAATAATGACGGGAAAGAATAATGAACTATCAGTGGCTTTACATGAAAATGTATAAATAAATTATAATTTATTCCTTTATAACTCTATAAAATTACAAGAAGGCCTAAGCTTAGCTGAAAATCTTGAATCATTTTTCTTGAATGCAGACCCTTCCAATGAAAGAAGCCGAAAATTCAAAAGGGAGCTGCAAAATTGTCTATCTCCATACCGTGAAATCTACAATGACCTTGTAAGAACCAGCAAACAAACCAAAATTACAGATTTTTTAGAGGATAAAAGGTGCAAAAAATCTAAATGAAGAAAACGGTTCTGAAAGTGAAGGTGATATCGTTCAACCGAAAAAACGTTCTCGTTTGATTGTACTGAGCAGTGATGAGGAAGAAATTTATTAAGTTCTTTATATGGAATTTTTAAAAAAGATTGTTTTTAATAAGTTTTCGGAACGTAACCCCCCTTTTTGTACTGGCTCTGGGTCTCATATAACACGGTTTCACAGAACACGGCATTTTCTAGGAACCTATTTACCGTGTCATGGGAGGGTTACCTGTACATATATATATTATCTAATATATATATATTAATTATCTAATATATATATGTTATCTAAAAGAGAGATTTTGTAGTGCCAAAACTACTTAAATTTTAGTTTTGCGCATGTATGCTCTATGAGATTACGTCAGTCAAAGCTGCACATTATTTAGTACATAAGTTCGGTCACTTCGGAATAAATACTCATGGATAATAAGCATCCGGAGCGTTACGGTCATTTTCCCCTTGACCTCTGAATCTCGGTTGTTTTTGTATTAGGCAGAAAAGGAGATTAAACTACCCAAAATCCTGGATAAGAGGAGGATTTTCCATGCTAAAGGGTTCTAACATTCTATAACACAGTCACACACGAGAAATTTGGTGACGTCATAATCTCACCTGAGCCTTCCAAACTTCCGTCAAAGAAAAGTAATGGGCCACTGGCAATTAATTGACATGGAAAATAAACAAACGGGCAAAAAATATTTTTAGCACAATGGATGTTAAAATGTCTAGAAAATAACGATTTTTTTAATTTACTCGTCTTAGGCCTCCATGTAAAAATGAAAACATTGCTCAAGGATAAGATAGAAAACAGTCACAAATATATACATAATACCAAAACTACTTAAACTTTAGTTTTGCGCATATATGCTCTGTGAGATAACGTCAGTCGAAGCTCACGTAATTTCACTGTGGAACTGATTTGCTTAATATATATATATATATATATATATATAGATATATAGATACATATATATATACACAGAAGGAGAGAGAGGGAAATTAATAGTTTTATAGAAACGTCTTTTTCATTTCAGCGGGACAACATGGATGTTAACTTTTTTTTCTATTTTTTGCAAAGTATCCGCAAACCTAAGGTATAACGTTGGTAATCGACAATGACAAACGAGACAAAGTGCACCAAAGTCAAAAAGAGAACAGCTGTTTAAATGTTTGACTTGTTTTTTTAAATAGGACATTATTCATGTTACACACTGATAAGTAAATAGGGCCCGACAGTGGCGCACCCAGGGCCCCAAAATGATGGGGCCCTCTAATTTAGTATTAAGTTGTGCATATTTTTGAAAATTTCCTATATGTACGCAAATTAAAAACGGTTTCCATAAATTTTTCATTTTTTTCCATAATTTAATGACCATAATTTCTTTCTCTCTCTCTCTCTTTCTTTTTGGAGGGGGGGGGGGGTAGGTATAGTTTTATCAAAAATTTATATCCTCATTAATATGGTTGAAAGTATAATGATGGAGACAGTCAAAGATTTTGACCTATCTAATTGTAAAAATTTAAAGCAAGTGAAAGCATACTTACATCCGTATGCGTTTCTGGTTTTATTTATTTATTTAGTGAATTTTTTTTAATTAAAAAAAAATTGGGGGGAGGGAGGGTTGTAATAACTCCAGACTGTGATATATTTTGAATTTCGAAAGAAAATTTCATTAATTCATTTATCAACATTAAAAAGTAAATTACTCATTTAGCACTTATTATTATTATTATTATTATTTTCAAATTTTTCACTTGATGGTCGAAAATTTTTTGAATTTCTGGTCCCAATTTATGGCGGGCCTGGGTGAGTGTCCTAAATGTTCATGTGGAAATATGGTCCTTTGGGGGAACACGTGCCCCCCCCCCTTTGGATCTGACCTTGGAGGGGCCCTTAAAGTCTGCTTTGCCCAGGGCCCCATTGGATCAAAGTCGGGCCCTGCCCGCCCCTCCCTCCCAAAGAAATAAAAATTGCATTATGAATATTGAATTTGCATTATAAATATTTTTATCAGTTCAACTCCCCCCTAAAAAAAAAAAAAAAAAAAAAAATTAAATCAGGGACGCGCCACTTTGGCCCGAGGTAGACTGTGGTCGCGCTTCGGGTTTCGGTGCTGGGGTGCCAGTGTCATTAAATACCTTCATGTCTAGGCCGAATATGGGAACGTTAAATCCGTAGACCGGAAAATCCCTCTACGGGGTCAGAGAGGGTGGAAAAGGGTACGATCCCCCCCAAATGTCGTCCTTGGGTAATGCTCAGTCAAAATTGAGGTGGCATCTGGCTAAATCGGACTCCAACCCTTGTGGTGCCATTATAAACCGGAGTCGCATCCCTCAGCCCGCTAGCCTATAGGGACCTAGTCTGGAGTTACTGCCTGCCAGGGGCATTAGAAACAACAACAACTAATAAGTAAAATACTAATTTTCCCCGCAATATATTCTTTATACTTCTGTAAAAGTAGTCATATCAGATTTTTTATTGTACAAAAGCTAGGCAAAAAATATATAAATACTAGCTGAAAACCCGCACTTTGGTACGGAGTACATTCGAATTAAATATAACGGTCAATGTATGCAATTAATGCTAAAAAAATAAATATATATATTTATATACATTTATTTCTAATAAATACGATGATCAATGTATACAATTGATGTAAAAAAACAAAAAAAAATATATTTATAATAATATCGTAAGGGATAGTTTTATAGACAAAATAATGTAGAAGAAAATATTCAAATTAAATGTAATAGGACATAGAAAAGAATAAGTGCAGTTAATATAGTGCAGTTTGATGAACATAATATCTTTCATTGTATTTTAATATTTTTTTGGATAATGTCTAATCGTCTGCCACATTAACAAGAAAAAAAAATTTCGTCTATTTCGTTGCTATGAACGTGACGATAAATTAATTTAAAGTACCAGAAGTAGAAATCACGTGATCAGCATTTAATAAATTAAATTTAAAAATTAATCTTTAAAAATTCACCAAAAATCAGAAAATGGAGGTAAAGATTCAAAAAAGATCTCATTTTAAAGGAAGTTTTATGATCTTTCTTGCGATATAAATTTTATAACCCTCAAATTATTATTTTAAATGCAAACTGAAAAAAAGTTACTAAAATAGCTTAAACATTTAATTTAAAAAAATCTAAGAAGAATTTTTCAAAAATCTTTCTTAGTGTACCCCTACACTATAAGAGGAATCGCCATACAAAATTTCAGCCCTCTAGGCCGAGCGGTTTGATCTGTGCGTTGTATGTCAGTGAGTCAATCAGTCAGTGAGGCAGTCAGTTACGTAACTGTTTTATATATATAGATATCTAGATGTCTGATATTCCATTAATTAGGAATTAAATGCTACGAGAATCCTCGAAACGCTCAAAGAACACACACGAAGCGCCTCTAGAATCCAGCAAAAACAAATACATTCCACTTTTGTTAAACCACTTATGAGATAATCCATTTATTCTCGATGAGTTCAACCTTGGATGAATGTCAAATAAAAGTTAATTGCCGGAGCCGGTCTTTTTTTTCCTTCCGCAAGAAAAAAGAAATTAATGTATTCTGTTGTATCAAGATTAAAATTGAAACATGAATAATAACGTAATTTAAAATTAAAAAGATTAAGTTATGCAAAGATTATCCTTTACTAGGTCTATCCTTTAAAAAGAAAAACACATTTTATAACCATTTGGTTTTTTTTTTCCGGGAGCTTTTTGATATATAAATCCTGAAAGGAGTGGGTGTCTGACAGCGTCCAGTTCAGGTAGAACAAAACTATTTCATACGCATTTTTTCCTATAGCAGAGAAAAAGTGCAATTAATGAAAATACACGTAATAACTGAAAGAGAAAATGCCATGAAAAAATTTCGAATAACGGAGACAAAAGGAGAACTCCATGTATTTCTGCTATTTACACGTGTATTTTACTTGCACGTGTAAGATCAGGTGCAATTAATGGAAAGACACGTAATAACCGAAAGAGAAAATTCCTGAATACAATTTCGAATTAAGGAGATAAAAAGAGAACTCCATGCATTTCTGCTATTTACACGTGTATTTTACGTGTATGTGTAAGGTCAGGTGCAATTAATAGAAACATGCGTAATAACTGAAAGAGAAAATTCCTTAACAAAATTTCGAATTAAGGAGACAAAAAAGGAGAACTCCGTGTGTTTCTGATAATTATACGTGTATTTTACGTGTACGTGTAAGGTCAGGTGAAATTAATGGAAAGATACGTAATAACTGAAAGAGAAAATTCCATAACAAAATTTCGAATTACGGAGACAAAAGGAGAACTCCGTGTATTTCTGTTATTTACACGTGTATTATACGTGCACGTGTAAGATCAGGTGCAATTAATAGAAAGACACGTAATAACTGAAAAAGAAAATTCCATAACAAAATTTCGAATTACGGAAACAAAAAGAGGAGAACTCCGTGTATTTCTGATATTTACACGTGTATTTTACGTGTACGTGTAAGGTCAGGTACAATTAATGGAAAGACACTAATAACTGAAAGAGAAAATTTCATAACAAAATTTCAAATTGCGAAGACAAAAGGAGAACTGCAAGCACTTCTGTTACTTACACGTGCATTTTATACTGGAATTAAACTAAACAGTTCTTTAGGATTAATTTTTAATCCGGTTCCCGCATATATATGCTTAGATGGTATTGAATAAAAGGATATGTGCTGATACGAAAGCTTAGTTATGAAAACTGGGCCAGATAATAGTCACGAGATATTTCTGGAAGAGGCCTGCCCTAAAACACAATCTTTTAATAGTTCGATTTTCTGACTAGTGAAAGACATTATATGAGATTAAAAATAAATGACTATATCTTATCGGGGAAAAATTTATTAAGTTACTATGTAAGGAAGGCGAAAAGTGTTAAAAAATATATTCAAAGGAAACCTTTAACTTTGAGAAATGTTTTCTCACAGGATAGACAGTAGTAACATAATGGTACTTCAGTGCGGCTATCAGGGATATTTATTCAAAATTTAACCACTGTATTATTTATTTTTTTATAAATCCATCAGCATTACATGGCATAGTACTCATGCAATGGTTATCATGTAATGTCATGTAAAGCACCAAAATATAAAAGTTGCAGTGTATGAAATAAATATAATAATATATATTTTGATACATTAGTATTCTATGAAAGTTTAAAAAGATATGAAATTGACTCTTTCTGTTCTGAAAAATTTACTGAGATATTATGTAACTAGTTCTATAAAATTGCTTTTAATCTAAATAGAATGTAGAAAATAGTGGCTAATCTTACTCCAGAAATAATAGGTTTTGTATTATAACTATTGTATAAAATAAAAAGATACATGCATCCGGGATTTATCTTTATGAACCAAAAAATGAATGTATTTGCTGATATATTGTATGTAATAAAAGTTTAAAATTGTAATAAAATACTCATAATTTGTATATAACAAAAAAAATTATTTTTATGTAATAATAATTATATTTGTGTACGAGATTTGCCTTTATGAGTCGTATCATATGTTAAAAAATCTGAATTACTAATAAACGGCTCAATTTGAAATATGATCCGCGAATAACCGTGTCATTATGATTACGAAACAACATTATCTATTCCTGTGCTGGATCTTTAAATGAATTCCCTCATATATTTAATGAAATTGTATAAAATAAAAGGATACAAGATGATTCATATGTTGTGTTTGGAAACTGGGATTCGTCAACTGATAGCGAGTTGACAGGCAATGAGGAAACATCAAACACAGTCTTTTAGAAAATTCATTTATTAAGCAATGAGAGACGGCCCAAGAAAATTTAAAGAAAAACATGACTATTTCTGTCCAAGATTAAATATGCAAGGCTATCATGTAACGACCTCATATTAAATGTTTTCTAACAAAATAGACTGTAGGAAAGTGTTTTAATGGTTCATCATCATCATATTTGGCACGACTGCCCAGGGTGGGCCAGGGCCTTCTGTTGAAGATTCCTCCAGGATAGCCTACTATTTCTAGACCTGGTCTGACAGTTCCTCACTGGAATTACTCTAAAATCTGATTCAACAGAGTCGAATCATCTTAGTTTTGGCCTTCCTCTTTTCGGACTAGTAAAGGGTCCTGCAACAAAAATATTCGTTACTGGATTTATTTTCATCCATTCTAGCAATATGAGAGGCCCAGTTCATTCTTTTAATTTTAAAACTTTTAATAATATCGGGCTAATTAAATAAAATCTATAGATTTCTGAATTAAAACATCATCGCCATTGGTCATTTTCTTTGACATCACCAAGGATGCTTCTGAGAATCTTTGTTTCAATGGTTATCAGATATATTTATCCAAAATTATCAAAAATTCCCTCCAAAAAAGTAAATACCGTATTTTTCAGACCATAAGATGCACCTTTTTACATAAAAAATTGACTAAATTATGGTCCGAAGGTAACATTAAAATAAAATGAATATTTTATTATATATATTATATATATTTTATATATATATATATATATATTACATTTATTATATATAATTTTCCTATATTTATTATATTTATCATATATATTTTTAATTTTTTATTATATATATATATTTTTTTATCTTAAGTAAGAAATTGAAAATATCTTTACATACCTAACAAAATACAAAATATTCTTTTCTAAAGATCCTCCCATAAATTTGAGGTTCGTCTTATCGTCCAGTGCGTCTTATGGTCCGAAACATACGGTAATTACTTTTACACACGAAACTTGCCTTTATGAGATGTTAAAAAAGCAAAAAATTCTGAACTACTAAGGTACGGCTCAATTTGAAACATGAGCTGCGAATCAACATGTTAAGCATCGGACGTTTCATTGTGACAATGAAACAATGTCATCTATCCTCCTGCTAAGCTTAAACAAATGACTCGCTCATATTCGTTTAACTTGAATTAAGTAAAAGGATACATGTTGATTCCAATGCTGTGTTTTAAAAAATGACACCCGTAGCTCAAAACGTGATGATTGGTAACGATGAAATCTTAAATACAGTTTTTTTTAAGCTCGATTAGCTTAGCAATGAAAGACATTCCTTTAAAGTAAAGAGAAAAAAAAGGAAATTTACTCCTTCTGCTCTGAAACATTTACTGAGGTAATTTTAACTGGTTCTTTAGAATTATTTTTAATCGAAATCGGCCGTAGAGAATAGTGGCTAAAATTATTCCAAAAATAGTAATCTTATATTATAACTTTTGTGGTCAGGGTTTGCCTTTATGAACCATGAAATTAAATATTTTCTTCATTTTCGTTAATACTCGGTAAATCAAGCTGGTCAAAATGTATTATATCTTTAAACGACTGAATCATCATTACATGATAAAAACAAATCATGCATTATGAATTATTGATCAAAATATATAAAATTTAATTATTATTGCATACAGATAATTATTTTTCTGACTTACAAATATAAGTATATTTCTGACTTACAAATATAATTATAAGTATTTTTTTACATTAAAAAATTTTTTATGACTTACAAATGTATACAAATGCATTCATTTTTTGGTTCACAATGACAAATCCCGGACGTAAAAGTTAGAATACAAAAAATATTATTTCTGGAATAACTTTAGACACTATTTTCAACAGTCTATTTTGACTGAAAACAATTTTAAAGAACCAGTTACATAATATCTCAGTAATTTTTTCAGAATGGAAAGAATCAATTTCCTTTTTTCCTTCACTTTTATGGAATATTATACTAATGTTTCAAAATATATGTTATTATATTTATTATATGCACTGCAACTTTTATACATTTTGGGGATTAACATGGCATTACTTGATCAATATTGCATGATATCTGTGTCGTAATTCTGAAGGAAATATACATTTTATATTTTTTTTATTCACATGATCATGTGGATATTAAGTGAATATGATACTATAGCAGTCTACAAAATATGTCTACAAACAAAAGAAATTTGTAAAATGCTCTGAAAACGATACCCAAAAAAGGGAAACACAGGAACCAACTAATCGTCTTACATGCAACCAATGAAATACGAAATTGCAAAACCAAAGCGTAAATCCTCTCGATAAAGAAACCAATTGACATGTCTTCAGGAACAGGAAACTGAGTAAGAAAATTAATAACTAGTATTTTATAATTTATCTGTCTAGGCTGTGGGTGTATCTTACTTCCGACGGACTCAGATCAGGCTGTTTCCTGCAGTAAGGAGTATTTCATATAATAATGCGATCTAGCTAAGTTTTCTATCTCTGTTAAGGGGCACTGAATAAGGGATTAGTATATTTATTAAAAGCTTACATCAGGCGCTGATTTTTAATTAGGCTCAGTAGGCTCGGGCCTAGGGGCCCCCAAATGTTGGGTGCCCCCCAAAAATATTAATTTTAAAAGGAAAAAAGAAAAAATTCCCAATTCATTATTTATTTATTTTTTTTACATTTTTTAATAGCAATTTTTTATAATATCCTTTCAAATTTGATTGATTGGTTCATCATATGTATAGTTATATGTATAATTCATCATATTTATATTATAGTGTATATAAGGGATTATTAAATTTTTCTGATTGCATTGTATTGGTGTTTTAATGATGAAGTTAATATGTTGTATTGCTTTTTGTTACTTGATAATGTTCTAGGCTTCTACGCTTCAAATAGCCAATTCTTGGTAAAATGGTACTTTCACGATGATTCATGATTATTTTTTATTGTGTGCCAATTTTGGAAATGCTACGCCCACATCAGTGTTAGGGGCCCCCCATCCCGAGTTGTGCCTATAGTCAAGAATTTTCTAAATCGGGCCCTGGCTTACATTACAGGGCCCTTTGATGAGTATAAAACATATAAGTTAGAAAAAAAGTAAATGCAATGAGTTATTTTTATTAGTCTATTTTTAGATCTAATTAATTTCTACAGTAGGGACGAAAAGATGATCCCCGTTCTCCGAGGTCTGTGAAATAATAGTGAACAGGTGGTGAGGTCTTTTTCCTACACTTTTCTTTTTAAAAGTAGATTTATGAAGAAATTTAGTTCCGTTTATAGGGGTAACAAAATTAAAAAAAGGGGAGACAAAATTTTAAAAAAAATTACATAAAAAATTTTCTCAATTAAATTAGTATTTCAGAGCTTTGAGAACTAAAAAATCGCCAACCACATCTAAAGGCGATGATTACACTGACAAACACTTCAATTTTATGCTGTAGTTTTTGTGTGAGAACCCTGATGAGAATCTCAACTTTCAGTCTTTCTTTATTCATGACTTGCCATTTTTAAAAGGAAATATCTAATGTTCCTTGCAAGGTATCGCTATGAAAGTTTGTTCAGCGTTTCTTTGTTTGACTCTCATTAAACTGTCATTAGGATTTTCGGTTTGCAGAATAAATTTTGAAAGGGTATTCCTTGAAAATAACTAAAAGAAAAGAGGTTATTTTATCCCTCACAAGAAATGCTTTCAGTCAAAATCATTTCCTGGAGTTTATTTTGAGAAATCTTTATCCAGAACTATCAGCAAAAGTCCTGCAGTATTTGCTTCTGAATTCTACATCTCTCTTTAGTGAGCATGCTCTATGTACATATACAGGGTGTCCGTGCTAAAAAGTATCCAAAAGTTATGGCTTATTTTTACGGAACTACCCATTAGAATTATAAAAAAAATATTTAAATAGAAAGAACATCTCACCAAGTTTTAATGTCAATAGATTTCGATGTGTGCACCTTTTGTAGCACGACAAACGTCTAAACCAGGGATTCCCAAACTTATTTCGTCGACCGCCTCCTTTTCAGAGAAAAAATTACTCACCGCCCTCCTGGAAATTTACATTCCTATGCGAGTAAACACACATACAATGGCAAATTTTCGGCCTTTATAGAACAAAATAAAGAAATATGTTGTTGTAAATAAGATAACATTAAGCTTAAAATTATAAAATTATTTATTAAAATCAAACATAGTTACATTCGCATCACACAGAAAATTAAGATAACGAAGGATAATAATCATTTAGTAAATATTACAAATAACTGTAAATCTAATGAAGAGGATGAACTTGGTATACAGCAATCTGTTTACATTCGGCTCTGTTTTAGTGGGTGGCATACCTAAATCACCGCGATTAGCAATTTGCAGTCGGTTTCTGTCTTTAGTTAACATATTTGTGACTGCACTGAACCCACGTTCGACTAAATATGATGAAGAAAACGTTATTAAAAATTTTTGTACCACAGCCCATAATACAGGGTCAAGTGTCGGCATCTTTTTACAGCCAGAACTGTTTATATCTGTGTTTAAATTTAAATTTAAATTCTTCATTTGTTTTTACTTCTATTAGTTCTTGTAATTTTAAAGCTTCTTCCGAGTTTGATCTTGAAAAAGGGTCGAAAACAACGCCCCATTTCAATGCCCCCTAATTTCTCTGGGTCTTGTACTGCCCCCTGAAAGTCTCAAACGCCCACAAGGGGGCGTTATCGCCCACGTTGTGAACCTATGGTCTAAACGGTAATCCAGTTCTCTCCAAGTGTTTCGTAGCATATCAGGAGTTATTAGTGCATAAACAAAAAATTTTGTGTATAAACAAAAATTGAAACTGTGGAAGAGTTGAAGAAGTGTAAGTAATTTGTCTAATAACTTGAAGAGTAATTCATCACTTGGAGAGAACTGCATTACCGTTTAGACGTTTGTCGTGCTACAAAAGGTGCATACATCGAAATCTATTAATATTTAAATTTGGTGAAATGTTCTTTCTATTTAATTATATTTTTTTAAATTCGAATGGGTAATTCCGTAAAAATAGGCTATAACTTTTGGATACTTTTAGCCCGGACACCCTATATTTCAAAACAAATAACAAAATCGATTGAGTGTGGAACCTGGCTTAATCAAAGTTTAGTTTACTATTATATATCTTGCATTTCACAGTTCCCGAGATAAAAAATTTATTATATATAAATTAATATAGCTATTTTTTACGGGACATATTTTGGCACTGCGAAGTTATGTTAAGATTGAAAACAAAGAAGAGGTTTTTATAATAATCTTTTAAATTAAAATAAATGCTTAGAAGTTTTTAATGGCTTATTTACAAACTCGAGTAAAAATTTGGGCTGTGATAGAAATGAGCACTTGAACTCATGGGGAAGGAAGATATACTGCCTGTAATTGTGATTCTACTAAAAATACGATCTTTGATCAGGCGTCCGCAGTTTTCTTTTCAGAGAATCTTTCACTTCTACTTAAGGGGACAAAGGACCTTAAATCTCGAGATTTTAATATCTAGTTTTTAATTCTATATACAAATTGAGAATAATTAATATCCTTTTTTTACTACATTGAACACCCTTCGAATAATTCAAAATAAGAAAATTTTTTTTGGCAGAATAAGGCCTATTTTTCAAAATGTTTTTCAAAAAGGCTTAATTTTTTTCAAAATGCTCCATGCGCATTCCTTATCATTTAAAAACCTTATTTTTTTTAATATAAGTTTCACAAGTACATATAAACATAATTATGCATTGAATTCTTTCTTTTTGTATTAATCTAAAATCTTAAATTATTATTTTTTATTCTGCCTGTTTTTTTATGTTTTTGCTTTATTTCATGGTCTATAAATTTGAAGAATATTTTTGGAATCAAAGAACTATGCACAGTTTTATGATAAACATTTCAATCCTGAGAAATTTGGAAGAAACCATAAGAAAGTGAATGAAGAATTTTGAAATATTCTACCATTTTTAAAGAATTTTTTTAAACATGGGTCTCATTCTTCCGCAAAACACTTATTTTTGGATTTTAAGTGACTTCAATGTAATAGGAAAGGATATTAATTACACTCCTGTGGTTTATAGAGCAAAATATTGATAATTTAAAATAAACGAGGTTAAAGTGAAAGTTTACTCAAACTTGAATCAGTCTATGAATTGCCTTTCATTAATTGTAGAGTAAAAACTAACAGTTATAAACTAGAATCCACAAAGAGTCTATGAGCTAACTAAGTGTCGGAGACTGCTCGGTTAAAACTGTGGTAGCACTAGGAAAAATTCGGCCTCTGACCCTGATTTCCAATAGCAGTGAGCTAGACAGGAGCTTTATCTCTTTGCCCTTCAACATTCAATGGATCTGGTCAGGATTTATCCGGCCAAGAGGCGCTAGTAACAATATTAACAATAACAACACAAAGCATTGGAACCACCTGGTTTCTTTATTGTTAGTTCAGTTTTATCAAAAAAAAAATGCCGGGAATAACAAACATATTTTTATTTTTCAGAAATGGGAAAGATATATTTGTCAAGCAAGCTCGAACAAAAGAACACTGTTTCAGGGTGAGAGGGCTAAGAAAGCTAACACCGATGGATATCTTGTCCAGTATGCGGAAACGCTCAGCCTCCGAAGTCCGTTAGGCAATAGCCGCAGGTCAGCAGATCATGAATTCCTTTTTAAATGTAGATTCTTAATAAAGGTATGATTTCTGACCCATTGAGGAGCTAGCTATTCATGGGGGTAAAATAACAATTTTGAAGTTAACATTGTAAACATTTGTCATTAAACTACTACTTGAGAAATGGTTCTAGAATAAAGAACAGACTACTTCAGTTTTCGATATCAGTGGCCAATGTTTACAAAAAAAAAAATGTCAAAAGAAGTCACGAGACAATGCCAAATAAATACAATGTTCTTTTTTTTAAAAATAACCATTATCAATGTTTTTTCTAAGAAAATTGGGTATACTGTGTTTTCTCATATAAAGGTGCGTATTTTTAGTACCGTGTTTTCACACGTCACGTCACAAGGGGGAACAAAAAACTCGAAATTAAAAAAAACCAACTTTTTGTGATATATTAACAATTGATCCGTAGGTTTCTTAAAATTTAGGTAAGTTAATCCAAAATAATGCTTTAAAAAAAAAGCTGGGTATACGCCATATCCCCACGTACCCCAAGAAAAAAAAGCCTGGACCATTATAAAGTGCCACTTACCAAGTTGATAAGCCTTATAAATAACTAAGAAACCAAAAACATACGAACAAGACTTGAAAATGACGTAGCATAAATTGCATACCCATATTTATCGATAAAGTAAGAACATCGCATGACAAGTGAAAAAAAATCTATTATTCACAGATTGATATAACTTTATTATCCAATGGCAGACACTTACAGAAAAAAAAAAATTAATAAGAAAATGAGAAAAAGAGGATTCTACTATTATGATAAAGAGTTTTTAATCATAATGAAAAATTTCTCATTTTTGTTGCAATTTATTAACTTCGGATTAAAAACTAACAGATGGGGAATTCTCTAAAATATGTTTTAATTTGTTTCCCGGTAAAATATATCTGTTCATTAGACACCTTTGGCCTTTTAAACTTTTGGGACCATCACTGTCCCTCTGTCTGCAATTCGATTTATTGGAAAACTATGAAACAACATTGATTTTCAGAAATCAGACGGTATCCTGCAGTTAAACCACCTGTTAGATAGAAAAAAATTAGTCGAGGAAAATTAAGAGTTGAAATACAGGAACGCACTGATGCATTTATGCTTATTAATTATATATATATTCCAATTGCGGAGGCACTTGTCGTCAAACATTCGCCTATTATTGTGGGGGCACCATATAGGTGGACAGCATTACCCCCTAAGAAGGGACGACACGAAAGGGGGCATTTTTCGTGGCGCTCCGCCAGGATTCGATGCGAGCATATATATATATATATATATATATATATATATATATATATATATATATACTAGCATTATTGCCCGGCGTTGCCCGGGTTGATATATAGATATAAAATATTTCATGCATTCCATCAAAAAAATACTGGGCTGCACTCCCGCTCTTCATGTTCATCTGGCCAGACAGAATGCGCTTAGCACGTTTCGACTGAAATGATATACAAACAATAAGAAAGAAAGAAACTTTGAGCCTGCGGACCTTCGTCTGATTTTAAGGTCATTCCCAACCCTCTTTCTCCCGGGCATTGGAATTTGACCCCCCCCCCCTCCGTCATCCTCAAACCACCCCTCTTCACGCAGCTAGTCGAGGGGAATCCACAGGGGGTTGACGCACCTCTATCGGTCACAAAAAACATATATATATATATATATATATATAAATAAGAATAAGATGAAAGAGAAAACCAGTAATAGCTCTAAAGCTACATGAAGCCAGGAACATCCAACGTGTAAAGATAAGTATGAATACGGTTTTTGACAGCATTTCTTCATCAGCGGTGTCAATACTGTCTAAAAACCAATGGATTGTTTCTGATGAGTATGATCTATTAAATAAACACACTCAGACACCGTACAATCCATTATTAACAGAAGAATTGAATAATAAATGAATTTGTATTAAAGTACTTAACCAAAGAACACCAAGCCTGGCGCTAATCAGAGTGGAAGTTAAGAACTTGTAACCGCAAGATGACTGACGTCATAACTTGCAACCATTGAGGTAGTGGATACTTAGTTACAGACTTACTAAGGTAACTTATTTTAAGACTATTATTCCATTATTTATTTAGTTTTATTATTGTTACTACTATTAGTTAATTATTTTTTATTATTCTTTTGTTATATTTTTGTTTTTAGTAGTTATTATTTTTATTTTAACCTATTTATGTTTAACTTATTAATGCAACAGAACAAACTATTCATTAAAACAAAAACAACCAATTATGTTTTTGGATAGACTAACTGGGTAATTATTACTAGTTAGCACAGCTTTCAAGTCTATAATATGCTTAATCCTATTGTCTTTAGAACATAGCCTATTTATACGAACTAACTGATTTACAATAATGTTATTAAAAACAGATTTATGTAAACAGGTTAGATAATTTTGAAATTTAACAATATTAAAATTATATTCAGATCTTTTGTCATATAAGTCATAAGTTAATTTATTGTTAGTACTTAATTTAATATTGATATCTAGAAAGTTTACATTAATATTATCATGGCTACTTTTAATTAGTTCCAAATTAGGAGGGTAAAAATTTAAGTCTATAGGGTTATTACTTTTATTTATTACTATTATATCATCTATATATCTAAATATATTGTAATTGCTATTTTCTATATTATTAATTTCAAAATAATATAAGTATAAATTAGCTAGCATACTTGAAGCATTACCACCTTGTGGTACACCTTTGGACTGTAAGTATATATTATTATTATGAACTATGTAATTATGTTTAGTTACTAATTCTAGGAGCCTATTGAAACGAGTTAGTTTAATTTCGTTGTTTAAGTATTGAATATTATTTTGTACTAACATTATATATATATATATATATATATAGTCTGCTGTTCAACATTTCCGATATCTTTTCATAGTTACAATATGAAACAGAATTCATTCTCTGAAGTCAAATATTAAAATAAGTAAGAAGTGAGAACAAAGAAAATGCTGATTTGCGGCAAGTTAGTCTTAAAGACAATATAACACATTGTTGCTCGGTATCGAGTAAACTTGTGTTTTTACACGCTAATGTTGGAAATAATTTAGGATAAAGGAAAGTCACACTGGAGAAATATTTTATCAACTGAACATTGCTTGAAAACTACCTTTACTATGACATGAATGAAAGTCAGGCAAATCCTCCTATTTTATCATTTAAAATGTGAATCTGAAACCCCCATATGAAGAAAAAAGATTTCAGAAAATAAGAATGCTCTACTTTATTCCAAAAATTTAGTCTTTTTCGGTGACTTGCGTTTATATTTAAACAAAATTGTGTAAATAGTTAAATAAGCAATCTGTTAAAATGCTACTAGACAAATGCATATTACTGACTCTTTGTTCGACTGAACGCATTTGCGAAAACTCTTGTCATCTGTATATATAAAACAGTTCCGTAACTGACTGACATACAACACACAGACCAATCTGCTGGACCTAAAGGGCTGAAATTTTGCATGGCTATTCTTCTTATGGTGTAGGGGTGCACTAAGAAAGATTTTTCAAAAATTCTTCTTAGATTTTTTTAAATTAAGTTTTTAAGCTGTTTTTGTAACTTTTTTTAAGTTTGCATTTAAAATAATAATTTGAGGGTTATAAAATTTATATCACGAGAAAGATCCTAAAAATTCCTTTAAAATGAAATCTTTTTGGAATCTTTACCTCGATTTTCTGATTTTTGGTGAATTTTTAAAGATTAACTTTTATAATTCAATTTATTAAATGCTGATCACGTGGTTTCTTTTTCTGGTACTTTAAATAAATTTATTGTCACGTGCATAACAACTAAATAGACAAAAAAAATTTTCCCTTTCTAATGCAGCAGACGATTGGATATTATCCAAAAAAATTAAATATCCCTTACGATTTATTATATATATATATATATATATATATATATATATATATATATATATACATCAATTGTATACATTGATCGTCGTATTTATTATAAAGATTTATCTATTTATTTTTTTGTCATTAATTGCATACATTGACCGTTGTATTTAATTTAAATGTACTCCGTAGCGAACCGCGGGTTTTCAGCTTGTATTGCATAAAAAACATCGGAACAAACGAATGTCACTAAGCGTGAGACATATGAATTAAAAACGTTAAAAATTAAGCAAATAGAAAAACTAATTTTTTTCTTCTAGATTGATGGCGAGGTTGTAAATGATGCATGATATTTAGTTAGTTTCAATTCCCGCTTCCTAGTGCCGAAATGAAATTAATTGCACTCATGAGTTATGCTCTAGTTATGAAGTTAAGTAACAGGCGAGAAAATTGATCAAGGACTTCAACGATGAGGGCAAAATGGGATTAATTATATAAAGTGCATTTTAAAATAAATTGTTATTATTATCATTGAAAGAGAGGATAATTTGTTTCGGCAAAGTGAACCACAAAATGGTGCACGTTTTTAAATTGCTAATATAAAAGCTAATTGGCACATTTGATTGTGAATAGGTGCGAAATATTTTTACCCTGATAAGTAAATTATAATTGAAAAAATATTTGGCCTTATAAATGAACCAGATGTTTAAATCCCAGATGTCCAAAAAGACCAAAAAATTTCAAAGTCTCAAGACATTCGAAAATATAGGAAAAAATATTAATGCATTACAACACTGCAATAATTATTTTCCCTGACGGATAACCAGAGATAAATCTTAATACATAATGCAAAAAAGAAACAAATTTTAAATCCCATCAAAGTGAAATCCACATAGTAGAAAGATACCGTGTACTGTACGTACTGTATAAATTCTCTTCATACCGTTTATTTTTATACATTACTTATTTATTACCTAAAATATTGAATTAGATGAAGAATTTAACTTTAAGGCTGTTTATTTTTTTTCAGTATTTTAAGTTTTCCTCTTTAAGTCCAAAAAAGATTATATCTTAGAAAATGTGTGCTCATCCCGTTGAAGCCCTTTAAATCCTAAGAATATTCTTAACTTCCGATTGCCATATCTGTTTAATACAAGGATTTGACAAACAAGCGTCAAAAACGGATAATTTAAAACTGCCTTGTATATCATAATGAATTATTCAGAAGTTTTAAATGTACTGCGTACGATGTGACATATATTGAACTTTACAGGGATAATCAACTTTCTTATGAATGAAGTTAGAAAATTTATTTTTTTATCACCCACGTTGACATTCTTTCAAACAATTTCTATTTCCCCCCAAACCTTTAACTTCCGGGAAGCACGGACTATCTATATGACAGATGACAGGTAGCTCAGTCTATTTTAGACCAGAAACAATTGCTGATTTTATTTACGAAATAAAATTTCTACACTGCAAAATATTTTTTAAGAGTAAAATCAGCAAATGGTATATTTTATTTGCGGGCAACCTTCGATAACTTAGGTGACTGCCTACGTTCGGAGTCAATTAAAAAAAAATATAATAATTGTTTAAAGGATTTTTTGGTGTTTTATGGTAAAATAGCACAAAAGTTAAAAAGGAACAAAAGCTTAACTGTAAATAGCATGCTTTTTTTTATAAATTGGTCAATTTGAAGTATTTTTTAATGAAATTTAGCGAAAACGTCTATAACTCTCCACAAAATTCTAATGCAACTATTTTAATTTCCTTCTCATACGTGATACATATGACAGTTATCTTCAAAATGACCTACAATCTAAGAGAAATTTTAAAATGCAAAAATAATACACACAATTTTATGTTCCAATATGAACATTTTCCCCGATTCGTTATTCCTTTCCATATAAAAACAGCCCCAAATAAAAAACTATTTATTATACATTAATTATTGTGCGTCATTTTATTAACAAAAGCATCTAAAACATTTCCTGAAAATTTTACCAAATTATATACATTATTATGTGAGATATGGTAAAAAATGTTCACCCCTCCACAAAATGCCCCTAAACAAATGTGACCCCTAAAAACACCCCTTTCCATCTAACTTACCCCCAAATTTAGGGGGAAAACCCCCAAGTTGGCAACACTGGCTCCCCCCGACTGTCTGCCACAATACCAGTCATGTGCTGGTTGGAGATTGCGATGAAAGGGCGATGGCAGATTTAACTCTTGAGCAGATCTCAAAAAAAGTGAAAGTGTTAGAGGTCAAATCCATTTTAGTTCCCTCCTTAGCCACGGCATCAGCCACTTCGTTGCCGCTGAGACCAATATGCGATGGGATCCACTGCAAATGGATATCGTGGTATATTGTGAGCTCTTGCAGTAAAGTCAGAACAGAGTTTAAAGTTCTGTCCCCAATATGAGCCCAGTTCTGAAGGTGTTGGATAGAACTGCGGCTATCAGTCAAAATCTATATATCTTTATAGGCAGTGCAGGAAGCTGCAGCCTTGAAACTCTCACCAATTGCAAAAACAGAGCAGTGATCTCGAAAAACAGAGCAGTGATCTGGATTTCTGATTTTGATAGTAAAGCTACCCTAAGGAGTAATCACCAATATACCACTACCGCATTCGTTATGCTCATTTTTACTGCCATCTGTATATATTTGAAGGGCATTCGTCGGAATTCTGTTAAGTCTTTCCAGAGCAATATTTCGAAGATATTTTTGTAAATCTGCCTTTTGCTGGTAAAGTAGGCAAGGTCTGTATTAAAATGAACTCTGGGAAGTCTCTCCAAAGGATTTATAAAAAGTTTCAGAGAGTGTCCTTCAACTCTTAGTGTCAATGTCGTCCATTTGGTAAGCGGAGAAAAGGGGTTGTTTCTCTTTAATCTTTGCGTTCCTGTCCAGTTATGAAGAAACACAGAGGTACGATTGAGAGCAATAAAACTGTACAGTTTATTAAAATATTTTGACAGTTTACGTCTTAAAGTCAGTGGTTGTAGATCACATTCATAAAGAGCTATTTCACCTGGGCAGCTTGTAAAGGTCTAAAGGTCTCTTGACAAATAAAAACTTTGCAAATTAAAACAGTCTGCTAAGCAATGAGCTTTGGCGAATTATATCTACTCAAATCACTTTTTAAGTGAATCTCCTTCAAGCAAAAGTGACTAATATGAAGGCCGTTACGCTTATTGCTAATCTCATTTTGTTTCAAATCAGTAAACAGTGTCTTTGAAAAACAATAGAAAATTAATGAAAAAGTAGGTGTGTTTCACTGAAATATAAATACACACATGGGTTGTGTTTGTTTATATATATATATATATATATTGATTGAAACTTCTCTATGGCGGCCAGTAATGGTTCCGAAAAAAAGTAGCTGTTTAGAAGGTTGGTCGTCGTAAAGAGGTTTCTTCCATAGCATTCGCTCTATGGAATCTTTAAACTGTTCTGAACAAAATATGGCGGTAATTAGAGGGGTGGAAATTAATTTCTCTGCACCTTCTCGTAAAACTTAGCCATCAAATTTTTAAATGGAGTAAGTTTTCTAGGATAAATTTAAATAATGCTGTGATAGTTGTTCGTCGTGAAAAACAAAAGCTCACAAAGAAGGATAAAATAACAATAAAATATTCGAATCCAATATAACCTTTCGGTCAAAGCCTACCCGCAACTGGCTGTTAGCCAGCAAAATCTCTTAGTTTTGTTTGTGTATCGCCTTGTATCGCGTTTCTCGTCTTAATTTCTCGTCTTTCTTTTTCAAAGAATGGTGATTCAAAAGTACTGACACGGCTCATTGCATTTTCTTATTTATGCTGTCAGAATTTTGCCGGAAATAAGTAAAAATTAACTCTGGGACTTATTCATATACTGTCAAAACGAAAGATTGCTTTAATAAAAAAATAAATATATAAATAAATAAATAAAAAAAATAAAAAAAAAATAAAAACTACTTGTTGCAGGGTGCAATGTTTCTGGGTAGCGGGTATACCTGTGTTGGGTAATATTGCATCTTTTATATATATATATATATATATATATATATATATATATATATATATATATATATATATATATATATATATATATATATATATATATATATATATATATAGGGTAGGTGGGGGCAAAGGTTCGCATGGGGCAAAGGTTCGCACATACATTTTAAAATGACCGGGAAGAGTTTTAGGAAGAATAGGGTAGGCAATGCATTCCTCTACTTCCAGTCAGTTGCCTCGTAAAAAATGTTGGAGTTAAGACCCCCTTTTGCAGAGAAAATGAGGTAAGTTTATTTTCGTCTCTTTTAATGTAATTTTTTGCAACTTTTGAGTAATTTTGAGCATCACTCAAACTCACGAACTGTTTTGGGCTTATTTTCGCATGTTAGGGTGGTAAATAACCTTTCAAATCCTACCTTAAGTTTTGGGTTAACTCAAATACAGTGGCGTCCATTCTGCAGAAACAGAACCAGCACGAAATGGGGCAAAGGTTTGCAGTAGTTATGGGGTAAAGGTTCGCAGTGCAAACCTTTGCCGCTCGAACTATTAACATTTGTTTCATGTCCTCTTTTCATTAGGAATCCTTATTAACAACGTCTTTTATTATTAATGGGAATTCACATTTTTGTAATTTGAAAAAAAATTATGGTTTTCGATAAAAACTGCCTGTTTTCAATCAGAAAATTTTTTGTAAAATGCTTGAAAATCCATAAATTAAAAATAAAATAAATGAGTACAACACAAAAATAAAATAGCTCTGAACCTATTTTACAAGATAAAGGAATTAAATGTTGTTACAAGACATTATAAGCTTCGAAGGTCTGGTTAGGGAAAAAAACTCTAAATGAGTAATTTCCAGATTTGCAAGTCTTAATTTATAAAAATGCTCCTTGCTCCTTAAAAATGTTCCTTGAAATGCTCCTTGCGTCACAATTTTTGACGAAATTTTATAAAATTTATTACAAAGACTCCTCTTATACATTAAAATAAAGTTATGTATCCATTTCAGGTTTAGACATCATTCAGATTATCAAAGTTTAACTTAAGCGTGGAAAAGTACAAAAATTTCACGAGAATTCAGAGTACAAGCATAAAAATATTTCCTAAAAATTAATTATTCAACGAAAGCACAAATCAAAACATAACCCTGATCAAAATGTATAAGCAATCTAAATGCAAAATTAAGGATAAGGTTAAAAATTGGATCGCAAGGAGCATTTTAAAAAACATAATAAAAATTGCAATTTTTTAAATATAAAAAATAAAATTTTAAATATTTATAAAATTTTATAAGGTGTTTGAAATAGTTTTACTTTAATGAATATTTATGCCCAATTTCATATCTCTGAGGTAAAAATTTCAAAAATTGCTTTGTAATGTCCCCCATCCCCTTAATTTGCTTAATTTTTACGGGTTTTAAAAGAATGAGTAAAGCCTAAGATATAATATAACGATAGTGTTAATAGTTGATATTCTAATTGGAAGTTCTTTAGTTTAAGAAAAAAATTATTGAGATTAACCCCTTTTCATTTTGTGAATTTCTTTGTTAGATTCAACTTTCTGTGTTAATAGTTGATATTTCATTTTGAAGTTTTTAGTTTAAGAAAAAATTTATTGAGATTAACCTGTTCAATTTGTGATTTTCTATATATGTAACACCTTTAAAAAGATTACAAGATGTGAAATAAAATTATTTAGACAACTCCATTTGTGATTTTCGATGCCTATCCAGTAAGAAACCAACGAGTGGGGTAAAGGTTTGCAGTGCGAACCTTTGCCCCACCGATTGGGGCAAAGGTTCGCAAACAGGTCTTTTGGTAAAATTAAAAATTCGGTGACTAAATATTTCGGGAAAAAATTCATTATTTTATAGAAGGTAGAGGGGATACCCAACTACAATACAAGTGACTTTTTGGGGCGATAGGATCTAACGGAGGCCCGTAAGAAACCCAAAACTCAAAACTGCAAACCTTTGCCCCCACCTACCCTATAGTGAAATCTCGATCGATCGTTTTCTCGTATGTATCGTTTATTTCACCCAGTCCCGAATAAATTCCACAGAAAACAAGCAAAAAAGACCGCATGGATCGTTTCTCGATTCATCGTTTTCCCGCAATATTCGTTCAGAATATCGCAGCTTTACATTAATTTACCGGATCGATCGCTTTTTCATAATAACTGAACCTGAAATATAAATGTCTGGATTGTGCTAGAATGATGCTCTAATTAAACAATGAGCAGAACATTTGAGATACACGGTCTCGTATCTATGTTTTATCTTGCTTAGCCTGGTTTCGCTTTATTGTACCACTCCCATTATTTGTTCGTCATTGGTGTTCCTTAATTCTTTAGCCCCAGGAGTACCCTATTTTGGGCAACTCATTCCAAATTCACCGACTATTCAACATTTCTGATCTTATCAGCAATGGTTCACAGTCAGCTTTTTTGTTGGCCTTGGGATGGAGGCGCCCTGGTGTTTGGTCTAGTGTGTGAGAAGTTTCTGATTACTGCAGTTCTACACTGGCCGATGAGTCTTTCACCCAGAAGCAGAACTTCCTGGTGGTTTTATGTTGGACCCCATCCAGTGCAGTGGAATGGTTCTAGTTACTGTACAAACGATTCACGGCTGCCGCTTCTTTATACTCTCACACAATAACCGATACCGAAAAGAATGCAATTTGCAACACACACACACACAAAAAATATTGTTTACTTGTGGAGAGAAAACCGCCAAAAAACAAACGACGATTGAGTACTTTTATTTGAATCAAAATTCCTGTGTATCTACGTGTATTTCTTTTTTTATTATTATTATCTTGGATTTCAGTACAACTTTGTACAGTGGCGCTCCCAGAGGGAGGGCAGGGGGCCCTGCCCCCCCCCAAAGAAGTAGAAATATTGATTTTGCATTAGAAATATTTTTATTCATTCATCTCGCTCCCCCCCCCCCATGCATTATAAATATTTTTATCCATTCATTTCGCCCCCCCCCCCCCCAAGAAAAAATCCTGGGTGTGCCACTGACTTTGTAATTTTAGCTTCAGTTACACTACAGGTATGTATGCATTTATGTATGTGAGTAAATATATTTTAGGGATATCAAACTTTTAGGTATGTTAATACTTTTTTGTATGTTCCCGCATCTATCGTTTTCCCGCCACTGTATATATATATATATATATATATATATATATATATTATATATATATATATATATATATATATATTATATATATATATATATATATATATATATATATATATATATATATATATATATATATATATATATATATATATATATATATATATATATATATATATATATATATATATATATATATATATTTATTTATTTATTTATTTTGCCGGACGATGGCCGAATGGCAGGGTGCTGCATTCGGTACCAGAGACTATGGGTTCAGTCCCACTCTTGGCATAGATAAAACCAAATATGATAAAACCAAAAATCTCACATATCATTATCTGGTTTGTTTATAGGAATTAAGTATTTCCTGTAGTACAAATTAAAAAAAATCATTTACTTTTTGCATGTATACTATTTAATATCCAAAACATAGTTTTACTTGCAAGACTCTCCTTTCTCAAAGTAGGATATCGTTTAAAATTTTTTGAAGAAAAACTTAAAAGATGCGGGCAATGTAATGGACCTAGGATTGTTTTCATAGCATTATTTTTCATCATTTTCTGAGTTCCTAGCTGTTTTTAAATTCAGTTTGAAATAAATTTAAAGAAATCAAACAGTTTTAAATCAGCGGAATCTTCTAAATATATGAATCTATTTACCTCAAAAAATGAATACTGTACAACAATATGCCCCATTTTGAAGGCATTGAAACTACAAATGCTTCTATTAATGTAAAATTGAATTTTTTTATATTATATCTTGAAGGTAATTAAGTGAAGTTTAACTCTTGTATAAATGGGAAATCTTTAGTTCATTCATGGAGTGCCGGATATTGGGCTTCGGTACAAGAGTCCGTGGGTTCGAGTCCCACTCTTGGCATGGAGGTTTGTAGCCATTCGGAATTACTTTAAGTAGTAGATACGGTCTAATTAGCCCTCGTGTAACACACACACACACACACACACACAAAAATTTGACCGTACTGCTCCAAACAAAACAAATTTTAATATATTTTCTTACTCCTCTAGTTATTTATAGTAAAACAACATTTCCTTTTTACAGTACATTTTTGCACTTCATCTTTAGTATAAGCGGAGAATTTCTCGATTTGGTTCAACATTTGTAACAAAACAAAAAAAAAATCGAAATCAAAATCTATATATTTAAGTTGCTAAGCCGACTTTTTGGGCAGTCCGTGTGAAAAAACGACTGCATCCATTTACTTCATTTTGGTCTTATACAAAAGATTGTAATCTGTAGATTTGTCAAATTTGGTTTTTGTAACCGCAATTTCTATTAATTAGCGATAATTTACAATTCAAAATTGATTTCTGCACATGCTCAGGGACATGTTTAAATCTATCTTTAGAAACTCACTGTTTCTGCGCATGCTCAGTGACATGTTTTAATGATAAACACGTTAATTCAGAGGAGTCTCTCTAGATTTCTCTCTCTGCCATTTTTATTTTTATGATAATTATGTTTGTGAAATATAAGATTAAACATGATGGAAATTGTTCATTTCGTGCTGCTTGATTAGCGATAATTTACAAAAAAAAAAATGCTTTCTGCGCATGCTCAGTGACATTTTTAAATCTGGCTTTAGGTACTCACTAAGAACGAGGCCGCTTAAACACATTAATTTGCTTCTGCGCATTATTATGATTTTCAACATTTGGCAATGATGTGTTGAGTACAATTTGTGTATTAGTATATTTATTTACTATCTTGCCGTCATGTTTTGACGGGTACCAACTAGTTTAAATTTAAATATAAATAGTTATCAAGGTAAAAACAAAATTGCGGCAAACATAAATACCGTTTAAACGGATATCACAGAAACCTTTTACCACAAAACAGATTGTTTAACCGCAGAGTTATGCAACTTGTATTTTCCATGTAAACCACAAGTATACATAGGACAATAGCGTGCTATTTCTTAGAAGTATACATATGAAAAATCACAACAGTTTAAGAGATAGTATTATGAAACATATCTTACCTGTTAGTGTTCTGAGGGTACTTATTGGAGACACAATGTCTTCCATCAAATGCCTGTTTCGCTGAAAATAAAATTAAAAAAAATTAGCAATTCACAGCATAGATCTAATGCATATGGACCTATTTTACAAAAACACCCTAAAATTTAAAGCCTTAGCGGTGCTATTATATAATTATACATTAAATTTCAATAAACAAGAACTGAATTAAGCATCAAAAATATATTATATAATTACAGTGACGCTAATAGTCAAAATTTCGATAACAAGCAACAATTTTATAATGTAGTAAATGGAAGTAAGGTGAAGTATGATTTCATTTATTAAACGCCAGGCAACACACTTCAAGGATACCCCGTCGAAAATAAATCCCGAGAATTTTAACAGTGCTCCCATTGGATTAATACAATCCCTTAAGGCTTAAGGGGACAGTGGACCTTCAAACCTAACTTTTTTTGTTTTGAATGGATTTGCTTGAAATTTGAATATGTGATTAGTATCATAGATATGTAAAAGTGATTAAAATTTAAAGATGAAATATTAATAATTTATGAATTATGAATTATTAATTATATAAAAAATTGGCCTTATTAAAAATGTCCCATGTGCATTTCTTTTGCATTTAATATGGTAATTTTTATTTACAGGATACCTTATAGAACTAACAATGAAACTTATTGCTTATTTTAAGCATTCATTAAAAATATAAAGAGAAAAAAAAATAATAGTGAAAACACCCTTTTTATTACGCAAAATACCTATAAATCATCTTTTCAAGTACAAAATTTAGAAATTCTGAGCTACGAAGCATAATTTTTCAATAAGATTTATTTGATATACAGTTAAGTATATAAAACTTAAATTTCAAAGCAATACGATAATTAGAAATGCGCCTGGAGCAGTTTGAATATTCGTATGACATGAAAAATTTTATTTTGAGAAAAACACATTTAAAGTTATTGCTATTAGATCACATAATATCTTTATTAAATACAAATGCCTATAACTAGGAAAGTAATCACTGAAATTAAAATTTCTTTTTGCAACACATTCCTAATCGTCCGTAGTTTCACAATCGAATTTTTGGACAAATTTCCTAATTTTGAAAATGAAAGTATATGATAGTGGTTTGTTTAAGGCTTAAGCGAACCACTATGATATAATTTTATTCACATTCACTAAGCCCGTACTCCGTGTAAATACGGTAGGTTTCGATGGCTGAAGAACATACGAGCATCAAGCTTAGGATCGATAACAGAATCGGAATGCTTTACGATATACTTACTGAAAGACAAAGAAAAAAAAAATACTGTTTCTACTAATGATATAAAAGACAAAAGTCATTTTTATCTCATTTTCAACAACCTTATTTGAAAATATCATCTTATTAATTACTTGCATGCGATTATCTGAAATTCAACTAATGACAGTAGTATATATAACCTCTAATGTAATGTGAAATAAATAAACCTGCAGATAATTAGTGTCGTTGAAAACAGCATGGATATTTTCTCACAAAGAAGAGATTTATAACTAGGTCTTTATTTAATCTACTTTCTAAAAAATGATTAATCGAACAGAAATTATATCTGAACTAGGAAGTAAAACATTTATCCCCCCACCCATTTTTTTAGAAATCTAAAACATATAACTTTACTATGACTAGATAAAACATAAAATGATGAACAATGTATTAGCGAGGAATTTACAATGGTTAAACTTTAAACATCGTCTCTAATATTTAAATACATTGAAAACTTTTGTGGATGATTCGTAAACAAGCTATTTATCCCTCCTTGACACTACTAAAATATGCAACTTTGGAGATAACACATTTACACTCTAAGGATCAAAGAGGGGAAATTAGGCCTTTTGGTATTGTAATTTGCAAATTTATGAACATAAACAATATATTATCAGACACACTAGCTTGTTATACAAATATACGCGCACGTGTGTTTATTTACATAAAATTGTACTCTTATATTTTAAAATTGCACAGATTGAAGATATGAGAAACAATTAAAAAAAAACACACTAGCTTATTATACAAATACATGCGCACGTGTATTTATTTACATAAAATTGTACTCTTATATTTTAAAAATGCACGGATCGAAGATATGAGAAACAATTAAAAAAAAAAAGAAGAATGACTTACAGTTTTCGAAACGTAGCTTAATTTTCTGAAGCACCCTAATAAATCGCTCAGTGCGTTCCGCGTGTCCGTATTCTTATCAATCATTGATTGGTTGATTGATTGCACTAAATCCTTTTGCTTTTCACAAACACCCTTCACGAAATCCATCTTTTCCTGTTTCAGGGCACTCATTTCTTTATATGCAGAAAAAAATTAAATTTTTTGTTGGTTTCTGAGGACACAGATGTATTTACGTTTTCTCTGCTAATGTGCGACTAGTTTGCAAGAAACAGCTCACTGAATAAGTGCTATCACAGTTGTTCCATAAAAAAAAAAAATACTTTCTTATATCTATAGCTTAGCAAAAATATACTTTTAAATCATTACCCCAAACACTTAAAATATTCTTCCTTAAATTTCACCCCAAAACAAATTTGTTGTTGCATTTAAAATTTTAAGCACAGTTCAAAACAGTACCTTGAAAATCTCTTATTCTACTAAAAATCTCTATTAAAGCCAACATCTAAGTCTTTAAAACAACATTTTCTAATAATTTTATCGAGAAGAATATATTAAGAAAGTGCTGTTAAATGCATAACTGATTATGCATACTTTCTCAGAAACACATATCTGCACATTTTAATAACACAGTTATGGAAATAATGCATTAAAATTTTTATGTTATTTATCTATTGACTGTTTCTGTTGTTAATAGTTTAAAATAGACAAAAAATGCTCTGTTATCATTCAAAAGTATTACTGCTTAAACGTCCATGATAGACTCTAGGTCCATATATTTTAAGATCCACTATTTTCGTTAACAGATTCGAAGATTTTCAGAGGCGGATAACGTTGAAGTTCGTAAATTTTTGGAGAGTTATACGTCCAAAAAATATATTATTCAGCGTAAATTCAATCAAAATCCACTTTAGTACATAACTAAACACAATTTCTCCAGCCAAAAGCAAAGTCTGTACATAAAATAACAAATCAGTGCTGTGGTGAAAAACATCCGAGCGCTATAAATCCGGAACAGAAAAAAAGCATGATTGATGAGCTCTTATCCCACTCTCCAAAACACACACAGCCACATGCTCCAGAGCAGCAAAATCAGTGATATCAACAGCAGAGAAACATTCACTCCTGTGACTGTCCACTCGCCGTTACGTCACGCACGTGACGTAACTCCGTGTTGGTCAGAAATCACCCAATCGGAACGTGTTTCGCAGGAAACTGGGCTGAGAACGAGGGTAAATTAATTGCAAGGCGTTTGTCATAGTTGACTCTGACAAAAGATTCGACCATGGGTTCAAAAAGCGGATCATTCTCTGTATTATTTCTTTATATATTTTTATTTTTGCTTCACGGGAGGAAAGAGCCCCTAGATAAAGAAAGAGGATGTAAGATGATTGGCGGGGCTTTTTTTTTTACTCTTCGGAGAGGCAGCTTGCGTTTTAAGTTAGGCCAGAAACTGGCTGAGCAATGAAAAGATGACAAGGACGCCATATAAGGAGGGGGAATTAATGGGCTGCAATAAATGATTTTGGAGATCGCTAAAAATTGTGCTGTTTTAGTCAATGTGAGACATAAAAGAGTAAGGAAATTGGAGTGGAGACAGCTGTTCTGGAGTAGTGATATTACTTGCACAATTTGGTGAATCATTTTATACTCGCATGCGAATTGTTATTGGGAAAAAAATGTGTCAACAAAGTGATTTAAAGATGGTTCTTAATTTGAAGGAAAAAAATTCTTTTTTACATTGTTTTGGTATTAAAACAATAATTTCCTAATTGGAAGACTGATTGAATTCCGTTTCCGTAATTAATTAGCTAGATAAAAAAGTAACTGGAAGATGTCATATCGAAACATTCAGTGCTAAAAGTACACTTTATTATTTTTTGAGATTTTACCTCTTAAAAAGATTAATTACAAATCAATGTTGAATTTATTCAGCAAAGTTTTTATTTATTTATTTACTTTTTTTTTTTTGTGTGTGTGTGTAAATAAATTTTATAGAAAATTCAGTATATTTTCACTACAAAATTTTCTAAAAGTTTGGCAAATATCTTTGACATATATAATTATTTGCATTAATCAAATCATTATTTACATCAATCAAACTGACAAATAGTACCATTATTTATATTAAAATATATTAATTATTGCATCACTAAAAAGAACGCACTGTTGTACGTGCTGCCTCCTTCGTTCATATAAACATAACAAATTTAATCAGTCTGATGACTGAAGGGACTATTTTACATTTAAATAAATAAATACAAATTGACTAAACGCATTGGAAAAACGCAGAAACACATAATACTGCGTTATTTTATTTCAAAACAACAACTCTTACAAATAAGCAATCTCTTAAGCGATTATTTATTAGGTTTAAGCAGGGCCCGATTTAGAGAATTCTTGACTGTAGGCACAACTCGGGATGCCCCCCCCCCCCCAACACTGATGTGGGCGTAAAACTTCTCAAATTGACACCCAAAAAAAAAATAATCATGAATCATTGTGAAAGTACCATTTTACCAAGAATTGGCTATTTGAAGCGTAGAAGCCTAGAACATTATCAAGTAACAAAAAGCAATACAACATATTAACTTCATCATTAAAACACCAATATAATGCAACCAGAAAACCTTATTAATCCCTTATATACACTATAACATACATATGATGAACTATACATATAACTATACATATGACAAACCTATCATATTTGTAAGAATATATAAAAAAAATTGCTATTAAAAAAGGTAAAATACAAAAAAGAAATTGAATTGGGAATTTTTCTTTTAAAATAAAACTTTTTTAGGGAGGGGCCTAATGGAAAATCAAGGCCTGGGTTTAAGAGATAGTTTTCTATTTATTTATTCAGCACAAACGTAAGAAAATTCTTTCAGTCATCAAAGACTGGAAAAATATTTTATATGAAAGGTAGTGATGCATAGTTTATAGTGAATTTCAGAATCGATTAGCCCAAGATATGTATTAGACACAACCGGAAAACGAGATTTCGTGTCAGTATGGAACCGATTTTTTTCTTGAATGAAGGGTCGTTAGAGAGAGAAATGCGCATCTTGGAGGACTTGACGAGGAGAAATGCGCTGTATTTAACGTATCTGACAACGTTCTGAATACTTTTTTTCAAAAATATACAGAATTGATTAAATACATATATTTTTAGTTCAAATGTAATATAAAATCATAAAAAACATAATTTTGGTAAAAAATTCATAAAATTCTAAAATATGGGAAATTTTTTATAAACCTCTAGTACAATTTAGTGCTTACGCCAGAGACCCTACGCTCAATTCAAATAATTATATTTTAATTTGCTTTATACTATATATACCACTGCGACACATTTCTGTGTTCTGAAATAAAGTTTTACAATATTTCCAAAAATCCCTGAAATATACCAAAAAAAAAAAAAAAATCAGGTAGTCTTTTCTAACGAAACTGCCGCGGGTTATTAACGTAGGATTACTTATCGTTGCTTACCTTTAAAAAAAAAAAAAAAAAAAAAAAAAAAAAAAAAAAAAAAAAAAAAAAATGGTACTTTTCTGTGTAACTGTTTACTGCTACTGGGTTTGGCGCGTTGCCAAAATTATAACTAGCGACGCGGAGCGGACACTTTTTTTCTTCCTCGAGGACCGTTATTGAGGAACGTAATCCTACGTTAAAAAGTGAAAAAACACCATTTTTTGAAATTTTTTTTTAAGCACAGGTACCTTTAGACTGATTGGATTAACACATACTCCTATAGCCTAGATTTTACAACACTATTGCAAAATACCATTCAAATATATTAAAAACTTTTAAAATTATTTGCTTTCTCGTTTATAAAAGTAACTGAAAAATGAGTTTTCTAGAAATCACATTTAAACTTGCTAATTCCGGTCTTTTAATATCGCTCTCGGTTTATTTAATTGGCCCTAAATTCTCATCCAATGATCGCACGGATAAAAGAAAAACAGTTTTAGAATCTAGCCTTTGAAATAGAGCAATAAATTTTTTTTTTAAATTTGCCCCAAAAGAGCCATTTTAATATTGGTCAGTGACGCACCCAGGGGGGGGGGTGCAAGGGGCCCTGCCCCCCCAAAGAAATAGAAATTGCGTTATGAATATTGATTTTGCATTATAAATATTTTTATCTGTTCATCTCGCCCCCCCCCCCCCCCAAGAAAAATTCCTGGTTGCGCCACTGATATCGGTAGATAACTTAAAAGGATATATTTTAAATTCCTTGCAAGGTATTTTTATAAAAGTTCATACAGTGTTGTTCTGTCATATTTTCATTAAACTCCTGAGAACTATTGATTTAGAAAAATAAAAACTAAAAATAATAATTTTCCCTAAAGAAAAAATTACACTGAAAAAGTTATTTTCTTTTGTCATTTAAAAAGACTAAAAATTTCATAAATAGAATTTTTATAAATTCTGAAGACATTGACTCGAAAATCTTCTGACGAAAAATAATAAAAAAAAATTATGTGATCAAGGCTATTGTTCCAACAGATATATCAAAAACAATCGATATTCAATTTTTAATATAAATTTTTGAAACAAAATTTCAACATTTTCAAGCAATTTTTATGGGCATAAGGATTTTCATATGATATCACATTTGTGGGGAATATATCATTGCAAAATGCGAGTAAATAAAGCCTCCTACATCCACCACTCTGCCGGACGATGGCTGGATGGCTAGGGCACTGGCTTTCGGTACCAAAGTCTGTGGGTTCGAATCCCACTGTTGGCAAGGTTTGTAGCCGTTCGGAATCGGCTTTAAGCAGTAGGTCCCGGTCTAATTAACCCTCGTATAGCAAAAATGACCGTAGCTCTCTAAACCACACCCGCATAGGCGTAGTGTGCTTCTATTTTTTTTAAAATTTTATTTTATTTTATTTTATTTTATTTTTTTTTTTGGGGGGGGGGCACGAATTGAATTCAGTTAAGGCCCTCCGCTGCACATTGAAAACCTGGCGGTTCTAAAAATATGAAATAGTACGATTTTTTTTAAAATTGAATAACAATAGAATTGATGTTTGAGTAGTATTCAATAGTTATACAATGAGAAATATAAATATAATACAAATAAAATAAGAAAAAAATATAGCATCGAATTTTTTTTTATGGATCATATCATTGTTAAAAATCTATGTTAAGGCTAAAGACATAATCGGAATCTTCAGTTTCACAGTTTGTAAAAGGCGGGAAAAAATACAGTTTGAAAAAGGGGGTACAAACCAACTTTCTTAAGTTTTCTACAATTTTCCGATTTTAACTGAACTTCTATTAACGTTTTAATTTATTTCAAGTTAAGTTGGGGGGGACACGTGCCCCCCATCCCCCAACCTCGACGCTACTCCTATGCACACCCACCAAAAAATTGACGACCCACTTTGGATCGAATGACACATACTACTATGTCCGTCATTTTTACACGGATATTATCGCTCAGACACAGATCCATTACCTGTAACCGATAGCAAAATCCGTCAAATACTCATTATCAGTAACATGCATTTATCTATAAATCAGTTAACCTATTCCAGTGAGTAACGTGTCTTATCAGTCACACAAGAGAAAATGTTCGCGCTACTTGAAAGGAATGACTCGATTTAAAAATATTTTTTTTCGGGATCATTCGAGGATGTTTCGAAAGCTTTCAGACTCCAATAGATAGAATGAATTAGACAATAGATTTGTCTCTCATGCGAAGAAATCAGAATAAGTGCCCGATAATTTTTATTTTAAGCAAATATTTTCGTTTTTATAAAGAATCCTTGAACTTATATTAAACTAATATATAGAGAGTTAATATGAACTTTTCAACAGTGAAATTATAATTTCACTATCTATAAATAATTAAACTTATCTATAGATAATGAAAAAAGGGAAAAAATTATCCTTAAGGGGGTCTAGGACACAAAATTGTTCGAATTTTCGAAAAAAAATTTATTGCATTATAAATTTCTGTGTTCTTTTACACTTAAAATGACGTTTAAATAATGTTTCTATCTTAATTAGAACAGGAGAAATTATTATTTTTTTTTTTGCAACATTCTAATAGTAGCCAATCGTTGTTTAAACCTAAAAGTGCGTTTTTCTTCAAGATGGGTATTTTCCCCATTTCTCGTCTTTAAATTGTTATAAGTCAAGAACCGTTAAAGATAAATGGTTGAAACTTGTAACATGTCTTTTTCAACTATCTTACTTTAATTTTCATTCAGTAAATTTGAAAACAAATATTTACTTTTGAAAATATGATTTTTTAAAAATAAGTTACATAATTTTTTTTGCAATTTTTAATCTAAATATTTTTAACTTTTTAAAAAATTAATATTTTAAAAAATGGTGAATCAAAGTTAAAACTTATATATTTCTGTTTAATTAAATGAAAAATGTTGAAATTCGACAGATAATATTTCGAGTTATAACGATTTTAAATTACCCCACTTTTATTAAAAAATTTAAATTTAAAATGTTTTAAAAAACTTTTTGAGAAATTTTATGATGTGATTTTGTTTATAAATTATATGGTTAACCATCATAAAAAAATTCAAAATCTTAACTCAATAAATAAAAAAAAAATTTTAAATGTGTCCCGGACCCCCTTAAATATAAATAATAATAAAAAACCCCTTAAATAATAAAAATTTGACCGTATACAGTCAAATTTTTATTATTGTTTTATTTAAACTAGTTTATTCATATTTTTTCTTTTCAAAAGTATTTTAATACAAAGATACACAGAATATTAAAAAACCCAAATATATATATTTTTTTATTTAGTTTAAAAAAAAATTAAAATGCTACACATAAAGCATGCTTAGCTTTTGATGTATCTACTAAATCATTTATCTGTCTATCTGTAATTCATACATATATGTGTGTGTGTGTGTGAAACTTCTCTAAGCCGGCCACCGCTCTGAACTGATATACTATCTTCAGAACTGATTACAGACTCCATAGAGCCAATGTTATTTTCACCCCCATTCAGCGGCCACCCCGCTTCTCGGACAACATGAATACCTTTCTAATTCCCTGAAACCACCCTTTTCCTGGTCACTTTTTCAGAAATTCTCCATTTGAGACTCTCAGAAGTGACCATATGACTACTCAATTTTAGAAAAAAAATCCCTGTTGAAACGGAAATGATCAATACATATGCGGACAGTTTTGTTTCCCAACACCTGCGAATTGGTATCCCTTGGGAAATTGGGGGTGAGACATTGGATTCCCTCAGATCTCGGAAGTTTGAAGTCAGTTTCTTTCCATCCAGCCTAAGTTGGTGTTTTGGAATTTCTGATTTTTTGTGAATACTGATTGTAATGCGTATAACAGATATGGTATGCAAACGGCCAGCAAAAATTCCAAGTCTTGTCCCTTGAAAACAGAGTGAAAGTCATTAACGGTCACAAGAGCAATCTTTTATCTTCGAATTAACTGGCTGAAAAGTATTGTTGTGGGAAAAACGTAAATAAAGTAGTTTTTGGTTTATTCTGAAAAAGTTTTAAAGGAATATGAAGAAAATAGGCGTCGAGGTAATAAACGAAAAAGAGGAGAAATATTTTCGGATATAAATACCTCCAAAGAGCTATCATTGCAAATATTAAATGCTGAGTTAAAAAATAAAAAATAAAATCCTTGAAATCGCAAAAACGTTCAGGATCACACAATTGCAGGCAAGCAATGGCTGGCTGGATCAGTTTCCGTTTAGAAATAACATCTTTTCCTATTCTGTTTTCGCGCGAAAACAATACTGTAAGCGAAGAAACTATCAACGATTGGAAGGGCAGATGCGCAGATTTTGTAAAAGACTACGATCTGAAAGATATTTTTATTGTGATGAGAGCGAATTTTAGAGAGTTCTTTAAGAAGTCATTAGCCTTTGAAAACGAAAGATCAGCGGTGGTACACATTCAAAGGAGCGCTTGACGATCACGTTTTGGTGTAGTGCAACTGATGAGGAGTGACTTCTCATTATAGGAAAATCTAATAGGACACTGACTTAAAAAATCAAGATATGACAAAGCTGGGAATCCGATGGGAGTGAAACAAAAAGGCTTGGATGGCTACCAAACATCAGTATACGAAAAGTGGATTTCTAGTTTCAATTTGAAAATGAAATAAATAAAAAAAAGCTTTTATTATTTGTTGATAATTCTGTACGCCCTAGAAAAATGACTGAAGAACTTTCGAATGTAAAACTGATTTTCTTACCAAACATTCAAGTTCCTATGCCGTCAACTTGCACTATGTTTTCTGGTCCCTAATCGTGATAACAGATGCGTAACAAATATTACAAAATCTTTTACTATTAGTGACTCGATATCATGGTCAAAAATAGCGTGACAGGAACTAAAGCAGGCAACAATTGCTAAATGTTATAGTTACTGCATTTTCACAACTCAAGAGGGTAATTTCTCGATTGTTGGAATCAACGAAGACTGTTCTGAAATTAAGCAGGATGTTGAAATACCTAGCAAGTGCGTCAGAACAAAATAATCTTAGATCAGAGCTGATGGCCATTAGAGAAGCCCTGCGATTTGCTGAATCATCTCCATTTTAAAATATCTGGATCTTGGCCGACAGCAAGAGTGCTATGCAACATCTAATGAACTGGCCGCTTTTCACTGATAAAACAACTAACATTCTCTTTCTCATTTCTCGCATGGCGGACTCTAAATCAATAACTTTTCCGTTGATTCCGTCACATGTGGGTTTGTTCGGAAACGATCAGACCAACCTACTAGCAAATGAGGGTTTTTTAGAAGATTCGTCCCTATTTGAAGTCCTAACTGCATCGGAGGCTCAATCTGTCTCTAAGACCAGGCTATACAGTGTTTGGAGAGAGCCTCCTGAACATCACTGGTACTCAGTCAAGCACCATAGTCTGACCTTCCTATTTAGAGGTCGAGAGCAATACAGTGCCTTGACTCATCTTCGGAGGGGTAATACAAAAAGTATGCGCTTCGAGAACTCTACCAATGCCTTTACCTCTTGTTCCTGTTCTGCTGCTCCTGCGAATCCTTCACACATTTTAAACTGTTTAGGTATCGTCGTCAGCATGCTTGCAGAAGATCAGGATACTCATGCCTCCTTTTTGCTCACATGACAGAGCCTCATGGACCTGGACTAGCACTTTCTAGTTCAGAGGACTTAGATTCAACAACACAACTAATCTTAGGTGAAATCTCGATATTGTACAATTTGCACTTATCCCCTCTTTTGTGATGAGGATTCAGTTCTCTGTCCTCATCGATGCTCTCTAGATCTAAGATCTAAATATAAGAAGATCTATCTAGAAGATCTAGATACGATGACTTTACCAGAAGCTCTTGTAGCACTAAGGAAACTAAAATGTGTATTTTCGGAGGTTCAGGGTATCGTTGAAAAAAATACCGACATTTGAAAGAAACTTTATTTTGAAATTGAAAATGAGATTATGCTAGAAAAAATTCTAATTTAAAGCAACTGCAGTTTTTTTCAATACGAAACTCCCTACTAGTTATTTAAATTATCTTAATTATAAATATAGTGTATTGCTTTTCCTTCATCGTACAACATTTATGAAGGTGTCATAATTACAAATTCATATTCTTTTCTTCAAGTAACCTCTTTTCAACAGTCACCCCTCCAAAAGAGCAATATATATATAATATTCTTAAGTTATCAAAAATAAGAGTACAAAACCATAAATCTTTTGTAGTTTATTGATCTGTCTCTTATCAAAATAAGTTAATATATCCTATTTTCTCTTTTATGATTTATATAATATTAGAATATTTATATATGCATATATATATATATATATATATATATATATATATACAGAGAGAGCGAGGGGGGGGGTGAGGGAAGACAGAGAGATACTGAGAAACAGAGTTACACTTTATTGTGTTGGTACTTTTTTTGGATTGTAATCTCTACGCTAGATCGAACATTTTTGCTGCTTTTATTAGAACGAGAAATCATGGATTTAGTACCGTCTCGACTCTAAGAAAGTTTAATCTCCCATTCACTTTCCCTTTAGAAAGGCTGTTCGATACAACAAACATTGGAAAATGTTTAAAATTTCTATATTTCATGGCTATGATACTCCTCAAAGAAAAAATTTTCCTCATGTTAAACATTTAGGCATAGAAATTTTTACTAAATAGAAAAATATATGAAAGACTTTTTCATAACTATTTTTTTACCAACCTATACAAACATATTATATGGAAAAATTCGAAAAAAAAAATTTCAGTGTGAACAAAAGCAGCTTTGTTTTAGCAAAATTTCTTGTTTGAACTTTTTTCATCTTGATGAAATAGTCTTCTTAAATAGCTTTTTTACCTGTTATTTTATACATACACTGCAATAGCTATATTCACATCCATAGATTATAAAAGTGATATGTCTCCGCTAAAAAAATTCGTACGTAACCCCCAGGAGAAAAACTTCAAAAAGGAAGAGATCAAATTGTAAAATAATTATACTGAACGAATATCTGCTTAGATGTGTGAGCGAAGAAACATCTCTTGATTCTGTAGAAACGATTTAAGACAGAATATGTGTATCTATATATATAAAATAGTTCCGTGACTGACTCACTGACTGATTGACAGACTGACATACAACGCACAGACTAAACCGCTGGACCTAAAGGGCTGAAATTTTGCATGGCGATTCTTCTTATGGTGTAGGGGTGCACTAAGAAAGATTTTTCAAAAATTCTTCTTAGATTGTTTTAAAATTAAATTTTTAAGCTGTTTTAGTAACTTTTTTTAAGTTTGCATTTCAAATAATAATTTGAGGGTTATAAAATTCATATCACAATAAAGATCATTAAAATACCTTTAAAATGAAATCGTTTTTGAATCTTTACCTCAATTTCCTGATTTTTGGTGAATTTTTAAAGATTAATTTTTAGAATTCAATTTATTAAATGCTGATCATGTGATTTCTTTTCTGGTACTTTAAATAATTTTATCGTCACGTGTATAAAAACTAAATAGACAAAAAAAAATATTTTTTTCTTGATAATGCGGCAGACGATTGGGCATTAACCAAACAATTATTAAAATACAGTAAAAGAAATGTTCTACAAACTGTATATATATTAACTGTACTAGATTCTTTGGTATTCTTTATACTATATTTAATTTGAATATTTTTGTCTACATTATTTTCTCTATAAAAAATATCCCTTGCGATTTATATATATATATTTACATCAATTGTTTACATTGATAGTCGCATTTATATATATATATATATATATATATTTATTTATTTATTTATATTTATTTATTTAGGCATTAATTGCATACATTGACCGTTGTATTTACTTTGAATGTACTCCGTAGCGAAGTGCGGGTTTTCAGCTTGTAATATATGTAACTATAAGAGTAAAAATAAAATGTTTTTTGGTAATTTCATCAAAGGTGCAAAAGAAAACATGACAGCGCCAGTTACGCGGCATTGAAAGATTTATATCCTAGTTTACTGAATACTTTGTTTTTCAATTCTTTTTCTCTGGCATGTCGAGTGCTTAAACGCTCTCCTCTCAAGCCACTTACTTTAGACTTTGTAAAGAGCGGGAGAGGTGACAAAAAGTGTTGCGTTAGGACACAGAATGCTTTGTTTACATTTAACGAATTATTCTCCAACATGTTTCCTCTTATCATTTTCTACCTTTGTATAGGATTTTCACATCATAAATGATAATGTAAGACGTAATCTGTTTTATTATTGTTAGAAAAAAAGACTAATAAATTTATGAACACGGATAGAGATACACTGGCACATTTGGTGTCTTGATATTGACAGATATCGGCCATCTATATATATATAACGCGTAGGTATGCGGTACAAAAATCGACGATATTTCTAGACTCCGAATGGCAACGGCTGCCTCTATCAGATGTAAACATTAGCGGCCGTCCGCAATTTGCAACCGCGTGTCAACATGGATTTACGCACTGAAATCAGGAATGTTCGAAAGCGCGCTGCACGATCAAGTGAAAATTGGGAACAGTCTCAAGAAAGAAAGCGAAGAAATAATTCATTAAGAGAGAGGCGTGAAAGAGAGAGCATAAATAATACCGACGTTAGGCTTAAGCTTCGCCGGCATAGCAATCAACAACCAGTAATAGTTCATTTTCTACACCTTTTTCAGTACTTGCTGAATTTTTACTCCATTTTATAAGTGAAGAAATTTTCTCAACAATTTATTATTTGATATGATTAAGTGTAGATATCTGAATTGTGAACAGTAATACACACAGAGAGTGATGTAATCAACACTATATTTTAAATTTTCCCCAACAATTTCTTATTTGTTGTAATGATAAAATATAGATATCTTAATTTTGAAAAATAGTACGTACAAAGAGGGATGTAATTTTTAAAATCATTGATGTTGGGTTTCTCAGTCTTATCTTGAACTCTGTTCTGAGGTAATGGAAATTCACATTTTTTGATCACGATGTTCTAGAATCAGCCTTATAGAGAATACCCCTTAACAACGTATATTTATGATGACAGGTAATGGTAACATTCCTTACGTTATGTTCAGTCGAGTTATTTTGAAAAAGAAAATATAAAAATAAAAGCGACCATGCTGGTCGCGCAGCGGCTAGTTTCAAATATATTTCGCTACCTGAAATTTATGTTGCTGTTGCTTATCCCACTTGACCGACAGCAACATCAGATCAAGTTCATGAACTCGTGAGTTTCCAAAAGATGAAAGAAATTTATGTGAATGACTCGATATCAGCACATCAGCACGATTAAATTAAGAGGAATTTCTCTTAGTCAGTTATAATAAATATGGTATGTCTAGACTCAGATATTCAATCTCCAGTCAAATTGGTAACGAAGTTTGTGTTAATTGAAAACCTCTAAGGCAGTGGTCCTCAACCCCCGGGTCGCGGACCGGCACCGGTCCGTGGATCAAATGGTACCGGGCCGCCCAAGGAACATTAAATTATTTCCATTTTATTTACTGTGGTGTATTTCTCATTGGTTTAGCGTTCTAGTGAATTAAAATGTTAAATCACTTTATATTCATTTTTTGGTGTAACTGTATTTTATTTTGAAGGCATGTTTAAATACAGTTAAATTAAAATTATTAAATCAAAACAATCTAAAATATAAACAATCAACGTCCCCCCCCCCCCCCCCCCCCCCCCCTCAGCGGGCTGCGGTAAAATTATCAAAGTTGATTGGTCCGCGGCGATAAAAAGGTTGGGAAGCACTGCTCTAAGGGATGTAACTTTTGTGTAGGGTAAAATTAGTTCTAATGAGGTGGCTAAATTGCATTTATTCTCGAATTTCGGCTAAAGATTTTTTTTTCTTGTAGTAAATATTTTAAACTCTTTGTAAAGTCGAAGGTATAAGCATCATAAATCCTAAATATATACATTTTCGTGGATGTTCATTTGTTTTGGCTTGTAAATCTTTGTCAGGCATTTGGGGTATTAAGGCGCAATTGTCTAACCAGAAAAATTGCAGTTATCATTATATATCAATATTGATGTAAAAATTTAATTAAATAATGTAAATTAACGAAAAAAGTTAAACATTTGGAAGAGGTTGCAACAGAAAATAGGTAGCAAAAATAGGTAGGGTTATAATGGAATCCAAAGACGCAGGAAAAGTAAACAAATACAACATTAATATGATATAGAATACTCAAATTTTCAATTCCATATAAAAAAATAAACACAGAAACATAATGTAATTAATAAAATTATTAGCCAGACAGGGGAGTATTTGGTATAATTGTCTCTATGAACAATTCCCCAATTCAAGAATCAGTAAGGATTTTGATATAAAAACAATTTTTTCTGAAACTATATTTAAAATACTTCTTTTCATGAAATTTCAATATTTGTTTTTAATATTAGTAAATTTTATACCCATAACTAAAGGTTCAGATCTCTGTTTTCCAGTTGTGTTGAACTTGTCCGGGAACTTGTACTGTCAAATTGGTACAGAGATACAAACTAAAGGGGAGTTGTGAATATATCCCTTATGCATTAGCTCAGAATTTGATAAAGGTAATAAATAAATATACGGTATTCGCCGGCGTATAGGAAGCAGCGACGTATAAGACGCAACCCCTTTTTTATACACATTTATAAGGAAAAAAATTCTACATTTTCTTAGTGAATTTCCATAATGATTTATTGTACTAATTTTATAGGTATTTATGTCTATAAAAATGTAACTAGGGAACATTGTAGATAGGTACCTTTTAATCAGAATTCTCAATACCCAAATATTCAACTCCAGAGGTAAATGAAGAATTACTTAGAGCCCCTCTTCTTCAGAAACTGAGTCTTCGTATAACAAATCATCCACTGTTCCATCAAGTGAGTTACAAATTCCACATTTCTTAAACGACTTTACAACTGTCGAATAATGCTACGGACCAGCAGATTGTTGTTGAAATGTGATCACGCATGGGCACATTGGATGAATCGTAACTTTAGGTGTCCGTGGATTTGAACTCTATTTTACTGGAATGACCCCACTTTCAGTAAAAAATATATCACGCGATTTTTTTACAGAACAAAAAAAAATATGGAAATGATTTATTCCAAACCACTTTTTCGCAAAAAAAGAGAACAAAATGCAGTAGACGATTTATGCATGTATCTCTATATATAAAACAGCTCCGTCACTGACTCACTGACATACAACGCACAGACCAAACCGCTGGACCTAAAGGACATAAATTTTGCATGGCGATTCTTCTTATGGTGTAGGGGAGCACTAAGAAAGATTTTTGAAAAATTCTTAGATTTTTTTAAAAATTAAATTTTTAAGCTGTTTTAGTAACTTTATTCAAGTTTGCGTTTAAAATAAGTTGAGGGTTATAAAATTTATATCATGAGAAAGATCATAAAAATTCGTTTAAAATGAAATCTTTTTCGAACCTTTACCTCTAATTTCTGATTTTTGGTGAATTTTTAAAGATTAATTTTCAGAATTTAATTTATTAAATGCTGATCACGTGATTTCTTATTCTGGTACTTTAAATAAATTTATCGTCACGTGCATAAGAACTAAATAGACAAAAAAATATTCTTTTCCTTTCTAATACAGCAGACGATTGGATATTATCCAAAAAATAAATAAATATCGCTTACGATTTATATATATATATATATATATATATATATATATATATATATATATATATATATATATATATTTTACATCAATTGTATACATTGATTGTCGCATTTATTATAATTATATATATATTTATTTTTTTTGGCATTAATTGCATACATTGACCGTTGTATTTATTTTGAATGTACTGCGTAGCGAAGTGCGGGTTTTCAGCTAGTATTAATAGCAGTATTAAACAAGATTATAATTATTAAACCAGAAGTTTTAGACAGACTGAAATTTCAACTCATAATTTTGATTACCGGCACATAAGTCTTATAAGCCGTCCAATACGGTAACTCTATTGCTGTACCTCATCATACCCTGTCTCCATAAACTAAACACCTGCTTGCCGTTCATATGGAACAGAAAAATTCTGGTTGCACCATTCAGTTGGCAAATATATAAGTTTGGATGTTTTATCAATTCATATTTTTTTAAATACATTACTAAACATTCCAGTTCGCGAATATGGACTTCAGACTGAAAACACTAAAAACTAAATTAATGATGACAAGCGTTCCAATATGAGATCAGACAAATTTAAATGTTCAGTCAATAATGGGCAAAGTTCAGCACACACAGGTATCCAGACTAGAGATGACTTTAAGTTCTTTTTTGATGCCATTTGAAAATAATTAAATGTCAAATACCACGAAAATATGATATTTGTTACGAAGACGGTGGAGTTTTGAATTGATATCGCTAAAACAATGTCTGCATCAAATATTGTTTAAGGGGATAGAGGATTTTAAAAATTGTGAAATTGGTCCAAAAATTCGATTTTTTAAAATTTTATTGAGTTGTGAAACTACGGACGAGTAGGAATGTGTTGCAAAAATAATTTTTAATTTCTGTGATTACTTTCCTAGTTATAGGCATTCGTATTTAATTTAGATATTATGTGGTTACTAATAGCAATAACTCTATATGTGTATTTCACAAAATAAAAATTTTCATGTCATATGAATATTCATACTGCTCTAGGCGCATTTCTAACTATCGTATTGCTTTGAAATTTAAGTTTTATATACTTAACTGTATATCAAATAAATCTTATTGAAAATAATTATGCTTCGTAGCTCAGAATTTCTAAATTTTGTACTTGAAAAGATGATTTATAGGTATTTTGCGTAAAACAAAGGGTGTTTTCACTATTATTATTTTTTTCTCTTTATATTTTTAATGAATGCTTAAAATAACCAATAAGTTTCATTGTTAGTTCTATAAGGTATCCTGTAAATAAAAATTACCATATTATATGCAAAAGAAATGCGTATGGAACATTTTTAATTAGACCAATTTTTGATATAATTAATAATTTATAATTCATAAACTATTAATATTTCATCATTAAATTTTAACCACTTTTACATATCTATGGTACTAATCACATATTCAAATTTCAAGCAAATACATTCAAAACAGAAAAAAAAGTTAGGTTTGAAGGTCCGCGGTCCCCTTAAGAATTTTTAAGACATAAGTATTTTGCACCCAAGAATATCAGTGACATGTTGTGACGCAAGTCAACGGAGATAAAATTAAAGACTTACTTTCCATACTAGAGAAAATCCTCGTTTTTTATCAACCACGTAGTAGACGCCATGAACTGATAACTTAATCCCCATATTTTGGAGGTGAGAATGAATATTGAGAGCTTTAATAGCTCTCTCTAGTCGTAAGCAGTGTCTGATAGAAAAGAATTCTCTTTAGGGAATAGCATTTTTTAGACTTATCCGTAACCCTTGTAACGAAGAAAGGATGCCAAATTTATTACTTTATCGCTCTTTCCCTGTTTTATCATCGACAGTGGAGTGTTTTTCTTTCCACTTATCTGTGGTTTTTATTTTTGTTTGTTTTAATATTTGCTTTAACTGCCCTTTTATTTAAATAACAGGGAAAATTGTCTTGAAATACCCTACTTAATTCTTGAATATACATCACTGTAACTTATTATCATTCCCATTTTTTTTTCAAGGTAACTCATATATATGAATATTACATTTGAAACTACAAGGATACTTGACATAGATAAGTGCTGATATACTCTAATTCTAACTTACTTTATTTTAGATGGAGCTCCGAATTCTATGAAGAAATCCTTGAAATTTTAAATTTCAAGTATCTGCTATCATTAATATTTGCAGAGAATTTTCAGAAACTTCATAACATTATGCTCAACTTTAAATAGAACTAACACACACACACACACATCTATCTATCTATCTATCTATATATATATATATATATTCAGTGGAATCTCGACCGATCGTTTCCCGAATCATCGTTTTCCCGTATGTGTCGTTCATTGCATCCAGTCCCAACGATCATATAGCTTTGTTATGTTCCCGCATTTATCGTTCATTTCAGCCGGTCCCTTGAAAAAGCGTCGGATGAAATTCTACTGTATATATATATATATAATTATATACACTGAAGTGCCACTGAATTAGGGATACCTACCTAGTAACGAGTTGGGCCACCTCTGGCCTTGATAACGGCTGACACACCACAAGGCATAAATTCAACAAGTTTCTGGAAACTCTCCACGGGAATGGCTTGCCAAATATTGGCTAAACTGTCCATAATTCAGTAAGGTTCTTTGGTGCTGTGTGATGGCCTTTCACGCCTTGTTCCAAAACATCCCAAAGATGCTCAATAGGATTTAAGTCTGGGCTTCTAGGTGGCCAATTCATGACAGAGAAGTCAGAGGAATGCTCATTCAACCAGCCAGTAGCCAACCGGGACTTGTGAGAGGTACAGTTGTCTTGCTGGAAAACTCCATTACCGTGCGGATAACAGAACAGCATAAACGGATGGAGGTGATCACCCAGCAACTCTACGTACCGAATTGCATTGAGGGAGGTTAGTACACGCACCAAAGATCCCAAACTGTGCCACGAAAAAACACCCCAGACCATGATTGAGCCACCATGCCCTTGTACAGTTCCAGCCAGGCATGCAGGATCCATGGCTTCATGAGTCTGACGCCATATTCTCAGCCTCCCGTTGGCGTTAAGTAGTCGGAATCGAGACTCATCACTCCATGCTACTCGTTTCCAGTCCTCTACACTCCAGTCTCTGTGCTCTCTTGCCCAGGCAAGACGTGCAGCCCGATGGCGAGTATAGAGCAATGGTACTCTCGTAGGTCGACGGCTCCCGCAACCCATACGGTGAAGCGAGCGTTGCACAGTCCGTTTACTGACTGTACGACTGGCACCGTCATTAAACTGGGTGGCAATTTGAGCTAATGTTTGGCTTTGCTGGCTCCGTACAATACGCCTGAGCCGTCTCTCATCACGCACTGTCAAGGTTAATTGTCCTTTGCAGTTTGCCCGATCGCTAGTTTTTTTTCCACCATCCATGTATTCTTGGTATACTCTTGACACTGTCAACCTTGAAAATCCTAGCTGTCTGACGATTTCGGAAATTAAATGGCCCATGCGTCGCGCACCTACGATTTGTCCGCGATCGAAGGCGTCTAAATCAGGCAGTTTACCCATACTGGCAATTCCAACAACTAATTCAGAACAACCACAGTACGCGCTATATATGCAGTTACCACAGCGCCCTCACTTGCGCATACATGCTGCGCAGCGCTACACAATTTGCATAGGCTTTGCTATCCCTAATTCAGTGGCACTTCAGTCTATATATATATATATATATATATATATATATATATATATATATATATATTATATATATAATTTGGAATAACCCCTACACACCCCGCCACCTCTATTTCTAGAAATCGAGCCTAGTATACATACGAGTGTGTGGGTGTGGGTGGGTGGGTGCGCGCGCGAGTGCGAAATTCTTCTTTATCTTCATAAAATACAAGATTCTGATATAAAAAAATATTTAAGGTTGAATATTTTCAGTAGGTTGTTTATGAATAAAAATTATAACCAACTTTCGATTCTATCGCATTTAATTTTGCTTATTGGGGTTCATTAATTTTCCTTCTCCAAGGCAAAACATTTTATTCGCTCGTTTCCTCCAAGACATATTTTATTAGTTAAAAGTTAAAATCTGTACTTTTCTTAAATTTCATAATCAGTTATTACTCGGTCAGGTGTTTATAATATAGTTGGATGACTGTTACTCAATTTATCTTAAATACTAGTAATAAATAACGTTTAAGGACTTGGAGATGTCGTCCAGGAATTGTCTTATGGGATATGCATAATCATAGATGCATTGTTGATTCGTGCATTCGACGATATGCAGAATTCGATTGAACCAATTTTGTTTCACGTCCTAAGTACCATGAATTTGAAAAAAAAAAGGCAGAAAGTAGGGCGTTCATATGAACCAGAATGTATCCCTCAAAAATATACTCAATTAACTTTTCGGCTGACATACATCAGTCACATTTGGCTTCTATTTGGCTCCAGAATCTATAGAAATTGAACATGTGTCCCAGAGATATATCGCCGATAATTAATCAGCACAAAATTACCACTGTATCTCGCCGAGTTGTTTTGTAAGAGATAAAATGACGAAAATCGACACCTAATCTAATAATAATCAAAGCCTCAACGCCCTCTGACGTCACGCTGACGTCGAAGAAAGAAAAATGGAAGATGTTCCGCACAAAAGTATGCACGGAGATGTCTCAAATAATCAGCTGCATAAATGACAAGTGTAGGAAACTCGAAAGATAATTCCTAAGGTCACGGTAAAGTGTCATCGCACTGATGTGTGTTAAGATTGCTATTTTTAGGCTTCGCTTAGTCAGAGGTTTTTTTTTATTATCAGGCATGGACAAGAAGAACTTATATAGAATTCAACAGTGAACAGACAAATCTTTCCCGGTAATCCACAACCCAACCCTCAATAGTAGATTAGCGATAAGCATCCACCGCTAAGTTCGCCAAAGAATATGACTGCTTTAATCCCCTAAGTCAATGGTTCTTAACCCTTTTGATAATCTGGTGGGAACTATAGACCCCTCTATCTGATAATAAAGACTAGGGATTCGTTATGAGTCTTTATTTATCAGAGGGAGGGGTCTATCCGTTTCAAACAAATAATTTGGAAATGTAATAAAGCGAAAAATAGTTTAAAAAAATCTAATTATATTCGTATTCTAGAATGAGAAGGATATGCATAAAATAAAATAAAAAGGATTACAAAAAATATCAATATATATTAAAAAACCAAATCTGTGAATTAATTATGAATTTATACTGCAATGACTTATTACTGACCAAATGACTACTGCACAACCGTAGATTGAATTCATATTCGAAGGCTAATAAGTGGTTGTTTTAATTTTCAAATTAAACACTTGTATCTGTTTTAGTTTTACCTAAAAAGTCTCGAAATGTGGGATTTGCCGCAAGAGCGACTTTCTGGACTAGAATTCTCCTCCAAGACGGCGGACCCCCTGAGATTGATATACGGGCTCTCAAGAGGTCCTTAAACCGCAGCTCTGAGTGTTCGAGACTCATTTTTCAATCACATTCACTTTCAACTTGAAGAGAGTTCGTCAGAGATTATTCCATCCATAGTCTGGTGTTCAAAAGTGTCTGGTATGGTAATCTATATATATAAAACAGTTCCGTAACTGACTGACTGACTGAGTGACATACAACGCACAGACCAAACCGCTAGACCTAAAGGGCTGAAATTTTGCATGACGATTCTTCTTATAGTGTAGGGGTGCACTAAGAAAGATTTAAAAAAAATTCTTCTTACATTTTTTAAAATAAAATTTTTAAGCTGTTTTAGTAACTTTTTTAAGTTTGCATTTAAAATAATAATTTGAGGGTTATGAAATTTAAATCACGAGAAAGATCATAAAAATTCCTTTAAAATGAAATCTTTTTCGAATCTTTACCTTCATTTTCTGATTTTTGGTGAATTTTTAAAGATTAAATTTTAGAATTTAATTTATTAAATGCTGATCACATGATTTCTTTTTCTGGTACTTTAAATAAAACTATCGCCACGTCCATAACAATGAAATAGACAAAAAAATAATTTTCCCTTGCCAATGTGGCAGACGATTAGACATTATCCAAAAAAATATTAAAATACAGTAAAAGATATGTTCCTCAAACTGTACTATTTTAACTGTACTATATTCTTTAGAATGTCCTATTAGATTTAATTTGAATATTTTTTTCTACATTATTTTGTCTATAAAAATATCTGTTACGATTTATATATATATATATATATATATATTTTTTTTTTTAACATCAATTGTATACATTGATCGTCCTATTTATTATATATATATATATATATATATATATATATATATATATATATATATATATATATATATATATATATATATATATATATATATATATATATATATATATATATATATTGGCATTAATTGCATACTTGATCGCTGTATTTAATTTGAATGTACTCCGTAGCGAAGTGCGGGTTTTCATCTAGTATAGAATATAGGCTTTTATCGGCCTGAAGAATGAGTACATCCACTGAGAGCAGGGAAACTCAAACTGCGGTCCACCAAGCTTTTGTGTGCTGCCAGAGATACACTCATTGCCTGGCAGGTGGTATTGTAAACAGAATTTTAGAAATGAGTGCCTGAAAATTACAAAACTCTACAAAAATGAGCCATCTGTTTCTCACGTTGTTCGCACCGACGTATCTCTGTAAATCATCCAATTCCAAAATGAAATATGTGTAGAATGTAAACAAAAATCTGCTTACTGATTCTTTTCTTGATGACGTGTTGAGAATAGCATTGTCTAATAAAATAGTCAAAAGTTCGTCTCAACATAAAAAAAATCACACTCTATTTTAAATAAACATTTGAATGCATTTAGGTTTTGAGTTTTATTTTTTACATTATTATATAATCTCTCTATTCTAAAAAACAGTAACTTCCGCTGCCGCTGTCAAAAGCTTGTCACGCTATCTCCTCGGAAACCGCTGGGGTATGGGGTCGAGACCAATACCAATAGATGCAGAAAAATGTGGGGAACAAAGTAAGATATGTCTCATCTTCGTCGGACTTTAAGGTTTTTTTATTTTTTATTTTATGTTTTGTGGGAAAATATTGACTTTTTCATCTTCAGATTACGATAACTCGCCAAAAAAAATGATTGTAGATTTTTTATCTTTTTACAGTCTAAGACTACAGACTTTTCTCTTTCAAACTAGACCTCATTTGTTTAAAAATATTATAAAACAGACTAATATTTTCATCAAAATATGAAACACAGTTTTTCAAGAAATATCGTTCCATATGTGGATGTAATATCGATGCTCCTCGAGTTTTTATCTTACAAAGAAAATATTTACATCATTTGGAAGCTGAAAGCTTTATTATTCATATGAACCTCATTTCAAGTCTCTATCTTAAAATTTCGATTTTCAATTGAATTTTATAGCTGATACTTCAGTTGCGTGTATTCCGTGTGAAGAAACGCCTTTCGCATTATGGGTGACAACACTAGGCCCGTGAGAAAAAAAGGGTGAATACGGCTGGCTTAGAGGGTTAAATAATGAAAAGTAATATCTTGAAAATACAATTTCAATGAAAGAGCAATAGATATGCATCTTTTACAAAGCCAAAAGTATCAGCTTCATATTTTTCTATCTGACCATTCATATCGAAAGATCTGCTTATAACACATTAATAGATCCACAGAATGCAGGAAATAAATATCTATTTAAAAAGCTCAATTACTTTACATTTTTACTGGTCACGAATTTATTCACTTTTGTTAAATAATTAAAAGCATTTGAAAGCTCTCGTTTTAAACAACGACACAAATGCAAGAGAGCCCGTGGAGTTGCAAAAAGTTTATGCTACATGCTCACAATTCTAGAATTTCCCGCAAAGGTCATATACTGCCTCCATTAATACTTCAAATATTAATATTTTTCTAGTTTCTTCTCGACAACCTAACATTTTTGGGGGCAGGGAGGTGTAATAGCTCATCTTATGTGTTAAAAAATTACTCGAAGTAATTTAAAATTTAACTTTTATTAACAAAATATTCGTTTTTAAAATATATTCAAGAATTTCTGGGACAGAAAAATAATTTTTTTCTCTCAACATTTGTAACTTTTTCTAACATGAAATATGTCTTTTCATAAAAATCGATACACAAATTGATATCTCGTGAAATGCATGCTATGAGACTGATATATCTGCTAAACAAAGATCTATTTTCTTTTTTTCCCTTTTGCTTCAAGAAAAGCTTTCAAAATAATTGTCTATAAAATTTATAAAAATTTTACTTGAATTTTTTTAATCAATTTTACGGGCAGGAAAATTGTGTTTGGGTGAAAATGGCTGTCATGCTACCCATGACCTAATAGTGAAGATTGCTTATGGTCTGTTTAGCATAAGTTAGCCATTGAAGATTGGACACAAACAGTAAATTTCAAGCACGTAAAAAAGTGCCATAGCACGTTGATCAGATCCTAAATGTCACTCTCCAACCCAAAACACACGAGAATTTTCCTTTTATATACCGAGATTTCATAGTCATTGTTGGGAGAGATTAACTTTAAATAATGGCGGACTTTTTCTGGGGTCAACAGCCAATTTTATCCCCACCATACTGCCGGCATTATTGGGTGTTTACCACATTTATCATTTTTTTTTTTTTTTTTGGTCATAATCAGCTTCAACCAGTTCTCCCCAGCTATGATTTCCGACCAACTCGCATACTTACGTAAGTCAATAAAATTGATTCTAAGCTCTTATCTTCAAGCACAATAGTTTCTAGCTGTGGTTTGCCATAAACAAAAACAATAACTAGCAGTTTTAAATAATTTGTGGTATGATTAAGACGAAAAATATTTTTTTTTCAGTTAAAATACCTAAAATATATAATTATGTATTAAATAATTCCTAGGTAACCTCGTTTATAAATATATATATATATATATATATATATATATATATATATATATATATATATATTGTTGTACATTAGTACTGCATGATACGAGAGGAAGAAAGAACGTGCATAACTGAGAGAAAAGCTAAGACTGTAATTATTATTGAAAGTGCTAATTTACGATAACTAAAGGGTTAGGAGAACTGTGCCATCACATTTCACGCCTATTCATCAAACACATGACTCGAAATTAAGATATGTTGCTAAAATAACTCTAGTTTTGAGATTTCTTCCGCATAATGTGATTCCCATGTGAATATAAGTGCCGTCATGCATTTGCCAAATCTTATATCTCCCACTTGATTCGAAAATACATATGCATTTCCTTTCATATGCGAAGATTTCGCAGTCATTGTTAGGAGAGAGCAACCTTAATTGAAACGGAACTTTTCTGAGGTGTTATGCGTCAATCTGCCAATTTTAACCCCGCCAGACTGTCGGCAGTATTGGATGGGCAAACGCATTTGTCGGCTTTTTCCATTCAGTTTCATCCAGTTTTTCCCAGCCATGATTTCCGATCAACTCGCGTACTTACGTAAGTAAACATAATTTTGTTTTACTCCCGCACGATCCTCAAAGCTCCTGGGTTTTCTATAAATAAAAGCTATTACTAGAAGAAATCTTGAGAGTTTCCATATGAGTTAACTCTAAAAAATTTTTTTTAGAAATAAATAGTAGAAAATATCCGCTGACTTTTGGAGTATTAAATAATTTCTTGATTCCCGAATTTCAGAGTACGATTAATTTTGATAGAGCTACTTTCAGATATTATCTCAAATTACCGGTGTTATGGTGATATTGAGTACTTCATATTGTGGACTCGTACATGATAATAATTACAAGATAAAAAGAACTTTTTATATACCGCGCTTTTAAATTTTCTGTTGAATCATATAAACTTGATAATTCTATCTTTTAATAAATGCTTTTTGAAAATTTTTTTGATGAATTACCCCATCAACTTGAAAGAAAATTATCAATTGCGTAATAAAGAGAGCAATTATAAGAAATTTTCAAACAACAAAATTAACTGAAAATTAATTCAATTCTACTTAAAAATGGCTAAAAGTATTAAAATAATGCATTGTCATCGTGTTCTGAGCTATTCTAAAAGTTTCAAATGTCTAGCTAGTCGAGAAGTTAGTTAAAAATCGATTGCAAGATTTGTACTGGACAAACACACAAACAAGAAAGCGTGTTAATAAAAACATGGTAAAAATAATTACAAGATAAAAAGACTTTTTATATACCATGTTTTTAAATTTTCTGTTGAATCATATAAACTTGACAATTCTATTTATTAATAAATACTTTTATAAAAATTTTTTGATGAATTATCCCATCACTTGAAAGAAAATTAAGTTAATTGGAAGTTAACTTGCATTTGACTTGTTTGACTTGCTGCATTTGACTAGTTCCCTTTCCGGCCAATAGATGGCTGCACCAGGCTACAAAACAAAATTAACTGAAAATAACTGAAAATTAATTTAATTCTGCTTAAAGATGGCTAAAACGTATTAAAAAATGCACTGTCATTGTGTTCTGAGCTATTCTAAAAGTTTCAAATGTCTAGCTAGTCGGGAAGTTAGTTAAAAATCGATTGCAAGATTTGTACTAGACAAACACACACACACACACAAACACACAAGAAAGCAAGTTAAAAAAAAACATGGTAATAAGCTCTGACTCCAAAAAAGAGAAAAAAACATTGATTACTTTAGCATTTTGAAATTGCATTATCTCCCAAATATTTAGTTGTTGCACTATATTGTATGTTCCATCAGCCTGGGTGAAATTTATATATGTGGTAGTGTTTTAAAGGAATCTGTCTGAAAAGAGGAGAATGCCTTTTTACATGTTATCAGTATATTTCATATTATTTATTTCGGGCTCGAGGTAGCCTAGTGGTAGCACTTTGGGCTTGGAACTAGGGAATCCCGACTATGTCATTATATACCTTCATTTCAGGGCTGGATATGGGCATGTTAAATCCGAAGACCGGAAAGTCCCTCTATGATGTCAGAAAGGGTAAGAGAAGGTACGATCCCTCAGATGTCGCCCCTGGGGGATGCTCGGTCAAAATGGAGGTGGTACCTGGGGTTGGTGTTGGTTCACCTATAGGATGCCTCCATTGAAAGCAACGATTCTCGCGGATTAAGTGAGAATGTCTTAACCCTTCAGAGGTCGCTCCCGGGTATAGAGTGCAAAATTTTCGTAATTTTGAATTACAGTCGAACCTCCATATATCGAAGTAGCAAATTGCAGGAAAAAAATTCGATATATAGAAATTTCGATATATAGAATTGAGCTTAGTTTTATCATAATTTTCCTAAAAATAAAATTAAAGCTAATTTTCGTTTACGAAACTCCATTTCTAATTTATATGCGAATCCCTTTAAATGAAGTTAATAACTAAAAAATGAATTATTATAAAAGATTTATTGAGTACTACATATCTTTAAAAAAACAATAATGCAGACAGTGGTTACAATGATCACAGTTACATTCTTTAAAAAAAAACTACGAATATCTTGCTGAACAGCCAGTTTTGCGGAAAGTTCAAAGAAATGTTCGTATTTATTCAGTCCACTAAAAACTTCATCAGGGACATTTTACACTAATTGAAGCCCACGACGTATTGTTTCAAATGCCAAAAATTGGGAGATTTTAATCTAAAGTGGAATAAAATCTCCCAGTTTGTCTTGAAAAAAATTTCGAAATATAGAGATTTTTTCGATATATAGAAACAATTTTTCTATGTAATGAACATGGAGATTCGCTAAGAGTTCGATATATAGAAAATTTCGATATAGGGAAGTTCGATATATGGAGGTTTGACTGTATTTGTTTTTACATGTAAGGTTTGAATGTTCTAAGCAGTTTCTATTTACAGCTACGCCCTTTCTAATGCAGGTCTGATTTTCTGACCATTCTGTTCCTTTCCATTCATTTGTTAGTCGTGATTTAACCGTGGTAAACCAGCGATTATACAGGATTACAATACGACAAAAGCAGGAGTTGATGAAGTCGATCAAATGTGCAGCTATTACACGGGTATCTCGAATATCACAAAGATGGACAATCTCATTGTTTTTTAGGTTTTTGGACATAATAGGAATCCATTCGCAAGTTGTCCTTAGATCCAATAAACAGGACTTTGAATGTTCTAAGCAGTTTCTATTTACAGCTACACTCTTTCTAATGCAGGTCTGATTTTCTGACCATTCTGTTCCTTTCCATTCATTTGTTAGTCGTGATTTAACCGTGGTAAACCAGCGATTATACTGGATTACTATACGACAAAAGCAGGAGCTGATGAAGTCGATCAAATGTGCAGCTATTACACGGGTATCTCGAATATCACAAAGATGGACAATCTCATTGTTTTTTAGGTTTTTGGACTTAATAGGAATCCATTCGCAAGTTGTCCTTAGATCCAATAAACAGCACTTTGAATGTTCTAAGCAGTTTCTATTCACAGCTACGCCCTTTCTAATGCAGGTCTGATTTTCTGACCATTCTGTTCCTTTCCATTCATTTGTTAGTCGTGATTTAACCGTGGTAAACCAGCGATTATACTGGATTACAATGCGACAAAAGCAGGAGTTGATGAAGTCGATCAAATGTGCAGCTATTACACGGGTATCTCGAATATCACAAAGATGGACAATCTCATTGTTTTTTAGGTTTTGGGACATAATAGGCATCCATTCGCAAGTTGTCCTTAGATCCAATAAACAGGACAGTTTTGATATTATAAATGAAATTATAATGGACAGTTTGAAATTATAAATATATATTCATACTAGCTGAAAACTCGCGCTTCGCTACGGAGTACATTCAAATTAAATACAACGGTCAACGTATGCAATTTATGCCAAAAAATAAATATATATATTTATAATAAATGCGATGATCAATGTATACAATTGATGTAAAATATATATCTATCTATATATATATATATTTATAAAAAATCGTAAGGGATATGCATTTTTTTTGGATAATATCCAATCGTCTGCTGCATTAGAAAGAGAAAAAAATATTTATTTTGTCTATTTAGTTGTTACGCACGTGACGATAAATTTATTGAAAGTACCAGAAAAAGAAATCACGTGATCAGAATTTAATAAATTAAATTCTAAAAATTAATCTTTAAAAATTCACCAAAAATCAGGAAATGGAGGTAAAAATTCGAAAAAAAATTTCATTTTGAAGGAATTTTTATGATCTTTCTCGTGATATAAATTTTATAACCCTCAATGTATTATTTTAAATGCAAACGTAAAAAAAGTTTAAAAAACAGCTTAAAAATTTAATTTAAAAAAATCTAAGAAGAATTTTTGAAAAATCTTCTTAGTGCACCCCTTCACTATTAGAAGAATCGCCATACAAAATTTCAGCCCTTTAGGTCCAGCGGTTTGGTCTGTGCGTTGTATGTCAGTCAGTGAATGAATGAGTCAGTTACGGAACTGTTTTATATATATAGATTATCAACATTTTATATTTTGTCATAAAAGGCAGAAATATTATTTTCAATTTGAAAAAAAAAAAGTTTATTACAAAAGGAATAATCAAGGTTGAAAGAGACGTTACACTTTGTGCTACGTGCGCCTGCTGTTGTTCCAAGAATTGGCGCGCCCGCTGAAGGATTAATGGACAAGTGTATTTGCAAACAACAAAAACAACATATTAATAGTTTTTATAGTGAGAATGGATTGTGAAATGTAAGATTTATTTCGTTTTAGGCTTGTTTTACAGCTAATTTAGAGAACATAACATTCCATGTAACTGATATATTTAGGGGGTCTCTCGTGTTATGCAAATATTGGTTATATCTGCAGATCACCTATGTCATATTTTCTTGGGGTGATGACTCTTCTGTATTGACAACTTTCTGGGGTGCAACCGAGGGGTAGCTTTTATATGTAAGTTTAGCTGCAATTTTTAGCTGTAATTTATGCATTCTTATTGGATAAACATAAATTAGAGTCACTAAACATTAAGTTACGATTTTGCATGAGTACATTTAGAAAAACTAAACTTTGTTAATATTGAAGACTGCGATTAAAAATGGGTGATCAAAAATAAAAACTTGCATATGTCACATTTTTACTAAAATTTTGTTTAGGATGAACGTGATTTTTTTTTTTAGCGAAAAACTGTCAAAGCAAACGACTGCTAAACAGAGTGACCGAAATTTAATCAGCTAACAGAAGCTCAGATATTAATGTAGGAAGCAGGAAACGGCGATCAGATGAGTAGCATTCAATGCTATAAATATGAATTAGCGGAAACGAGACTAATATATATCTACTTAAAAGGGCGTGAGCTGCCTTCTTAGAACAGAGATTTCGAAAGAACTTAATCGAATTGGCTTTAATATGAAATAAAAGAAAATCACGAAATCGATGTATGTTTTTCTTTGCCGGGAAAAAAATTGGTCAAGCTTATGACAATGCAAACATTATTAATTCATAGATCTTACCTTAGAATTTTTTTCTCTTTGCTCGAAAATATATTGGCCATACTATTGAAAAATTCATATTATTATACCTTATCATCTTAGAATTTATTTTTTCAATTATTGAAAAATTCATATTATTATTATAGCATATCGTCTAAGAATCTCGTATTTCTGGGGAATATAATATTAGATCTTATACTATAAGTAGCTGAGATTATGAAAGAACCTAATTAAATTCATTTCAATGTGAAATAAAAGAAAATCCCGAAATCGATATAAGTTTTTCTTTGCCGGGGAAAAAATATTGGTCAAGCTCCTGACAATGCATACGATCTTATCTTAGAATTGTTCTTCTTTGATCGAAAAAATATTGGTCAAAGTATTGAAAAATTCACATTATTATTATTCCTTATCATCCAAGAATTTCTTTTTTCTCGGGAATATATTATTAGATCTTATTCTCTAAGAAGCTGAGATTATGAAAGAACTTAATTAAATTCGTTTTGATACGAAATAAAAGAATGCTTGTGTCATATTTAAAATTTTACGGTATCAACTGAATAAAACAGGTTCCTTAAAATTCGGGACCGTGGTTTCCGAATTTCAGCTAATTTTAAAACACGTAGTTCTGGTTAGCGCCCATTTGATGATTTTTAAAATTTGCAAAAAAGTTTGGCTATTATTCGAACAAAAAATACATCATCAATTGATTATCCTTAGAGTTAAAATAAAATTTTAGGCAAGTCATATAAACGAGAAATCATCTGGCAATGAGATAAAAAATCTGCATGCTTCTGATCTCTAAAAAGGTATAAAGCATTTTGATTTATCCTCCGGAATTTCAGTCAGTTTCACTCTAAAGCATTAATGTCAAAATTCGAGTGTGCTTCCTTTGCTCTGTTTCCATATAAAACGTGTAAATGTACATCTCTTGCATTTAAAATAATTTTAAATACCATGAGCGTCAGATCAAGCATTTCGTTATCTCCAGCGTTTTGCCGTTTTACCCAAGATTTATGAAAGCTGCAATTACTCTATCAAGCAGCGTGCTGAAATTGCTCTGTTTGGATATAAAACTATGGAAATGTACACCTCTTGCATTTAGAATAATATCCAATTCCATGAGCGTAAGATCAAGCATTTCGCATTACCCAGCATTTTCATTTTGCATTTTTTAACCAAGGTTTATGAAGCAGCAATGATTATCGTATAGCCTACTCCAGTTGCTCTATCTGAATATAGTACTGTGGAAATGTACACCTCTTGCATTTAAAATAATATCCAATTCCATGAGCGTAAGATCAAGCATTTCCCATTACCCAGCATTTTCATTTTTCATTTTCTACCCAAGGTTTATGAAGCTGCAGTGATAATCGTATAGACTACTCCAGTTGCTCTATCTGAATATAGTACTGTGGAAATGTACACCTCTTGCATTTAAAAGAATATCCAATTCCATGAGCGTAAGATCAAGCATTTTGCATTACCCAGCATTTTTTATCCAAGGTTTATGAAGCTGCAGTGATTATCATATAGCCTACTCCAGTTGCTCTATCTGAATATAGTACTGTGGAAATGTACACCTCTTGCATTTATAATAATATCCAATTCCTAGAGTGCAATATCAAATATTTCACATTTCCCTGCATTTTTCATTTTTTACCCACGGTTTATGAAGCTGCAATGACTATCATATAGCGTGCTTAAGTTGCTCTATCTGGATATAATACTGTGAAAATGTAATACTGGGAAAACTTCTTGTGTTTATAATAATATCCAATAACATGGGATAATATCCAATAACTTATAATGCTTGATCTTAAGAAGATCAAGCATTTCATTCTCTTCAGCAATTTGCATATCTTACAGAAGGTTTATGAAAGCTATATTTGTTATAAGTTGCTCTATAGCTATAGTTGCTCTAATTGGAAAATGAAAAATTTAATAGAAATTTAATATTAATTTAATAATGTGACCCCAATATAACCAATAAAAAGCTAATGTAATAAATAACGCATATGGAATCATTACTTTACTTTGAATATCTCATGAACGAGATCTCAATTTTATGAGAAAGTCAAAAAAGGTAAAAGTAAAAATATAATCAGTATAAGAAAATAAGAAAAATTAATACTAAATTAATAATTATAATAATATTAAAAATAATAACATAAATATTTTTAATTCATGATAATATTAATAAATTCATAATAACATTAACTCATAGTATAAGTGCATTAATAAATTACTATAGATACGAGGAATATGTTACGCCTCAAAAGGCATGGTTAGTATGTGATCCTCATTAAAGGAAGTTCTTACCTCCCATATTGCCTTGAAGTCTTTCTGTTCTATCCTCAGCAGTTCGCAATGCTGGTTCGTCACTACAGTAGCACTGTGAGGACTGTTGTCCAATATAGACTCCCCGAACGCAGTTCCAATGCCCAGAGTGCATAAGGTAACAGTATCCTAAAGGAAACACGCATATTTAAGAGTGTACGATAGCATAAAAATTTCAAATACGATAAAATTAATTTAACCATCTTAGTGGTTGAGTCTTTTTTTTTTTTTGATACGATAATATAAACATTTAAAATACAAGTAGCCCTCCTACAGCACGGCATCTTACAACACGGTTTCGCTCTTACACGATAAGATAAATTGCAGGAACCCTTGTATAACACTGAAACCTGTAACACGGTTTCGCTCTAACACGATAAAAAAATTGCAAAAACCTTTGTACAACACTGTACTTCTATAGCACTAGATAACATGATTTTTGTTTAACACATTTAAAAACTAAATTACCTTAAAATAATGACCGGAAGGAATAATGAACTATAGTGGATTTACATGAAAATGTGTAAACAAATTATAATTTATTCATTTATAACTCTATAAAACTACAAGAAGTCATAAGATTAGTTGAAAATCTTGAATCATTTTTCCTGTATGCAGACCCTTCCGCTGAAAGAAGCCGAAAATTCAAAAGGGAGCTGCACAATGGCCTTGTAAGAACCAGCAAATAAACCAAAATTGCAGATTTTTTCAAGAGGATAGAAGGTGCAAAAAATCTAAATGAAGAAAAAGTTTCTGAAAGTGAAAGTGATATCGTTCAATCGAAAAAACGTTCTCGTTTGATTGTACTGAGCAGTGATGTGGAAGAAATTTATTAAATTAAGGTCGCATTAAATGAAAATAATATTTTTTTGTTTCTTTTCGTTTTGTGTTATACATACATTTATATTTTTAATAAAAATTAAGTTGCTTATATGTAATTAAAAAAAAATTTTGTTTTTAATAAGTTTTCAGAACGTAACCCCCTTTTTTGAACTGTCTCTGGGTCTCATATAACACGGTTTCACACATCACGGCATTTTCTAGGAACCTATCTACCGTGTTATAGGAGTGAACCTATCTACCGTGCTATTAATTTTTTAACCTGTACGTTAAAAAATTAATTTAACCATCTAAGTGGTTGAGCTTTCTTTTCTGTTTCCCGTAAGATCGAAAAAGCGTTTCTTACGAATTATTCCACCCTGTAGTTTGGCATTTAAAAGCGTCAAAATTGAACCATTGAATTAATTCCATCCTTCCTTTGGTGTTCAAAAGTTATCTCCCGTAAACACTTTTCAGGATGGAAGTATGTGGCGGAAAAATACGTCTCAAACGCTTACAGGGTTGAGAAAAATTTTAGAGTCAAAATAAAAATATTAAAATTGTATTGCATTAAATCTCATTGCCAATTGTTAATATATAATCTCAATTAAATCGTAAGAGTGCAAAACATATTTCATATTAAAGCGGAAAAGGCCAGAAACCAAAATTTATTGACAAAAGATTAGAAGATCAAAGGAATAATTGTTTATAAGCTAAACATAGCTTATAAACAATTAATTACTCCTATAAGCTAAACATAACAAATTGCCCCTTAAATGTAATCTGATTGGTTATTTCTTTAAAACGAAAGCTGTGCACAAAACTTTCCAGAAAAGCATTTTTTTTTATTATTTCCATGGCTTAGAATATACTGTAAACGTTAAAAAAAAAGCATTTTTCAACAGTCATCGAACTGCTAGATACAACTTTCATACTATATTGACTGCGAGTACCCTGATGTACATTTGTACTTTATATATTTAAAATAGACCTGTAGCTTGGATGGAAACTTTCGATGATTTAGCATGTTTGAAAAGATATATCTACGATTCCTTGTAAGATTTTTTACAGCGGTCATCGTTTGTTCTGTTTTGTCACACTATATTAAGGATTTTTGATTTACTTTAAAAATTCTGAAAATAATATTCCCGAAGCAAAAATAGCTCGAAGAAAATACGAAGCAGAAATAACGAAGAAAAAAAAAGATTCCTTCGCTTTTTATAACTATTTAAGATTTCATAAATAGAGTTTTCAAAAATCCTATGTAGACAAACTAATTTGAAACCTTTTCGGTACTACAGTACACTACACCACAAAACATTACGCAACGCACCGCAACGTAACGCAACGTAACACAACGCTCGCAGCGCAAGAGAAAGCAACAAAACACAACACAACACAAAAACAAAAACAAAACTCTCTGTAAATAAACTAATAGATCAGCAGGTCTACTAGAAGTTAACCATGCTTTATATATTATTTCTAGAAGGTGATTTTTTCTGACGATTCCTTCCTCTGCCTTCGTACTTAACCAAACTCGATAATTAAAAGATGAAGTTCTCCGCATCTGACGAATTTTTTATTTAAAGTTACACATTGTATAGTTTGTTTAAAAATCGAAGTATAAACGTTATAAAACAATTTTCTTCCGTTAGATGGCGTGCGCACGCTCGCTTTTTTTAAACTTTTTAACTTCTCCTTTGAAAAACAAAAAGAGACAGAATTTGGCAGTTTCAGGTTCTAGAACCCATTTTCCTAAAGTAGCTTAAAGTAAAATAAAGTAAAAAGAAATGTACCATATTTTTCAGACCATAAGACGTATCTTTTTACATAGAAAAATCGACTAAATATTGGGGTGTGTCTTATGGTCTAAAGGTAACTTTAAAATAAAATGAATATTTTATTTTATATATATATATATATATATATATATATATATATATATATATATATATATATATATATATATATATATATACTATATTATCTTTATTAAGTAAAAAATTGAAAATATCTTTATATACCTAACAAAATACTCTTTTCTAAAAGTCCTCCTATAAATTTTAGGGGCATCTTATGGTGCGAAAAATACGGTAGTTTTTACTTAAGCAATAAACTATAATTCTTTACATTATTAATAAATATAGTTTTTCATTAATATCTATGGAAAATAGCTTGTTGGATAATGGCTCTTTCAAACCCGAGTAATACTTGGGAACTCGGTTCTGGAAAAACTTGAAAACCGAAACCCAGATCTTAATTATTTTATTCATTTTCTGCAATTCCTAGCATGAATTTCTGATGTCTATCGATACAAAATTGAAATTGAATAAACATAAATAAAATTAAAAGATTGTCGAAAAACAAATTCATTGCATTTAAAAGTGTTTTTTGAAATGCTGAAAACATAATTCGAAACCATGCGTTTGAAAATGCGTGATTAGATAAGAACTGAAAGATAATTTTCTTTCAGCTTAACTTGACGATTGAAGATCTCCGAGGTCAACTAATGCGTCTCTGTTAGCCGTAATTTCCGGCGTTCTGAGTTATCTTTGTTCTAAACGGGAATCATGAAAAATGACCTGCATTACCTATCATACAGGTCGAGAACCTAAGGTCCGCGTGATAGATGTGGCACACCAAACAGTTCAGCACTCGATGGCCGATGTTTCTGCTGTTGTATTTAGATGACACTGAAACGTAATCTATAGTATGTATTACATTGCATACATTCATTATACAGGGTGGTTATAATTAAAGTTCCACTTTGAAATGGTCATAAAAGGAAAACTACTCGACCAAATGTTATCAAACTTGATAATAGTTTAAGGAGATCATGGGAATTTCTTTTCCACCAAAAGAAAAAAAAAAGTTCAATAACTCACCACCAGGGAGGAAAAGGCGCTGTATGCAATATTTTAAACGAAATAAGACATGAAGACATCGGTTTAAAATGTGTTTAATCGTTTCTGAAACGTGCTACAAGGCATGTTCAATGTGGCGTCCACCATTTTCGGAAAGCAAGTTAAATCGCATTACTGCATTCTCAACAGTAGCTCTTAGCATATCAGGAGGAATGTTACGGACATGTCGATGTATCGCATCTTTAAATTCCGCCAAATTCTTTAGATTATCACCATAAGCAGTGCTTTTGAGATAACCCCATAGCCAGAAGTCACAGGAGTTGAGGTCTGGTGACCGGGATGGCCATTTTGTGGGGAAGTTTCTGCCTATAATCCGTTCATTCGTGAAATGTTGCTTAAGTAACAGTATGACACATGTACCAATGTGCGGTGGAGCCCCGTCCTGTATAAAAATCGTAGTGTCTAAAATGCAACGTTGCTGGAGTTCAGGTATCACGAAACATCTTAACACTGACTCTCAGCGAGCTGCAGTCACAGGGCATGTAACAGGTCCAGCTGTCGACTGCTCTTCAAAGAAAAATGGTCCAATTATGATACTAGCTGTCATACCACACCAAACGGTGACTTTAGGAGAATGCAATGGAACTGGGTAGATAACATGAGGGGTTTGTTTGGCCCAAAACCTGCAGTTATGGGTGTTGACATCGCCATTTAGGCCGAATTCAGGCTTCAAAATTCACAAATTAGCGATCTGTAAGAAAACGATTTCCAGAATGCGCACACTTTAAATGGTAATTTTGTTTAGGTCAATGTTTCTTAAGGGTATACAAAATGTTAAACCCGTGTAACAAAAGGTTAAGTTAGATTCCGACCCTTATTTCGTTTAACAATATTACATACAGCTCCATTTCCCCCTGGTGGTGAGTTTTTAAACATTTTTTTTTGTTTGTTTTTTTGTGGAAAAGATATTCCCATGACCTCCTTTAAACTATTACCAAGTTTTATAACATTTGGTCCAGTAGTTTTCCTTTTATGACTATTTCAAAGTGGAACTTTAATTATAACCACCCTGTATAATACATATTATTGTATTACAATTGCTTTAATACACTCAATAAGATACACATCATTAATTTGGCTTTTGTACTGACTGTTATGTAATTAAGCGAATAGCCCTAATTCTACAATACTTGATGCATTAATTATATAATAGCATATAGCACAATTAAAATTATGCTTTTATTTAAAGCTTATCTTTTTCCATTGATAATCTAGCTGGCACTTCATCGCCTCAACAAAAGTAGCTTATAATTTTTTTTAGCACGTGGACAAAAAATGTTTCGTTTCCCTATACCTATCAAATTCCCTTTACATTTCAAAAAAGAATAATTTGGATGAGCTGTTTACAGTCGACAAAAAAGGTTCGTTACCCCATTCCTATCAAACCCACTTTACATTTCAAAATAGAATATTGTGGAGGAGTCGTTTAAAGTCGACAAAACGAGGTTCCTTGCCCAATACCTATCAAATTCCCTTTGCATTTTAATAAAGAATAATTGTGGATGAGCCGTTTACAGTCGACAAAAAAAGTTCGTTACCCCATAGCTATTGAATCTTTACATTTCAAAATCGAATATTGTGGATGAGCCGTTTACAGTCGACAAAAAGAGGTTCTTTGCCCCATACCTATCAAATTCCCTTTGCATTTCACACACAAAAAAAAATATATATATATTGTGGATGAGCCGTTTACAGTCGTCAAAAAAATTTTGTTGAATAGGTCCCGGACAGTAAGGTTTAAGCTTTTTATACGCACATTTTGTAATGACTTTCCACCACCACCAATCTGACTTGATAAACATTATCACATTCATGAAAAATACTAAAAAAATTATGTATTGAAATTGAAATTTTAATATTAAATTGATCTATTTGCATAATTTTATAGCTTTTGAGCGCAAGTAAGGTTTCAAAATATTTTATATTTAAGGTTTTATAAATATTTCATTTAAAAATGTTTGACCATTAAGACGTATAAATTTTTTTGGGGGGGAGGGGGGGGGGGGCGTAGAATTTTTTTTTTAAGAAAATGTTTTCGGAATTTTTAGTCTAAATAAAAAATCTCGATGACAATTTAGTGAAAATAGCACGAAGGAAAGCTGTTCACAATTTCTCAGAGAGTTAATTTGTTCGTATGCCTTATAAATATTTAAATAAATTGAATTTAATGTAGTAAAAAATACCAAATTTTAATTATTGAGGGTAAACTTTACAACAAATAATTAATTTTATATTTTAAAAGGGAGTTTCTAAAATTTGTTACCTTAAAAATATCAAACAAAATTATTTGTTATAAAAAAAATGGGAATTAATTCTTACATAGAAAAGACATTAAAGTGTAATGACATTAAAGTATATTAAAGTGAGATATTAAAGTGTTCAAGCTTTTTCCTTTTACTTTAATATTTTTCGACATTCCTAATCATCAAAAATGAAATTCGTCTACGTAACTTTTAAGCTTTAGGTGATTTACCTAAAATTCTGCACAGAAGAAACTAATATGAATACTTTTAAATTAACTTTTTCAAAGCACCATCAAGATAAGAAGTTTTGCTTAAAAATATAAAAAAAATATAAATTTCACAGATTTTCTTCTTAAATTAACTGATGAAGTTGATCCAATTCACAAAAAAAGTGGAATTAAAATGTGACTAAATAATAAAGCAATTCTACGTTCAAATGTGATTTGAATTTATGAAGACAAAATAAGAGTTAAAAGAATCATCATGTACACATAAAAGCATAAATTTTAGTCTTAGTTAAATGAATTTTTAATCGTTCTATATGAACTTTGAATATTTTACACTCACTGTTTTTTTTAAACTGAATCAGTAAACTGGACATATTCCCTAATATATGCAAACATTTATAAATATAATTGAGTGCATAGAATTCACGCAGTTATGTTCTTTAATAAAATATATTTTATCTTTGTATTTATAAATAGTAGTTTCACAATGGCCATTTTCTGATTCTCATTAGTTTAGGTTTAGTCATGGTAAACTGCATTAGCAGAGCTTTAAAAGTGCACAGAATTTCGTAATAGAGATTTGACACTTTCAAGACCACAGATTAAACTGACTCATTCTAATCGAATTATTTTTACAAGCATTACGCAACCGGAAACATCAACGATTTATTATGTCATGGCCCCTAATCGGATTTTCACTGCCTGCTTACACTTTGTTCTGGAGGTAAATTCACATTCTTATTCCAGTCGAACAGATAAATCGGTGGTGCTGCCATCTATTGTAGTATATTAGAAGTATTCCTTTAATGGCTTATTTCTTGAATTATAAGACTGAGTTGATTACCATACTTAATCACTAGTTTTGGATTTTATTTTTCTGTTTTTGTTTACATTTATTTCAGTTTATTTTATACTGCAGCTATTCACATTTTCATACTTCTTCTGTTTGCATACATATAGGATATTATTAAATAAAATTATATGAAGTTTTTACACAATTAAATATAGTAAATTAAGCGTTTATTTATAAACGATTATTAAATAAATTCTCGATAGAAAGTTTAAAAAGTAATTCAGTGCAAACATATTTTCCACTACCATATTTACAGACAAATCATACGTCAATGATAAAGAGAAATTTAGAATTATGTTTTAATTCAAAATTAAGCAGATGTATATTAAAAAAATGTAAATAAATGCTTAATAAATATCTACGCAGACACGTTTGCTTTTTACATTTGTATCTGATACCTGAAGTGAATAAAACTTTGTGCTCTTACACAATCAAACACCCATGTAGAAATAATTATTTAAAATAACAAATAAAAATAAGAATAAAAAGCCACAATAAATTACTAGAAAAATAATTTATAGATTTTTAAATTCTTATATAAATGACATCGCCCACGCTAAATAACAGCAGAACTACGTCAGAACCGCAATAAATTTCAGTGTTGAGGTATTAGAAATTCAAAATAAAACTTGCTTGCGCAGAGAGAAAACACAATTGCTCTGCCAAAATCACTTAAAATTATTTCAAGAATTTTTAAATGTCCTATGCATACCTTAATCTTTAACGTTTTGTCTCATGGCGTTCATAAAGATTTCGCATTAAGGTGATCAAACGTACTGTGAATATTTCTATGAATTTTTTTTAATAATTAGTGGGAAGAACTTACTGAGCATAAATTAACCTAATATGATTTTTATCTTATACAGTTATAGTTTGATTAGAAACATAAAAGAAAAAAATTGAAGTAAGAGAAAAATAAGGGGAAAATATTTTTTAAAGAGTGTTACTTTTGCGTGGAGATTTTTACTCTCACTCAAAAAACTGATAAGAAAAAAAAAAGGAAAGCATTAATATTTCTACGATTTTTTTTAATAATAAGTGGGACGTACATATTAGGCGTATGATCAACCTAATACGATTTTTATGTTGCACAGTTATACCTTAATTAGAAACGTAAAAGGAAAAAGAAAATCTTAGAAAAATAAGGGAAAGAATACATTTTAAAGAACGTTACTTTGTGTAGAGATTTTTATTCGCACCCAAAAAACTGACTAGTAAGAAAAATAAGGGAAGAAACAACTTTTTCAAGAGTGACACTTTGCGTGGAAATTTTTACTCTCATTCAAAAAACTGATTAGCAAAAATAAAGGGAAGAATTAATATTTCTATGAATTTTTTTTAATAATAAGTGGGAAGTACATATTAGGCGTATGATCAACCTAATGTGATTTGTATGTTACGCATTTATACTTTAATTAGAAACGTAAAAGGAAAAAGAAAATGGGAGAAAAATAAGGGAAGAAAATACATTTTAAAGAAGATTACTTTGTGTGGAGATTTTTACTCGCACCCAAAAAAACTGACTAGTAAGAAAAATAAGGGCAGAAACTACTTTTTCAAGAGGGGCACTTTGCGTGGAGATTTTTACTCTCACTCAAAAAACTAATTAGTATTTTTAAAAAAAGGAAGAAACCACTTCTTCAAGAGGGTCACTTTTTGCGTGGAGATTTTTACTCTTACTTAAAAAACTGATTGGCAAGAAAAATAAGGGAGGAAACTACTTTTTACTAAAGGGGCTCCTTGCTTGGAGATTTTTACTGTCACTCAAAACATTAATTAGAAAAAAAGCGCAAAATCAAAAACGAAAAAAGTCGATATATTCACACAGACTGCCCACTGCTATGAATAATAATTTATATGTTAAGCAAGTAAAAAAAAATATATTTTATTAATTTTCTCTAAATCAAAAATAACTGACTACATGCATTTAGCGTAAGTTTAACCCTCTAAAACATAGATTCTTAAACTGTGGTCCGCGGACCCCCGGGGGTCCACGAAACAATTTTGACATTAACAATCTATACTTGAACAAGATGTTCTCGTGGAATTATCATGCGATACGTCTTTGATACTACAATGCAACAAAACTGAACTCACAAACTTTTGGTTATTTCTCAGATATGATTACTCTGCACTTGCAAATGAAGCCCTCCAACATTTGATTCCATTCTGCACAACATATTTATGTATACAGACGTTTTAGGTACTGTTATATATATGAAATCAAAGTATAGAAACAAACTCAATGTAGAAGCGGACTTCAGAATAAAACTTTCCAACATAGAGCCTGACATTGCGGTTCTGGTTTCAAGAGAACCACTGCACCCATCTCATTAAGTAAAAATCATTTACAGAAAAGATATTATAATAAGATAGATCTATTTTGACCAATATTTGACCAAGAAATGTTTGTATGTGTTTAATGTATTATGATCTGTAACTTTTAAAATTCTTTTTACTACTGATTTTATTCATTTTATGTTTTTTATTCTATGTCCTAATAAAAATGTTCGTCTCTATAAATGCGCAAGACCATTCATTAAAATAACCAGCGATACATTTTTACCAATATTTATTATAACGTAATGCCTATGAGATTATTGAGCCAGAAATTAAGTCACAAAAACGACTTAAAATGCCTAGAGTTGGGATGGGGTCCGCCAAAAGAAATGTTGTTCAAGAGGGGGTCCTCGGACTACATAAGTTTAAGAACCCCTGCTCTAAAAGACATATTTTCCATCATATACTTTCAACTTGTAAAGCGTTTGTGACAGATTATTCTAACTTTATTTTGGTGATCAAAAGTGTCTCGGTGATTATTAAATGAATTAGAAGATGAATTATGGCATGTTTAAATACCAAACTAGAGGATGGAATAATTCGTCAGAAACGCTTCTCCCAGCTGAAAGAGAGAGACAGAAAAAAAGTCACAACTGCATAAAAGAAAAAAATTCTCTCAAGGACTTATTTCAGTTTTAACATTATTTTGATATATAATTCTTCCATTCACTTGTATCATACTATTTAATGATAATAATGTTTTCAAGCCTTGTTACAGTTCAAGCCCATAAGGCTTGAGCTTAAGACACCGGATTTTAGGGGATCAGTACATTCTAATAATCGGAATTTTTTTCCTTTAAAACAATAGAATAACATTTTTTCAGGATCTAATTCAAGACGCATCATAAACATCATTTAAGTTTTGTCTGCATTTGAGTGGGACATAACTTCAAAGCGTAAGTTTGGTGTTATTACTAAGGAAGCCTTAGTTCCTTAAGTAGCTTCTTCTGTAAACAGGAAAATCAAAACGTCAGCACTGATGGCGATAGCAACATTTGAACTGATATGAAAGTAAAACAATGACATGTGAAATTAATTCACAGAGGTTTACAACATCCAATTAATTTTTCCGATTTCTTTGTCTAAGTCAGTGGTTCCCAACCTTTTTCAGCTGGCGACACACCTTTCCTTATCCGAATACCTCTTCGGTCCATAGGTCCATGGTTGAGTAAAAAACCTTATTTGTATCGTATCCCTTCCTTATGTATATATAAAATACCATCAAATATTGCAAATAAATAAATAAATAAATAAATAAATAAATATATATATATATATATATATATATATATATATATATATACATATATATATATATATATATATATATGCTTTTTTGAAGATACAGTTTGATTATTGATAGACAATTTGTGTTCTGATTTGGAAATGGTTGACAAAATATAAGCCCTTTGTAGCAAAACAGTTATTTATTTAACAATAGATGCATGTTTGCAATATATGCAACAAGTGGTTTCATACTCACTAACAAGTGTTCCTAGGTGAAGATAAAAACTACAATTTTAAAAGTACACAAAGACCATTTTAATTTTTCAGGTAAAAAAAAAATCATACAGCTTTGATATAATTATAGTTAAGAAAATTGTTATCACAATCTATCAATATGTAAAATTGCTGTTTTTAAGTAAGTTTCGATTTTTCTTATCTTTTTTGATGGTTTATTCGATGGTTGCTGATAGTTTTAGGATCGAGTCGCGACCCACCGGTTGGGAACCACTGGTCTAAGTCATTCCCGATCCTTTCTTATGTGTTTTTAAGACATGCCATGCATGGATATATTTCATTTTACTAAATTTTATACGTGATTTCTCATATTTTCTCAACCCCATTTCGTTAGTTATAAATGCATTTTCTCTTGATAAATGAGTTGTATTTACTTGATTCAAATGTTGAATTTACTGGCTCTGAGGGGTTAATGTTACCCCTTTGTCAGATTTGCGATTCTGTCTTTCCCATGTTCGCCAGAATTTTCAATAGAACCAATAATAAACCAATGTTTTGGCTACGTTAAATAGAGGAAGAAAAAATAATGACTTTATTGAATAGCACCTTGACATGTATTTAAAATATCGAACCAATTTATTTATTTATTTTACAGTTTTATTTTTAGAACAGGGTACTAATGTTATCCCTTTAAGGGGACAAGGGATCTTCAACCTCGTTTTTTTTTAATTTTCAATGTTTAACTCAATATACCACATGGGTATAATTAATATTCCTTTTTACTGCATTGAATCCACTTAGAATTCATAAATAAGTATTTTGTAGAAGAATAAGTCTTGTTTGTCAAAAAATTCTTCAAAAATGCTAGAATTTTTTCAAAATTTTCAAGGCGCAATGATTTTTTTCCGATTACTTCCACATTTCTCAGGATTGTTATGAAAGTGTTTGTAATAAAAGTGTGTATAGTTCTTTGAAACCCGAAATATTTTTCAAATTTATGGTCCATATAATAAAGTAAAGACATGCAAATACATAAAAAAACAACATGCAGAATTTAAAAAAAATTTATTTAAGACATTCCTACAAGAAAATATCATTGCACAATTATATTTATAAACATATGGTAAACTTATATTAAAAAAAATAAAGGCATTTAAATTATATAAGAATGCGCATGGAGCGTTTTGAATAATGTTAAAATTTTTAAATTTTTTTTTTGAAAAATAGGCCTTATTCTATCAAAAAAATCCATAATTTGAATTCTAAGGGTCTTCAATGTAGTAAAAAAGTGCATTAATTATTCTCATTTTATATGTAGAGTTAAAAATTGAGAATTTAAAAAAAATTAAGGTTGAAGGTCCATTGTCCCTTTAACATCTTTGCATTTCTTGCTTTAAGAGCTCCTGAAAATTTCCAATAGAACTAGCTATATATAGCATTGCTTAGGCAGCGTTTAACGGAGGAAGAAAAAATGATGAAATTAATCAATAACACAATAATACGTATTTAAAATCGCGAGCCGAGTTTTTTTTTATAGTAATATTATTTTTATAGTAATATTATAATATAAGTCCCAGAATGATCAAGGCTGAAAGCATTCGCCTTGTTTCGACTAGTGACGGGCCATGATTGCCTATTGAAACATCTCTGCCATACAAATATCGTTTCAGAGCCCTTTTGCAAGCTCTGTAATAGACGAGAAGACATGGACTTTACTCATATTCTGACTTGCCCCGCTCTACCTTCAGCTCCAGTGTGGGAGAGATTTTGGATAGCTAGGAAACTTTTGGGTTCACGAACGTTTTAGTTCTCTTTTGTTTGTTTGTTCTTGTTTTATTTTTATGTAGTCTTTTAACCCACCTTTGGAAATAAAATAAATATATTATTTAAAACAGTGGTTCTCAACCGGTGGTCCGTGAGAGCCTCGGGAGTGGTCCGGCACTATATATAAAAAAGTTGCCAAATGAATGGGGATTTTGAAAGCAATGTTCATTGAACTAGATGGGCCGAATATATCCGATGACTATCAGGTGTCGAATTAAAATTTCTTATTAGTTTAACATAATTACTTTAATTAGAATCTGATACGTTAAAATGTGAGTACGTTAATCCTGTTCCTTTTTTTGTCTGAGGGATATTCTATACCCCCATACCCCCCAAAAGGTTTCCCCCACTAAAGTCGGGGGTTGTGGTCCGCACATGGTTCAATTTCTGGCTTCGTGGTCCTCAGCCTTCTACGGGTTGGGAACCACTGATTTAAATAAATTTAATTTTAATCTTCGTAGAAGTAAAACGTTTTTAGATTATCTCTTCTATTAGATAATATTTTTGAATTATGATCAATATGCATATAACAATATTAAGCATAATAAGGCAGTTTTTATAAGGAAATTTTTAATAAAAAAAATTAAAAAAAAGAATTTTATAAGGAAGTTTTTTTTAATTAGACTGATACGGCCCCGTTAAATAGAGACTTAACTATAACGTGATAAATGAAAAATACGTTTTATCCTATAATCCTGTCATCTTTTTCCGGTACGCTCCTTAACATGGGAAAATATATTTTAATGCAACAAAAAACATACTTTTATATCATGTCGATATATATACAGGATATTTTCTGATTATGTTATGTCTTCAAATTTAGGTTAAAAAAACTATTCATTATTTTTTGAAAGGTATGGCCTGGGTGTTTTCCAGGGTAACATTTTTACATTTCAGCGCTACACAACTTTCAACATTTCAGAAACACCGATTAGAATTCAACAGGCGGAACAGACTAAATGCCTCCAATCCATTTCCACAGGAAGAGCACACCCCCTTTGCACAGAGACAAGCCACTCAAAAAGATAGGAGAAAGAGAGATAACAGTAAAATAAAATAAGGGGAACATAACCCTTGTAGGAACCGGAAACAAAGAAAAAAACTGGGATGACCTGCAGGATACATACCAAAACAGGAAGAGGAAGCGTTGAGATTTTTGACATATTTATACCATCTGTTGAGCAAACTAAATCACATCTTTTTTTTCCAGGAAAGACAATCGATAAACGGTAAAAAGAGATCGGAATGCAGTTTCAATCAAAGGAGTTTCCCTAGAATACACTGTAGTGACATGGACTGAAAAAACGGTTGTTATAAAACATTTTTCACGTTTTTCTGGATTCTGCTCATCTTTTCCTGTGCGAGAGCTTAACGTAAAAGACCTGTAGCTTGCTAACGATTTTGCATTGGCTACCAACACGACCACCAAATGTGTGACTTGAATCAAAGACCCTAACAGAATGTGAGCTCAGCGCCCTAGCCGTTTAAGCAGTGTTTTTCCCTGTTATAAATCCATACGACTTTTATTAATATAGAAAACTGTTTGACCGAGTAAGAAACTGGAAAGTATGACTAAAGGTTTGAATATATTCAGTATTCTGAACGAGGAGAATTTATTCAGTAAAGGACTTCCACAAAGGAGCATCGTATTCTATTCACATTTGTTGCAAAGTTTCATTTGGTAACATATCACGATTCGATATGATTTACCAGTCAAATTTTCTCCCTTTTCTTAGGGAGAGAGTTGCACATTTATAACGAAATACACTTAAAAAATAATCTAATGCTCCAATTTTACACAAAAAACCCTGTTATTCTTATAGTATTATCATGAGGAATAAAAAAAAATTCAATTTACGATGAATTTAATGCATTTTCTATAACTATAAAATAAATATTTCCATTTTAAATAATTTGTTTGTTAAAAGTTGGTTATTCGTTTGTTTCTCGATAGAAAAAGGCTCCTATTTCACCTAGCAGATGGCAACAGTGAAAATTAAAATTGATGAAACATAATGATAACTACATTGAGATACGTAATTAGAAATGCCTATGACTCGGTGAGCCGTGTGTAAAAGCTTCTTTTACTCTGTTTCTACGAATTTATTAATCTACTCTCAAAAATGATGCTACATTATGACGTTTTTGATGAATACAAGTACATTTAGGGCCAAACAAATTCGAGATTTAGTGTTATTCAGATTTGGTAACTATTAATCTAGCACAAAGAAATTGGATAGCATAAAAAGATACTTTCCTGTCATGGCTGTTTTAGGAAATGGGAAACTTTACCCAAAATGTGGAGCCTATTTCATAATCAGATTCATATCCGAGACGATAAATTCCTATATTTTGTCTCTTCAGAGGTTCATGCAGCTATAATTTATGTTATTGAATCTCCGTCAAAATGACACTTAGATCAAGCTATAGGAAAAGCAATATTTTTCTAGTCACACATTAGCTAATGAATATTATTATTTTTTTTGGGTGTAAAAATGAGACTTTCAATTCAATGCTTGCATTTTTAATATTTCTTTTAAATAACTTTTTCCAAAAACTGATTTGAATTTTCTTGCGATAAACAAAAAATTCTACTAAAACGTAGAAATTTTTAAAATTATGTTTTTAAATATTTACTGGGTAGTTTTTCACGGGAAATTAAACTATTCACTTCTACAGCAACTGCAGATATCATTTTGTGAAACAATTAAATTTAAAAATGAAACAGAATTAAAAGAAACTTTTACGCTGATTTTATGACATCTACTTTAATGTGTTTAAAAAATATATATTCACTAGTGAAAAAAATATTGATTGGAAAATTTCCTATAGCTAAGAAGTTCAAAATTTTCCCAAAGACGTACATTTTAATTTTCTTTACTCAAATAATGCGATACAGCATTTAGATTAAATAACACAAATCACATTTTCCTTTTACATCTCCAGATGATTACATCTCTAGCTATAACATTTTACGCTGAATTATCTAAGCGTACCTGACAATATTTCTCTAGGAATGGATTTTTTACTATCTGGTATCTTAAATAGGATGCAGCAAAAATCTCTTGTAGTCAATTTTTGAGAAATTTTAAAAATCGTTCTTTATATGTTCTAATTTTAATAAAACTTTCCTCAGGATTTTTGATTAAAATTATAAAATTATAAATATATTTTTTTCTAGAGAAAAAGTTACTTTGAAAGTAAAATGTTTGTAGACTTTAAAGCTATTAATATTTTATAAATAAATTATAATTCATGAATAGAAATCATTTTTAAAACTGTTCCATGTACAAAAGTGAATAAAGTATGAAAATATTACTGTTGGTTTGTGAAATATACCAAAAACAAAACATGCTTTGGATTTTTTTTTATTTTTTGGGGTGGGGAAGGGGGTGGACCTTGATAACAGAAGGAATTAACTGCAGACAACTGTAGATAATTTTTAATTCCGCTACGCTGTTCAAAAAAAATTTATTTTTATTCAAGTTTGTATTTATTTAAAAAAATTAAATAACTTATTTTGATGGAAAAATAAATTAATTAGTGGTGGTTTTCTGTAACCCTTAATAACGTTCCGTTATTGTATAAAATATATCGTAATTATAAAGCCATTTGCATTCCTGTTCTTTTCTATTTTGTTATTCATATGTTCTGCAACACCAGCATTTTTGCCAAAATCACACCAACTGTGGTATAAAGAAAGCTTTTAAAACACTAATAAGATTTAAGAATTTATTATACAGCCGGGCATAATTTACCCTTTTGACGGCGTCCTCAATTTTATTGGTTTAGTTTAAGGATATTCATGAAAAAATAAAAACAAACAGGACGCAGATAGAAGTATTGGTTCAGCAGGTATATCAAAAACTAAACAAGTTTTAAAATTTTAATTTCAAAGTTTTTTAAACAAAATTTTAAATTGATAATTTACTTTTTTAAACGAAATGACCTTTTAAATGGCCTTTGTATAAATAAACATTTGAGAGAAAATAAAAAAAAAAAAACCCAAAAAACATTGAGATAGTCACTGAAATAAAAAGAAAACTTTTTGTAACATGGGGATTAAAGAGCTATAAGGTTAATTGGTGCATCGCCTTAGGTTTGGATACGAACTCATTCAGTTCAATGCTATTTATAAGAATTCTGTCTTCAAAGCATGGAATCCGAGATAAATAAATATTCCTAATTATTGCTTTACCTGTCACTGGCATTGGTAGTAAATTACAACGTGTGCTTTCCATTTGACCTTTACAATGCTCCATTGTAATCATTCATCCGCACTTCCGGTGGCTATCAACTAATAGGAATAATTACTCAAACGATTACTGGCACATTTACCAATCAGAATAATAGCAGGCTCTTCGCATGATACGATCTGATATTATAAATAGAGTGGAGCCTAACCGTTTGGGGAAATATGCAGATGAGCGTCATTTATACCTTCTAGGGTTGAGGAAGGAAAAAGTGCAACCGCGATTAAACGCATTAAGTGGACAAGGGACCTTCCCCCTTGAAATTTTTTATTTTAAATTTTAAGGGAACAAGGGACTTTAAACCACGATTTTTTAAATTTTAAATTTTCAACTCTATTTACAAAATAAGAATTATTTGTGTTCTTTTTTCAGTACAATTGAAGACCCTTAGAATTCAAAATAAGAATTTTTTTTGCAGAATAATGCCTGATTTTCAAAAAAAAAAATTCATAAATGCTAGCATTTTTCAAAATCTCCATGTGAATTTCAAATCATCTAAAAACATTAATTTTTTACATATAAGTTTAATGTATATGTATAAACATAATTGTGCACTGATTTTTATTTCATACGAATTTAAAGCCATAAATAATTATTTTTTATTTATCTGCCAGTTTTTTCTTTACTTCAGGGTCTTTAAATTTTAAAAATATTTGTGGTTTCAAAGAATTATGCATAATTTTGTGGCAAACACTTAAATAAACAATTTTGAGAAATTTGGAAAAATCAGGGGTAAATAAATGCGCATGGAGCATTTTGAAAAATGGCAGCATTTTTGAAGAACTTTTTGAAAAATGGTCTTATTCTTACAAAATAGTTATTTGTGAACTCTAAGTGCCCTCAGTGCATTAGAAAAGAATATTAATTATTCTCATTTTGTATCTAGAGTAAAATATTGAAAATTTAAAAACTGAGGTTGAAGGTCCCTTGTCTCCTTAAACTCTATATACAGCATGAGAGCAATTAATATTCTTTTCCACTACATTCAAGACTATTAGAATTCAAAATAAGGATTTTGGGGAAAAATAATGCCTGCTTTTCAAAATAATTTTCAAAAATTCTAACATTTTTAAAAATGCTCCATGCGCATTCCATGTCATTTAAAAAACTTCAATTTTTAAATAAAAGTGTACCATACATATATATATAAACCAAATTGTGCGCCGAATTTTCTTTGTACGAATTTAAGGTCTTAATAACTTTTTTTTTTTATTCTGCTTGTTCTATTTTTATGTTTTGCATGTTTTTGCTTTATTTCATGGTCAGTAAATTTGAAAAATATTTGTCGTTTCAAAGGACTATGCAAAGTTTTATGACAAACACTTTAATAAATAATCCCGAGAAATTTGGAAGAAATCAGAAAAACATAAATGCGCTTGAAGCATTTTGAAAAATGCTTGCATTTTTGACGGATTTTTTGAAAATCAACAAAAATAAAGTCTTTAAATACTAATTTTGGAATTCTAAGTGACTTCAGTGTAATAAAAAAAATATTAATTATACTTATGTGGTATATAGAGTAAAATAATGAAAACTAAAATAAAAGAGGTTGAATGTATCTTGTTCCCTTAATAAAATTTAAGTTGGACCATCCAAAAATCATATTAAGGCTGCTGTGTACTAACCCTATTGGATTTGCTCACCTCAATATTAACCTATGGAGAAAATTTGTCTGCTATTTACAGCTACATAAATGCTGATAATCCAATAAAAATAATATTTTCAGATAGCCTGAACTTTATTGCACATTGCAACACGATTCATTTTATAAATTTTGCTCACCAAAGGAATTTATGATCGCTTCAAACACACTATACCAGATTTTTTCCCCAAATAATTTAAATTTTAGAATATTATTTGCGCTTATTTTTTTTTAACAAAACATACCCCGAAGTGTAAAATTTTTTTCTCTTTTACGGAGTACAATTTTTATTTATTTATTTATTATTTTAAATCCAAGACAGCAATCCTTGGACACATTTTCTACATAGGTTAACATGGGGCTGGGCGAACTCAATAGGGTTCGTACACACCAGCCTTAAACGTATAAATAAAATTTATGTTGGACCATCTGAAAATCATATCAAAACGATACATTTACAAAGCAGTATTAGGAAATAAATAAAATTACTAATTAAAAGTGATAAAGCGCATTCAATTTTAATTAACTTTTTTTCGCAGTTATGAATTTCTTGGGCTTTATTAGACTGGTGAATTTCCGTTTAAGTTGCACCAAAAACAAATTTTACTGGCAAAAGTCACAAGACACCCACAAACTGGAACAAAAAAAAAATGGTATTTATGGTGAAACACTAGTCTGATGTCTGCCCACCTTCGGTGGTTGGACGTACACTCAGCCTCCGCGGCATGCTTCCGACATGACGGTGGAAAACAACGATAGATTTACTATTCCAATCTGCCAGTAATGCGATCTCTAACGACAGCATAATAGAAGTTAAAGGTTCTAAACTGCGTATTTCTGTGCTCTAATTCATCCTATATGTGCTATACGGGATTGGGAACTGGACAATTCACAGCGTAGTCAAAACACGATATGTCATCAACTTTAGACAATTGCATAAAAAATCCTGCGTTTTGGGTTGGTGCATTACCCTGATGTTACCAACAGGGTTTCTCTCCCTCGTATTGCTATATATTTTATACAGCCTAAATGTGAAGGATGTCAAGATAGATTCCTGCTTAAAACTTCTGTCCCTTAAGGCTGCTATGTACTAAGAAAAAATCGTATTTCCCTTTTACTCTTCTTGCAGACTCTTGTGGTGGGAGGAGTCCAGTTGACAGTTCGAGAATTCCACCCCCCTTAGGATTGACATTTTGAGGGATTGTAATGGCTCTCTCTCTATAGGGGGTTAAGCACTGCCCCCAATTTTTTATTTAAAATATATTTTTGTCAACTATTTACAGGTACATAAATGCTGATAATTAAATAAAATTGGTATTGTCAGATAGCCTGAACTTTTCTGCAAAGCGGTACAGGATTCATTTTATAAATTTCGTCCACCGAAGGAATTTATGAGCGTTTAAAACACACTATACCAGATTTTTCCCCGAGTAATTTAAATTTAAAAATATTAATTGCATTTTTTTAAAAAGCGAAAAATATACACAAATGTAAAATTTCTTTCTCTATGACGGAATACAATTTAAAAAAAAAATCTTTAAATCCAAGTCGGCAATCCGTGGACAAATTTTCTCCATAGGTTAACATTGAGGTGAGCGAATCCAATGGGGTTAGTACATAGCAGCCTTAACACCAACAGTCCAGCCTTAAGCCATGTAAAACAGACCAAAACAGGAAAACTGCCTCCTAAAAAATCGAGAAGGGGAAATGTACACTTTCTTAGCTTTTCGCAATAAACTCACTCGACCACCATATACGCACCAGTCTGGTGGAAGAACTCTACAGCACATCTGGTGAATCTAGATAAGCTATAATGTATCTGGATTCATCAGTTGAAATGGTCCGCTTCCATTGCTCTAATTGATGTCCAGAAGAGAAATTTGTCCATCGCTCCATGCCAATGAGCAGTATTTAAAGCAGTCATTCACAACTTTTTTTTCTTTCGTGCATACGTTTGCTACATTACGCGGGCCGCAACATAGTACACTATACCTTATAATATAGTAATGTCAAAAGAGAAACTCAAAACCTAAAACGTTCATTTTAAAAGTGAGAGTGATTGTTTTATGTTGAGACACATTTTTGACTATTTTAATCAAATCAGGTTTATACTGGCTACATGTTACCCTCTATACATCATCAAGGTAAGAATCAGTAAGCCGTTTTCTATATACGTTCTTCGCATAATTCATTTTGGAATTGGATGATTTACAAAGATACGTTGAATCGAACAACGTGAGCAGCAGGTGGCACTTGTTTTGTATAGTTTTGTATTTTTCAGGCACTCATTTCCAAAATTATGTTTCGAAAAGCACTTGCCCGATAATGAGTGCGAGTGTTTCAGCATAACAGCTTGGTGGGTCGCAACTTGACTATCCCTGATTTAGGGGCATGATGCGAGGCTTATTAAAATCAGAATGACGGTGGAAACCCATGAAAAAGTTTTTTTGCAAATGATGCGAGTGCAAACAATTCAACCAATTTCATTAACTTGTGCGTAAAGCTGTCCTGCAGTAGGGTTTTCGATTTTGAGCAACTTTTTTAAAACCCGGGTTTCAGGTTAGACGGGTTATTTTAATTTAAAACCCGGGTTTTCCCGGGTTTACTTGGTTGGTTCCAGGAGGTCAATAGCAAAGAACTAAAATAATAAATAATTTATTAGAAGCATTTAATTTATTTCAAAATTTCAAATATAAAAACTAACAGTAACTAAATTTAATGTTAATAAACATATAGATATATGTATAACATAAACAAAAGTGGTACAAATATCTCATTTTTTATAAATCTGCCTTACAACCATCATTGCACTCAACGTATCATCGAGTCGGCTTCTGAGTTTATTAGCAAAGATATCCATTACAGAAAATGCTCATTCTGCTTCCATCGAAGTTGGTCGAATTGTTGTTAAAGACCTGAAAAGTTTATCTAGCATTTCAGGTCGGCTTTTTGTTGCCCGAAACAACTCAATTACTTTTCTTCTGATATATGAACCAGATTTTGATTTTTTATGATTCTCCTTATTATCATTCTCCTGCAGAAACATACTAAGCTCATCAGATAGGGACATTTGTTTAGTACAAGCACCAATACTCGTAGCATCATCTTCAATTCCATCTTTAACTCCCACCTCAACTGCTACTTCTGGTTCAGACTCTGACCCATTATCATTTACGTTGAATAATCGTTTTATTGAGGTTGTTGCCAGATCAAATAATTTGTCTTTAAAAATTTTACTACCAAACTCATCATATGATTGGTCTGGGTTCCAAATTAAGGAATGTAATTGGTATTCTACTGTATTAGATATATAACTAATTCCCCGGGTTTCGGGTTCGTAAAGTCTTTGAAAAACCCGGGTTTTCGGGTTCGGGGAAACCCGGGTCAAAAACCCTATCCTGCGGTGAGGAATCGATTAGATGAAACGAATTTCCTGACACTTTTACGAATCATAGCGCTTGTTTTTAGATCTCAATGCATTTTTGTAAGTTAAGGGACACCATTGTTCTTCCAGCAATACACTACATTTAAAACTTTTGACTTGTTTAATATTTGCATGCTTAATAGCTCTGCAGTTGCTCTAATAGACCAACACGTAAAGTAATGTCCCCCTCTCAAACTTTTATTCAAATTGACTTTTTCATGTCTCGAGATTTTGAATTGGATTCACAGTGGGATACGATACAAGGAAAACAAAGGTGAACTTTTATATCCGGGAAAATAAAGCGCTGTTTTAGGAAGTACCAAACTAACACATTCGACTGTTAGGAAGTGTCCGGAGACTATTGCCTGTAAAGTGTATATCTACATTTCTCTGTATTAAAATGACCGATATTAATTTACTAAACTGACAAACAGTTTACCACAAGCAAAACGGCTATCTATGAAAAAGTTAAATTATATTTTCTTTCCCAGCAACAAGAACAAAAAAAAGGGTAAATGAAATCTAGACCAACTAAACAAAAATTTAACATTTTTCCGCATGAGGTGTTCTATGGATTCGGAAATTCAAATATAACCGAGGGAAAAAAACCCCTATAAATCGACGTTCTGCTGAATTTTTCTCATAGCATTTTATAGGTCTATGTAAGCAAGACACGCACAGCGTTTGGCTATTAGAATGATTCACCCCATTTCCCCTATATTTAAAGGTGTTTTTTAAGATAGTTTGATAAAACATTGTAAATCGTTTGAGTTATCAAATCAAACTTTTCCTTTATGCTTTATAATTAACTAACTAACACACACATACACACATACACACACACACACACACACACACACACACACACATATATATATATATATATATATATATATATATATATATATATATATATATCTGTTACTTGGTACAAGAAGTGCCTAAGTCAATTTTTCTAAGATGACTTTGTTTGCTTATGTCTCTTTAAAAAAACATTATTTTCAATGTAAGAAGTACCCAAATCTGTACAAGCGTTTAGAAAGCACTTTTAAAGCATCGGGCAGACTTGGGTACTTCTTACATTGAAAAAAATATTTTTTTTAAACAGGAATAAGCAAACTAAGTCATCTTGGAAAAAACTGACTTAGGCACTTCTTGTAAAAAGCCACAGATATAAAGACATATATATATATATGTGTGTGTGTGTGTGTTTAAGTATAGAGGGGAATTTAACTTTTTGCTTTTTTGAAACCTTTTTAAACCAAAAACTATTTATTATTTAGTGAATAAGTGCAAAATTAAAAATTCCTATGAATATAAGCCTTTTAAATTTTTCATTTCATTTTATTTTATTGATTTTCGTTTCATTGCTATTACATTTTATGGCAAGCAGGCAAAGGCGCTATAAGAGGGAAACAAATTAGGTCCCAAACACACCTGCAAGCAATACAAATTCTGGAAAAAAATAATTTTGTTGTAATGTTTTTGTTAACTAGAAAATAAGAGAAAACTTCCTCGTACCAAACACGAGGAAGTTTACATCTGTCTATGTTGAAACAGATTCCAGATTCGTCACAGACAGTCGTTGTAAGTTCAGTGAATCGTTCACTTTCTTTTTAATATAATTTGAAATAAACCAGTGAATTTTCCTATCAAACTTATGCCCTCATTATCTTGACTGATGTGCATGTTTCCTTATCATTTTCTGAATTTCCTTGAGTACTTCTTTAGCACTCCGCCATCAGATCCTCTTGATTTGGTTTATGTTCATGTGTTGGGTTTCATTACCAACTTTAATGTACGTATTTCTCATCATATAAAGGGGACTATTATATCCAATTGGCGTGATTCATCGAGGAACACCAGTGATCAGAGGCATCTTTTTAATTTCCTGAAAGAACCTAATAATCTTTAGTATTTTGCAGGACTCGATTTAGAAAATTCTTGAGTATAGACACAAATCGGGATAGGGGTCCCCTAACACTGATGTCGCATAAAATTTCTAAAATTGACACACACAAAAAAAAAATAATCATGAATCATCGTGAAAGTACCATTTTACTAAGAATTGGCTATTTGAAGCGTAGAAGCTCAGAACATTATCAAATAACAAAAAGCAATACAACATATTAACTTCATCATTAAAACACCAATACAATGCAACCAGAAAAACTTATTAATCCCTTATATACCTTATAACATACATATGATGAACTATACATATAACTATACATATGATGAACCAATCAATCAAATTTTAAAGGATATATAAAAAAATTACTATTAAAAAAGGTAAAATAAAAAAAATTGAATTTGGAATTTTTTCTTTTAAAATAAAAATTTTGCTACCGGGCCTAATGGAAAATCAGGGCCTGGTATTTTGAGAGGGTTCCCGAACGAATTGCCACTTTCGCTGCAAAAGCTAGAATTGGTCATCTTGTCACGGATTCTTACTTGTACCGCTTCAAACTTGCAGCTACAGATATTTGTCCAGTATGTTGTAAAGATGGGGAGAGTCGGGAACATATTCTGCTTTTCTGTACCGGAAAGAACTGTTTTAATAATTTACCAACTGGTCTCAGTGACTATAAAGTTATTTTTATTACTATTTTCAGATCCTTTTTATATGATTGTTGATTTTAACTTTTGCAGAATACATCGTGAAATCGAAGCTTTTGCTCCGTACTTGGGAGATAAGTGTATTGTATTCATCTTATAAAGGGGATATCTGCACTATGAGCCATAGTATACAAGTATTAATAATAAACGCCACTTCTTCAAACTTCTGTTTGTAGTTTTAATGAGTAAATGTGCAATTTTCTCCTAAGTTTTTTTTCAATTTATCTATGTATATAAAACTGATCAGTAACTGACTGACTCACTGACTGACTGACTGACATACACTGGTGAAATAAATTAAGAGAATTTGCATATTTTATCGAATTTCATGAAAAGAACTGAACTGAATGTAAAACCACTGCTTCTAGACAAAAATGCAAATCTTGTACGTCAAATACGTAAGCGCACACATGTGTGTAGGCAGAGCCAGTAGAGAAACAGGCTTTATAAGCGCGCGTAAGTTAAGACGCATTTCGTTCGCTAGCACACCTCGGCGAATTTCTTGGTGTTATTTTACAGCAATCGGTTAATTTCAAATTGTAACAGTAAAAATGAGTAACCACCAACGTTTAGATGATGGAATGAGGTGGCGAATTGTGGGGAGGCTAGAAGCAGGCCAATCTCAAGTCCAAATTTGTAGAGAGTTCAATTTAACGTCCACCGTCGTGTGTAACTTATGGAAACAGTTCCAGGATACCGGATCCACCGAGAGAAAGCATGGGCAAGGTCGTCCAAGAGCCACGACGGCCAGAGAAGATCGACATTTGTCGATTATAGCGAGGCGTAACAGGAGTGCTACAGCTTCTCAGCTCTCTCGTGACTTATATGCAGCCACAGGAACCCGTGTATCAAGGGTGACTGTTTCCAAAAAACTTCATGAGAAAGGGTTGTTTGCAAGAAGTCCTGCTGTTTGCGTCGCGCTTACTTCTACGAACAGGAGAATCCATTTATCATGGTGCAGAGAGCATAGAGATTGGAGTAGGGATCAATGGGCGACCGCACTCTTCACTGATGAGCCCCGGTTCAGCCTAAACACCAATTCTCGCCGTACGTTCATATGGAGAGAACCAGGGACCCGCTACCTATCCTCCAATGTCTGCGAAATCGACCATTATGGCGGAGGAGGTTTAATGGTCTGGGCAGGCATCATGTTGGATGGCCGCACACCTCTCCATGTCTTTGAAAGAGGCACTGTGACTGGTGTGAGGTATAGGGATGAGGTTTTGGAGCCCCATGTTTGCCTTTTCAGGGATACAGTTGGCCCTGAGTTCATTTTAATGGACGATAACGCGAGGCCACATAGAGCTCTTCTGGTCGACGAATTTCTAGAGAGTGAGGATATTCGCCGGATGGATTGGCCAGCCAGATCTCCAGACCTTAACCCTATAGAGCATGTCTGGGACGCTCTGGTGAGGTCAATTGCAACTCGCAACCCCCCTCCGAGAACCATCCAGGGAATGAAAACAGCGTTGCTGGACGAGTGGGACCAATTGCCACAGGAAATAATAAACTGCCTTATTTCAAGTATGAAATCACGCTGTGAGACCTGTATATCTGTAAGAGGGGACATATCCCCTATTAACCCATCTATTAACCCATTTTTTGTTTATTCTGCAACCGCTGTTTCATACCTTCCGACTCCACCGAGTATTACGCACGATCATGCGTGTGTATTACAATTATTGAATAGTTATTTGTTTTGTATTGTATCAATGTATGTACATGTCAAATTTCATTAAAATCGGTACAGTAGTTATAGAGATAATCGACCAAATCTGCAAATTCTCTTAATTTCTTACACCAGTGTACAACGCACAGATCAAACCGCTGGACCTAAAGGGCTAAAATTTTGCATGGTGATTCTTCTTATAGTGTAGGGGTGCACTAATTTATATCACGAGAAAGATCATGAAAATTTCTTTAAAATGAAACCTTTTTCGAATCTTTGCCTCTATTTTCTGATTTTTGGTGAATTTTTAAATATTAAATTTTAGAATTTAATTTATTAAATGCTGATCACGTGATTTCCTTTTCTGGTACTTTAAATAAATTTATCGTCAAGTTCTTAACAATGAAATAGACAGAAAATTTTTTTTCCCTTGCCAATGCGGCAGACGATTAGACATTATCCAAAAAAAAGTATTAAAATACATTAAAAGATATGTTCCTCAAACTGTACTATATTAATTGTACTAAATTCTTTAGTATGTCCTACTAGATTTAATTTGAATATTTTCTTCTACATTATTTTATCTATAAAAATATCTCTCACGATTTATATATATATATATATATATATATATATATATATATATATTTATTTTTTTTTGCATCAATTGTTTACATTGATCGTCGTATTTAATGTACTCCGTAGCGAAGTGCGGGTTTTCAGCTAGTCATATATATGTATATAATTGTAGTTTTCACAACATGAAAATATGTCTTTATATATTTTATCTCGATGCATTACATTACACATATGTTGAGGTAATTTAAACTGGAAAGTCAGGTTTAGGTTTTTATATTTCTTTCTTTTTAGCTCTGCGATTATCTCGTGCACCATGTGGGCTGTACAGACTGGACCCGTAATTTAAAACTGAATCTGAACTGCTACAAACGACCCGTGGCAACCCACACTTCTGCATGATGTTTTTATATTCAGTACGAGTAGCATTAAACTTCCGAATCGTTTTGTAAAGAATGACATTCAGAAGATGGGATATCTTCACACAGTTAGTAGTTAGACGCTGGCTTCGAAGCATAAAGATCGAAGGTTTGATTCCCACCCACAAGAGGCCGTAACAGCTTCATAACCAATGAAGTCATATACATTGCATTCGAAACGAAAGTTCAGCTGTCTTAGACCAGGACTTCTTTACTTTGCCGAGACTCAGAACACTATTATAAATAAATAAATAAATAAATATAAATAAATAAATAAATAAATAAATAAATATATATATATATATATATATATATATATATATATATATATATATATATATATATATATATATATATATATATATATATATATATATATATATTTTTTTTTTTTTTTTTTTTTTTTTTTGTGCTTGTGTGGAACACAAACATTAATATTCATGTAATTAGCGAAATCTTAAAGTTAAGAATACAAAAGGCATGCAACTTTCAATATACATTATGTTAAAAAAAATGATTTTTCATCAACTTGCAACAAACAACCTAAGAAATAAATAAAGGAAAAAAGTTAAGATGTATTTCTGTAAGTGACGCAACAAAAAATTATTACGAAAAATATGTATTACTTCGCATTGTAATGAAATGCTAAGTGTTAAGATTCGGTTTACATTATTAGGCATGGAATTTTTACAGATTTTTTTTTTGTTAGAACTATCATATTAGCGGTTTCCATTTTACGCGTTTCTTACATTTAATAATGTTTATTACAAATTAATTGTATACAATGTCCCATACAATTATTATTGAAGATATTGAACTCAAACAGACGGTTAGATTACAATTGATATTGGTGTAAGATTTACAATTATTTACTTTTGTTATTTATGAATTATAAAATGCATGATATGGAAATAAATTATCATTTTCATGATTTCAATTATCTATATATTTAAGTTGCTAAGCGGACTTTTTGGGCAGTGCGTGAGAGAAAACTACTGCATCCATTTACTTCATTTTGGTCTTAAATGAAAGATTGTCATCTGTAGATTTGTCAAATTTGGTTTTTGTAACCGCAATTTCTATTAATGAGCGATAATTTACAATTAAAAATTGATTTCTGCTCATGCTCAGTGTCATGTTGAAATCTGGCTTTAGAAGCTCACTGTTTCTGAGTATGCTCAGTGACATGTTTTAATGATAAACACGTCTCTCTCTGCAATTTATATTTTTATGATAATTATGTTTGTGAAATATAAGATTAAACCTGATGGAAATTGTTTATTTCGCGATGTTTAATTAGCGATAATTTACAATTTAAAAAAAATTGCTTTCTGCGCATGCTCAGAGACATTTTTAAATCTGGCTTTAGATACTCACTAAGGCCACTTAAACACATCAGTTTGTTTCTGCTCATTATTATGATTTTCATCATTTGGCAATGATGTGTTGAGAATAGTTTGTGTATTAGTACACTTATTTACTATCTAACCGTCATGTTTTGACGGGTACCAACTAGTTTTTTTTAAAAATCGTGATTAATTTGCGCGAATACCTGGGATGTTTTCCAAGACCACCGGTTAAGACCAAGTCTTAGACTAACTAGTTGCATCGGAAATAACCAGTAAATTCGCTGCGCTTTTCCGCTACAGCCCCCGTTTGATGGCCGAATGGCTAGGGCGCTGACCTTCGGTACAAGATTCTGTGAGTTCGAGTCCCACTTTCGGCATGGATGTTTGTAGCCGTTCAGAATCGGCTTTAAGCAGTAGGTCCCGATCTAATTGGCTCTCGTATCTCAAAAATTGACCGTATTGCTCCAGACCAAACCAAACCTTCCACTAAAGCCTCTCTCGTTAAGCCTCCTTTCTTTTCTTAGCAAATTAATAGAACAAGAAACGGGGCCCGTCATGCATTATCTCTATAGATAAAATATTCTGTTTCACTTCAAAATGTGATACGGAAATATATTATTTTCATAATTTCTAATAAATTAAAATATAATTAAAAAATCACGCCAAATTTCACGAAACACTTAGGACTTGTTCACGGAACCCGGTTAAGAACCGCTGCTTTAGACTAACCAGTTATGGCGAAATTACCGTATTTTTCGGACATAAGACGCATCATTTTACATTGATAAAATTGACTTAAAATTGAACTTCGTCTTATGGTCCGAAGGTAACATTGAAATTAAATAAATATTTTATTATATATATTATATATAATTATAATATATATTATATATATTTATATATATATATTATCTATTATATTTATTATATAAATTTTTATTATGTAAGAGATTGAAAATATCTTGATATACCTAACAAAATAAAAAATATTCTTTTCTAAAAATCCTCCCATAAATTTGAAGTGTCTCTTATAGTCCGAAAAATACCCTAACCAGCAAATTCACCGCGCACTACCGTAATAGTCTCTTTCGTTAACTACGTAGCTGCACCCTTTCTTTTCTTAACCATTAAGCGGGCGCGCCCGTGTACAGAGTGTAACATTTTTGTAATTTTGAATGGTTTGTTTTTACATGTAAGGTTTGAATGTTCTAAGCAGTTTCTATTTATAACTACACCCTTTCTATTGCAAGTCTGATTTTCTGACCCTTGTATTCCTTTCCATTCATTGTTAGTCGTGATTTAACCGTTGTAAACCAATGATTATTCTGGATTGCAATACGACAAAATTATGTGTTGGTGTGGTCAATCCAGTGTGCAGCTATTACACGGTATTCAGCGTATCACGAAGATGGACAATCTCATTGTTTTTTAGGTTTTTGGACATAATAGGAATCCATTCGCAAGTTGCCGTTAGATGCATTAACCAGACAGTTTTGAAATAAGGCGATTGTATCTGCATTCTTTCGCCTTTAATAATAAATATATCTCAATATTATCAACATTTTATATCTTGTCATATATTTTTGTGTATTACTGCCAAAAGAAATTGTTTTAAAGTTTTTTTTAGTTTTAAAGTTTTTTTTTATGAATCTTAATGTAAATTGATAAGTAATTAACTGCTATTAACTATTAGTAATACACTTTTAAAATTCAATAATTACCTTTTTAATTAAATTTTAGTTTAAAATTCAATAATTAACTTAGTATTAACTTTATAAAGTTTATTAGTTTACCTAAATAAAGTTTTTTGTTTAAATGTTTTTGTGCGGGTTTGTCATTATTTATCGTGTTTATGACCTCAACATCCAATAAACTGGATGTGCTCCCCTGCAAAATTAAAAATTTAAATTCATTAATTTCTTGAAAAACAAGCTTTTTAATGCCCATTCGTTTTAATAAACTATAATTATGAAAACATATTTAAATTTTATTTTGCTCGAGTCTCAAGAGGTTAATGCTGTTCAGTTAGAATTCAATTCTAGAATGGCACATGAAAATTTATCTTTTTCTAATGCAGGTATGCTCATATCATACCAAGTGGTGGTGGGTGTTAATACGAATAACGATTTTTTTCTTCTTGTGGGTTGGGGGGAGACTGCAAATTAATAGTGGCTCTTATAAAAATTCTCCCTCTTACTCAATTCAAAGCCGTCTGTCTGGTGGACGGATGGCCTGAGCGTAGCTGGCCGAACACCGGCTATTTATAAATATATCTCAATATTATCAACATTTTATATCTTGTCATAAAACGCAGAATTATTATTTTCAATTTGAAAAAAAAAAGTTTTTTAGAAAAGAAATAATCAAGGTTGAAAGAGACGTTGCACTTTGTGCCACGCGCGCCTGCTGGTGTTCCAAAGATTGGCACGCCCGCTGAAGGGTTAAGTAAGTGAAGAACAAAATACGGAATCCGCAACGCGTTATCTCCGTAAACAAAATACTCGCTTTCGCTTTCGACGAAACGATGGAGCGCTATCGCCAGCCGGTGTCGAAAACGGAGCGGTGAGGTCGCGCACCGAGTGTCCAAGCGGGTCAAGGCCGCACTGAAAGGCTGCGTTCGATGTGGAACCTACAACACAAAGCGCAAGAAATTCGGGCCAATGTCGGCGCTTCCTCCCTTTCTTTTTTTCCCGCGCCCAAATTCATCTGCAGGTAGAACGGTGCGTTTCGGGTTAGTTTGATCGTTTCGGGCACGAGCGTGCAATTTCGGAGAAGTGCGCTCGTAATGCGTTGGGGATTCCCTGTTTTTGCAGTTACCTACCGGTTAGCAATGTGAAGACTTAATCGAATGGACTTCACAGAGCCAACTCACGCAGAAGCGTGCTTAGGGTTTTAGCGGCCCTGGGCGAAACACATTCACTGGCAATAAAATTTCTCAACTATTTGGTATTTTGCAACTATTTCGAGAAAACGGACAGATTCCAACAAAACGGTTTATAATTATTCAAATGACTGTATGTAGTGACTGACAGATAGTAGAAACTAATATTGAAAAAAGGGTTTACTATAACTGAATTGAAGATACATCATGCTTTTCTAACCGAGAAATTCTTCGAACCGAAAGGGTGGTTTGTCAATAAAGATTCTTTCTATGAGTCTTTAAAAAAAATCGAAACATATTTTTTTTTTATAAGTTGAATTATAGAAACCGCGAAAAATGTGGGATTTCTTAAAAAAACCCGTAACATTTAGAAAAGTGTTGCGATGAGGAATAAAAATGGCGGCCTTAAATTGTTAGCGGCTCTGGGCGGTTGCCCAGTTCGACACCCCCTTAAGCACGGCCCTGAACTCACGGTAAGAGATGTGGAAAGAAATGAATTACTTGCAATCAGGCCTGATATTTCTTACATGAAACTTGTACAATGCGCATGACAGGAACCCATATCTTAAAATCTACAATAAAAATCAATAAAGGTTCTCTTATTTCTTATTAGGGGTTTTAAAAATCCCCCAATTTTTCGTTATTGGGGTTTAAAAATGTTGCAATAAGCCAAATATTTCAGATAAGTAGAGCACTTACTTATTTGTTTTAATCACGTGTCAGGGCCGTGCTTAGGGGGTGGCGAACTGGGCAACCGCTCAGGGCCGCTAAAATTTAGGGCCGCTAAAAATTTAGGGCCGCCATTTTTATTCCTCATCGCAACACTTTTCTAAATGTTACGGGTTTTTTTAAGAAATCCCACATTTTTCGCAGTTTCTTTAAATCAACTTATAAAAAAAAAGTTTCGATTTTTGAAAAGAATCGTAGAAAGAATCTTAATTGACAAACTACCCTTTTAGTTCGAAAAATTTCTCGGTTACATAAACATGATGTATCTTCAATTCATACATACAGTCATTACATACAGTCATTTGAAGAATTGTAAACTGTTTTGTTGGAATCTGTCCGTTTTCACGAAAAAGTTGCAAAATACTGAATAGTTGAGAAATGTTATTGCTAGAAAATGTGTTTCGCCCAGGGCCGCTAAAACCCTAAGGACGCCCCTGTCACGTGTTATCATCATTAGATTAAAACAGTGGTGCGCAGACTGTGGGTCGCGACCCACAGAGGGGTCACTAAAAAATTGGGAGGGGTCATGGATAGTCTGAAGAAAATTTCTATCATATTGAAATATTTAATTTTAAAATATTCTTTAAGTGTTTTTATAATCACATATTTTCAATTACTGTTTTTTATATGCTAAAAAAGTGTTATGATATTGTTAAATAAGGTGTCGATAAATAATAATGTTAAATAAGGTTATGTTAAATAAGGTTAAGATAATGTTAAATAAGGTCTACGAATTTCTAGAGAGTGAGGATATTCGCCGGATGGATTTGCCAGCCAGATCTCCAGACCTTCACCCTATAGAGCATGTCTGGGACGCTCTGGGGAGGGCAACTGCAACTCGCAACCCCCCTCCGAGAACCATCCAGGGAATGAAAACAGCGTTGCTGAACGAGGGGGACCAATTGCCACCGGAAATGATAAACCGCCTTATTTCAAGAATGAAATCACGCTGCGAGACCTGTATATCTGTAAAAGGGGACCATACCCCCTATTAACCCATCTATTAACCCATGTTTTTGTTTATTCTGCAACCGCTGTTTCATACCTTCCGACTACAACGAGTGTTACGCACGATCATGCGTGTGTATTACAATTATTGAATGGTTATTTGTTTTGTATTGTATCAATGTATGTACATATCAAATTTCGTTAAAATTGGTACAGTAGTTCTGGAGATAATCGACCAAGTCTGCAAATTCTCTTAATTTCTTACACCATTGTAAAAACTTCCTCAGCAAAATACTACGCTTCCATTGCTTCCATTTGTTTTTACCTATCTGTGTGAGACCGGTTTTCAAATCTGGATTTTTAAAACAGTTTGTCAAAATTTGTTTTTATAATTTCCTTTTTTTTTGTTAACATTTCTAAATTTTAAAAATTCTGCTACCACTAAAAATTTTTCTTTGGGGTCAAGTGATTTTGATCACATCCCTGTGCAATGGGTATATAGTAGAATGTGCGCAAGTAGCTTTCTGTTTCTGTATTAACAGAAGGGAAGACATATTTTGAGTGAATATGATTACAAATATTCTAACTCTTATACTCTCCTGTACTAAATATGATTCATTGGGAATATAGTATTATTTATGAATCATTGTATTACAGTGCAATAAACTTTTATTAAATACATTAATCTTTCTTTCTTCAGCTATTTAATAAATCATCCTTTGTTCATTTCACCAAAAACTCACCCTGTAAACTTTTATGATATCTACTTATTAACTCATCTCATTGTTCTTTATTCAATTTCCCACTCAGCTTCTTGGTATTTGCTTCCCTTTGCTCTCACAGACGCCCGGTTATCACATAGAGAGGGCGTAAATACAGTGGTGCCTCGACTTACGAGTTTAATTCGTTCCATGACGGAGCTCGTAACTCGAAATATTCGTATCTCGAATCAATTTTCCCCATTGAAATGAATGGAAATGCCATTAATTCATTCCGGGCTCCCTCAAAACAACGCAATTTTTTGTTACATGTTTTTAAATAAGAGAAATGTGCTTATAAATGATGAACATTGTATAAAAACGCAATACAATAGAATGTACTGCAATAAACTTGTGGTATTAAATGTAATGTACAACATTTACCTTGCAGATCTTGCATACTTGAAAATATTGATGTAAGAGGAGGAGAAAGGCTGAACTGAATAATTAAATCTTATTCTTTGATTTTTAACCAAGGTCATCCCATTCCCTAGACCCCATGGGCGTTACAGTGTGGGGGAGGGAATTGAAGCTATTTCTCTGCGAGAGAGGTTGGACGCTGTTCGGTTTCGGATGTCGACTCAAGTGTGGGCAGAGCAAGCTGGCCCGGGTGATAATTCTTGAGTGTTAATCTCTTCGTTTAAGACTGGATAGTAGTCTTAGAATAATATGTATACAATCGTATATAATTCTACATAAAGGTTGTAAATATTATATGCTTCTCAGGTTCTCATTTGATGAGCACGTAACATGGCGTTCGCTGCACAAACTAGCGGTGGAGAATCTGAAGCTTGCTAGTAACCCGAATTATAGCTCGTAACTCGAAGCAAAAAAATCTGCCGAGAGAATGCTCGTATCTCGAAAAAGTCGTAAGTCGAGACACTCGTAAGGCTAGGTACCACTGTATTTGATTCCTCGCTCTCTCATTTTCGTAAGTCTCAAGCCTCTGTTTGAAAGTTACCTTTTTTTTTTAGTGTTTTGTTTTGCTCGCTTACCCAGAAAATTTATATTTGTTGGATTTCCGAGTTATGTTTAGCTTTACAGGGGCTAAATAGTTCGGCATCTAATGCACTTTTAGACCTCATAATACTCAAACATGCAAGGTGATTGCCGTCCTTCTTCGATCTCTCTCTGATCGACGACGTTATCGGGAACCCAGTCTACACCACTAGAGTGGATATTCAAATCCTTTTATTTCGATGAATCACACACAAACACAATACTCATACTTATTCACAGAACTTATTTACAATATTTACATTAACTAATCTTTACCTCAGTCATCTGACTCTGACTGAAAGCAAATAAAAACCCAGTGCGTTTCCGAGTTCACACTCCCACGCACTGTTATCTACAACTCCCCAACACAGACTGACCACCATAGGTTCTCCCCTCATAGGATCCCCAGTGTTGCCCCCCTTATCCAGTAGAGAGCACCAGGCACGAAAGTGAGTTTTACCTTTAAATATGACAAACTGCATTTCTGTTGAAACTATATATCTTAACATTAAAAGAAAAATTAATCTCTCACGTATTTGGTCGAAGTGGGTGCAGACGTATAGGTAAGTTTTCTCAATGGGACAGGTAAACTTTTAATTCAAAATTTGAATTCATTGTATCTGATTTATATTGCAATACTAAATGAGGGAAAATTAGACAAATATAATAAAGAATATCGCATGAAATAAGGAATTGGAAACTAACAAACTATTTAGAGATGTAGTTTTTTGCTGAAGAACTGCTGTGCGTGTCAAATATTTTATGTCGTGTTAATATTTATTTCTTAAGTGACACACGTCAAAATGCATTCAACTATTCCGTTCAGAGATTTATCCTTAATAAATTGAATTCCTGAACAGAAAGTTTCGCATGTGTATGGGAAAGACTGTCAAAAAAGCCTTTTGCTAGCCCTCTACAGCAAAAGAAAGGTTTAGGTTTGACATTCAAAATATAACTTTTCATTTCTGAATTTTTGTAACTTACGTTAGATATTCGCTAACTTTTAACCCTTCCAAAGCATTTATTAAATAAATAAATCTTTGTTTTTATATAGTGCTGTATACAAAAATTATCTATTGCATTTTAGGATTTTCTAATTTCACCTTGTCAAAATTCGATTGTTCAATGAAATGCAAATTAGTTTCGTTTGCAACTTGCATTACGTTTGTCATAAAAGCTATGCATATTTTTTTCCCAATTACTCCATTTAATTTGTTAATTTAGTAGCCATGTGAATATTTCAAAGTGGTAGCACATTCATTTAATTCGACCTCCGATATGTTATACAGGTGGTTATCAAAATAATGGAAACACTAAGAAACATCATGGAAACCTTTATTAATACGGGGCAGGATCACATTTCTCCTGTAATATCACCTGATTTTCCTTGGAATTGGACTATACATGTCATAAATAGTGGTTAAGTATATATTATACCATTGTTCAGGGAAAAATCATGAAAGTTCCTGTATAGATGCTTTGGTGGATATCGATACCTGGCTCTATCCGCTTATACAGATAATGGTGGTTGGATGATATATACTCGAGGGGATTGTACAGGACAAGAAAAGATATATGACTTCTTTTTCATGCTCTTCAAACCAATACTTGATAAATTTAGCTGTATGTATAGGGGAATTATCATACCGGAGAATGCCATCTCCTGAAAGAAACAATGTTTGCACCATAGGGTGGACCAGTGAGCTAAAATTTCTACATAGTCCTTCTCACTCAATCTCCCTTTTAGGGTAACAATAGGGCCTGAAGAAAACCCTGAGATGCCATCCCAAACCCTGATAGATCTACCTCCATGATTGACAGTTGAGATGAGACAGCCAGAATCTTACGCTTGTGTAGGTGTTCTCCAGACATACGCACATCCTGTTGCGAGGAACAGAGAGAACAATGATTCGTCGGACCAAATGCAATTTTTCGACATATTACTCGACCAGGATTTGCACTCGGGGCATCATTGTGGACGATATTTTGTATTGGCATCTATTACAAGTGGCTTGGGAATAACTACTCTTCCGTAAATGCTTTGATTGGGAAGTTCCCTTCTATCTTCAATGGTTGATACCGGAACATGCAGATGCCGATTGAGCTCTTCGGTCATTTTGGTTGCAGTTGTTTTCTTTCTTCCTGTCACAATCCGCTTCAATACGTCATTCGTCTCTTTCACTCAGCTCTCCCTTTCGTCCATTATTCTGTTTGGCAAAGGATATTATTCCGTGCACTCTGTATGCTATCATGACTTTCGATACCATAGCTCGAAAAACACCCATTAGCCTGAGGATGCAGTAACAGATACTCCAATTTAACCCTTTCGCGACGGCAGTTCCGATCACGCGCTTTCCTCTGAGGCCGAAAGTTTTTCTCGTGAGCGTACCCTCCAGGCCGGCGGACTTTTAAGAGCTAAGTCTAAAGTTACGAAAAATTCCGAAATAGTAACATTTACAAACAAATCTATTTATTTAAGCTATATATGGGTTACTTACACATTCTTTTATTATTTTTCCACTAAAAAATTTTTGTTATACAGTTTAAAATATTTTTCGCTGGGACATAATGTCGAAATCCTACTCTCCCTTTCCACAGTAAGATACTTTCATCAACTGATATATTCCTATCAGGAATATATCCAGAATATGTCAATAATATATCAAGAACTCTGAAAGTTTTGAATGATTAAATCTAAAAAAGGTTTAATTTTTTCAATCTTTTTGGCATTAGTAGAAGTGAAATGCAAGTATCGAAGAATTTCGATGCGTTGGTCCCGACTCATAACCTTACTGAAAAAAGGTTTTGCAATCATTGGATTCGTTGAGTAGTACATCTTAATTTTTGGTTTTATAACGATACCTATTAAAATTGTCAAAGCAAATTAAACAAACATTTCTTCTTTAGTTACAGGCAAAAATACTTCGAGGATAAACTCTGTTCACTTTCCGGATTTATGAACCTCTCATACGCATTAATTTGGTTAGTATAATATAATACGCATTAATTTAGTTATTAAATCCATTACAGTTTCATCAAAAAAACATCTGAAATAATACAATTCATTTGATACAGCATCATCGACTTTTATTCCCCATGCCGCTGTGAATGTTAGTAGAGTTAAATCCCTTACGGGAGAAGACCACAAAGAAGTACCGTCCCGCGATATACTCAGAATAGAAATGTCTGATATATCTTCATAATCACTCTGATCTCCGTGTTCCAAATAAACAGATTCACCCGACGAGATTTTTGTATCACTGTCACTACTTTCATTTTCAGACACATTTCTTATCAATTCAGAAATTTCGTCTTCTGTTAAATATTTTCTCCTTTTCTCCATATTAAATCATCAAAGGAAAGAAATCTCACTGCAACAGAATCTGATTCTGACTCAAAACCCATATACCCAATGCTACAATCCCACCGCAAAAGAAAAATAAACAAAGATATCTCGTAAACAAAGACCACGTGCAAAGTTAAAATGCCCTACCCGCTGACAGCCAAACGCAATACATCCATTCCTCCGTTTGTTTACATAAAACGATAGACCGCATGTGATTCATACTAGTCTTGTTTTCGAATAGAAGGTCCCAACTACGTGTACTCCAAATTTCATAGACATGCGGTGCCATCTTGTGCCCCAAAAATTAACTAATAAAACGTTCCGAACTACTGACACGTATAGGTGACGATCGGCCAGAAACGCGGATAGCTGCTGTCAGGTATACGTGACGTTCGCCGCGAAAGGGTTAAACGAGCTCCAACAATTTGCCCTTTTCACAAGGTCTGCAAGGTTTGACATTTTACGCCGTTCCCCCCCAAAAGCACGATGCCCTTAGCTTCATTACTGCTACCCGACAGAAGAATAATACATACACTATATTATATAAAAAATACCGGTGGCCAAACTTGTTTTTTAACGACTACGAAGCACATTCATAAACACCACTAATATTGATAGGTGTTTCCATTATTTTGATAACCACCTGTATATATATATATATATATATATATATATATATATATATATATATATATATATATATATATGTGTGTGTGTGTGTGTGTGTGTGTGGAACTCTTCAAATTCGGTACTGAACGCATTTCGTTGCGAAAAATATGCTCCGGTACTCGACACTTGCTCGGTACTCGCCCCCTTTACTAAAACCTGCATGAGGTAATCCCATTTCGAGCTTCTCTTTTGTTGGTATATGTCATCATGAATTCGAAGAATTTTATTAATAACTCTCAAGAGAAAAGTAAATTAATGAGAACTATGATGAGAGAATAGCCAAGTATAAGCGTGGTAGATGAAGGTCTGATTTTACTGCAGAACAGAGATGAGGCTAATTCCGAAACACTTTGAAGGATTTGAGGCTGTACCAACAGTGGAGGACATCGTGTCTATGGGAAAATCAATGCTTCTAGAAGTCAGGGACAAGGGCATGGAAGAGTTAGTGGAGGAATACAGAATGGGGTTCTACACTCAGAAGCTTTAGGAACTTCAAAAGGAACCAGCAACAGATAGTAGCTTAGAAAGTTTCTTCAGATGAGGAGGAGGGAGGGAGGGAGGGAGGGAAAGAAGCAGCCCCCCCCCCTTCGACAAGAAATTTATTCTAAATGGGTTGAACTGCAAAATTTTGTTCAAAATTATCCCCCTGACAAAACTTTAACAAGCTGAAATGTGGACTTGAGAAACATTTTGAAACATAGTCAGAACAAAAATTTTCTTGATAGGTTTGTACAGGGCCCAATTTAGGAAATTCTTGACTGTAGGCACAACTCGGGATGGGGGCCCCCTAACACTTATTTGGGCATAACATTTCTAAAATTGACACACACACAAAATAAACATGAATCATTGTGAAAGTACTATTTTACCAAGAATTAGCTAATACAACATATTAACTTCATCATTAAAACACCAATACAATGCAACCAGAAAAACTTATTAATCCCTTATATATACTATAACATACATATGATGAACTATAAATATAACTATACATAAATGATGAACCAGTCAATCAAATTTGAAAGAATATATAAAAAAAATGCTATTAAAAAAGGTAAAATAAAAAAAAATTGAATTGGGAATTTTCTTTTTTTTTTCTTTTAAAATAAATTTTTTTTTGGGGGGAGCCAATATTCAGGGGCCCCTAGGCCCGGGCCTAATGTAAAATCAGGGCCTGGGTTTGTAGTGAAACTCCCGAAATCTAAGACCACAGCAGGGTTCAGTGGTAGACAGAAGAGTCAAAGAATCCCTGTTCGAGTGTCTGTTGTTTCATTGAAAGGGGAATCCCCTTACAATCAAAAACATCTCGCAACCATCCCATTAGGCCATGAACTCCTCTCAGTACCAGTTAAGCAAAGATAAATTTTATTTTATTTTATCTAATTATCATTTTAAATTGTGTCTGTCTAGTTTAAAGATTTTATATAAAAAATATCTTCAATTTATAAACTGACTTGTAAAATGTGAAATTTCTGGTTATTGGAAAATAATTAATTCAATTTACATTACACCTTAAGGTATCCTTCCACCTTTGAAATCGCCTTCTCGATCAAAAAATCGATTTTTCCACGTACACAATAATATCAAAGCTTAATCTTTTATCTTTCTAATTATGTTTCAATTATGTTCCTTTCTTAACTAAGAGCCGAGTTACTGTGATTTTAACATCAGTTGTCAAAGAATTTTACAACCGGAAGTAGATTTTTCTCAAAATGAATTTTTTCATAATTTCTGTTGACGCAAAACATCCTACGGTAAAAAGTTACGCATGAAAGGCCTTAAAACTTCTAAAAGTTGCTCTTCATAAAGGGAATGGACTAAGATCATTGTAGATTAATTGTTTTTTTTTTTTTTTGTCTACATTGGTACGAATCGGAAGTGACAATGAATTTTAAGCAATTTTTCTGTAGATCGGTACTTCAACTACTACAGCTTCTGAGATAAACGGAATATTATCTTTAGAATACTCAATTCTCTTGAGAAAGTTTTTAATATGCATTCTCCAATTAATAAAATGATAACATATTGGATTATTTTTGCGTTATCATGTTTTGCAGAAATGTCGAATTGGCACCCGATTTTTCCAGTTTTTCCCCAATGAAAACATTATTTTAATGTGAAAGCTAAATTTTTTATGCATTTCTCTAAGTTTTAACTTACAGGGTGTCCATAATTAAAGTCCCGCTTTCAAAAGGCTGCAAAAAAAGAACCACTGGTCAGAATGACTTCAAATTTGAACTGAATATACTGGAAGAATGGGAAAACGATTTATTCAGTTCAAATTTGAAGTCATTCTGACCAGTGGTTCTTTTTTTGCAGCCTTTTGAAAGTGGGACTTTAATTATGGACACCCTGTACATCTTATTATAAAATATAGATAAAAATATAAAATTTAAGAAATTTCTAAAAATCACCTACAAAGATGTACGGATACTTTAAGGGAAAAATTTATTCGGTACTCGTCGGGCCTTCTAGAACCAATTAACGACGAGTATCGAGATGTATGAGAGATACAGAGTTCAAACAGAAGACCAAAACATGAACGTAAACCAAAACAAGAATACCAGAAATTTACAGTTTAATGGTAATATCCCTTTGTTAACAGTGTCAATATTATCATTAAACGAAGGATTGTTTATGTATGGTGTGATCTTCAAGACATCACATCTTGGCGCCGAACAATCCTTCCAAAAAAAACCTGTCAGGGACAGCTCCTTAAGAAAGTATAATCACGGCACCAGTGTGCTTGTAGCTCGATCACGCAGAACAATAGGCAAGGTCATAGTTAAGAAGTCGAGCTAAAGAACTGAAACACTTCAACAGCATAGCTTGGATATTTGAAAAATTAGTTTATTTTAAATTTTTAAAAAATGTAACAAATATAACATTATACATTTTTGAAATTATTTTAAGGTAAAAATAATAAATATCTATATTAAAATTAGCAACTTACGATTTTTATTAAATTTAATATTGTATTATTATTTATTGAACTTAATGTTAGTTAAAAAACTGAATAGTTTAAAATTCTTTTATTAACTGACTTATTAAAAAATTTTAGTTATTTATTTTTATTAATTTTTTTATTAATTTTATTAATAAAATTTATAATTATAATTTTTACTCATAAAATTTATTGTACCACATATGACATAAATTATTAAGTTTATGACATAAATTATTAAGTTAATACAATAGATGATATGCTAAATGAACATAATTAATTAGAATTATTTTAATAAGTAAGTATTAATAAAACTATTGAGAGTAATATTAGTCTGTAAATTTATAACTTCTAATTACGTTGTCAATAATGCTATCAGGATGATTATTTCTAACAAGCACTAAAGCTTGAATGTGAGCACATCAAAGCTATATGCGGTAGATTATTCCATTTGTGATTTTTAATTCTAAAAGTTCTACAAATAAGTTTTAAACCAATAAAACTAAAATGTGCTTTACTTTTAGAATTTTATGCTCCGAAACCCCTTAAGGCTGCTATGTACCAAGAAAAAAAATTGTATTTCCCTTTTCCTCCTCTTGTAGACTCTTGAGGTGGGAGGAGTCCAGTTGACAGTTCGAGAATTCCACCCAACTTAGGATTGACATTTTGAGGGATTGTAATGGCTCTCTCTCTATAGGGGGTTGAGCGCTGTCCCCAAATTGTTTATTTAAAATATATTTTTTTCAACTATTTACAGCTACATAAATGCTGATAATCAAATAAATTTGGTACTGTCAGATAGCCTGAAGTTTTCTGCAAAGCGCTACAGGATTCATTTTATAAATTTCGTCCACCGAAGGAATTTATGAGCGTTTAAAACACACTATACCAGATTTTTCCTCGAATAATTTAAATTTTAAAATAATTACATTTAAATAAAAACGGAAAATGTACACAAACGTAACATTTCTTTCTCTATGACGGAGTACAATTAAAAAAAAAAAAATCTTTGAATCCAAGCCGGCAATCCGTGGACAAATTTTCTTCGTAGCTTAACATTGAGGTGAGTGAATCCAATGGGGTTAGCACATAGCAGCCTTAAAGCTCTTTTTTCGATTTCTCGATCGATAGTCTCGTAGATACAAAACCTCGGATTAACACACGACAGTCATTTATTAACGCCTTCCCTGTGATACCTTTACCACACACACTCTGTTGCGCCACCCTCGCAATTAACGCTTCCTACGTAAAGAATAGATTTCAATTGTACCTAGTGAGTTTACACAAACGGCGCTAACCGACATGCTTTGCTGTAATTGGAACGTGACCCACATAGAGACAGCTATTATCAGGCCTTCATGGGCGTCCTGAGCAATCACTACTGGTAACGTTTTCAGGTGAGTGACTTGAACTATGGCCTTCAGAGCGGGCAACGAGTCATTCACTTTGGAAATATTTAAAGGAAACGATTTATCTCTAAGAAATGAAGGACACGCGTGTCAAAATCTGACAGGTACCTAAACGCAAATTTCAATTTATCTACCCTAAGTTCATTTCTCTTCTCTCATAACAGGTTAACGAGGAGAAGATTAGTTTGCAGCACACATGTCATACTCATAAAAGTAGACTAGGGATGCGACATCGATGTCGATGTTTTCAAAACATCGATGTTTTAAACATAGATGTTTTAAACATCGATTTATTGAGGTCGATTTTTTTGAACATCGATGTTTTGTGCTCGATGTTTTACGTTGTTCGATTTTTTTTTAAATGAAAAAGCCAAATAATAAAAAAATTAACTACCTAGCATAATTTTCACACTCAATAAATGTAAACTCAAAAGTTCTCTTAAATGATTTTGCCGTATACTCTATTGATATGAAACAAAAAAAAATTATTTAAGCCTCCTGGAAGTAAATTATTCTCCAACTTGTAAATAAATATGACTTGATATTTACAATAATTTTTCACATTCAACCAATTTAAATTAGAAAACATCACGGATTTTTCTTCAGGGCTTTGGTCCTATCAATTCTTTTTATAGCAATAATTTCTTCTTCAATTTTCTGGTAAAAGTAATAAAATGTATCACGGAAATTTTGTGATATGCGCTGACTCTAGCAACCAAGTTTTGGTCATTTGTGTCAGCCCAATCGAAGAGTAAAATTAAATCATCCCCCCCCCCCCCCCACCCGACGACTAACCGAAGTAACATTAATGTTAGAGGTTACTAAACCAGCTTTAAAAAAATGGATGTTCAAAAACATAGATGTTTAAAAACATCGATGGTTTTTGGGCGATGTTTTATTAGTATCGATGTTTTAATATTGAATATCGATATTTCAAAACATCGATGTTTTATTGTCGATGTCGCATCCCTAAAGTAGACTCCATTTATAATATTACACTGGGTTCTCTGTGTAATTAATCTACCCAAAAATAAAATCATACTAGTCAAATTTAATTATATAAGCTACAAACTAACTCTTAAACTGCTAACTAAAGAACTAAATTAATATAATTAATTTTTAATTATATTAGGTACTAATTAATTCATACGAACTAATTCTACTAATTAAATAAAATAGCACGAAATTAATTAATTATATAATCTAGAAACTACTCTGAATAGCTTCAGGGGAATCCTAATCCTCCAGGTTAGTATTTGAATCCTCCCGTGGTTATTACGAATTTTTAGTACCTTGGGTTAACACTGACCCCATATTCCTGCCAGGGGATAGTAGAAAAAACATCAACAAGACTGACCTCCTGATGTTAAGACTCAACTAAGTTAAGTAGCTTTACACTGCAGCTTTATGAACATATCTCAGAATTAGAAGTAAAAAGAATATTTACATTGATTAAAATATAGCAGTATTTATCAGTTTAGTAGAGTTATTAATAAATGCATTTTAATCAATAGGCTGCAGAGCTGAGAATTCAGAGACCTTCCACAACAATATGTCGCGGCTTCTTACAAAATGTATAAAAAGTCCGCATGTTCTAGCTCGATTGAATTTATATTGCTTTAATACTTTTCACATAATCAGAAAAAAACAATCGTGTCATCCTAAAGCGTGATTTGAAATCTATATATGTAAAACAGTTCCGTAACTGACTGACTCACTGACTGACATACAACGCACAGACCAAACCGCTGAACCAAAACGGCTGAAATTTTGCATGGCGATTCTTCTTATAGTGTAGGGGTGCACTAAAAAAGATTTTAGAAAAATTCTTCTTAGATTTAAAAAAATTAAATTTTTAAGCTGTTTTAGTAACTTTTTTAAGTTTGCATTTAAAATAATAATTTGAGAGTTATAAAATTTATATTACGAGAAAGATCATAAAATGTCTTTTTCGAATCTTTACCTCCATTTTCTGATTTTTGGTGAATTTTTAAAGATTCATTTTTATAATTTAATTTATTAAATGCTGATCACGTGATTTCTTTTTCTGGTACTTTAAATAAATTTATCGTCACATGCATAACAACTAAATAGACAAAAAAATATTTTTTTTCTTGCTAATGCGGCAGACGATTGGCATTATCCAAAAAATATTAAAATACAATAAAAGTTATTATGTTCCTCAAACTGTACTATATTCTTTAGTATGTTATGTTACATTTAATTTGAATATTTTCTTCTACATTATTTTGTCTATAAAAATATCCCTTACGATTTTTTATAAATATAATTTTTTGTTTTTTTTACATCAATTGTATACATTGATCGTTGCATTTATTATAAATATATATATTTATTTTTTTTGGCATTAATTGCATACATTGACCGTTGTATTTAATTTGAATGCACTCCGTAGCGAAGTGCGGGTTTTCAGCTAGTACTTGCATAAGTCCTCAAAGTTAAAAAAGTAGAGAAAAGTATTTTGGGAGAACAGTTTTAGTGTGGGAATAGTTTTTTTTTTTCGTGTAGGTTGATTGCGGTTTTATGGCGCAAAGTCCGCTTGGGATATACAGCAATTTGAGTGGATAACATTAACAAAATTTAAAAAATGAAGTCACGTTTCGGTCACGACAATGTATCTTAGAGGGAGATAATGGGAATTAGGTCATGTGTGTTGCAGACAACAGACGTTTAAGGATGTATTCCAATAATAACAACTCGATGAGTGCAAATAAAGTACTTTATAAAGAACTTCCTGTGCCCGATTTGTATATTTTGCCAGGATTTCACTGATCTGTCAGTCAAAGAAATATTTTACCGTTTATACAAATTAAGAAATTGAGTTTTTATAAGGAATTAGGTGCTTTAAATCACAAAAAATCGAAACACACGGATCTGACGGTGTCACGCATCCTTCAATTTTAATAACCCTTTCTATTGTTTGCATTTCCTGTAAGAATTATACATCACATCTTATGTCATAATATTCGAATATTTTCCATTTTTCCGCTTAGGAAAGGAGGAAAGGGAGATTACGTATTATGGAGTGAGACGAGACTCACAAATTGAACTTTTCCCAAATGGTGTCAGCTGATGGATTCCACAGGTGTTTCAATAGTGAAAGCATTACGTATGTCAACCTTGGTTCGCAAAATTCGTACTTTACAGAGAATTCGAAAGTTTAGCTCATTCAAATATGAATAGCTCGAAGTTAGACAGTCTCTTCTGTTGAGTACGTACTTAGAATTGCATAATATACTAAAATGCGCATAACACTCGAAAATATGTTACTAAGTATTTTGCTTGTAATCATGAAAGTATCTGTTTGATAATGTGAATATAGACAAATATACTTTTGTAGTCATTTTGTTGCAGAAAGTATACTTTAAACTACGAAAGTTGTTGTGTCCATATCAAAGTTTCTTTTCACATTTAATGCTCTAAAATATTATTTTTTATATATTCTTTTGTTAGTAATCATGAAAGTATCTTTTAATTTATGGTTATATAGAAAAATATCTTGTAGTAGTCAATTTATTGTATAAAGTATACTTTGTAATTTATTACATTGTTTAACTGAAGAACTGGCCCTGCTTATAAGAAGTATTTCTTCTGACATAAAGAAAATAAAGCTGTTTAAGGCCATTTTGTTGCGTATATAAATTAATTTTTTTATTAATTTTATAAAACTAATTTTTTATTAATTTTAAAAATTTATTTTTTGCTAATTTTATGAATTAATTTTTATTAATTTAAAAGTATTTTATTATTAATTGGGGGAGGTTGTCTAAAGTCATCAATTTGTTTAAATAAGTGTTTTACTTCTACTATTAAGCAAAAAAATATTTCTCTCTGTTAAAACATACATTCCTTGGTTACGAAAGTATTTTTTGCTGCAAAATAATATTGAAATCTGATCTTGATGTCTTTGTAACATATTTGAACTTTCCTTTGCGACTACAATGAAATCTATCAAAAATGGAGAAATTACTTCAAGACACTGTTTTTCACTTGCCCTACAGAATGATGGTTCTCTCTAAACAGGAATCCGCTTAACTTAGGAAAGGATACTCGTTGAATAATGTATAGAACACATAAAATATTCAATGTGAATTCCTATTTAGATGCTTATCTGCTCTCCAATCTCTTTAAAACGGCCAGTTAAATATAAATTAAAATTGATATTTTAGCATCGCAAAGATACATAGAAATCGGATATGATTTATATATGTGTCTATAAATTTGTTGATTGATATTATGATGAACAAACAATTTCAAATTCCATTGAATAGTTTTATGAAAGTATTTATGTAATTTAAATACACAGAATAAATTTACAGAATTTTACAATTTATTTAATTTCTCAAGAAATGATCATTGTCCGATAAAATTGCTATTCTAAATTTATTTTTTCTCGTTCAGTTGGGAAATGGAATTTAGGACTGCTCGAGTCTAAGTGAGATCTTACAGTATAATACAGTGTAATATACAGTGTGTCTCAAAAATAATGGTGGAGTTTCAAAGGCTTTTAGCTATGCAACAAATCATGTTGCAGACACGAGTCATACTTTAAATGAAACAGAAACTCTCCAAGCACTCAGGGCTCCACGCACCAGAGGCAAGATTCTGTAGTAGTGCCGGAACTGAACAAGAAATCGAGGTAACCGACTGGTCTCGTCATCAGGGAGCCTAACCAAATCAGTTACCTCAAGGGGAACTTCGCCATAACTGTCACCTACGGAATTAGGGTATGTATGCATCTTTGGCTTTTCATTAGGATTGTATGTGCACTTGCATGTATGGTGCGTTGAGCCCTTACTGTAAGTTATCTGTGTCTTTTCATTTTCTTTTGACTAAATGTTTCAATGGGGATCCCGGGGCCTTGGGATGTCTTTTGGTTATACCTGCATCCTATTCAGAAAGTTCCCCTTGAGGTAACTGATTTGGTTAGGCTCCCTGATGACGAGACCAATCGGTTACCTGGATTTCTGGTTCAGTTCCGGAACTACTACAGAATCTTGCCTCTTGTGTGTGGAGCCCTGAGTGCTTGATTTCTGTTTGTTTATTGTCTGCATTCTTCTTATAATTATCTAGCTCTGTTGGATTATTTATTTTTAGTGATATTTGTCCATTTTCAATATAAGGATATGAAGCAACTGCGCAATCTTTTATTGAAAAGTTTTATGTTTTCATTGCTAGGGTAGGTTTTAAGTTGTTTGCCATTCTATGCTCTCTTTTTAATTTTTTTTGTAAGTTTGGTTTGTTTATTTTATTTTTACATAGAAACTCTCCAAGTTTATCTGTGCGAAATCTTACGTGCAGACGCCACCAGACTTCGAGACTAGCGCCGGCAAATTCTAGAGAATTCCACTTTCCAGTTACACGGAGCTCCTCCAGATTTTGCTACAACCGTGCGGGAAAGTCTTAACGAAACATTTCTTCAGATATGTGTCTGACGAGAAGGGTGGATTGCCTGGCCACCGCGGTCTCCAAACCTTACCCCCATGAATTTCTATTTTTGGGGTTATGTAAAAACACGAATCTATTCCATTCATGTCCAAAATTTGGACCATTTAATAGAAAGGATCACTGAAGCTGTTTCGTCTGTCACGCCGGATGTTCCCTGCCATGTATGGGAAGCGACTAAACATCGTCTTGGCGCCTGAAGAGCAACTAAGGGAGCACACATAGAAATCTACTGAAAAGATAAGAAACTTGGAGATATTCTCTTACATTTGACGTATATTTCATCTCTCTACATTGCTTTGTTCCGAAGCTATAAACATTTAAAACCCCACCATTATTTTTGGGACACACTGTACAGTATATACAATATAACCGAATGTACAATTTTTTATAGATTTAAGTTTAAAATCAGTTAAAACTTTACCCTTTAAAGAACGGTTTTAAAAACAATTCATCCTGAATTTAAATAGGACTAAGCGAAAAATTGTCCATAAGTTAATAACCTCAGCTAGTAAAATTAAGTTTTCTGTTATGGATCAATTTTCTACCTATATATTATTTAATATACACTATCTGGCCAAAAGTATCCGGACGCCCAGTGGTAAGGACTCAGAGAGTCCCGAGGCATATATGATGTTGGTCCTCCTTTTGCATCGATGACAGCCTGCACACGTATGGGGAGACTTTCCACCAGTTTTTGATGGGTGTCCATAGAACTTGACTTCCAGGCGTCCATCACAGCTGAAGTGAGTGCTGGCAGTGAGGATAGTCGATTTGGCTGGCTACGTAATCTGCGTTCTAATTCGTCCCAAAGGTGTTCAATGGGATTTAGATCGGTTGCTCTGGGAAGGCCAGTCCAGTTTTTTAACACCCATTTCGTCAAACCATGCCTGCGCAAGTCTCGATGTGTGATTGGAGCAGTTATCCTTCTGGAAGAGAAATAGGCCTTCTCCGAAATATTGCCATAGATTTTGGGAGAGCAGCATTGTCCAGAATGTCCACATACATCTCAGAGTTCATGTTTTCAACCACAGGAACTAAGGGATCCAGGCAAAATATGAAAAACACCCCCACACCATGATGCCGCCACCACCAAACTTAACAATCGGCACAATGTAGTCACGTAAGAAGCATTCACCGGGCATGCACCAAACCCAGACGCGTCCATCGGATTGCCAAATTGTAAAGCGAGATTCATCGCTCCAAAGAACATTTTTCCACATGTCCACAGTCCAATGACGGTCAGCTTTTGCACTATTACAATCGACGCTTCGCATTCTGGGGAGTGATGTTTGGCGTCTGAGTGGCTGAACGACCATAGAATCCCAGGTTTTTTAACTCTCGACGAACAGTCCTGCTGCTAGCACTAACGCCTGATGAACTATAGAACTCCTAAGTGATTTCAATCAACGAGGACTTGCGATTTTGTTTCACTACCCTTTTTAGAGTTCTTCGGCTGCGTTCACTAATTTTTTTCGGCCTGCCACTTCGTTTTTCTGCAGTTTCACTGCCTCGACGTTTCCACTTCACAATTCCATCACTCACAGAGGATTTTGGCTTAAGTAGAATGTCCGAAATTTCACGAACTGATTTCCCACAAAGGTGGCATCCCACTATAATGTCACGATCAAAGTCACTAAGCTCCTTTGACTTACTCATAGTCTCACAAACTCATAAATATGAGACAAACCACTACCAACACTTTTATAGCTTTCGGTTACGCATCAAATTACATCACCTACCAGATCCACTTCTTTAGGGGGTGTCCGGATACTTTTGGACAGAGAGTGTAGTAAAAAGGTTTTTCATACGTTTTTATTTCAAAATAATCAGATTAATCACCTTAAATTATTTGTTGTTAATTATCACTCTTTAATGCATAATTTTTTTCTTTTTTATTAAAAAAATGAATTTCCTAGTTATAAAACACAAGAAAAATTTTGATTAAATATTACATTCAATTGAATTCACATTGTGAAACACGTAGGGGAGACTCAAAGATACTGGGGCCAGGTCCGCCATCTTGGATATTTTTGACGTCGATTTTACAGTGTTTGGCGGAGTGGAAAATTTTTCATGCCGCAATGTTATTATTGGTTGCCAACGTACACAATTTATTTTTTTTGTAAACATATTTGGTGGTATTTATAATGATTAAGATGGAAATGTTCGCTGAAGCCAAATGGCAACGCCATGCTTGTAGGGTTAAGTTATATTTGTAATATTTAAGTAAATTTCAATTAAAAAGCTATCACCAGTTGAATGTACGATAGCATGGGAAGAGAACATATGCCTGATCACAGATAGCACAAAAAGTAAATACACTCAACTGTTTTTCTGTGTCACTGGCCTAAAAGCATGTATAATATGTTCATGAGATATCTGTAGAATTTTGATGATTAAAGAAAAATATTTTAGTTTTATTTTCCTATCTTATCTCTCTTATGAGTTAAAACTTGAAAATTTATATGATATTGAGTTCAAAGGGAAAGAAGAAATAATAGTACAAAGCAAAAATATTTTTTTGTATACGCGTAAGAGCACGTTTGTAAAGCTATATTTATTCCAGTGTCAACCAATGAAACAAACACTTTTTTTCAACACTAAAAATAATTATTTCACTTTTATTTCCTTTATAAGTGTGTTGAATATTTTTGAAAAAATATACGTATACTTAAATAGGCGGCGAAAAAAGAAATAATATATATATATATATATATATATATATATATATATATATATATATATATATATATATATTTATTTATTTCGCCATGATAAGAACAAAAATTTCACTTAGAGGTAATTATAGAAACTTAAGTCACAAAAGAACTGCACATAAAAGTTTTAAATATGTATTTTTTTTGTGTGTGTGTTTATATCTAGAACGCAACACGAGTAAAATACTGCCGAGCCACTAAGGCAGTTTTATGTAACATCACTTTCGAACCACGAAAAAAACGTAGGGCAAATATGGTAGCCATGTGTTTTACTTGTGGAGCCGTGGTATGCATTTCAAAAGAGTTTTAGATATGTACGCGTTTAACTACGAACGTTCTGCTCTTCGTTTTTGCCCGAAAGTGTGTTGCAGTGTGCAACTAACTGCCTTCTTCAGTTTGGACTGTTCTCTGCATGTGGAAGCACAAATATACTTTCATCTCCCATCATGCACATCAGCCACTATAATAAACACAATATCGCGGATATGGTGGGTATTATATACACACAAGACTTAACCCCGCAATTAAAGGATAACTGATTTCAATGATAATGATTTCTGAGGGCTTTACTCTCTCAGATATGTTTGACAGGCTGTTCTCAAACAAATCCTTTATGACTGAGCTTTCAAATTAGGAGATCTTAAAAATTGCAGGGTAAGTCAAACAGTTTGGCTGTTGGAGGTAGATACGAGTCTGTTTAATAGCTCAGATAGCACAAAATAATAGAAAGCCCTACGTTTTTTCCGTGGTTCAAAAGTGATGTTACATAAAACTGCCTTAGTGGCTCGGCAGTATTTTACTCGTGTTGCGTTCTAGATATAAACACACACAAAAAAAACCGAAACTAGATCCAAAACTTGCCATGCAGGATCCTATTGGCGTACGAGCTTACGCGCTTTAAAAAAATAAACTGCACAAAAGCGTCCCTTTCAGTAAATTTCCGTGATAACCGTACGCTAGGTTATAATATCTTTATATCTACGGAAAGGCTTTCAAACATTCAAAATCCGGTTTCAGAGTGAAAAGTCGTAATTAGTGTTCACGCGTGCGCGTCTTCCTGTGCAAATTCGGAAGTCGAACGCTACTGTGCAAGTTCAGAAGCCAAAATCCCGCAATATTTGAGATACAAAGATGAGATAAAATACCCAGGGAGTTTTATTGCAGAAGTATAAAAGTATGAATATTCCATAAATGAAGATATTGAAGAAATAGTTGAAGAAATGATGGACCTTTTATGTGATAATCAGTCATCATCTGAAGAACTTGCTATTTGTTTTGCTTTGAGCAATACGGTCATATATTTCAACACGATATTTAAATATACCTCACTTAAAGTTTGCCTCAGTCAGCAACACGTACCCATGCTAATTCTGGCCCTCAAATCTGTAGTCTGGAAGAAATTCTGGAGCTCAACGACACCGAATATATTCAACGAAAATATTAACCATATTCTTCACTGGAATATTCTATAACACAACACGGTAAAAACGGGAAAACTTGACAAAATGTGAGAACCTTCTATCACAATATCGTAACAAATATAACGATATGTGGTTGATGCAAAAAATTCTAACTTCTCACGTTCAGCCTTGTAAAAATTGATGAGTCATATTTATTTAATATTGTTGATTGCACAAACATTCCCAGATAACAACTCTACAGATCACAAAAATACCCATATTCCTCCCAAAATCTAAAACACACATGCGGTAAACAATGCCATGTTACTTCCAGCGAAAAAGACAGGAAATAAAAACATGTGCTAAAAGTACGAGGAACATATACGTGGAACATACCATTTCTGCTGGCAGTGTAAGTTACTAAATGGAAAGTGTTTTTGATATTGTCTGATCTGTTTGTACGGAAGCAATTGTAATTTTGTCTAATAATTCAGTAAAAAGGAGTTCATTATGTTAAAAATATCGTTTGTTACTGTTTATTCTATATGAAAGAAACCGCTGAGCGGGCTTAATCTACCCACAGAGTGATGCCATAGACCTTCATCAATTTTTGGTTGTAGATACAACTAAAATATTCTAGTTATACGGTTTAGACGAGAAAATGATTCTTTTGAGGTAACTCGATTTTTAAGAAGTTTTACAATGTATTCTTAATATATTCTTCACCATTAATAAATTTTGAGAACGTTCGTATACATGTTAGTACAGACCTCTAGTTTGACACATACATCAAGAAATTAGTGGAATACGCCTTTCTGTGAGGTTCTGAATCCTTAGAACGTTCTCTTTTTCTCAAAAATACGACAGCTAACCCACGTGGTCCGGATTTAACAAACTGTCAGTAGATATGGGGATGTATTAACCACCATGCGTATGAAAAGCTCGCAGTTTAGAGTTGGAAAAGGCAAATATATGCTTTCTCGTAATAGGTTGAACAAAAAAAAAATCCTGAAGGGACAGTTTAAGACTAATAATGGAAATTTAGTGGCAAAGCATTTTTTTACTAAACAGATCTTAATTTATAAAAAATATTTGAGATGAGAAGACTAATTACAAGGAGCATTTACTGTCTTGAAAAGTATTTTGTCTACTTGTTAAAAAAGTACATGAGTCAATCATATCAATCTATGACAGTACCCGACACCGTAGATTTGTAGAAAGGAACCAGTGGTAAAAATATGGCGTCACTCAGATATATCCCGTCAAATTTAACAGTCTTTGAAAATTGATATCTGAATTGGATAGTCATGTTATGTGGGTATCATAAATCCACTCAACTGTATTGAAAGTAGGAGATAGATATTCTAAAGTGTATTATTGTTAGGGCGTTTTCAGAGGCAAAATCATGCCTAAATTCTTAAAGGTTTTGTGTAAATGGGGACGAAGAACTGTTTAACAACTTTATAATTCATATACATTTTTTAATATAAAAGCAGGAAAATATGATAGGATTTATAATTTAACTTACAATATATACACTACATTCAATTTTATCCGTCACGATATATCCAAATGTTGTTAGGGAAATATTCAGTTTTCGTAAAGTCTGTGAATCAGTTGATTTAGTTTCTTCTCATAATTACTCTACTAATATGCCATCAACATTTCAAATGGTTAATCCTACACAAAATAGTACAGGCAGATTTGGGAGTAATTCCGGGAAGTCTGGAGTCAACGTAATTATAATCTTTTTTTCTTTTTTCGGTATTTAACAAGTGAAAGAAATTTAAAACGTACCTTTAAAGTTTTTGCATTTCCGATTTTTATTTTAAAAAGTTTTTTCGGTGTCTTTGACTGTACAAAACTTAAAATTGCGAATGTCGTTTGTCATGACTCAATCGGGAATATATCTAGAACCGAGATAGATAGTATATGGTCTTTGGGTGACAATCTTATAAGGTTAAAATAACTCTTTACTAACTACTAACTACTGTCCAATTTCATTGAAGGCAGTATTTAAAACTCAACTATCTTTTGATAGAATACTAAATGCTGATTGGTTGCTTGGAGATTTATATGATACAAAATCTGCTAATGAGATACTGAGCTAAACATCAAGCAGAAGCATAATGGAACATGCAAATATTTCTTGCGCCAGTGAAAATAATGCATGTTCTGATTAATGGGCTTTAAGGCTGCTATGTACTAAGAAAAAAATCGTATTTCCCTTTTCCTCTTCTTGCAGGCTCTTGTGGTGGGAGGAGTCCAGTTGACAGTTCGAGAATTCCACCCGCCTTAGGATTGACATTTTGAGGGATTGTAATGGCTCTCTCTCTATAGGGGGGTTAAGCTGCCCCCAAATTTTTATTTAAAATATATTTTAATTAAAATATATTTTTGTAAACTATTTACAGGTACATAAATGCTGATAATCCAATAAAATTGGTATTGTCAGATAGCCTGAACTTTTCTGCAAAGCGGTACAGGATTCATTTTATAAATTTCGTCCACCGAAGGAATTTATGAGCGTTTAAAACACACTATACCAGATTTTCCCCGAATAATTTAAATTTTAAAATATTAATTGCATTTTTTAAAAAAAACGAAAAATGTACACAAATGTAAAATTTTTTTCTCTATGACGGAGTACAATTTAAAGAAAAAAATATTTGAATCCAAGTCGGCAATCCGTGGACAAATTTTCTCCATAGGTTAACATTGAGGTGAGCGAACCCAATGGGGTTAGTACATAGCAGCCTTAAGCCCAAACAATTAACAAAATATGCGATTTTGGTGTCAAATCTATTGCAAAGCTTTTGTTAGTCCTAGCATGGGAATACTGCAATAATAGCATGAATAATCTCCAAGCAATAAGACTATAAATATAATATAAATAGCGAAGTCATATAAGGAGCGATGTAAAATAAAGCAACAAATGTCTAAGTTTGTTCTACGGTGGAACTTGTCTTGTCAAAAGATAGAAATTCGCAAAATAAAATACAAAGGTATAAAAGGAGCGATAAAATCAGCTAAGTTGAAAACAATCTACGTAGAAAACAGTTACGGGAAGATATATGAAAATCGTTGGTGGTGGGATTTCTTCCACTAAACATGATATGCTTATGAGCTGCAATTAAAATAATTTCTGTATAAATTTTTAAACAAACGAAAACATGTACCATAGTGATTATTTATTTACCTTAAATACAGTATGAAAGATTTTCCTTTAAAAGTAAACGTACTTGAGAAAACTTGCAAGAGACAATTCATAGTTAGGTAAGAATTAATCCTTTTGTGAATGAATCAAGTCATGACTTCACTTTAAGAAGCTTATTGAAAGCCTAATAATTTTCCCGATCTTCCTGGATGTCAAAGCATGTTTCTCGGAAACTTGTTTGATATCACGTAAAGGAATAGTTTGAGTCAACAACTGAGGTAGAATTTCAATGTCTGCATCTGTTTCTTTATTGCCATGAATCCTAACATGACTAAGACGTTCAGACTAGCAATATTTTGTTACTTTGCCGATAGATTGCCGATAGATTGACGTACAGATCTCCGTAAGCTCTATCAACTGCACAGGAACACAATTTTACGAGTACATCTTAAAGAGAGCTCTATCAGCGAATAAAAGAAATAAATATGAGGCACGGAAAAGGACTTAGGAAGTTCCGTTTAGACTTTCAGACTAGTGACACGAAATCGGTATAGATACCGGAAACTATCTCCTATCATGTTAAGCGGTATGGAGATAGACAATTTTGCAGCTCCCTTTTGAATTTAAGGCTTCTTTCGGCAGGAGTGTCTGCATTCAGGAAAAATGATTCAAGATTTTCGGCTAAGCTTAGGCCTTCTTGTAATTTTATAGAGTTATAAATGAATAAATTATAATTTGATTATACATTTTCATGTAAAGCCACCATAGTTCATTATTTCTTCCCGTCATTATTTTAAGGTAATTTAGTTTTTAAATGTGTTAAACAAAAATCATGTTATATAGTGCTATAGAAGTACAGTGTTGTACAAAGGTTTTCGTAATTTGTTTATCGTGTTAGAGCGAAACCGTGTTACAGATTTCAGTGTTATACGATGGTTCCCACAATTTATTTTATCGTGTTGTAAGATGCCGTGCTGTAGAAGGGCTACCTGTATTTCCCTTTAGTTACTTACGATTTTAGAGCATTTAGTTTAGGAGCAAGGATGTCTCTACGAAAACCGTATCACATAATCAGCTTATGCTGGAAAATTTAGCTATAAAGATTAAATTTATCAGTACTTACTAATGAATCATATATATACTGGGATATTTTAACCCCTTACCAGTGCAGTCCAAGCTGGGTTCGGGCAAGGAAAATGGGCAATATTTTCGAGTTCGGGCTGGAGAAAACTTAGTGATTATTTCCCGTGATGTACGTTTTCCTTTCGAATTGGTCATTTAATATGGAGTTTTAATATTTTCACAATATATGGCGGTATTTGTTCGTCATTTATTTCATTTGTGGGGGTGTTGTGAGTTCTAAAGTTGCGAATTGGCGCGAATGAGTATTTCGCACTGTTAGTCGGAATTTGTAATAAACGCTCTGTCCTTTTTATTGAAATTTATACCAAAATTTTGGTTTTGCAAAAGTTTGATTTGCAATGCCTGAGTCAGACTCCGTTGAGGAGTACCCTTTAGGCTCTTGAGGCTTAGATACCGAGTTTATTGTAAAGACACGGGTTTGTTGTAAAGAGTGTGATGTGTGCTTGGGTGCAGTGCCATGTTTTTGTATATATATCATACTGTAAAGGGTTTGCGAAATTCACATTTTCAAAATCATGTATTGCTTAACATTAGTTTATGATATTTAGCTTTAAAATTACCATGCCATTTGATTTATTTTGCTAAAATTGAAAATTTTTTGAATAAAATATCCAAAATTTTTTGAATAAAATATCCATAATTTTTCACGTGTGTCAAATCATTAAATATAGTAGTTATTTCATTTAAAATTTTTGTTGTCTTAAAAAAATAACCATTTTCTAACCTTCTTATTGATATAATTCACAAAATTAAGCAGGAAAAAGAAATTTTCCATTTTGGGCTCATTTTTCTGAAATAAATGTCACAGGTAAGAGGTTAAATTTTAGTTGTACATTTTTTTAGGATTAATAGATGAAAAATATTACTTATTCATAAATAAGTCACGTTTATTTTAGCATTCATACATCGACATTATTTTGTAGTGTATTATAAAAGACTAATCTTACCAGGATAAAATAACTTTGTAGTTATATAATTAAATATAATAAAATAACTTTACAGTTGGCCGAATGGCTAGGACGCTTGCATTCCTTGTCATAGTCTGTAAGTTCGAGTCCTGCTGTAGATATTCATGGCCGCTAGTCATTCGGAATCAGCTTTAAACCGCAGGTTCAGGTCTAAATAGCATTCACGTAGCAAATCACAACTGTGGCGTTCTCAGCTAACTAAATAAGTTCCATAATATGCATTTTTATGGCATTAAATAAATCACTTATGTTTATTATTTTTCTGGATTATATAAAATACAAGGTGCGCCCGTAAAGTAACCGGACAATTTTTTTTAAATAAGAAAAATATTACTCACCTTCAAATAAATTTATCTTCTTGAAAATAATTGCCAAAGGAGTCTATACAATTTTTCCAACGTTTCTTCAAGTCATAGAAACACTGTTTATAGGAACTACCCGATCGCAAAATACACGTAACATTTGATTTGATATCCAAGACTTTTTCAAATATCTGTCCTTTCATGGCCATCTTAAGCTTAGGAAAAGGAAAAAATCAGCTGGCGATAAGTCGGGAGAATATGATGAGTGATTTATCACTATAAATGAATGTTTAGCTAGATATTTTTGTACAGAAATTCCTGTATGGGGCCTAGCATTATCATGTAAAAGAAACAGTTGACCAGAATCAAAAGGTTCCTTCCTAACTCGCCTTATCCTGTTTCTTAATCGAAAAAGCACCTCCTCGTAAAAATACTGATTAATTGTTTGATTTTCAGGAACAAATTCGTGGTGGATAAGTCCTTTGCAATCTGAAAATGCAAAATCCATGAAAGGACAGAGATTTGAAATCGTCTCGGATATTAAATCAAATGTTACGCGTATTTTGCGAACGGTTAGTTCCAACGCATATAAAATGAATTTCGATGACTGCAAGAAACGTTGGAAAAATTGTATAGACTCCTTTGGCGATTATTTTGAAGGAGATAAATTTATTTGAAGGCGAGTAATATTTTTCTTATTTATAAAACATTGTCCGGTTACTTTATGGGCGCACTTTGTAGTAAGGTTATAACTCTGGTTTCCTAGCAACAACATTTATGAGACAAAGAAACAAACATGTAGAGAACTGAAAGGTACTAAAATCCCCTAGCCAAGTTCAATTTGGTTTCTTTAACCCTCGAATTTGTTTACAAAAATACGTGCACGCAACACATTTAATAATTTTTTTATTCAATAAAGTTTATTCACAACCAAAAAGTGCCCTCATCCCCCCAAAAAAGTTGATTTTTTCATATTTATCAAAATTATCAATAGCTATTCTATGTCATTCCTTACTCTCTTATAATAGAAGTATCATTTTTAATATATTATCAAAGTAGATTTATTTTTGAGTATTATAATACTGGCAATGCATTAACATTATGATCCGGGACTGAATTTTACTTTCTCTATAAATGCTACAATACTCCTTGCTCTTATTAATAATTTTACTTTTATTTATTATACATTTCCTATAGAAAAAATAATTATATTTTGTAGCTAAACAAAAAGTCACAATATTATACATTTCCTATAGAAAAAATATTTATATTTTGTAGCTAAACAAAAAGTCACAATATGTCAAAACAAATATCTTGAGCAATGAAATCAGGAACTAATGCGCTTTGTTGAAAAAAGAATATGAAATCTGCCCTACTCTAAAATCCTACGCTAACATTTTAAAATTGTTTGAGTGTTTCATCGGCATACATAACTAACTTAATCTAGATCGAAAGAGGCATTTTTTAAAGCAATTAGATTCAATGTCGTTTCAATCATTATTTTGATTTTTAACTTTAAAGATAGCAGCATTTATCATTAACTTTTCAAGGTGCCTCTAAACATATCAAATGACGATAATCTTTCCCTTGCCGACTGATAATATAAAAAAATGATACGCAAATATTTTCAGAATGAATCAAATGGGAAATGCAAGCTTCGTAAAATATTGATACGCCACCCTCCACCTCAAGATTTTAGAACGTAATGGGTTTATTTCTCTACGTGTTATTTCTTTGACAGTGAATACCATTATGCAAGCTGATATTCTTTATCGTTTTATAGATCGCTCTTAACATAGTTTCAGCAATATTGACAGATCGATTTTCCTAAAGCATCTGTTTCAGATATAGGGAAATTATCCTTTAACAACTTATTTTAAATTGCTGTAGCTAATGCGGGAATATGATTCCTTAGATTGCCTTGGTTTTAATTTACTCACATACCCTCACGTAGTACATGTAAACAAGCCCACACATATAATAAGAAAGCTGAGTCAGAAAATTGGCAGTGGAAAGCTAATTTAAGAAAACTAGTGAAATAAAATTTAATCATAACATCCTCTCATCAACAATCGCTGATATTATCAATAATCAAACGACTGTTTTTGTAAGATTCGATATGCAAAATCGACACAGGACAAGAACTGCTTAATACTAATAGATGCTTATTACTAATAGATGTTTTTAATTATGGTTTTTAGTCTGTTTTAGGAATTTCACGTATCATCATTTCACGAGAGCTGGTCTCCTTGTTTATCCAATCTATGTGTCTGTATGTCTTGCGTTTTAAGCTATTAAAAGATGCCATGGCCGAATTTGCTTTTTTATTGAAACTGCTTACGACTGTGTACGACTGCTTGCTTTAAATCAACCCTAGAACAATATCGAGGGAATATATATATATATATATATATATATCCAGGGTTCGACCCTGCGACTGGGCAAGGTCGACTCATGCCTTTCATCCCTTGAGTAGGTCGATAAAATGAGGACCAAAGCATGCTTGGGAACTAAACTCTGGGGCTCCCACGTCAGGTTGGTCCACTGTGGACTGTTGCGCCACATGAGTTAAGTGTTATATATATATATATATATATATATATATATATATATATATATATATATATATATATATATATATACAGAAAAATTATGAGATAAATATGAGACATATGCTCTAGCAATCGATTATTAGCCTAAAATAACAATGCTAATAGAAATAGCCAAGTGCTCGTCCAGTACAAAAATGTACGTACACACACACACACACACACACACACACACACATATATATATATATTTTTTTTTATTTTTGGTGTGTGTGTGTGTGTGACTGTATGTGTGGTGAAATATCTGCATATTACAGAAAGAATCCATTGTCAAATTATAATGTCGTCACTGTTGATATGAAAATGCTATTTATAATCTCATTTTCAATTGTTTTTATTGTTTAGCTTTACTACGACTGATAGTTTTCGCGAACAGGAAATGACAGTTTCAGACATGTGTATTTATTAATTCGTTTATTTTATACACACACATATTTTAAGTTATCGCATCCACTTCTCACAAGCCCAATCGCCAGAAATGGTCTAGATGCATATTTCCTACTAAATTCTTGCTTTCAGCACAAGGCCTGCGCTTGTATCGTGACCACTGGAAACAAAATTCAACACACGTGACAACGTCGCAGTAAAAATTTTCAAATATCAACTCTACCACACGTACCTGAGATACGCGGAAGTCGAATTCCTTATCACCTGCGATACCGATCCAAAGACATCCCGTTCTGTCATGCTACACATACATACACAGCTCACAGAATTAACTTCCCGGTAAAAATATGCAACTATCAATCGCATTCATCTTTGCTAATAGAGGAATTATACTATGAGATCACTACTCTTTATAACGTTTTCTCCAGACTGCTTCTGCTGTTTTTAATGGGGCATCGTGCGTGATGAAAAGATTTCGTCACGACAACTCTTGTTTAAAGATTTTTTTAAAAATGGTTTCAGGAATTAATTTTCTGTAACAGATTGGGAAAGGGAGTCCGTTCAGTTACGTTTTTAGTAAATAACCTTCACAAACAACACACGAGACATCCTTCACTCGGGAAATTGGAAATTTGCCATCTTCGTCTACTTTTCTGGAACAGTTTTGTTTATATATCACAACAAGGAGGGTTTAGGATCGTGAAGTGTGTACGATCTTCCTTGATCGAATGGCACGGGATGTATTACAAGATCAAAACATACTCACCAGTGAATACAGACAGTAGTGAAAAACTTTAAATACCTATTGCGTTGTGAATGTTAGAATACACATAAGACATTGTAAGACATTAGAAAAATGACACGAATTAATTAGAATATATTTAAAATAATATTAATGATGATAAATATTAAGATATTTATCAATTTATTTTCGAATGCGGAGGCACTTGTCGTGAGATATTTTCCTTTTGCTATTCATCGCAAAATCTTGCTGGCTACTTTATTGTGGGAGTACCATTTAGGTGAGTCTGCAATGCTCCCTATGAGGGGACAACACGGTAACGACCAAGCCTGACCGGGATTTGAACCCAAGCCCACGACACTATCCACTACACAATGTGGACGGCTTATTAATACATTAATTATTTGCAAGAATATGATTAATGTTAAATATAAATAAATTTACAGGATTTATGATACGATGAATTAATATATGAGTCACAAGGATATATTAGAAATCATCTGCAACCCGTTAAAATACATTAGAAAATATTAAAATATCACAAACAAAATTAGAATTTAGAATTTCGAACTGACTTTTTTCTCTTAACAACTGTAAAACATATCGCATACGCTACGAATTTATTTATTTATTTATTTTTACAGTCATTGCTTCTACAGCATGCTGCTGAAGCAATTAAAACAAAAAAAATTTTGAAGCAAAACAACAAATATTTCGTAATGACATTCCATATATCTTTAAAACTTTTCAAATTTTTTTAAAAATATTCTCGCAGGACACGGAAGCATATGAAAAACCAGGCCAAGTTAAACTGACGCAATGGTTAGTAGAACAGTAACTGATACTGCATTTAATTAATTAGGTAATCAGAGTTTTCCTCAAAATTAATCAACAGAGGCAATTTTCTGAAACTACATAATTTATTTCTTATCCAGGTATAACAGAGTTAGGTCAAATTTATTTTTGAATGTTTAAATATCGTAAAATACAATTAATAATATTTATCATCAAAACAGACCTACATACCAGCAAAAGTGTATAGGCTTGAAAAGTGGTTAATAAACAATTAAATGCGAGTGATTAAAAGGCATTGATAATCAAATGCAGAAAAGTAAGCGGTTAATACTTACAATAGAAAATTCGTTTCGTGAAAAACGAGTTTTCGTGATAAGAAAGATAATCAATGGCCGTTTTTGTCTTTTCCACTTAATACGCATGGAAATTTTCATTTTCAGAGACGAACCGTATAAAGGATAATTCTAGAATAGATTGACAAAAGAATCTAGCAAGAAGTATCATTTAATGAAAGTAAGAAAACCTAAGTCTAATACAAAATATTTCACGTCCAATATGTAACAGGAAAAATAACATAAATAAATAACAGAAACTAATTTCTTATTGGGGGTTTTCATTAAAATGTTATTAATTTTTTTCTGGTAATATCACAAAAGTGACATGATATTGATGTGTGTAATATGATGATGAAAATATGCTGTAATTGATACTAATATTATATTAAAAGTTTTTTCCTTATCCAAACAACAAAGTTCCCGGCTCATCAATGCCGAAAGGAATATATATTCTTTTTTTATTTTTGTCACATCAACAACAACAAAAAAGTTTACCAACCTTGTTTATACCTCTATTCTGTACAACAGACTTATAAGCTTTTATAACTTCATTTATCATTTCGATCTAGTAGTCGGGGTTATCAAAATTGGTTTCAAGTCAGCACTACACAAGAAAACAAACTTATTCAATAAAAAAAATGAAGAAAAAAAACTAGATTTCTAGGAAAGATGTAAGAACAATTCAGTGCAAAAGCATGAATTTTAAAGGCATGAAAATAAATACGGCAAATCGAGGGAGCGCTTCTTTGAAAATTTTTAAAGTAAAATTTTATGATATTACCGTACCCACAAATTGTAGGGAAGTTAAACCATTTTTCAAGTTCTGAAGTATTTACACCTATATAGTCATCAAATATTTATTGGGTTATTTTTGACGAAATAAAACTCGGGGGGGGGGGGGGGGTTGATGAATTCCTATTAGAAGTTTGATTTTAAAGCATTGGAAGAGTACCATCTACATGTAATTTCCTTTGTTGAAGAGAAAATAAATGTACATGGAACATTTCTAATTATAGTAATACGTTTGATTAAAATGTTGCAGTAAAACCTGTTTTAGTGCGGTCTTTTTTTATGCGATTTTTTGTGCGATTTTTTTAATGCGGTATATGAATATGTATCGACATTCTGTTCGCTATATGTAAGTTCGCAGCGAGGTTATACCAATCTCAATAGTGTTGACATCAGTTTTTTTTTATTACTGTGTACGTACATATTGCATCAGCCATTTTCATACCTATTCTCCATGTTTAAAATGAGAAATAAATTTTTTTTAAATGTTTCCATGTGTAATTTAATTATTTTTTTTGTTTGGAAAGCACTTTCTCGCTATATCGCAAAACTTTTGACATATTTTCTAAGTGAGACTTTTTTTATGTAGTCTCACTTTATGCAGTCTCACTTTATGAAGAATATGCAGTCTCACTTTATGCACTCTCACTCTTTTTTTATGCAGTCCCACTCCGCCGCATAAATTTTTTTCTTTAATATGTTGTGAAAAAATATTTGTTATACCTATTTATGAAGTTTCTAACTGTTTTTTGTGCATTTTTTTTGTTTTGTCCCTATCTACCGCACAAAAACAGGTTTGACTGTAATATTTTAGTAATCGAAAATGTTTTCAAAGTATTGATACCAAATTTTAACAGTTTTTATTTGAACTTATCATTAGTAACAAAACCAAGGTTCAAAGTATGGATAAATAATTAAAAAATAGAAAGTCCATTGTATTCAGTGGTCCGCAAACTGTGAGTAGCTACCCACAACGGGGTCGTGAAAAAATGGGAGAGGTCGCTGACATTTTGAAGTAAATTTATATCATACTGAATTATTTAATTTGAAAACATGCTTTAAGTTTTCTATAAATGCATTATTTTTAATATTTTTTATATTTTAAACAATATATGATATTTTCAAATAATTTGTCAAACAGTCTTTCAAGGCTATATTTAACACTGTTTCTATTCGCCTCTACCTAACTGCGTGAGACTGGTATTTCAAAATGAGTAGCTATGAAAACCAAATAATGATCTAGATTTAACCTGGACGATGATACGAGAGTATCACTCTCAATCATTTCACAAAATGTTAAACAAACGTTATCTGAGGTCCAGGCTAACTACTTCTCATTTATTTTTTACTATTTTAGTTAGATAAATTAATTGAAGTTTTTACTTTCAGTGTTTTAATAGGAAGGTTATAGCTTTGAAATCCTACTCTTAGTTAATTTTAATAATTGTTGATTTTTACCTAAATTAAATATAAATATATATTAATTTTTAAATATGAATTTTAAGGCACACGAGATATAGCAAAAAGAAGTGTAGAAGGTTACCAATATATTTTTTTATTGTTTCTTTGCTTAGTAGATATAGAAACCCAAAATCTACAGTTCATCGATTTTCGAAATAATATATATATATATATAGATATATATATATATATATATTGTAATATGTTGGACTCAGCGAATAATAGAAGATATACAGAGTCCAGTCTACTGAATTAATAACACGTTTATTTAGAGTCTTGATTAGATTATTTTTATGTTTCCTGGGCGTGGCTTCTTTCTGTTTTAACGTCATTTCGTAGACTAGATGTCGTCGGTTCATAGAAATTGCCTGGTTCACCTGGCGAGGGGCGTTATTGCTCCGTCTGGGGAGATGATTTATTGAGAGGTCCGTAATGGAACCTCATAATATTATATTATACTAGCATTATTGCCCGGCGTTGTCCGGGTAGATATATAGATATAAAATATTTCATGCATTCCATCAAAAAAATAATGGGCTGCACTCCCGCTCTTCATGTTCATCTGTCCAGACAGAATGCGCTTAGCACGTTTCTACTGAAATGATATAAAAACAATAAGAAAGAAATAAACTTTGAGCCTGCGGACCTTCGTCTGATTTTAAGGTTATTCCCAACCCTCTTTCTCCCGCGCTTAGGAATCTGACCCCCCCCCTCCGTTATCCTCAAACCACCCCTCTTAACGCAGCTGGTTGAGGAGAAACCACAGGGGGTAGCTGCACCTCTATCGGGCACAAAAAAACATTAAAAAATTAATTTGAAAAAATTAATTGCGCCCCAAATTTCGTTTTTCCTGATTTAAGTTTCTCGGGTCCAAAACATTAACTGTGCCGAATTTGGTCCCGGTTGGTGAAACAGTCTATGATTCTATAGCGGACAAACAAACAGACAAGCTCTTTTATATATATATATATATATATATATATATATATATATATATATATATATGAATGATAGAGAGAGAGTTCAAACAGAAGACCAAAACATGAAGGTAAACCAAAACAAAAATACGGGAAATTTACAGTTTAATGGTAATATTTCTTTGTTAACAGTGTCAATATTATCATTAAATGAAGGACTGTTTCTGTAAGCTGTGATTTTCAAGATAAACGCATCTTGACACCCTGTATACCCCCAAATTGCCTACAAATTGAAATATGTTTTCTTACTACTATGCTGTAAACGTACAAGTAAAGTTTTGCTATTTGCTATCCTTTCTGGTGTTGCAATTTTAATGGCCAGCAGTGTAGTTTGTTAAAATTTGCTCATTTCTTTAGGAGTTGCGATTTTCCTAATTTACAAAATATTGCAGCTACCAAAAATTTTTCATTGGGTTCGAGAGATTTTTTTTTTTATTTAAAGAAAAAAGTTCACGGTCGAAAAAAGCTACCTCACCGCTATCCTAAATGATCTTTCACCTCATGATTCTTTAAATCCTCTAAACACTGATTTATGCGCCACGTTAGCTGTTTTTGTATTCCAATACCTTATCAATAACGGACGACAACAACACTGTTATCAGTATTCCTGAATAAGTTCTCCACTAGTGACTCACTCTTTCTCATGCCGTCAAGAGACTTCAGAGTAAGGTGTAAGATAACAAGAGGAGTTTTCCAGTACTATAGTGTGCAAAGTTGTTTGTCAAACGTCTAGATTCTACATAATGAACAAGTATCTGGACATTCTCTTTTTCTAGCTATAATTTCTGCAAATATGCACAGTTCATTTGACAGCTGTAAAACATGCTTATAAAATCTTTATAATAATTTATACTCATTGGAACTTGGTTTTTTTAGTGTGTGTGTGGGGAGCATTATGCCCTTTGGTCAGGCTGTAAAATATAATGTTATTTTCTAAAAATACAGGTTAAAAGGGAAAATATGATTACCTGACAAACTATCGTTTTCGTTCTTTATATTTTATAAATAGCAACATACCTGTAACAAAAGTATTACACAAGTCAAAAGTAAGGAATCTTATTTTTGTAGTCTCTTCTTGAGATTAATTGTCACTTTTTAAGATAATAAAATAAATCCCATTTTAGCATTCAATTCAAAAAGAGAAACCTTAATTTTTTTAAACAATGTTTCAATCCTAATTCGGTTAATTAGGAATCCTGCAATGTCTCGAATTTCAAGTTCTTACCACTGCATTTAAACTTAAAAATATATTAAAGTATTATTTTAAACCCAAACAAAGAAATATTAAAGCACCCTATATTTTCTCTATTTTAGAGTACAGTTAAAACATAATTTTTAAATCCAAATAGACAATCGATAGAAATTTTTTTATCCATTGGTTACCATTGAGCTGAGCCAATACGATATGCTACCACTCTACAGCCTTAAAACATTGACAAATTGAAATCATCAACACATTTTTATACAGTATAAAATGGCATGCGGGACATTCGAAATTGAACAAATAAGGGAAGAGCTATCAAACCAAAGTAGAAATTTCAAGAATTATGAAAGATGAAAATGCAAAAGAACGAAAGGCAAAGAAACTGACACTTTAAGGTACGAACTTGGTTATTCCAGTCACTTCTAAATACTACAGACGTCTAAATGAAGTGGAAAAGAGCATGTTTAAACAACAAAGAAAAGAAAGAAAAAAAAATTACAAAGAAAAACTTTATTACAAAACGATGTAACATGTTTAGCCCACATTTAAAAGACGAGAAATGAGTTCATCATTACATGTTAAAAAAAAAATGAGCGATGTTCATATTCTGTTGAGTGGAAAAAAAATGAAAATTTTTAACTATTTTGACTCCAAAGCCCCTTTTTAGCTGAAATTGAGACTACTCCGCCATCGAATTCACGTTACGAAGGCGCAAAATGATAAATTTATGAACTGGATCAACTACAGTGGACGTATTCCACAAAGCGAATAAGATGATGACTGTTTATGGTCATCTTTCACAAAACATCGTCAAGCGTCTTTACATAATCATTATTACGTCAAGCATGTATGCTATTGCAGTCTTTACGAGATACTTCACATTCCTTTTATTCATGGTGTAATAAAATCATTGTATTTGTGGTTTTAAGTGTGCTATTATACGCAATTTTCAAAACATCTTCCTCGTTTTTTTTCTAGAATCATTTTTTAGTGTTTTATTTATAAGCTTTCGTAAAAAAATCTCTACATCTAGTATCAATTCTAGTTTGTCTTTCGTTTCTATATCCTCATTTTTCCAAATAATAACTAACACCTACAACAATAAATACTTTAGACATTTGTTACCTAATTTGTTACTTTGAGTTAACATGCTACGAACTTCTCAGCTATTAGAATATCGTTAGATTATGTTACAAATAAGAATGGAACGAAAGTTTTCACTCTATCCTGCCCCTTTGAAGCTATAGGTCTGCCTTCAACACCTAATGCTACTTCAGTATGCAAGTAGGTGCTTTTCTTCCAGATTTTTTCGAAACTTAAATCCATTTTAACTCAAAATGACATGAACTGGTATATCGAGTCTCCAATAATCCGCGGAACATGGGTTGAAGACTCTACTTCGACCAGTCATCCGTTTTTGAACGGAAATAATCCTTCAATGTCAAAATCAACAATAGGTAAATATTTAGACTGGCTACTGAATCGAATAACTCAAAATTTACAAATTTTGTTTCTTAAATCTAATTGAGTTTGTATTATTACGGAAAATTAATTCAATAATAGACACGCTTGCTCAGTCGTTTTCTTGCATGTAATTACATAATTTGCTATAATTTATACTCAACCTTAGCTGTCTGATGGGTTTGAACCATAAGTTAAATATGTGCTAAGTTATAATGTCAAAATCAGCAATAGGTAAATATTTAGAGTGGATGTTGAATTGAATAACTCAAAATTTGCAATTTTTCTTTCTTAAATCCTATCGAGTTTGTACTGTTACGGGAAATCAACTAATTAAAAAATAGAGACACTTGAGCAGTCGTTTTCTTCCGTGTAATTATATAATTTACTAAAGTTTTTACTCAGCCTTAGCTGTCTAATGGGTTTGAATCATGAGCTAAGTATGTGCCAAGCTATATGTCAAAATCAGCAATAGATAAATATTTATGCTGGCTATTGAATTGAATAAATCAAAATTTACAATATTTGTTTCTTAAATCCCATAGAGTTTGTACTATTACGGTAAATCAAATAATTCGACCATAGAGACTCTTGAGCAGTCCTTTACTTGCGTGTAATTATACAATTTGCTAGAATTTATAATCAACCTTAGCTGTCTAATGGGTTTGAACCATAAGCTAAATATGTGCCACGTTATAATGTCAAAATCAGTAATTGGTAAATATTTAGACTGACTATTGAATTGAATAACTCAAAATTTACAATTTTTCTTTCTTAAATCCTATCGAGTTTGTACTGTTACGGGAAATCAAATAATTAAAAAATTGAGACACTCGCGCAGTCGTTTTCTTGCGTGTAATTACATAATTTACTATAGTTTACTACTCAGCCTTAGCTGTCTAATGGGTTTGAACCATAAGCTAAGTATGTGCCAAGTTATATGTCAAAATCAGCAATAGGTAAATATTTAGGCTGGCTATTGAATTGAATAAGTTAATTTATTTACAATATTTACAATATTTGTTTCTTAAATCCTATAGAGTTTGTACTATTACGGTAAATCAAATAATTAAACCATAGAGACACTTGAGCAGTCCTTTACTTGAGTGTAATTATATAATTTGCAATAATTTATACTCAACCTTAGCTGTCTAATGGGTTTGAACCATAAGCTAAATATGTGCCAAGTTATATGTTGTGGTAAAGAGAAACAATCTCTATCCATCTAATCGTTGCATTAAACACGTACTTTTCAAAACATTAGCACATCTAATTGAGTCAGGGCCACGCGTCAATGCGATTTATCGAGAACAAACAAAATAAGACATTTTGACTGAAGCTGGGAAAGAAGCTTGTGTTGATCCGCTGAAGATAACACGCCAACGCTGAGGAATGGATACGACCTAACAACTTTTAAGGAGCACCTACTATCATTAGTGTAGCTTAGTAGTGAGTTCATAATAAAAAGAAAGATAAGATAACAGATAGATGTTTGTTTAATTTTGTTGTCAATGGATCGGAGGGAGAAGATGAACTTCATGTTCTCAACGTTTATTCCTAGTCATTGTGATGCGCTAATAACTAGCAAGCGTGCATTGTATAATTGCATATAAAGTATTTCAATATTTATTTTGGATATTTCGCCTCGCAAGAGCATCTTGAATATCAGCTAGCTACTTAACATAATGCAGCACTGAATATGTTACAGCATATTAATCTATCTACCAATGATATTTTTATACCATACGTGAAGATTATATAAAAGTAGATGTTTTCTAACACGCACCTAAATACATGTGTCTTGCGTATTAAGTGTCATCATAAATCTACTTTGAATATGCGTCTTTCCATATAAACGTTTAGTACCTTTTAAAAATAAATAAATTGAAGAAATTTGAATAAATCCTTTATAAAAGACAAATCAGAAATTTCGAAGTAATACGCCTAAAAAATAGTAAAATGTATGTAAATTACTTTCCAGATGAACCCCTCAAACCGGCCTACCGGTCATTATGACCGGCAGCGGGGTAACTAAGGGGTGGGGCAGGAGTGGGGAGGGGCGTGAACGCCTGGCTGGCTTTGACATCCTCAGTCAGTTCCTGGACATCAGGGAGAGCACATCAGGGTTTCACAAATGCTCGCCATTTGCCAGTAAATTGCAATTTTGTAAAAGTATGGCTGTCAAAATGACCGGTAGGCCTGTTATTGCCACTGAGCAATAACAGGTCTACCGGTCCTGATAGGGATTTCAGTGATCTGTGCGATTTTTAGAGTATCCTGTGAAGCCTTGACATCACTCTTCTCTACCTCAATCACTGGCAGGCTAATTTTTCGAGCATTTATGTCTGAGAAACATTGTGCAATTCTTTTAAGAGCCCTACGATTCGATGATGTAGATACCAGATCAAAATAAATTAAATAAATTGAATAAATAAGTGTAAATGATTTTTTCCCTCACTATTCATTACTAATATAAATCAAACAACCCTGTGCACAATATCAACATACAGTTCCATGAAAATAAAGTTTTTTAGGCATGGGAGTCAATTTGACCGATAGTCCTGATAGTGGCAAAAAATTCATGGCCCGGTTTAAGGGTTAAAATAAAAATTCTTATTTTTGGATAAATTTTTAAGGGCGAAGGCGGGGGTCAAAATCGACAGATTTGTGAGCATCATTATGAAACTTTCACATAGATAATTCTTTGTAGCAAATTGAGAAGGAAAATATACATTTTATGGCTTGGACTAAGCAATTCACATCGACAAGCAAAACATAAAGCAAAACATAAACACAAATAAACAAAATAGTTGTATATTAATGATAAAAGTAAAGGTTTTGGATATAATTATAGTTTAATACTTGAACTCGCGTAGTATCTTACGCTTAATAAACGAAATTTATATTACTTCAAGTTCAGAAACTTACCTAATTTTTAACATGAAAATGTGTGATTACGTCAGCTATTTCATTATACCGTTCTTTTAACTGTATTTTAAACCTTTCCCAATACACTTCTGTCCTTTGGGTAGAGTGTGTTTTTATATGCATTGTTTGCATTTTGAAGCTGCTGTTTTATACAAAGCCTAGTTATAACTATGCGTCTAACAGCTGTCTGAAGGGCATTTTTTAGAATTTTATACTCTCTCCTTCCTCCAGATCACGACATTATTCAGCTGTTTTAAACAGTCATTATTCCTGATCACGTCACTCAGTATTCTTCTATTTACATTTTAAAATAATACCTTATATTATAATGCCTAATTTAAATAAAAAAATAAAAGAAAATAATTTTAAAAAACATACACATTGCATTTAAATATCTATTTTCAAATGCTGTACACAGAATTCAAAAATATCCATTTGCTAATCCCTGATTAGAAAAATGTGGGGAGAAAAATTTTCTTCAATTCAGCATTGGAACTTAAGGCTGCTGTGTACTAACCCTATTGGATTCTCTCACATCAATGTTAAGCTATGGAGAAAATGTGTCCACTATTTACAGCTACATAAATGCAGCTAATCCAATAAAAATGGTATTTTCAGATAGACTGAACTTTTCTGCACCTTGCAACAGGATTCTTTTTATAAATTTCATCCCTCAAAGGAATTTAAGAGCGTTTAAAAACACACTACCAGATTTTTCCCCAAATAATTTAGATTTTGAAATATTATTTGCATTTTTTTATAGGAAAAAATGCCCCAAGGTGTAAAATTTCTTTCTTTTTTACGGAATACAATTAAAAAAAAACTCAATCTACGTCGGCAATACTTGGACGAATTTTCTCCATAGGTTAACACTGAGGTGAGCAAATTCACTAGGGTTAGTACACAGGAACCTTAATACATGAAAAATTAAATGATGTTACATATTAGAAATAAGCAATAAAAACCATAACTGAAGGACCAGTTCTTTCATTTCACACGAACACACCGGTTCCACGTGACCGGACACTTAATGGTTATTCGGCGATATTACCTCTTGTTTGTTTGGCCGATATATGGGTCAACTGTTTTTAATACACTCCAAAATTTGTACTTGCGGATTTCTGAAAATGACTGCTTAACAACTCCGCACTGCCGAGTGTAAGATAATACTTTCTATCGCATTTAAATTACGTCGGTTTCTAAAAGTTCCCGCTGGTGTAGAGTTTAAAGATTAAAGTGATAAGTTGAAAATGATTAAGACCAAATACTGCACTGCTCTTCCTTTTGTAATATGAGGGAATTGTCTATACAATTCACATTTGCATACAATGATTTGTCTAGCGGAAGATGATGTATGTCGTCAAACGAAGACGGATGAACGGTTTAGACGTATTTATGTCATGTGACTTGCTGCATATGTATGTTTAGTCGTGGAAGTCATTATTTAAGGTAGTCTCAGCGCAAAATATATCAAACTAGCTGAAAACCCGCACTTCGCTACGGAGTACATTCAAATTAAATACAACGGTCAATGTATGCAATTAATGACAAAAAAATTAAATATATATATTATAATAAATACGACGATCAATGTATACAATTGATGTAAAAATTATACTTATATATATATATATATATATATATATATATATATATATATATATATATATATAGATATATATATATATATATATATATATATATATTAATTAAAAAATCGCAAGGGATATTTATTTTTTTTGGATAATATCCAATCGTCTGCTGCATTAGAAAGAAAAAAATAATCTTTTTGTCGATTTAGTTGTTATGCACGTGACGATATATTTATTTAAAGTACCAGAAAAAGAAATCACGTGATCAGCATTTAATAAATTAAATTCTAAAAATTAATCTTTAAAAATTCACCAAAAATCAGAAAACCGAGGTAAAAGTTCGAAAAAGATTTCATTTTAAAGGAATTTTTACGATTTTTCTCGTGATATAAATTTTATAACCCTCAAATTATTATTTTAAATGCAAACTTAAAACAAGTTACAAAAACAGCTTAAAAATTGAATTTTAAAAAAATCTAAGAATAATTTTTCAAAAATCTTTCTTAGTGCACCTCTACACCATAAGAAGAATCGCCATGCAAAATTTCAGCCCTTTAGGTCCAGCGGTTTGGTCTGTGCGTTGTATGTCAGTGAGTCAGTCAGTCAGTTACGGAACTGTTTTATATATATAGATAATCAGACCTAAACGGACGGGAACATCAAATTGTCAAAACATAGTTAATGAAGTAAAATAAAAGAAGCTTTAAGTGTATGAAAAATTAATATACTTTGAGCGACAATAAAGAAATTGCATCCCGCTAATTTTGTATGATGTTGCGGGCTTTGTAGCCCATAACTATAATGTCTTGCCCATAACTATAAAGTCTCAGTAAATTAATCGTTACTTACTTTTCGAACAAATTTAATTGTGCATAGGATATGAAGGAAGCAACGTGGGCGCGGTGGCCCAGTTGGCAAGAGCAGCGAGCCAGAGATCTGAACGTCCCTAGTTCGATGTTCGTCGCTAGAAATCCACCGCCATGTTCACTAATGGTGGCCGGGGCACGTAAAATAGGTCGTGGCTACAATGTCCTCTAAGTTCTCAAATTTACCTCTGGAGGTGCAGGGTCAAGTGTTCTCGTCACTTGACTCGGGTCAAAATTATGGGACCGGTCATTTAGCCAAGTCGAACTCCGACACTTGTGTTGCTGTGCTAGTTCAAAACAGGAGCCACCCCTTTCAGCCCAATAGTCCATTAGAACCTGGTGAATGGAACCTCCAACCAGGGGGCATTAGCAACAACAGGAAGCAACGTTTATGTAAGGAGCTTCGCTTTAGTATAAACGAAAAAGAAAACCATTAGTATGTCTTATATTAAATGCAATAATCATGGTTCCTGCATAATGTATGTAAAACATTTATTTTGAGTTTTCGCATATTTTTAAACTTTAGTACTGTATTATCACGAATGTAAACAACGAATAAAAGTAATTTGCAATTTTTTTTGTATATAGGATAATAATCATCCACGAGGTGACGTTTAAGAATTTTTCGAGTGAATTGAAATCTGGTCGATACTAAAAATTAGTTTTAATACAGTGAAAGAATAATCGAAAAGAATAAATTTAGAATTTATTTCAATGAAAAATAAAAATACACAGTACGCTTCATACTGAGGCGAATTAAGAAGTTCACGATTCAAAATACAAATATTTGACGTTACATACTTGCAGGTAAAAGTAAAAACATAAATATGTTAAGTTAGCGGAAATAAGAATTTAATGCATTTTTTCGTAAAAATCAAATGTCCTAAGACGAACATTAAAAAAAGCCATGAGTGCCTGAAGTAGGGAAACAGGCTGCACAAACGTCGTATGTTTTCTCGCGGTTTCGATTAAAGTTGCTAGTATCCTTTAAAGTTTCTTCAACAGGTCTAAATAATATAAAGATGTTTTATGTCAAAAAATATTCAGTATGCTGATATATCGGCAGTATACCACGTAAAACTCCAATTTCAAAAATTTTACAACCATGTTTCATAAAAACTATGAATTGGGGCCTTCAACAAGTTTACTCCATACCATAGATAGCGAACCTATTACATGCGTGTCATAGAAAGTACACAAAAGATTTTTGCTTGCACTTGACAGTCGTTTTTGGACTAAGTTGAATTTGGCGGACCATGAACGCAAATAATAGATTTGCAATTCAGTTCTGCAGAGAAACAAAAACTTGTCGATTTTTAGAGAAGATCTGGAAATTATTGAAATTGAGTAGTTATCGGATCTAAGTAGAAAAGTGCCAAAAATGAACTAGTTCTTAAAATTGTAAAAACTGCCTACGGCTGCATCAAAAGCTTTTTTTTAAAGCATGCGCTTCTTTATCTTCGGAAATGAGCTTCCAAAAACATAATTTTAGAAAAAGGACTGATGTATTTGGCTTGGCTAGAGTTTTTTTCTAAGAGACTAAATAAGATATTGATATCAAATTTTGACAGATATTGATCAACAAATTACACTAATCGATAATTGAGATCAATTAAGTATTTTACACTTTATACAACTTCTGTTGTTATTTCATCCAAGCAAATTTTGTTCTCTTAATAGCAAAGTTAAAATTTGTTATAATTGATAATTTATGTAATTAATAGTATTGGAACTTTGCGATACATATTAATTTGTAGATTTTAAAAAGTTTTTGGGCATGTGCACGAGAAAATGATTGCCATCACTACTCTAATGTCAACCATTCCCCCCCAAATGTAAATTCTTCAGATCAACGAAGAAAACTGTATTATTTGCTCACGAAATTAAATTTTTTACGATTTCTTTATATTTAAAGTTTACTTAAACTTTAAAGATTATCCTATCTTTTGTTTCTATTTTCTTAATGCAAAACTCATTTGGCATTTCTTTTGTTTCAGACATTTCAAACTACGCATCCGTAAAATATCGTGTGATGTTTCTATTCACTATAAATGATGTTGGTCCCATCTGAAAAGAATTCACTGAAGGTCACGGTATTAACCAGAAATCCCAGCAGAATGCTGATCAAGGACACTACGTGGATGTTTCCTTGAAGAGACCAAAGGTTACACGAGGAAGTTATATTACAATTACGGTATTTTTTCTTCAACAGATGAAGAGAACACAACAAGCAATCAACATACAACTTTGCTAGTAACGGAAATTTGAAACGTGGAACATCAGTATATGAAGGTCGCTTTCATATTAATTTGGTCATAATGGCAAGACCTGTGAATTTTAAGTTTATCATTATGTTCATATTAAGTTCACTGAAAATTTTCTATTTAAAAAAATGGAAAATACTCCAATATATCTGCTGTAATTAATTACACATATGTAATAAATTAAAAGTTGGTGATAAATTGTAATTTAAAGTTCATTCTTGAGAGGGAATTCTTTCACGTACCATAGATGAACTAGATTTAAGAGATATGCTAATGTAAATATGTTTCCTAATATAAATATCTATAGATAAAAATAATATCTATACACATAAAAATATATTAAACAACTTGAAAAAATTTTTTGAAGCATTTTAAATTCTAAAATTAAAGCATATTTAGTTTTTGATGTATCTGCTGAACTTACAGCTCAATTAAAAGAATATTTTATTACTTTTGAGCACTTAAAGATTTTCAAAATAATTTGCCTTTAAGATTCATGAAAATTATGGTTACGAAATTTTCAGTCACTTTAGAGGGAAAAAAAATCCTTTTATTGAAAATAATTTTTGCTCGGGAGAAAATATTTGCAGGGATATTTTCTCGAAATACGTAATCCTCACGACAGTTTGATGAAAATAGAAAAAAAAATGCTGTACCAATCTCATATGTTACAAGGAATAATAGACAAACCCTTTTTAAAATAGATAATCGTGAAAAATTCCTTTTCGAGATAGCCGGATGGCTAGGGCGCTGGCATTAGGGATGCGACATCGATAACAAAACATCGATATTCAATATTAAAACATCGATGCTAATAAAACATCGCCCCAAAACCATCGATGTTTTTAAACATCGATGTTTTAGAACATCCATTTTTTAAAACTGGTTTAGTAACCTTTAACATTAATGTTACTTCGGTTAGTCATGGGGGGGGGGGAGGGGTGATTTAATTTTACTTTCTGATTGGGCTGACACAAATGACAAAAACTTGGTTGCTTTTGCCTTGGGCTACATTGATGACTCAAAATTCTCGTTGTAAATATCACCATGTTTTGCCTTCAAATGTCCAGATAAATTCGTGGTATTGCCAGAAGTTTTGAGGGACTTAAGGCAAATATTGCATCTTGCCAATTTGTCAGAGGTTTTGCAAAAATATTTCCAAACGGTACTTTTGGGAGGCATCTTGCTAATAATATTATCGTCAACTTATATAAAACAGAACAAAACAAAAACTTAAATGGCTGCTCTCGTGTATATACTATTTATAAAATAAAACCCCATGGAAGGTTCTGGAGTGTCAGGAACATTCCAAGCGCTCTGATTGGTTCATTGGTTGTTGATTGCCGAATTTTGTATTCGTCCTTTTCAGAATTCAAACTTACATTTACTGAGTGTGAAAATTATGCTACGTGGTAAATTTTTTTATTATGGTACTTTTTCATTAAAAAAATCGAGACAACGTAAAACATCGAGCAAAAAACATCGATGTTAAAAAACATCGGCTTCATTAAATCGATGTTTAAAACATCGATGTCTTTATCAAAACATCGATGTTTTGAAAACATCGACATCAATGTCGTATCCCTAGCTGGCATTCGGTACCAGAGTCCATGGATTCGAGACTCACTGTTGGCATGGACGTTTATAGCCGTTCGGAATCGGCTTTAACCAGTAGGTCCCGGTCGAAATAACCCTCGTGTAGCAAAAAATAACCGTAGTGCTCCAAACCAAATCTTTTCGAGATAAATAGACCTAAAGTCGATGTAGGGTTGGGTACTACAGTGCGTTTTAGCCCAAGAATATAAAAACGCGCTTTTTTTTAAAATTGTGACTTGAACGCCTTGATTCATTAAGCAGTTCGAATTACTTTTAAAGTAATTGGCTCATTGAGGATATTTACATAAATTTAATAAATATACCACTTTAAAGAGAGTACACAATATCCTGAAATATCCTAGGATTTCAACGTTTGCAACGACTGTAAAACTTTCCCATTTCATCTCTTGGATTTAGAAGTAGAAAGTATAATTCATTGAGTTATATGTTGAGTTATAACAAAACTAGATAGGTTTCTGAATAGATCCATAAACAAAATGCAGAACATGATAATGCAACGTACAATTTTATTTTACTAAAGAAAGTAAAACAAAACTGTCAGCGATTGACTTTAAAGGATACTTATTATATTAAGTAAAATTTAAACTTTAGACAAAAATTTTCGTGCCTATAAGAGACCAGTATATGGTTCACAATTGTAGTCAACTGAAGTGTAATTACCCACTATTCCGAGCAGATTAAAAGGAAAACTTAAAACTTTAGACAAAAATTCACATAAATATAAATATTTAAATTTTTTCTGAAAATGTTTTTTATGAAAAATAATAGCTAAAATTTGAATTTAAATTTCTTGACTAAATGCTTTGATTACTTTCTGATCTTAACCAGAAAAAAACTGAAAACTTGAATTTGAAAGAAAATAACAAACTTTAAAATAATTTCTGTTTTTTTAATATTACATCTAACTCAACGTAGACAGTATCAGCTGTGTTATTGATATGAATCGTTGTTTCGAATTCAGTATTTACTTTTTTGGCTGCTCAGATGCTGTAAAAGTAAGTTTTAATATACATAAGAAGAATGAAAATTTATTAAGAACTTAGACCTAAACTTAATTTAAAAAAATTAAAACCACTGCATGGGTACGATCGACCTGTTTGCTTACCATAATATAAGAGCATTCGATGTATAGACAGAACTCATAGCTGCCAAGGAAGAAAAAAAATAGCGTGATAATATTTGAAACTTCCTCTAACCGAATGAATTTGATTCATGTTTTGTCAATTGGAGCGAGAAATTTCCCTGCACCAACCTTTATCCAATGTTGTAGAAAAAAATGTTAAAAATAGAACAAATATTTTGTTAAAATCGCTTTTACATTGTGCTTGCTTCGAATAACGGTTGAAAAGGCAAAACATCATGCAAAGAATCAGCGAGTGCAAAGCGCTCGTAATGCTTTTATTTTTTTTGGCACAAAAACTCCCGCAACTTAAGGAAAAAATAGCTGTTTTCAAGAAGGTATTTCTACAGTAAAGATTCAGAGGATATTCTTCTACCTATGTTTTTCTCCCATTAAATTTAATCTAAATTTTACCATTAGAAATGAGCTATTTCAATGCTCTTTAGATAATTTATTACCGTAGATGAACCTAGAAAAAAACAATACCTACTTTCATAAAGCCTACCTTATAACATGACCCTCTTAAGGCTGCTATGTACTAAGAAAAAAATCGTATTTCCCTTTTCCTCTTCTTGCAGACTCTTGTGGTGGGAGGAGTCCAGTTGACAGTTCGAGAATTCAATCCCCCTTAGGATTGACATTTTGAGGGACTGTAATGGCCCTCTCTCTATAGGGGGGTTAAGCGCTGCCACCAAATTTTTTATTTAAAATATATTTTTGTCAACTATTTACAGGTACATAAATGCTGATAATGAAATAAAATTGGTATTGTTAGATAGCCTGAACTTTTCTGCAAAGCGCTATAGGATTCATTTTATAAATTTCGTCCGCCGAAGGAATTTATGAGCGTTTAAAACACACTATACCAGATTTTTCCTCGAATAATTTAAATTTTTAAATATTAATTGCATTGTTTAAAAAAAAAACGAAAAATGTACACAAATGTAAAATTTCTTTCTCTATGACGGAGTACAATTTTTTAAAAAAAATCTTTGAATCCAAGTCGGCAATCCGTGGACAAATTTTCTCCGTAGGTAAACATTGAGGTGAGCGAATCCAATGGGGTTAGTACATAGCAGTCTTAACTTTCATCATTACAGTGATGATTTCATGAAAATATGCTTAGAGTTCCAATGCTAAAATTGTACAAAACATTTCGGCTCTGGTCCCATTTTTTTTCAATTTAAAAATTAAATTACGAAACTGTTATTATAACTTCAATTACCTACCTGTTTAAATTTAGAAGATCTAAGTTAAGTTATACAGTTTTCGGGCTCTAAGTCACAAAAATACGGAAAAAGGGCAAATATTTCCGTTCCAATTTTTTTGCGTAATATTTCCAAGTTATTTTATATGCTAGAACTCTAGAGAACTAAGCTTTAAGCCCCAAATGTTGAAATAGAATGTTTATTATTTTGTGCCACCATTCTATTAATATAATTAAATAATTAAAGAGAAAAAGAACGTAAAGAATTAGTTCCCAGTTAAAGAATTCGGAATGTTCGTTTTGAGCACGATTTACATATAGACTTAAGTCTCCTATAACGCGATTAATTCGTACCGCGTTATATGGAAACCGTGCTATTAGAAACATATAAATAAGACAAATCAGATTAATTTATACTTTATATGGAAACCGCATTGTTATTAGAAACACAGAAATAAGACAAATGAGATTAATTTATACCTCTTTATATGGAAACCACGTTATTAGAAACATAGAAATAAGACAAATCAGATTAATTTATACCTCTTTATATGGAAACCGCGTTATAGGAAACTCAGAATTGATACAAATTAAATGAATTCGTACCGCGTTATATTGAATCTCGGAAATCAGACTGAAATCAGACACATAACTAATAATGTGACTCATAAAGCAGACTAAATCTTAGAATAAATGAAAAGAGAGTAATGCTTTATTGTTTGCTCCCTATTGGAAATTCCCTGATAACTGGAATTGATAAACAGGGGAATACCCCATATATATCAACTACAAAAATTTAACACATCAAATAAGTACTGCAAACATAAATTTTTCAATCCATTTGAGTTGTTGGAATGTTCTTGTACGAAAAACGCGTTATAAGGAGACCGCGTTATAGGAGAGCTTTCGCAATTTTCGCTCCGCGTTATATTGAAATCACGCTATAAAAACACCGCGCTATAGGAGACTTGACTGTACTAATCTATATATATAAAACAGTTCCGTAACTGACTCATTCATTCACTGACTGACTGACTGACTGACATACAACGCACAGACCAAACCGCTGGACCTAAAGGGCTGAAATTTTGCATGGCGATTCTTCTAATAGTGTAGGGGTGCACTAAGAAAGATTTTTCAAAAATTCTTCTTAGATTTTTTTTATTATTAAACTTTTTAAACTTTTCTTTACGTTTGCATTTAAAATAATACATTGAGGGTTATAAAATTTATATCACGAGAAAGATCATAAAAATTCGAATTTTTCGAATTTTTACCTCCATTTTCTGATTTTTGGTGAATTTTTAAAGATTAATTTTTAGAATTTAATTTATTAAATGCTGATCACGTGATTTCTTTTTCTGGTACTTTCAATAAATTTATCGTCACGTGCGTAACAACTAAATAGACAAAAAAAATATTTTTTTCTCTTTCTAATGCAGCAGACGATTGGATAGTATCCAAAAAAATGCATATCCCTTACGATTTTTTTATAAATATATATATAGATAGATATATATTTTACATGAATTGTATACATTGATCATCGCATTTATTATAAATATATATATTTATTTTTTGTCATAAATTGCATACGTTGACCGTTGTATTTAATTTGAATGGACTCCGTACCGAAGCGCGGGTTTTCAGCTAGTTTTAAATATATGCAGTCATCAAAAAGGCAGGTTTGTTCAATTTGGCGAAAGAATTTCTAAATATTAGCTTACAGATTACAACTTAGGGTAGACTTCCCCGCCTTTTTTTTTCTCCTTGCTAGAGCCTCATCGATATGCTACGGTTACCATCCTTTGTTTTTATGATATAATCCCGAGGGAAAAAATGCTGCGACATAAGTTGCTCAGTAAAATGAAATGAGATTATTTATATAGCTAATAAAAAATATGCACATGGAATGAGATAGTTTTGTTTGACAATAGTAATATATATATATATATATATATATATATATATATATATATATATAATATATATATATAATATATATATATAAATATATATATATATATATATATATATATATATATATATATATATATATATAATATAAATAAATAAATAAATATATATATATATATTTTATTTTTTAACACCATTTGTATACATTGATCGTTGTATTTAATTTGAATGTGCTCCGTAGCGAAGTGCAGGTTTTCAGCTAGTACTGCATATTGACCGAGACAACTGGCTTTAAAAAAAACAGATTTTACACACTTCATTTTGCTGAATAAACTCTTTGCCTATAAATCACGTGGTCACATAACATCAGTACGCTCCTTTCATGATAAGAGATATTCTAAGGCTATATTTGTTTTATACGTAAAAAATATCGTAACAGACATCGTAAAGAATAATTGGTTATAAAAAAAGAAGTGGAGATACCTGATGTGGCGTGTAAAAATGATAACAGCTATTGAAAGGGGCATACTTATGATAAATCATTTTTATTTTTCTAAATTCTGTAAATGTAGGTATTTCGCAGTATAATGAGCCAGTATCTTTCTTCGAAATTTTATCGTTATCTTGGGATTCAACAGAATCAACAAAGGACAATCTAAGAACATCTATACCTCACTATACGGCTGCTTTTTGTACGGAATTTCCCTATAACGGCCTTTTTAAATTATGGCACTTTTTCTATTTACGGCCCACAATGTTTCTTTATACGGCATTAACGGCGGAAAGTGACGATGGCAGCTTATTATAGCTTAGTGATTCTTCATGTTAATGTTCGTCATCACATTAAAACAGTTTTTAAACATTTTATTTTATGGTTTTTATTATATGTATACATATGTGCATATGATTTCTTTTGTTTTTTGTTTATATGTTTATTTTTTGAATTTCTGTTTATTATTATTTAAACATTTTTGTGGGAAATAAACAGAATAAAATGCTTTATGAACTAAATACTACATTATTTATAAAAAATTGGAAAAGATCCAATTAAATCTGTATGGGTTTGTATCAAAATAATTGATTCGTTATACGGCTTTTCGCTTTACGGCCAACTTTTCCTGAATATATCTAGGCCGTAAAGCGATGTATGGGTGTATGTTGTTATATAAAGATTACTATAATTCAGATTATTTTAAGTCATAGATACCTTATTAGCATATTATTTTGCACATTATTTTAGCATGTGGATTTAAGAAATTTAACGTCATACTGACAAGATAAGCTTGTAACTTTTCTTGATTACTATGTGCTCGTCATTTGAGTCCTAGGGGTTTAAATATCTATAACTTAGCTTCTATGCTATGTAGACATAATTTTCCGTAATACTACTACGATTAATTTACTTGTGAATACCGCTCAAAGTAAATGTTCTGATGAATACATTGTTAAGTAGACTTAGTTTATTTAGACTATTTTAGTACATATATACTATTAATTTATCATTATCATTAATAATCCAGATGGTAATGTATACTTTAATGCAAGGTTACAAGACATATTATTTGAGCGTAAGTAAATAAAGTATCTATGAATTAGCTGCTTCTACGTTATATAGACTTTTTTTTTCATGATATTGGGATTTATTTGCATGTAAATGTCGTTCAAAGTCAATGTTTTGCAGAATATTTCATTAATGATGCTTTATTATATGGAGATTTCACTGTGATTCCCATTATATTAACATTTGGCTATCATTAATTTAATGTAAGTGTTTGAAATCACTGGGTAACAGTACACTCTGACGTTAAGTTAATGTAAACACGTCATTTGCGTCTAAGGGTCAAAGTATCACTCACTTAATCCCGACAGCAGATGTGGGAATTAATTTGCATATAATAGTCATTCAGAATAAAAACAGGAAATGTCATCAAAGATATGTTCATTATATGGAACCTCTACTGCAATTAATATTATTTTAATGTTTTGATACAATTAATTTAACGTTATACTAATGCATTCAGATGGTAATTATATTCTTTGATGTTTGTCTAATCTCCTTATTTGAATCCAAGAGGTAAAGTAACTGTGACCAGTTTCTTTATAAGGCAGAAGCAAATTTCAAACATAATTAGAAAGTCTTCAACGTCAATTTAGAAAACTGACATGAAATGATGAATCCGAACACCTTTACTGCACCAAAATTAGTTTTTATCTCAAATTACTGTGTACTAATCCTATTGGATTCGTTCACCTCCTTGTTAACCTATGGAGAAAATGTGACCAAGGATTGCCGACTTGCATTTAAAGATTTTATATTTAATTGTACACCGAAATAGAGAAATAAATTTTACATCTTGGGACATTTTTCGTTTTAAAAAAATGCAAATAATATTTTAAAGTTTAAATTATTCGGGGAAAAAAAATCTGGTATAGTGTGTTTTAAACGTCATAAATTCCTTTGGTAGACGAAATTTATAAAATTAATTCTGTTGCAAGGTGCAGAAAACATCAGGCTGTCTTAAAATATTATTTTTATTGGATTATCAGTATTTATGTAGCTGCAAATAGTAGACACGTTTTCTCCACAGGTTAACATGGAGGTGAGTGAATCCAATAGGGTTAGTACACACCAGTCTTAACCCCCCTCCCCCCCCCCAATGGAAATAGGATATTAAATCGAAAAATAATCGGGAAATATGGTAATTAATAGGGTATGGAAATAGGGTATTTTATCTTGACACACACACACACACAGATGAAAATTGAAATAATTTAAATCAAATATTACTCTACAGGAAAATCACAAATTTTGAGTTTCAGTTACACGCTTTGTTTGATGCACGGAAGTACAGCAGAAATTTTAAAAAACAGGAAACCTCTACGCATATTCAAGTTAATTTCATACGAAGAGGCATCAAGCAAAAGCATCAAGGACGAAACCTTGAAGAAAAGAATGTGTTTGTTAGATTAATGCCATAAAGTTCTGAATTAATGACGCATTTTCTAGGTATTGCATAATGGTCAAGGGGAGGAGGTCTCCATTTCCAATTCACGTTATGTAAGTTTATGCACCGCGATAGTTTACAAAGGTACGGAGAGGCTAGACTTTCAAGGAGGTCAAAATAGGATATTTTAAACGCCAGTCATTTCTATGTCATTTGAACTTACGTTACATGAACTTGTAACTGCGTTTTTTTATTAAAGCATTTTGTTGTGTCACGTAAATACAATTACTGAATACGTGATGGCAAGTAAAATGGATTACGGAAATAGATAAAGAAATACATTGAAGTCTCAATTTATCTTAGAATCCGCCCACCACTTTAAGAACTTAATCATAGAGAGAAATCTTAAAATCGTGAAAAATAAATTTACTTTAGTTCCAAAAACATATAAAGCTAGAGATAACGTAAATTTGTGTTTGTAACGTAATAAACTTCAAAAGTTCAGTTAAATTCATAAAGCATGGATAAAAATCAGAATATGCCTAACGATAACATACGATACGATGCGAAATCAATAAAATAAAAATCATAATGTGGATAAAACGCAATATAATAAGAAACATATTATTCGTTTCTTAGAATTGTGAAATAAATAAATAAAAATAGTTTAAAAATAATTACAAGATAAAAAGAACTTTTTATATACCATGTTTTTAATTTTTCTGTTGAATCATATAAACTTGATAATTCTATGTATTAATAAATACCTTTTAAAAAAATTTTTGATGAATTATCCCATCAACTTGAAAGAAAATAAAGTTAATTGGAAGTCAACTTGCGTTTAACTTTTCGTTCCCGTCCCGGCCGATAGATGGCTGTACCAGTCTACGAAACAAAATTAACTGAAAGTTAATTCAATGCTGCTTAAAGATGGCTAAAAGTATCAAAAGAATGCATTGTCATCGTGTTCTGGGCTATTCTAAAAGTTCCAAATGTCTAGATAGTCGGGAAATTAGTTAGAAATCGATTGCAATATTTGAACTGGACAAACACACAATCACATAAACAAACAAGAAAGCGAGTTAATTAAGCATGTAAATTAACTACTAGATGAAAACAAAAACATGCAATTATGAAAGTATTTTTAGAAAAACTGTTAAGAATGTATAAATATTTAATTAAGGTGTAAAAACATTATATGGTTTGAGAGAAACTAAACTTATGTTTGTAGTGTAAGTCCAAAAGTTCAATAAAATTCATATCGAGTAACTGTTGAATAGTTTTTAACAAAAGATTGAAAACTGATAGGTTACTTATGTGAGCGTTATGTAATTGGTAATCTAATAAAATACACCCCAAAATCACAGAAAAGGGAGATATAATTCACGAAAAATTACAGAACTAGCAGAAACATTCAATGATCAAAGCTATTTCCAAAAATAGGAAACAAGGTAAAACTGAAAGATTAATATGCTTGCAGCATTCCATATTCATTCTAAATTGTAAAAAAATCCTGTCATACAGCTCTGTAAGCGTGTGTAAAAAAATCACTCATGTATAAAAACCAGAACAATTTATCTGCATCCCTGTCGAATTACATCGAATACTTTCAACAATTCTTATCATGATACAGGTTGAAACTCCTTGTTTAACAGAATAAATTTTTCGAAGTATGGGAATTAATTACTTCTAAAAGTCGATCAAAGGGAGGATACGGAAAAATAAAAGTATATAGTACCCTTTTTGGTGCTTTTCCGTTATAAGAACTACACTTGGCGCATTTTTAATCTTGGCGACTCACAGATACAACACATCGTATTGGCGATTGAAATAACTCAAAATAACTCCGAATGTTACTCAAACATTGCCTGCTCAACTTTAGGCAAATTCCATATTTTAAAATCCATTACGTAAAAATACGGTCTGATTTCCTGACGGATTCAAAATTCTTTACAAACTAAAGTAGGCGTATTTAATTACGGCATTTCATGAAGTCTGTTTATCTCCACGACCACGATAATAATCGTCCTCATATCGTCTCGTGATCCTTGAATCTCACGATTTGTATATTTTAATACTGTAATTTGACAATTATTAGTGTGATTATATCGCGTTACTTTTCTCTCGTTGCGGCGAATTTTGAAAATTCGCCAAATTGGTGTCAAAACGATTGTAGTGTTTATAACGGAAAAGTACCTACTTTTTTTGTGCACGTCAATTATACAATTTTTTTACATTTCATTATATTTATTTTATTTTGTATAATTTGTTCCTTGGAATAAAATTTTAAATAAAAGTTCATAAAATTCCTGTTGTAAATGTGTAGACGTCAAAAGAGTATTAAAATTTGCAGAACTAATAAAATTATCTACTTTTGAACTAGTAATCTTCATAGTTGCTCACCAGCATTTGCTGTAAGACAAAAATGGTTAGGTTTAATTCTACAACTCTCTTACAACTTTGTCAGTAACTTTTCCTTGATGCCATATACAAGGTCTCCAGCACAGTATTTCTTTTACATTCCCTAAACAGAATAGACAGTTACCCCTTTAAAGTAATAAATCTATATCAATAGGTTGGTTGGTTATCTAAGTGCGATACGGTCAAATTTTGCAACACAATGGAACGTACGAACAGGAAATATACGAACAGGAATATACGAACGGGAGTTTTCTAGTTCATCTGCACACAAAAATATAAACGGGAACTTTAATGTTTTTGGGAAATTTCAACCTGTTCCATACTTTTTCTTCTACACCTTGCATGTAGAGCTGGATATTAAGCATAGGCATATTGTAGTGTAATGTTTGAAAACGAGCGCTTGTTAAAGCGAAAACGTTGTACCCCGTGATTTCCTCCGTCCACTACCAATCAGAGGATTGACTTTGAACCCAAGTGGGTGGAGGGGATCGTCGGGCTGTGAGTTAGAAAGAGACAGAAGGGTCGCGTTTATTGTAGGAATCAGAGGTCTGGAGAGATACATGCAGGCTCGTCTCACCTCTGGTTAGTAATTATTCGTTAATTAGAATAGGGACAGAGAGAACGTCTCTGAGAGTACTTTCAGGAGGCCTGGCAAGATATAGCAGGCTCGTCTCGCCTCCAATTTATTAACTAATCTGTAAGCAGATTGGAGTGTAGGACAGCCGAGGTCTGGTAAGACGTTGTAGGCTTGCCCACCTCGTGCTCAGAGTTTTTTTGTAATTGTTATATTAATGTTCAACTGTAAATAAATTTATGTTCGTGTCGTTAAGAGAGACTCGTTATTGCACTACCTCATTTGTCCCTATGCCATAGAAAAGAACCTAGGTGAAGTGTGAGAACACGACACATATTAAGAATGCACCTAAGATTTCTAAGGAATATCTCCGACGTTTTAATCTTCTTTTACGTCTCCGAATTAAGAACAGTGTTATATTCATTCAGTAGGTGATATGATGGCAATTGTCCATCGCGTATTCATACAAATAAAAACGATTATCGATCTCTGTGTTCCTATCAGTACTGAAATAGTTGCTCTAAGAGAATTAAGTAAATTATCTGAAAAAGTATAGAAATGAAGTATCAATATGTGAAATTTTAAATCAACTTTAGCGCAACTACTTCGTGGCAAGACACGGATTCTAAAAGGAAATACTACACACATTTTTATAATTCATCAGCTTAGGGCGAAACAAGAACCACATAGACTGTGTTTATAACTAAAAATAAATAATCCAACAGAGCTAGATAATCATAGGAAGAAGACACGGACAACTTGCCCTTAGTGCAAGTTGTCCGTGTCTTTTCATTTTCTTTTGTCTATCTGTTTCAGTGGGGATCTCGGGCCCTTGGGATGTCTTTTGGTTATACCTGCATCCTTAATCAGGAAGTTCCGATTGAGCTAACTGATTTCGTTAGGCTCCCTGATGACGAGACCAGTCAGTTACCTAGTTTTCTGGTTTAGTTCCGGCACTACTTCAGAATCTTTCCTTTGGTGTGTGGAGCCCTAAGTGCTTGTTTTCTGTTTGTTTTTTGTCTACTTTCTTCTTATAATTATCTAGCTCTGTTGGATTATTTATTTTTATTTATATTTGTCCATTTTCAATATGTGGATTTGCTGCAACTGTGCAATCTTTTATTGAAAAGTTATAAGTTTTCAACGCTAGGGTAGGTTTTAAGTTAATTTGTTTGGCAGTCTATGCCCGCATTTTAATTTTTTTTATGTTGAATTGTTTATATTATCATAGACTGTGTTTACTAACATGTTTACATTTACATTATACGGTGTGCAATGAATTTATGACTAAAGTTCAGTGCGTACTTTTCCTTTTATAATCCATCACATTGATTACCTCAATGTTGAAGGCAAAATATTTTATAATTTTTTTCGTGTAACTAGTTTTAAAATTGCTAATAGTTAAGGGTTTTATAAAGATAGGAACTTTAATTTAGCGGCAGAGAGTAAAGCACTCAGCTGCTACGATGAAAAATTCTGATAAAGTTTTTAATGCAAAAGAGTGTTTGACATTTTCGTGCAAGCTGATAACCAGAAAATGTTTCTAGACGGAATAAAAAGGGACTCTAAATTTGGCCGCTCTTTAGGTCACTTAAATATTTGGTAAAGCATGAAGTTCATAAATGTGGATAATTCGTTTAACGATTGGACGGAACTGCGCGTATATTAGCATTTTTCTTTTTAAATTTATACTATGTTTCGATTTTTTTAAATTTTACTGTTTTGTTGTTGTTTCTAATGCCCTTGGCTGGAAGTATTCCAGACCAGGTCCATATAGGCAAGCGGGATAAGGGGTGCGGTTCCTATTTATAACAGCACCTCAAGGGTTGGAGTCAGATTGAGCCAGGTGCCACCTCAGTTTTGACCGAGCAGCCTTGGTGGGGGGGGGGGGGGGAGGGGACATCTGGTGGGATCGTACCCTCTCTGACCTCATAGAAGGAATTTCCGTTCCCCATATAGAACTTGCCCATATCCGACCTAGACACGGAGGTATTTAATGCCGCTTGTTGGGATTCAATCCGTGCGCAATCAGCACCGAAAGCCGACGCGCGACCACTAGGCTACCTTGAGTCCTTTTAAGGCTTATAGCTCGTTATAACCCATCGATAGAACTAGCTAAATGTTTTTAAAACTATAGCATAAAGACCTACTTTTAGCATACTTCACATGGAGAGATTGATAGAAATTTCAATTTCAGTATTTGACAGTCATGCTGTAATTTTATCACATAAAAGTTTTTAAAATTGTAGATGATAATGTTCTTAAATGTACGGAAAGTTAGAACTGGTAATGTTATATGTCGGAAATATTTCTTTAGAGCAACGAGTAAAAACGACTTGATTTCCTTTAAAACACTTTAATGGACAAACGCACCACAACACCATACAGCAACTGACATTCTGAAGAGCGAACTAAAAACTAAAAGTTACAGTTAGATTATCTGTTTTCGGCGCGCGTTACGAGCGCCGTCTAGTGAGGAGGTAGGATGACGCAACAGGTAATTAACGTGGTATAATTAATATATACATAAATCTTGATATAAACCTATTCGTATTGGTAATCTATATATATAAAACAGTTCCGTAACTGACTGACTCACTGACTCACTGACATACAACGCACAGACCAAACCGCTGGACCTAAAGGGCTGAAATTTTGCATGGCGATTCTTCTTATAGTGTAGGGGTGCACTAAGAAAGATTTTTGAAAAATTCTTCTTAGATTTTTTAAAATTAAATTTTTAAGCTGTTTTAGTAACTTTTTTTAAGTTTGCATTTAAAATAATAATTTGAGGATTATAAAATTTATATCAGGAAAAAGATCATAAAACGTCCTTTAAAATGAGATCTTTTTCGAATCTTTACCTCAATTTTCTGATTTTTGGTGAATTTTTAAAGATTAATTTTTAGAATTTAATTTATTAAATGCTGATCACGTGATTTCTTTTTCTGGTACTTTAAATTAATTTATCATCACGTGCATAACAACGAAATAGACAAAAAAATATTTTTTCTTGCCAATGTGGCAGACGATTGTACATTATCCAAAAAAATATTAAAATATAATAAAAGATATGTTCCTCAAACTGTTCTATATTAACTGTACTATATTCTTTAGTTTGTTATATTAGATTTAATTTGAATATTTTCTTCTACATTATTTTGTCTATAAAAACATCCGCTACGATTTTTTTATAAATATTTTATTTTATTTTTTTTAAACACCAATTGCATACATTGATCGTTGTACTTAATTTGAATGTATTTCGTAGCGAAGTACGGGTATTCACCTAGTCTCGTTATAAAATAAATCGTATTTTATTCGCATACGAAATTTTCGCACTTGCCACCAAGTATTTTCTTAAAGCTCTTTAAAGTTTTCTATGCAGTGTACCTGGTAGAGAACCCTTTAAATAATGCATTTCAGCTGAAATAAAAATGACTAAAGATAAATTTTGTTTTATTGTACTTAGCGCACATATCTGTAGATAATATAAATGCCTGTTACACAATTTCTATAAAAGCTGGAAAATTCCAGATTTTGTAAAAAGAGAGTGCTAGTAACTGCATTTATGTACAGTGGGACTGTATGAATATTAAATTCACAAAATTTAACTGCTTGTTTGAGATTAAGTAAGGTTGATATTAGTGTTTATAATGTTATATTCAAAAATACAATTTTAGGACTATCCACCCATAATAATCGGAATTAAGATAGCGCGGACATAAAAGTCAATTGAGAGAGAAGTTTTAAATGCTATCTTATCTAGATTTCATTACTACTTAACACTGCAGATCAATTTGGCATCATATTTGCTTACATTTATGATGACGTCATTACCCAGTATGCATCTGATAACAAACTGTCACAACATTTCGAAATGACTTTAAAAAGAGAGCTTATTTATTCTTAAAAGTATATAATTTTGTCTGCTAAATAAATTCTCTTAAAAATTGCACACACATTTTTTTGGAAAGGGAAAACTGAACAATATTAAATGTCCTTTACAAAGTAGAGGATCTTATACTTTGATGTTCAATACTTAACATTAACAGTACATATTTATTATGAATGAATCTATTATGACTGAAAATAAAAATCCGATTTAACCCTTCAGCGAGCGCGCCCGTGTATAAAGTGCAACATTTTCGTAATTTTGAATGCTTTGTTTTTACAAGTAAGGGTTGAATGTTCTAAGCAGTTTCTATTTATAGCTACACCCTTTCTATAATGTAGGTCTGATTTTCTGACCCTTGTATTCCTTTCCATTCATTGTTGGTAGTGATTTAACCGTGTTAAACCGGCAATTTTACTGGATTGCAATACGACAAAATTATGAGTTGATGTAGTAAATTAAATGTGCAGCTATTACACGGTATCCCGCATATCACGAAGATGGACAAAATCATTGTTTTTTAGGTTTTTGGACATAATATTCGCAAGTTGTCCTTAGATGCATTAAACCTGACAGTTTTGAAATTAGGCGATTGTATCTGCATTCTTTGGCCATTAATTTTAAATATATCTCAATATTATCAACATTTTATATCTTGTCATAAAACGCAGAATTAATATTTTCAATTTGAAAAAAGAAAGTTTATTACAAGAGGAATAATCAAGGTTGAAAGAGACGTTGAACTTTATGCAGCGCTCGCCTGCAGGTGTTCCAAAAATTGGCGAGCCCGCTGAAGGGTTCAATATAACTGCTTACTGAATATAAAACAATATTAATTTTATACAAAGTGGTATGTATGTTTTCTCTGTAAACTCGAGTCGTGGCTTTTTCGCACGCTATAAGGATCACTTCACAGGAACAAAAAAATTTTCAAAGAAAACATACATTGACATCTAAAGCATCAGAAGATTCAATTGAAGTAAAATTTCAAACTCAACGTTTCATGGAAGAAATAAAAACCTTATCAGTTCATTCAAAATTATGTACAAATGAAATTCATTAAAAGTAACTTTAATTTACTATTAATTAATAAAAATTACTATTAATTAATAACTACTATTAATTACTATTAATTAATAATTACTATTAATTAATAAAAATGTATTGACTCCAACGTTTAACAACGTATACAACGTTGTAACAACGTTTGTATTGACTCCTTTAAAAGTTAAGTTACCAGAAATTCCAACATTTTGTTAAAATTTTTGCATCGATAATGTCTAGAAGATAAAACGCAAAAGTGTTTTTAGTGGATCCATCCAAAATCTAAAGATTTGAATATTGAATCGTGAGAACCATAAAGATCGTATGAAGCAAATAGCGTATGGAGTATTTAAACAGGCAAAATACGAAAAAAATTAACTGTTCGTAGAATAAATGGTTTATAACATTTTCTCAAATAATGAATTATGGTAAAATAGATCAGTAGATTAAACAGAATACTTTATTATAATGTTTTCCGGCTCTAGAATATTTATTTAAACATCACGGAAATTTTTCCATTTTTCCATCGACTATATTATCAACTTTATTATCTTGAGAGAGGTTAGGCGACTCTAAGCATCGTGAATAGAAAATAATGTATTTTTCGACGCATTTACTTATCGTATAAATTTTATGAAATATTATCAAACTTCTATTTATGTTTTTAAAATATATTTATGTAAAAATTTAGGTTATATTTAGCTCATCATAAAAGTTTTCTTTACTAGTAATTTACCACCGTGGGCAGTTTGGTGACATATTTGAAACGATTAGTTGACGTTTTCGACAGTGCTTGGGTTATCTTAGCTACTCAAGAGTTTAAGGCTGCTATGTACTAAGAAAAAAAATCGTATTTCCCTTTTCCTCTTCTTACGGACTCTTGTGGTGGGAGGAGTCCAGTTGACAGTTCGAGAATTCCACCCCCCCCCCCTAGGATTGACATTTTGAGGGATTGTAATGGCTCTCTTTATATAGAGGGGAAAAGCACTCTTCCCAAATTTTTTATTTAAAATATTTTTGTCAACTATTTACAGGTACATAAATGCTGATAATCCAATAAAATTGGTATTGTCAATTAGACTGATATTTTCTGCAAAGCGCTACAGGTTTCATTTTATAAATTTCGTCCACCGAAGGAATTTAAGAGCGTTTAAAACACACTATACCAGATTTTTACCCGAATAATTTAAATTTTAAAATATTAATTGCATTTTTTTAAAAAAACGAAAAAGGTACACAAATGTAAAATTTCTTTCTCTATGACGGAGTACATTAAAAAAAAAATCTTTGAATCCAAGTCGGCAATCCGTGGACAAATTTTCTCCATAGATCAACATTGAGGTGAGCGAATCCAATGGGCTTAGTGCCCAGCAGTCTTAAGCTGACCGTAACCAGCAAACATTTGAAAAGGATCTACATTTTAATGAAACCCATGGAGAGATTAGAATAAGGAAAAACCTTACCTTTGGTTCATTAACGTAATAGATAGCTCTTCGCGGCCAAAATCTACAAGCTTTGTGAGTACACATAGACGGTACACTCTTCGATTTCTTCTTGAGTTGAAGTAATTTAGCCGGTAAAGCCATTTGCACAGACGTGGTACAACGTCTCAAATATTTATTGATGAGAAAGCAGTCTGATCGAATTCAGTATATTCCATCTTTAAAGCATATCATTCTTTATATATATATTTTTTCTCACTCATATGTTTTGATCGTAGACACAGGTGATAGAATATTTATTTTATAATATATTTATCTTGTTAAAATGATGTCGATGAATCATTTATATGTACATTTTTTTTTTCAGTTGCACGTATACAATATATTTTTAAATCCAGCGAAACAGGTTTTCTTTTTGACATCAACAAAAACACTCCTTTATCATTAAATACATATTAAAAGCCATCTGACTATATAACAAAGGATCTGGTAAAAATATACTGATCACACTTAGGTTCAAATGGAAACGTAATTAAATAACAACACAAAGTGATCTGTGAGTTAGAAACAGTCTCAACATAACACTGATGTGATTGCAAATTGTGATATTCCTAATAAGTTTTAGTTTCAACCATGAAACCATATCCATGAGGCCATAAATCACATAACTGCACCAATAAACTAATAAAACACTTCATTTCACATATACTTTTTATTGTAATATTCCCCGCACATAGAAGTTTAAATAACAGTAGTTTATATAATCCTCAGCAATAGGTGCATGACAAAAAGGGAAAAAATGACGAGCGATATATATCTGTAACAAAATATCGCACCAAAATACTTCGAATTTTCTGCGCTGTAGTGAGCACACACTTTCTCCTACAGGAATAACAAACCGCGCAGCTGATTCCACCAGCTGCTGTGCTCGGACTGAATGACAGGTCCAGAAGATACAAGCGAGGGTTACCCTAAACTGCAAAACCCACGTGCTTTCTGCTGCCAAGGCAATGATTCGTGTCGCCAAGCGCGAAGCCGCGGCGTGTGGGAAACACCTCCTCACTTGCCGATAAAGGTAGAAGGCGTATGAATCGGAAGAGAAGATGGAGTAAGTTAGGTCAACGGCTCTTGCAAGGATACCGCAGGATAGCCTTACTTGTATAGTTGAGCGTAAGTAAGGAAAATTATAAACGAATGTTGGAAAACGAAATGCTCTATAGTAGGCATGCACAACGTGCGGACCGCATGTGTCCCGCCAGTACCCACTCTACGACCCGCGAAACCTTTTGTGAAGACGTATAGTACAGTAACCACCGCTTATAGTGATCACTGGTTATAAGAATCAACCGTTTATAAGAATCAATATCGCGAAAACAAAAACAGATGAATTATTTCCATGCTAAAATTTTCGCTTTAAAGAATCAATCCACCGGTTTTAAGAATCAGTTTACACTCTTCGCTTTACTTCCATTTTTCCAAAAAACCTACTTAAACCCTCAAAAGGCACGAAGTTCGTTCTTTTTTTTAAAGAAAGATTGATAAGATGGGATGGAATATAGTCGTAAAATTCACCCCTTTCTTTATTAGACATAACATAATCGTTTCCCCTTAAACGCTTTACCACAACACTGTCCTATTAGCTTGACCCGGGGGCAACTTTACCCGTCCGAGTAAATCTTCGTCTGAGACTATAAGTATTGAAAGAGGTATAAACAGCCTTCTGAAAACTTCATTACGTCAAACTACAGTAGAAAACTTTTTCTTGCTCCCTTCCTGTAGTTGAAATGTTAAAACTGTTAAGCAGGTATGTTGTAACTTGTAACAAATATTGTATTTTTTCTTCTCTTACTATAATCATGTGTATCTACTTATAGGTCTAAAAATTAAGTTTTATTTTTAAAACTATAAAAAAAATTTTAATAAAAGATAGTTAATGTAAATTAAAGAGTATTTTATGGTAAATTATCTAATATATGTATATATAGGTGTGTGTGTTCCAGTCCAAAAACCTAAATTTCGGTTATAAGAATCAACCGCTTATAAGAGTCAAAAACAGTAATAACAAACGTGATTCTTATAAGCGGAAATCGCTGTATTATGAATCTAAAAAATACAACAAAAATATTTTTATATTTTTAATATTATGAAAGGATTATAAAAGCAACGAAGATTAATATTTTATTAATTTTTAAAATAAACAGTAAATTAGTTTTTGTTAGATGAAATATTTTCCGCTTTCCCATCTAACCTATTTTCTTTTTTGCAGCCCGGGGCAGCTTTACATAAAGTAATATGGCCTTAATAACATTTCGAGTGGCGCAGACCTGCTGAGTAGCAATCAAAATTCAAAATATCTTTAGTTACATACATATATATATATATATAAATAAATAAATAAATATATATATATATATATATATATATATATATATATATATATATATATATATAACAGTTCCGTAACTGACTGACTGACGTACAACGCACAGACCAAACCGCTGGAACTAAAGGGCTGAAATTTTGCATGGCAATTCTTCTTATAGTGTAGGGGTGCACATAGAAAGATTTTTGAAAAAAATCTTCTTAGATTTTTTAAAATTAAATTTTTAAGCTGTTTTAGTAAATTTTTTAAAGTTTGTATTTAAAATAATAATTTGAGGGTTATAAAATTTATATCACGTGACAGATCGTAAAAATTCCTCTAAAATGAGGTCTTTTTTCGAATCTTTACCTCGATTTTCTGATTTTTAGTGAAATTTTAAAGATTTTTTTTTTAGAATTTAATTTATTAAATGCTGATCACGTGATTTCTTTTTCTGGTACTTTAAATAAATTTATCGTCACGTGCATAACAACTAAATAGACAAAGAAAATATTTTTTTTCTTGCTAATACTGCAGACGATTGGACATTATCCAAAAAATATTAAAATACAATAAAAGATATTATGTTCCCCAAACTGTACAATATTAACTGTACTATATTCTTTAGTATGTCCTATTACATTTAATTTGAATATTTTCTCCTAAATTATTTTGTCTATAAAAATATACCTTGCAATTTTTTTATAAATATATTGTTTTGTTTTTTTCTACATCAATTGTATACATTGATCGTCGTATTTATTATATATATTTATATTCTTTTTTTTGGGGCATTAATTGCATACATTGACCGTTACATTTAATTTGAATGTACTCCGTAGCGAAGTGCGGGTTTTCAGCTAGTATATATATATATATATATATATATATATATACACAGGGCTCGATTTGAGGATCGATTTAAAAACCGATAGTTAAAAACGTTTATTTAATCTCATATTACTCTGTTGTTAATGAGTGGAACTGGCATATTATATATATATATATATATATATATATATATATATATATATATATATATATATATATATATATATATATATATATATATATATATATATATATATATATATATATATTTATATATATATATATATCTGTGTGTGTGGGGGGAGGGCGTGCGTGTGTGTGTAAGTAAGTGTTATATCTCTGTTCAACGGACGCAATTCATGCACTTTTATAGTCGTGACGTAAAAACACCCAAGGAAAGAACAACTTTCCAGGAGAGCCACTGAAGAGCAAGAACAGCATAAATGAAATGCAAATTCTTTATATATTCCGTTTAACGAAGATATTATTCAGTAGACATTTCAGCAAAGCACTTGTAACTTTATAGCAGGGCACACACAAACAATACCAGCCGCCGGACCTGCCGGAGTTTGAGAATACAGATTTTACATCGTAGGACAGTAACAGAATCAGGACGCGGAAATGGGCAGAAGACAGAGAGAACAGCAAGTAAGCGAAAGTCTCTGCTCAATCTTTTTATACTATGGGGGCGCTAGGTGTTTAGATTTCTATAATTGGTTAGAATCGGACACTTGAAGGTATGACTCAAAGTAGCATGACTTTGAATCCTCTTGGCGCATCTCACCACGCACCTATTAGTGTGTAGGAGGTAGGAGGTTAAAAATAACTTCCTCAAGCGTGCTATATATATATATATATATATATATATATAGCTATATATATATATATATATATATATATATATATATATGTGTGTGTGTGTGTGTGTGTGTGTGTGTGTGTGTGTGTGTGTCTGTGTGTGTGTGTGATAATATTATTAACAACCTATAATCACCCATTCTGACCTTTCTCTCTGTTCTGGCAACCCCTTTTTCAACTTCTTGGCGAAAACACCTCGCCTTTCCACACTCTGACTTCCGCCGCCAATTCTGGCAACCTCTCTGAGCTAATTCTATTTTGCCGCTTTTACGAAGAGACGCGAGCTGGTACCGAGGTGATTAAGATGTGTTAATCCTTACGTCGAATAAACTTCAGTTATTCGATATGATTTGGAATCTTACCTTTGTTACGGCCTCGATTGCAGTATTTTCACGAGATGTCCATTCCGGACATCTCATATATATATATATATATATATATATATATATATATATATATATATATATATATATATATATATCCGCCATTTGTAATTATTTAACACATAAATTTTCAGTAGAATAACAAAGAAGTAATAACTTTGACAACTAATATGAGGCGTAGCCTACTCTTGCAGATCACAGTACGAGGCAGAAACTTTACAAGGGAAAAGACTAAATAGTAGTTATATAATTTGGTAGCTTGAGGAGCCAGTTGGTGTGTCGAGATACACTGAATTTGATGTGGCGCTTCATAACTGTGAATGAATTCCATTAAAATTCGAAACTTCGAGCTTGGAACGAAATTATTTCATCATTGCAGCTTTTCTATATGCATTTATATCTCTTCACCATTAATTTAATGTATTTATTTTTATATTAATTAAAAAAAATTGTTCTGTGAGTCATTTGTTGTGACAAAGCCAGTTCAAATGACCATCCTTCGGCAAGGATATAAAATTTTTCTACACTTCCTGTAACTGTATCACTAGCATCCTGCTTATCTAATTAAGTACCGAGGCTGGAATGACATTTTTCTGTCAAAAAACTGTTTCATCTTCCACATCTACTTATGTCGTAATCGGGTCACACAATGGCTTTTCCCGATCTGAGATCGGAGTTCAAAAGATATTAGTCGAAAAATTCTGAATGGAAATAAAATTACGGAATAAAGTTTCAGTTTTTTGGAGGAGACTAAATATACAGTTTATCATCTAAGAATGAGTTCCAAGATAAAATAATGTGTCTTTGTTTTTAAGGGGTCAGGTACCTTTTAAAGACTCGACAAACACATTCTATTTTCAATCACCAATAGTTTCTAAAATGTATTGAGGAATATGCAAATTTTACTTCGAGTTAAACACACTTTCTTCTTTATAAATATAGCTCTGAATTTGTTCTAGCTTGGGGATAAAATTTAATTTTTTTAAAATTTGAACCATTGTTTTTTCAATTTTATGTCATTGCGAGCAGACTCGCGTCCGTATATTAATGAATATAAATATTTTTAAATTTTAAAATTGAGTTGCATAATATATCTTTAAAATGCTGAACGTTGAAATCAAAATTCTTAGTTCTTCGTAGAGAAAAAAAAATTAATTTATTTTAATTTCAGAAATTTTTTTGATAAATTTTATTGTAATTCAAATTTTTATGGAAGGAATGACATAATTGTTCATCATTTTAATGATACATGTTTATATTGAACGTGTATAAAATTTCATGGTATTCTAGCCTATTGTTCTGGCAATATCATGCGCGCAATCACATAACAATGAAAAAAACAATGGTTAAAATTTTTAAAAATAAAAAAATTTCTCTTAGAGCTAGAAAAAATTGAGTGCAATATTTATAAAGAAGAAAAAGTGTTTAACTCACAGTAAAATTTGCATATTTCTTAATAAATTATTTAAGAAACTACTGGTGATTGAAAATAGAATATGTTTGTCGAGTCTCTTGGTCTTTAAAAGGTACCTGCTTTAAAAAGACTGTAACACAAGACAAAAGGATTGGTTTCATATCAATAGAGTATACGACAAAATCATTTAAAAGAATTTTTGAGTTTACATTTACTGAGTGTGAAAATTATGCTAGGTAGTTAATTTTTTTTATTATGGTTCTTTTTCATTAAAAAAAAAAAAACCATCCAACAGCGTAAAACATCGACCACAAAACATGGATGTTAAAAAAAAATCGGCTTCGATAAAGCGATGTTTAGAATATCGATATTTTGAAAAGATCGACATCGATGTTGCATCCCTATCTAAAATCTTACACGCTACTGAACGAACAACAGACTCTACTGTACTGTACTAGGCAGCGTTCCGCTCTCTTATCACTCATTTCGTCCCGAGATTTGATAATGTTTAAACAGACCTTATAAAATATACTTTGTAATCACACGTAATATGTAATATTTATGTAATCACACGTTATTATGTAATCTATATATATAAAACAGTTCCGTATCTGACTGACTCACTGACATACAACGCACAGACCAAACCGCTGGACCTAAAGGGCTGAAATTTTGCATGGGGATTCTTCTTATGGTGTAGGGGTTCACTAAGAAAGATTTTTGAAAAATTCTTATTAGACTTTTTAAAATTAAATTTTTAATCTGTTTTAGTAACTTTTTTTAAGTTTGCATTTAAAATAATAATTTGAGGGTTATGAAATTCATATCACCAGAAAGAGCATAAAAATTCCTTTAAAATGAAATCTTTTTCGAATCTTTACCTCCATTTTCTGATTTTTGGTGAATTTTTAAAGATTAAATTTTAGAATTTAATTTATTAAATGCTGATCACGTGATTTCTTTTTCTGGTACCTTAAATTAATTTATCGTCACGTCCATAACAATGAAGTAGACAAAAAAATATTTTTCCCTTGCTAATGCGGCAGACGATTGGACATTATCGAAAAAAAATATTAAAATACAGTAAAAGATATGTTCCTCAAACTGTACTATATTAACTGTACTATATTCCTTAGTACGTCCTATTAGATTTAATTTGAATATTTTCTTCTACATTATTTTGTCTATAAAAATCTTTCTCACGATTTTTTTTATAAATATATATATATTTTTTTACATCAATTGTATACATTGATCGTCGTATTTATTATACACACACACACACACACACACACACACACACACACACACACACACACACACACACACACACACACACACATATATATATATATATATATATATATATATAGAGAGAGAGAGAGAGAGAGAGAGAGAGATAGATAGATAGATAGATATCTCGGACGTTAGGGCTTCACACTCGCTCGAAATATATCTTATCTAAAACTTGAGAACCATTATGCTGTCGATGAGGGTCCGGTGGCGAGGCAATGTAGAATCCAAACTCAAATAGAGTGACAACTCCATTATCATTTACTAACATATTTATTAAATCTCTTAATGACTCTCAGCTCCATAACTAAAAGATATGGCTTCCCAATCCCCATTAAAATCTGTGCGCCTAACAGCACACGTCCTTTCCATTCCCTAGTTATCCATGACTCTAAAGATTTTCATTGTTTCAACGTTAAAACCAACGCTTAGTGACGCTCATTACATATGCGTGATGTCATATCGTACATGTTCTTTTGCTATACTAAGCATTTTCTTAGCGCCAAACTGCAAGACTATACGTCTACCTAAAAATTCTCCCATGTGGTTCGGCGGAGATTGAATCAGGTCGAACCCATTTATTCTATTTTCACTGCAATACTTTATGCCGCTTATTTGAACTCCCAGACTTTTAAATTGTTAATCCTATATTTTAATAACCAAAATCCCGTTTTAAGGTCGCGCGATCACCCCCCCCCCATATTTTTAGCCTCATATATATATATATGTATTTAATTTTTTTTGGCATTAATTTCATACATTGTCCGTTGTATTTAATTTGAATGTACTCCGTGGCGAAGTGCGGGTTTTCAGCTAGTTTAAGTATATTTGAAGAATAATTTCGTTTATTCCGAAAAATCCGTTAATCCGAAAAGTGTCTGATCCCAATCATTTCGTATTACAGAGGCTGTTCGCACATTTTTTAGACGATTTTGGTAAGCGGTAATAAAAAATTGTTTGCTGCAAAAGAAATAATTGCAATTGTACTGTGTTTTTAAAACTCAAAATTATCGTCTGCGGCTTGAAAGTTTTGTTTTTATTCAAAATAGCGTTTTTAACAAAGCAGTGGTTCGAAGGATAGATTTATGCTCTTTCCGAAGAGAAATATGCATACTCCGTTATCCAAAAACGATGTGAGAGTCATGGTTTTGTGATATCTAAACCGTCGATAGGTAATATCGTCAACAAGAAAGGAAAAAAACGTCAAATTGGAGCCTCAAGTGGGACCAAAATTCCAAACAAGTATCCAAGGAAAAAACGGACATCTTCGACTATTGCAAAGGTACTTTGTTTAATGTTAAAAGAAAATCCCCCCAGTCAAAGGACAGTTGCAAAATCATTAAAATGCTCGGTGTCCATTGTAAACAAAATTATAAACGTTGATTTAAATTTTAAGAAAGCGAAAAAACGCAATGTGCATCGTCTTCTTCCAAATCATATCGCTGAACGCAGGACACGCTGCAGAATTCTATATGAGAAACACTTATCCAAAGAAAAATGGAAAACAATTGTCACAATAGATGAATCATGGGTGTATTTAAATGATTGCAACAAAAAAAGAGCCATTTATTATCATGAAAGGGGAGAAAAAAATTTAAGTACATGGTTCAAAGAATCAAAAGAAAGTTTTTCTAAGGGATTCATGATTGTTGATGGTTTTTCTTATAATGGTAAGTTAAAAATAAAGACAGTGGAAAAAATGTCAAGATTAACTTCAAATAATATCAGGAACATATTTTATCACCAATTTTTCTGAATGAAATACCATCGCTTTACCCACAGTGCCATCAATCTGTGAGACTCCATCAGGACAAAGCTGGCAGTCACACATCAAAATCCACTGTAAATTTCCTAAAAGAAATGGAACAAAAAACTGGTATCAAGGCCATACCCTTCACTGATATACCTACTAAATCTCCCGATGTATCACCTATGGATTTTTGTGCTTTCGGACTTTTAAAATCTGCATTATCCAAACGTCGTCCCAAAACCCTTACAGGACTCTGGAAAACTGTTCAGGAGGAATGGGATAGAATACCTGTTCTTACACTTCAAAAGGCATTATTATCCTGGAAATTGCGGTGTCGAAAGATAGTTCAGAATAAGGGATGTCAAATAGAACATTTAAAACACAAGAATTTTATGTAATTTAGTTTTGTGAATACAATATACATCGTCTAAAAAATGTGTGAACAGCCTCTGTATCGGGACTCCACTGTTTGTTGTCAAGTGTTTAATACCTGCTTATCTAATTAAACGACGAGACTGGAAGGATATTTTCTGTCAAAAAACTGTTCCATCTTCCACATATAATTATGCAGTAATCGGGTCACACAATGGCTTTTCCCGATCTGAGATCAAGGTTCATGAGAAGTTAGCCAAAAATTTCTGAATGAAAGAAAAATGACAGATTCAAGTTTCAGTTTTCACGAAGAGACTTAATACACAGTCTCTCTTCTGAGAATGAGTACCTTGATAAAAAAAAAGTGTCTTCGGCTTTAAGCTAAACTTTTGTTGATGTGACATGAGGGATTTATTAAAGCCTAATCATAGAAGAATGGTAGAGGAAGATCACAATAAAAGCTTGTAAGATTTAAGTTTACAAGGTCCTAGATTTTATTACTATGTTTGTAATATTTGCTTATCTAATTAAATGATAGGGCAGGAATTACATTTTTCTGTCAAAAGAAAGTTTCATATTCCACATATGGTTATGTCGTAGTCGGGTCACACGAGAGCTTTTTCCGATCTCAGAATGCAGTTCAAAAGAAATTTGTTAAAAAATTCTGAATTAAAAAAATATTACGGAATTAAGTTTCTGTTTTCATGAAGAGACAAAATATATAGTATATCATCTGAGAATGAGTGCCATTTTAAAATAAAAAGCGTCTTTGTTTTTAAATTAGACTTTTATTGATGTGACATAATGCACTTACTTATTCCTAATCATAGAAGAATGGTAGAGGAAGATCACAATAAAAGCTTGTAATATTTATGTTTACAAGGTCCTGGATTTTATTACTATGCTTGCAATACCTATAAAAAAACTGTCATTTCTTCACAGATTGCATTCACGCTGAAATAGGTAGTATATATGTCGGATTTGGTACTTCACGCCCAATATTAACGCATACTCTGAACATCATATTGTACTTGGCAGTCGGTGGTCCGGTGGCGAGATAACTCATTCCTTGATAAATTTCAGCAATGCAGTCAACTAAGCTCGAAACTCACAGTTACCAGTCAGTACACTTTCCGAAACATATTTATTAAATCCAATTCAGGTGCTCAGCTCCATAATTAATGTTAATTCAGTCCCATCCCTTTCCAAAACGCGTGCCCGCCAAGCGGCACGTCTATATCGTTCCTACATTCCCATGGCTCTGAAGATATCAACCCCTTTGTTCATAAGCTTTTAATAACTACGCATGCTCAACTGACGCGTTATGACGCTCATTACTTATGAGTGACATCACACACATTTTCCTACCATATTCTATTGATGATCAAACATTCTTTCTCAGCGCGAAGCTCAAGGCTATAACTTTATTTTTAGATTCACCTCATGGATCTTCGGAAATTGAATCAATTCCAAACCTTAAATCTATTTTCACCGCGATGCTTTTACTCCCATTATTTGAGATCTCCCAGTGTTAAATTGATAATTACTATTTCTTTCTAAACAAAACCCCGTTTTAAGCTCGCACGATCGCCCCCCCCCCATATTTAAGCATTACATGTATATAATTTTTCTGGGAGATTATGCAGTTAATTAGAGGGAGATAGGACCATTAAGAAAAATTCCACTAAACAGCGAATAAATCGAAGCAATTAGACATATATCTGTCATGCTGCATTGCAACCGATGATCGGAAATGTTCGGTGCATTCTTGATAACGAGGAAAGTATTTTTGATAGCTGATATCTATGTGAAAAGTATATCTAAACAAACGAATACTACTTTTAAAACAGGAAAGAAATGGGACATAAGCGAATAAATTTACTTTGCAAATTTAAATTTGTGATGACTGTCCACGATTAATTTTTTTACAAGTATGGGCTAACCGATGAAAAAAGCAAGTATCTGATGTCCATTATCAGATTAACGAAAAAGAGAAGACGTATTGATATACCGTGGGCTTACTTGCATCCCTTGGAAACGGATATAAAGCGTTTAGACCTTGATCACTTTTCTCACGTAATGTCCTTAGACCATTTAAAAACGATTGTTTAAAAGAAATGGTTTTTTAATGATGAAAATGGTGGGTGTCCGCTGATTATACATCCTGGCTTGATTAACCAGATCATGTCATTTTGAAATAAAATGAAAGTTAATACTAAAAAGGTTAAAATAATTACAAGATAAAAAGAACGTTTTATATACCATGTTTTTAAATTTTCTGTTGAATCATATAAACTTGACAATTCTATGTATTAAGAAATACTTAAAAAATTTTTTTTGATGAATTATCCCATCAACTTGAAAGAAAATGAAGTTAATTGGAAGCTAACTTCCAATTGAAGTTAATTGGAAGCTAAGGCCGAGAGATGGCTGCACCAGTCTACAAAACAAAATTAACTGAAAATGAATTCAATACTGCTTAAAGATGGCTAAAAGTATCAAAAGAATGCATTGTCATCGTTTTCTGAGCTATTCTAAAAGTTTCAAATGTCTAGCTAGTCGGGAAGTTAGTTAAAAATCGATTGCAAGATTTGTACGGGTCAAATACACAAACAAGAAAGCGAGTTAATAAAAATATGTAAAAAACATGTAAAAAATAGGTATAACTATCGGTAGACGATAAACGCTTAGGGGAAGAGTAGAACAAAAATAATGCTCTCTGCTTTTATCAGTCTCTTAAACACTCGAGCTGGGGCAGACCCTATTTTTCAGTATAAAATCACGGGTGAAATTTATATCGTCTACAGATTTATCCCGAGCAGACGTTTAAGGGAACAAGGGGCCAAGAACCTCGAATTTTTTTAATTTCTCAATACTTTACTCTTTATAGAAAATGAGAATAATTAATATTATTTTTTATTGCATTAAAAACACTTAGAATTCACAAATAAGTATAGACCTGGTAAAAGACCTGGTAATAGAGGGAGAAGACCTGGTAAAAGACCTGGAAAAGACTTGGTAATAGAAGTAAAAGATCTGGTTTTCAAAAAATTCTTCAAAAATGCTAGACTGTTTCAAAATGCTCCATGAACGTTTATTTTCTTCTGATTTCTTCCAAATTTCTCAAGATTTTAATCAAAGTGTTTGTTACAAAACGGTGAATCATTCTTTGAAATCACAAGTATTTTTCAAATTTATAGACCGGGAAATAAAGCAAAAACTTTAAAAATACAGGATAGTTTATAAAAAATAATTATTTATGGCTTGAGATTCATGGAACAAAAAATCAGTGCGCAATTATGTTTATACATGCTGTAAGCACATATTGAAAAGAATAAGGTTAATAAATGACATGGAATGCGCATGAAGCATTTTGAAAAAGGCGAGAATTTTTGAAATTTCTTTTGAAAAACAGAAATTATTCTGCCGAAAAATACTTATTTGATTCCAAGTGTCTTCAATGTAGTAAAAAAGAATAAAAATTATTCTCATTCTCTAAATAGAGTTAAAAAATGAAAGTTTAAAAATTCGAAGAAATATTTTTGTTAAAGAAATATTTTTGTTTATTAATTTAAAACTTGCGGAAAACGTGAATATCATAATTAAAAAAACACAAAAGATTTTAGAAATGAAATTTTTCTTAGTAACAATATTATGTATAATGATACGCATCTCTTACAAGCATCATTTCCCAGAAGCATTGTTTTATTCAACGTGGCGGGCATTTTCGTTGACGACAATCGCTTATCGTCGTTGACTTCTTTTTTATGAGAACCCTTTATAGGTGAGGCAACATCGCTTCCAGTTAGGTAACGGTTCAGAAATGTCCAAGCCTTATTAGGGATTGGAATCCAAACCCACACCAAATCTGTTCGTGACGCTAACCACTGGACAATGTCGGCTTTAAGGGGACAGTGGACTTTCAATATTGTGAAATTTGTCCAAAAATTCGATTTTTTTATTTTATTGAATTGTGAAACTACGGACGAGTAGGAACGTGTTGCAAAAATAATTTTTAATTTCTATGATTACTTTCCTAGTTATAGGCATTTGTATTTAATTTAGATATTATGTTGTTACTAATAGCATTAACTTTAAATGTGTCTTTATCAAAATAAAAATTTTCATGTCATTCGAATATTCAAACTGCTCCAGGCGTATTTCTAATTACCGTATTGCTTTGAAATTTAAGTTTTATATACTTAACTGTATATCAAATAAATCTTATTGAAAAAAATTATGCTTCGTAGCTCAGAATTTCTAAATTTTGTACTTGAAAAGATGATTTATAGGTATTTTGCGTAATAAAAAGGGTGTTTTCACTATTATTATTTTTTTCTCTTTATATTTTTAATGAATGCTTAAAATAAGCAATAAATTTCATTGTTAGTTCTATAAGGTATCCTGTAAATAAAAATTACCATATTATATGCAAAAGAAATGCGCCTGGAACATTTTTAATTAGGCCAGTTTTTGATATAATAAATAATTCCTAAATTATTAATATTTCATTTTTAAATTTCAACCACTTTTACATATCTATGGTACTAATCACATATTCAAATTTCAAGTAAATCCATTCAAAACAAAAAAAGTTAGGTTTGAAGGTCCACTGTCCCCTTAAAATGACCTCTCACTTCATTAAAATAAATGATAAAATTAATTAGATGGTAGAAATATTCGTTCCCGCTGTTTAAATACTCTAGAATGCGATCTCGGCGGTTTCCATGGCTGGAGAGTTAATCTGTTGTTATACTAAGGTGAGAAAATTTTGTAGTGGATTACTCCAAGATTTTATAACCCTTCCTGATATAATAATTGTATCTCTGCACTTCTGTTTTAAATTTTAGTTCTTATATTTGTAATAAATATAAGAAATACTAAACAAAAACTTACCGTGTTTTTACGAAGATCATAAAAGCTAACAGTGAAAAACATTTCCGAGTTAAAAATCTTGCTGAATGCACATTGCAAATCGCGACTACTACACCAATGTAACTTTTGTTAAAAACAAATAAAAAATGTCGAATTCCTTATTAATGCTGCTATGCCATGCACTCAGGTTGCTACGCACTTCACTGGCAGTACATTTTATTTGCAATATAGTAGAATACAATAATTGAAATTTAAAAAAAAGCATAAAATATAAAAAATTAAAAAAAAAAACCAAAAGACACAAAATAACGAGGCAATCGACCGGTTCATAAAAAGTCTACCAGAAAAATTATTTTAAACTTTTCAATAAAGGATTGCGCAGTTGCAACTAATCCTCCCACTGAAAACCAAGAATCAAAGAACAAAGTCAAATTACGTAGTAGAATACTACTTATGAATTTTATCTGTCTCATATGCTACAAAGTATATTGCTACTAAACAATATTCATTTCCATGGATCTCTAATGGTGTCTAGCCGTATATGCGATGACCTTATGTGCTCCAGAATATTTACCACGAAATGAAATCAACTACTTAAGCAGGTTTAACGTACTGCTTCAAGAGAATAAACGTTCCAAAAAAGGCAGTGACAGTTCAAAATACTGTAATCAGAAGTGACCCACAGAAGAACGAAGAACCACGCAAACAGTGAAGAAAAACAAAGCGGCGAGCGTAGGGGTCATGTGACCTAATATTTGGTTTCGGCGACCTTAGGATGCTGTCGTAACTGTTAATGCTGGTTGGAACGCTTTGAGACTGAAAAAAGGGTTATGAAGTGAGTCATAAATGCGTACACGTAGATTTAAAAAGCGTTTATACTCGGCCCTACAGAAAAATGTTTTTCAGAAATCAAGACGACAATTTTTGTCTCACGCTTGTTCAGCGGATGATGCAATTAAAATTTACAGTTATGCTAGACACAGCCTTGAAGGACAAAGTTTTAATGTCATACACAAAAAAAAAGTATTTAACGTTACATTGGGAAGATAACATTTATAGGAATACTCTATAAGAGGGCTATGATTCTAACCTAACATTAAAATCAGATTCAAACGATTCAGTCCTTTAACCCTTCAGCGGGCGCGCCAATTTTTGGTACACAAGCAGGCGCGCGTTGCATAAAGTGCAACGTCTCTTTTCACCTTGATTATTCCTTTTGTAATAAACTTTCTTTTTTCAAATTGAAAATATTAATTCTGCGTTTTATGACAAGATATAAAATGTTGATAATATTGAGATATATTTATAATTAAAGGCCAAAGAATGCAGATACAATCGCCTTATTTCAAAACTGTCCGGTTTAATGCATCTAAGGACAACTTGCGAATCGATTCCTATTATGTCCTAAACCTAAAAAACAATGAGATTGTTCATCTTCGTGATATGCGGAATACCGTGTAATAGCTGCAAATTTGATTTACTACATCAACTCATAATTTTCTCGTATTGCAATCCAGTATAATCGCTGGTTTACCACGGTTAAATCACGACTAACAATGAATGGAAAGGAATTCAATGGTCAGAAAATGAGACCTGCATTAGAAAGGGTGTAGCTATAAATAGAAACTGCTTAGAACATTCAAACCTTACTTGTAAAAACAAACCATTCAAAATTACGAAAATGTTGCACTTTGTACATGGGCGTCCCGCTGAAGGGTTAAAGTAGATCAAACTTTATTTGCATCGCCCATATTGAAGACATAATCCTTAAAGCAACATGCAAAAGCTAATTTGACAATATTACGGCAACCACAGTTCTCGCGTAAATGCCCTGTAGAACCTGAAGCCCAGTCCCCGCGTGACAATACCTAAATACTCCGCCGATGGTTATGCACCTGTTCGGTTAATTAGTGTGGGTCTGGACGCCGGAAAGACAGTACAGATCTGCCGATCAATTGGGGCAACCCGAAGCCCTTCGCATGCATAAGCTAATACATTCTTAAGGCGATAATTGACCTTCAGATTGACAAAAATATGTCCCCAAAACTATTTTTTTTTTCTTTCAGAAAATGATTCTGCAACTCATCAGCTTTAAATTTTAAAAAATGTATGTTGATCCGATCGTTATTAACCGAGTTATAAGTATTTTTTTCAAACGTAAACAATGGAAATGTTAGTCAAATTAATACTTTAAATGCCATTTTCTCAAAACAAGTTTTCATGTCGTTTCGGTAAGTTCAAAATGCTCCATGCGTCGCAATATTTCTTGAATTTTAATAAAATGTCCTAAATGATAATTTATATATGTTAGAATAAAAATTAGTAATCAGTTCATTATACTATTTTAAAACAACCTAAATTTTTTACAATAAACATTTTTTTTGGATAAAATTTTGCATAAAATGACCTATTTTTATCGACTTTTTTCTAGTTTTTATAAATCTGACTGCAAATCAAATATTGCTACTAACTTTTATTATAACTATATAAAGCTAGCTTAAGAGAGAAAATTAGATATCTGAGACAAAAATGAATGCGCATGGAGCATTTTTAAATAGAGTTATTAACAAACTGATTTTAATTAATATCTTAATTAATTACATTTTGATTTTTTTAATTTAGAATTTCCATCTCTAAACAACACTGTATAAGTATACAAAATTTCATAGCAATTGGTTAATAAATAAATAAATAAAGTTTTCCATGGTCCATTGTGGCCTTAAAGCAAAATGCATTCATCTGAGCAATATAGTACCAGAAATGTAAAACATGCGCACAAGGACTTATGTCACAGATGGCGAACCCATAGCACGTGTGCCAGATGTGGTACGAAAAATAATTTTGCTGGCTCAGATCATCATAATAATTGGCACGACAGGCATACGTGATCCCTGGTCCTCTCTAGAAGTTTTCCCCAAACTACCCTCTCACCAGTCAAGGATCTCCAGTTCTTAAAATTTATGCCACTAAAGTCCGAATCCAGGCAGTACCTCTTTTTTTTTTTGGTCTACCTTTCTATCTTTCACAGAAAGGGACTGCAGTAAAAACTTTCAACAGTGCTGTCTCTGAATCAAGTCTCAAAAGATGACCTGACCATCTTATTCTGTTCAATTTCTCAAATTTCCCTACATCTTCATTTTTAAACAGTTTGTATAGTTCAAAATTGTGTGTTCCTCGTCAAATACCATCATCAAGGACACCATCAAACGAAGAGAAACAGAGGACTGAAGAATTTAGTTGAACAAATGTTTTCCTCTGAGTGACTAAATATCAGTATTTATCAGAATAAATCGTATTAAACGAAAGTTGATTTTATTTTTTATGATTTGATTTATACGAAATTCTTTAGTAATGTGCTGTGTAAATTTTGTAACTTGAATACCACGATACAAATTTGTTACAATAATAATTATCTATTACTAAAAGTTTATTTTTCCCTATTAACGGACTAGCCGACAGGTCAGCGACAGATGGAATGTTAAATCTTTTTGGAACATGGTAGAAGGAGAGGATCATCACCTCTGGCCTAGATTTAAGAGTCGGAACTCTCAGTAGTCAAGGAATTCATAACGAGTTCGTGGAATATAAGTCAAGTTCAGAATCATCCCGGACTAATGCGCTACATTGTTTTTTCAGCCTTCTTTCATGCCTTTCTTTTCCTTTTATGTTATTTTACGCATCTAAAATTTTCCCTTATGTTATTTATTAACCCTTCAGCGGGCGCGCCAATTATTACAACACCAGCAGGCGCGCGTTGCACAAAGTGCATCGTCTCCTTCAACCTTGATTATTCCTTTTGTAATAAACTTTTTTTTTCAAATTGAAAATAATAATTCTGCGTTTTATGACAAGATATAACATGTTGATAATATTGAGATATATTTAAAATTAAAGGCCAAAAAATGCAGATACAATCGCCTTATTTCAAAACTGTCTGATTTAATGCACCTAAGGACAACGTGCGAATCGATTCCTATTTTGTCCAAAATCCTAAAAAACAATGAGATTGTCCATCTTCGTGACATGCGGAATACCGTGTAATAGCTGCAAATTTGATCTACTACATGAACTCTTAGTTTTGTCGTATTGCAATCCAGTATAATCGCTGGTTTACCACGGTTAAATCACGACTAACAATGAATGGAAAGGAATACAAGGGTAAGAAAATAAGACCTGCATTAGAAAGGGTGTAGCTATAAAGAGAAACTGCTTAGAACATTCAAACCTTACTTGTAAAAACAAACCATTCAAAATTACGAAAATGTTGCACTTTATACACGGGAGCGTCCGCTGAAGGGTTAAAGCAATATCTGTGTTTGCTGTATAAAGGTCGATTTATACAGGCACTAGAAGGGAACGTAACGGGAACGATCCGAGCGCGCGACGAGTCGTCGTAATCATTTCCTCCCTGTTTTTTAATGGAACTGTTTATACTGCGCCGTGACACGTCCGATTCTCGGCCGATTCCCGACCGAGAATCGGCGCCAACGATTCGAAGCAGGAAATCGTTCACTGATCGGCCGTCTCTCGTTCATGGCAGAAAGTAAAAAGTGGCTATTCGAGATATAAGTTACATACTGTTATTTATGTTTGATATTTAATATGGATAATGAAAACTCATTGAACTGGTGAGAGGTTTTGTACGATTTGGCTCATCAAAATACATGAATCCAAAGTTCAAAATGACAATTCGGAAGACAATAGGAGAAAATTATACTTGAAATTACAATTGGTCCACTAAAATATAAAATTTATCAATTTGTATGAATAATGAAACAATGGAAAAATTATTTACACGATTTAGAAAGTGTAAATTGTTAAAAACAAATACTTACATTAATGGATTTGTTGGTTATAGAGCAATTTTTCTGGTTTTCTGAACAGCAAAATTGTATACTAAAAGTGAAAAGTCCAAAGATGATGAGAGATCGTTTTCATTAGAAATAAGTGCCAAGGAGGACAGGCGTACAATCCGTATTCAAAGCATTCTGATTGTACCTGCTTTGTAATATTTTCAATTCTTGTGGGAAAAGTGGGAAATAAAATCCATTATAATGATAGAGAGAACAAGTAAAAGCCATTTTTTGTTTACCTCACTTCTTCAGCCTTCAAACCCCTTTCTTCTCAATAGGTTTGTAGCCAGGGCCACCCAGAGGGGGGGGGGGGGCAACTGGGGCACTTTGCCCCAGGCTCCCAACTGCCGGAGGGGCCCCAAAAGTTTAAAAAAAATTATTTATTAGATTTCCTCCGAAAGAAAATTCTGAAACTTGTACCGTACTTCAAAATTCAAAATAATCTCCTGAAAAAAAGGCCCCCTCCCCCCCCCCCCCCCAAAAAAAAAAAAAATTATTCGATTAATCAGATTTCTTGGGGCCCCCAACAGAAGTTTGCCCCAGGCCCCGTAAAGTCTCTGGGCGGCCCTGTTTGGAGCGCATTTACTTATTTGTCTTACACTCCCTGGAGAAATGTCTTGTCTATTGTTTGCTTTGAATAGAGCAAACATTTGACCAAATGGTATTAGTATTCGTTCACAAGGATATGTTCACGTTTTTCTCAGTTTGCAACTATTCAGTGAAAACGAACAAAGTCCGACAAAACGGTTTATAGTTCTTCAGATGACTGTATGTAGTGACTGACAGATAGTAGAAACTGATATTGAAAATAAGGATTGATAAGCAAGGGTTTACTATAACTGAATTGAAGATAAATCATGTTTTTTTAACCAAGAAATTTTTCGAAAAAAAAGGGTAGTTTGTCAATTAAGATTCTTTCTGCGATTCTTTAGAAAAAATCGAAACATATATATTTTTATAAGTTGAATTATAGAAACCGCGAAAAATGAGGTATTTCTTTAAAAACCCGTAACATTTAGAAAAGTTTTGGTATGAGAAATAAAAATGGCGGCCCTGGGTGGTTGCCCAGTTTGTCCACCCCTAAGCACGGCCCTGGCTCTCATCTTCCTCCTCCTCTAACAAAAGTGTGAAAATGGCTAAATCTTTAACTGAAACTGAAACCGCGCCATGACGTTACAAATCTTTCACAACTAATGAAACACGTTCCCGCCACTTTCTACTCCCGTCTCTGTATAAACACATGCATCCGGCGCTCGGGCTCGGCTCGTTCCCGTTACGTTCCCTTTACGTGTCTGTATAAATCAATCCTAAAGGGTGTCAAGTCCAAAATCGTAGTTTTGAGAAAAATGGGATTGAAAACTAACATGTTTGCATTTTGTTTCACATATCCCAAATTTTCACTGATGAATAAAAATATTTAGGAGGGGAATTGGACTTAGTTCTCTGTACCCTGCGATAGCGCTCGATTTTTCAAACATGCCTGGTTGGATAACTGATTTTAGGCCATTTTGGGCTTAGCACCCTTTACACGGAAACACAGATGTTGTAAAGCACACGGACTTAGTCATTTACAACACAGACAAATGGAACTTTATTATTACCTGACAGAACATACTTACAGTTTTACAATAAGAATTCCGGATGATTTGTGAACGAAGGTCTACGACAATACAGAGGCTGTTCGCACATTTTTTAGACGATTTTGGTAAGCGGTAATAAAAAATCGTTTGCTGCAAAAGAAATAATTGCAATTGTACTGTTTTTAAAAGTGAAAATTATCATCTGCGGCTTGAAATTTTGTTTTTATTCAAAATGGCGTTTTTAACAAAGCAGTGGTTCGAAGGCTACATTTATGCTCTTTCCGAAGAGAAATATGCATACTCCGTTATCCAAAAACGATGTGAGAGTCATGCTTTTGTGATATCTAAAGCGTCGATAGGTAATATCGTCAACAAGAAAGGAAAAAAACTTCAAATTGGAGCCTAAAGTGGGACAAAAATTCCAAACAAGTATCCAAGGAAAAAACGGACATCTTCGACTATTGCAAAGGTACGTTGTTTAATGTTAAAAGACAATCCACCTAGTCAAAAGACAGTTACAAAATCATTAAAATGCTCGGTGTCCACTGTAAACAAAATGATAAACGTTTATTTAAATCTTAAGAAAGTTAAAAAACACAATGTGCATCGTCTTCTTCCAAATCATATCGCTGAACGCAGGACACGCTGCAGAATTCTATATGAGAAACACTTATCCAAAGAAAAATGGAAAACAATTGTCACAATAGATGAATCATTGGTGTATTTAAATGATTGCAACAAAAAAAGAGCTGTTTATTATCATAAAAGGGGAGAAAAAAATTTAAGTACATGGTTCAAAGAATCGAAAGAAAGTTTTTCTAAGGTATTCATGATTGTTGCTGGTATTTCTTATAATGGCAAGTTAAAAATAAAGAGAGTGGAAAAAAATGTCAAGATTAACTCCAAATACTATCAGGAACATATTTTATTGCCAATTTTTCTGAATGAAATACCATCGCTTTACCCACAGTGCCATCAATCTGTGAGACTCCATCAGGACAAAGCTAGCAGTCACACATCAAAATCCACTGTAAATTTCCTAAAAGAAATGGAAAAAAAACTGGTATCAAGGCCATACCCTTCACTGATATCCCTACTCAATCTCCCGATGTATCACCTATGGATTTTTGTGCTTTTGGACTTTTAAAATCTGCATTATCCAAACGTCGTCCCAAAACCCTTACAGGACTCTGGAAAGCTGTTCAGGAGGAATGGGATAGAATACCTCTTCGGACACTTCAAAAGGCATTATTATCCTGGAAATTGTGGTGTCGAAAGATAGTTCAGAATCAGGGATGTCAAATAAGACATTTAAAACACAAGAATTTTATGTAATTTAGTTTTGTGAATACAATATACATCGTCTAAAAAATGTGTGAACAGCCTCTGTATGTACGAAATAAGAAATCTTTAATAACTAATGCAACTTCTTACTTGATAGTTGAAAACAAATAAAACGTAGAACATAACTTATGTTACCACTTAAGTCTAATCTAATATCTATTATCTATTATTTGCTGTATAGTTCTATTATCTGCTGTACGGCTACAGTTCTGCAATCGAAGGTCATTCTAACTTATTTCGGCACGCTCTCGTTCTGTCGAAAACTTGAGTCCGTATTTCAATACACCTCGCAGTTGGCGCGCATGCCCAATTCAGGGCACGTTAATTTGCGTATTTGGAAAACACATCGTTAAAAAATCCAACAATGTCCCCCATTTTTTCTCATGTGTTTTGAGTCATTCCAATAACCGTATATTTCTGCAGCATTTATCTAGTTTCATTTTCGTTAGATGTTTTTTTTTTTTTTTATCTATCCAATGCGGAGGCACTTGTATTCAAACATTGGCCCTTACTACGCCGCAGTTTTACTGTCCATTTTATTGTGGGGGCACCATATAGGCGGACAGCATTACCCCCTATGAAGGGACGACACGAACGGAGGCATTTTTCGTGGCGCAACGCTGGGACTCGATCTGAGCACCCTCAGCACCGAAAACCAGCGCGCTGTACCACTGGGCCGCCACAAGCCCCTTTCGTTAGATGTTTCGTAAGGAAATCTGCTTCCATATCTTCTAATCGTATAAACATTAGTTTTATGTTACCTCGCTCCACATCATCTCTGACAAAAGAATATTTTCTATTGATATGTTTTGTTCTAATCTCGGGACTTCTTCTATGGATTAGATCAATGACCGATTTACAGTCACTTTTTATAACAAACGGCAAATCTATAAATTGAACAAATTTTAGTTCTGTCAACAGATTTCCCATCCATTTGATTTCACGTAATGATTCGCTCAAGGCTATTATCCCTGCTTCACATGTAAAGAGTGCTACTGTACCTTGTTTACAGCTTTTCCAATCAATTAGTGAATTACCAAGTTTTATAGTATACCCAGACAATGATCTTGCGTCCTTTGTCGAATTCCAACTCGCATCGGATCTTGCTTCTAATTTTCCTTTTTTTTATATCACACACCAAATAGTAATCTTGTGTACTTTTGAGGTATCTATAAATTCGCTTTACTGCAGTTAAATGACATTTTTCTTGGTGCTTTGACATACTGCGATAATTTGCTCACCGAGTAAGAAATATCTGGTCTAGTCCCTACTGATAAATATATCAGAGGCCCGATCATTTCCTGATAAATCTTTTGACCAATCAATTTTGAAGACTCACAGTTTTCAAGGTCTTCCCCTGGATCGACCCCGGTGATTTCACGGGATAAGAATCTTGAAGATTGTATTTTTCTAGTATTTTCCTGACATACTTTCTTTGGGTTATTGTAAATCCTTCAGTTCTCTCTGCTGTCTCGAAGCCAAGAAACAAATTCTGATTACAAACTTCTTTAACGTCTAAATTTTTTCTGATTCTCTCTATAATCTCATGTCGAATTTGGTCGTCAGTGGCTACTGTAAAAATATCATCGACATATACTCCAATAATAATATCTCTCTCACCCTTTTCATAATGGTATAAACATGGATCACAATCTAATCCTTTTAAACCGCTTCTAACTAAAATTTCATTTAATTTGACATTCCAGCATCTGCCCGATTGTGGTAGTCCGTAAAGGCTTTTCTGCAGTTCACATACATAATTCTCCTGCCCTTCTTTAACAAACCCTATAGGTAATTCTAAGAAAATAGTTTCTCTTAAGGGGACAAGGGACCTTCAAACTCGAATTTTTAATTTTCAATTTTTAACTCTATATACAAAATGAAAATAGTTAATTTTCTTTTTTACTGCTTTGAATACCCTTAGAATTAAAAATAAGGAATTTTTTGCAGAATAATGACTGTTCAATTTCAAAAATGCTAAAGTTTTTCAAAATGCACTATGCGTATTCTATATTAATTAAATTCTTTAATTTTCTTATTATAAGTTTACCATGTGTATACAAATGTAAATGTGCTTTTTTTTTGTAGGAATCTAAATTCTTAAATTTTTTTTCTATTCTGCCTGTTATTTTTTATGTTTTTACTTTATTTTATGGTCTATAAATTTGAAAAATATTTGTGATTTCGAAGAATTATTCCCAGTTTTGTGGCAAATACTTCAGTTAATAATTCTGAGAAATTTGGAAGATATGAGAAGAAAATGAATACGCATGCAGCCTTTTGGAAAATTCTTCCATTTTTAAAGAATTTTTTGATAAACAGGCCTAATTCCTCCACAAAATACTTATTTGTGAATTCTAAGTATTTTCAATATAGTAGAGAAGAATATTAATTATACTCATGTGGTATATAGAGTAAAATATTCAAAATTAAAGAAGAAAGAGATTGAAGGTCCCTTGTTTCCTTAAATCACCGTACAGATAAGCAGTTTTTATATCATACTGTTTTACATTTTAATTTAATTTAGCAGCCAGTGCTACTAGCAGTCTTAGCAATTTCAATCTCATTACGGGTGAAAATGATTCCTGATAGTCAATACCTTCACGTTGAGTACAAACCATGGCTACAAGTCTCGCTTTCCGCTTTAGTATAGGACCAACTGTATTTTATTTAATGCTATACACCCATTATTCTAATTACTTTCATTCCTTCTGTTCTAGGAACTAACTTCCATATTATTAATTTGCGTATTGGGAAAAAGCATTGTTAAAAAATCCAACAATTCCTTAGAGCAAAAACTTTTTCTTTATTTTTGAGAAAAGTTAGTTTTTAATCCCAATAAGTAAACATAATTGCTGTAGTCTAAGAACCTCCCGAAAAATCCAAGGTCATTCTCTGAACTTACTTCATACAGTGGTACCTCGACTTACGAGTTTAATTCGTTCCAGGACGGATCTCGTAACTCGAAATACTCGTAGCTCAAACCAATTTTCCCTATTAAAATGAATGGAAATGCCATTAATTCGTTCCGGTCTCCCCCAAAACACCGCAATTTTTTGTTACATGTTTTTAAATTAGAAAAATGTGCTTATAAACGACGAATATTCTATAAAAATGCAATACAAAAGAATGTACTGCAATAAATTTGTTTTATTTAGTGTAATGTACGACATTCACCTTGGAGATCAGACTTGAATATGCTCATGGCACAGGAGGAAAAAAGCTGAACTGAATAATTAAATCTTATTCGTTGATTTTTTTACCTTTTCGCCTCGCTTTCCTTACTTTCGCTTTTATTATCAGCTGCTCTCTTCAAGTGAAAGAGTGAGACACGAAAGCTGGGCGATTGTTGCATCGTTCACTGTGGCTGTAATGTCCAGATTCTTCTTTCTGAGAATCCGAAGAACGTTTTCTCAGAATCCGTAGAAGGGGGAGAGCTTGCGATCCTAGGACCAAGGTCATCCCATCCCTTAGACCCCGAGGAGGGAATTGAAGCTATATCTCTGCGAGAAAGGTTGAGCTCTGTTCGGTTTCAGAGGGTGACTCAAGTTTGGGCAGAGCAAGCTGCCCCGGGTGGTAATTGTTCAGTGTTAATCTCTCGGTTTAAGACAGAATAGTAGTCTCAGAATATGTATACAGTTGTATAATAATCGTACATAAAGGTTGTAAATATTATATGCCTCTTGTGTTCTCATTTGAGCACGTAACATGGCATTCGCTGCTCAAACTAGCGGTGGGATATCTGAAGCTTGCCCGTAACCCGAATTTTAGCTCATAACTCGAAGCAAAAAATCTACCGAGAGAATGCTCGTATCTCGAAAAACTCGTAAGTAGAGACACTCGTAAGTCGAGGTACCACAGTACTACCCTTCCTTCAGTCACAACCCTAGCACGTATTCCGATATTTAACCTTAGGTTTCCTGGATAAATGTGAAAATAGATATAGATACGAAGTTCCACTAACGCTGTTGAATTAATTACCTATCTAGGTAGAGACCTAGAAAAATGCTTAAAAAAATTCTAACTATTACTTACTCTAATTTATTAATAAATGAGCATTGACCCGTCCAACTAAAGTAGTAAAAAATATTTTTTACTCTCTAAAAATGGTAAAAGTTTGTATTAATTCCTAAAATGAGTGTAACATGCAAGAATATTTAGTGACTTTAAAACTATATTTGCTTATTTTTTCCCGTCTGCTCAACTAAAAAAAAGAACACCATTTAGACTACAAATTAAACACGATATGTTACCTAACTACAAAAAACAATCAAAACAATGACACCTACGAATATTTTTAATCCATGAAATCATCTAGTTTAATTGATCACTTTAATTTACCTTAATTTTATCATATACAAAATTTTAATGAAAGAAACATGTAGAAAGTTTCGACAGTGTATAAAGATCAATCGTTTTCACAGCTTATTAAAATTTTTACTTGAAGTGGCTTATGAATATTTGTCAAAAATATCTATAACAAAACTATCTTTGTATGAATTACAGAATTTCAAAACACAATTTTATCTCGTTCATCTTAAACCATCAAGATCGAATATGCCTCTCTCTCGATTTCACATTTATTTTGCTGTCATCGAAAATCTACATATCACATTTATATATCCACATCTTTGAAGCCAAAAATGGATATTAAACTCAAAGTGATAAATTACGTCAACTGTGACCGCGATCAGTGAAAGCCATGGGTGTGCCGTTTGGCCTCATAGCAATTATCACTCACTCAAATCGATGCTTTTGATTGAGAAACTCTCATGCTATTATTTCATTGTATAATACAAAGCATAAAATTAGCTATTGACTTGGCTTTGTCCCAATAATAAAAAACTGCATATGCTAAAAATTTGGGAATTACAATTAAATATGTGCATAATAATTCCAAGCAAATAATATAAATGCTAATATTCTCTTTGTAATGGATAATGCAGTCTAGATAATAGGAGCGCCGGTTGGTATCTAAGCTGTTATCACTTTTCTCGGACTAATTGATGTTTTGACAGAGAAACTGAAATATTATTTGCCATTGTCGGGAGATTTTAAAGGATGTAATTCACAGAATTTTGGTACCGGATAATATTAAAATTTTTATTTATGTGTTGAACTGTATGAGCTAAATTTTTATGGCTATACAAACCCTGTATAATGTTCAGTTTTTAATTCATTAATTTTAACGTAATTTAATCGACAATGCATACTTAATTTTATTTATTTCTATAATTTAATTTATATATAAAAATTTGTGATTAAGGCTGCTGTGTACTAACCCTACAGAATTCGCTCCCCTATATGTTACCCTATGGAGAATATTTGTCTACTATTTACAGCTACATAAATGATGATAATCCAATAAAAATGGTATTTTCAGATAGCCTGAACTTTTCTGCACCTTGCAATAGGTTTCGTTTTATAAATTTCGTCCACCAAAGGAATTTATGAGTGTTTAAAACACACTATACTAGATTTTTTCCCTGAATGATTTAAATTTTAAAATATTATTTGCATTTTTTTAAAAAACGAAAAATAACACAAGGTGTAAAAATTTTTTCCCTATTACGGAGTACAATTTTTAAAAAGAAATCTTTAAATCCAAGTCGACAATCCTTCGACAAATTTTCTCCATACTTTAACATTGAATTGAGTGAATCCAATAGGGTTAGCACACAGGATCCTTAACCCCTTGCGCACCAGGTTGACTTTACCATTAAATACACTGAAAACCAGATTTCTTCGATTTTCTTAAAACTGAAATTTTGGATGTATTTGAATTCAGAATACATGAGTAATATGTAAATTAGGAAAATGATACATTATTTTTACTTCAAAGCTATTATTACACTATAATTATCTTATTTACAAAGATCTGAAAAACTTGCAAAATACTGAAAAATCTACGATTCAGTAAAAAATATAGAAGCAAAAATTATTTATCAAATACATAACGGAAAATAAATGTATGAAAATGAGAACATGAGTGAATTTTTCAATGTTTTTACATAATTTAGTATCAGTAATTGTTAAATTATAATTAATTTAATGATTTTCTGAGAAGTGCTCGATGCTGCAAAATGCAGGATTTCCTGGGCATCCGCTGCACATTTTTCTTGTATCTCGAAAAAGAAGAGATAAATCAACTAAAGGTGATTTGGTAATGTGAAATTTAATCAGTTCACATTACCAAACAACAATTTTCACGCATAGTGTAATAACAAAGCAAGAATTAAAGTAAATGTGCTGAAATAAAATAATGACGTAGACATGTACGTCATGGTTTTGGGTTACGAGAATTTTATGACGTACGCATGTACGTCATAGTGCGCAAGGGGTTAAACTTTACAAGGTAAACAATAATAGAAGAAGAATGGAATCGACGGTGAAGAAAAGCATTTATATTTGCCGTAAAACGTTTATTTAAGCTGAATTTATATTTCAGTACATAATTCATATAAAATTAGATCCTAGATTTTATAGGAGAACTACGGTCCAAAATATATTCAATAAAATCAATCAGCATATAATACATTGAAAGAAATGGAGATTAAACCTGAAATACTTCGCTCCACGTTCTGCATATGTATGTATCATTCAAGCAATATCTGAATTTATTGAATTTCAAATGCAATTATAAAGGCTACAGCTATTTTCAGTGTTGGTTTTTGCAATTATTTAGCTGCTATCCTGCCTAACAAAAACATCTTATATGTAGGACATCAGAGTTTTCAGAAATGTGAAAATTTTATGATAAAATTATGATTTGAATTAATTTTTAACTTAATATCTTCCAAAGAATGAAAATATAATTTCAAAACACTTTTCTAAATTTAAAAAAAAAATTTCAGTATAATCTGTAAAAATTTCTTTTTCCGTGCTGTTAATGTAATATAATGACCTCTTTCAATTTATTCTCGGTTGAACACAAATTTACAGAGCTAACAGAGTCGAATATATTTCTATAAACACTGTACTTTTTTCAGTCATTTCTCCATCATGTTTACAATTATTTTATGATTATTTTTATCTCGTACAATCTAATGGAGTTCCAGAGATAACTTACAAGCTATGAATCAAACTCTCCTAGTCTTCAAATATCTTTATATTATGTGGTATTTTAAGCCTGTTTTATTTTAAAAAGACACACAATCTGGCTCAATGAAAACCATTTATGCTTAATGAAATTTTAGCTCAATAATGTATAGCCAAAGATATTTAGCTTTATTTTCACTAGCTGAAAACCCGTGCTTCGCTTCGGAGTACATTTAAATTAAATACAACGGTCAATGTATGCAATTAATTCCAAATATATATATATATATATATATATATATATATATATAATAAATACAACGATCAATGTATGAAACTGATGTTAAAAAAACGAAAAAATATATTCATAAAAAATCGTAACGGATATTTTCATAGACAAAATAATGAAGAAAATATTCAAATTAAATCTGATTGAACATACTAAAGATTATAGTACAGTTTGATTAACATTTCTTCTATTGTATTTTAATATTTTTTTTGGATAATGTCCAATCGTCTGCTGCATTAACAAGAAAAAAAATATTTTTTTTGTTTATTTCAATGTTATGCACGGGACGCAAAATTAATTTAAAGAATCACAAAAAGAAAAGAAACCACGTGATCAGCATTTAATAAATTAAATTTAAAAAAATTCTCTTAAAAAATTCACCAAAAATCAGAAAAAAGAGGTAAAGATTTGAAAAAGATTTCATTTTAAAGGAATTTTTATGATCTTTCTCGTGATATAAATTTTATAACCCTCGGATTATTATTTTAAATGCTAACTTTAAAGAATGTTACAAAATCAGCTTAAAAATTTAATTAAAAAAAATCTAGGAAGAATTTTTCAAAAATCTCTCTTAGTGCACCCCAACACTATAAGAAGAATCGCCATGCCAAATTTCAGCCCTTTAGATCCAGCGGTTTGGTCTGTGCGTTATATGTCAGTCAATCAGTCAGTCAGTCAGTCAATCAGTCACTCAGTTGCGGAACTGTTTTATATATATAGATTATAGATAATACTAAATATATTTTTCTATGCATTACTTGCGTATTTTGTTAGAAATTTATAAATTTATCTACGGTTGGGAAAAGTATTTAAAGGAGAAACGGGTAAACGACATCCTACAAGTATGCGTATATTTTGTAACATTACCCATACGAGTTGTAACATTACCCATATGAACTTTCGATATGAATCTATTTCTGTGAAATTTTCAACATGTATGCATTTCTACGAAACGGCAGACAACACGTATTCATGTTTAATACTCTACTAATAATCATACTTATATAAAAGAAAAATCATCATGACTTCTATTGCGACACGTTGATTTTTCTTTATATCTTGATAGTTTCAATAGCAAATCTTGTTTGTCCATCGTTAAGATGTAAACAAAATTTTTCACCCACGGCCATAAGTGCTTTTAAGAGGAAATGTTTCTCTTTCCTCATAGACGTTAATTATGCAAGCCATCGTACATAATATTAACCGAACAATAAAAGTACTGGATAGCAGCATGAGAGGTCACGTGAATAGCACTTCATGAATATGGAATTAGCTTAATTCATGGATTCGGTATAATTTTTAAACTGGAATACGTCCTTTTAATAAAAAGGAAAGGAAATAAATATCATTGACCTTAAACGAAACGAATGGGCCGCTGAATAAGAGATCTGTTATATCGGAAATTCAAACATTGATGAAGTAGAGAAATGAGAAAAATAGACTATTATATGCAAGTAGGAAACAGACATAAAAGCACCGCTCGAACAAATAAAATAATGTACGGCAGTTTAACAAGCCCCGAATACAATGCGCACCCATTCAAACGATATAAAAGGATATAGAATGGAAACGGGTTTTTTCTTTTATTTTCGATTGTATCTAGCGCAAACAAAATGTGGGAAAATCGGCTGCCCCATCATAGGGTGGCGAACTTCCTATTACTTTTGATTTCGAACGGTCTAAAAAGGTCGATTTTTATGCTCTGTATGCTTAAATATTTCTCTCATTCTAGCCTTAAAAGGACCGACTGGTATTTTATAATTTCTTGCATTTTATTCTGCTTATGTTTTTAAGGAGTTTCGGAACATTTAATTCTACAGAAATCTTTTTAAAATTTTACGGGCTTAAAAATTACTAGAGCTTCTAAGAAAAAGTGCATACGAGGAGGCAGATCGCATGCACTTATGATGATTACATTGCCTGATAAATACCTTTTTATATTGAACTGAATGAGTTCTCTTCAGTACATCTGTACTTTAAGTCTATTTATCTCATGAGGGCATTTGTCTAAATTTTACATGTTTAAAGATATATATATCTATATATATAAAACAGTTCCGTAAATGACTCACTGACTGACTGACTCACTGACATACAACGCACAGACCAAACCGCTGGACCAAAAGGGCTGAAATTTTGCATGGCGATTCTTCTTATAGTGTAGGGATGCACTAAGAAAGATTTTTGAAAAATTCTTCTTAGATTTTTTTAAATTAAATTTTAAGCTGTTTTTGTAACTTCTTTCAAATTTGCAATTAAAATAATAATTTGAGGGTTATAAAATTTATATCACGAGAAAGATCATAAAAATTCCTTTAAAATGAGATCCTTTTCGAATCTTTACCTCCATTTTCTGAAATTTGGTGAATTTTTAAAGATTAATTTTTAGAATTTAATTTATTAAATGCTGATCACGTGATTTCTTTTTCTGGTACTTTAAATAAATTTATCGTTCCGTGCATAACAACTAAATAGACAAAATTTTTTTTCTTGCCAATGCGGCAGACGATTGGACATTATCCAAAAAATATTAAAATACAATAAAATATATTATATTCCTCAAACTGTACTATAATAACTGTACTATATTCTTTAGTATGTATGTCCTATTACATTTAATTTGAATATTTTCTTCTACATTATTTTGTCTATAAAAATATCCCTTACGATTTTTTTATAAATACATTTATATTTTTTTTACATCAATTGTATACATTGACCGTCGTATTTATTATAAATATATATATATATATATATATATATATATATATATATATATATATATATATATGTATATATATATATAAGATATGTCAGCGAAATTTTGTACACCACTTTTTGGTTCTGTTGTTGTTGTTACTAATCCCAGATTGTCTAGCAAGGGTAGACGATCTCCATGAAACCAAAAATTACTAAGAAGCCTAAAAACAGTAGATGGTCCCGTAGGACCTCAAACTTTGTAAGACCCAAACAAGCCAAAAGATGGGCAGGGGAGGCCATGTCGGCAGAGCACCAGTAACACTCCGAGAAGATCTCCTGACCCTGCCGAAAAGTGAGTGCTTTTAAATGATCACTCATGAAGCTCGAGAAGGCCGTTTGATATTTTCTGGGCTTGAGCTGGGAAGACCCACCCGTACTTCTTCCAAAGTACCATGGGAGGTAGGGAGTTCTCTCAACATGATTTTGTTCTATCGTCTTAAGGGAGTAAATCAAAAGTAAGAGCCCCACAAAGGCACACGCACTCCTCAGCAGCAATCCTGGTTAAAAAGTCGACCCTTTAATTGCCGTCAATCCCAACATGGGACTTTTTGAATCTATTTTCATTTAAGGATGCTATGAACTAAGAAAAAAATCGTATTTTCCTTTTCCTTTTCTTTCAGACTCTTGTGGTGGGAAGAATCCAGTTGACAGTTCAAGAATTCCACCCCCCTTAGGATTGACATGTTGAGGGAATGCAATGGCTCTCTCTGCCCCCAAATTGTTAATTTAAAAAATATTTTTGTCAACTATTTACTGGTACATAAATGCTGATAATCAAATATAATTTGTATTGTCAGATAGCCTGAACTTTCCTGCAAAGCTCTGCAAGATTCATTTTATAAATTTCGTCCACCGAAGGAATTTATGAGCGTTTAAAACACACTGTACTAGATTTTTTCTCGAATAATTTAAATTTTAAAATATTAATTGCATTTTTTTTAAACAAACAATGTACATAAATGTAAAATTTCTTTCTCTATGATGGAGTACATTTAAAAAAAAAAAAACCTTTGCATCCAAGTCCGCAATCCGTGGACAAATTTTCTCTATAGGTTAACATTGAAGTGAACAGATCCAATTTGGTTAGTACATAGCAGCCTTAAAGGAGTGAATCTAAAGTAAGAGCCTCACAAGGGCTCACGCACTCCTTAGCAGCAGTCCTGGCTAAAAAGTCGGCTCTTTCATTACCGTCAATTCCAACATGGGACTTTTTGGTTCTATTTTCACTTAGCATCATCTTGATTTGAGATTAAAACCAAAAATATCGAAAATTTTTTCACTCGCACAAAAATTACAAAAAAAAGATACTAACTGTGTAAATAGATTTTTTTATAATTCTCTAAGAAAAGGTAATTTTCATCCTAAAGAAAGTCGTGAAAAAATATTATGTAAAAGGAACATTTGACTCTAATATACCAAAATCAAGACGTGTTATATATTCTAATTTTTTAAGCACATTTTTTTAGATTTTCAAGCATTTTTATATAGATAATTTATAAATGAAATCATATTTGGGTAAAAAAGCTTAAGGAATGCGAGTAAATAAAAAAAATAGAATTTTGTGCCCCCGAAAGTATTATTGCCATCCATATAGAATAGCACTCAACAGTGAGAATTTCTTACTTGCTAGCAATAAAAAAAGTATATATTTTCTTGTTGGATTTTCTTACACGCAGTCTATAGAATGTATGATGATATTATATATTGTGTATTCTGTAAATGAAAAATTTCCTAATTATTCCTTCCTTTGTTAGAAGTTCCATTCAATGTTTCCTAATTCAAATAAATATAATTGACTTTATCTAGGTAACTGAAATATGAAACGTTCTGGTGTCCCATATTCCCGTTACTATTTTTACATAGAGCTTAATTTTCTTGCTAATCTCTCATTATTTCTTTCATAAGCACAAAAAGGGAGTAGACAGAAAAGGGAGTTATCCGAAAACCAGGGTTTGGGAAGCTGTAGACAGCACGCGGGTGCTAATCCCTCCATCCCCCCCCCCCCGCATCCCATTCTAAAATTATAATGACAATCATTACGTGCTGCAGAATCATAACTAACATTGTCAAAGTATCAAATGCACGCCAATAAGTTTATTCAATGCAAGTGTTAATACATAAACGCACGATAGAAAGGTCAAATCCGATTTCTGCTGTGATAGAAAGCAGGGATAACAATGAGGAAAGATAATAGTGGATAAAAAAAAACAAAGCCGTTAATAAATGCAGATAGAAGTATTCAATTAAAGAAACTGTTTAACAGAGAAGAAAAATCTATCGATACGTAATCGGGAATCATTCGCAAGAATTAATGAACTTGTTACGCAGAAACAATTTCATCCTCCGAAACATTTAACACTGTAAACATTTCAAATTTTTAAAATTTTTTAGCAGCGTCAGATTTCAAACTTTTTTTACTTTACATGTTTTTTAAGAACTGTTGTCGAGTTAAGGCTGCTATGTACTAAGAAAACAAATTATTTCCCTTTTCCTCTCTTGCAGACTCTTGTGGTGGGAGGAGTCCAGGTGACAGTTCGAGAATTTCACCCTCATTAGGATTGACATTTTGAGGGATTGTAATGGTTCTTTCTCTATAGGGTGGTCAAGCGCTGCCCCCCAATTTTTTATTTAAAATATATTTTTGTCAACTATTTACAGGTACATAAATGCTGATAATCAAATAAAATTGGTATTGTCAGATAGCCTGAACTTTTCTGCAAAGCGCTACAGGATTCATTTTGTAAATTTCGTCCAGCGAAGGAATTTATGAGCGTTTAAAACACACTATATCAGATTTTTCCCCGAATAATTTTAATTTTAAGATATTAATGCATAAAAAAAACGAAAAATTTAAACAAATGTAAAATTTCTTACTCTATGACGGAGTACAATTTAAAAAAAATATCTTTGAATCCAAGTCGGCAATCCGTGGACAAATTTTCTCCATAGGTTAAAATTGAGGTGAGCGAATCCAATGGGGTTAGTACATAGCAGCCTTAAGTTCTAGAGTTAGAAGTAAAAATACCTTATCCCCGTATCCATGCCTCTACATTCGTTATAAATCCTATGATAGGAATGATTAAATTACTTTTATTGTTAACTATATTTCAGCTAACATTTTCTTCCCAGTCATTTTGATTCAAAATTCCAAATGTTTCACTTAACTAAGTTTCTTACCGTTGTAAAATAGAAATTGGCAATTGCATTTCCAATTGCAATTCTATTTGCAGTCACAGTTGCAGTTCTAGGTCCGGTTCTGTTCAGTTTTGGTTAGATTGTATTTTTGGTGTTCGTTATTTCGTTTGTATGACTGAATTTCTTTAAATTTTTTGTTTGATTATCCAAGATCAGGGGTGTGTTTCTCTTTACCATCAAACATTTTAAAGATAGTCCTTTATTTAATGTCTATACCGATATTTTTTTTGTCCTTATTCCTTACTTCATGGTTATTAGTTTAAATTGTCATAAATGTACTGCTACGTTTCCCATGCATGAAATATACTTACACATCGAGTATTGATCAGAGGGTCTGGGCCCGAGGTAGCCTATTTATAGCGCGTCGGCTTTCGGTATTGAGGGTGTTTGGATCGAATCCCGACAAGCGCAATTAATACCTTCGGGTCTAGGCCGGATGTTAAATCTGTAGACCGGAAAGTCCTTCTATGAGATTAGTGGATGGGAGAGGTATGATCTCCCCAGATGTTGCCCTGGGAGTGTTCAGTCAAAATTGTGGTGGCACCTAGCCAAGTCAGACTCAAACCCTTGTTGTGTAATTTTTGCATTAATTTACCCCTGAAAAAATAACAAAATGTGCAGTGATTGCAATAATTCTAGTTTAGACGCAATAAAATAACATGATTATGCAGTGATAAAAAATGTCATGGGAATTATGTTTCATAGTTTTTGAGATATCAGTTGCGGAATGATGGAAAATTGCATTTTGAAAAGAATGAGTCCAAAATTTTTCTTACCCTAAACTTGATCAGTAATTAAATATTTAGAATATCAATATCTCTGGAACTAAGCGGAATATTTTCATGCGATTTCCTTTATTTTGTTCAGAAATGATCAGGCTTTAACACATTTGTTTTTTCAAAAGATTGAATGTTTTAAAGATTTAAGAGTAGGGAGTAACCTTAAGAACAACAACAACATCAGAAGGTCTTATTGGATGATGCTTTTATTGTGCAACTCTTTTTTTTAATTGCTGGGAGTACTGAGCCTAGGCTCTTCTTCGGGGAGAGCCAGAAGTGTGTGACCATTTCGCCGCATGCGTTGCCCCCGGTGCACCACAGGGGGTGGGTCCACACTGCACCCGTTTGAAAACACACCGGTCCCGTAATTTTGAACCGATTCAAGTGACGAAACCGGAACACTTGACCCCATACTTCCAGAGGTAAATTTGAGAACTTGGAGGACATTGCAGCCAGTATTGTGCAATATTAGTGTTAGAAAATTATCAGTATAATAGACACATCAAAAGATAACTCCAAACCATATTTTCAAAAGCGCAGCCTGCTTCATACCGAGTTGGCAAAAAGTCCGTAAAAACTTTAAAAATTCATAAAAACCGGAAAAATAACCAAAAAAAGGTTTGCAGGGTTAGCATTGTTAGGTCAAGGGATTTGTTTTTAAGACAGGAAAAAAAAAGAACTCAAAAAACAGCCGACAGGTGTCGCTGGTACGATCGAATTCTGTGGAAATATGCAAATGAGACTTATAAGAATGTGCTCTCCTAATCCACAACCAGTTCACCGTTGTTCCGCGATCCGCCGAGAGGTGCCATGTACCTCTCGGCGGATCGCTAGTCACAACTCCAGCAACGGCACAGTTCAGCAGGTCCATCCGGACCTGCTGAACTGTGCCGTTGCGTGGAGTTGTGACTAGCCTGCAATGCCTTATCCACTGTGGTGGGGGTCATGTGGAATACCTACTGCTGTAATAAAAGATTTAGAAGCTTTCTCTCGTTATTTGCGTATCTTTTCTTTGACTTGTGTAAGTCAGCACCACCTGTCGGCTGTTTTTTGAGTTATTTTTTTTCCTGTCTCAAAAAAAAAAAAAAGAAATAATCCCGTGACCAACCGATGCTAACCATGCAAACCTTTTTTTATTTTGGCTATTTTTCCGGTTTTTCTGAATTTTTAAAGTTTATACAGACTTTTTGCTCACCCGGTACTTAAAACTTTAACATATTTATTCAGAATCATTAACATTTGTATAACCATCCACGAATTTCTTAATTACCAACATACAGAACTTCATTAAATCCTGCATTCAACTACATTGTTTTAAATGTGCAAGTTTCTATTTATTCGTGTCCATGGAACTTCTTTAGAATGCGTAGAACACAATAAAGCAAAAAAAGTACACATAAATAAAATTAATAGACTAAATTTTATTTTATATATTTTTTTTGTTCTAAATTAAATTAACTACGTTCTTAATAAATTAACCAATTTCATGAGAACTGTTTTCAAAGACAGGAATAGAGGTATTTAAACAGCGAGGAAAGCATTAAACGCATCAAAGTTTGAAGCTTCAGGTACAACGTAGAGATATTTCTGTTATAAGCCAAGAATGCCACTATGTCAAAAGATTAACCATGAAGAACGATTAAAAAATAACAATAAAATATCCATACCTGATGTAAAAGTAACAAAAAAGAAAAGAAATTAAGTAATATAACATCAGGAATAAAGCCACTGACCAGGAAATGCGAGCAATAATTTCATTTTATTTTATTTGCATTTATTATTATTCTATATAAGTTTCAAACTGCTTTATAATTATCTTTTTTATTTCTAATCTTATATTCATTTTTTATAATTTTCTTTTCTAAAACTTTTTATCTAATTTTGTTTTGTGAATATTTTCTTTCGCAATCTGCAATATGCTCCTTTTTGTTTCTAGTTTTTTTTCTTCCATGGTTTTTCTATTCTCGTTTTGGTACAATTTCCCATTTAGTATTTCCCCTTCAGGAAAGCTTTTCTAATGTGGGAAGAAGTAATATTTTAGCAGAAGACCACGTGGCTTATCACTTTTGTACGTTGTTGCTTTGTGGCTGCAGCGGAAAGTGTCAGATTTAGCCTCTAAAACTTAAAATTTAGAGCCTTTTCATTACTAAAAATAAATTTTAAATACAGTCGAACCTCCATATATCAAAGTAGCAAATTGTCGGAAAAAAATTCGATAAATTTAAATTTTGATATACAGAATTGATCTAGTTTTATCATAATTCTCCTAAAACATTAAAATTAAAGCTAATTTTCGTATACGAAACTCCATTTCTAATTTATATGCAAATCAAATTAAATGAAAGTTAATAACTAAAATTTAATTAATATGAAGATTTATTGAGTACTACATACCTTTAATAAAACAATAATCCAGACAGTGGTTACAATGATAACAGTTACATTCTAAAAAAAAAAAAAAAAAAAAAACTACGAATATCTTGCTGAACAGCCGGTTTTGAGGAAAGTTCATCAAAGAAATGTTCGAATTTATTCAGTCCACTAAAAACTTCATCAGGGACATTTTCCGCGAACTGAAGTCCACGACATATTGTTTCAAACGCCAAAAATTAGGAGATTTTATTCTAAAGTGGAATAAAATCTCCCAATAAGTCTTGAAAAAAATTACGATATATAGAGATTTTTCGATATATAGAAACAGTTTTTCTATGTAATGAACATGGAGATTTTCTAAAAGTTCGATATATAGAAAATTTCGATATGGGGAAGTTCGATATATGGAGGTTCGACTTTATAGGTCTTTTCCTACTGTCGTTTACTGAAAATTTCTTAGGATTTCTCTTTTTCTTTGCTTCTGTAGGGACTCGTACTCCTGTCTTTCAGACAGTACTATCTCTAGAAACTTTTCTAACTAACACTAAATATACTTTGTACAGAGAAATTTCGGTTGAGAAGTCGCCAAAATAACTGCCCACTCGTACTGAAAACCATTGAATAAACAGCATTATCAGTGCCCTTTATTTTTCAATTTCTGTGTAGCATACTCTATGAAAGGAATAATACTTTTAAACTATATCATCCTTAATTTATAAATACGCTGTAAGGGAGTTTTATACTAATCTAAGAGGTTGTCACTAACACGTTCAAATAATTACTGATAAACTAGAGTAAGATACTTATGTAATTTGTGAGCTGAATACAATACATTTTCTTAGGTATTTTTGTATCGGAACAAATTTCGGTTGAGAAGTCGCCAAATAACTGCCCACTCGTACTGAAAACCATTGAATAAACAGAAGCTACCAGTGCCTTTATTTTTTCAATTTTCTTGTAGCATACTCAATGAAATGAAACTACTTTTAATAGACACATCCATCTTAATTTATAATACGCTGTGAGGGAGTTTATACTTAGATAAGTATAAACTCCCTCTTGTCAACCTCTTAGATGGTTGTCACTACCAGGTTCAAACTAGTTAATGATAAACTAGAGTAAGATACTTATGTAATTTGTGAGCTGAATACAATACGTTTTCTTAGGTATTTTTCATATCTGAACAAATTTCGGTTGAGAAGTCGCCAAAATAACTGCCCACTCGTACTGAAAACCATTAAATAAACAGAAGCTACCAGTTGCCTTTATTTTCAATTTTCTAGTTAGCATACTCAATGAAATGAATAATACTTTTAATTATACATCCATCTTAATTTATAAATACGCTGCAAGGGAGTTTATACTTATCTAAGAGGTTGTCACTAACAGGCTCAAACTAGTTAATGATAAACTAGAGTAAGATACTTATGTAATTTGTGAGCTGAATACAATACGTTTTCTCAGGTATTTTTCGTATCTGAACAATGTTATCATCCGTCTGTATCATTTTTCGACGGAGCTGATAAGAGTACAGTCGGAAGAATTCACACTAGAAAAACGCCTTAACGAAGTAATGAATTCACGAAAACTGATCTAAATTGTGGGGAACATGGAAATGTAATGTTTTTTACAACAATGAGTTATGAATATCAGCGGGTTTAAGAAAATGGGGAACTTGCAGAGAGAATTAAGCTTTTTGTTCTGGATTATTTATGAAGAACAGAACAGCTTTAATATGCAGATTGGATTCCTGATTTAATGTTTCACACAGAGATAAGTGTAGCAAAATATTTAACTTTTATTATTTTTTTATTTTTTTTAAAGCAAAATCATGTAAGGGTAAACGAACTCAAAATATCACCTGATAAATAAGACATCATAAGTAAATCGTTTAAATTTTCTCTTTAACAGCGGGTGGATCGCAAGTGGTGCCATGCATACAAATTGGGATGCATTAAATAACAGGTCATAAAACTGAAATAAAAGTTGTAAAATACATACTATAAGCTAACTGGGTTTGAAATATAAAAAAACTTCCAAGGTGTTATTGGTAACTGCCTACGTTGAAAATGCCATTTTTTTACTATTTTGGTCAATTTTATTTTTTGCAACAATCGTGTAATTCATTCTTTTCACTTTTCAAAACCGTTTTGATTTTCATTCTACATCAATTAGAAGCAGAGTTACAGCTATTTTAAAAAACATCGTCTGATAAAAATTGAAGTGACAAACAACTTTAAATGCGTTTTTCTCAGAATTATGTTTTTTAGCACAGATCTCTACCGTTATCATGATATTTCACATAATAATATATATAATTTGATAAAATTTTCAGGAAATGTTTTGGGTGCTATTATTGTTAATGAAATGACGTACAATAATTGATGTATAATAGATAGTTTTTTGTTTAGGGCTGTTTTTATAATGAAAGGAATGACGAATTGGGGAAAATTTTCATATTGGAACATAAAATTGTCTGTATTATTTTTGCATTTTAAAATTTCTTTTAGATTATAGGTCATTTGGAAGATAACTGTTACATGTATCATGTGTGAGAAGGAAATTAAAATAGTAGCGTTAGAATCTTGGGCAGAGTGATAGGCGTTTTAGCTAAATTTCATTAAAAATTACTTCAAATTGACCAATTTATAACAAAGTATGGTATTTACAGGCAAGTTTTTTATTTATTTTTTATTTTTAAATGCTATTTTACCATAAAAGACCAAAAAATCCTTAAAAAAAAGCAATTAAAAAAAAATTGGCTCCGAACTTAGGCAGTCACCTTCAATTCATTATTTTTTCTGCCTTTGTTAAACGTTTACAAAGCCTTGCTCTACTGCTTGTTTCATTTTGAATTTTGGTAAACTTGAAAACGACAGAATCGCAGATTTGTCAAAGTGATAACAATGCACTTTAATGTTAAAGATGTAAAGGAAAAAAATAATATTACATCATGATTATTAGTTTACAGTATTAGCGTGCAACAGAAGAGCTTTGCTCCAGAAATAAAATATCTTCTTCTGCTATTTTAGTTATTCTGATCATAATTTCGCTATATTTTACGTCTCTCCACTTTTTTAAGGTATTCGACTACCTTTAAAACATCGATTTTGACGTAAATTCCGAAACTGCTTTTATTCATTTTTTTTAAGATTGTAAATTTACGTTTCTAAATCTGTTTTTTTTTTCGGTATGATGATTAGAAATGAAATGAGAGCGATTTAAAGATCAGCAGCAGCTATGAATTTCAGTACAAGTTGATAACTTTAATCGTGTTTTCGGAAGAACTTATTTTTCATCAAAAATGTAAACAACTCTTGTGATAACTCAAAATCTAACCATGATATGTCTATGAAATTTTTCAAGTGTATGTTTTTCATAACACTAACAATGTAAAGGACTACAGATTTGGTTCTAGGTATATTATTTGTTGATTTGTAGCTGCATTTATAAAAAAATCTCATGAAAAATTACTAAAATTTTACATGTAATTGCATATAATGACCTGTATTTTTATTTTAGATTTCAAGATATTGATTAGCTTTTAGGTCATTAAACTCAGGAGGTACTTACGTACATATGACAAAGAGAAATTAATGTTATATGCATATTTATTTTCTTTTAGAGCTAGAGCCGTTTTTGTAAAAATTGGCTAAATTTCGCCCAAAATCATTCAGTTTGTAAAAAGTTGCATAGTTATGGCTTATTTTTAAACCATCTTCGTATTTTGGTGTTATATCCCTTCGAAACATAATACAGAAATTTACACAACTACAGTTTTTGAAAAAAAGTGCTCTGAAGGTAGTCGGATACCTTATAGTTAAGGTTTCCAATCGACAACTGAAACAAGAATTTTACTTAAGGCGACGCATTAGTAGACACAGCAGATCTTTATTTCCCAATGTAAGATATGGTGAATATTTCTTCAGTATTTTACAAGTCACAGATTAGCAAACGCATACTGTTTATTTTTTTATTTTAGGTAGACGTTTAAGTAACAAAAACGCGCAAATTTTTAAAGTTATGTATTTTCGTAGACCTTAGAAACTTTAGTTTTAACTACGAGTTTATTTTGAATTTGAAAATACATAGATATACATCGCCGAAGGTTTGAATTTCCAAGATATCATTTTTGTGTTAAGTGATAGATTGTGGTTTTGAAAATCTTATTGAAACTTCCAAAATTCCTTATAATAAATTAAACCTAGTTTGGAAGTATAAATTATAAATACACGAGTGATTTTATAAACACCCAAATATCGTACGGGCAAAAAAAAATATTGTTTGTGACTTTTTTTATCGTTTTATTAAAAAAAATTAATTAATTCCTATATACAACAACGTTGATAAATATTACTTGATATTCAAAGACCAAACTAATTTACAGATTGTCACCAAATTCAAGGATTCCTGTTCCCGTAAATGGAATAACGCCGATGAAGTTTGTATTTTTAAGCTTATATGTCAATTAAGAGTATTTCAAAAATTTCTCAGAATTAACATTCTCTACCTTTCCGGTTTCGCGATGGACTGACGTAGAATCATCAAAATCGACAGAATCTGACCTTAAAAATCAGTGTCGTTTTTTGAAAATACAGCATTATTTCATCTGTAGTTACAAAGAGTGGAGTTAAATACATGGTTGTAGGGTAATAGTGGGGGATTTGTAATGATTCGGAGAACAAAATTTAAAGTTTTCTGTTTTTTTATCTACACACAGTTTATAATGATGCTTTTCCTCAAATGTATCTTAAAACTTAAATTCAAAAGTTAAACGTGCCTTACAATGACACATCTGCTGAACCATTGATTCTCTTTTTACATGATTTTTTTTCTTTAATTTTTTTTTTCATGGGAGGGGTTTCAGAAAACTTAATGATATTTTAAAATTTTTTATCAGAATTAAAAAAAATTGCTGTTTTGAGAAAAAAGAACAAATATAGGCACGATGAATCGTGGGAAGTTTCGAATTTTATTTTCTGTAGGGTTTTTATGTATCTTCTTTTATTATTTTCTCCTGGCCTTCTACTCTTTTGTAATTCCGGACAGAATAATGTATCACTCAGCGCTAACGATAATGCGGGTAAGAAATGATTCCGCAGCCAACCAAGTGCTTCTGGAGGCATTTCGTGAAGATATCTCGTACCTTAATATCTGAATATAGTTGTGAAAAGCTTAATCTGCTAAGCATATAACAGGCAATTATCTCTGCCAGTTGTCTGCCTCGAATGCGTGCTTGTTTAAATATTTAGTCGCTGTTAACACTTTCAATTTTCTGAATAATTTAGCAAGGGTTATTTCTGAAGGAGTAAATTTCTACGAGGTTCTGCCGGGTTGAATACAACACGAGCATCCTTTAATAGTTGAGATAAAGCCCAAAGTTGATGCCTTAATCTATAAAATTATTTCAAAGCTGGTTTCCTGTTTTAAGCCAGAGCTGCATGAGTAAATGCCATAGGAAAATATCAGTATTAACTCTAGTGTATCATGACGCGAAGGCAGTAGAAATTAGCACATTAAGATATAAGAAAAATATTATAAAGATAATTGCTATATGTTAAGCCGTAAGGATCATGTCACATAGACTGTAGATGTTTGAACATGAAAAAATCACGATGCAAATAGTCTTAATTTCTAACGAAGCAAAGAATCGTAAAGTTAATGAAGCAAAATATCATAATGATATTGAAGCAAAATGTGAAGTTGTTATCCGAAAAAGATTAGGACTTGGTGGCAGCAGATATATGAGTATGTGGAGGTCACACAGCAAGTTGTCATATTTTTCAACGAAGCAAAGTGTCATCAATTTAGTGGATGAAGATGTCATAAAGTGAAGAAACAAAATTTCAGAAAATAAATCCATAAGGATGAGATCAATGCCGTGGTAGTTTATTAACTCACGAAGGATGACAGGTGAAAATTTCCTTACACACACACAACCTATATATATATAGTGAACATCTCTAGCCTGCCATCCATATTTTGGAACGGCCATATTTTGTTCAGAACCAATATGGCCGCTATAGAGAAGTTTCCCTATATATATATATATATATATATATATATATATTATATATTATATATATAATATATATATTATATATATATATATTATATATATATAATCATTATATATATATATATATCTACTATCATATATATATATATATATATATATTTATATATCTATATATATATATATATATATATATATATATATATATATATTATATATACTATATTATATATAATATATATATATATATATATATTCTGTTTTTGCTGTGTAAAAGTGTCACGTCTAAAATTGTAGTTGTGGGAAAAACGGGATTTGAAAAGAGAAATGACTTTTTGTAAAGCAGTTTTTTTTAAGTTTATTTTCTTTATTTTTGTTGAATAAAGAGTGTTAAGTCCTTGATTGGGACATAACCCTTCAACACTAACATGTTATGTTGTGTTCCACTATCCCAAATTTTCCCTGATGAATAAACAATTTAGGAGTAGAATAAATTTAGCTTTTTAAACCCTGCAGTAGCCCTTGATTTTCAAACATGCTGGTTTGATAACTTATTTAGCCGAATTTGGACTTAACACCCTTTGCAGAGCAAACACAGTATTATCCAAATGGATACACGAGTATTATGGGCGATTTGATGCATAAAATAAATTTTTACTCGCTATAAGTTCATTTTTCTAATTACTCATCATCGGTGTTTTGACTGGTACAGCATCAAAGAGAAATGAAAGATGGAATAAGCAAAATAAGAAAAAGCAATAATTCAACGCTCTCCGCTCAGTACTGTTTCCTAACAGTTGTTACGCTCCAATTACTATGACATTGATTCTTGCATGCATCGTAAGCCAACCAAAAAGTTTGTTTTTAAACATTAAACATGAATTTTTTTAACTAGTTTATGAATGTATCATTATGATAGGAATAAAAAAAGTAAGGAAAGCGGTTAATTCTATGGTCTGCGTAGAGTTAATACTACTAAATTTTTTGTTCTTCCACGGGTCAGTAGTTAGAGATTATTGTTTCCTCAATGGAACGTTTCTTCCTTATACGCGAAAGAAGAATGTCCAAAGCAAACTTAGGAAAAAAAAAATTCCAAGCTGAAGGATCAACCCATTCAGAAGGATTGAGAAAATCTGACGAACTGGAACCGCATTTCTCTCCCAATTATTGCATTTTAACTCGTTTTCACACATCATTTGAAGGCATGTCAAAAGGTTAGTCCAGTCAGTCACTGCACGCGAGGAGGAAGTATTTATTATGTAGAGATAGGATAGTGGAATTGGGAAATGATGAAGAGTTAAAGGTAATGAACGCGTTCTAACGTTAGAGGTCTAAAAGGACTATCCGAACTCAGTAGGAATACGTGGATGCTACAGTTGTTGGGTTATCGCCATTAAGGCTGCTGTGTACTAAGAAAAAAATCGTATTTCACTTTTCCTCTTCTTGCAGACTCCTGTGGTGGGAGGAGTCCAGTTGACAGTTCGAGAATTCCACCCCCTTAGGATTGACTTTTATAGGGATTGTAATGGCTCTCTCTCTATAGGGGGTTAAGCGCTGCCCCAAATTTTTTATTTAAAATATACTTTTTTCAACTATTACAGATACATAAATGCTGATAATCAAATTAAATTGGTATTTTCAGATAGCCTGAACTTTTCTGCAAAGCGCTACAGGATTTATTTTATAAATTTCGTCCACCGAAGGAAATTTATGAGAGTTTGAAAACACACTATACCGAATTTTTCCCCGAACAATTTAAATTTTAAAGTATTAATTGCATTTTAAAGAAAACGAAACATGTACACGAATGTAACAGTTTTTTCTCTATGACGGAGTACAATATTTTTAAAAAAAATCTTTGAATCCAAGTCGGCAATCCGTGTACAAATTTTCTCCATAGGTTAACATTGAGGTGAGCGAATCCAATGGGGTTACTACATAGCAGCCTTAAGAGTTCTTGTTAACAATATTGATTAGTTAAATTCTTTAAAAGGGATATTTTAGAAGGTCTCTTATTTTGAGGATTTATAACTGCTAAATATTAAGGATTTAACAACCAATTTGCCACCGTTCTCCTTACATTGGCTAATTCAATATTCTAACGTCGCTATGACTAACCCCATTGCATTCGCTCACCTCAAGTTAACCTATGGAGAAAATTTATCCAAGGATGCTGACTTGGATTCAAAGATTTGTTAAACAAAATTATACTCCGTCATGCGAAAGAAATTTTTACATTTGTTTACATTTTTCGTTTTTTTTTTAAAAATGAAATTAATATTTTAAAATTTACATTATTCAGGGAAAAATCTGGTATAGTGTGTTTAAAACGCTCATAACTTCCTTTGGTGACGAAATTTATAAAATGAATCCTGTTGCGCTTTGCAGAAAAGTTCAGGCTAACTGACAATACCAATTTTATTGGATTATCAGCATTATGTACCTGTAAATAGTTGACAAAATATATATTTGAAATAAAAATTGGAGGGCTGCGCTTAACCCCCTCTAGAGAGAGAGAGCCATTACAATCCCTCAAATGTCATCCTAAGGGGAGGGGGTGGAATTCTCGAACTGTCAACTGGACTCCTCCACCACAAAAGTCTGCAAGAAGAGGAAAAGGGAATACGATTTTTTTCTTAGTACATAGCAGTCTTAAGAATATTGTATCTGACGAACATAGTCATTCAATATTCTTTTTGATGAACCAGTGAATATATCTCCAAGAAAGTGCAAATAGGATGAACTGAAAAACTAAGTTCTCGTTTTGGGGTCACTATTTGAGTTTAATATTTGAGGATAAAGAGATCACTCTGTTAATTTAATTACGTCCATTTACCTTCACTTAAAATATTACCCGATTAAGCCGGGTATCTTCCTCGAGAAGGATTTGAAGGGATTGAAGGGATACATAAATGACTCCCTTAGTACAAAGTCATTTTTTCAGTCAACATTATGCGGATATATTGTTATTTCATTGTCTTACCTTCACCTCCTATAATCCATTTTACCCCCTTTAGGAAATTCAATATAAATACCAGGGAAGCTCGTTTGACAAAGGGCTTGAAGGAACGGCTCCACTATTTCAAGCCACTGTTTGAATAAATTTAAAAGGATATAATGATCCCACTGTCACATGTTCTTTCGACAAATATTTAAAATTAGAAATAATTCATGATTATGCTAGAATTAAAAAAGGTATCAATAATTGTGAAGCAATAACCGGAAAATAACATGTTTCTAACTGATGCACCCGTAGGGGTTATGAATCAAAATAAAATTAAAAAAAGAAAAGTAAGAAACCTGGAAATTAGAAACACACTAGAAGGAAAAATATCTAAAAAAATAAAATTTTAATACAATTCCAGATAGTCAAGAACAACATGACTAGGAATTAAAGAAATAAATAGACAATTTATTGACGGACATAAAATACAGGTAACCCTCTTATAACACGGTAGATAGGTTCCTAGAAAATGCCGTGTTCTGTGAAACCGTGTTATTTGAGACCCAGAGCCAGTACAAAAAGGGAGGTTACGTTCCGAAAGCTTATTAAAAACAAACTTTTTAAAAAATTCCATATAAGAAACACAATTTTTATTAAAAATTTAAATGTATGTATAGCACAAAATGAAAAGAAAAATATTATCTATATATATAAAACAGTTCCGTAACTGACTCATTCATTCATTCATTCACTGACGGACTGACATACAACGCACAGACCAAACCGCTGGACCTAAAGGGCTGAAATTTTTGCATGGCGATTCTTCTTATGGTGTAAGGGTGCACTAAGAAAGATTTTTGAAAAATTATTCTTAGATTTTTTTAAATTTAATTTTTAAGCTGTTTTGTAACTTGTTTTAAGTTTGCATTTAAAATAATAATTTGAGGGTTATAAAATTTATATCACGAGAAAGATCGTAAAATTCCTTTAAACTGAATCTTTTTCGAACCTTTACCTCGGTTTCTCTTTTTTTGGTGAATTTTTAAAGATTAATTTTTAGAATTTAATTTATTAAATGCCGATCACGTGATTTCTTTTTCTGGTACTTTCAATAAATTTATCGTCACGTGCGTAACAATTAATAGACAAAAAAATATTTTTTTCTCTTTCTAATGCAGCAGACGATTGGATATTATCCAAAAATTGCATATCCCTTACGATTTTTTTATAAATATATATATATATATATATAATATTAAAAACTAGTAATTCTTAATTCAACAATCTAACATTTAAAAACTATTAATTCCTCACTTACTATTCCAAATTACAAACCTTTTTAATTCCCCCTGAACACAGGTATTTCCCTTGGGCATTCGTGTTAAAATCCAAGAGATATTCTAAATTTTAGCATTGTCATCCCAGTAAAACTTATATAGAAATCCCATAGTAATAGCCTTTGTAACCCCAGGCAATATTATTAAAGATGGCTGACTTTTTAACGAATTAAGCTCGACGCGGCGTGGCTACCGAATTAGATCAGATCAGAGCATCAACAAATAACTTTTATCCAATCAAAATGTAAGTCACACCTCTGTGTCACGTGATGGAATGACTTTATAAAACTATCAGGTGTCTAAATTAGACACACTCTGTAAGAATCGGTCTGTCATATAATCCCGGGCGGAACGACTTGGAAAACTTAATAAATGCTTTAGATTCAATTACGTATCTGTGGTTCCTGTGTCTGCGTTGGGAGTCTTTGCGGGAAAATGCTCGGTTTGTCATCATGTGTATCGGCGACGTCATCCACTCTGGCCTGTTATTTGTTCCTCCATGTCGCCGATATTACAAGAAAGCCGGTAGGAATACCTTCCCATTAGACACAGTAGGCGGATTAATTACTATAATTCCACAAAGAAATATTTACATTTGATAATTGACCATGCAACGCGTTATATTTGGGCTTTTCCATCAAAAAGCGTAACTACTGAAACTTATACGAATTGCTTAAAACAATATTCCAAATTCAAACACCAAAAAAATTGCTAACCGACAGAAATGCAGCTTTTACATGTTCAAAGTTTAGAAGATTTTTAGAGCATAACAATGTGCACCAATTACTTACCTCGAGTCATCATCCACAAACGAACGGAAAGGTAGAGAGGGTAAATCAAACAATAATTACTAGATTAAGGTGCAAAGTACATAACTCAACAAGCAAAACTCCTTGGACAGCCCTATTAAATGAAGTAATTAATGAATACAATCATACGCATCATTCAGTCACCCAACTGACCCCAGCTTACCTACTTTTTGGAATATTACCTTATGAACCTCATGTTAAAAAACAAGATTTTTATCCTCAGGTAGATGAGGCGAGAAAATTAGCTAAAGAAAGGACAATTAATTACCATAATAGGAATAAAGTAAAATATGATGCACGTTTTGTAGAATCTAAATTATGTTGGAGATTTAGTGTTATTCGAAGAATTTCACTATCCTAATACTAGAAAATTAAGCTCACCCTATTCTGGACCTTACACTATTCTAAAACAAATGTCAAAAGTTAATTATGAAATTGATAGACCAAACTTTCACACTAAACGGGATTCTGAAATTGCCCATGCTTGCAGATTAAGATATTATAATGCACCAGAGAACTTAAAACTACACCACGAATAATGACAAACATTAGATCCATTTTCTTTCTTTCTATGTGATGCTTAACATCATTATATATTTTTTAATTGATATAATTAATTATGTGTTGTCCTACTAAAGATATATAAAAAAAATAAAAAAAAAAAAAACTGTCTAACTTAAACTTTCTTCTTAAGAATACTATTATATGTGAATTTTTTTGAATCTCAATTTAAACACCGGCTATGACAACTCTACTTCTTAACCTTTCAGTAAATTTCCTATTTCTTGAAAAACACTTTCCTATCACCCAACTCTACAAGCGCGTGGATGTCGTCCCAACTGTTTAAGATCTTTTTTAATTTTTTTACTATTTGTTTTTAATTCAACAACTCAGTCACTTAAAGTGCTGAAGACTATTTGCTTGAGTACTGACTAAAACAGGGCTGGGATGGCCACTCCTTTGTCCTCCCATTTCTATATATTATACTCCCACAGGTATGACAACTGCACCTTTTCCTTTTTCTCCATCTGTGTACTATGCAAGATGCTGTTTTCCAACGCAGTCATATTCTGTCGGAGATTTACGGTAGTCCACTGTACGGCTAAAAGACTCTTCCTCCTTATTAGTCAGAGAACAATATGGAGAAAGAAAACCCACTTGTTACACAAACATAAACACAACCCTCACTGCTTAGAGGTAGAATTAAAGAATTTGAGACTAAGAGTTGGGGAACACACATACAACAAGGTACCTTCAAACAAGGAAATGGATCCACATAAACTTATAATAAATGTACAAAAATGAATAGTAGATAAATAATTTGAAATTAAAGTGAAAAGTATTGAGAATTAATAAATAAAGTTAGAATAAATATGAATAAGTATAATTAAAGAATATTGAATAGAATTTTGGAATGAATAAATATTGTCGAAATAAATGAATATAAGAAATGATGAAATGAGAATAAGAAATATAAATGATATTGAAAAGAGATTTTTTTTTTTGTTGATAATAAGTAATATTGAAATAAAGGAGATAATGGATATTTAGAAAAAATATGAGATAATAAAGATACGAAAACTAGATAATGAGTGATATGTTTTGTAATTTTTATATACAATGATATTTTTGAAGTGTGATTTTATTAAACTTGTGATTTGTATTGAAAGTGTGATTTTTATATAAACTGTGATTTTTATTATATAACTAAAGAACTATTTTTTTCTTTATATGTAAACAAACCAAAATAATGTTATGTTTTATGCATTCTACGTTTGTGAAGCAGAAATGACACAGCACTAAAAAGACTGTGATTTTTTTTTAAATTGGTGTTTTTTCCTCAACATACGAATGACTGTGAAAGGACTAAAAGTGTTGCACAGATAAATCATTACAAGATAAGTAAATAAAAATTTTTTTTTGGACTCACTCCATAGTAGTGAACGTTGAGGAAGAATTTTTGAATTTTTCATCCTGTTATCAAAGACAACTTCATTTACTTAATTTTTTGTGGTTTTTGATATTTTTATTACTATGTTTGTTATTCTGTATTATTCAAATCGAGATGATAGTAGATATTGTATTAAATGTATGTTCCAGTGAAAATTTTTGGTAGTTTACAAATTTGTGGTTATGTTAATTGATTTTTTTTTTTCGAGATTTGTTGTGTGGGGAGACGTCCCTATTCAACAGGTTTCAAATACATACTTATGTAGAATCTTCAATTTAATATTATGTGTCCTTCTTTTTAGTGATTTTATATATATTTTTCAGTAAATTGATAATGTTGCTATGTCAGCTCATCACGTGACCTTTAAAAATGTTTTCTTGCAATTTAACTTTAATTGAACTTGATACGTTAACTTATTCCAAATTTTTTAATGCCCATTCTTCTCACTCATCTGAGTGAGTCTGCCCTCCAATGCAGGCATTGTAGGTCAGCCTCTTCTCGGACGGGGGGGATATTCTATAATATTAAAAACTAGTAATTTCTTAATTCAACAATCTTAACATTTAAAAACTATTAATTCCTCACTTTACTATTCCAAATTACAAACCTTTTTTAATTCCCTGAAACAGGTATTTCCCTTGGGCATTCGTGTTAAAATCCAAGAGATATTCTAAATTTTAGCATTGTCATCCCAGTAAAACTTATATAGAAATCCCATAGTAATAGCCTTTGTAACCCCAGGCAATATTATTAAAGATGGCTGACTTTTAACGAAATTAAGCTCGACGCGGGCGTGGCTACCGAATTAGATCAGATCAGAGCATCAACAAATAACTTTTATCCAATCAAAATGTAAGTCACACCTCTGTGTCACGTGATGGAATGACTTTATAAAACTATCTGGTGTCTAAAATTAGACACACTCTGTAAGAATCGGTCTGTCATATAATCCGGGCGGACGACTGGAAAACTTAATAAAATGCTTTAGATTCAATTACGTATCTGTGGTTCCTGTGTCTGCGTTGGGAGTCTTTGCGGGAAAATGCTCGGTTTGTCATCATGTGTATCGGCGACGTCATCCACTCTGGCCTGTTATTTGTTCCTCCATGTCGCCGATATTACATATATATATATTTTACATCAATTGTATACATTGATCATCGCATTTATTATAAATATATATATTTATTTTTTGGCATAAATTGCATACGTTGACCGTTGTATTTAATTTGAATGTACTCCGTAGCGAAGCGCGGGTTTTCAGCTAGTTTTAATATAAACGCGACCCTAATTTAATAAATTTCTTCCTCATCAATGCTCAGTACAATTAAATGAGAATTTTTTTTTCGGTTGAACGATGTCACGTACACTTTCAGAACCTTTTTGTTCATTTAGATTTTTTGCACCTTCTATCCTCTTTAAAAAATCTATAATTTTGGTTTGTTTGCTGGTTCTTACAAGTTCATTGTAGATATCACGGTATGGAGATGGATAATTTTGCAGGTCCCTGTTGAATTTTCGGCTTCTTTCAGCGGAAGGGTCTGCATTCAAGAAAAATTATTCAAGATTTTCAGCTAAGCTTAGGCCATTCCAATTTTATAGATTTATAAATGAGTAAATTATAATTTGTTTATACATTTTTATGTAAAGCCAATATAGTTCATATTCCTTCCCGTCATTATTTTAAGGTATTTAGTTTATAAATGTGTTAAACAAAAATCATGTTGTCTAGTGCTGTAGAAGTACAGTGTTGTACAAAAGATTTCGCAATTTTTTTTATCGTGTTAGAGCGAAACCATGTTACAGGTTGCAGGGTTATACGAGGGTTCTCGCAATTTATCCAATCGCGTTAGAGCAAAACCGTGTTGTAAGATGCCGTGCTGTAGGAGGGCTACCTGTATTACATTTTTAGCTGATTACATAACTATCTGAAAATTGAACCCATCCTTTATAGTGAGACACAAATACCACTTATATTAAATCATTATTAATTACATTAAGATACCAATAAAATTTCGGACTAGCAAAGTTAGCTGGTGAATTAAAAAGAAGCTTAAAAAATTAAATTAAATAGAAAAAGGGAAAAATAAAATCGTTACCGACTGCAGAGAAAATAAAAAGAAAAGAAAGGAAAAGGTCGGGCATGCGAGTAAAAGCAATTTTATCTCTTGCATAGGTGGCTCTCCAAGTGTTTATGCTGGCCGATCAATCTTGGCGTCTCCTGGATCGTAGGTGACTCGAACTCACCTCCCTCCCATCCGAATACTCAAAAAGAAAAAAAAAAAAACTCCTTCGCCCCCGAACAAGGCTTTTTCACCATGAAATTCCGACTTTAAAACTTGAAAAATTTAGTTGCATGTCGAAAATTCCCTCATTTGGAGATGTTGATTATCTTAATTTCCACACACACATTTGGCATCCTGTTTAATTGAGAACAGCCAATTGAGAATTTCCAAAGCCTCCTACCACTGTGCACTTTTGTAGACCTCCGCATAGCTGTAATCAAGAATTCACCGTCGGTTTCCTGGACGTCTGCAAAAACGTTCAAAATTCCTTTGCTTCCCCCATTCTCTGTGAAAGTTGGGGAAAAGCAAACGAAATGGTGAACTGTACTTTTTGGATTACGGGGCTTTGGATTTCTGCTTATATTGAATACGAAGAGATAATAGAAAAAGGAAATAAAACTAAAAAAAAAGGATTAACTTTTAGAAAACGAAAAAAATTCCTAAAAGTTAATATTTATATTTATACTAGCTGAAAACCGGCACTTCGCTTCGGAGTACATTTAAATTCAATACAACGGTCAATGTATGCAATTGATGCCCCCCAAAAAATAAATATATATATATTTGTAATAAATACGACGATCAATGTATACAATTGACGCAAAAAAAATATATATATTTCTAAAAAAATCGTAAGAGATATTTTTATAGACAAATAATGTAGTAGAAAATATTCAAATTAAATGTAATAGGACATACTAAAAATATAGTACAGTTAATATAGTACAGTTTGAGGAACATATCTTTTATTGTATTTTAATATTTTTTTGGATAATGTGCAATCATCTGCCGCATTAGCAAGAAAAAAAATATTTTTTGTCTATTTAGTTGTTATCCACGTGACGATAAATTTATTAAAGTACCAGAAAAAGAAATCACGTGATCAACATTTAATAAATTAAATTCTAAAAATTAATATTTAAAAATTCACCAAAATCAGAAAATGAAGGTAAAGATTCGACAAGATCTAATTTTAAAGGATTTTTATGATCTTTCTCGTGATATGAATTTTATAAACCTCAAATTATTATTTAAATGGAAACTTAAAAAAGTTACTAAACAGCTTAAAAATTTAATTTTGAAAATTCCAAGAAGAATTTTTCAAAATCTTTCTTAGTGCACCCTTACACTATCAGAAGAATCGCCATGCAAAATTTCAGCCCTTCAGGTCCAGCGGTTTGGTCTGTGCTTTGTATGTCAGTCAGTCAATCAGTGAGTCAGTCAGTTACGGAACTTTTATATATATAGACTAGCTGAAAACCCGCACTTCGCTACGGAATACATTCAAAGTAAATACAACGGTCAATGTATGCAATTAATGCAAAAAATAAATAAATAAATATATATTTATATTTATATGTAATAAATACGACGATCAATGTATACAATTGATGTAATATATATACACTGCTGGCCACCCAAATTGCAACACCAAGAAAGACAAGAGATATCACAACAAAATTTATTTTGTAGATAACATGTTGACCAAGTATCAAACTGATTAATTTATAGACTTCTGTGAAGTGTGGTTCCTGCCAAAATCAGTAGCCAGAGTAGCCGCCATTGTTGGAGATCACCGCTGCCACACGCCTCGGCATTAATTCAAAGAGACTTTGGATGAGTTCTTGGGGTACAGCAGACCAAGCAGCTTCCACACGTTGCCAAAGTTGATCTGCTGTGGCAGCTGGGGATGGAATCTGGGTCAATCGTAGAGCAACCATGGACAACATGTTTTCCATTGGCGAAAGATCCGGAGAGCGAGGCGGCCAGGGAAGCAATTCAATCTGGCGACTGACGAAGAACCGTTGAACAATGCGTGCCACGTGTGGTCGCGCATTATCCTGTTGAAATATGGCTGACGGCAAGCCCTGAAGGTAAGGAAGGACAACTGGCTCCAACACCTCGGAGATATAGCGCTGGCTGTTTAAAGTACCGGCAATGCGTACTAGAGGAGTGCGAGAGTGATATCCAATACCGCCCCATACCATAATACCCGGTGCAGGACCAGTGTGGCGGTGCATAACGCAGCTGTTCAGCATCCTCTCTTCACGGTGTCTCCAGACTCGAATGCGACCATCGTGGTGTTGCAGACAGAAGCGTGACTCGTCAGTAAAGACAATTTCATTCCATTCTGCCGTCCACATCCTTCTGTCATCGCACCATTGGCGGCGGAGACGTCTGTGGTTCTGCGTCAAGGGTAGACAAAGCAATGGACGTCTTGCGAACAGACCACTCTGCTGTAAACGGCGTCGAATGGTACGCGCAGACACTGGATGATGCGTTACAGACTGCATGTGCTGTGCTATGGTTCGTGATGTGACTGAGCGATCCGTCACTGCCATGCGCACTATTTGCCTGTCATCACGTGAAGTGGTGCGCTGAGGTGGATGCGATCGAACACGCCGATCCGTCGTACCCTCCTGCATCCAACGATCACATATCCGCATTACAGTTGTTTGGTTTCGTCCAACACGACTACCGATTTCCCTGAAAGATAATCCACAATCTCGGTAGGCCACTATCCTTCCTCTGTCGAACTCGAATACTTGATCAAAAGATGATCGCTGTTTTCGACGAGGCATAATTGATCGTTTTTTTTCGAAAAACCACAAGAAAAACACAATTGCCGAACTTGAAATCGTCGAAATCTCCAAGCCTTAAATAGCGCTTTGAAGTGGCGCCACAGGCGCGCGTGATGTGCGTCTGCGCTGAAATTCTAATCATTTGGATATCTCACCTCCGTTAATGCATGTTGTAAATTTCATGTTATTTGCATGTTTCCTTCAGGGTGTTGCATTTACAGTGGCAGCAGTTGTATATATATATATATATATATATATATATATATATATATATATAATATATTTATAAGAAATTGTACAGGGATTTTTATAGACAAATAATGTAGAAGAAAATATTCAAATTAAATCTAATATAAATAATACTAAAGTATATAGTACAGTTAATATAGTACAGTTTGTAGAACATTTCTTTTACTGTATTTTAATATTTTTTTGGATAATGTCCAGTAGTCTGCCGCATTATCAAGAAATAAATATATATTTTTTGTCTATGTAGTTGTTATGCACGTGACGAGAAATTTATGTAAAGTTCCAGAAAAAAGAAATCACGTGATCAGCATTTAACAAATTAAATTCTAAAAATTAATCTTTAAAATTTCACCAAAAATCAGGAAATGGAGGTAAAGATTCGAAAAAGATTTCATTTTAAAGGAATTTTTATGATATTTCTAGTGAAATAAATTTTATAATTCTCAAATTATTATTTTAAATGCAAACTTAAAAAAAGTTAAAAAACAGCTTAAAAATTTAATTTTAAAAAATGTAAGAAGAATTTTTCATAAATCTTTCTTAGTGCACCCCAGAATCGCCATGCAAAATTTCAGCCCTTTAGGTCCAGCGGTTTGGTCTGTGCGTTGTATGTCAGTCAGTCAGTGAATGAGTCAGTTGCGGAACTGTTTTATATATATAGATAATTCAATCTGAAGAAATAAAATTCGCTAGCCAACGAAAAATAAAAATTCACTAGCTACTTTACATAATATATGAAGCAATACTTATTTAAACAAATCAAAACTTTTCATGATCAATTATCAATGTTACCCTCATAATACATTGGAGATTCCAGAGAATTGATCACTTTTTCTAATCCATTTTACATTATTTAGGCAATTAAGAATTTGATCACACCCAGTTTAAGCAAATTAGAGCAGAGGCTTAAAAAAGATACGTTAAACAAAGCTCTTATATTTAAGATAAATTAAAAGCACTGATCTTATAATTATTTAAAGAGTATTTATCTCCCATTACGGTACCAAAATTAAAGGTTTGTTTAGCGACACAACAATTTTTAATAACATGAAAATTATAAATTAATTTTATGGTTACTTTTCGAACAAACGTGTTTAGCCTGAAGAAGATCGTAGAAAATTTCATAAAACAACAGTAAATGATTTTTGAAACCTAGAACTGTAAAGGAAGTTCTTGGAAAGCGAGATTCATAAAATGTTATTGAATGGAGTTACATGCTTAAAACAGAAAAATAATAATAATTTCCAGGAACAGAGCAGAATTTAACACGAGTAATCATTTTAACTTATCGAATGGTATTTGATAACTCAATCTCAGTTGTGTTTAATTGTTTACCTTATCTATTTCAAGGGCATGATGTAGGGTCGAGATGTAAACGCGTGTAGGAAGTGATAGTTCGGATTACTAACTGCTTTTTTACTTCCTTGAATGTAATGCAATTGTAAAGGAATTATCTAGACAGGAGAAAACATTTTATTTCCCTTGCAGCTTTTAGTGTAGCAATCTTCATAATTAAACACAAGTTGTCCTTTAACAATGAACTAATTAAATTAATTAAACGTGACTATCTTAATTGCTTTTTTACTTCTCTGTGTACAGGAAATATGAAATGTGTAAAGGAAATATGGTAGGGAAAAATATGTTATTTCGCTAGCAGTTTTTAGAGTAGTAATTTTCAAACTAAATACAAATTGTCATTTAGAAATGGACTGTTTAAACTAATCAAACGTGACTCTGTATTGATTTCTTCAGTGTTAATATCCTTTTAGTTCTATGTCCTGAAGGATTCAAAACATGCATCAATTAATTACATATGAAAAATTAATCATACGCTGCATGGCGTTGCCATTTAGCTACAGAAAGAAGTTTTTCCGATCTAAAAATTATAAATCTAATAAAATGATCGTTTATAGCGTGGCTGTTTCATGTACGTATTTTTGAATGTGATTGCATATTTTAGCAAAATTTTCCTTGTGTTTTTATAATTTAAAATCGTTTTTCAAAAGAAAAAAAAATACACATCATTGGTTTAACTAGAATCATTTTGTTATGAGGAAGGTTAACGAAAAAAATGGCTATTGGACCTTACGATTTCCTGATTTCCTGACAACTGAACTGACTATTGTATTATGAAGTCACGTTATGATTTCAAGTATTAAACAGAACACGATACCTTTTGAAATGAACTAAAAGTCGCTAAGACATTTACAATCATTAAAAAGAAAGAAAATTCTTGTTAATGATTTTAAACAAAATTTTAACTACTAGATATTAAAGTAAATACTCATTATCTAAAAGATATAGTATCTAAAAATTACACCGCTCATAAATGAATTTCCTCGTTTACTGTTACTATATAATTATCTCCACTTTGACAGAGTAAATTATTTACATTACTATTTCACTACGATGGATAAACAGCTAATGCAGACGTTATTGTTACTATCTGTAATCTTATCGCACATTTATCTAGTTTTGTCAATATTTTTAATTGTGCAGTATAAAGACAATGATATCAACAAACAATGGGAAAATGATTAGAAATGTAACGCAATGCTAAAAACTAATGGTTTGATTTCGAGAGGGAAAAACAATCGGCAATATTTCTAAATTGGCAAGAACGCGTAGGTGTATTGCCCTATCATGTTGAAATGTGGAAAAAGTTTAAAAAAAAAAAAAAAAAACTAAAAGTGCCTTGACAAAAGCGTGTAAACACACCTCACTTGTTTGTTGTCATAACTTATCCTTCTGTCATACAAACTAATGACGTTTTACTTATTTTTTAATATCTGACATTGCAACCCGTGGGATAGAGCTATCCAAAGAAAATTAATATTTTATGATAATTCCATTTTGAGTCCCTACAGGGTAACACAGCTATCCCTGTACCGTTTTCTAGACAGTAGATTGTTTACAAATTAGTTGTCATACACGCAATTAAATTATTAAAAATTTACGTTATTTGGAAGGGTTCTATGTTGTTTATATGTGACTTTTTTAGGATTACTTTGTAATTTGTGTGTCTATTCAATACTTTCACTTTCAGTAAAGAGAGTTTATGACTGTTTATGAAAGTAAAAGGTTCCGGACTTGACTAAATACCACCCCGAAAGTAATAAAATCATGCACAGAAACTAAAAGTAACAATGACCGTTTTTAGTGATAGTTCCTACTGTGTTTCATGCTGTGATTCGTATTATGATTATATTCGAGAATTTAAAAAAGTCTTTATTATCGACTAAAAGAAGAAGATAATCGTGATTTATTGTTTGTAGCTCGCTGGATGATTGTGAGACACATTGCTAATGAATACAGCATTTTTTATGAAAATTTTGAGAGTACTCCCAGTAACGTATTGGAACTATGTGGAACAGTCGGAAAATATCATAATTGTTGATAATAACATTATTAATCGAGATTTGCGCTTGATCACGGACATGATTTTGTGCATGGCATACAAGCAGCAAAAAAATGTCTTCTCTAGTTATGATAGTAGTATATATCGAGATTTGAGAGTGTAATAAATTAGAACTACATATATGCAATCGGCGAAAGTATGAAAACGAATCAAAGTATGAAACAGATGAAAATATCGCTTATTTCTTACCTTCCGTTCAATCTGGACTAAGTATCCTGCCTTGATAATGAATATGTTTCATATGAGTCTCAATTAAAGTTGTATTTTGTTAAAGATGAAGGTATTATGATGTTCATATTTTTATATGTTTCAAAGGAGCTCATTATACTTTCTTTATTTTCCAAGTCATGATTCAGTCATACGCGTGCTTGAATTTTCAAAGTCCATGTTTGTTTATTTCGATTTATTCTCTCCAATCTGGTCCATTTCTTTCTACAGGTTTCTGAAAGTGTTAGTCATCCGTTCAGTTACAATTAAGATATAATGATCCGCTAAACCTTACATTTCAGGGATGCACTTTTTGGCTGTAGCATTATAACTGAAGCATTATAAGTATTCTGAAAAATCTCCGTGTAATGTAATCAATATAGCGACTCCTGCTACTGAGAACAACCTTTGAGTATTAACCATACATAAATAAATGTAGGTTTGTCTACCCGTTTGGACACAGTCCAATTCCTGTAATCAGAAGTTGCCGAGATGATTTAGGAACTTTCCGGCAAAGCTTGTAGAAAGTTTCAGAAGCTAGTTTCATCTGCTGATTGGATTCCTTGAATCCTCGTACGTATCGGAATAGAGTAGAATTGCCGATCGAATGTCATGGGTAGGAACCACACCTTCTCATGAATTAATTGAACCCGTGAGTTCTACTGACTTTAGAAATTAAAGACTTGTAGATCTGAGAGAATATCATTATGAATTAGTACTGGTATATGGTATCCTACCCCGGCCAACCACTTTATGCCCTGGTTGATGGCCAGGAGTTCTGCTGGTAATGGAGGTATAGAATCTCGAAGTCTTCCAAATAGTGGTATATTTCTGTTACATAATAGACAACACTTATGGCTGCACCGACACTCTATAGTTTTCGAAACATCGGTACACAGATGAAAGACAATTCCGAACAACTACAAATAGTGATGTCTACCGAGGGATTTGAGACCATACACTCTGGTTTCAAATATAGCACATTTGTCTTTCCGTAATCGTCCAAGAAGAAAATAATAAGAAAGTAATCGGGCATTTTAGGAAAAGGGAAATAGATGAAAAGTGTTGCAAATCAAAATAATTCATCCGTAAACATAGATAAGTTATTGGTCAAAATAAAGAGGAATAAATAATTTTTATCCTCTAACATGAATTAAATGAAACGATTTAACTAATTAAATTTGAGTCAATAATTATAGGTAGTTACATTCAAAGCAAACCTATATTTACTCATGTATTACCCATAAACAGAGTGTATACGTATAAAGTATTATGTTACTTCTACACTACCATAGGTGTATATAATTTGAAGTGGCACTCTAATGAATTAGATTCAAACACAGTTAATACTTGAAGGTCAACCAGCAGTGCTGTCACATAAACTTTAGGCCTAACAAGAACTCGCGTAGGTTAGCATCCACCTAGCTAAAACACCACTAGCGGCTGCTCGCAAAACTCCTTTCACTTCCTTTCACCTCCTCTCACTTCGTTTCTTTAATCTAGCTGCTTGGTATTTATACCAACCGCGTATACCTTGAAATTAACATAACTCAAGCGACTTCTTTAACTTTATTCACATAAAAGTTCGATTATTGTGAATCGAATCTTATGTAAACCTTACATACCTACGAACAGAGAGCACTTATGCATAAATATAAGGAATAGAGGGTGCCTATGAACATAGATTATGAATAGAGATTGGTAATCGATGGTTCACTAAATATAGGATATCTATGAATATTGAGAACTTCTAAAGAGAGGTCGTAAATAAAGGGTTCCTACGAGTATGAAAAGAGGTAATGAGTCTAGCCAATGGACAGAGTAAAGGGTACCAATGAATAGAGGATGAACTGATGGGCAACGAGTTGAAAACTGACATAGCTAATGATGTTCTTAGTTTACAGATGACCTTTGTAAATTCAATGGAATTACACATGAAGAGAAAACCATTGAGTACAATATGCTGAAGATATGATTCTGAAGCATTTGTAGATCGTTAAACGTAACGGAATCAAATTGTTTATTTTAGAAAGGAAAACATTTGGTAACGTTAGTTCATTCCCATAAGGCTATCTTTAAACCAGAGAGTATGGGTAGAATCGCAGCAGAGCTTTCCTTTACGATTTAGCGTCCCAGAGTAAGTATGTTCAGCAGGATGTGAAGTATCAAGTTACAGTCTAAAACTACGAACATTCTGCACCAATCATTCATGTGTCTGTCATGGGAAATGCCAAAAAAATATTAATTGCTCTAGGCTAGGTCAGAGATTAAAAAAAGCGCGTTTGTGTCCGCAACGGATGAAGTTGTTAATGATTCTTCTAGCAGCAGCAATTTGAAATTGCTCTAACAAGCGATTACGTTCATGCATATCCGCACAAATATAGTTTAAAAGTCCTGTTATCTCTCTCTCTCTCTCTCTCTCTATATATATATATATATATATATATATATATATATATATATATATATGTATATAAAACAGTTCCGTAATTGACTGACAGACTGACATACAACGCACAAACCAAACCGCTCGATCTAAAAGGCTGAAATTTTGCATGGCGATTCTTCTTATAGTGTAGGGGTGCACTAAGAAGGATTTTTGAGAAATTCTTCTTAGATTTTTTAAAATTAAATTTTTAATCTGTTTTAGTAACTTTTTTTTAAGTTTGCATTTAAAATAATAATTTGAGGGTTATGAAATTTATATCGCAAGAAAGATCATGAAAATTCCTTTAAACTGAAATCTTTTTTGAATCTTTACTTCCATTTTTTGATTTTTGATGAATTTTTAAAGATTCATTTTTAGAATTTAATTCATTAAATGCTGATCACGTGATTTCTTTTTCTGGTACAATAAATAAATTTATCGTCACGTGCATAACAACTAAATAGACAAAATTTTTTTTTCTTCTTACTAATGCGCAGACGATTGGACATTATCCAAAAAAATATTAAAATACAATAAAAGATATTATGTTCCTCAAACTGTACTATATTAACTCTACTATATTCTTTAATATTTCCTATTACATTTAATTTGAATATTTTCTTCTGCATTATTTTGTCTATAAAAATATCTCTTACTATTTATATATATATATATATATATATATATATATATATATATATATATATATATATATATATATATATATATATATATATATATATATATATATATATATATATGCGTAGCCAGACCGAGTTCGATTTACAAAAATTTTAATGTTTTATAATGATATGTTTGTAAATTAATCAAAAATGTCCCCTAAGCATTCTCTAATCGAATTCCCCAAAACCTAAGAAAAGTTCATGTTGAAATGAATTACGAGATGTGTAAAATAATTATCGGATTATAATTTTCGTGTTAATAATTTCCATATATTTAAGTCCGTGTATAAATATGTTTTCCGTATATTTTTACATATATTAATAATTTCTCCATGCGTTAATGTGTACGAGATCAATGCACTGTATGAAGTTTTTCTTTTGAACTTGCTCAAATTTATAATAAAACTTATAATTTGTTCCCTCTTCATTCTCACTTTGGGAAACTGAGCTTTTGTTTTAATAAATTTTCATATTTGTAACAGATGTAATAAATTTTTCGAAAACACTTACCTATTTTATATTTAAATTATCTATGAAGCGAAACGAAACTAAAAAAATTTCAATTCGGGGAGGAGATTGAGATTTTATAAAAATTAAGATGGTATACTTTTGATTTTTTTAGATAGTACCGGGTGCGTCATAAATTCGTGCAAAGTAAAAAAATTCCTAATAAAAGAAATAATGCTTGGAAAATTTTTCTGTTTGCGCGAATAGGATCAGAGGGACATTGGATTTTTTTTCCATGTAAAAAAAATTAAAATTCCAAAAGTAACCGAAAGAGGGCGCTTTTGCGTGACCACGTTAAGTCTGCATTGCAGGAAAGACATGCGTTACCTGTTGTCACCTTCATGGAGGATGGTGCCCCGCCCAACATTTCACGTGATATCAAGACGTTCCTGTTGGAATCTTTCACTGAAGACCGAGTTCTATAAGTCGCGGTTGTAAGGCTCAGTGGCCCTCACGATCATCAGACTTGACCCCGGCAAATTTTTAGTTGGATACTTAAAATCTCATGTATACCTGGGCTCCCCAACCACTTTGGTGGAACTGAAAAATGTCATTCGACAGACAGTCGCTGCCATCAATGCTTCAAGCCGCTGTAATGGACTTAGTGACGCTCCTCACTTGCCAATTACTTTGTGCTGGTAGTAATGTTGAACACCTGTTACTTTAAAATACACTCATGGACACAAAAATTAGCACACCAAGATATAATTGCGGGTTCGCAACGAAACTTGCAATGAAGGTACATGTCGGGGAGATATACAAATGATTAGAAATGCAGCGTGATTGCGCATTACGTATAGCCGGTAGAGGGCGTTGAACATCGTACTCTGTGGAGTATAAAATAGGTAACCAAAGCTTGTTTGAGTGTGCTGAATAATTTACAAAGGAAGAGCTGAGATAGACATGCCATTACGCCGTGTTCGAAGACAATATAAGCAGTTGTCGCAGTTTGAGAGGGGGAGAATCGTCGGGATGATGGAAGCTGGGTGGACAGCTAGGCGAGTAGCTCGTCAATTAGGCCGCTCTGATTGTGTTGTGAGGAGGTGTTGGGACCAGTGGACCCGAGAGATGTCATGTACACGAAGACCAGGCTCAGGACGCCCTCGACAGACCAGTCGTCAAGAAGACCGCCACATCGTAAGAAATGCACGCGTACAGCCAACTGCTTCATCGGCCGCCATCCAGGCACAGGTAGCACATTCACTAGGGGCCTCTGTGTCTTCTCGAACCATACGAAGGCACCTGGCTGAAGGACAGTTGGTATCGCGGCGCCCATTACGTGTGCTGCCCTTGACGCCCACCCATCGACGCCTCCGTTTGGAGTTTTGCCGCGCACGAGGAAACTGCACTGCAGCGGAATGGAACCAGGTCGTCTTTAGCGACGAATCCAGATTCAATCTCGGCAGTGATGACAATCGTGTTCGTGTGTGGAGAGCCCGTGGTGCACGCTTCAATCCTGCCTTTGCTGTACAGCGACACATCGCTCTCACAGCTGGTGTGATGGTATGGGGTGCCATTGCTTACAATACACGGTCACCCCTAGTATTGTTCCTTGGCACCATGACAGCCCAGCGGTATGTTCATGAAATCTTGCAACCACATGTGTTGCCACTCATGCAACGGCTCCCAGGAGCCATTTTTCAACAAGACAATGCTCGGCCTCATACGGCAAGGGTGTCACAAGACTGTCTCCGCACTGTTACTACCCTTCCTTGGCCTGCCCGATCCCCAGATTTGTCTCCAATCGAGCATATCTGGGATCATTTGGAACGACGAGTTGGGCATCCCACGAGTTTGAACGAACTAGAGGCAAGGTTACAGCAAATATGGAACGAAATGTCTCAAGACATCATACAAAACTTGTATGACTCAATGCCCGATCGTATCGCATCGTGCATTCGCGATAGAGGGGGTCCAACGGAGTATTAACTCCTCCGTTCTTTTGCCTTTTTCTCTGAAATAAATTATCCTTTTTCTTGGATTTTCTTATCATTTACTTATATCAAAGTAGTCATTACGTACGTAAAATTTCGTTTCATTTTGACGACTCCTTCTTGGTGCGCTAATTTTTTTGTCCATGAGTGTAAATGGACAGTCTCATGTAATTGTGATCTGTTTGATTTTCTGTTTGAGTTTGCCTGATTTTCATAAAACGTCTCAGTATGACGTGTGAGCGCCCTCTTTCGGTAACTTTTGGAAACTTTTTTTTTTTTTTTTTTTTTTTTTTTAACATGGAAAAAAATCCAATGTTCCTCTGATCTTATTGGCGCAAACAGAAAAATTTTCCGAGCATTGCTTCTTTTATTATGATTTTTTGAACTTTGCACGAATTTATGACGCACCCGGTATATTTTACCTTTAAGTTAAAAAAAAAATAGTGGGAATCTGAAGAGATTTTCTCTGCTAAAGCAGATAATAGCATTACCTATTAATAATTGAAAACTGTGAGATAAAGTAAGCATATTAACAATTAGATAGAAAAGTATAGAAAAATATTATGAATTTCATTCCACTAACTTTGTTTATTACATTAAACACATCGTCTAATATTGTTTATCTGATATGTTCTGCCATGTTGATTATTTACGTTAAAAAAACAACGTTTAAAAACACATACAAATTGAGAAAAAAATACAATGTTAATAACAGAAATATTATTATATTGAACCGTTAATGACGAATTTTTATGTATATGAATGTGACGATACATTCACACACCAATGAATCTGATACGCGTGCTAGTCATAATTCAAATCAAATCTAGACATTTAATAATTACTCTGACAAGTTTAATGTGCCTCTGAACGGCTAATTAATTTTCGACATCTACACTTGAGGCGTTTTGAAACTTAAACGTCTAGGCTCATTAGCATCCTGATATTGATATGTTCACAAAACTTATTAATGTTGTTTTTCTTTCACCTTAACCTTAAACTCATATCTTTGTAGTTTTGACGTAAAAGAGAGAAAGGAAGAGCACGATCCTTACACTACCTTGAGGATTATTATTAAATTTCTTTAAGAATGTCGGTGATTATGATTTTTTTTTATTTTTCTATCACAGAATCGGGAAATCCACAAATTTAAACGTGTTTGTTTTATAACCTTAATAATTTTTAAACATATGCCGACCCAGTATAGTAGTCTGAAAAGAAATTTCGAAATCAGATTATGTATGATGAAAGTATAGTTCACGATTCTGTATAGTAATATTTTGTAACATTGTTTTGAAGGTATATTGTAATTTTTATCTATAATATCTATATATTTAAGTTGCTAAGCCGACTTTTTGGGCCGTCCTGGACAGAAAACTACGCATCAATTTACTTAATTTTGTTCTTAAACGAAAGATTGTAATCTGTAGATTTGTAAAATTTGGTTTTTGTAACTGCAATTTCTATTAATTAGCGATAAATTACAATTAAAAATTGATATATGCGCATGCTCAGTGGCATGTTTAAATCTGGCTTTAGAAACTCACTGTTTCTGCGTATGCTCAGTGATATGTTTTAAATGATAAACACATTTATTCCGAGGAGTCTATCTCTCTCTTTCTCCCATTTTTAATTTTATGATAATTATGTTTGGAAATATAAGATTAAACCTGATGGAAATTGTTTATTTCCCGCTGTTTAATTAGCGATAATTCATAATTAAAAAAATTGCTTTCTGCGCATGCTCAGTGACATTTTTAAATCTGGCTTTAGATACTCACTAAGGCCACTTAAACACATCAGTTTGTATCTGCTCATTATTATGATTTTCAGCATTTGGCATTGATGTGTTGAGTATAATTTGTGTATTAGTGCATTTATTTACTATCTAGCCGTCATGTTTTGACGGGTACAACTAGTTATATTTTAATATAACATTATAGTCCTAAAATATAACACTGTTCGTTTAAAAAATGTAGACGAGAGCACCTTTAAGCTATGTCATAAGAGTTATGTAAACTTCATGAGTATAATTTTTTGTAGTGGAAAAATTTTAAGTTCATGGTGGACTTTCAAATTACCAGAAATCAAACAAAAATTAGAATTTTTTTGTGTATTAATATTTTTAAAATATGTAAATATTGGAAGAAAATGCATTTAAAATATGTAGTGAAAAGTAAAATGAAAACTTGGTGGCTTTAGAAAAGTATGTATTAAAGGTAGGTGAATAAACATCGTTTAAATGGCTTTTTCTCAAAATGAGTAATTTCTAGATTTGCAAGTCTTTGAAATGCTCCTTGCGTCATGATTTTTAATGACATTTTATAAAATTTATAATAAAGACTCCTCTAATACATTAAAATAAAGTTATGTATCCATTTCAGGTTTCGATATCATTCAGATTATGAAAGTTTATTTGAAGTGTAAAAAAGTACGAAAATTTCACGAAAATTCAGAGTACAAACATAAAAATATTTCCTAAAAATTAACTATTCAACGAAAGCACAGGGTAATAGATAACATTGTTCGAAATGCATTTATAAGCAATATAAATGCAAAATTAAGGGGAGAAGTTTAAAATAGAATCGCAAGGAGAATTAAAAAAAAAACATTTCAATTTTCAAAATGTACTTTTTTTTAATATTTATAAAAATGTATAAGGTGTTTGATTTACTTATACTTTAATGAATATATATGCAAAATTTTATATCTGTGAGGTAAAATTTCAAAAAATCACTTTGCAAATGTCCACCATCCCCTTAAATGAGTTACAATCCTGTTTATCAAGGTAAAACTAAGTTAGACGTTCAACAATCTACATTAAATAGTATTTTTGGTATCGGCCGAAAGTAACCATTACAGACATTAATTATTTCGATAAAATCGAGTGATTTTAAAAAGACTGGTAATATTATTTATGTGTAGCAAACTAAGTTCGATTCCTGGTGCCGACAGACAGTCGTTGAATACTTTGAACGTGCATACCGTGATAAAATCAAAATATTAAAGGTTAAGAACTGACTATTGAGTGCCATTACTTATCTTTAATTTTAATTAAAACACGTAATATGCGTGAACAAGCAAATTTGATGATCATCAGATTAGGGATTCGACATCGACAACAAAACATCGATGTTTTGAAACATCGATATTCAATATTAAAACATCGATGCTAATAAAACATCACCCAAAAACCATCGATGTTTTTAAACATCAATGTTTTTGAACAACTCTTTTTTTTTTTTTAACTGGTTTAGTAACCTCTAACATTAATGTTACTTCGGTTGGTCGTGGGGGAGAGGGAGGGGTGATTTAATTTTACTCTCTGATTGGGCTGACACAAATGGAAAAAAAACTTTGTTTCTAGAGTCAGCGCATACCACAGAATTTCCATTACTTTTACCAAAAAATTGAGGAAGAAATTATTGCTATAAAAACAATTGATAAGACCAAAACCTTAAAGAAATATCCGCGATGTTTTCTAATTTAAATTGGTTGAATGTGAAAAATTATTGTAAATATCAAGTCATATATATTTACAAATTGGAGAATAATTTACTTCCAGGAGGTTTAAATAATTTTGCTAAAAAAGGTCTGAAGTTTATGACTGCAACACAAAACAAAAGGATTGGTTTCATATCAATAGAGTATAAAGGCAAAATCATTTAAAAGAATTTGTTAGTTTACATTTACTGTGTGTGAAAATTATGCTAAGTGGTTAATTTGTTTTTATTATGATGCTTTTTCATTAAAAACAAAACCATCGAACAACGTAAAACATCGAGCACAGAACATCGATGTTAAAAAAAAAGTCTGCTTCAATGTATCGATGTTTAGAACATCGATGTTTTTGAAAACATCGACATCGATGTAGCATCCCTACATCAGATCTCCACTTACATTCTTAACTCGTGGCCAACGTTGAGTATCTAGAAATGCCATTAAAAACCAAAATGTTTCGCCGATTACAGATAAGTACACCCGAAAAGGCTGTTAACACTCCTAGCTTGAGAGGTAATGAGACAGGATTAATGAAGAAAGTAATTTGATTATTAGAGCATTAAACACCAAAAACAAATTCTGCTGTTATTGTTTGAAATATCCCTTAGGAATAAATTCAAGTTGCGCCACTGATATATTACGCGCTGCATTACAGATAGAAAACAGTTTTTTTAAATAATGGTTTTTAATCTTCAAATTTCAAGGTAAAAACCGTCGGGTAATGAGTAGTAAACCGTAGTATCCACTAGCGTTATGAAATCAGGAAAATGAACATGAGATCCACGAAATAAGTTTCCTGCTACTGCACAATGTTTTGCATAAATATCCAACTTAACTGGCATTCCAAATAACACACCTGGTTATAATCCAGACATTTATTCGTGATTCTTTCGATTACAGACCCCAAACACGCTTGGACTCTCATTCTGAGCTGACTGCTTGTTAAAGACTATATTTTGTCACATGTTCAAGTGACTTCCGGCCTCGGATCACGAAACTTTTCGAAAGTGATTAAAAGCTTTATACTAAGCAAGGCGACCTCTACTTGACTCATTAACAATATGCAGACACGTGACTGTCTTTTATCTGTCCCGATCACACTTCCTTGTGTGTTCTCCCGGGAACTGATTGCTAGGCGTTTTAGATCCGAGTCTGTCGACAAGAGTTTTGAATATCCGTCTTTAAACAATATTAATGAACGCGCAGTTTATCATTACGGCTTTGTTCACACGTGTTTTATCATTCTGTCCAACAGTATTTTCACAGTAATGCATAGAGCTTAAGTAGAAAATATACGATGGTGTTGACATGATTCCTACGATTCTAGAAACTGTTATTATATTTATTTATAATCCGAAGCGATGAAAAGCTAAATTTGCCGTAGGCTTTTTACAAGTATAAATAACGCGAGCTGGTTTCTTTAAGTGATATATGTAATGGTAATTAGTGCTGATACGACTTATTTTACTTACTGATACAAAACTGTGGCAAACTTGTTTAAGGCTGCTATGTACTAACGCCTTTGGATTCGCTCAACTCATTGTTAACCTATGGAGAAAATTTGTCCTCGGATTTGTCCTTGGAATCAAAGATTTTTAAAAAAAAATTGTACTCCGTCATAGAGAAAATAATTTTACATTTGTGTACATTTTTCGTTTTTTAAAAAAAATGCAATTAATATTTTAAAATTTAAATTATTTGGGGAAAAATCTGGTATAGTGTTTTAAACGCTCATAAATTACTTGGGTGGACGAAATTTATAAAATGAATATTGTAGCGCTTTGCAGAAAAGTTCAGGCTATCTGACAATACCAATTTTATTTGATTATCAGCATTTACGTACCTGTAAATAGTTGACAAAAATATATTTTGAATAAAAAAATTGGGGGCAGCGCTTAACCCCCTTATATATAGAGAGAGCCATTACAATCCCTCAAAATGTCAATCCTAAGGGGGTGGAATTCTCGAACTGTCAACTGGACTCCTCCCACCACAAGAGTCTGCAAGAAGAGGAAAAGGGAAGTACGATTTTTTTTCTTAGTACATAGCAGCCTTAAGCCTTTCATTAGAGGTCCAGCGTAATTTGCGTGATATCGGAAATCTTTTGATTTTTTTTAGTCAGTAATCGAATTCAGCAAGAAATGTGTACAATAGAGCTGTAAAAACGCGGGACTTCTCGAATGTGTTGAAGCAAAATAAAACAAGTTTTGTTAAAATCGATATAGATCTTCATTAATAATTTTGAGAGAGAATTAATTCGTCATTAATTCTCTCTCTTTACCTTGCAAGGCAGGGGTGTTTATAGCCTTTTCGGGTGTTCTCATCTGTAATCCCCCAAGCTTCCTGGTCTTTAATGACATATCTAGATCTATATCGATTTTAACAAAACTTGCTTTATTACAAAGCAATTTTTTTTCTTTTTTATATTTCCCTGTAATCAATGACTTAGTTTAGAAAAAAATAGTATAGACAGGTTCATTTCAAATCTCATCGTTGAAATTTTTAATTTAACTATATTACAACAAACCACCATTCCTAAATAGTTCTTAATTGTCCTGTGAAATAATTCTTAATTGTCCTGTGAAATGGGTTCCAGAACGGATCACTGGAAATCTTGTGCAGTATAAAAGGAATCAAAACTGACAGTCTGATATTTGTATGGTTACCTACCGGAAGTCCGAATTCCCGTAAGCCCGAATCCTGAATTTGCAGCTGCAGTTGACAGGTGGTAAATATACATAATTATAAGTATAAATTGGGGTAATTCTAAACTTGTATAATTTATTTACTTACCTACGTACAATAAGCATTGCAAATATTTTAATTTTCAGGCTCTTTTACGCGAGAAGTATGGAACCAGCATAGTAACTTCGATGACCGCATTACGAATCATATTGAAGGTTGGCATCATGCCTTAAACAGTGCAGTTGGAAAATCGCATGTTATTATATATGAATTCATAAATCATTTAAAAATCCAACATGAGAACTCTGAGAATCAAATGGCATTATTGGATGCAGGCAATAAACCACGTAGAGTGAAAAAACATTTGAAAAGTAATGAAAAAGTAAAGTCACTATATTAACAAAGAAATAACACTGCAAGCAGTTATATCTGCTGCTGGTTAATTTTTTTTGTATAGTATTGTTTTGTATTATTTATTTTATTAATAAAACATGCTTTAATTTTAACGTTAACCGTTAAAGCACTTTTTTTCAGAAATATATTAGTTTTGTTTTGAATATTCGGAATTCGGGCTGTAGGTGAATTCCGGTTAATTCGGAATTCGGGCTCCCGGGAATTAAGCTTTCGGTGAGTCACCATTTGGGTCTCATAATCATACAGGCAAAAATCTTATATACACTGTTCTTTCTATTGGCTGATTCAGTAAGGGGATAATTTTCATTACAGACTGAACATCATATTTATTAAACAGACTGAACATCATATTTCTTAAAAAATAACAGATATTTCATGACGTTTGAAGCACGAGTAGCTCATTTCTGTCTAAGCATGAAATAGAGATAAATTAAGAACAATAACAATAAATATTTTGCAATTTTTCCTGTTTACTCTCGAAAATATTCTGGTTATATCCTTTTGTGCAAAGTATTGTTTAAATGCTTATGTAGAAGTCTTAATCGTAAGTTTTATCTATCGTGATGCACGGATAAATTTCATAAGGCAGCACGTTATTTGACATCTCAAATCATCTGCAGCAATCTTAATCTACAGAGAATTTTCCCCTCTCAATATTTTCCTTATACAGGTAAGCAATGGATATTTTAAAATTATGTTTTGTTTTAATTGAAAACTAGCTGAAAACTGGTACTTCCTAACGGAGTACATTCAAATTAAATACAATGGTCAATGTATGCAATTAATGCCAAAAATATGTATATATACACATATATATATATATATATATATATATATATATATATATATATATATATATATATATATATATATATAATAAATACAACGATCATTGTATGCAATTGATGTAAAAAAACGAAAAAATATATTGATAAAAAATCGTAACGGATACTTTTATAGACAAAATAATGTAGAAGAAAATATTCAAATTAAATCTAATTGAACCTACTAAAGAATATAGTACAGTTAATATAGTACAGTTAATTTAGTGCAGTTAATATAGTACAGTTTGAGGAACATTTCTTTTATGGTATGTTAATATTTTTTTGGATAATGTCCAATCGTCTGCCGCATTAGCAAGAAAAAAAAGTTTTTTTTCTATTTTATTGTAAAGCACGTGATGTAAATTTAAAAGAAAAGAAACCACGTGATCAGCATTTAATAAATTAAATTCTAAAAATTAATCTTTAAAAATTCACCAAAAATCGGAAAATTAGGTAAAGATTCGAAAAAGATTTCATTTTGAAGGAATTTTTATGATCTTTCCCGTGATGTAAATTTTATAACACTCCGATTACTATTTTAAATGCAAACTTTAAAGAATATTAAAAAAACAGCTTAAAAATTTAATTAAAAAAAACCTAAGAAGAGTTTTTCAAAAATCTCTCTTAGAGCACTCCTACACTATAAGAAGAATCTGCATGCAAAATTTCAGCCCTTTATGTCCAGCGGTTTGATCTGTGCGTTGTCTGTCAGTTAGTCAGTCAGTTACGGAACTGTTTTTTATATATAGATAAAGCTGTAAATGCAATGCGCGTGAATTGAAAAATACCTTTTTATTTTACTTTTTAATATTTAAAAAATTTTGTAGAAAAACTTTGTAGTAAAAGTAAGTTTAAAAAAAATTTTGTAGAGCTATAGGCATCCCTTACTTAATACTCTATAAAAAAGTCAAATCCTGGAAAATTTTGAATTTCCCAAACTACATGTTTTTAATTAAACGTCTTCTATCATATGCAAAAGCAGAGTTTAGGAATTTGCATCTGCTACTCTGTGACTAAGAAGATAACGAGAAAAAAATTCCTCTAGGACTGAAGATATCCGATGTGATATCATATACTACCTTAATTTAAAAATGATTCTAACCGTTTAATAAACTCAAGCACTACCATAACGGATAATCTATTCTCTGGATAGTGGTCAGTTAATTGTAAAAGTCATTCATATTTTCCTAAAAATCACATAAAGTATAATCAAGGATATATCTAACAAAACTAAAACAAAAGAAAAATGAAACAGAAGCATGATATGCGTCAGTGATATCTCAGCTAACGTTTAAAAAAGAAAAAATATGCGATAGTGAAGGGAAATCCGCGGGAAACCAGAATTAATACGAAAAGCGAAAATGGTTGTGATGCATATTCGTAAACTCAATTGAAACATAACGCATAATTTGGGAATGCAAAGTTGGAAATCTTAAGAGGCAATGTAATTGTTAACTGGCATCTAAAATTGAACTACACTTGAGATCTAGGGAAGGAATTTTGATTTAAAAATGGATTTTGAAATTTTTTACTAGCTTAATATTTTAAAAGACTTTACATAGGTTATTTTCATTTTCAGTTAAAAATATATAATCAGACGTTTTACATTTAAATTACATTAATTATGATTATTTTCTGCTATTTGCTTCGAACATGCCGGCTTCAAATTTATTTTCACGATAAGAGTATACAGTAGAGCCTCGATATATCGAACCTCAAGGGGAACGAACAAACTTCGAATTATCGAGGATTTCGATACACCGATGTTCTATTTAATAATAACAGAGTGTTAGGCAGGTTCAAGGGAAATGGAAAAAACTTCGATTTATCAAGGAATTCGAATATATCGAGGTTGCACTGTATATATATATATATATATATATATATATATATATATATATATATATATATATATATATATATATACAGGGCTAGATTTGAGGCGGAACGTGCCAAAACGGCGTTCCGGTACCTCTTTAGGTAACTCACTTTATCAATAAATTGGAATCCCCCCCCCACACACACACACACTTCGGAAGGTTACCGTTCCAGCACCTCTATTTCTAGAAATCTAGCATTGTATATATATATATATATATATATACAGGGTATCCATAATTAAAGTCCCACTTTCAAAAGGTTGCAAAAATTTGAAATGAATATACTGAAAGAATGGGGAAACGATTTGGCATAATAAAAAAAAAGTTTCCAAAATGTTACAGCGCCATCTGTTGATACATTTTGGAACTTTTTATTATGCCAAATCGTTGCCCCCTTCTTCCAGTATATTCAGTTCAAATTTGAAGTCATTCTGCCCAGTGGTTTTTTTTTTTTGCAGCCTTTCGAATGTGGGACTTTAATTATGTACACCCTGTATGTATGTATATATGTATGTATATATACAGTGGCTCCCAAAAGTGTTCGTACACTTACGATTTTCAATGAAATAGGGGTCTATCCATTGATTAAAATGAATATTTCAGAATGGGTATTTAATAATAAGATCTATAATCTATTCTTAACAAAACTACATGAAATATTTTGAAAACATAGTAAAACTTTATTTTTAAGAAACCAATAATCGAAAAGTAACAAAAACTTTATCTCACAAAAGTCATCGTACACTTGTAAAAAATCTCTACATATTAGTAAATATTCTAATTTTTCGGTAAATTAATATTTAGTAGGATATCCTTTAGCATCCACAAAAGCTTCTAAACGTCTCGGAATAGATTGCTTTAGTTCTTTTGTAATTTTTGCATCAGTGTTCATCCATTCTTCCATCATAATTGTTTTTAGTTCGCTTTTCGTGTGAATGTCGTGTTTTCGTACTCGAACCTCCAGTTCTCTCCAAATATGTTCTATTGGATTTAAATCTGGCTAGTGCGGTGGTGTTTTCAAAACTTGTAGACAATTATAGAGACACCAGATGCGAAAGTTGAGAGCCGTGTGCTTAGGATCGTTATATTGATAAAAAACAAAGTTGTTTCCAATACCCAAATTTTGAGCTGATAATTTTATATTGTCTCATAAAATATTTATAAAAACAGGATGATTCATTATGCCATCAATAAATACCAAATTACATAGTCCTGATGCTGACATGCACCCCCACACAAGGATACCTCCACCGGCATGCTTAACTGTTCCTACTAAGTTCTTGGGATTAAGTTCCTCATTTTTTTCTTCTCCATACAGTTATACGCCCATCAGCACCAAAAATATTCATCGGCAAATAAGACATTATTCCAATAGGTTTGGGTTTATTTATCATTGATAGTGCGAAGGGAAGCCTAAACTTTCTGTTTTTCTCACAAAAATTTTTCTACGGGCAGAACTCCCATGTAATCCAGCTGTTCTGAGAACTCTTCAAAAAATTTCAGGTGAAATTGAAGTAGAAAATGTTTCATTGAATTCTGCAGAAACTTTTACAACACTCAAACGTGAATTTTTCACAAATTTTCTAATTATAAATCTCTGATCACGTTTTGTTAACTTTGCCGGACGGCCTTTTCTTACCTTGTTTTCGATCCAATTTTCTTCTTTAAAGCGTTTTTTCACATACTGCACAGTAGAATGGGATAAATTAAGTAATTTAGCAATATTCCGAACTGATTTACCACTACTATGATGAAAAATAATCAATTTTTGAATGCTGTTTGTTGTTTCTTTACGACTACGAGCAATTTTTAAATAATAAATAGAATATTACGGAGTAGGCAAGCAAAATTTAAAGCCAAACGATATTTTAAATGCCACCACAATTCAAAAATAAAAATAAAGCGCCAGACGATAATTTTAATTATGAATTTATCCGAAAATATTTCAGTGTACGATGACTTTTGTGAGATAAAATTTTTGTTACTTTTTGATTACTGGTTTCTTAAAAATAAAGTTTTACTATGTTTTCAAAATGTTTCATGTAGTTTTGTTAAGAATATATTATAGATCTTATTATTAAATACCCAATCTGAAATATTCATTTTAATTAATGGATAGACCCCTATTTTATTGAAATTCGTAAGTGTAGGAACACTTTTGGGAGCCCCTGTATATGTGTGTGTATGTATATATATGTGTGTATGTATATATATATATATATATATATAATATATATATATATATATATATATATATATATATATATGTATGTATATATATATATATATATATAATACATATATATATATATATAATATATATATATATATATATATATATATATATATATATATATATATGTATATATATAATACATATATATATATATATATATATATATATATATATATATATATATATAATATATATATATATATATATATATATATACACATACACACATCTATATACATACATATATATATAGGTCAAGGATTTAGTGGGGAAAGAATGATTACTCTAAATTTAAAGGGGCTTAGTAATTAATTTATTGTCGTGGCGTAAGTCGCCACTATTCTCATATCTTGGTTCGAAATGCATCGGGAGAAAGAGGGGAATCCCCGGGTTTTTCGTTGGATTTGATTGACATCCGTGGTCACGCCCATGGTTCATCTACGGTGCAGACGTCACACACATGCGCGATGGCTTTAGATGGTAAAAAGCAATAGCGTTTTAATCAGACGGCGAGAAATTCTTGATTAAGACAGTCACTCGTCGCGCTGGAGCTTGATGAATTCTAGTTAAAAATTTACAGATTGAATCAGGTAGGAAATAATTGGGAAAATAAAATATGTTAGATGTATTAATTGTAGTTCTTTGCCACCGGTCTTTTAACTCATTGACTGCTATAACTTTAATAATTATGTAGATATAGATTAAGAAAGCGTAAGTTTGGATTTCAGACGACGTACTGGGAAGGGTGTAAGTAGCGAAAGTGTCATATATATATATATATATATATATATATATATATATATATATATATATATATTATAATAACGAGTACTTTCACGCACGATTAACTTTAACTGTCTAGGGAAGATGAAACTCTCGACAGTGTAGACGTAGCCAGAGTGGTAATACTTCTAACAGACCGGTACAGGTGATAGATTCACACTTTTGTAGACTGTATTTCCACTGTATTTGACTGAAAATTTGCGCCCCTCAGGATCTTCAGGATGCGGCAGAATGACTCCCACATTTCTGAAGGCCACTGTTTAGGGAGTGATGGGGGAAGGGCGGCATGGATGGTGGCCACAGTTCTAGCGGATTATCTAATTGACAGTAGACACCATGAGTGGGTCCGGTGAACATCACGGTTTCGTGATCTAGGCGTTCCATAAAAATAACGATTCTGTAACCGCGACGTAACAGGGCATTTAGGACTAGCTTCAGGCTCTTTTCAACTGATGCCGTTCCGGATAGAAAAGCAATCCTATGATGGGTTTCAAACGTGAGAGCAAGTGAGCAATAACGTTTTATTAGACAAGAAACCTACAAGCCCTCAGGCTCACAGTCGAAGAACTGCCACTTGCAGTTCCAACACAAGCTTTTAAAGGGTTAGAGAACATTCTAGAAATATTCAGCTATTAGGGGGAAAATTTGCATTAGGGGAAATTTGCATACTGTAACTTTCGCATATAATACCGCAAAGCAGGATGTTACGGGATTTACTCCGTTCTTCCTAATTCACGGACGGGAAGCCGAGACGACCATGGACACATTATTTCCGTACCAACCTGATGATCAAACGGACGACTACCTTGGGTACTTAGTCACGACGGCTGAGGAATCGAGAGACAATTAGCTTGATTACGAACGTTGGTTGCGCAACAGAAGGACCAAGGACGTTACGACGCCATGCATAGGACAGTATCCTATCAACCCGGCGATCTAGTATGGATCTTTACGCCTATACGTAAAGTGGGCCTTTCCGAAAAGCTGCTGAAACTTAATTTCGGCCCATATAAGGTCCTCAAACGGCTATCTGACGTAACATACGAAATCGAAAATTTTCATCCTATGTCGAAGCGGAGAAAGGGCAGGGATACCGTTCACGTCCTTGGGATGAAACCCTATTGTGATCCCGACAATCAAGACGTTGACATCACCTCTAACGATGATCCTCATCGACCAGACACCGAACCTGCCGAATCAGCGATACCCGAAAGAAAACCCTCGAAACCATCGGAAACAACACGTACCGGGCCTTCGACTCGATCTAGAACTAGGGCCAAACAAGCGCTGGAACGACAGCGGGGCGCTGTCGTCTAAGGGACGATTATAATGCCACATGTCGAAATGTGGCAATATTCTTAAAGTTGATTTTTCTCAGATGCTGCATTTTTGAGTTGTGTCAATTTTCTTGCTGGTGTGCGAAATGTGTATATAATTTATGCTATAGTGTATGGGTTTTACTGTAGTATAGGTGTTATTTATCTATATACATAAAACAGTTCCGTAACTGACTGACTCACTGACTGACATACAACGCACAGAACAAACGGCTGGACCTAAATTGCTGAAATTTTGCATGGCGATTATTCTTATAGCGTAGGGGTGCAATAAGAAAGATTTTTCAAAAATTCTTCTTAGATTTTTTAAAATTAAATTTTTAAGCTGTTTTTGTAACTATTTTTAAGATTGGATTTAAAATAATAATTTGAGGGTTATAAAATTTATATCACGGGAAAAAAACGTAAAAATTCCTTTAAAATGAAATCTTGAAGAAGATTTTTGAAATGAAGATTTTTGAAAAATTCTTCTTACATTTTTTTAAATTAAGAAGAGTACATTTTTAAGTTTGCATTTAAAATAATTATTTGAGGGTTATAAAATTTATATCACGAGAAAGATCATAAAAATTCCTTTAAAATAAAATATTTCTCGAATCTTTACCTCCATTTTCTGATTTTTGGTGAATTTTTAAAAATTAATTTTTAGAATTTAATTTACTAAATGCTGATCACGTGATTTCTTTTATAGTACTTTAAATAAATTTATCGTCACGTGCATAACAACTGAATAGACAAAAAAAATTCTTTTCTTGCTAATGCGGCAGACGATTGGATATTATCCAAAAAAATAATAAAATACAGTAAAAGATATGTTCCTCAAACTGTACTATATTAACTCTATTATATTCTTTAGTATGTTCTGTTTGAATATTTTCTTCTACATTATTTTGTCTATAAAAATATCCGCTACGATTTTTTTATAAATATGTTTTTTAGTTTTTTTTTACATCAATTGCATACATTGATCGTTGTATTTATTATAAATATATTTATACATATTTTTGGCATTAATTGCATACATTGACCGTTGCATTTAATTTGAATGTACTCCGTAGCGAAGTACGGGTTTTCAACTAGTTATACATAAAGTAACAATGTAAAATACTACAGGAAAAAAGGATCAATATACTGTTCCATTTTCTAAGTACATTTATTTATGTGTTAATCTAGCGCGTAATATAATATATTCATTAATATTTTTATAACATCTAAAGAAAAAAGCCTAGGCATTTTTTGTCAATGATATTTTGAAAGTAACTGTAAAGTTTGAAATGCTTGATTTTGTTATTTTGAGTATGTCGGATATCTCCCATGTGGATTGTTGGGCTACGTTGACTGTTCTCAATTAATACCACATTCTGACCGTTTTACACGTCAAATAGTATGTCCATCAACTGGCATTATTTATCTTTAATAGAAGATGTATCAAAATGGAAATGACCTATCTTATGGGATTATTTTTTATACTTTTCGCACTGTACTTATCACAACATGCCGCTACTCCTAATAATTCTGGAAACTGATTATACAGACTCACGATGCTTCATACGAATGATTTCCCGCATATTTTGGTTGAGAATTTACTATCTGGTCCACAGGGCCGTGCTTAGGGGTGGGTGAACTGGGCAACCGCCCAGGACTGCTAAAAATTTAGGGCCGTCAATTTTATTCCTCATCGCAAAACTTTTCTAAATGTTATGGGTCTTTTAAGAAATCCCTCTTTTTCCGCTGTTTCTATAATTCAACTTACAAAAAAAATATATGTTTCGATTTTTTTTAAAGAATCGTAGAAAGGATTTTAATGGACTAACTACCCTTTCGGTTCGAAAAATATCTCGGTTAGAAAAACATGATTTATCTCCAATTCAGTTATAGTAAAACCTTGATTATCAATTCTTTTTTCGAATATCAGTTTGTACTATCTGTCAGTCACTACAGATAGAATTCATTTGAAGATTTATAAACCGCTTTGTTGGAATCTGTCCGTTTTCACGGAATAATTGCAAAATGAGAGAAACGTGAACATATCATTGTGAATGAATACTAATACCATTTGGTCAAATGTTTGGTCTATTCAAAGCAAACAATAGACAAGACATTTCTCCAGAGAGTGTAAGACAAGTAAGTAAATGCGCTCCAAACCTGTTGAGAAGAAAGGGGTCTGAATGATGAAGGAGTGAGGTAAACAAAAAAAGGCTTTTACTTGTTCTCTCTATCATTATAATGGATTTTATTTCCCCCTTCTCGAAGAAATGAAAATATTAAAGCAGGTACAATGAGTATGCTTTGAGTACGGATTGTACGCCTGTCCTCCATGGCTTTTATTTCGAATGAAAATGATTTCTCATCATCTTTGGACTTTTCACTTATAATAGACTAGCTGAAAACCCGCACTTCGCTACGGAGTACATTCAAATTAAATACAACGGTCAATGTATGCAATTAATGCCAAAAAAAATAAATATTAATATATATTTATAATAAATACGACGATCAAAGTATACAACTGATTAAAAAAAAGCAAAAAATATACTTATAAAAAATCGTAAGGGATATTTTTATAGACAAAATAATGTTGAAAAAAATATTCAAATTAAATGTAATGGGACATACTAAAGAATATAGTACTGTTAATATAGTACAGCTTGAGGAACAAAATATCTTTTATTTTATTTTAATATTTTTTGGATAATGCCAATCGTCTGCTGCATTAGCAAGAAAAAAAGTATTTTTTTGACTATTTAGTTGTTATGCACGTGACGATAAATTTATTTAAAGTACCAGAAAACGAAATCACGTGATCAGCATTTAATAAATTGAATTTTAAAAATTAATCTTCAAAAATTCAACAAAGATCAGAAAATGGAGGTAAAGATTCGAAAAAGATCTCATTTCAAAGAAAATTTTATGATCTTTCTCGTGATATAAATTTTATAACCCTCAAATTATTACTTTTAATGCAAACTTAAAAAAAGTTACTAAAACAGCTTAAAAATTTAATTTAAAAAAATCTAAGAAGAATTTTTCAAAAATCTTTCTTAGTGCACCCGTAAACTATAAGAAGAATCACCATGCAAAATTTCAGACCTTTAGGTCCAGCGGTTTGGTCTGTGCGTTGTATGTCAGTGAGTCAGTCAGCCAGTCAGTGAGTCAGTCAGCCAGTCAGTGAGTTACGGAATTGTTTTATATATATAGACAATTTTGCTGCTCAGAAAACAAGAAAAATTTCTTTATAACCAACAAACATGTAAGTATTATGTAACATGTAAGTATGCATACATGTAAGTATTTGTTTTTAACAATTTAATTTTTCTGAATATTGTAAATAATTTTTCCATTGTTTCATATTTCATACAAATTGATTAATTTTATATTTTAGTGGACCAATTATAATTTCGTGTATAATTCTCTTTTACGTAGGCTAGATTGTAGGTTTTTTTTTATCGAAGTATCGAAACGTAATGCATTAAAGTAATAATTAGTAAAATCAGTAGTGGATGAAGATTTTTTTTTTTTGGGGGGGGGGGGGAGCGGGGTTGTCTTACAAGATCATTACTCAGTACGTAGAGAAATTTAATTGCCAGTAAATATGTTTCATCCAGGGCCTCAAAAACCCTAAGCACGCCCTTGCTGCTCCAAATTGTATGCCAAGCTCCCACCATTCTATACATCAGCTATTATGATCTACGACTGCTGACAACTTCGGGAAACACATGTGCAATCAGCTTTCTCTGTTCAGATATATATCCTCTCTTTTAAAAATATGACCAGAGGAAATTCGGATATTTCCGCCATATGTTCTTGATGGAGCTGACCCGGATAATCCAGGCCATTGTTCTTTTTCCATTTTTTTTCTCTAGGTAACATAACATGTTACATTGTAAAATTCCAGAATGTATCTTTTTTCACCTCTTGACTTACGTTAGAACTGAGGACACAAGAGTGATTTTTAGGTACATTGTCCAATGCAACATGGGCGTCCCGTTTCCCATTTCATTCAGATCGGTTTATGTGCTCTGTTCATTGGAATGGATCATTTATCGCCAAACGAGACCGTAAAGGAGTGAACTAGGAGTGAGCCACAGGAGTGAGCTTTAAATCAATGAGTTACGAGAATTTTCTATCATGAATTTTCTATCATATATATATATATATATATATATTATATATATATACAGTGCTCGATTTCTACAAATAGACGAGCCAGAACTGTAACCTTCCGGGGTGTGTGTGGGGTATTCCAAATTTTATATAATAGGCCATTCCCACTGACTTACAACATAGTAATATGGGATTAAATGAATATTTTTAACTATAGTAATTTTTTTTCCTATAGAGAGGTACCGAAACGCCGTTCAAGCGCGTCCCTCAAATCGAGCCCTATATATATATATATATATATATCTGAGTATGTTTATTGTACAGATCATACTTATCTGAAACAATCCTTTGGTTTTTAGACAGTATTGACACCGCTGAAGATGAAATATTGTCTAAAACCTCTTTCAATCTTATCTTTTCATGTTTTTGGTTCCTGGCTGTAGTAGCTTTAGTGCTCATACTGGTTTTTCTCTTTCAACTTTATCTTATATATATATATATATATATATATATATATATATATATATATATATATATATATATATATATATATATATATATATATATATATATATATATATATATATATATATATACTAAGGTGACCAGACTTCCCGTGTTTGGCGGGATAGTCCCGATTTTTAACAATGTGTCCGGCGTTCCGCGGCGTTTTAAAAAAGTCCCGATTTTTGGAAAAAATGCACGACAAGCCAGGGAACGGGAAGGGAATATACGGTTTTCGGCGGCCATGTGCCTATTTAGCCAGGAGGATATGGGTATTATATTATTTTTGCTAATTTTATAATGTTAAACTTTAATAATAACAAATAATTGTTAAGAACTAATTATCGAGAACTGCTTATCAAAGTTCACATTGTTAATCAGTTGTTAGAATTCGAATTTTGAAACAAACCATGTTCCTTACAATAATAAACTAAAAATTGTGGAATAAGCGCTGTCTTTACCAGGAACTAATGCTACGACTGAACGCGCTTTTTCTACGGTAAATAAAGTGTGGACATCAGAAAAATCACAATTAAGTGTTGAGACTTCCAAAAACATTTTATGTGTGAAATATAATTTAACAAATACTTGTGAATAGTTTTATGGCCTTTTAAACAACGACAGCAATCTACTAAAAAAAATTCACGCAAATGAGAAATATGCCAAAGAATAAAATAATACTATACATAATTTATTTTATTTATTATATTTGTAAATTGTACTTATGTTGAAATTTAAAAATATATATTACATTACTATTTTTGCGTTCTTTGAAAGTTTTTGTTGCTCCATATAGACCAAATTTTTAATCAAGAACATCACCCCCCTGCCACCCGCCGGTCAATGATGTCCCGCTTTACCAATGTTAAAATCTGGTCACCTTAATACACACACACACACACACACACACATATATATATATATATATATATATATATATATATGCTTTTGTTATTCACCGCAATTTACTGGCTACTTTATTATGGGAGTACCATAGGTGCGCCAGCAATACTTCCTATGTGGGGGGACGACACGGAAACGACACGCCTTATTCGGCACTCCCCAATTTTCTAAAAGTTTGCCCAGTCTATTTTTCCTCATTTTCGTATTTTGGTGCTATATTTCTTCCAAAAATAAGACAATTTTCCACAAGTACAGTTTTTCAAAAACACCGAACGTAGTCGTAAACCATGAAATACTTTTTCGCTTAAATATACATCACACACACACACACATACATATATATATATATATATATATACATAGATAGACAGATAGATAGTCAGATAGATATACAGTGGAATCTCGATCTATCGTTTTCGAAGGGACTGACTGAACTAAACGATGGATGCGGGAACATACAAAAAAGTATAAACATACCGTAAACTTTGATATCCCTAAAATATATTTACTCACATACATAAATGCTTACATAACTGTAATGTAACTGAAGATAAATTACAAAGTTGTACTGAAATCCAAGATAATAATAATAATAATAATAAACATACACGTAAATACACAGGAATTTTGATTCAATTAAAAGTACTTAATCTTCGTTTGTTTTTTGGCGGTTTTCTCTCCACAAGTAAACAATATTTTTTTCTGTGTCGCAAATTGAATTATTTTCGGTATCGGTAATTGTGTGAGAGTATAAAGAAGCGGCAGCCGAGAATCGTTTGTAACTAGATCCATTCCATTGCACTAGATGGGGTCCGACATAAGGTCACCAGGAAGTTCTGCTTTCCGGGTGAAATCCTAATCGGCCAGTGTAGTCTGCAGCAATTAAAAACTTCTCACATCCAAGACCAAACACCAGGATGGTTCCATACCAAGACCAAAAGAAAAGCCAGAGGGCAGCTGGAACCGCTCAGGTCGGCTGACTGTGAGCCATTGCTGATAAGAAAAGAAATGTTGAATTGTCGGAGAATTTGGAATGAGTTGCCGAAAATAGGATACTCCAGGGTCTAAAAAATTAAAGGAGCACCAACGACGAACAAATAACGGGAGTGGATATATTCGAGATGGATATATACGAGTGGATATATACGAGTGGATATATACGAGTGGATATATACGAGTGGATATATACGAGTTTGAGATATACGAGACCGTATATCTCAAATGTTCTGCTCATTGTTTCATTATAGCGTCATTCTAGCTCAATCCAGGCATTTATAGTTCAGATTCAGTTATTATGAAAAAACGATCGATCCGAAAAATTAGTATAAAGCTGCGATATTCTAAACGAATATTGCGGGAAAACAATGGATCGAGGTACGATCCATGCGGTCTGTTTTTGCTTGTTTTCTATGGAATTGATTTGGGACTGGGTGAAATAAACGATACATACGCGAAAACGATCATTCGGGGAACGATCGATCGAGATTCCACTGTATACACTACCTTCCAAAAGTTAAGGTACAACATGTTTTTTAAGTTTGATTTAAAAATGAATGAGCAGAGAAAGAAGAAATCTTGACGAAATGTGCACTAAACAGTTCTTTATTTAATGCGACAAGGAAATTTACACAATTTACATAATTTACATGAGTTATAGCAAAAAAGCACTCTTGGCAGAAAACTCCATAATTGGAGAAAACAGTACATCACTTTTTTATGTGGAAAAATGTTATGGAAACATTAAAAAAGTGACTTCTAATAAGGAATATGTCCACCCCTAGCTGATTGCATTGTCTGCACGGAATTTTCCTTCTGCCCATTAAGTTGTCGGACACCGAAATGGGAAGCGAAGACCAGACACGGAATAAACCTTGTTTCAGCTCATGTAACGACCTTGGAGGAGAACTTAAAGCAGCAACGTGTCTGTCAAGGTAGTTCCAAAAATGCTCTATCGGATTCAGATCTGGAGATCGAGCTGGCTGTTCAGTTCACCCAAAACCGTGACCCTCAAGATAATCCTCTACAAGCACAGCTCGGTGAGGTTTTGCATTATAATCAATTAGAATGATTTCGTTGCCAATAACACCGGTATATGGGTGGAGATATTGATCAAGGATCTCGTCCCGATATCTTACACCGGTCAGAGTTCCTCTATAGGTCAGTGTGACCACCGAGAGAGATTCCTGCCCATACCATGATTCCACCACCTCTGTAACTGTATCTTTCAGCAATGTTGGATTGATTGTATCTGGTGCCTTGTTCCCTCCTGATCAGCAGACGTCTTAAATCCCTCTCTAGTGCGAACCTGGACTAATCTGTGAAGTGTACAGAAATCCATTGCTGTCTGATCCAGGAAACGTGTTCTCTTGCTCAACATAATCTGAAACAAGCTGAGGCACAGTTATGCTTTTCCTTCTTCGGGCCTAAAGAGCCAGAAAGCGGTCTCGTGGTCGCCAGAATGTGGAAATTCGTGGTCGGCCTGGAACATGTCTTCTAGACACATAATATTCAGATGCAAACTGATTTCACAGTCGTTGGACCACGCTTCGAGACACGTTGAGATGTCTAGAAGCATCAGCTTGTGACAATCCCCTTTCCATCCATCCGATCGCTCTCCAACTTAATGAATCGGGTAAACGACTTCTTCGAGATATTGGTAGACTCTTCCGGGTACTGTGAACGCAATTTCCAAGAAAAATTGAAAATAAACAATCATGCACAATACTTACACACAAAATCCGGAAAGTTGGATTTTTCCACATTTTTCTCTTATATAAAGGACTAGCTGAAAACCCGCACTTCGTTACGGAGTACATTCAAATTAAAGACAACGGTCAATGTATGCAATTAATGCCAAAAAAATAAATATTTATATTTATCATAAATACGACGATCAATGTATACAATTGATGTAATATATATATATATATATATATATATATATATATATATATATACAGTGGAACCTCCCTTAACGGACACTCCCGAATAGCGGACACCTCTAATTAACGGACATTTTTACGAGTCCCAGTCCTTTTATATAGGACAATTCATGTTATTCCCTCTGAATAGCGGACAGGTATTTTAAAAAACTTTCAATTATTTTGGCAAACATTTCAAAATTAGAAAATTTTAACGCCTCAAATGAATGGATGGAAAACTTCCGGACAAGTCACAACATATTTTTTAAACAGATTTGTGGTGAAGAAAAATCTGTAAATTCAAATGAAGTAACAGATTGGATTGGAAAGCTTAAATATTTGGGCAAAGGAATGGTGACAGAGACATTTTCGATACCGATGAGTCTGGCCTCTTTTGCCGTGTTCTTTCAGATAAGACCTTATGTTTTAAGGGTGGAAAATGTAGTGGCGGGAAATTTCAAAACAGCGGCTCACTCTTTTTCTGCGTTGCAACATGTTGGGAGACTTCGAAACTCCAATTATTATTGGAAAAGCTAAGAAGCCTAGATGTTTCAAGAACATTGATGTGCGAAAATTTAGTGTTTCATGGAAGTCAAATAAGAAAGCGTAGATAACCACTGAGATAATGAGCGATTGGTTGGTGGAGTTAGACAACAAAATGAAAAAACAAGAGAAAAATCATTCTGTTCATGGACAATGCTACAGCCAATTTTAGGGAATTATCCGCAGCTTTAAAGTACGATACAGAAATCTGCTTCTGACGCAGATTATCTCCTGCAAATCCAGCGAAGAGTTGGCAAAATCGGTATCTGTTTTGGATGAAATTTCCTGGACTACGTCAGCCCTTAAAAAGGTGGAACCTGGGTGCGTTCTAAAATGTTTTAAAAAGACGGGATTTTTGAGTACAAGCGAAGTGGCAACTCACAGCACTACCGAAAAAAGCAAAAATGAACTTGCGGATCTAGTAGACAATTTGGATTCAAATGTCAGCGTTGAAGAAGAAGTCAAGATAGACGACGATTTATCCATTGAGGAAGAAAACCTGCGTGTTTCCAATTTCATTCATCGGGCCACCACTGAAGCACTGGCCCTTTCTGAGGATGATGGTGAGGAATCGCCAATGGAAGACTGCAAAATCAAAGATTATTCGGAAACCCTGAAATACAGCGAACAATTCAAACATTTCTTTCTGAACAGCGAAGATTCGGAGGGACTAGCAAAGCTAAATCCTATGAAGATTCATCTTGAAAAACAGGTTTGTTATGTAAAAAAGAGAAATCAAACTTTGTTAAGAAATTTTTTCAGCAGTAATTAAAATAATTTAGATACTATACATTGTGTTTTGGGATTATTTAATGCAAGATAAAAGGATTAGCACACAATTAAAAGGAAAAGTAGTAAATAGTTATTCTTTTCTTCCCTAATTAATTTTTCCTTTTTAATTAAGATTGCAGCCGTAATTTTCAATCAAATGTCAAACAAAAGAGCAAAAACTTTTTTATAAAAATGCTGTCCTCCCCAATAGCGAATACCTCCTAATAACGGACAAAACTTTTGGTCCCGTGACTGTCCGCTTTTCGGAGGTACCATTGTATATATATATATATATATATATATATATATATATATATATATATATATATTTATAAAAAAAATCGTAAGGGATATTTATTTCTTTTGGATAATATCCAATCGTCTGCTGCATTAGAAAGAAAAAGAATTTTTTTCGTCTATTTAGTTGTTATGCACGTGACGATAAATTTATTTAAAGTACTAGAAAAAGAAATCACGTGATCAGCATTTAATAAATTAAATTCTAAAAATTTATCTTTAAAAATTCACCAAAAATCAGAAAACCGAGGTAAAGATTCGAAAAAGATTTCATTTTAAAGGAAGTTTTATTATCTTTCTCGTGATATAAATTTTATAACCCTAAAATTATTATTTTAAATACAGACTTAAAAAAAGTTACAAAAACAGCTTAAAAATTTAATTTAAAAAAATATAAGAAAATTTTTCAAAAATCTTTTTTTGTGCACCCCTACACCATAAGAAGAATCGCCATGCAAAATTTCAGCCCTTTAGGTCCAGCGGTTTGGTCTGTGCGTTGTATGTGAGTCAGTCAGTTACGGAACTGTTTTACAATTATTTAAAATGAAAGTGGTGACCAAAGTTTTTTGCATAAATTTTCTTAAAATTCGATACTATCATTCATATACACTATGAATTTTATTGTTACTGCCTTTACTTTAAGTCTGAGCTTCGAAAAACGTATTGTACCTTAACTTTTGGAGGGCAGTGTACATATAAGTGTGAATAAAATTCATAAAATCTTAAATCCTACGCCAACACAGCGAGAAGTGTATTTTATTTAAAGAGAAATATTGCTTTCTAATTTTCTTTTTCCCTTTTGAAAGATCCCTTTTATTATAATGGACAGTTGTCGTGTTTGCGCGGTGAAAAAAATATATATTCTCCTGGCGGCACTTAAATTAGATAGAATGGAAACTAAAGAAAAACTCACTTCCTAGAAAAACAAGCAAAAAATATGTAAAGTTATTCTTATGTATTATCCTGTTCAGAGGCGCATCACCAGCGTGGGTGGCAGATTAAGCGCTTTTGTATGCTTCACACATTTCGACTGCATAACGGAATGAGAGTAACTAAATCTTGTCACTTTGGGGTGAGAGCAATATTTCGCAGCTTATCCCTATTTTGGCATAGTTTTTAAACTTCCATTAGAAAATTTTTCTTTATTATGTACAGTCGGACCTCTATTTAACGAACCTCTATTTTGCAAACTTTTCCTTGGAACCAAGAACGTTTTGCGAATTTCTTTCTTAAAATAACCTCCAAATAGCGAAGTGCATTCTCTATTTAACGAACTTTTTCTTGTGATTCAATATTTTTTTCTCCATATTTCTCAAAATATTTCTGAACATTTCAAACAAATTCTTTCTTTTAACACATTTAACACATTAACTTTCTTTTAACAGATTCCGAAGCGGATTATAGTTTGAAGAAATTACGCCTGAAGGGGTTTTGGTGCATTGCAAAGATGCGAGACTTATTATGAGATAAAGCACTTTTTCAAACAAAAAACTCAGATAATATTTACAAACTTTACCAATAATTAAATTAATGTAAGTAATGTAAGCTTAAAATTACTTGTTATAATTAATGCGATAATGTCATTAAAATTCATTAATTTTAATATAATTTTTTAAATTGAAAATACAGTGTATTCCCGGGCGTTTTGTTTTATTCTTGTTTTCCTTGCAGATTTCTGTTTGATGGGTAAGATATATAAAACAAATAGACATTAATTTACAAAACAAAGGTGTGAGTAATTACTTTTAATAATAATATTTAAGTGTTTATGAATTTAAAATCTGTCTTGTGTAGTTTAAAGTATTTTAAAAGGTAAATCTCTATTTAAAAAATTTTCCATATAACGAACTGTTTTTTGGGATTTAGCGACTTCGTTAAATAGAGGTCCGACTGTATATAGTTTTTAAATTTACTTTTAAGTTTCCAATATTTCTAAATATTTGATTCTTTTGGTCACGAATCTAAATTTTAAAAAAAATAGTGATATTTATGAAATTCTAGAGAATTTTGATTCGAGATGCATATTTCTTTAAATATATTTTTTAAATGAAATGAAACTTCTCACCCGGCCACCCCTCAAAATCGCCACTTTTTTTCTGAACTACTACTGGCCGCCATAGAGAGGTTTCACTGTATATCGATAAACAGATATTTAAATGTGTCCTATGGTTCAACACATACTTGCAATCATAATTGCAATGAAATCATAATAATTGCAATCATAATTGTTCACAATTTTATAAAGTACAAAATGGTTGAAATGTTGCTCTACACATTTAATTCCGAATAAATATACAACTAGAATGTGTCTAAAATCAAAAAGAGGGATCCTTAATTCTTTTTATATTTATCATTACTTCTTTTGGCCTCCTATCTTGCATATTTAATTTAAATATTTTTTTTCTTACTAACATTTTAATCCATACTGATTTTTTTCTCACTCTAAATAACTATCATAAGATTCTTAAATGAATTATCTTCCCTTTCTACCAAATGAACCAGACTGTTATGACTAATAGTCAGTATCGGGTATTGAATCCTGGTCTACTGCTGATATCTAAAAACATTTTAAATGCTTGAAATATATTTCCAATCAACGAAATGACTATTAAATATATCATCCATTTCGATGACTTTAGGCTTATGCTCTGAAATATTTTACCAGATTGTGAGGAATATAGTTCATCATGTCGCAGAGATGGTTGCTGGTCTGAGAAAAGAAGACCAGAATGCGATCCCCTGTTCATATATATGTATACACGAGCTGAAAACCCGCACTTCGCTACGGAGTACATTCAAATTAAATACAACGGTCAATGTATGCAATTAATACCAAAATAAATAAATAAATAAATATATATATATATATATATATATATATATATATATATATATATATATATCTGTGTATAATTAATGTATACAATTGGTGTAAAAAAAACAAAAAACATATTTATAAAAAATATTTTTTTTGTTTTTTTAGACATATTTATAGACAAAATAATGTAGAAGAACATATTAAAATTAAAAGTAATAGGACATACTAAAGAATATGGTACAGTTAATATAGTACAATTTGAGGAACAAAATAACTTTTATTGTATTTTAATATTTTTTTGGATAATGTACAATCGTCTGCCGAATTAGCAAGAAAAGAAATTTTTTTTTTTGTCTATTTAGTTGTTATGCACGTGACGATAAATTTATTTAAAGTAACATAAAAAGAAATCACGTGATCAGCATTTAATAAATTAAATTCTAAAAATTAATCGTTAAAAATTCACCAAAAATCAGAAAATGGAGGTAAAGATTCGAAAAAGATCTTACTTTAAAGGAATTTTTATGATATTTCTCGTGATATAAATTTTATAACCCTCAAATTATTATTTTTATTGCAAACTTAAAAAAGTTACTAAAACAGCTTAAAAATTTAATTTTAAAAAATCTAAGAAGAATTTTTCAAAGAATTTTTCTTTCTTTGTGCACCCCTACACTATAAGAAGAATCGCCATGCAAAATTTCAGCCCTTCAGGTCCAGCGGTGTGTCTGTGTGTTGTATGTCAGCTACTCAGTCAGTTACGGAACTGTTTTATATATATGTATATATATATATATCGGTATGCTTACTGTTTCCTTCAATAATGCAAGGAATAAGTTGGAGTTACACAACAATGTTGCTTTAAAATAAATCTAATTTTTTCTTTTTTACAAAGTAATAATTTTTATAATAACAGCTGTAATAACTCCGCCATCAGCGAATCTAGCATACGGTAGTTACAATGCAGTTTTGTTTGAAAAATGGGTGAAAAAAAATCTTGACTTAAAATGTGAATGGATTTGATCGACCATGCTTATAGGGAGCCTATATTGCACAATAAAGATATTAAAAAAATAATCCACTAGAAAAGTCGAATGGGCATATTGAACAATAATCTAAAAAATGGACCCTGGTCTCCAAATACAGATGTCGTGGGTTCCATTCAAAGTCCTGGCAGGTAGTTGTTACATTTTAATACATTTTAATGTCTTCGAAATTGGATCTCAAACTTTGCTTGGGGTCCGCAGTGGCTCGAAATGTCTAAAGGAATCTCGGGTTCGAATCCTGCTAAGGGTTTAAATGTGATATAAAATAGTAGTAATTATTTAATGGATACATTTGTTAGACTAATAATACCTTCTCAGTAAAGGTAGACATTGTATAAAAACAACTGTGGCCATTATGTAAACGACATAAGCTTTAATATGTAATGCGAATTTCGATATAATGTAAACAGCAATAGGTTTCGAACACATCGCAGTTTTATACACATTTTTGTTTCTATTTATCTGCAGTCATGTACTAACCTTTAGCTAAAGGATGCTACTATAGAAATAAATACTACTACAGGTAACCCTCCTATAACACGGTAGATGGGTTCCTAGAAAATGTCGTGTTGTGTGAAACCGTGTTATATGAGACCCACAGAGAGTTCAAAAAAGGGGTGTTACGTTCTGAAAACTTAGTAAAAACAAAATTTTTTTTTAAAATTCCATATAGCAACTTAATTTTTATTAAAAATATAAATGTATGTATAACACAAAACGAAGAGAAACAAAAAAAATATTTTCATTTAATGCGACCTTAATTTAATAAATTTCTTCCTCATCACTGCTCAGTACAATCAAACGAGAACGTTTTTTCGATTGAACGATATCACCTTCACATTCAGAAACTTTTTCTTCATTTAGATTTTTTTCACCTTCTATCCTTTTTATAAAATCTGCAATTTTTTTTTTTTTTTGCTGGTTCTTACAAGGTCATTGTATAATCACGGTATACAGATAGACAATTTTGCAGCTCCCTTTTGAATTTTCGGCTTCTTTCAGCGGAAGGGTCTGCATTCAGGGAAAATGATTCAAGATTTTCAGCTAAGCTTAGGCCTTCTTGTAATTTTATAGAGCTATAAATGAATAAATTATAATTTAGTTATACATTTTCATGTAAAGCCACTATTCCTTACCGTTCATTATTCCTTCCCGTCGTTATTTAAAGGTAATTTAGTTTTTAAATGTGTTAAACAAAAATCATGTTATCTAGGGCTATAGAAATACAGTGTTGTACAAAGGTTTTCGCAATTTTTTTATCGTGTTAGAGTGAAACCGCGTTACAGATTGCAGTGTTATACGAGGGTTCCCGGAATTTATCTTATCGTGTTACAGCGAAACCATGTTGTAAGATGTCGTGCTGTAGGAGGGCTATGTGTATTATTTCTTCCATCATATGAAGAGAATAAAGCGTTTTTCTGTACCCTGTATATATATATTCAAAAGGTAGTATATTATTGCTTAGTACTAGGTAGAAAAACATGCCAAAATATTTTTCCAGTAAACAAAGAATACTTATTTCTAACCCTGTAACATATTTCTTACAAAGTGACCCTAATTTTCTGGAGCCATTAATTTCTCCCAAAAGAAGATGTGTTTTTGTTTTCACCATACGTTCAAAACTCGCGAACAGCAGGCTGAGAAAGATATGCAGCGGTTTAAACTACACGTAAACAACATAAAGTGTGACAGCTGACGCGAATCTCGCCAAGGAATACGCCAATGTTTCTTCTAAAATAAGACAACTGCAACCCCAGTTCTCAGCTTGGGGTAGGAAAAAAAAATCTATTGGGCTTTTATTTTTTACGCTCGTGTTGAATGTGGTGGGAGCCACTGTCCGCAGAGCTCAAGAATTAATGAGGTCACGTGCAGTGGGTTTAATTTAGCGGGGTTATAACCGTGAATACAGCATTGGTTACCTTATTTGCTAGCTTATAGGACACACTTTTCCCCCATCGAAATACGCCTAAAATATGGGGCTTCTCGTATGCGCCGGTAATCAAAATTATGAGTTGAAATTTCAGTGTGTCTAAAACTTCTGGTTTTTATTAATATACATGTGCAAGTATTCAATTGCATTTTGTTTTGTTTTTTTGGATAAAAAGTGGTTTCGAATAAATCGATTCCACATAATTTTTTTCTGTTCTGTAAAAAAAATTGCGTGATCTATTTGTTGCTTCATCTATATATATAAAACAGTTCCGTAACTGACTGACTGACTGATTCACTGACATACAACGCACAGACCAAACCGCTGGACCTAAAGGGCTGAAATTTTGCATGGCGATTCTTCTTATGGTGTAGGGTTGCCGGTTTGGTACGATTCGGCGCGACCGTTTCGGCGCCAGATATTTGCATTCTGAAATTTTTAAGTGAAAGAAATATTAATTTTAAAAAAATAGGGGGGGGAGGGGTAATTACGAGGATTTGATGTTCTACAAGCTTGTTAAAAACATCTTTATCTCGGTTTAAGAAAGAAATTATCCAGGAAGCAGAATGAGGTAGTGCTTTTCCCCAAAACCAAACGGAAAAAATTTACATTGTACGTATGTACAAAAATAAATTTATAAACAAAATATGAACACTGAGACATTAGTAGGATTTGTAAAAATTTTAATTTCTTACCTTATAAATTGCGTTTTTACTTTAATTATCCATCTGATAATTGTGAGCATTGCTCCTCAGATACTCTATAGCAGACATAGACGATATCCCTTACAATTTTTTTATAAATATATATATTTTTCCTACATCAATTGTATATATTGATCGTCGCATTTATCTATATATATAAAACAGTTCCGTAACTGACTCACTGACTGACATACAACGCACAGACCAAACCGCTGGACCTAAAGGACTGAAATTTTGCATGGCGATTCTTCTTATAGTGTAGAGGTGCACTAAGAGAGGGTTTTGAAAAATTCTTCTTAAATTTTTTTTAATTAAATTTTTAAGCTGTTTTTATAACTTTTTTTAAGTTTGCATTTAAAATAATAATTTGGGGGTTATAAAATATATATCACGAGAAAGATCATAAAAATACCTTTAAAATTAAATCTTTTTCGAATCTTACCTCTATTTCTTAACTTTTGGTGAATTTTTAAAGATTAATTTCTAGAATATAATTTATTAAATGTCGATTACGTGATTTCTTTTTCTGGTACTTTAAATAAATTTATCGTCACGTGCATAACAACTAAATAGACAAATTTTTTTTTTCTTCATAATGCGGCAGACGATTGGACATTATCCAAAAAAAATTAAAATACAGTAAAAGAAATGTTCTACAAACTGTACTATATTCTTTAGTTTTCTTTATATTAGATTTAATTTGAATATCTTCTTCTACATTATTTTGTCTATAAAAATATCCCTTACGATTTTTTTATAAATATACAGACATATATATATATATATATATATATATATATATATATATATATATATGTATATATAGATATATTGGCATTAATTGCATACATTGACCGTTGTATTTAATTTGAATGTCGGGTTTTCAGCTAGTTACTACATAAAAGGGGGATCATTCCAGTAAAATAGAGTTCAAATCCCCCGACTATAATGTTTCTTATTTACATTTTTTACATAGAAGAATGGCTTCAGATTCCATTAATGAGGTTCCTTAAACAATTGATTTACTAGCACTGATATTTTATTTTTACCAGCTAAATCTTTGCCCAAAAATAAAGTTTTGCTTTCCCTCTTCTGTCAAATTTTTACGTACGACATTTAATAGAAGAATTGCTTGTGATTGTATTAATGAGGTTCCTTAAACCAGTGGTCCCCAACCCCCGGGCCAAAAACCGGTACCGGTCCGTGAATCAAATGGTACCGGGCCGCCTACCTAGGGCCACAAGCTCAGGGTTCTCATTGATTTAGCGTACTAGTGGGTTAAGATGTTAAATCACTTTATATTCATTTTTTGGTGCAACTGTATTTTATTTTGAAGGTATGTTTAAGTACAATTAAATTAAAATTATTGAATCAAAACAATCTAAAATATAAACAATCAACGTCCCCCCTCTCACCGGGATGCGGTGAAATTATTAAACGTTGACTGGTCCGCGGTAAAATTATCAAACGTTGACCGGTCCGCGGTGATAAAAAGGTTGGGGAGCACTGCCTTAAACTATTCATTTACAAGAACTTTTTCAATTCCTTTTCACCTACACTATAACACAGTACACTTGATTTGGAGATTTTCTGCACAATAGACTATTATATTGGGGAATTATTACCTGTGCAGAATAATGTATCCGGTCTTGCTTAATTACAGGACGAATAACACCAATTCACAAAATATAGTCATTGAACTCTTGATCACAACCCCTCTCGATTCGCAGCGGCCTTCACAAAAAACTTCTATGGAATATGTTAAGGGCTTCTAGAACCTGTAGATATCGCTTATTACCAACCTCGCTGATCTCAATCATTTCTGCTTAAACCTTACTCCTGACATAGGAATCAGTTATATCTGTTTAAAGCATGCTTTTTACCCAGAACTGCTCCCAAATAAGATGCTAATATAGAATTCCTTTAATTTTATAATCAAATTTGATTTACATTTGTAAACAATGCGTTATTAAGCATTTTTGAAAATGAACCACAGATTAATAGTTTAATTACAAAAACAAGCATAAAAGTCTATAATTACTACAAACAAATATACAATACTATAAGGAACACTTCCTTAAACGATAATTTAATAACGGGATTTTAAAGAGTTGCAGAGCATTAAACATAAGTAACACTCCATTTCAAGAAGTAACATACAATATTAACAGATATACCCAACCTACTTTCAATAAAAAATGTACACACGAAATAAAAAGTTACAAATGGAATGGTAACATAAAGTAGTTTTGAAAAGAAAGGGATCTTTTTGAAATTGCAAAAATAAAATTGAAAGCTATAATATTCTAGTGTTTCCATGAAGAATTTTTACCAATACTTAATTTTATTACAAATACAAAAATAATTGCATACACTTTCATTTCAATTATTAAAATGTTATGTTTCCTAACACCTAATTGATATAATAATACAAAACATCTAACCATACCCAAACAAAATATGAGTATAAAATTAGAGACACTCTTATGGCATCAATGAGGCAAAATTCTCATCATAAACGATACTAATTAACGGGAAATCAAAATGTTTCATAATAAGAATTATTGATGTATTATGCGTTCTGACAATTTAACAGCTGCGACATATTTTAAATGCATTCAACAAACATACTCAGAAACCCAGGCTAAAATATATTTACTTCAATAACACATTAATGAATATGATGGATTCTTGGATCCATTAGAAAGACTTCTATCACAAATGCATCTTATAAAATATTTAAAATTTTATATTATAAAAAAGATATTATAAACCTGGTCATTTTTATCGAGTTCCATAAAATTTGTACACTAAGTTCGTGGTATTTATTTTTTTTCAGAGGTCTTTTCTAAAAATACCTCTTTACAATGAAACCAAAGTAATTTTTTTTAAGAACAAAACTTTTACTTACTTGTTCTGAAGCTGTTTGGACTACTTGGACGTCTACAGAGCCCGACAACACAGCGTACCAATTTGTTCCTTTATCACCTTGGCGGAAAACTGAAAGACATGAAAATAAAATATAATACATATTTACTTACATCAAAATTCTACTTTTAAAGAAGAAATTGGACCACCCGTAAACCTCTTTGGTCCTTCATTTTTCGAGAGGTTCTGAAAATTCCAAGCTAGTTTCAGTTTTAAATCAAAGGCTTATTTTATAATGACACAATTTAATATTTGAATTCATTCAAGTTAATTATAATTCAAGTCTCGTAATTATATATTCCTCCTCACTTTGAGAGGTAACTTTCCTGTGCTCACCTAGCAATGCTTTTCATCATAATAATTTCCGTTCCAATATACATGAGGATTTTTCGTTTCCCTTTCTTATGGACTACAATGCACATTACCATGCCGCGTTACCGATAGCAGCATTTTCCTGAAATGGAATCAATGTTTCCGTCCTAAACTTAATTAGCTGGTGCACGCCAAATAAATGACAATGATTGCCAAGTTCTTACTCAATATATATATATATATATATATATTTATTTATTTATTTATTTATGTGTGTGTGTATAAAACATTAATTAAATTAAAAGGGGGGGCCACATATAAATCAAATTTAACATTAAAATCATTGGCAAAATGCGTTGGAAAAAAGGGTATTTCCCTGTTTCGGAAGATGACCTCGATTCGCGAAGTTCCATCGAAGAAATCTATTTTTGATGTACAGGGTTTGGCGCGAAAATTAATGCTTACGCAAACAGAAGACTATTTCAGAAATTACCGTGTGGTGCTTTGGGCGTGCCCGATAAAGAGGGACGCGCTGATGAGAACAGAGAATTATGCAGATTAAATTGGGAGCTCCCTGCTTGCGGCCGCTCTGCTCGGCGTCTCAGAGTTTTGAAAATGGCAATCTAGGGATAACGATTTCGAGCATGATTTTCTTAAAGAAGAAATAAACTAACTGATTCAACTTATGGACTGATTATTTGTTCTACGTGTCTTCCACTCGCCAACGACATTACTGGAAATGATGACTGCAAATTGATACAGATGGAGTACAAAATAATACGAACACCCGTGAAAAAGTATGACGTATTTCACACCTGCAGTACAGCCGCGCCACCTGCAACAGAAGTCTGCCACCTAGTGAGCATGAAGAGGAAGGTATCAGTCTCTCAACAGCAGTCACCTACGTTGCATGCTTCTATCGAACTGTCTGTGATAAGTTGAAATGTTAGACCTGTCAGAGTTCCAAAGAGGAATGATAGTTGGAGCGCGTTTAAGTGGAGCATCGGTTACGGAAACAGCAAATCTTTTGGGGTTTGCAAGGAGTACGGTATCAGCCGTTATGACAGCGTACACGAAAGAGGGTAAGACGACGTCTTCAAAGCACAACAGTGGCCGAAAGTCCAAGCTTGCTGATAGGGATAGACTGGTCTAGAAGCGCATAGTAGCCCGAAAGCACAAGCAATCGTTATCCGAGATAACATCCGAAATGAATAGTCATTTCCAGGACCCCGTTTCAACAAAAACTGTCAAAAGGGAACTTCATGCTGCGAACATTTATGGCAGAGTGGCAAGTCGAGAATAATTTCAGCGTCGCGCCAAGTAGGCACACGCCAATTTCTGATGTCCGGCCGAACGGTATACCAACCAGACATCCAACAACGCCGGTCCACGACTGACAATTAAACTTTAATCTCTCTTTACTGAAAAACCATTATATTAACACTCACTAAAAGGCAACACCGACCACCACCATCATACTCACAATTAGGCATTAAAACTCCTCCCTCGAAAGAATTTTTTTTTGGAACGAAGTTCTTTTACGCGGCTTACAGTAAACTCGCAGGAATCGTCACGTAACGAAAATAGGTTATGCCCCCTTAATAAGAGCTTTTTTTCAAGAAATCTGTGGCTGAATGGTTATCCCATCAGACTACGGAGTATCGGACTATCGCACTACGGAGCGAGAGGTACTTAGTTCAAATCCCCGCACGAGCGCTGGCCGTTTCGATTCCCACTCATTCTTGGAATAGCGCTATATATATGTATATATATATATATATATATATATATATATATGTGTGTGTGTGTGTGTGTGTGTGTATGTATATATATACTAGCTGAAAACCCGTACTTTGCTACGGAGTACTTTCAAATTAAATACAACGGACAATGTATGCAATTTATGCCAACTATATATATATATATATACGAGGGTCATTCTAAAAGTAAAGAACGTTTTGATCTGACGTGTCGCGTAATTCTCCCACCACCCCCGCTACCGTGAAATTTACTTACCAAATCATTCCTGCCAGTTTGACGCTAACAGCGAGCAGCTGCGGTCATTTACTGTTAAATTTTGTGATTTTAAAATGTGTGACAAAATTAAGGATCCCGCCAAGTCTGAGGTTCGTAACGTAATACGCTTCCTGAATGCAAAACACGTTCGCCCTATTGAAATTGACAGACAAATAACTGAAGTTTATGGAAAATATTATGAATGAAGCTTCAGCTCGAAAATGGTGCATTATTTTTAAATGCCGAGGCCTACTGCCAGACCCTTCACCGACTACGCCGTGCCATTCAAAACAAACGGCGTGGATTGTTGTCCAGCGGCATTGTTCTTCTTCGCTCGTCCGCATGCTGCTGCGTTGACGAAGGAATTTGCTTCAGCAATTTAACTGGGAAGTTTTTGAACATCCCACCTTATAGCCCGGACTTGGCCCCCAGTGATTACTTTCTTTTTTACCAAATTGAAGGATTTTTGGGCGAAAACCACTATGGAAATGATGACGAACTGAAAGAGGAAGTTAGTGACTGGTTCAAAAACTTGGCGGCAAGGGAGTATGCAGAAGGCATAGGAAAGCTGGTACAGCGCTTTGACAAATGGTTCAATTTGAACGGCAACTACGTAGAAAATAGGTAAGATATCAAAATGTGTTGTACAATACGTTTTCTTTCATTATCTTGAATAAAAATGACTAGAGAAACAAACGTTCTTTACTTTTAGAATGACCCTCGTATATTATATGATAAATACGACGATCAATGAATACAATTGATGTAAAATATATATATATTTATTTATAAGAAAATCGTAAAGGATAATTTTATAGACAAAAATTAATGTAGAAGAAAATATTCAAATTAAATCTAATATACAGAATATTAAAGAATATAGTACAGTTAATATAGTACAGTTTGTAGAACATTTCTTTTACTGTATTTTAATATTTTTTTGATAATGTCCAATCGTTTGCCGCATTAGCAAGGAAAAAAATATTTTTTGTTTATTTAGTTGTTTTGCACATGACGATAAATTTATTTAAAGTACCAGAAAAAGAAATAACATGATCAGCATTTAATAAATTAAATTCTAAAAATTAATCTTTAAAAATTCACCAAGAATGAGGAAATGGAGGTAAAGGAATTTTTATGATCTTTCTCGTGATATAAATTTTATAACCCTAAAAGTATTATTTTAAATGCAAACGGAAAAAAGCTAATAAAACAGCTTAAAAATTTAATTAAAAAAAATCTAAGAAGAATTTTTGAAAAATCATTTTTAGTGCATCCCTACACTATAAGAAGAAACGCCATGCAAAATTTCAGCCGTTTAGGTCCAGCGGTTGTATGTCAGTCAGTGAATGATATATTTATATATATATATATATATATGTATATATATATATATATATATATATATATATATATATATATATATATATATATATATATATATATATATATATATGTATGTATGTATATATATGTATGTATGTATATATATATATATATATATATATATATATATATATATATATATATATATATATATGTGCGTGTGTGTGTGTGTATGTATATATATGTATATACATACATATATATATATATATATATATATATATATATATATATATATATATATATATACATGTATATATATATATATATGTGTGTACCGGAGGGAAAAGGCACTAAGTCGCAATTAATAAATTTTACAGCAGAGCTCAATGAAATAAATTTACTGCCCTTTAGCTCTATAGAATGATAGGACATGGTGCCGTTTTCAATTGGGAAGGTCTCGTCTATATATGTACATGAGTTAGAGCTTCGTACCTTTGAAATTAGTGCAAAAAATACGAAAGAATAAAGTTAAAGAACAGACTACTTATAAATAATGGAAGGATACAGTCTCACACACATACATACATACATACATACATGCATATATATATATATTTATACATACATACATTATCTACCAATAAGTATTTGGACATCTGTGATATACAAGGAAAACAAAATTTATTCATATTCAATAGTTGGTAGAGTCTCCACGAGAAGCAATTACATCCTCAACCCTCCGGAGCATGCTTTCCACAAGTCCTTGTATGACGACTAGTAGTATTTTATTTCACTCGGCTTGGAGAAGCCATGTAAGTTTCTTCCCCGATATTAGACGGTTTTTGCACCCCTTAATTCGGCGATCCAACGCGTCCCAGAGGATCTCGATAGGTTTTCAGTTCTGGGCTCTGGGCAGGCCAGTCTATTCGGTTAACCCCATTGTCACCATACTAATCTATGGTGGACCCTCAACATGACAGTTGTCGTTGTCATCCTGGATGAAACATGGGTCCAACCCGTAAAACTGACACAACGTAGGAAGCACAGTGTTATACAGAATAGTGCAGTAGGTGTCGGCTTTGAAAATACCATGAATTGGGACCTAGGGTCTCAGTCCATACCAGGAGAAACACCCTCAGATTATAATTCCACCTCTGCTGAATTTTACTGTGAGCACAATACACTCTGGCGGGAGGCGTTCTCCAGGCAAACGCCAGACCCAGACCCAGATCCTGCCATCCAAACGGTAAAGGTTTATCCTTAATTCTTCGCTCCAGCGAACACGTTTCCACTGATCTACGGTCCACTTTCGACGTCCATAGAACAACATTAACCGAGCAGCACGGTTGGACTTTGTGATCAAATGCACGACAATGAAAACCAAGCAGATGTGCTTCCTTACGGATGATATTAATCGAAACAATATTCAGGAACGAATATTGAAACTAAAGGAGTATGGGGGCCATCGATTGGGGGCGGTTCTTCCGAATTTCTCTGGATAGCACCCACCGGTCTCTATCTCCCAGTTTCGTGGGTCGGCCGACTCGGGACACAACCGCCGCTCCCCTTCCACTTCTGAATTACATAGGCCACTGTCGATTTTGGGTAATTCAACTTGCTAGATATGTCCCTTAAGGATCGGCCATTTCTGTGACACCCGACGATTACACCTTTCTCGAAATCAGATAACTCTGCACTTCGTAACATCTTGCATGCGACTAATGCCAATGGTGTTTCCAACACGATATTTAACATCGGATGGCGTGGCGTATATCAGGACTGCAGATACCGTCATTTGCACTGGTGTTCAAATACTTATTGGTAGAGTATATATGTGTGTGTGTGTGTTAAGAGTTAATTAGAAAGATATTAATAGTTAAACAATTTACAGGGGGGGGGAGTTTAGAAAAATCAAATTTCTAGAATTAAATCTCATTAATTATCGTATTTCGAAACGCGCCAATTCTCAATCCTAAAGGAGGGAAAATCCCTTTTTGAGAATCTAAAAATAGTATCAAACATAGCCGCGCCCATTCCCCATCTCCGGCGCAGACGTCATGAGAACGCGCAGTAGTTTTAGAAGCTTTTGAGACAGTAGGTAAGTTAATCAGACCGAGACGATTTTTCAGTGACAGTTGTCACACGTTAGGACTGCTCCGCGTTTGAGTAGGGCGGGTACTACGATGTGCGCAATCTTGGAGGGGTGGTTTACGTGAAGTTGGAAGAAATAATAAATATATCGAAAAGATTATTGTGTGTGTTTGACTCTTGAACTGCCTTCCACTACGCTGCTAACAAACTATTCAACTAAATGATTATATATTACTGCAACATCTTCCATTATAGTGGGTGTAATACCACGCCCGTCATATATATATATATATATATTGGTAGATTGTGTATATATATATATATATATATATACAGTGAAGCTTCTCTATGATAGCCAGTAATGGTGCCAGTGATGGTGTACCATTTGGCCACAAAAGCCAAATGGTGCTCAAGTGGTTTTTTGGGGGGTGGCCGTCGAAGAGAGGTTTTCTCCATAACATTAGTTGTATGGAGTCTTTATTCGGTTACGAATTAAATATTTCCGTTTAGAGGGGTGGCCGCCGAATAAAAGTTGAACAGCTAGAGAGGTTTCTTTGTATATATTTATATACACTGAATGTCCAATTTATTATGACACTAAACAATATTTGTGTAATGAATTAAATATCATACCTTTACATACACAATTGTGTCGAGTCATTCGATAGATAAAATTTACCCTTTTCTTACTCTCTCTATGCTACATTAAATGCCAGTCGCCTTGTATTATAAACGTCGTCGAGAAAATTGCTGCATTGTTCTCAAAACGTGCGAGAAGAGTGATGACTAGTGACAATAATTAATGGCTGCGTTCCCTCGGATGAGTCTGATAAGAAACTTAACGAGTGAAGACAATCGATTGTTGAAATAAGTGGATGAATCCCTGATTTTAGAACCTTATCTCATACGGTTATTCCTGAAAGTGTTTCTAGCAATTAAAAGCACCGAGTATCGAGTGTGTTGAATGCAAACGTCCTCATTACTGTTCCTAATAAAGTCGTTATGGTTTTTCCTCACGTACTCCGATGCTCCTCGTGTGTGTTTATGAGTAACTGACGTGCTCTGAATTTCACTTCTCATTGGCGCGGATGCAGCGAGGCAAACGTTTTGGGGAAACTAATCTAAGCCGTTTAAGAATACGGGAATTGTTTCAGAATCGTACAAGGAAAACAATTCTCTTTTATGTTTCAGTGATTAATAAAGTCAGCTACAGGTGAATAGAGATTCTAAAATTAATTAATATTCGGAGTCTTACTCCGGAAGAATTTATTATAAAAATCTACTGCAATAAGCTTTGTTTGTGATAATGATAGATCGGTGCAGTTTATAGATATTATTTTGAAAATTATTTATTTATATCCGGAGAAGTTTGTAAGGGGACAATGGAACTTCAAACCTAACTTTTTTGTTTTGAATGGATTTGCTTGAAATTTGAATATGTAATTAGTACCATAGATATGTAAAAGTGGTTAAAATTTAATGATGAAATATTAAAAATTTATTAATTATGAATTATTAATTATATCAAAAATTTGACTAATTAAAAATGTTCCATGCGCATTTCTTTTGCATATAATATGGTAATTTTTATTTACAGGATACCTTATAGAACTAACAATGAAACATTTTGCTTATTTTAAGCATTCATTAAAAATATAAAGAGAAAATAATAATAGTGAAAACACCCTTTTTATTACTCAAAATACATTTAAATCATCTTTTCAAGTACAAAATTTAGAAATTCTGAGCTACGAAGCATAATTTTTTTCAATAAGATTTATTTGATATACAGTTAAGTATATAAAACTTAAATTTCAAAGCAATAATTAGAAATGCGCCTGGAGCAGTTTGAATATTCGTATGACATGAAAATTTTTATTTTGAGAAAAAACACATTTAAAGTTATTGCTATTAGTAACCACATAATATCTAAATTAAATACAAATGCCTATAAATAGGAAAGTAATCACATAAATTAAAAATTCTTTTTGCAACACATTCCTACTCGTCCGTAGTTCTACACATCAATAAAATAAAAAAAATCTAATTTTTGGACAAATTTGCTCAATTTTGAAAGTACACTGTCCCCTTAAGAGAAAAATCAGAGAGATGCTATTTTATTTATCTATTAAAGATTTTTAAAATATATGAGGCGTTCCCGTTGAAAAGGAGGTAAGTGCCAAAATTTCCGAAAAGGATTTTTTCACTGGTGAAATGTTTTGTTCCAAGGCTAAAGGCGTGGAAAAGGAGGTAAGTGTCTAGCTCAGAAGTAAATCAAACAAGCTAGGCACTTACCTCCTTTTTCACGCCATTAGGTTTGGAAGAAACCCTTGCAGACCCTGATTTTCCATTAGGCGCAGTAGGCTCGGGCCTAGGGCCTTGCCACCCAAAATTTTTAATTCCCAATTCAATTATTTTTAATTTTACCTTTTTTAATAGCATTTTTTTTATATATCCTTTCAAATTTGATTGATAGGTTCATCACATGTATAATTATATGTATAATTCATCATATGTATATTATACTGTATATAAGGGATTAATAAGTTTTTCTGATTGCATTGTATTGGTATTTTAATGATGAATTCAATATGTTGCATTGTTTTTTGTTATTTGATAATGTTATAGGCTTCTAAGCTTCAAATAGCCAATTCTTGGTAAAATGGTACTTTCACAATGATTCATGATTATTTTTTTTGCGTGTGTCAATTTTGGATATTTTACGCCCACATCAGTGTTAGGGGGCCCCCATCCCGAGTTGCGCCTATAGTCAAGAATTTTCTAAATCGGGCCCTGAACCCTTGTATCAGTAAAAAAATACTTTTCGAAAATTTTGGCACTTACCTCCTTTTCAATGGTTTTCATTGTTAGTATATCACTGTTTGCTTGTTTAAAAACTAATGTAAAAAACAAGAGAGTGAACTAGATGTTAAAAAATCTTTAAAATGGTACAGAAGACTTTCAAAAATATTATTACAGTGAAATTTCTCTATGACCAGTAATGGTTTCGAAAAAAGTGGCCGTTTTGAGGGGTGACCGAAAAGAAGTTTCTTCCATAACATTGGCTCAATGGAGTTTTTAAGAGGTTTTGAAAAAAATATTGCCATTTAGAAGCGTGGCCTGATAGAGAAGTGTCACTGTATTTATTTTCAATAAATTAATTTTAAAACTTATTGTTCTACAAAGAAAAAAGTTAAAATTATCATAATTAAAATTTGATGCTAAAATAAATAAAATGTTTTGGATAAGTGATTAAAATTAAAAATCACTATCTTAATAGTTGAAAAGTAAATATTATTAACTTAATTTAAATGTTCCAAGTTTCCTTTTTCTTTTTGCAGGTACTGCCGAAATTTTTATTTATAAGATATTTTTCGGATCGAAGAATCAAAAGTAAATTTTTATTGCAAGTATTCACTGCATATGTAATGATCCAAATACAGTTGGACCTCTATTTAACGAAGTCGCTAAATCCCGAAAAAAAGTTCGTTATATGGAAAATTTGGTAAATGGAGATTCACCTTTTAAAATACTTAAAACTACACAAAACACATTTAAAATTCATAAACACTAATTATTATTAAAAAGTAATTAATCACACCTTTATTTTGTGAATTAATATCTATTTGTTTTATATATCTCACCCATCAAAAAGAAATCTGCAAGGAAAACAAGAATAAAACAAAACGTCCGGGAATACACTGTATTTTTAATTTCCAGAACCGAAATTACCAACACGACTATGATCAACAATGTAGAAAACGGGAGACTAGTTCAAGGACACGGGACAGCTCCATTAAGGGTGAAAGGGGGATATTGAAAGTTTTTCTAATGAAATGGAAAAGTGGGGGGAGGGGAATAAAGGTTAAATTTCCTGGATGAAATACAGCGATTTTACTGTTCTCCGTAGGTTAGGCGACTGGTAAAACCAGTTCAAGGTCATTGGTCACCATAAAATGTGTCAAAAGAAAGAATAAGTTTGAAATGTCCAGAAATATTTTGAGAAATATGGAAGAAAAAAATGTTGGATCATGAGAAAAAGTTCGTTAAATAGAGAATGCACTTCGCTATTTGGAGGTTATTTTACGAAGAAATTCGCAAAATGTTCTTGGTTCCGAGGAAAAGTTCGCAAAATAGAGAAATTCGCAAAATAGAGGTTCGTTAAATAGAGGTCGGACTGTATTTAAATAGCTCTTTTATCTATTCTCCTAAAATCTACGTAAAACTTTACCCTAATAATAAATCTTCTAGTTACATTCCGAAACATTTATTTAACATAATACATATAACACAGAAAATCAATCTGAAACGAGTGTAACTCTGAGAAAAGAGCGTTGAACATTTCAAATCCATCACGAACATGAAATTTTCATGACAGAGGAACATTAAACTCTTTGAAACATTAAAGTTAGAGAGTTTTATTCGGTAGCCAAGATAAAACGTTACTGACGAGAGCGTTTCATTATGGGTATGTTAATAAGTATAATTAGCTATACGCAGACACTTAAGCACTAAGCGCATATATGCAACTATGTGTTTTGAAGGACATTTGTCCCCTTAATTACTACAAATCTTGCCTGGCGTGAAGTACTATTTTAACATAGATACACAGAAGTCGTAGCGAAAACAATGGAAACAACTAATATTATAGATTTGCGAAGGAGGAATATATGTAAATCAAAAGAGTGACGTCTACAGTTATGGAGTTCCTTATCCCCCATTCTATTGCCCATTGCCAAAGTGTATTAATCTTCAAGATTTAATGATAACTTTGGCACAGTTGATAATGGAATGCTACATTAATCTTGCTTTCTCTTGGAATCTTGGTTTGTTTTCCCATAAGTTGTCTGTTTGCTGTTCAAACGTTGGTATATTTTTATTTTATCATCGAAAAGGTTGCATTTTGCATCTTACTATGGAAGAAATTATTACGAAAATGCACTTTAATAAGCCTTGTTTTGGGATAATTATACATCGGGGCAGTACCCTTTGTGCATATGTTTTTAAAATTATTCATTTGTGTAGCAAAAAGAATGAGAGGCAACAAAGCCCATCTGCCACTCCAAACATAATATATACTAGTGCATGCATACACATATACATTTCTATAAACATACATAAATTAATGAATATACCCATATATATATATATATATATATATATATATGTGTGTGTGTGTGTGTGACGCTTAACACAATTTTAGAATTGAAGACAGTTGTGGCACTCAAAAGATAATCCAGATTAAGTTTTCGATATTTATTATGAATTCGTACGTCCTAGAGCTCCTTCTAATTATTATTTAACGATTTACGACTATATCATTGAACCACTCCATCCTTAATGTTTTCCGGAGAGCCGCAGCAAACCTCCGCCTCCAACGAAATTCCCCAAGCGTCTGCCAACTAACTTAGTTTCTTTGTTAATATCCCGCTCAAACTTTCTGCTGAGTCAGATCGAATGCTCTCTAACTTTCTGTGTTATATAACGTTAACCCCTTCATCTGAATAATCTCACGTTAAAAACCCGACCGTCAGGTGGCGACCCCTATTGGTAACTTTTGCTATTAAAACCCCCTTTTCCTATTTTCGACGATATTTCTTGAATTAATAATATTTAACTGCTAATTCCTATTTTTTCTAAATAAAAGCCCCCCGTTTAAATTTTCCCAAAGTTAAGACATTACACACACACACACACACACACACATATATATATATATATATATGGACCGTGGCGGCCTTGTGGTACAGCGCGCTGGTTTTCGGTGCTGAGGGTGCTCAGATCGAATCCTATCGAAGCGCCACTAAAATGCCTCCGTTTTTGTTGTCCTTTCATAGGGGGCAAAGCTGGTCTGCCTATATGGCGCCCCATAATAAAATGGCAAGCAAAACTGCGGTGAGTTATAGGCGAATGTCTTCGCGACAAGTGCCTCCGCATTGGAAATATATATATATATATATATATATATATATATATATATATGTATGTATGTCAGATCTTAAAAACCTCCTATTTTAAAACTCTTTCAGAGAGAAGCAGATGAATAATAAAATTACCTATAATTCTTATACCCGATCTGTAAATTTTCATTGTTAGTAGAATTCTTGCTTATGCTCGCACCGGCCTATATACATACTAACTAAACAATGCTTCAATCCACTTACAGTTATGAGTTATTTTCTTCAAAACTTTAACGGCGTGGATACCATGTCTCATTTCAAGTTCCAAAAAATAAAAATTTAAATCTGGGACTCACGTGTTACTCCTTTGTCCAGGTCCTCGTAGTAGCCAAAGTAGCACATCTGCCTCAAGAGAGTGGTATGGTACTTTTCGAAAGCCTCGATGCTCCTCAAACGATTGTAAATTACATCCAAGTCTTCTTCTGTCCGATCTGAAGGTCTGCCATAAAAGGGAAATGTGTGTAACGTGAGTACTCGATAGACGTATCATTAAAAAATAATCATAGTGCAAAAAATTAAGAAAGAAAATATTTATTGTCTCCAACAAAACTAATAAAAGCTTTTGTAGCAGTTCTATAAAGCATGTTGTACAAATATGAAAAAATTTCAAAAATGAATTACCTTTGGATAAAATCGGATTTTTTAAGGGGTTTGTAACATTTTTTTTCTAAATTTATAAAAATTTGGCTGTGATCTTTCTCATCAAATGTATGTCTGTATGAGTATAATTATGCGTATAAAAATACTCAGACATTTCAAAATTTCCTGTAATAAAATTTAATTTACATATGTAATGTTGTAAAGTCAAACATATGTAATGTTTTAAACCAGGGGTAGTCAACCTTTTTATACCTACCGCCCACTTTTGTATCGCTGTTAGTAGTAAAACTACGTGGTAGGATTGCATTATTTTTGCTCTTTAACTTGTGACTGGTTATAAAATATAAACACGAAATAATTTTATGCTAATCCAATGAAAATGTTTTAAAATAATGCTATGAAATTTTATAAAACAATACTTAAAAAAAATTCCATTTCAATTTTTATAAAATGTCAAATTAAAAAAAGAAAAGTGCTTCAGTATCAGACAACACCCCTACCGCCCAACATGAAAAATCAAACGCCCACTAGTGGGCGTTATGGATCAGGTTGACTACTACTGTTTTAAACAAACTATAGTAAATGTAGTCAAACATATGTAATGTTTGATGCAACTGGTGAACCAATAGCTTCATTTACATAATTAATTTGTTTCGGTTTATTAGAAAAACAAAACAATATTTCTTCAGGATTTTGTTTCTATCAGGAATCTACTCCGTAAATTGCCTGGCTACTTTATTGTGGAAGCACCGTGTAGGTGAATCACCATTACATCCTTTATAAAGGGACAACACAGAAACGTCAGTGTCTTATCCGGGTTCTTCAGGATAGCTCTCATGGATTAAAAAAAAAAAAAATATTTGCAAAACTTAAAATCACTGAAGGTGAAAAAAAATCAAGGGTAAGGTTTTCTGAAGTGAAATTTTTTTTTAGCACTATTGCTCTAAATTAAAAATCTCGAAAACAGAAAAATAATGGATTAGAGATACCTTGTACAAAATTTCTTAGACATGCCATTAATGGGCAACACATGATTTTTTTTTAAATATCATGCAAATTAATCACTGATTTAAAAGAATCATGATGTTTTACAATGTCCATCAATTTATATAAATATTGATATCACTGAGATAAAAACCACAAAAATTGCAGAAAAAATTATCTATATAGTTATTTTTCTATTTTAAGTCAATTAGTCATACGTTCTTAAATACTATTATAAACATGTTTTGAGGATTTTTTTTTTATGACAATATCCTAGAAGGAAAAATATTAATATTAATAATTGAAATGTTACGTTTAAATCACTGCTAATTTTTTACACTTTGAGTTTTTATCTTATATCAAACACAAAGAAAAATATTTTTCAACAAATAAATGCAGGGAAATTATATTTGAGTCAGATTTAATTTTACTCAGCATCATAGAGCTTAATATTAACAAAAATATCATGGACTTCCTTTTAATCTTTTTCTAGGCTTTAGAATTGGATTTTAGTCTTAAGAAACAAGTTTCCTATTCTGTTCTATTTCAGGTAATTCTCTGCATTGAACAAAGCGATATACCTCTTATACCGTTCTTAGAAAATGTCATCTATAGTATAGTGAAAGTCAAAAGCCTTTTGACCTTTGAAAGCTCGGATGAGAATGTGGGAGAATGCTTTGATGCAATCCAAGAATTCTATCGAACATTCCTTCGACTAATTACGTCAAGAACCTGTTGAACTAACTACAAAGGCCCGCGTAAAAGAGTTTCAAACATGCCGTAGGATACACTTCGTAAATTTTAAGAGAATTATAAATTTTCCTCCGATAGAATCCTACCTTTGCCAGATTTCGCTTCTGTTTAACTGAATATCTAAATAAATATTTTGATGCTGATATTTCTCTGTGTCCAGTTGAGAACTGGAGAAGAAATATTTCGCAATAATTAAATATTCGGTGGCAAAGTAACAAACATATCTGTTTTAGGTGTTGTGACTGATGAAGAACTTCAATCCCAAATGTCACATTACAATAAAATCTCCATTGAATTACAAAGGCGAAAAAAAATAAAATTGAGGCTGTCCATGAAAACATTCAAACAAATCTTAATAAATCACTCTAATGTTGTTGTCCCTTTTGTTTGTTTTCGTCAGAGAAATGAAATTTGGTTTTCAAAATATTTCACAAGGTGGAAAAAACCCTATTAATTTGAATGACAATATGACAATCGACGAAATTTTTCCATTATAAGCATGTAAAATATCGCAGAATTGAAAATTGATATTGTTTACGCCCTATTGCTATAAATATGTACGCATTGTTATAAATATGTTATAAATATTACGTATTATGGTTATAAATATGTTATAAATATTCCGTATCATTGTTACAAACATATATAAAGATACGTTCGTGTGGGTGACATTTCGTCTACCCAATTCTCAGGACATTTTGTAGAGTAATTTTCGAGTAAACGAAATCTTTGGTGACATTATATTTCTATCCATATGTATAATAAATAAATAAATAAATAAATCTGAAGCTTAAAAATCCCCTTTAGACTTATTAGACATCTTCCTTAGCTAGGTGGCAGTAAGCCATGATGTGCAATACAAATGGTGGAGAGAGATCTTTGAAACACATTTTTACAGGTTGCCAGTCCGTTAGTTAAGTTTTGGAAAATGATTCAAATATTTGGTATTAAGAAGTAGGATCTACATTTATTCTAGATAGTTTAAGATGATACATCAGTTGAGATCTTCAATTCTTGTGCAAAACTATGAGGAATTTGACTTCCTGTATTTTTGAAATCTAGACTACCAAATCCATATTTTTGAATTATGTTTGCTGAATTAAAAAATAGATCTTCAATATCTTAAGGGAGAGAGGGATTGAGTGTTGTTTTCCTTTTTATCTCTGTTTCTTTCCACGAGGATATAACTAATAAAAAATGAAACACAAAGATGTTACTAACAACAGCTTTTTGATATTTTAGAATTTGGAAGTATGACGGTCATTTATTCACTTTAACGATGATGTAATTAGATGATTACTGAAAGTATAAATGCATGTATAGATGATAACATAAAGTATAGATTTATGGTTAGGTTATTACGTAATCCTTTAGACGTTCGTTCGTCGAGAACGTGAATTGCCAAGTGATGTTTCTGGACTTTCTGCAACGATTTTGCAATTTGATTATAAACTTGGCGAGCACTGTAACTTTAATGTTACTCTAAGAAACACAATTATTTCAAGCTTTTTTGTGATAAATTTTGGCTAACAACACGTTCTTGAAAACTTTTATATTACTTTTATTAAAATTAAAATACCTGAGATGTTTTTTAAAGGGTATTTAGCATTTAAAAACGATGACGTTTGTGTACAGGATTTAGTTCATAGCAGTATTTATTTATCTTTCACTGGTGAAGAATTCTTCGTTTAAAGTGAGAACATAAATTATTTCTAGAGCATCTCCCATCTTGCAAGACATATGAAATCATGTCCTTTATTTATGTATATGAAAACATAAATAAGAGACATGAAATTCCATCCCGATCTCTCTCTCTCTCTCTCTCTCTCTCTCTCTCTCTCTCTCTCTCTCTCTCTCTATATATATATATATATATATATATATATATATATATATATATATATATATATATATATTCGCTAAATGAAATTACATATTTAAAATAACTTAAGCACTTATTATGCATCATCCTATATAACCATTTTTTAAAATTTAGAGTTTAGAAACTATTAAAATCTTCCCCTATTGCTCTTTCATTAACTTTTATAAAATACTACTGTTCATTATACTTTTATAAAAATCATATTATGAACAAAGCTAACGTTTTTGCAATGGTAAGTACATTATGGTAAGCTAAAAAATGTAGTTAATAATTAAAAAAATTAATTGAAATTATGCTTATTTCCAAAACAGATACTTTTTATTTTTCTTTGAATTTCTAATTGAATTCAATTTTCTTTTGCCTTTTTTTGGTAATGGCGCTAACTCCAGTGAAATGGGAAAAATGTGGAAAAGAATAACTTGCTAAAAAAATATAATTATTTGTGAGATATTTGAAAGTAAAAAAAAGTAGAAAAAACAAAAAAAAATAATGGTCTAGTTAAGAGAACTACTGTATGAAATAAAAAACGTAGCACTATTAGAAAATTATTTTAATGGCAATATTTTTCGGAGAACTCAATTATGTTTTTAGTTGTTTGTATCAGAAATATAAACTTAAAATAAAAATTTATAAAAGTAAGAAAAAGAAAATAAAGCAGTAATTTAAATTTAAAAATTGAATTGTATTGCATTGGGTCTTTAAAAAAAATAGATTAAAACAAGGGAAAATATAAAAAAGGAAAAAATAATTTACCTAAGAAATTATTTTTTGGAGGTTTAATAAATATTTTAAAACAAGAAAAAATACAGTGTTTTCAGTTTTATTTGTATTTAATTTAATTTGAATTATATTGTGCTCAAACTCAATCGTCTAAAAAGGATTTAAACATGAGAAGAAAATATTCATGTTGTTACCAATAATGAATTAAATTCTTTACGCATTTCATTCCGTTAATTTAATTTATAATCACTCATATTAATGAAAATTGAAAACAAAACTGTTTAATAAGTTATAGATAATGGACAGTAAATATAATTAAATTTAAATTAGATTTCCTTTCACCTTTTGTCCATGATGCGAGCCCATTCTGTCACCATTATTTTAATCCATGTGACACTTTAAAACTCATTCTACACCTACTAGATGGCAGCACCATATGCGAAATTCGTCACATTATTGAGTAGTTGATGATTATGAACTCGGAACTCCAGATTCCATGCACATGGCAAGAAGCAGTTTAATTATGTGGTTTTCTGTCACTTGTAGTTTTCATATCTTCATTTCCTGGAAGAAAAAGAGTTTTTTCATCAGAGAATTTTTGGTGAAGCGATATTTCAAGTATAAAAATATTTATCAAATTAAATCACTCAAATTCCGTATTTCTTATTTACAACAAAATAAAATGTCGCTAAAAGAAAGAGAAAGAAAATTCTGTTCATTGCAAAATGACATTGCAGTAACTGAAGCACGAAATTGCAGTGTTGATAAAATTTTGACAAATATTTGTCATGAAATTTGAATTAAAATTTGGAAGAAATATTCCGAAGCAAAATTTTCTCAACCAAACATTTTGTGTGAAAAACTTTTCTTTTCGTTAACTTTTCTTTACAACATACATTTTATTTGAGTAACTCTTTAAAATTTACAGTATACGCAATTTGCAAAATGTTTTCCACATGTCTTACATTCAGAGACACGTCTTTTTAAAATTGTATTTCTTACGTCCTTTGCAAAACATTCTACAGGGTTCCCACCAATATGAGTAACCCCCCGCCCCCCTTAACTTCTAAACGGTGACAGGTTAGGCCATAAAATTGGTGTCTAGGTATGGTAAAACGGCTATGCGCTACTCGAAGAGACAGCTTACAACGCCATCTATCGGCAAATTTTGGAATTAGCGTTTTTATCTCAAAAACGGTACAAGATAAAGGAAAAAAGTCAATTACAAAGTTGTTCAACATCATCGATTTAGTAAGAATAGAGGACTTGTGCACATTAATACTCAAAACAGAATGTAAAAAATGAACATTTGTTTGGCCGTAATTTTCAACACTATGGAGTCGTTGCACCAATGTGCAGCGAGAAATCCAGTCTAGAGTGCAAATGTGTATAGTGGCTAATGGAGAGCATTTTCAGCAACAAAAATAAATGATCCTGAAGATAGGAAAGTGTCTCAGTTTCTTTCTTTCACTCTTTATGACGTCAATTGTCGAAATCGTGACCAAACAAATGTTCATTTCTTACATTTTCTTTTGCGTATTAATGTGAACAAGGTGTCTTTTCGTACTAAATCGATGCTGTTGAACAACTTTGTGATTGATTTTTTTCCCGTATCTCGTACCGTTTTTGAGATAAAAACACTAATTCCAAAATTTCAAGATAGATGACGTTGTAAGTTTCTCATGGAGTAGCGCATAGCATTTTTACTATACCTATGCACCAACTTTATGGCCTAAGCTGTCACCGTTTAGAAGTTAAGAGCGGTGTAACGGATGTAGGTGGGAACCCTGTATATTAAGTATCGACTTCAGTTCGGAATTTGGTTTTCGTGGCATTTATTCTCGGTCCCTGAATTGAGAGCTAACATCTATATAACTATAAAAATTTTACACGTTACATTTAATCTTACAGCGAGGTAGAGTTATAAAACCTTGGAGTAACATACTATGAACTTAACTATTTAATAATAATAATACATACATACAGGGTGATCAGAAAGTCAGTATACATTTGAAAAAGTAATAATTCACGTAATAATACTGGTACAGACGTAAAAATTGACATACATGCTTGGAATGACATGGGGTTTTATTGTAACCACAAAAAGTTCACAAAATGGCCAACAGATGGTGCTGGATAGCAAAACGTCAGTGACGCTGCATGAGAATCGCGTATAAAAGGAGCTGTGCATTTTCCTGAACTGTTGATGCTATTCTACGAACTTTCAATACTCATTTCGGTGGTACTTCCGCTCCCCGCTGACATTCTCCTGAAATATCTGTGTTTGAAGGCGTTGGCCTAGGTAAAACAGTTAGCCAATTGTTCCTATGGTCCTATGGAGACAATGAGATGCACCAGCAATCGCAGCATGTTGACGTTACCAGAAAAGGTACTGTTAGTGAAGCTGTACTATCAGAATGGGGAATCTGCTACTACAATCCTATCGCCATAGGAAGGGCATTCGAAAGGGTAAAGGTCCTATGACAATTGCAGCTGTGAAGAGAATGATTTCACGATGGAGAGAAGGATTTCACGAATGAAGTTCACGATGGACCGACATCAATAGGGATGCTAAAAGACAACACCCAACGCCAATGTCTCACCATAAATAGAGATATGCTGTACAGTGCTGTTCACAACATTGTCCCTCTACTACAGCTATTGATGAGGAATGGCGGTCGAAATGTTGAGCATTTTTTCTGAAGAACATTAACTTTGCGTTGTCATAATTTGTTATGCTAATTATTGCTTTTCTTATCACGTGAAGCGCCATCTGTCGGCCATTTCTTGAAGTTTTTTTTGTAGTTGCAATAAAACCCCATGTCATTCCAAGCATGTGTGTCAATTTTTACCTCTCTATCTACATTATTCCATGAATTATTACTTTTTCAAATGTAAACTGACTTTCTGATCACCCTGTATATATATATATATATATATATATATATATATATATATATATATATATATATATATATATATATATATATATATATATATATATATATATATACATATATATATATGTGTGTGTGTGTGTGTGTGTGTGTGTCGGACTTGACTTCTACTCCCATACTATTTAATATAAATCCGAACCTCTTTTGTATCATGATGCAGTCGGTGAACCGGTGGTGACGCTTATCGTCTAAATATTTCCATCAAACAGTGTTATGTCGACACAAAGCCATAAAATAGTCCAATTGATGTTCCCAAACATATTTATTAAATTTCTTTAAGAATTTCAGCTCCATCAAACATTAATTAAGAACCCCACCCAATTTAAATCCGTGCGCCTACTGCACACGTCCTTTCCATTCCCTAGTTATCCATGGCTCGGGAGATTTCCTTCGTCCCTAAGTTTTAATTTTGCGCTACCGACGCTCATTACTTATTCATTTCGTCATGTCGGATGATCTTTTTGATAACTAAGCATTTCCTTTCTTAGCGCCAGCTCAAGGCTAAATCCGTCTACTAAAAATTCTCTCATGTGGTTCTGTGGTTCTTCGGAATTGAATCAAGTCGAACCCAGTAATTCTACACTGCTAAAAAAAATTAGGGGAGCAAGCAAAGAAGTTAATAAAACCGTGCGAGACAGCCACGTATTGGCATAAAATGGATAGTACACGCGTATCAATACGCAATACAGAAAAAAAGACGTAAATAAATTTGTAATTAAGCTTTAATTCTTTGAAAATATGGAAAAAACATGGAAAGATGATTTAGGGCAACAATTTGGTTACATGTAAACGATAAAAAAAAGGTATTGTTTAGAAATCATGTAAGATTTTTGATATGGCGTGTGGTCTCCTCGAACAGCTAAGACTTCTGCACACCTGTTTTCCATGGATGCGATGATGTTATCAATAAGACTTTGGGGAATACTGTTCCACGCCTCAAGAAGTGCAATCTCTTGAGGCGTAAAGTCTCAGAGAGTAAAAGAAGGCCTTGGTCTCGCAGCAATGCGTCGTCCGAGCATTACCCAAACATGCTCGATTGGATTCAGGTCAAGAGAGCACGCTGGTCATTCCATACGCTGTATTGTTTCAGCTTCAAGCATGTTCTCCACAAGACGAGCTGTATGCGGTATGACATTATCATGGTGGAAAACAAAGGAATCTCCAATGGCTGCAGCGTAAGGTATGACATGAGGTCTCAGTATCTCGTCTGCATACCTTCGGGCCGTCAAAGTACCATTCCGACTGATATGCAGGTCCGTACGTCCACCTATGCTGATTCCCAGCCCCCCCCCCCCATACCATAAAACCAGCTCGTCTGTATTGTGATCTTTCACGAACGAATGTAGGGTTATTTCGAGTGCCCCTTTCCCTCCATACCAAAACACGTCGGGTGTCACACTCCAGACTGAATCGGGACTCATCTGTAAACAGCACTTTGCTCCAATCATGTTGCTCCCAATCTCGATGTTCAGCAGCCCGTTTTCTTCGGGCCGCACGGTGGCGTGAGGTCAACGGAATGCAGACCATTGGCCTACGTGCATAGAGACCTCCCTGATGAAGACTATTACGTACTGTTTGGCTGGACACCCTTCGTCCTGTTGCCAAGAGCAACTGTCTTTGCAGCTGAATAGCATTGTCTGTTCTATTTCGACGAGCTGTTAACAGTATATACCGGTCATTAGTTGCTGTAGTGGCGCGTGGCAGAACTTGCCCTGGTCGACGTCTAACATTCCCTGTTTCTTGGAATCGATTCCACAGCCTTGCAACGACACTTCTGGCGACTCCAACAGCGTCCGCAACACTACGTTGTGTTTGCCCGGATTCAAGTCTGCCTATAATACGCCATGCCATGGATTCCGGTAAATCACGTTGGTGAGACATTTTCAAGTCACCTTTTCTCAAAAAGAATAACTGAGCAATCGAATTTCAGAGTTAAGGCAGTGAAACAGACGTTTCTGCAACATCCCGATTTCCGCTCTTATGTTCTTTTTCTGGTTTTTGACGTCATGAACTTTGATTTGCATGTGAAGTTTTCTTCTTCTGTTTCCTGCTAGGCTTTAAATTATGGATGATTTATTTTATGTTACTTATCGGTGTAAGTATTGACGTAATTTCGTTAAAACCATGTGCTCCCCTAATTGTTTTGAGCAGTGTATTTTCACTTCAATGCCTTATGCTGCTTATTTGAACTCCCAGACTTTTAAATTGTTAATCCTATATTTTACTAACTAATATCCCGTTTTAAGGTCGCGCAACCACCACCCCCCCCATATTTTTAGCCTCACTTATATATATGTAAGAAATTAATTGGGAAAAGAATAATTAAGTTAAATTTAAAGGGGGCTTAGGGATTAATCATTTTTGTGCCGCGAAAAAGCCACTAGAATTCATATTTCCAGACGCGTGCGGGTAGAAATAGTAGGTTATTTTCTCCGTTTTGAGATTGACCTTCGATTCGCGGTGGAATGGAGATCCGTAGAGAGAATTTATTTTTAGATAATGTACAGGATTGGGTGCGAAAAGAAACTTCTAAATTGGGCTCTGCGCATGTGCCGGGAGAGTGGACGCGCGGTTTTGACCTCGAAATCCAGAGAGCGCAGGATAGAATTCAAAGCCGACAGACGTGTGTTCGTCGCGTCTCTAAAAAAGAAATGGCGAAAACTGAACGCGCTGAGTTGGAGCTTTGGTTCGCATGAAAAGGAAATAAACGAAATTGATTATGGACTGATGTTATAATATTATTCTTCCACTCGCCACTAATACTCACAGACTGCAATTTAAGATGTGAAACCACATGCATGACACACACACACACACACACATATATATATATATAAAAGACAAAATTGTAAGTGAAAAACCAGTTTATGCCTAAAACTACTGCAGCCAGGAACTAAAAACATGAAAAGATAAGTGAAAAATAGGTTTTTGACAGCAACTCTTCATCAGCGGTCCCGATACTGTCTAAAAACCAATGGATTCTTTCTGATAAGTATGATCTGAGAAATAAACATACTTAGACGCCGTAAAATCCATAAGACTCAGAAGAAGTGAATAAACAGTTGCTTAAAGATAGAACACCAAGTCCGGCGCCAGACAAAAAGGAAGTTAAGTAAAGGAAACCGCAAGAAGACTGACGTCACAAATCTTGCAACCATGGAGCAAATGGACACACAGAAGCAGATTTACTAAGGATACTCTGTTATAGGACAATGTTACCTAAGTTAACTTAGACATTTATTATCACTAAGAGTATTATTATTATTTATTATTTATTATTATTATTACACTAGTTGTTATTTATTAATTTTAATTTTTCTTTTTTATTAGTTACTTTAATTAATCTTTTAGTTTAGTATTACTAATTATTAGCAACACAACATGCTATTCAGTAAATCTAAAACAACAAATTATGTGCTTGGAAAGAATATCAGGGTAATAATTACGTTTTAGCACTACTAACAATTCTATAATATGTTTATACTTATTGTCCTTAGAACAAAGCCTATTTATTCTTACTAGCTGATTTATAATAATATTATTAAATACAGATTTGTGTAAGCATGTTGAGTAATTTTGAAATTTTACACTATTAAAGTCATAAGCTGATCTTTTGTCATATAGATCAAAAGTAAAATTGCAATGATCATTTACTTTTATGTTTATATCTTAAAAGTTTACATTAAGTTTATCTTGGCTACTTTGTATTAGTTCCAGATTAAGTGGGTAATAATTCAAGGCTATATATATATATACATATATTACTTTTTAAAGATAATTTTTGCAAGTTTATATAATGCAACTTACGAATCAATTAAATTTTTAAAGGAAGAATACTGAAATAAATTTGATTGTTTTATAAATTGAACTTAACTATAATATATGAAAATTTTAATTTAGATATCGCATTTTTTATTTATCTCTAAAACTCTGATGTGTGTGGAGGGAGTAAGGCTTCATCCTCCCCCAGTCCCTTTAAATTCACCTTTTTGGCTGTTAAAATGAGAGAGCTATGTCGAGACACACAATTTTTATCAATTTATAAAGGACTCAGTGACTTCAGAATACCATTACGGCACCAAAATAAATTTACTCTCACTAAAATAATATTTTGCAATTAATTTTATACGGATTTTCAACAATTCTTGTTCACATTTTTAAATTAACCAACCCTCTACTTTTCCCGCTAATAAGAGGCTTTGGAAGCCTTTAGAAAACAAGCGAAATGAAGATTCTGCAAGATTCAAAATACGAAGCTAAACGTACAATTAAATATTCGTTCGATAACTATGTTCCGCTATTTACGCAAGTTGCCATAATATCGGACACACTTATTATTTACCCAGACTATTCAATGAAAATTAAATATTTCTATTGGATATATGGATTGTGCCGACAAAACGCTACTGTGCAGGAATTAGGGGAATAATGCTGCGCAACTACTGCGTAAACAGTTCCTTTCTGTATCGAAATATGAATTGTAAATTGAGACACTGTGCAATGGAAACTGTGCATGTCGATGTTGGAAGCGGCAATCGCGTTACGCGAGAAAATTATTGAAAACTGATAATTTAGTTCTAAATTGTGTTGGATTACACATGTTCGGCGGGTATTAACTTGCATGTTAGATAAAGGAGTGCTTAGTGTTTACCGAAAAGTCTGAGTTTGTAGATCGAATTATTTTGAGGCAGACAAGGAATGAAGTTTTCTTTCAAGTGTTCCCTGGAGATCCTGCAACACACCCACACACACACACACACACACACACACACATATATATATATATATATATATATATATACACACTCATGGACAAAAAAATTAGCGCACCAAGAAATAATAGCGGGATCGTAACGAAACTTGCAATGAAGGTACATGTCGGGGAGATATGCAAATGATTAGAAATGCAGCGTGATTGCGCATTACGTATAGCCGGTAGAGGGCGTTGAACATCGTACTCTGTGGAGTATAAAACAGGTAACCAAAGCTTGTTTGAGTATGATGAATCATTTACAAAGGAAGAGCTGAGATAGACATGCCATTACGCCGTGTTCAAAGACAATATAAGCAGTTGTCGCAGTTCGAGAGGGGGAGAATCGTCGGGATGATGGAAGCTGGGTGGTCAGCTAGGCGAGTAGCTCGTCAATTAGGCCGCTCTGATTGCGTTGTGAGGAGGTGTTGGGACCAGTGGACCCGAGAGATGTCATGTACACGAAGACCAGGCTCAGGACGCCCTCGACAGACCAGTCGTCGAGAAGACCGCCACATCGTAATAAATGCACGCGTAGAGCCAACTGCTTCATCGGCCGCCATCCAGGCACAGGTAGCACCTTCACTAGGGGCCTCTGTGTCTTCTCGAACCATACGAAGGCGCCTGGCTGAAGGACAGTTGGTATCGTGGCGCCCATTACGTGTGCTGCCCTTGACGCCCATCCATCGACGCCTCCGTTTGGAGTTTTGCCGCGCACGGGGAAACTGGACTGCAGCGAAATGGAACCAGGTCGTCTTTAGCGACGAATCCAGATTCAATCTCGGCAGTGATGACAATCGTGTTCGTGTGTGGAGAGCCCGTGGTGAACGCTTCAATCCTGCCTTTGCTGTAGAGCGACACATCGCTCCCACAGCTTGTTTGATGGTATGGGGTGCCATTGCCTACAATACACGGTCACCCCTAGTATTGTTCCGTGGCACCATGACAGCCCAGCGGTATGTTCATGAAATCCTGCAACCACATGTGTTGCCACTCATGCAACGGCTCCCAGGAGCCATATTTCAACAAGATAATGCTCGGCCTCATACGGCAAGGGTGTCACAAGACTGTCTCCGCACTGTTACTACCCTTCCTTGGCCTGCCCGATCCCCAGATTTGTCTCCAATCGAGCATATCTGGGATCATTTGGGACGACGAGTTGGGCATCCCACGAGTTTGAGTGAACTAGAGGCAAGGTTACAGCAAATTTGGAACGAAATGTCTCAAAACATCATACAGAACTTGTATGACTCAATGCCCGATCGTATCGCACGCTAGAGGGGGTCCAACGGAGTATTAACTCCGCCGTTCTTTTGCTTTTCTCTGAAATAAATTATCCTTTTTCTTTGATTTTCTTATCATTTACTTATATCAAAGTAGTTATTACGTATGTAAAATTTCGTTTAATTTTGACGACTCCTTCTTGGTGCGCTAATTGTTTTGTCCATGAGTGTATATATATATATATATATATATATATATATATATATATATATATATATATATAACATATAAAACCCCAAAACCTTTTCAAAATTCTAAATTTTTTTAAAATTTCCTTGGGCGTGGATTAATTACGCAGTTCGATTTTAAAGAACAAAAGAATTGATAAATAACCTAAAACTTAACGCAGGAAATCGGCATATCGTCCCTTGAAGCCCCAATCTATCGCGCGATCTTATACGAGGGTTGTAAATAAAGTAATGGCAACATACCCAGAAAATGTTTTTCAATGTACGTACAAACAAAATTGCATTACATTCTTTCAATATAATCAGCAGCAAAGTCATGTAGCTTTTGCCAGATGTCAGGAAGCCGTAGGATACCGTTGGCAAGGTGTTGTTGTGTTGATATCAGCGACGGAGCGCCCTAATGCTCGGATCACAGACGGCAAGTCAGGAAAATCTGATGCCGCGACGGGGTTCTTTCAAATTAGGAAAGATGTCGTGTCAGGGGAGTACGGAGGGTGTTCCAACAACTCCCGGGTGCGGATGGTGCTGTAGAAACGGGCAATCCCCGACCGCTGATCACTTTTTGTAAACATTATTTAGAGCGGTAAAGACGACACTGTCCACTTCAACGTCACGCAGCAACTACCCCTTCTACTGGATCTACGGTTTTATGTACTCTACACATCGACTACAGCTCCACTTCACTTCTCCGATATCCTGTCTGAGTATGCCCGATGTTCTACGACTTTTTGGGGTGACGTTGCCACTACTTTATTTACAACCCTCGTATAAGAAACCACATGACCTATATCAGGGGTGGCCAACAAATCGATCGCGAAGCCAATTTTGGTCGATCGCTCGCGATGTCTTAACTTAGAAACCGATTAGACTACGTGATAAATGAAGCACTAATTTAGGACACTAGTTAGGGCGGCAGTAAGGGTTCTGTTTACACTGCACTAGACCGGGACTGTAATTCCGCCTGAGACCGAACGTATACCATGGCACCCGTGCTTTCCAAGCATAAGAAAATTGCCATTGATATACGCCTAATTATGATTCCTTGGTTACGGACATTCAAACTCAGTCTTCCCATTAATGTTTACGTAATAAATTCTAAATCTGTCTTTATCTGTAGCTAATTTGAACTAATATTGTCAATAATTACTCATGTTGTTTTATTTCCCTGGAAGTGACTTTTTTGGCCCGTTATGTATGTTGTTTTTCACGTAGATAGGTACGTATGTTTGAACATATATTTTGCTTATATACCCATAGCTCGCGAGAGTGCATCTCGTAATGAAACACAGTGTCTAAACATACTGGGTGTCCCAAAAATAACCGACGGTTTGAAAATTCAATTAAAGAAAAACGGAAGGTGATAGAAATGTACGGTTTGCTGCTTTCTGCTTAGGTAACGAGGAAATTAATCTCACCAATTTTCAAAATTAGTTACAAAGTTCGTCAACAGATGGCGCTGCCGACTGGGTAACACTGTAAAACCATGAAGCTACAGAAGGAGGAGCAGCTCAGTGTTAAAAATGTGTCTCCCATTTTGTCGCCGCCACTAGATGGCGCGCGCATGTAATAGCGGGCGGCTTAGACACGGACAACAATACGCTTTAATATGGATTTTTCGTATTTTTCCTAGCGAAAACAAGTTGTTTTATTTTAGTACGTATTTAATATGAATTTATTTATTCAATTTAACAATTGCTTATTTTCATTCAAAATCTTTATTTCAAGAGCTTTTTTTGCTATAATTTATTAAAATTCTTAAAGGAAATGAGTAAATATACTTTTTCAGAATAATTGTGTATTGGTTTCAGAATAAATGAGTTCAGAATTTTGTAATAATTTAATAATTAAGGAAATGAAATTACAGAAAAGAATTGTGAAGAATTTTTTTTATCATTGATCATAATCTCTTATGGAAAAAAAATGTGAGAAATGATACTGATTAACCAAAACACACAAACACACACAGTAGAAAAGCAACATTTTCTATCAATCACAAATAAATTCTTATCAGGACTAATAAAATAGGAAGTCAATTCAGTATTTAATCAGACAATACTTTAAAATATCTTCCTTTGGAAAAAAAATCAGCCAAAGCAGCTCAGATTACACTTTTTAAAACCGGAGGTAATCGTCAAGTTGGTAAATTACTGAATACAAATTTTTTTCAGCGAATTAAAAAGAAAAAAAACAAATAACTTTGACAAGGACAAATCAGCTATATTTTTGAATTTTCACAAAGTACGCATTTTATTGCATAAGCAGATTTTGTACTCAGATTTTGCATAAGCATTTATAGTAACAACACTGCTTACCATACAATGAAAACTTATTTACTTAAGGGGAGTGGTCACTTTTACGTACCTTTAAAAGTTTCATTTTTAGACCTATGTTCGATTGTATGTACTACTCATGATTTAAGCTTGATTTATATGAAATTTTTTGAGTAACTGCCTATAATATTGTTTATTATAGATGCAATTTTCAAGGTAATTAATAAAAATGACTTTTTATGCATGAAAAGTGAATATTTTTTTTAAAATCGAGCATTTTGCAGTCAACTACTGTGCGCATTCTGTCAAAATAAATTATTAAGGTACATTAATAATTAGAATCAGAAAAAAGTTAATAACCTTTTGAATTAAATTAAAGTTATGTTGCTCAGTGCAACCAATTAGTGGCATAGGAGGACCAGCATAATCGTCACTTTACTTACATGTCGCGCCATCTACCGGTGAGCGACAATAATCGGTCCATTTTTCGAAAAATTCCCCATTGAAGCTTACGCTCCTTCTGTAGCTTCATGTATAAAACAATGTTTTCATAATAACCACCATTTGTAGCAACAACGTGGCGCAGTCTGAGGACAAAATTCGCAGACTCCCGTGGAAATATTTCAGTTTGAATGTTCTGACAAGCAGCAGAGATGTATTGTTCCAGTTCATCTACAGTTTGTGGATTGTGACGATGCACCTGGTCTTTCAAGTACCCCCCAAAGAAAAAAAAATCGTATGGTGTCAAATCTGGAGAATAGGAAGGCCAATCCATGCCACTTTGCGTATGCTTCTTACTTTGAAAACATTGTTTTATAGTTTTTCCCAATCGGCAGCGCCATCTGTTGACGAACTTTGTAACTAATTTTGAAATTTGGTAAGAATAAATTCCCTGGTTGCCTAAGCAGAATTTAGCAAACCGTACATTTTTATCACCTTCCGTTTTTCTTTAACTGATTTTTCAAATCGTCGGTCATTTTTGGGACACCCGGTACGAGGGGTGATCAAAAAGTAAGGTTATAAAGCCTGCAAGGACACGTGTACATTTTATTTCATAAAACCAATATAGCCAACTGGTAGTACATACATTAGGTTATTTTTAAACATAGTCTCCACATCGGTTTAGGCACTTGTCGCTTCGTGGGATGAGTTTGAATATTCCCTCTTGGTAAAAATCTTGTCCTTGCGTGTTCAGCCACGTTGTGGTGAAGTGTTTTATCTCCTCGTCTGAAGCGAATCGTCGGCCCCCTAGGTCCTCCTTAAAGTGAGGAAAGAGATGGAAGTCGCTTGGAGCGAGGACCTGGCTGTAGGAAGGGTGGTCTATGATGTCGCAACGAAATTTCTTGAACATCGTAGTGGTCCTCTGGGCTGTATGAGGTCGCGCGTTGTCGTGCAGGAAGATGAAAGTCATGAAGGAAGATGCTGCCGGTGAATTTCATCCGCGCTTATGTGTTTCGCCCACAGAAATCGAATAACTGAGCGGATTTCTTCGCGAGACCAGTTTTCCAAACGAGTCGCCATTTCTGTTAAACTTCAACTAGCGCTGTAAGTCGCGGGTAGGTGAAACTCTCCACAGTTAGCGACCTAATGTATTAGAATTACCGCATACAACTAATTTCTGTATAACAGACGAAACTCCAGGAATATCGACCTTTGTAACCTTAGTTTTTGATCACCCCTCGTAGTATGCATTTCACACCTCTCCCTCCCCACTTAGATTACGCCTATTCCAACAAGTCGATCGACACACATTTTTAAGATAAAAAGTAGATTTTATGTACGCAAAAGTTGGCCACCCTTGTCCTATAACATCCATCAGATTCATGGGTTTATCCAATCATTCCACAGTCTGCACTGTCACATGACGAGCCACCTCAAAAGTTTATATAGGGCCCTGTAGTCAGATGCCCGTACACACTCTCCGGATTATCACCCTCATGTAAAGGTGCAGCAGTTGGTACGAAATAAAAGTTTGTTGAGAATTGCTGTCTGTTTTGTGTGTCCGGGGTTTGAGAGGCTTGAGGGGCCAATTCTATATAACTACTTTCGAGATGCCGAAAAACGTCACCGGCCAAAGACATTGTACGCGGGCATTGAATTCGAACTCTTGTGACGCACGGCCGGGCGGCAATATCAACCGTTTCACCTTCACTCCTCGCCCCCGCGTCCGTGTCGTTACACACACACACACACATATATATATATATATAATTATATACACGTATATTGATCGAATTTCAAACCTTTAGCGATCAATATTAATCAATTGGTTGTTAATCGTGTTGATGATTTATCGTCTGACTCTGTAAAAGTTGTCGATTCGTTTCCATATAAAGCCAATTATGAGTGATTACAAACACTTACAACTGAGTTACAACCCATAGACATTGTACCCGTAGGGTATCCATACGGCCATCCTCCGCCATCATATCTACTCTTTTGTTGCTTTGTCAAAACTTTGTTACTTTTCCTGTAATGTCAAAGGATACTGCATCTCTCTTTTGAGACATTACTTAGAAAGGGGATGATTGTGACCCCCTGCGGTACAGCTGCTCTCCAACCCCTAGAGGAAATGAAGAGATTCGAACTGACCAGGCGGATATGAATGTGTGTGGACACACCAGGCTTTTCTATCAGGCGATTATTTCTGACGAGGTCGTGGATATATTCGGGGACCATTCCGAAAAACAGAGAGTGATCGATCAGTTTAATAATGGATACAAATACTTCTTTCATCTTGAAAGTTACTGTAAAATTTTCTTTCAAAATTATTTTGTAAATAGTAAACGAATTAAATAATTTAATTGCTTTGATTGACTGGGAAACGTGTTACTACTTGTGGATTCAAGCACTCCTGGTAGTAGGCGATAATTTTTAGTTTTCAACGTTCAGAATGAGTACATAACGAGGTGAAAAATAAACAATTCAAATAACCAAAAAATAAAAAGCATGCATAGACTGCTAAATCACTTTAACATAAAACATATTCTGCAAAGAAAACATAAAACATTTTCAATAGAGGATAGCACAGAAGCTTCATATCCCAATAATGAAAAAAATGCAAATAAATAATCCAACAGAGATAGATAAAAATAATACGAATATAGACAAAAAACAAACAAAGCACTCTGGGCATCAACGCACCAACGGCAAGATTCTGTATAAGTCCCGGAACTGAACCATAAAACAACATAGAGGTAACCGACAGGTCTCGTCATCAGGGAGCCTAACCAAATCAGTTACCTCAAGGGGAGCTTTCTGAATAGGATGCAGGTAAGCCCAAAAGACATCCCAAGGCCCCGAGTCCCCCAAGGAAGCAATTAGTCAAAAGAAAATAAAAAGACAAACACAACTTACAGTATGGGCTCAACGCACCGTACATGCAAGCACACAAATAATCCTAATGCAAAGTAAAAGATGAATACACACCCCAATTCCGTAAGTGACGGTTAATATTATTTGTTACATAGTGAGGTGGTTTCTTTTAAGTAACTAGCTGAAAACCCGCCCTTCGCTACAGAGTACATTCAAATTAAATACAACGGTCATATAAATATATATATTAATAATAAATACGAAGATCAATGTATACAGTTGATGTAATATATATATATATATATATATATATATATATATATATATATATTTATAAAAAATCGTAAGGGATATTTATTTATTTTTTTTTGGATAATATCCAATCGTCTGCTGCATTAGAAAGAACAAAAAATTTTTTTTGTCTATTTAGTTGTTATGCACGTGACGATAAATTTATTTAAAGTACCAGAAAAAGAAATCACGTGATCAGCATTTAATAAATTAAATTCTAAAAATTAATCTTTAAAAATTCACCAAACATGAGAAAATTGAGGTAAAGATACCATAAAGATTTCATTTTAAAGGAATTTTTACGTTTTTTTTCCCGTGATATAAATTTTATAACCCCCAAATTATTATTTTAAATGGAAACTTAAAAAAAAGTTACTAAAACAGCTGAAAAATTTAATTTAAAAAAATCTAAGAAGAATTTTTCAAAAATATTTCTTAGTGCACCCCTACACTATAAGAAGAATCGCCATGCAAAATTTCAGCCCTTTAGGTCCAGCGGTTTGGTCTGTGCGTTGTATGTCAGTGAGTCAGTTGCGGAACTGTTTTATATATATTGTGACATCGGAAGCTAATATAGATAACTTGTAGATTATCCTTAGAACATTTGCCTATATACTTTGCCACTCTCGTTGGCTACTTTATTATGGGACACGATGTGGTTGAACCAATATCTATGACTGGACATGTAGCACATATACGCCTCGGGCGACATTCGAACACAAGCTCTAAGGTAGGTATTGACGCTAACCACCATTATTTAGCGCCGATCATTCTCGTATTCTTGGGGAGTTTCATTTATCCTCAAATAGTAAATAATCTTAATTTCCACATAGTTTTCTCTGTTTTCTTTAGATGAAGCGTCTCTTGACATAGCAGATCTTCTGCATTTTTCTAATTACAGATTTACAAATTTGCATTTTTTTGTACATTACGATTGATGTTCAAATAAAAACACCGAATTCTTAAAATTTTATGGTTGATTTTTTTTACAAGGCATCAAATTATTAACATGTTTTGCAAAAATTAAATGAAAACTAAATGTTATGATAAGCACTTCCATTTTAATTAAAGGCCGATTTATGATTGCAGAAAACAGAATTAAAAATATATTCACAAGCTAAACTTTGATAATAAAAATGGTAAGGGGAATATTCAACATAGCTCAACATTGGGAATAACAAAAATGGTGAGGGGAATATTCAACATAGCTCAACATTGGGGTTAAAGAAATATCAGGATACCAACTGACCTACCGCCAAAATTTAACGATGACTCGATTTGCGTAGTTAAGGTATCCGTGACTTTCTAATGTGATTTTTTGAAATTTTTGAAATTTTGTCTTTTTATCTATTTTTTAAAATGAGATGTCCAAAACATGGTCAATTGTATAAAAAATTAGCTGTTGCATTACAATAATTTTTTCAAGGGGAAAAACTGGAAAAACGGTGCTAAATTTGACATATCAGCAAAACATGACAACTCAAAAATAAGCAAGTATATTATCATTTTATGAATTTTAGAATGAAAAATATAATTTTATATAAGAAATAGAGTATTCTTAAGATAATATTCTGTCTATCTCAGAAGATGTAGTAGTTTAAGAACCGATGTTCAGAAAAATTGCTTAAAATCCATTGTCATTTGCAATTCATACCGATGTAAACACAAAAAATAATTAATTTACAGTAATGAGCGTAGTCATTTCCCTTTATAAACATTTGAAGAGCTACTATTCAAAAATTTTAAGGCATTTCAATCATAACTTTCTACTGTAGGATGTTTTGCGTAAAGAGAAAGGATGAAAAATTCATTTTGAGAAAAAGCTACTTCCGGTTATACAATTCTTTGACATCTATTGTTAAAATTGCTGTTACTCGGCTCTTAGTTAAAATGAAAGCATAACTCAACCAGATTTAGAATGATAAAAGATTAGGCTTTGATATTATTGTATAAGTGGAAAATCAATTTTTGATAGAAAAGGCCGTTTCAAAGGTGTGAGGATACTTTAACTTATCTATATATATAAAACACGTACGTATGCGGCACAAAAATCGACGATATTTCTATACTCCGAATGGCAACGGAGGGTTTAAAGTTTTACTATCGGGTTCCTTTAAAATATTTTTGTCAATGTCAGGGCCACGCTCTTTTGATATTATCCTCAAAACTAAGGACATTTCTTTGAGTTTTGATTCATACATTTTTGACCAATGATACTTTTTTCACGTGACTGCCAACAATTCAGCCCACTGCCAAGTGCAATCGCCCTCACACACAGAGGGAAGAAAAGTTTTTATTTTATTTATTTATTTATTACCATGTTTTTATTAACTTGCTTTCTTGTTTGTGTGCTTGTTTGCGTGTGTGTTTGTCCAGTACAAATCTTGCAATCGGTTTTTAACTAACTTTCCGACTATCTAGTAGGCTTGGGCGATGTATCGATACATCGTGAAAAACCAGTGTGAAGCCGACGTCGTCACACCGGTTTCATAATTTTCAAATCAGCGATACATCGAAACATCGCGATTTCCCGGTGTCATAAACCTAGCGGTGTACGCATACTCGCGATTTCCCGATCTCACACAAACGGTTCCGATGTTTCTGTGCGCGCATGCGCGATGTTACGATGTCGCATCGCCTGGTCGACGATTTCCCGGTGTCCGATATTTCTGCGCATGTGCGGTTTTACGATATCACATAGCTTAGCTTGATGGGACGATTTTCCGGTTACACACCGTCAATACTTAGACTGACGGCTTAAAGTACCCAGTAGAAAATATTTGGCGATTTAAGGTTCAAGTGTGCCTTCAGAGAGAGTATTCAGCACAGGCGGGAGTGATATTCCAAGACAAAGAGCTACATTGCTTCAAAAAAAAAAAATTAAAAAATTGCAGAAATGCAGATATTCTTGGCTCAAAATAAAATATATTTGAATGTTTAATTAGTTTAGTCTCTTGCAGGACAACAACCTGGTCTCATTTTTATGTATGAATTTATGTCACTTTTATTAGGGAGGCACGCTGCCACCTGCTGGCTACGCTCGTGGTTAACATCGCGATACATCGTCACATCGCGATGTTAGACTGACGATGTATCGCGATGTCAAAAATGTAACATCTCCCAGGCCTACTAGCTAGACATTTTAAACTTTTAGAATAGCTCAGAACACAATGACAATGCATTTTCTAATACTCTTAGCCATCTTTTAGCTGAAATTATTTCAGTTATTTACAGTTAATTTTGTTTTGCAGACTGGTGCAGCCATCTATTGGCCGGGACGGGAACGAAAAGTTAAATGGAAGTTAACTTCTAATTAACTCCATTTTCTTTAAAGTTGATGGGATAATTCGTCAAAAAATTATAAAAAAATATTTATTAATACATAGAATTGTCAAGTTTATATGATTCAACAGAAAATTTAAAAACATGGTATATATAAATTCTTTTTATCTTGTAATTATTATTTATTTATTTTTGGAGGGGGTACTGACGTGTCAGGCACATTGTCTTTCGACACCCGCCCGTTGACGACCTTGAATATTGCAGGTTTCTTTTAGTAATAGGAGCACCGTATAGGTGAACGAATATTGCCCCCATGTTGACTCCTCAATTTGGCCAGAGCACCCCCAGGGGGGGGGGGAGTCAACTCGGGAAAATTATGATTGTGCTAGTTCCGCCCACATGGTATAGTGATTAGCTTCGTGAGCTTTCATGCAGTGGGCTCAGGTTCAAATCCCGAATAAGGCTTGGTCGTTTCCGTGTCGTTTCCCTCATAGGGGTCAATGTTGACTCACATACATGGTGCTCCCATAATTAAGTAGTCAGTGAATCGCAGTGAATAACAAAAGGCAAATGTCTCATGACAAAATGCATCCGCATTAGGAAAAAAATAATTACAAGATGAAAAGAACTTTTTGTATACCACGTTTTTAAATTTTCTGTTGAATCATATAAACTTGACAATTCTATGCATTAATAAATACTTAAAAATTTTTTTTGATGAATTATCCCATCAACTTGTAAGAAAATGAAGTTAATTGAAAGTTAACTTGCATTTGACTTTTCGTTCCCGTTCCGGCTGATAGATGGCTGCACCAGTCTACAAAACAAAATTAACTGAAAATAACTGAAAATTAATTTAATTCTGCTTAAAGATGGCTAAAAGTATTAAAAAATGCATTGTCATTGTATTCCTATTCATTGTGACCTATTCTAAAAGTTTCAAATGTCTAGCTAGTCGGGAAGTTAGTTAAAAATCGATTGCAAGATTTGTACTTGACAAACATACACCCAAACACACAACCAAGAAAGCAAGTTAATAAAAAAATGGTAATGATTGTGCTACAGCTATACGTTTGAGCTACAGCTACGGTGTTTCATCATACCCAACGTGAAGTACCTCCCAATATTTCAGAAAAGAATCATCTAGTTATGCCTCGAACCGGACTCCTATAGTGACTTTAAAAACATACAGCTAAATTTTTTAATTTACATTTTTTTTAGAGTGAGATTTGTTTAGAAAATCCGAAGTAGCGCTATATCCTGATAAAACGTTTTAGACAGCTGAGCTTTCCTAAGATAGATAGGAAAGGAATGATTTAAAATGCTTTAACTACACTTTCCAATTAAATAAAACTGTTCTAGTTGGTACCCGTCAAAACACGACGGCTAGATAGTAAATATGGGTACTAATACACAAATTATACTCAACACGTCATTCCCAATTCTTGAAAATCATAATAATGCACAGAAACAAATAAATGTGTTTAAGCAACCTTGTGCTTAGTGTGTATTTAAAGTAAAATTTTAAAATGTTACTGACCATGCGCAGAAAGAAATTTTTTAATTGAAAATTATCGCTCCTTAAACAGCGCAAAATAAGTAATTTCCATCAGGTTTAATCTTATATTTCACAAACTTAGTTATCATAAAAATAAAAATGGTAGAGAGAGATGTAGAGAGACTCTTTGGAATAAACGTGTTTATCATTAAAACATGTCACTGAGCATGCGCAGAAACAGCTAGTTTCTAAAGAGAGATTTAAGCGTGCCACTGAGCATGCGCAGAATTCAATATTTAATTGTAAATTATCGCTAATTAATAGAGATTGCGGTTACAAAACCAAATTTGACAAATCTACAGATTACAATCTTTCGTCTAAGACCAAAATGAAGTAAATTGATGCAGTAGTTTTCTCTCACGGACTGCCCAAAAAGTCGACTTAGCAACTTAAATATATAGATGCTAAGACCGACGAAAAGTAACATTTAGTGTAAAATATTTTAGTTCCTAGGCTTAATTTTCAAGTAAAAAATATTCAGTTCGTCCCTTGTAATTCAATACAGGAAAATAAGGAAAACTGAGTACATATTTTACGTGCTTTACACACAAAGTTGCAGACTATAATTAAAGTTCTTTAAAACCACGATCACGTGTTAGTGAGTTACAGGCAAATTTAACTACATCCATTATTTAATTCTGACGATTGATGATGTCTTCCAGTTTTATTACCGTCGGCTGTCGCCTGAATGAGGAATGATTCTTTTGCTTTTAGAAAAAAACATCTAAATTTTCAGAAAAGCTGTCTCGTGTGGATCTAAGATGGGGGAAAAACGTTGATTGTGAGAGTTACAGTAATATTTTCGTTACAGGAGAGCTTCACATCGATGAAAAAGTAAAAAAAGAGTTTAAAACATAAAAAAAACAAACGAAAATATCATCAAAAACATTCTATGTGAATCTCACAGAAATCACTTTTCAAACTGAGAATGAATATTAATTTCGATATTTTAATAATATGTGACGCGAAATATTTGAAAATTTAATGATGCAATAGCGAAATTAGAGTGAGTTCTTTTTAACTTGAAACCACCTGATCCAACGAACATAAGGTGATTTAAATTCTATCAAACTGCTTGCAACTGCTTATTTTGAATTGAAAGATATTGGGATCATACATATTGATTTATCACAAGAGATTGAAAAATATCCTTCATGAATATATTATCTTAATTTATATCATTTTCACTGTGACGTTTATTCTACACGTTCTGTAATTTGTTATATCAAGATATTCCATGTTTCAGGGACATAAAACATTGTTTTGTCACTGCCACGTGCTGAAAATAACGAAATTTTGTCTTAATATTAAATGCGTAATTTGAATGCACCAATACTGGGTTCACCAATATTGGTTTAGAGGAGGGGTTCTTAAACTTATGTAGTCCGAGGACCCCCTCTTAAACAACATTTCTTTTTGCGGACCCCATCCCAACTCTAGGCATTTTAAGTCGCTTTTGAGACTTATTTTCTGGTTCAATAATCTCATAGGCATTACGTTATAACAAATATTGGTAAAAATGTATGGCTGGTTATTTTAATAAATGGTCTTACGCATTTATAGAGACGAACATTTTTATTAGGATATAGAATAAAAAACATAAAATGAATATAAACAGTAGTAAAAAGAATTTTAAAAGTTACAAATCATAATACATTAAACTCATAAAACCATTTCTTGGTCAAATATTGGTCAAAAAAGATCTATCTTATAATAATAAGTTTTCTGTAAATGATTTTTACTTAATGAGATGGGTGCAGTGATTCTCTTAAAACGAGAACCGCAATGTCAGGCTCTATGTTGGAAAGTTTTATTCTGAGGTCCGCTTCTACATTGAGTTTATTTCTATACTTTGCAGAACGGAATGTTGTGCAGAACGGAATAAAATGTTGGAGGGCTTCATTTGCAAGTGCAGGGTAATCAGATCTGAGAAATAACCAAAACTTTGTGAGTTCATTTTTGTTGAATTGTAATTTCAAAGACGTATCGCATGATAATTCCACGAGAATATCTTGTTCAAATATAGATTGTTAATGTCAAAATTGTTTCGCGGACCCCCGGTAATAGCTAAGCGGACCACAGGGATCCACAGACCACAGTTTAAGAATCTATGGTTTAGAGGAAGGTATCTATCATTAGAAGCTTTTAAACTGTCTGAAGGATCATAACCTGTCTTAACAAATTTGTTTCATTCAAATTTGCTTGTTCTTTACATTACACAATTTATTATTACTAAAGCATTTTAAGGGCGCGGTGGGCAAGTTGACAAGGACAGTTAGCCAGTGATCTAAACGTCTCTAGTTCGATGCCGGTCGCTGACAAATCCACCTCCGTGTACACTAATGGCGGTTGGTGCAGGAGAAATCTGTGGTGGCTGCAATGTCCCCAAAGTTCTCAAAATTTACCTATGGAGGTGCAGGATCAAGTGTTCCGGTCTAATCACTTGACTCTGTTCAAAATTGCGGGACCGGTCCTTTAGCCAAGTCGGACTCCGACCCTTGTGGTGCTGTTCAAAACCGGTGCCGCACCACTCTGCCCAATAGCCTTTATGGACTTGATCTGATATACATGTCGGTCACAACAACACACTCACACAACAACTAAAACATTTATTTATCGTTACAGAAAAGTAAGTAAAAACATGATACAGATACAAATGATAATTTAGAGTTACAGATTGAAAATAGAGAAATATTTTCTACTATTAATTTCCACAGTTTTAGTTTACTAGTACAGGATTCGTGTATAGAGCTTTATCTAAAAGTATCTATAATTACATAAGCTTCTAAACTTATCTGAATCGTAGATTATTGTAACACAAAAATCAGTAAAATATCACTTTGTTGTTTGTTCAACATTTTTCATAATAAATGCATCTGATTCAGAAATGTAAAAGATTCAGGGAATAGTGTGTAATTGAGAAAGACAAAATGAAATTTTCAGAGACTGAAGTTTAGATTCAAACAGACAAATATTTTTTATAATTAATTTGCATCGCTTTAGTTCACTATTACAGGATTGAGAAAATTAGTATTTCAGATCAATTCATTATCCTTGCAATGCAGTGTCATAAAATTATTATTTTTCATATTTTCTGATTTACTTTAATCAAAATACATCCCGCTATTGAACTATAATTTTAATGGATTTGTTATAGAATGTAATAAATAAGATATTAAACAACGTTATTAATTTTCTGAACTGTTTTCTTGATTTTCAAATATTGGCGAAAAAACTTTTAGAGATAATATTAGTTTGCAGTCATATTTTAAAGTCCATTCCCAGTATTTCATATTTTATCTTAATTTAAAAATATTATGTCATTAAATATATGACGTTAAAGAGTTTCTCATACAATGCAACAAACAAAGTAGTGAACTGAATTCTTAATATTCTAGTGCTTTAGTAACATTCTAATATTCGGGAAATTAAAATTAGAAATGTTAATTACACTGCAAAGTACTTTTAAAAGTTTATTCTTAATAATACATAATTTATTTTAATTAAAAAATCCTGTTATACAGATATAAGGCACTGACGGATATGTCATAGAATATAACAAACAATATATTAAGCAGTGTAATTGATTGTCTATAATTATGTTCTAAATTTTCTGATATCACTTAAATCGATTTTTACAGACTATAATAGCCGCAGTCTCCTTTAAATTTTTCTCATTAGTTATTCTTATTATTTCACGACTTATCTTAATTAAAATATTTATTGCTGTAGAAATACAGTGTCTTAATAAGATTTCTATGGAGTGCAAATTATTTAAACTATATACTTCAGTTTCTAAAACTATGTTTTCAATTTACTCAGAGTTTTAAATTTTCTAATATAAGAAATTATAAAACCATATAGTTCGCTATTAGAATTTACAGATGTTGAAATACAATGTGTTAATAAGATTTCTATGGAATGCAAATTATTTAACCCTTTCAGGGTCAAGAACCTCCCCTGTTTGCAAGGTGCGGATTTTTTACCGATTTTTTAACCTAAAAAATGTTGAAAATTTTTCCAATTAAAGGTTGCAAAATGTTTTACTTCTTTAAACTGATAACAGATGGCAGCACTAGCCATTTTCTGCCCATTTAACTAGAAAACATTGAATGCAAGTGGAAAAAAAGACTAGATTTAGGTGTTTCCAATGCTCCCCTCAAATGGTTAAACTATATTCTAAAGTTTATGGACGCGGTGGCCGGATAGGGATGCGACATCGATGTCGATGTTTTCAAAACGTCGATGTTTTGATAAAGACATCGATTTATTGAAGCCAATGTTTTTTTAACATCGATGTTTTTTGCTCGATGTTTTACGTTGTCTCGATGTTTTTTTAAATGAAAAAGTACCATAATAAAAAAATTTACCACGTAGTATAATTTCCACACTCAGTAAATGTAAGTTTGAATTCTGAAAAGGACGAATACAAAATTCGGCAATCAACAACCAATGAACCAAACAGAGCGCTTGGAATGTTCCTGACACTCCAGAACCTTCCATGGGGTTTTATTTTATAAATAGTATATACACGAGAGCAACCATTTAAGTTTTTGCTTTGTTCTGGTTTTATGTAACTTGACGTTAATATTATTAGTAAGATGCCTCCCAAAAGTAACGTTTGGAAATATTTTTGCAAAACCTCTGACAAATTGGCAAGATGCAATATTTGCCTTAAGTCCCTGAAAACTTCTGGTAATACCACGAATTTATCTGGATATTTGATGGCAAAACAAGGCGATATTTACAACGAGAATTTTGAGTTATCATTCTCGTAGTATGTACCCCAATGTAATGTAGCCCAAGGCAAAAGCAACCAAGTTTTTGTTTTTTGTGTCAGCCCAATCAGAAAGTAAAATTAAATCACCCCTCCCCCCCAAGACTAACCGAAGTAACATTAATGTTAAAGGTTACTAAACCAGCTTTAAAAAATGGATGTTCTAAAACATCGATGTTTAAGAACATCGATGGTTTTTGGGCGATGTTTTATTAGCATCGATGTTTTAATATTGAATATCGATGTTTCAAAACATCGATGTTTTGTTATTGATGTCGCATCCCTATGGCCGGGTTTGCAAAGGCATCAAACCAGTGACCTACAAGTTGCTTGTTCGATGCACGTCGTCTGCAAAACCACCGACGTGTCCACTAATGGCGGCTGGTACACGGAAAAAATCTGTTATAGCTGCAATGCCCTCCAAGTTCTCAAAATACCTCCGGAGGTGCGGGGTCAAGTGTTTCGGTCTTGTCACTTGACCGAGTTCAAAATTACACCCAAACATGGACCGCTTCGACGGGGGTAATGCTGGTCTGCCTATACGGTGCTCCCTTAAATAAAAGGCCAGCAATTCTGCGGTGTATAAATCTTTACGATAATGTCCAATCACCTGTCGCATTGAAAAAATATTCTAAAGTTTCTATAACTATGTTTTCAATTTACTCACAGTTTCAAATTTAGTAATATAAGAAATTATAAAACCATAAAATTCTCGTCACTATTAGAATTTACAGCTGTTGAAATACAAGGTGTTAACTAGGTTTCTATGGATTAAAAATTATTTAAACTATATTCTAAAGTTTCTATAACTATGCTTTCAATTTACATACAGTTTCAAATTTTCTAATATAAGAAATTATGAAATCATAAAATTCTATGTTTTCAATTTACATACAGTTTAAAATTTTCTAATATAAGAAATAATGAAACCATAAAGTTCTTTGTTTTCAATTTACATACAGTTTCAAATTTTCTAATATAAAAATTATGAAACCATAAAGTTCTCTTCCCTATTAGAATTTATAGCTGTTGGAATACAATGCGTTAATAAGGTTTAAATGGAATGAAAATTATTTAAACTATATTCTAAAGTTTCTAACTATGTTTTCAATTTACTCACATTTTCAAATTTCGTAATATAAGAAATTATAAAATCATAAAATTCTCGTCACTATTGGAATTTACAGCTGTTGAAATACAAGGTGTAAACGAAGTTTCTATGGATTGAAATTTTTACTCTTCATTATTAGAAAATACAATGCGTTAATAAGGTTTCTATGGAATGAAAATTATTTAAACTATGTTCTAAAGTGTCTATAACTATGTTTTCAATTTACTCACAGTTTCAAATTTTCTAATATAAGAAGTTATAAAACCTTAAAATTTCTCTTCTGTATTAGGATTTACAGTAGCACACACAGTCCTTTTATATAGTTTTGACAATTCATTATTTATCTTCATTAAAATAACTTTTATAAAAGTACAAAACGTTAAAGAAATCGTTTCAAATTAAAACTTTCGAAGCATTCTCCGAAATTATATCACACATTTTCCAAACTCTCTAACATTGCGCCTGTAATTTAAAGACCCCCTTCCAGGAAATCTAAGAAAATGTTGCAAGGCAAAATCGAATATCACGCTTAATGTGTTACAGGATGCACGGTGAGCTCTACCGTAATTAATTAATGACTACTATCTTAGCCAAGGGAAGGTAATGATTAATTAAAGAGGAGAATAGTACTTTTTTTTTCTTAAGGGATGGGAAAAAGTTTTTTCTTATCTGTGAACAGAGGAGAAGATTAAATTTGATTTTACTTATCGGTAAGGTAATATTACTCCATAAAAGCTCCTTTATTTAAAGTATGTAAACGCGTATTTAGAACAACAAACTGGGAAAAAAGGAAATAAGGGGACTCACTACCCTTAACCCATTTAAGACTGGCGTTGCGAAAACGCAACATTAATTTCTGTATTTTTTAAAGGCATGCTCTAAGTTTTGTACGTCTGAAGTAACATTTTTATTTTATTCTCTATACTTTAATTGATCATAATAAATTTTTTGTTTCCACATTTGCCCGCTTTTAGCACTCGCAAAAAATTGTTTTTTTCTGGTGTTTTGAAAAGAAAAAAAATTACTAATTTCAAATAATAACATTGGATAGCAGCATATGTTAAATTTCCGATTTGATGCTTGTTCCGAGTTTACTAGAGACTATAGAACAACATGGCTTCAACAGGTAAATCACATTTTTTGTTTTTATGTTTCTCAATTCATAATTTAAAAAATGTTGCGAAAACGCAACATCAGTCCAATGTGTATTACTTATTTCCAATGTGCTTTATTAGTGCTGCCTAGTTTTATATGCAGTAAATTGGTATTGTTTGCATTTCGGATAAGTTTGTCTATAGAAAAAAGCGTGTTTTGACATTGGAAGAGACATTGGAGTAGTTTCATGGGCTAGATGATGATGATATTTCGGAATCGTCCTCAACAGAAGCTAATGATGAACCATAATTCATCATTATCCCTCCAGATCCGGATGATTTGACGGATGAAGAAGCTATTGAAGATAATATTTTATGTGAAAATGTCGAATCCCCTAAAGACATTGTAGGTGAAAGCAACATTTCTTTTCTAATAAATGTAAAAGTAAGCAATATAGTAAGAAAAAGGAGCATATTGTAGGGGGGAAATGGAGACTCTAGATGAATGTAATGAATTCTAAAATTTGTTTATTAGAGTTTCAGAGATCTATATCTTTGAGAGAGCCATATCTTTGATAAAAAGGCTTGAAGAAATGCGGATGAATTCTGTTTTACCTGAAACTTCACATATTGGAAGACCATCTTCAATTCAAAATCTAATTCTTAACGAAACTCGGAAAGACCGTATGGGCCATATTATTACTAAAAATAGTGAAAATAAACAAAAAAATGTAAACACTGCAAAAGTCAAACAATTATTGTATGTAATAAGTGTAATATATCTCTTCATGCGAAATGTTTCAAAAATTAAAAAATTTTTTTTTAAAAATTTATTATTTAAAATTTTTATATTTTAAAAATTTTTATACCGCTTTGGACTGATGTTGCGAAAACGCAACATTTTGTAACTCTCGTAAAAATAAATTTAATTTTATAGAAACAACTTATTTGTGTAATTAATGTTCTGAAAAATGTTAAAAAACTGTTTGGTGCATTTCCAATAAAGAAACATGGAGCGGTCCTAAATGGGTTAAATCTTTTAAAACATTCGATTTTTTGAAAACATATCTGTTAAAGCCTGATCATTTCTGAGCAAAGTGAAGCAAACCGCATGAAAATCTTCTTCTTAATTCTGGAGATATTGATATTCTAAATATTTAATTACTGATCAAATTTATGGTAAGTAAAATTTTAAACTCATTTTTCTCAAAATGTAATTTTGCTTCATTCCGCAACTAACATCTCAAAAACTATGAAATATAATTCTATGAAATTTTTATCACTGCATAATCATGTTATTTTCTTGCGTCTGAACTATAATTATTGCAATCACTGCACATTTTGTTATTTTTTTTCAGGGGTAAATTGATGCAAAAATTTAAGGGAATTAAGTATATTTTGAGCAGTTTTTGAAAAATTGAAAAAATATTTTAATGTTGAATGTTTTATGTTCAATTGTATTTTGAATTATTTATTTTAAATATAAAACAGGAATTATACATTTAAGTGTAAAATTAATGTCATTGTTCTGCAAGCCAATATACAATAAAAATACTTAAAAAACAACGTATATCTAAATCATTTAAAAATTAATTTTTTAAAAGGATTTGGAGAGTGGAAAATTTGTTTATTTAAATAAATATACCAATTTATCATATACATAAAATTTGGAAAAATTGGGAGTAAATTGAAATAGTTACAAAGAGTCAAAAAGTATCAAAATATGCCTTATTTCCTCGACAACGTTATGATTGTAGAGATGTCATTCACGCAAGGGGAGATGCTATCTCGCCGCCGGAATGGTCTAGTGGCAAAGACGCTGATTTCGAAATCCACTATAAGCAAAATTTTGAATACCTTTTGGGGAAAGCGGCTGATATAGCGTTTTTCTGACGTTGATGAAAAAGAAGTGGACTGCCAGGAACGATAAAAAATATTTATGGGGGAAAATCCCAACTTCTTTGTTATGCACACACACATGTGTGAGTGAGTACCTCACATATAATAACAAATAACATATAATTACATACATATGACGAAGAAAAACCTTAATCCCCATATTTTAATTCCATAAACCACTCCTGACAAACAAATTACCCTCTCAATAAATTTTTCAATAAAGTTCTATTTTTGGAACGACCGCGTGAAGAAATTATTTTAAAGTGTGAGAAGTTGTACAGTCTAACCCGCTTAATGGAATATCGGTTAAAAGAATATCCCGTTTAATGTAATAAATTTTCAATGTACCAAACCGTAGTAATTTATTTCTGTGTTAAATTTCCCGGTTAATGGAATATCATGTTTTGAAACTATCCCGCTTAAAGGAATAACTTTTAGCCATGACGACATCGATCCTTTTCTATTTCCCACACTTCTTTTGGAATTTTTTTCTGTAAAGTACAATAATGAATGTGCAGTAACTGAATGTCTTTCAAAGCAATTTTGTCACATCGCAGAAAGTGTGCAATCGCAGGAAATGTCGTTTTCGTGGATTTGAAGGGCAATTCACTGTTGTTTTCTTTTGCTACCACCCCTCTCAACTTATTGCTCGGCCGCTCAGCCTAAGTTTCCCTATTCAGGAAAAGAACAATAAGCTTTACCCTCAGATGAGAGCTAGAGAGTTTGTGTGTGTGTGAGAGGTGTGTGTGAAGGAAATGTATTGATCAGCATTACTTTGGGTAGATTCATGTTCTGAAGCCTAGTGATCTCTATTCGTAAAATGATATTCGGCTGTGACTTGTCAGCAGTAGGCTTTGGGTAAATATGCCCGACTTCATATCACTGGCTGGCTGGCCGTCTAGGAGCCCGGATCTTAACCTTAGGGCTTACCGCAAGCTTTGAAGTGTGATTGATGGCGTGGCCTCCAAAAGCGTCATTTCAATACTGAAATCTTCAAGCCCTTCTAGATGTGAGTAGCTGCTGCTTTTCCAGTGGATACATTGCGTAATTCTATCGATGAAAGGCCACAAAGGAAAAATGATTGTGTGAAGTCTAAGGGCCTGTTCACATAGGAGTCCGGTAGCGGAAGCGTTAGAGTATTGAAATATATTTAACCACTGACAAACCTCCAAACGATTAGCAACGAAATTTTTAACACCTGTGATTGGTTTATTTCCATCTCAGCTCCTTCTTCCGCTACCGGACTCCTCTGCGAGCAGGCCCTTATGAAAAATAATTGGTGCTTTATGTTCGCAGGTATTGCATCTCTGTTATATTATATGATATAACAGAGATGCAAATATCTTTCAAAATACTTTTATAATTCATACATTTCGATCGTTGTAACAGTATTTATGGGAAGAATATATATATATATATAGCTGTCCTTGTAGGCCTTGTATGTATCTGTGGAGAGGGCAACAAACTGCGTCTTTGGTGTAAAAAGTTAATATCTTTTATGTCATTTTGTAACAACAGAAAAAACAGGATAATGTCAGAGGTTGAATACACAATTGAGAATTTTTTCACATAGCTGGATTTGCCTTGTGGTTAGTAACTACTTATTTACCCCAAAAACGTAAAGCCAATGTTGGAATGAAGCGGTTACATTTGCTTGCGATTGTTAGAAAGAATAATAATGTTTGATTAGAAACCATTGGAATAATATTTCTCTTAAGAAATACCAAGTTGTATTATTTGAAATAATAAAAATAAATAGATATGTTTTTAACCAAAATCTTGGGATAAAAAAAGGGTTCAGTAGTGAATGGAAGACATTGAAGATAGCTCTATTGAATATTTGGCAGAACTTGCTCGATGTCAAGGGAAATGAATTTAACCTTATCCCGAAATAGAAAGTTTATTTTGAACTCATAAGACGTCCAAACCTTCTTGAAACATGTGACTTATTTGTAATGGTTGAACGGAAAAGTTTTTATGTAATTGTATTATGCGAAAGGCAAAAATTTTGTCGTATGAGATGTATGTATTTTATACATCTCATACAAAATATATCAGTTAAATATGACGGAAAATCATGTATGTTTTTCATTTACATTTATTTAATGCATATAAGAATAAAACATAAAATGTTAATGTTTTACCGAATATTCGTTGAAAAAATTCAATTATACATTCAGAATAAATTATGTGCTTAATTGGAGATATACATCATAGTTATGAAGTCGGAAATGTGTATGCATAATACAGAACGCCCAATACGTACCTTAGTTAAGTTGCACTGGAGAAATGTATTATTAATTGCCTTAATGTGCTATGCGATAACGGAACGCCCATTAATACTGTATGTAGTTTATCCGTCTCTAAGTTTTATAGGCTGTCTTGCAGATGTACGTTACATAATGATTTGCTCCACACATGCATTGCCGAAAGCTAAAATGCCTACAGGAAATACCGAATGACAATTAGATGAATCATTAAGTGCATTTACTCATTAACATTAGATCTCTCGCTTCCGTGTAGCTCCACGTTTAATAAACAAAGAGTTTAATTTCCACTTGATGCCCGGTATCTGAATCACACTGTATAATTAAGCATGGGGAAGGTTTGAATCACTATATGCAACGTTAGGAGTAATTAACTATTGGGTTTCGTTTTATACCTTTAGGTTTGTTAATGTATTTGTCAACGCAGTACCCAAAAATATGCTTTCTAAATATCTACCAGAAACTAAATGCACTACGAGAATTAAATCAAAACTCTTACATAAAATAAACCACACCAATAAATCACATCATGAAATCACACCAATTAATAGTTTGTGTATGTAATTCCAGAACTGGTAAACATACACAAACGTTTACCAGTAAGTGTTGTACATTTTAATGAAGATTATTCAGTCAGTAAATGTTTGTGGTGAGATGTAGCATGCCTGCGTTTGAGCACGTCCAATAAGCTAAAACAACCAATATCTTCTCTTTCATCAAGTGTTGTACATTTTAATGTATGAGAGCATAGGGATTTCATGGGGGAATAAATTATAACAAACTTTGAAGAGAGAAAATAGCTTGATATAATTTTTATTACACGATTATTTTAATACGAACGGTTAAATATTAAAGGGATAGATCTAAATAAGCTAGACCTCCTATTAATTTTTGGTCACCATCATTGATAGATTATGAAGAATTCAAGGCAACACCGACACCACACTTATGATAATTTTGAAATAAATATTTATTTTGATATAATTCAATTTAAAATTTCAATCCATTTGCAGCACATATAACTATTAAGCATCGATTTTACTTTATTGAAAACTACAGATAAGTCAGCTCCCAATTTAGCAATAAACTATCTCAAAACAATAATAAACAACACTAGTATAGCAAAATACATTACCAATAATGAAAATTAGTTTAAAAAAGGAACTACTTCAACTAATGTGCTTATACGCTTTTTAGATCTCGTGTAGCAAAATTTCTCCAAAACCTCACCTCACCTATTCTTGGTCAATAGGTTAGACCACGATGTTAATATTACTGTTAACAGTTATTTTGAGAGTATGAGGCTACTGGGATCTTTTAGCCGACGCTCATCGATTCTTAATGCTAGGGGAAAGTTTTGGTTTCTGTAACGCCTCGACATTGACATATCACCTTTTTCTAGAAAGCACATTTAACAAAATAAAACTCAAGGCCTTTTGTTATACGTGCCAAACATGTTACAAGACTAAAATTTTTGTGTGAAGCTAAAAGAAAATATGATCTTGGAGGGAGTAGATACATGTCATTAAATAGAATTCATTGTGATTTAAAAAGGTTTTTAATAAAGTCAATGGCATACAGCATACAACAACCCATGTGCTTTACAATCGATTTTTTATCTGTCATTTAAAGTGAATTAGTTTTATTTAGACAGTTTTATTTAGATACATATTTCTGAAAATTGACGTATCAAACATACATTGAATTGTTGATTCTCAAAGAGACTAATAATTAAAATATAAATGATTAAAATAAGAGAAACATTGCCTTAATATTTATTATTATTAAGAGAGGTACCTCATTTTTAATCTTCTTAATATTTGCTTCGATTTCAAATCTAAATTTCACGTTGTATTCCATTCCTTTCTTTAATGAAAGTGTAACTGGCTGAATTCAAACTTACATTCTTAGAATTGAAACTTTCTCGCCTAATGAATCTCGGAACATCAAAAGGTCATATTATAACGAAGATTCAAAACACACTTACGTTTGCCTATACGTTAAAAAGATTCTTTGAAGTTCTGCCTTTTCCAGAATCAAACGACTGATCCCCTGCAAACAAATTTGCTGATGGATTATTGATTTCCCCTTTCTCTTAATTTATTTATAACAGCTGAAGGAGGCCTAGATAAATACAGAATTGTTCTATTATTTTGTCTAGAACGATCTCTCGTACTCTTCCCTAGTCACCAACGCGCATTATCAAAATACTTACACTGCTTCGAGGAAAGTTTTAGAAAGGTAGACAGGAAATCCTTTAGAAAGTGAAAGAAAGAGGAGAGAACAAATTGATAAGTTTTCTAAAGCTTGCCTAAGATTCGATTTCAAGATGACAGTTTTAGAAATTCGTAGACTTTTATAATTGAGCGTGATACGAAAGATTTCTATAGGTTGTTGTTGATAATATAAATAGGTTGTTAGTAATGTTGCATCTTGTAAATAAGGAAGAGTTCCTAAGAGGGTGAATGTGAACATAAATTGAACAATATTAGCATACGGAAAGTAATAAATCAAAAATATTTTTGGAATTTTGTCCTGAGAAGTAGTTGTTTTAATTGTTTTTAAAACTAAGGATATTAGAATGAAAACGAGTAAACAAGGAAGAGTTGTTCAGAGGGTTTGAAAAGAGACATGAACATAAACAGAATAACATTAGTTTACGAAAGGAAATAAATAAAAATTTTTTTTGGAATTCTGTTCTGAAAAGTAGTTGCTTTAATTGCTCTTAAAACGAAGGATATTAGAATGAAAACGAGTAAACAAGGAAGAGTTGCTCAGAGGATTTTAAAAGAAACATGAACATAATCCAAAAAATATTAATTTAGGAAAATTAATAATTCAAAAATATTTTTGGAATGCTGTCCTGAAAAGTAGTTGCTTTAATTGTTCTTAAAACGAAGGATATTAGAATGAAAACGAGTAAACAAGGAAGAGTTGCTCAGAGGGTTTGAAAAAAATATGAACTTAAACAGAATAATATTAGTTTACGGAAAGTAATAAATCAAAAATATTTTTGGAATCCTGTCCTTAAAAGTAGTTGCTTTAATTGTTCTTAAAACGAAGGATATGAGAACAAAAACGAGTAAACAAGGAAGAGTTGCTCAGAGGGTTTGAAAAAAAATATGAACTTAAACAGAATAATATTAGTTTACGGAAAGTAATAAATCAAAAATATTTTTGAATTCTGCCCTGAAAAGTACTTGCTACATGGTAGTGAAATAATATTTTGCTAAAATAAGTCATTGAAATATGCTGATACATTAAGGAAACTTTAAACTTCCAATTTTTAAAATAAGTATTCTCTTCAATATTGTTCATATGAATTCTGTAGAGTCCTTTCAGCTCTATTTGTGATAAGCTACAAGTTATGGACATTTCCCACCTCCAGACCTGCGGGGCACTGACAGCTCCAGATCTCTGCGAGTGATTCCGGGAGGCAAGAGCATTGAGCAATTAATACGTGATGTTTCCCCTCTACGTTTTACTTTTTATCTTGTTGTTGTGTGATTTCTTGTTTTACTTTTTATATTGTTATTTTTGTGTATTGCTTGTCATTAGAAATTAAAGAAAAGTATTGATCATACGTTATGAGGGAGAAATGATTACAGTGTAAAGATTTGTGGTAATTATTTATTATAATACATAGAAATTTATAGTAATATTGTAGAAATTTCAAATGATTTTGCAGCTTATTTTTTTTAGTATTTCAGTATTTTTCAGATTTTATTTGCAGAGAAATATTTTAAGTGCAAAAGTGTGCGGTATATCTTTGCAATTATAATTAATTAAAACATAATATTTTATAATAGAATTTCTTAAAAAATATTCTTCATCTAATGCTTTTAAAATAGATTTCTCAGTATTGTTTACTTACTATTGAGGGAAAATTTTTTATAGTGATACAGTCATATAAGATGAATATTATCATTCCCATCTTAATATCATCATTCATAGCTCTATGAGGTTATATGACATGCAAATGATGATTTCATTCACGATAATCACGATATCACATGATCATTTCAATCCCGATCCTATAGGATGTATATAGTCTATATATATAAAACAGTTCCGTAACTGACTCATTCATTCATTCATTCATTCATTCATTCACTGACTGACTGACATACAACGCACAGACCAAACCGCTGGACCTAAAGGGCTGAAATTTTGCATGGCGATTCTTCTAATAGTGTAGGGGTGCACTAAGAAAGATTTTTCAAAAATTCTTCTTAGATTTTTTTAAATTAAATTTTTAAGCTGTTTTTTAAACTTTTTTTGCGTTTGCATTTAAAATAATACATTGAGGGTTATAAAATTTATATCATTTTAAAAAGATCATAAAAATTGTTTCAAAATGAAATTTTTTTCGAATTTTTAACTCCATTTCCTGATTTTTGGTGAATTTTTAAAGATTAATTTTTAGAATTTAATTTATTAAATGCTGATCACGTGATTTCTTTTTCTGGTACTTTAAATAAATTTATCGTCACGTGCCAAAAAAAAAAAAAAGACAAAAAAATATTTTTTTCTTGCTAATGCGGCAGACGATTGGACTTTATTTTGTCTATAAAAATATCCCTTACGATTTTTTTATAAATATGTTTTTTTTTTACATCAATTGTATACATTGATCGTCGTATTTATTATAAATATATATATATAGATTTATTTTTTTTGGAATTAATTGCATACATTGACCGTTGTATTTAATTTCAATGTACTCCGTAGCGAAGCGCGGGTTTTCAGCTAGTCATATATATCTTAATATTTAAATATGACCTACGATTGCATTTACATATTGATATCATCATTATTATCTAGGTTCGGTCTATAAGGTATAAATGATCACCCTTATTTTCTTTATTTTTTTCTTCACTGTAAGGTCATGACAACTTTATATGTTTTTAAGTGTATTATCAAACCATTTATCGGCAAATCTTTCTCCATAGTATTTACATGTATGCGTATATTCATACAACAAGGTATACTGAAATTTTTTAACTATAGATAAAAAATAATATTATAAATTGTTACGCTCCAGCACTAAAAAATTCCAGTGCTAAGAATGTAAACTGAAATTAGATCTAAAACAGGGTTTAACAATATAAGAAGGTAAAATTATAAAAAGAAAAAAGATAAAACCTCTAAAAATAGATCTAGACAAAAATTGAAATCTCAATTTTTGTTGTAAGAAAAAAGGATAAAACAACGCTAAGAAAACTGCTTGATTTTGCTCCTTCTAGTATTAGACATTTTTCAAAATTGTTTCTTATTCATTTTATGTAAATACTTATGATGAGTAAATATAGGTGTGCGTTAACAAAGTATGTTGATTAAAATTGCATGAATATATATATATATATATATATATATATATATATATATATATATATATATATGTATATATATATATATATTATACAAAGTATTCAATATATTTGTAATAAAGGTAGAACTGCCAAATTTAGTTTTTATCACGTTTTTAATTAAATTCCAAATTAAAAAAATAAATCCAGGCTTTTTTGGTAATCGAACTCGAAAGTTCTCCTCGCCGGACATGTGCGCTCACCATTATTACACAGTGTAGCATGACCAAGACTCCTCCGTAAATAATATATTTTACCATTGTCTAGGAAACTGAAGGAAACAAAACTTCATTAGTTATCACATTCTTTGTTGTTGTTATTTAAACTATTATAACAACTCTTTCTGTGATGAACATTTTCAATCATGTTTTTTCCCCTTATTTTACGGTAAAGTAAAACAGACCTCTCCTGATTCAATCTTGGACAACTGGACACTGGGAACTAGTATGATATACCCCTCCCCCCCAATAGTGATTTTGGCGGGTTTTTTTTTGTTGCCAAGCAGAACGCGTGTCTTTGAAACGGGAAATTCCGGAAAGTCCCCAAAATACGCATTTTTTATACTGTACAACCACAGAAAAGCACAAAAAACACATAAATTCAAAAAATAAAATCTGAAAAATAATAAGATATTTGTTAGATAGGGGGAGGGGGATACCGCCCCCCCGCGAAAAAAAGTCAGTATAGTGCAACTAATAATAATTCATTTAAATAAACTTTAAATGAATCTTGGTTAAATATATATATTTCTTGATTAAACATAAATTAAAGCACAAATACAATAGAAAAAAATACATGTTGGCAATAGAATTTTAAAAAAAAGTATCTATACCGAAATTTTGTACTCCTCCCAGTTAATCCCCGAAACGATTTCACTAAATTTATTAAAACAATCTACATTTGCCGCTAAACATGATTCCCGAAACATGTACATCGCTAGGCAGAATTTAAAATCTGCCTTACGATTGTATGTAGGCAACGTTGCTTTTACATGCCTCCACGTACTTTCAATTGTATTCGTGTGACACCCAGTATCGGGGTCAACGAATGTAAGCTTATGGTTTACTTTAAGGTGATCAAATCCCTCCTGCTCGAGACAGTTGTAACTTTTCCAGCAATTGGAATACACTGAAGTCCCTGGCAATATCCAATCTTTTATAACCCCCAACAAAGTCTCCTGAGTCCTATGATGCACAACAGCAAAAAAAAACCCTCCCGGTATCCCTCTCAACCCCTCCAAACACCCAATGGACCTCAACCCTATGTCCCTTATGATACTTTTGTTTCCCAAATTTCGAATCATCAATTTCGACGACCTTACCCTCCCCCCCTACTTTCTTGCCAGACGCTTCAATATAATCCAAAACAGTCTCATTAATAAATTGTCTCCAATCAGCCAAAGTACTCTTTGCAAAAGAATATTCCTCCATAATTCGCCCAGTTGTTGTACCCCTCAAAATCTCATAAGTAATGTATAAAACCTCAAATAACTTTAATTTAGAATTAGAAAACCACGAACCATGCCGAATAGATATCTCAGTGTTACATTGCTTCCCCCCAATAACTTTCCTACAAACAAATGTAAAGCCATCAGAATAAGAACTTTTAACTTTAATTCTCTTCTCTGACCCACATTTTTTGCAATTCGCGCTCTTTAATAACCCAACCTCCGCCAAGAAATTAAATTGCAACTGTTATTTAATATTTTGACGGAGCATTACACCAAAGCATTACACCAAAGTAAAAACCGGCAACACTACAGCCGAAACAAAGGGCGCCAGATTGGGTGAGAAATCTCTTGGGAGGGGATATCATACTTGTACCGGACACTGGACTAGTGTGTTGACCGCTACATCAAGGACACATATCTCCCTAAATGACACTTACATTCGCCCCGCTTTAGACTGACTGTGGGGGCGTCCTATCATTCTGAAAATTCGTTTGAAATTATATTAATTCTTTTGTAAAAACTGTAGACCTAGTATTAATTTTCCTTTGTCATCAATATTAGTTCTATACTTTCACCTGTTCTCCGGTAAAAATGTCTATTTCCCTTTAAAAATAACTAGGCTTGCTCGGTGATCAAACTAGAGTATTTTGGTCAGTTTTTGCTAGGTGGACAAGACAGACTGGTACCTTCAATTCCTTGAAGTCCGAATCCAAGGGCTGCACCAGTATGGTTTTTCAATCAGTATGTTGTTCTTTGCGATGCGGGGCGCTTGTTAGTAAAGACATTCGCACATTCGCAGCAAAAAGTTTGACCGAGCATTCGTAGGGGCGATATCTATAGAGCTCATACCTTCTCCCACCCTCTCTCACGCCATATAACATACATCAATATCAAATATGGACTTCGAATCTGACAATTGTCGGACAAAGAATTTCTGAACCTTCGTGACAGGAGTGTAAGCCATTTGTTTTGCTTAGTCCCATCATGACCTCTTTTTAAAACCTTACAAATTCAGTAGGAATTTTTATCTATAATACAAACTAAGAAAAAAACAAATCCTTCGTATTTTTTTGTGAAAGAGATGTTTATTACTATTAAGGTACCAGAACTCTCGAAATAAGGAAAAAAACTGTTTAAGTGTTGCCTTATTAATATATCTTTTGAATTTCTCTAACTTAATTAGGTTGCTTGATGCTTAAAAACATATAGGAGACCATAGATTTTAATTGAGAATGCGTCAACTTAGGAATTTAGACATCTAACCGTATTTAAATGCTTAAAATTCGAAGTGGATGTGTTATATTTCAAGCAAATTTCCTGATTATGAATAGACCATAAATTACTTACGCAACATCTGTGATCTCTTGCAGTGAAATCCCTTTATGACATATCGATCGTTACTCGGAACTTTTCGCTCAGATGGCAAACTATTTGGATATTTAAATTAAGCTCGAGTCTGTAGAACTATTCTCAGGTCTTTCAACAGTTTCTCAGGCGATATATGAGCAGGTATATGTCGTATAATTGAGACAATACACGTCTGATATCCCCCAAAGCTTATGAATTATTAATTCGTATAAGGAACGACTCTGAAAATTTGCATGAATGATATTTTCTCTCTGTGCTCTTAATTAGTTTCATTCGGATGAGGAAAGTGTAGTATCTTGTAATAGAGAATTAAGTGCTTGGTATTACTAGAATGCATAGGGTAAAAAGCCTAAAATAATAAGAAAACCTTCTGTAATTATTTGCAGGATTTTCGAGTGTCTTTGCATGTTGTGCTGAATATTCTGTCACATACAGATGACTATCTGGGTGCTATACACACTCACACACACACACACACACACACACACACACACACACACACACACACATATATATATATATATATATATATATATATATATATATATATATATATATATATATATATATATATGTACATGGTGTCCATAATTAAAGTCCCTCTTTCAAAAGGCTGCAAAAAAAGAACCACTGGTCAGAATGACTTCAAATTTGAACTGAATTAACTGGAAGAAGGGGGAAACGGTTTGGCATAATAAAAAAAACAAGTTCCAAAATGTATCTATAGATGGCGCTGTAACATTTTGGAACTTTTTTTATGCCAAATCGTTTCCCCCTTCTTCGAGTATATTCAGTTCAAATTTGAAGTCATTCTGATCAGTGGTTCTTTTTTTGCAGCCTTTTAAGAGTGGGACTTTAATTATGGACACCCTGTATATATGTATATATATATATGTATTGCAAATACTATAGCCATATGCATGGCGCAGCCTAGCATATGGCTATAGTATTTGCAAACTTTAGATAAACGATATATATATATATATATATATATATATATATATATATATATATATATATATATATATATATATATATATATATATATATATATATATATATATATATATATATATAAATATATATATATATATATATAATAGTCAATGAATTCTAAGTCCGCATACCACTCAGTGTGTTCGAAAAGCGTAAAGTACAATGCCCAGGTTGAACTTTCGTAACATGCGAATTAACCCAATCATAATTTGCGCAATCCTGACGCTATTGCCCCTCGTAGACACCAGCAGTGGTTTTCAGTGAACAGCTGGGCAGGTATCTTAGGTGATTGGCTTGTGGAATGGTAGGATGGTATCTCTTGCCTTGACATCAGACAGGAGCAGCGTATCGTGTCTTCCTGGATCAAGTGCTTCTTGGTTTCTTACCTGGTTCCCCTCACCATACAGAGGGACATGTGTGAGGGAGACCCACTACGCTATAGCACCGACGCCCGCCACTTCCAGAATGTCAAATATCCTGGACGGTGGACTGGACGTTAAGGACCTGTGGAGGACGTGGAGGACCCTCTACATTCACCGGACCTAAGTTCATCACGTTTCTTATTTCGGGGATCCATGAAATCATTGGTGTACGAGACACCTGTAGACTTCGTGGAAGGTCTCATCGCGAAAATCGTTGTTGCACAGCACAACATTAACACGACACCAGGAGTGTACGAGAGGGTGCGCGTGGCTTTCATTCGTCGGTGTCAACTCTGCACCCTTGGACACTATTTTGAGCATCTATTTTGAGTCTCACAGGGATCTGAATGAGATTGTCCATTTTATGATCTGGTAAATTCTCATTTTTTCCTAATGACAAAAGTTCAACTTGGACACTGAACTATACGCCTTTATAACACACTGAATGGAATGCGGCCCTAAGTTGCATTGTAAATATTGTTCGTCTTGATGATTATTATCACCCCTCTCATTTTTTCGACACAGTTTACGAACACTCTGTATATACATTTGTATTTTCAAGGGCTTAAGTTGTATCAGGCAACTGTCACAGATACCAAGCCTAACAATTTCAAAACAGTTTAAAGTTTTTTCGTCATTTTATATAAATTTATAAAAATTCTGAACATTGCAAATCATTTTAAAGATGGTTTTCAGCTATGTTTTTACACATCGTTTAATTTTATCACTGATATTTTATTTGTTAGTTCATACGAACAAAAATGAACAGTTATAAAGATCAATATTCCAGGGTTGCCTTCCTAGTATACATATAATTACCATTGTCTCCAAAACTGAAACAATATACGAAACCAAATTCTTTTAAAATTTCTTTGTTATAGTATAAATATTTAAGTTTATTGTACATTATAAATATTTAATTTAATGTGCTCTACTCGTGATTTCAAAAAGTTTTAATTCTTTTGCTTTTCCAAGAACCTTAAAATATCACTTTCTACCCAAGTACAACCGCCGTAAACCACGTAGCGGGTTAATTGTAGCCCCTCTTTTCTTCTTGGCAAAGCAAAAGGCTTTTGAAAAATTTCTTCCCAAGCAGTGCATTTTTCAGTTAAGCTTTTACTTACAAAGCTACGACATTTTATTTTAAAAATCAAAAGACATTTTATATACTTAAGTAGAATTTTTCTATTAAGTAGCGGTGCAAAAGCTTTTTAAAAAAATCTTTCCGGTTCGTTTTATTTATGCACTTTTCACTAAAATAAAAGAGGTTTAAACCGTTGATTGATATAACCTTACATAAACATTAAACAACCATCGTTTTTTCTTTGAAGTACATAGAATATATTTTTTCATAAATACACATTTTAAAAATATTTGCGGCTGAAATTTGAAGCCATGTTAAGAATGTTTAAATGTAAGAAAACCATGATTTATGTTTATTATAATTTTTAATTGAATATGGACTAAACATCTTAAATAAGAGAAAATAATATTAGCATTTTGCTTCTCTGTCAGGAAAATAGAAAACGTGTAACAGTAAACTAAAGTTAATCAATGAAAACAATTTTGGGAAAATTTTGTAAGAAAAATTATGCAAAAAAAATTATGTTTACTCATAGTCTATGCATTAAATTTTCACATGGTATACGTTGAGTGGATAACTAAAGTTTTGTTTTACTATCAGCTCTCGCTTTCGAAAAAACCAGGAAAATAATATAAAAAGCGTAATAATTAACTTAAATAAACCCATAAAAAGAATTTTGGCAAATCTTTTGTAAAAGAAATTATGGGAAAAGTTGTTTACTCATAGTCTATGCATTAAATTTTCACATAGCATACTTTGAGTATATAACTGAAGTTTTCTTATTATCAGCTCTGGTTTTCAGAAATATTTTCCGTCACAAGTCTAATTTTATGAAAATTTATATGTGCAACAAATACGGAGAACAAATTTGTGCAAATTATGGAGATGTGCGAACTCCATAAATTATAACCAAATTTACAGTTTTACCATTTGCTAGTCACTTGAGTCTAAAATTATGAGCTATGGATACATAGCTATGGATTATTGGACCTATATTATTTGATTTATGGACAAAAATTCCACAGAGGAATAATTTATATAGTTTTAAAGGGCAGCCTAAACCAAGGTTTAGACATATCATTTGTGCAAAAATATTTTCAGTTAAAAATTCTGTTAACTCAGGATATCTTACAAATAATATCTTTATAATTTTTCACCTGAAATAGCAACTTGGTGGAAATATATTTTGCATGAAGTATAATATAAGTGATGAAAAGGCAATAGCGACCTTTTCACGTACGTTCTTTCGCGAGTGCTTTGGGCGTACGGGATTGCGCGCACGCTCCAAGCACTTACGAAAGAGCATACTTGTAAAGGGTGCTGTGACACTGTCTCAATTACTACATGAAATTAGCATTTATATAAGTATGTGATACCCCGTTCCTACCCCTCAAGATGTCATCTATCGAACTGTTGATCTGGGCGGTCTCATAAACTCTAGGATAAGAGGCCATAATGTTCTTGTCATGTATGGTTCTGACGTTATAGAACGCATAAATCCCAGGGTAATTCGAGGGCTTTTGAGATTTTTGACATTATAGTGACATTTAGAATCCCATAAACTTCGAACACTTACCAGCACTTCGATCACTTACAGCACTTCAGGCGCCAGAGAAATCCCTTTAAATTCGCCCTTAGTTTAAAAGAAGACCCCAATAGTCCACGAGACAGAGATCTGTTTTTGAGTGCCAGAGAGACGTAGCTCTCTTGGTCACAGGCCTTGTAGGCCTGCGCTGTCGCTGAACCCGAAGCCATCCTGATGACCTAACTATATATTCTAATTCTCTGTACATACTTGCTTTAAATGTTGTAGTTGTAGTATGTTTAACGTATCGTAGTAAAGTAATTGAAGCGAAAGGCTTGTCGTATTATTGACTACAGTACCGCGCTAATAGCGACCTTTACAGGTACGCTCTTGGAGTTCTTGGAACGTACGGAATTGCACGCGAGAAAACTTGCATTACGCTCTAAAGCAGCTTTCTCATCCTGTCCGACACCTTCACACGTGCACTCAATCGCGCGAGATCGTGGTTTCACGCGGGAAAGAGCGTACGTGTAAAGGGCGCTAATTTCGAATATTTTCTGAGCAGAAGATCAGCATTGATCGTATCCATAACGACTAATGTTTAATAAATATGCTATTTGAAATGTTAACTCTCCAATATTGATATATTTATTGTAGCTGTAATCCCTTTCGATCTATTTCATCTATGCCACTTAAGATAAAAATTACGAAAATCTGAAAAAAATACGCAGAGTTGAAGCCCTTAATAACGCAGTCATGAAATCTTCTCTTTCTCAATAACATTTAAGGTGTTTGGTACCTTTAAGATACTCTACAAACATATCCACATTTTCAAGCCTCATTAGTTATGAAAATCATGTATACATTTATCGAAATGTTAACTCACCAATATTGATACATATCAACTCTACAGACATATCCAATTTTGAATAATCCGTAGTTATGAAAATCATTTATTCATTTATTAAAATGTTAACTCACCAAAATTGATATATTTATTAAAGCTGTAATCCGTTTTGGTCCATTTAGGCTATGCTATTTAAGATAAAAATTATCAAAATCTCTGAAACAGATATGCTAAATTGCAGCCCTTAATAAACACAGTTATGAGACCTTCTCTCCTCAATAAAATTAAAGGGTACTGGTGCCTTTTAAAAGCTAAAAGACTTGACAGATATATCCATATTTCTAATCATCAATTATTATGAAAATCATTTATTCATTTATTAAAATGTTAACTCACCAAAATTGATATATTTATTAAAGCTGTAATCCGTCTTGGTCCATTTAGATTATGCTATTTAAATTAAAAATTATCAAAATCTCTGAAACAGATACGCTAAATTGAAGCCCCTAATAAACACAGTTATGTGACCTTCTTTTTTCAATAAAATTAAAAGGGTCTGGTGCCTTTTAAAAGCTAAGAGACTCGACAAATATATCCATATTTCTAATCATCAGTAGTTATGAAAATCATTTATTCAGAAATATGTAAATTTTACTCTGAGATAAACACTCTTTCTTTTCTATAATTATGGCTCTAAATTTTTTCTAGCTTGAAAAATTTTAAAAATTGTTAAAAAATTTCAACTATTTTTTTTAATGTTATGTCATTGGACACATGATATTACCAGAACAGTAGACTAGGATACCATGAAATTTTATACACTTGTTATATATATATATAAAACAGTTCCGTAACTGACTGACTCACTGATTCACTGACATAAAACGCACAGACCAAACCGCTGCACCTAAAGACCTGACATTTTGCATGGCGATTCTTCTTATCGTGTAGGGGTGCACTAAGAAAGATTTTTGAAAAATTCTTAGATTTTTTTAAATTAAATTTTTAAGCTGTTTTTGTAGCGTTTTTTAAGTTTGCATTTAAAATAATAATTTCAGGGTTATACAATTTATATCATAAGAAAGATCATAAAAATTCCTTTAAAATGAAATCTTTCTCGAACCTTTACCTCGATTTCCTGATTTTTGGTGAATTTTTAAAGATTAATTTTTAGAATTTAATTTATTAAATGCTGATCACGTGATTTCTTTTTCTAGTACCTTAAATAAATTTATTGTCACGTGCATAACAACTAAATATACAAAAAAAAATTTTTTCTTTGAAAGCAGTAGACGATTGGATATTATAAAAAAAAATTAATATCCCTTACGATTTTATATATATATATATATATATATACAGATGGAGTACAAAATAATACGAACACCTGTGAAAAAGTATGACGTATTTCACACCTGCAGTACAGCCGCGCCACCGGCAAAAGAAGTCTGCCACCTAGTGAGCGTGAAGAGGAAGGTATCAGTCTCTCAACAGCAGTCACCTACGTTGCATGCTTCTATCGAACTATCTGTGATAAGTTGAAATGTCAGACCTGTCAGAGTTCCAAAGAGGAATGATAGTTGGAGCGCATTTAAGTGGAGCATCGGTTACGGAAACAGCAAACCTTTTGGGGTTTGCAAGGAGTAAGGTATCAGCCGTTATGACAGCGTACACGAAAGAGGGGTAAGACGACGTCTTCAAAGCACAACAGTGGCCGAAAGTCCAAGCTTGCTGATAGGGATAGACGGGTCTTGAAGCGCATAGTAGCCCGAAACCACAAGCAATCGTTATCCCAGATAACATCCGAAATGAACAGTCATCTCCAGGATCCCGTTTCAACAAAAACTGTCAAAAGGGAACTTCATGCTGTGAACATTTATGGCAGAGTGGCAATTCGTAAACCCTTGGTGACAGCAACTAATGCTTTCAAGCGACGCCAGTGGTGCAGAGATCACAAAGGCTGGTCCCCACAGCAGTGGCAACAGGTAATATGGTCAGATGAATCGTCATTCACCCTATTTCAGACTATCGGACGCGTTTATGTTTGGAGAACGCCCAAGGAAGCGTTTCTTCCTGAATGCCTCTTGCCGACTGTGAAGCATAGGGTTGGCTCCATTATGGTATGGGGTGGCCACTTGGTAGCGCGGTCTTGGGCCACTTGTTATTCTGCATGGGAGGATCAAATCCAAACACTATCTAAGCGTTCTAGGGGATCATGTCAATCCTTTTGTCCAGACTGTATTCCCTGGAGAGCGATCGCTTTTTAAAGACGACAACGCCCCTATCCACACTGCTAGGTGTGTTCAAGAATGGTTCGAAGAGCATGACGATGCAGTTGAACATCTCGTCTGGCCCCCTCAGTCTCCGGACTTGAATATTATTGAACATTTATGGCAATATTTGGAGTCCAAACTTCGTTCCTGATTTCCACCGCCATCCGGACTTTCGGAATTAGAGACCGCTCTGCAGGAGGAATGGCTTAATATTCCTTTAAATATTGTCCATGACCTTTATGCATCTATCCCACGTCGCATTAAATCTGTACTTCAGTCAAAGGGTGGTCCAACCCCCTATTAATAAATATTTTCCATTATTTCACAGGTGTTCGTATTATTTTGCCTACCATCTGTATATTACATCAATTGTATACATTGATCATCGTATTTATTATAAATATATATATTTATTTTTTTGGCATTAAATGCATACATTGACCACTGAATTTAATGTGAATTTACTCCGTAGCGAAGCGCGGGTTTTCAGCTAGTATAAATATATATGTTGTTGTTGTTGTCACTTATGCCCCCTGGCTGGAAGTTCCAGGCCAGGTCCCTATAGGCTACGGATTGAAGTGTACGAGTACAGTTTTTAATAACACCACACGGGTCGAGGTCCGTATAAGTTAGTTGCCACCTCAATTTTGACGGAGCATCCTCCAGGGACGATATCTTGGGGATCGTAAGCTCTTCCACCCTCACTGACCTTCATATACAGATTTTCGGTCTACGGATTTAACATGCCCATATCCGCTCTACGCAGTGAGTTATTTAACGGCGTGCACCGGAATTCGATCCAAGCACCCTCAGCACCGAAAGCCAGCACGCTACAGCAAGGCCACCTCGAGCCCATAACAAACAACATAAACATATATAATTAATACTAGCTGAAAACCCTCACTTCGCTACGGAGTACATTCAAAGTAAATACAACGGTCAATGTATGCAATTAATGCCAAAAATAAATAAATAAATATCTATCTATCTATGTATCTATCTATCTATATATATATATATTTATATATCCATATATATATATATAATAAATAAGACGATCAATGTATACAATTGATGTAAAATATGCAGTGGCTCTTAAAAGTGTTCGTATACTTAAGATTTTCAATGAAATAGGGGTCTATCCATTGATTAAAATTAATATTTCAGAATGGGTATTTAATAATAAGATCTTATAATCTATTCTTAATAAAACTACATGAAATATTTTGAAAACATAGTAAAACTTTATTTTTAAGAAACCAATAATCCAAAAGTAAAAAAACTTTATCTCACAAAAGTCATCGTACACTTGTAAAAAATCACTACATATTAGTAAATATTCAAATTTTTCGTTAAATTAATATTTAGTAGGATATCATTTAGCATCCACAACAGCTTTTAAACGTCTGGGAATGGATTGCACTAGTTCTTTTGTAATTTCTGCATCAATGTTCCTCCATTCTTCCATCATAATTGCTTTTAGTTCGCTTTTCGTGTGAATGTCGTGTTTTCGTACTCGAACCTCCAGTTTTCTCAAAATATGGTTTAAAACTGGCGATTGAGGTGGTGTTTTCAAAAATTGTGGACAATTATAGAGACACCAGAGGCGAACGTTGAGAGCTGTGTGCTTAGGATCGTTATCTTGATAAAAAACAGATAATTTTATATTGTCTCTTAAAATATTTATATAAACAGCATGATTCATTATGCCGTCAATAAATACCAAATTACCTAGTCCTGATGCTGACATGCACCCCCACACAAGGACACCTCTATCGCCATGCTTAACTGTTCCTACTAAGTTATGGGATTAAGTTCCTCATTTTTTCCTTCTCCATACAATTATACGCCCATCAGCACCAAAAATGTTCGTGGGCAAATAAAACATTATTCCAATAGATTTGGGGCTTATTTATCACTGATAGTGCGAAGGGAATCCTAAACTTTCTGTTTTTCTCACTCACAAAAATTTTTTTTATGGGCAGAACGCCCATGTAATCCAGCTGTTCTGAGAACTCGTCAAAAAATTTCAAGTGAAATTGAAGTAGAAAATGTTTCATTGAATTCTGCAGAAACTTTTACAGCACTCAAACGTGAATTTTTCACAAATTTTCTAATTATAAATCTCAGATCACGTTTTGTTAACTTTGCCGGAAGGCCTTTTCATACCTTGTTTTCGATCCAATTTTCTTCTTTAATGCGTTTTTTTACAAACTGCACAGTAGAATAGGATAAATTAAGTAATTTAGCAATATTCTGAACTGATTTACCACTAATAATAAATAGAATATTATGGAGTAGGCAAGCAAAAAGTAAAGCCAAATGATATTTTAAATGCCACCACAAAATTAAAAATTAAAAATAAAGTGCCAGACGATAATTTTAATTATGAATTTATCCGAAAATATTTCAGTGTACAATGACTTTTGTGAGATAAAGTTTTTGTTACTTTTTGATTACTGGTTTCTTAAAATTAAAGTTTTGCTATGTTTTCAAAATATTTCATGTAGTTTTGTCAAGAATAGATTATAGATCTTATTATTAAATACCCATTCTGAAATATTCATTTTAATTAATGGATAGACCCCTATTTCATTGAAATTCGTAAGTGTACGAAGACTTTTCGGAGCCACTGTATATATACATATTTATAATAAAATCGTAAGGGATATTTTTATAGACAAAATAATGTAGAAGAAAATATTCAAATTAAATCTAATATAAAGAATACTAAAGAATATAGTACAGTTAATATATTAAATAAAGTACAGTTTGTAGAACATTTCTTTTACTGTATTTTAATATTTTTTTGGATAATGGCCAATCGTCTGCCGCATTATCAAGAAAAAAAATATTTTTTGCCTATTTAGTTGTTATGCACGTGACGATAAATTTATTTAAAGTACCAGAAAAAGAAATTACGTCATCAGCGTTTAATAAATTAAATTTTAAAAATTAATCTTTAAAAATTCACCCAAAATCAGTAAATGGAGGTAAATATTCAAAAAAGATTTCTTTTGAAAGAAATTTTTATGATCTTTATAGTGATATAAATTTTATAACCCTCAAATTATTATTTTAAATCCAATCTTAAAAAAAGATACAAAAACAGCTTAAAAATTGAATTTTAAAAAATCTAAGAAGAATTTTTGAAAAATCTTTCTTAGTGCACCCCTACACTATAAGAAGAATCGCCATGCAAAATTTCAGCCCTTTTGGTCCAGCGGTTTGGTCTATTCGTTGTATGTCAGTCAGTCAGTCAGTGAGTCAGTTACGGAACTGTTTTATATATATAGATAACCAACTATTATGTCAGTCCTATTTTGGAAATTTTAATTACTGTTAAATTTATCAAAACTTTTTAAAAAAATAAAAAAAAAACTTTTTAAACAAAGAACTATGAATTTCAATTTCAAAGTTGATCATTTTAAAGATATATTATATAATTTAATTTTAAAACAAAAAAATGTGTATATTCATTAATATACAGATGTAATTCTGCGCGGAATGACTTAACATTGAAAGAAATAATGGTTGAAATTTAAAAAAATTAAAATTTTTCTCTTCAAGGTAGAAAAAATATTTAGAGCCGTATTTGTAAAGAAGAAAGACTGTTTTACTCACAGAAAATTTTCATATTTCTGAATAAATGAATCTTATAACTGCCAATGATTGAAAATATCAATATGTTTGTCGAGTCTTTTAGCTTTTAAAATATATCCAAACTCACTTTTAACTAATACTAGTAACTCCTGAAACGTTCTATAATACATAATGAAGCATTCGTAAACAGTCAATACAGAGATCTTGTGTTAATTTGTGGTCAGTAACGTTTGTGAATAATTAATACGTTTATATAATATAGCTGATAGTCGAGGCAAACACGCATCGGGGAAGAATGAATTAAAAGGCATAAGGCAGTGACTGAAATGTGCGTGAGCTCGGTGAAACTTTTGATTGGTTGGCGATCACCAAATATAGCTACACTACACGATATTCATTGTTCGTTAACCTGAAATTAACTGAAAGTTGTTAAAGTATAAACTAGGTGCAATGTTCAGAGCGCATTGACTAATTGACAAATTATGTAAATGCAGTCGACTGAGGGAACCTGTTCTAGTGGGAAGAACAAAATTAGGCAATAACGAATTCTGAAACATGCAACAATTACTAAACTAGGATATTGATTCAGTATTTTATAGGCAACACGGTATTGAGGTTCATCAGTGAGGATGTTGACACATGCGATAACCGTGTTAATGTCAATTCTTATGTCCAAAAAGCGTAAAATTCGGGGTTCGATATCAGAGATAGTGAGTTGCAATTTAATTAAAGGCAGAAACAGGTTAAATTTGAGAATATGTGGAAACGTGATCTTTATAAAATTGCATTAACTAAGTTAGAAGAATCAAGATCTCATTCGGAACAGCTGACACAGATAATTTTGTAGGGTATCTTTTATACTGGATTGTTCAGTTTTAGGCTTACCTATGAAGAAAATTTTCTCGCTGATTGTGAATTTAAAGTTTTTAATTTTTACAAATATTCTAAAGCTAATAGAGATGGAAATTCTAAACATTATGTTTGATTTTAGTTTTCCAAACGAGATACTGCTTCCAAGGGGGTCCAGGACATAAAATTATGCAAATGTTCGGAAAAAAATTTATTGCATTAAAAACTTTTGTTTTCTTTTCCGCTTAAAATTATGTTTAAATCATGTTTCTATCTTAATTAGAACAGGCAAAATTAATTTTGTTTACAACATTCTAATAGCAGCCAATGTTTGATTAAACCAGGGGTGTCAAACTCGCGGCCCGCGACGAACATTTTTGCGGCCCGCCCAATATATTTGCCACACAATAATATACAGTTGGCTCTCTGTTTAACGACACTCTACTTAACGACGATCTCTTTTTTAAGACGATATTTCCCAGTCTCGGCCCCTCCGACATTATGGGAAATATTACTTTTTCACAAATTCTGTTTAAGGACGATCTCTATTTAAGGACGATTTTTCAAGGGGTCCCTTGAAAGTCGTTAAACAGAGAGCCAATTGTATAATAAAATAACCTACGCAGAATTATAATAAGATAGGAAGGATTCGCTAAATGTTTTTTGAATTATACTCTTTCTTTGCTATTATTAAACAAAATGAGTATATTTATGTTGAATATACTGTAATTAGGTAATATACTGTAGTAAACCTACGTTTCTATTAATACTGTTTTTTTTTGCGGCCCACCTATAGTTAAACCTTGTTTGTTTGGACCAAGTTAGCCTTCGAGTTTGACACCCCTGGATAAAACCTTTAAATGTGTTTTTCTACATAAAGGGATTTTTCCCCATTTCTCGTCTTTAAATTGTAACAAGTCAAGAACCGTTAAAAGATAAATGGTTCAAACTTGGAACATCTTTTTCAATTATTTTACTTAAATTTTGATTCAGAAAACTTGAAGAAAATATATACTTTTGAAAATATGATTTCATAAAAAAAATATTTTGCATCATATTTTTTGAAATTTTTACTCTAAATATTTTTAATTGTTTTTAAAATTAATATTTAAAAAATGCTGAATCGAAATTAAAACTTATATATTTCTGTATAATTAAATGAAAAAAAATTGAAATACGACAAATAACATTTCGAGTTATAACGATTTTAAATTTTCCCCCTTTAAAAATATTTAAAATTTTAAAATTTTTTAAAAGGTTTATCAAAAGTTTTATGATTACAAATTATATGGTTAATCATCACAAAAATAATTCAAAATTTTAACTCAATGATTAAATTTTTTTTAAATGTATCCCAGACCCCCTTAAAGGCAAGTAATTTCCTTCGATGGACGGATGAAACTTAGCAAGAGGGGGAAAAAACAAATGTATATGAGTGGAATAGGATCAAAACTAGCAATCTCCGTTTTTTTTTTTCAAAACTGAGTCAAGGATACTTTCTTTTAGTATTTTAATCAGTTTTATTAACGATTTTTTTTTGAAAAATGATCTACTAATAAAACATAGTGTGGGAATTTTTCTAAATGTATCTTCAAAAATGCATAAGATATAGTTTTTTAAAGTTAAACAAAGACAAAAAGGTGTGATGAAGATTGGTAGTTTTGATCCAACACCCCTAATTAATCTATATATATAAAACAGTTCCGTAACTGACTGATTGACTGACATACAACACTCAGACCAAACCGATGGACCTAAAGGGCTGAAATTTTGCATGGCGAATCTTCTTATGGTGTAGGGGTGCACTAAGAAAGATTTTTGAAAAATTCTTAGATTTTTTTAAATTAACTTTTTAAGCTGTTTTTGTAACTTTTTTTAAGTTTGCATTTAAAATAATTTCAGAGATACAAAATTTATATCACGAGAAAGATCAGAAAAATTCTGTTAAAATGAAATATTTTTCGAATCTTTACCTCCATTTGCTGATTTTTGGTGGATTTTTAAAGATTAATTTTTAAAATTTAATGTATTAAATGCTGATCACGTGATTTATTTTTGTGACACTTTAAATAAATTTATCGTTACGTGCATAACAACTAAATAGACAAAAAAATATTTTTTTTTCTTTCTAATGCAGCAGACGATTGGATATTATAAAAAAAAATAAATATTCCTTACGATTTTTATATATATACTAGAAGGTAACCCGTCATTTTGACGTCATAATACTAATAATGAAGTCATAATAGAAAAGTATATGAAAGTTAAAAAATAGCCTGAATTATCTAACAATATTGCATTTAATCCACACCTTGTAAAAGGTGTGGATTTCCCTTTCATTACCCTTTCATTATTTTTATTCTTTAATTAAGGGATCACCCTTTCATTATTTTTTATTTATTTAGTTTTTCATGCGATTGGAGTAGTAGACTGCCCTCCAACTCGTCATGTTGACGTCATAATATTAATAATGACGTCATATTGGAAAAAGTATATGAAAGTTAAAAAATATCCCGAATTATCTAACAATATTGCATTTAATCCACACCTTGTAAAAGCAAACCCTGTCATTACTTTTTATTTATTTAGTTTTTTATGTGATTGGAGTAGTAGACTGCCATCCAACCCGTTATTTTGACGTCATAATACTAATAATGACGTCATAATGGAAAAAGTATATGAAAGTTAAAAAATATCCCGAATTATCTAACAATATTGCATTTAATCCACACCTTGTAAAAGCAAACCCTTTCATTATTTTTTATTTATTTAGATTTTCATTCGATTGGAGAAGTAGACTGCCATCCAGTTTTTTACAGCTCACTACGCGATATGAATACTTGAGCTACTTGATTCATTCAAATTCAAGTTTGTTTACTTTCAGAATTCATCGCAAAAGTAAACAGATTTTTAAAAACTGTTAAATATACAGCTAAAAACATCCAATTTTTTTAGTTCTGAATGTTTTATAGAAAAATAGGCTGTACAAACATGATTTGATGGAGAAGATATTAGTTTTTAGGTAAGAAAAAATTCTGATCCACATCTGAAATTGAAATTAAGCCTAACCGGCATTTTGTTTACTGAGGGCTTCAATTGAAAGATGAGTACAGCCCGGAAGTGTTATACAGAGACAAGGGCTATTATATATATATATATATATACATATATATATATATATATAAATAAATATATTTATATATATATATATATATAAATAAATAAATAAATATATATATATATATATATATATATATATATATATATATTACATCAATTGTATACATTGATCATCGTATTTATTATAAATATATATATTTCCTTTTTTGGCATTAATTGCATACATTGACCGTTGTATTGAATTTGAATGTACTCCGTAGCGAAGTGCGGGTTTTCAGCTAGTATACACACACACACACACACACACACACACATACTGCTGGCCATTAAAATTGCAGCACTATGAAGGAGGGATGATACAAACGTCAAATTCGCATGAAAGGAAGAAGATGCTGGGATATTCAAATGATTAGCATTTAAGCTCAATCAAACGACGCAGGGGGGAGGAACGACATCCCAAACTCTGTATAATTGGAAAGTTACGCTGCGGGTTTCTCATTCGAATATCGCATTTGAATATCAGTTGTTTATGAGAAGATTATGGTATGACTCGTATAAGAAGGAGAAATAGCTACCAGCATGTGTAGGAATTCGATAGTGGCAGGATCGGGGCCTATCGAGAATGGGATTTATAGTTCCGCGATATTGCTATTCACATCTTTCGGAATCCAACGACTGTCATGCGAGTACGGATTCTATGGATTCAGGAGGGTCATACTGAACGCCATGTAGGATCTCAACAGCCTCCCGCCAATAACACTCGAGAGGACAGACATGTTGTCAGGTCGGCCTTGCAGGATCATACAGCCACATCACGGACCTTGTGTCAGGAAATGGGCTTGTTTGCCCCACGAAAAGTATCTACATGAAAAGTGCGACGACGTCTGAAGCAGTATGGACTGTCTGCACGGTGACCATTATTGCGAATTCCTTTGACAATGCAACATAGAGACGCGCGACGACAGTTGTGGGCCCAACGACAAAACTGGGTAAAGGAGTGGCACCACGTCGTCTTTTCAGACGAGTCCTGGTTCTGCGAGCAGCATCATGACGGACGTATCCATGTCTGGAGGCAGCGAGGAGAACACACGGGGCCTGCTCTAATTCGATATCGTCATACGGGCCCTGAACCTGGTGTGTTGATATGGGCAGCCATTGGGTACAGAACATGAGCACCTCTTGCTCGCGTCGTCAGTAATCTGAACAGCCAGGGTTACATTTCTTAGAACTTAAGGCCCGTGGCTGTGCCCTATCTTCGAGGCCTCGGAGACGTCATTTTTTACCTCAACACAGAGAGTGTTCAACAGTTGCTTTGGCCAGTACGTTCTGCAGATCTCTCACCCATTGAAAACATGTGGTATTGAGTTGCTGAGAGACTGGGCCGCTACCACTCTCCAGCCACTACAATAGATGATGTGGGGCATAGACTTGGAGCAGCATGGAATGACTTGCCCATATCAGTCACCCAAGCCCAGTTCGACTTGATGCCTAACCGGGTTAGAACCGTTTTCGATGTCAGAGGGGGCATCAGTGCTTACTAATTTTGGGCCCTCTATACCTCCAAATTGCCTACAAATTTAATCATGTTTTCTTCCTACTGTATACATAGGATGAGGACAGTTTTGTTATTTGTTTTCTTTCCTGGTGTTGCAATTTTAATGTCCAGCACTATATATAGGGTGTTTTTTTTAAAACTGACACTACTCAGAGCCATTTGCAGCGCAATGGCTCTGAGTAGTGTCAGTTTAGTGTCTTCCGGCTGCTTTATCAGCCAGAATTCTACCAAAATTGATAGAGGGACTAAAGACGAGGACGACATGGGAAGGAGATTCCTTGAAAAAAAAATTGGCATATATATATATATATATATATATATATATATATATATATATACACACTGAAGTGCCACTGAATTAGGGATACCTACCTAGTAACGAGTTGGGCCTCCTCTGGCGTTGATAACGGCTGCCACATGTCAAGGCATAGATTCAACAAGTTTCTGGAAACGTTCCACGGGAATGGCTTGCCAAATATTGGCTAAAGCTGTCCATAATTCAGTAAGATTCTTTGGTGCTGTGTGATGGCCTTTCACGCCTTGTTCCAAAACATCCCAAAGATGCTCAATAGGATATCAGTCTGGGCTTCTAGGTGGCCAATTCATGACAGAGAAGTCAGAGGAATGCTCATCCAACCAGCCAGTAGCCAACCGGGACTTGTGAGAGGTACAGTTGTCTTGCTGGAAAACTCCATTACCGTGCGGATAACATAACAGCATAAACGGATGGATGTGATCACCCAGCAACTCTACGTACCGAATTGCATTGAGCAAGGTTGGTACACGCACCAAAGATCCCAAACTGTGCCACGAAAAAACACCCCAGACCATGATTGAGCCACCATGCCCTTGTACAGTTCCAGCCAGGCATGCAGGATCCATGGCTTCATGAGCCTGACGCCATATTCTCAGCCTCCCGTCAGCGTTAAGTAGTCGGAATCGAGACTCATCACTCCATGCTACTCGTTTCCAGTCCTCTACACTCCAGTATCTGTGCTCTCTTGCCCAGGCAAGACGTGCAGCCCGATGGCGAGTATAGAGCAATGGTACTCTCGTAGGTCGATGGCTCCCGAAACCCATACGGTGAAGCTAGCGTTGCACAATCCGTTTACTGACTGTACTACTGGCACCGTCATTAAACTGGGTGGTAATTTGAACTTATGTTTGGCTTCGCTGGCTACGTACAATACGCCTGAGCCGTCTCTCACCACGCACTGTCAAGGCTAATCGTCTTTTGCAGTTTGCCTGATCGCTAGTTTTGTTTTCCACCATCCATGTATTCTTGGTATACTCTTGACACTGTCGACCTTGAAAATCCTAGCTGTCTGACGATTTCGGAAATTGAATGGCCCATGCGTCACGCACCTACGATTTGTCCGTGATCGAAGGCGTCTAAATCAGGCAGTTTACCCATACTGGCAATTCCAACAACTAATTCAGAACAACCACAGTACGCGCTGCGCTATATATGCAGTTACCACAGCGCCCTCACTTGCGCATACATGATGCGCAGCGCTACACAGTTTGCATAGGCTTTGCTATCCCTAATTCAGTGGCACTTCAGTGTATATATATATATATGTAATGCTTAAATATGGGGGGGGGGGGGTAATCGCGGGAACTTAAAACGGGGTTTTTGTTTAAGAAGAAATTAGAATTATCAATTTAGGACTGGAAAATCACAATAATGGGAATAAATGCATCGTGGTGAAAATCAATTTAAGGTTTGGACTTGATTCGATTTTCGAAGACCCACGTGGGGAATCTTAAAATAGAGTTATACAGTCATAATATAGAGTTTTTACAGTCATCAATGGAACACGATAGAAAGTCTAAGTGATGCCACGCATAAGTAATGAGAGTCATAACGCGTCAGTTGAGGCCATGCGTAGTTAATTAAAAGCTTGTGAACAAAAGATGTAATCTTCAGAGCCTTGGTGGTTTAAAAAGGGGAACGGACGTGTCGCCCTTGGGCGCACGTAATTTAAATTAGGATGGAACTTAATGAGGCATTTAATGGAGCTGAGAGTCTTTAAAAGTTTTAAAAAATATTCTTAAATAGTACTGGATTTGTCTTTATATTATTGAGAAAGGAGATGACTGCAATTACTGGAATGATTCTACATTTCCTAGCCACCTGACCACCGAGTGCCAAGTAATTCTCAAGATGTTCGGAATATAACGTTTACATTATGGGCGTGAAGAAACGAAAATTGACATATATATATATATATATATGTAATTTTTTTACGTCGAGGAGCTTCAGAGTGGTAGACAAAAAGGAATATAGGTCTTGGAAAGTAGTCGTCGAACGGTTAAGGCAATGCGTGTGGTCGAACGCGGCTGAGAAACAAATCGAAAGTCCAGACGAGGAACACAGACGTCCAAAGGCTGATTAAATCGTCGTTTTATTTTGGATTACTTCGAGGGTTTTAGTAACACTTCATAAAAGTCACAGTTCAATTTATTAACGGGTTATCATATTTCAACACTACCCCGAGGCTGTCGGAACAGCACAGGATAAAATAAAAGACAAAGGGGACGCAGCGCGTTAAAAGTTACATCTTGAATACACCGTGGCAAACACTCAAAAGCGTCACAGAAAAGGACGCCAGGCTCCCAGGTAGAGGCGCACTGACCTTTAAATTCTCCAGAAGCGAACACATGACCCTGGCGCGTCATATGGAATGATGATCGCGCGATGTCCGTTATATAATGCTTATATAAGACTCTCCGTCCGCACGTGGTATTTAGGGTAAAAATAGATTTATATTGGTTGGATATAGGTCTCAATTCAAGGTTAAGGGACGGTGTCCTATTGCGTTAGGATGAAGTGCAAGTACCTTGATTAAATTAACACATATAGCTTAGCTTTTAAGTCAAAGAATAGTTTTTAATATGTAAAACACTATCGCAAAATTTCATTAAAATACAAGATTCGCCCATAAAATAACCGGACATTTTTTTATAAATAAGAAAATCATGACTCCCCTTCAAATAAATTTATCTCCTTCAAAATAATAGCAAAAGGAGTCTATGCAATTTTTCCAACGTTTCTTCAAGTCATCGAAACACTGTTTATAGGCATTGGAACTAACCGTTCGCAAAATACGCGTAACATTTGATTTAATATCCGAGGTGTTTTCAAATCTCTGTCCTTTCATGCCCATCTTAAGCTTCGGAAAAAGGAAAAAATCAGCTGGCGATAAGTCGGGAGAAGATGGTGAGTGATTTATCACTGTAATTGAATGCTTAGAAAGATATTGTTGTACAGAAATTGTTCTATGGGGCCTAACATTATCGTGCAAAAGAAACCATTGCTCAGAATCAAACAGTTCCATCCTAACTTGCATTATCATGTTTCTCGATCGAAAAAGCACCTCCTTGTAAAAATGCTGATTAATTGTTTGATTTTCAGGAACAAATTCGTGGTGAATAAGTCCTTTGTAATAAAAAAATGCAAAATCCATGAAAGGCCAGAGATTTGAAAACGTCTCTGATATTAAATCAAATGTTACGCGTATTTTGCGAGCGGTTAGTTTCAACGCCTATAAACAGTGCTTCGATGACTCGAAGAAATGTAAGAAAAATTGTATAGACTTCATTGCCGATTATTTTGAAGGAGATAAATTTATTTAAAGGTGAGTCATATGTTTCTTATTTATAAAATATTGTCCGGTTACTTTAAGGGCGCACCTTGTATATTGTAAACTTTTTAAATTATTAGCCTTCTTGTTTACGAAATTAACTGAAAAATTAGCTTTCTAGAAAATGTATTTAAAGTTGCTACTTCCGGTCTTTTAATTCCGCTTTCAGTTTATTAAATTAGCTATAAATTCTCATCCAATGATCATACGAATAATAGCAAAGGAGTTTTAGAATCCTAAATTATTGGCCTTTGAATGAAAGCAATAAAAAATATCGAAATTTTGCACCAAAATGGCCATTACAACGTAGGCTGATAGGGGATCAATATTGTGCACAATGCAATTAACATAAAACATTAATCAATGCAGAACAGTTATAAAATATTCATAAACAAACTGGACAGTAAATATTTTACGTCAACAAAGCATGCGTATGAAACGTTTCAAAATAATTTTCCAGTGCTGTCTTGTAAGCTGGTCTCACAGGTTTCGATTAATATTTTATTCATGTAGAACATATTTATTTAGTGTGTAATAATTGGGTATGTTTCATCTGGGCAGAACATTATGCAATGAACAATTTTAGACCATTGGTGCGTTTACCAAATACGATTAGCATTTCATTCATGCAGAAAATTCCGCGCAATCATTGCTCAATGCCTTTAGTGGTATAATCGTATGTGGTGATGTATGTAGAAAATACTACAGAATTCAATGTAGTAAAATGTTTGAATGATTAAGAACTCGCAATTTTCGATAAATGTTTCACACAAAATGAACACATAGCACTTCTAAGGGCAAAATAAGTTTAAATACAGCTGAGTATATTGGAAATTTCCTTTTGTATCGATATTTCTTTCAGGCAGAATATGTTATAAAAGCAGAATATGTTATAAATATAGTTATAAAGTTTATATTTGTTTCAAAATGCAGTTGCAGATGGGATAGTCAAAAATTTTTTATAAGGTATATATTATTTTAACAGATAAATAATAGAATTAGAAGTTGATGATCGTTACTCTATGTACAGAAATAAAAAAAACAAATAAAGCTAATTTTGATGTTACACTATATTAAAAGTGTCTTTTTTTTTAACTGGAATAAATCAGTTCTATTACTTATAATACAGGAATTGGAATTTAATATTCCTCATTATTTTTAAGGCTTATTTCGTGCGTTCATTAAGAAAAGTTTCTCCTGACAATGTTTTTAGTTGACTTTTGACATATACTAAACTTTCTTTAATAAGCTTGGTTTAATCAGTTTCCCTTTGCTTCAGTTTGGACTGTAAAACCTCCCTTTGCCGAGTTACCATAGCTTTTCTGAAAACTAAATCTTTTTTTCCGTGAATAAAAGTGTCCCATTGTAACCGAAAGATGGAAACATTGAAATTTTAAATGAATCTTTCATCTTTCGTCTAAATGATATTAATAACATACGCTATAAAATGTCAGTAAAATTTGCCTATAATTAGGCAATACTTAATCTGGTTGATTTGTTTATTCTGTTTCCAGTCGATTTCGGAGTTTCTCGAACTTATCTATTTTCCACTGTCATGTACTATACTATCCGCAACGAATTCAAAGTTTTAATAATATTTAGAGGGTAAATATACAGGTAATAGGTGTTTTGTGACTGCACGAAACATGTAACTTGATTAAACGTGCAACAATTGCAGATACCTGCTACAGGTGTTATATTTATATTATGACAAGGGATAGAGATTTCATATTAAGGTTTCCCAAATTCATTAACTCACTTGGTAGTTAAGACACCGGCTCAAAGTACGGAGGCTCTAGGTTCAATTCTCGCCACTTGCAGATAGTCGTTTCAAAATATTTATAGTTTCTTATAAAAATTATTTTAGTAGCTTAAGATTTCGGAGGTAGTGAGAAACATGTAACTAATGTAAAATATATAACTAATAGAAGTGAAAGTAATTCAATTTCTAGAGATTCACTGATAATTTAAAACGTATCATTCACTCAGAATGAATTGCATCATTGAATTTTGATTTTTATGAGGTTTTTTAAGTTTTGGTTTCAATTGCATCTACAGAGTCTTGCATATATGCTGCCACAGCGCAATTTGCAAATTTCTGTGATTTTTTCGATACTTAGTTCCAATTACTCTGATTTAGTTATCTTTTATTTGACATTTGCATTATATAAAGTGCTATATTTTTCGATTACATGTAGAATTTCAGAATATGTCCTTTATACATATCACTTTGCATTATTTACGGTATGCAAAAGTTGGATATAAACATACAAGTGAAATTATTCATACACTATGTTTCCAAAGTTAAGATACTTCAGAATCACATGTACTTAGTTCGTAACTCATCAGGTATTATAATTAGTCTCTTTCTAAAATGATTATCTCTTTAATTATGTCTTTTATTTTTATCATCTGATACAACGCCTAATGATATGTTACTTGCTGTCAAGAACATATCTGTCATTTACTAGAAAAGTTCAACTCTAACGGTCAGATTTTAATAATTTTTTAATTAATATTATGATTGATAACGATTATTTAAATGGATTATGGGATTGTCTAATTTGATAATAGTATCGTTTCAGGGATTCCTATCGATTATTGATATTGTTATTTTTTGTGAACTCAGTGATTGATTTTGATTATTGTGTTTGTTGTGCTGTATGTATTGTGGCTGATATTAATTCGTGGAACTTTAGTTATTTTTTTAGAAGTGGCAGTTGCAAAATAAAATGTATCAAAAGTTGTTTTAAAATTCTATAAATTCGGAACTATCATGCATTGCAACAGATAACCATTTAATAAATCCTTGCAAGTGAAGAATATTTCTTTTACTAGTAAATAACCAGTAAATAAACCCATGAAACCTATATTACCCGTGAGTTTTATAAATTAATAGAAAATAAACATTTGCGTTTTTCTTATCTATATTATACAAAGCAGTACTAAATTTGAATTAAAGGAAATTTTAGAATTTTATGTCTTATTTAAGTGAAATTAATTTCTAAAATATTTTATTTTTTAAAAGTTAAGGATTGTCTTTTAAGTTTATATAAGATACATTCCACCTAAATTTGGATTGTTTGTACCAAAATAATTGGGAATATTTGAAAAATGCAGGAAAATTTATTACTTTTTTGTGGTCAGTGCTTCCCTTATTTAAATATTATGTACTTAGAGTCTTTAATTTAAATGATATTTAAACTTTGAGTTTGTTTCGGTATAATTATATGTAGTACAACTGACAGCGAATACTGCCGTGGATGTAAAATAATACGTTATCCCTGAAAAGAATAAATACAGAGTAAAGAAAGTTTTGTTCCACTTTGTTTAGGGTTTACTGATATGTTGGCATTATTGATTGTTGGTACAGACTGAAAGAAAGTTTTGTTAAAATCTGTTTAGGGTCTAACGATTTGTTGGTATTATTGATTGTCGGTAGAGTGTGAAAGAAAGTTTTGTTAACATTTGTTTAGGGTCTACCGATTTGTTGGTATTATTCATTGTTGGTACAGTGTGAAAGAAAAGTTTATTGAAATCTGTTTAGGGTCTAACGATTTGTTGGTATTATTGAATGTTGGTATAGTGTGAAAGAAAGTTTTGTTATCATTTTTTTAGGGTCTACCGATTTGTTAGTATTATTGATTGTTGGTACAGTGTGAAAGGAAAATTGGGTATATTTTGTTTAGGGTTTACTGATTTGTTGGTTATATTGATTTTTGGTATAGTCTGAAAGAAAGTTTGGTTAAATTTTGTTAAGGGTTTACCGATTTGTTGGAATTATTTACGGCTCTAGTGAGAAACAAAAACTTTTTTCCGATATTTTGGTTTTGCCCTAATTTTTGGCAACTGACCGATGAAAGTATGCTAATTTTTAATTATGCTTAGCTCAAAAGTAATTTAAATATTGTCATATTTGCCATGCATTTAACTTGCTGTAAGAGTTAATTATGACACTAACGCTTTGTATGCTGAGTAAGCTCAACGCTGTAGCTATAGTGATGTGTTTTTTACCAAAGGATTTTTGTACATACTGGAACGTTATAGTATCTGTGCCATATCTCAAAAGCATTCAACGTGTCATAAGGGCAAATTAGGTGGCTAACACGCTAAATGTTGAGTAAAGTCAAAGCTGTAGCTAAGGTCATGTGTTTTTTATACTCACGGGTTTCTTCATACGGTAACGTAATAGAATCTGGAATTGGAGTGGCTAAGAAACCGAAAAATGATTTGATATTAGAATCTGTTAAGCCTATTTTTATGGACCAATTTAAGACGTACTGCAGAATATCGTTGCTTTGGCAGGACAAATAGGAAAATCCGTTTTAGAATTTATTTTCGTCAAGTTTAAAGTGTTACTAGAATATAGTTGTTTTTAATATAAGACTTCAACATATTTAAACGAAAATTAAGTATTTCTGATAGTTAAAAAAGATACTTTTTCATCACATAGTCTTGATAGCGGTTATTCCCAGCTTCAAGATTATTACTAGTTAAACTTAATTTTATAGTATTTTCCCGAAAAAAATATCAAAACTAACTTACTACAACTTATATTTATTGAATAAGCAAGGTAAATTGAATTTCTTACCGAAGCTTTTGTCAGAGATATAATAATAGGAAACTGTAAATGAGGCACGCACAAAAAATATTTTTTATTCACTAAGAATGCATTTAATGTTTCTAATTTATTCAAGATAACAACTTTTGAGTATTGTAAGAGAAAACTTAATTGTAGGCTGTAATCTTGTAACAAAAGAAAATTAACAGAGTTACACTTGCAGCTTGCTACAAAATTAATTTTAGATTCAACTTCCAGTGACTTCCGTTGCTAGTTCGGGGAAAGAGATTATTAAAATGGAATGCGTGAAATAGTCTAAACATAATTAACGCGTCCATTCTTTGAGTTATAATTACGCTTTTCTAATTATGCAAAACACAATATTATAGGAATTATATCTAAACATTTTGTATTATTTTATATGGTTTGGTGAATAATTTATAACAAAGCATAATTTTATTCTTTGAAAATTTCAGTTTTATTCATAATTATTAAAAAAGAAAGTACTTAATGACGTGATTAAACAATAACACAAAAGGACATTTTATAGTTTTTTAAATTGTGTAGTTCTTAAAGTTAATTAAAAAACACAGAAAAATGCAATTCAGTTGAGCAGCAAAGTATTTTTTCACATGTTAATTAATGTATTTAGAACTTTCTAACAAAAGAAATATCTTCCCGCAGATGGTTTTGAGAAACACGAAAAACATCTATCTTTTATGAATCTTCAAATGGACAAATGATAAAGAATTTTTTTTTAATTTTGAAATTAAATTTAAGCAAATCTAGGACAAAAAAATTATTCAATTTCATTTGCTCCCATTTTGCAGAAAATTGTTTCATCAAACATGTCTATATAAATATTATTCATTTAAAAATATTTCAATTTTGAAGATTTCGTTTTCAATAAATTTAAAAATTTAAATTAAAGCATGTTTAGATTTTCTATCTCCTGAGCTAATAGCTAGATAAGCCTAGTCATTTATTCATTTTTGTGCAAAGGATAGATTTCTTGCAGACTTTTGTGGTGGGAGTCCAGTTGACAGTTTGAGAATTCCACCACCCTTAGGATTGACATTTTGAGGGATTGTAATGGCTCTCTCTCTATAGGGGGGTTAAGCTCTGCCCCCAAATTTTTTATTTAAAATAGATTTTTGTCAACTATTTACAGGTACATAAATGCTGATAATAAAATAAAATTGGTAATGTCAGATAGCCTGAACTTTTCTGCAAAACGCTACAGGATTCATTTTATAAATTTCGTTCACCGAAGGAATTTATGATTGTTTAAAATACACTATACCAGATTTTTCTCCGAATAATTTAAATTTTAAAACATTATTGCATTTTTTAAAAAAACGAAAATTGTACGCAAATGTAAAATTTCTTTCTCTATGATGGAGTACAATTTAAAAAAAAAAATCTTTAAATCTAAGTCGGCAATCCGTGGACAAATTTTCTCCATAGGTTAACATTGAGGTGAGTGAATCCAATGGGGTTAGTAAATAACAGCCTTAATCTTATCAAATAATAAATTGTTGGGAAAATTTCTTTTAAAAATTCAGTAAAAATTCAGCAAGTGCTGAAAAAAGTGTAGAAAATTAACTATTACTGGCTCTCGGTTGCTATGCCGGAGACGGTTAAGCCTAACCTCGAGATCATATATGTTCTCTCTTTTACGTTTATCTCTTCAAGAATTATTTCTTCTTCGCTTTCTTTCTTGAGACTGCTCCCAATTTTCGCATTATCGTGCAGCTCGCTTTCGAGCATTCAAGATTTTGGTACGTAAATCCATATTGACACGCTGTTGAAAATTGCGGACAGCCACTAATGGCTGCAACAACATCTGGTTGTTGCAGCCGTTACCATTCGGAGTGTAGAAATATCGTCGGTTTTAGTGCCTCATACCTACGCGTTTTATAAATTTTCTTTTAATCTCAAAGCTCTATATAATATTTAAAGGCATACAAAAAAATAGTGAACTTCTGTTAGAAATCTGTGTCCCGCACCTGTTTAAGATGTATCAAAATGTCTTCTAAATTTGCTCTCGTGATTTTTAGTTTTAGAAGCTGATGCATAAGATGTGAAAAAAATATAATACACCTAAAAATTGTAGTTGAATTAAGTGCAAAAATCATAATATTGAAATTATTTTTCTGTGAATGGATGTTAATTGAAAAATATGTTTAACTTTATTTTGTTAATATTTTTCAAGCAAATCTCATAACTCATTACATCTGAAATCAGTAGATTAAAGTTCTACCCGTTCAACATAGATACATGAAATATAACGAGGTGAATGTATACGAAACACACTAATGAACTCATGTAAAGGAAAAACTGGCATACGGCATAATTTTATGGCCCAATGTTGTTAATTATAATTTATGAATCCCCAACTAAGAAAATAAGGCATTAGCGTATCATGTAACGGTTACAGCAAAATCTCATTATTCTCACATTTGTCATTTTTGAGAAGCTAAAGTTTTTCTTTTTGATTAACACACCGAATTTTGCGGCAGACATTGCAGCTGGGTAGCAAAATAATGTTTCAATAATAAAGAAGGGAGTAATGTTTCTTGAATTCAATAAACAAGTACACAGGAAAGCACTGCAATAAAAATATATAGATTTCTACAGGAAAATGTTGAAAACAAAGAATTATATTATTGGATCATAGAGAAATGTAAACAGTCTTAAAACACAGGAAAAAGATTAGATAACAAACCAACTGATAAGGAAATTGGATGATTGAAAACTTGTGGAAATAAATACCTTAATCTTCTAAGAGTTTTGTTAGAATGTTTCAGCTTGAAAATCGTTTGTAAAGCCTCCTTTCTTCCTCTAGTTTGATGTCTCAAACTATCCGAGGTGGAAAACTTCATCAAGGTGACTGCCTACGTTCGGAGCCAATTTTTTTAAAAAATTGTTTTTTTAAGGATTTTTAGATCTTTTATGGTAAAATAGCATTTAAAAAAAGCTTGCCTGTAAATACCATACTTTTTTATAAATTGGTCTATTTGAAGTAATTTTTAATGATATTTAGCTAAAACGCCTAACACTCTGCACAAAATTCTAATGCTACTATTTTAATCTCCTTCTCACACGTGATACATATAACAGTTATCTTCAAAATGACCCACAATCTAAGAGAAATTTTAAAATGCAAAAATAATACAGACAATTTTATGTTCCAATATGAAAATTTTCCCAAATTCGTCATTCTTTTCCTTATAAAATCAGCCCCAAACAAAAAACTATTTATTATGCATCAATTATTGTGCGCTATTTCATTAACAATAGCATGTAAAACGTTTACTGAAAATTTTATCAAATTATATGCATTATTTTGTGAAATATCATGATAACGGTAGAGATTTGTGCTAAAAAACATAATTCCAAGAAAAACGCATTTAAAGTTGTTTGTTACTTCAATTTTGTATCTGATGATGTTTTTTAAAATAGCTATAACTCTGCTTCTAATTGATGTAGAATGAAAATCAAAACGGTTTTGAAAAGAGAAAAGATTGAATTACACGATTCTTGCAAAAAATAAAATTGACCAAAATAGTCAAAAAATGACATTTTCAACGTATTCAGTCACCTTAAGTTTATCTACATTAACCCCTCCCACACACACATACCTCCTGTGGTCTAAAATTGTTCTTTTTCTCTCTTCCCAAAGGCCAAAATGACTTTAATAGATTATTTCTGTTGCCTACTGAACAATGAACATCCTCCATAGTTTTCAAATGCATTGCCCAGCTTGGATTCTAACGTGCTGACTAAGGGAGGACTCCAAGTTGAAAATGAAGATAATCAAAGACCTCTTGCACCTTTCAAGTCACCTGTAATTACGGGCAATTTTTTTTAAACGTTCAAAAATGGATCCCAAAACAGACTTCTGAGAGAACTTTGGTCAGAGCTCAAAATCACTTTGACGTTTAAGAAAGTGAAAAAAGTAGAAGTATTTCTTAAAAATGTGTTTACAAATACTACTTTAAAATGACTAACTAATTATTAATACTAATTTGAAAGAAAATAAGATTTAGATTTGTTTAGAATTCCATTGACTATTATGACATTTGTTCTTCTCTGTATGTATGTATAGCAAAGTATATACATACCTGAAAAGTGCCTATATTTCTTCTAAAACCGTCAAACCCTTTAAATACGGTATTGAGGATTTCCCGGATCGTTTAATTAACTGTGTTGGTATTCTAAAAACCTATAAATCAAAACTTTCAAACACAAAAATGGATAGAAATAATATAAGAATTTTATTATTGGAACGAAGTTCGTTTACGCGGCTTACAGTAGAGTAAACTGGCAGAAATCGTCACGTAACGAAAAAGCGTTATGCCGCCTCCATAAAACTTTCTCTCAAGGTCCACGTCGCTGAATGGTTATCGTATTGGACTGCAGAGCGAGAGGTCCCCGGTTCAAATCCCCGCACAAGCACTGCGGGCAATTTCAACTTTAATTTAATTTCCATTGTTCTGTTAATACTTGAAGTTTCTAGAATATTCTTTAGTTTACTATTCATACGGGATTTATATTATGTCATTATTGCAATTTATAATAGAAAGTCGAGAAACGGAAACTGCAGCAAGTGTAAATAGTGCAAACTTAGAAAAGTAAGTTAATAAAACATGTAACTTAATACAAGTATTTAATGTTTGCATTCATTTAATATACATGTGATTGGAGTGTTTACTATTTACATGCATTACAGAGAAATAATAGTGTAATCATATGCTCAATGTCAAAATGAGTATCGAAAGAGAAAACAATCCAAAATCAACTTCAGAGTGCGAAAAAAATACCAAAAACAAACGCTCAATGTCAACAACAATTCCGGCAGAATCAAAAAGAAAAAGTAAAGCAAAATGAAACATTGAATCTTGTTAGGTATGATATATATCTTTCGCATGAGAATAAGAGAAAATTTAATTTTTCTATTTTTTTGTTTGTTATTGTTTTAATTCACACGGGATTTATATTGTGTCATTATTGCAATTTTATAAAGGAAAGTCGAGAAACATAAACTGCAGTTGCATGTGTGTGTGTTCGTGAGAGTATCGAGATTCGAGCTGAAAGCATTGTGCGCGGTCAGCTGTATAACCTCAATTATAAACACGTGTAAATATTATTTAAACATATTTTTTGTTTGCTATTATTTTAATTCACACGGGATTTATATTGTGTCATTAATTTATTTTTGTTGGTGATTAAATACTAAAATTAATCCGATTAAAAATTATGCTAGGTAACATCTAAATCAAAATAATTAATTTATATATTAAAATTTTTAATTTTAATAAAATTTAAAATTTAAATTTTATTAAAATTAAAATTTTAATGAGATAGATAGATAGATAGATAGATAGATAGAGAGAGAGAGAGAGAGAGAGAGAGAGAGAGAGAGAGAGAGAGGAATGGTGGTTTGTTGGTTGATTGAATAAAAGAGGGCTGCGCTTTTTGGCGTGACAAAAATACATTAATATAATCAACAGAATTCTACATATTAAATCTAGTTTAGAGTTGAAAAAATAACTTAAGGAACTTCGTTCCTGAGGGGGTCCCCCGACCGCACAATTATTTTTGTAAAAAAAAAATATGTACCGTAGAAAACATTTTTTGTAACATGGAAATTGATTTGCGTAATAGTGTCGTTCAAAACCAACATTCTGCTTAACATTTTGTTTCATCAAAATTCGCTAAATATTGGTTGGTTGTTTGGTTGATTCTGGGCGCTACAATAGCCTTATACAATAAAAGTACCAGTGCCACGTCTATAAACATCATTATAATATCAAAGGATTTCTGATTAACCTTCGCCTTAACGCATAAGTTATTGAGGGGTTATTGAGGCAGATATATCAATTCATTTATCATCGATGGTACGACCTAAATCTCCTGTTCATCAGCTAGATTATAGAAATCTTTTCAGAATGGAGCAAAATCCCTCCAAAATATCATTTGTAAGCTTAATAGATGGCTGACTTAAACATTTCATTATCCTCTTCACTTGAATGTAAAGCATATAAACAGGCTTTTCCATTCAAACAATCAACCTGTGTCTATAAAAGCACTCTTCACTCAAATAGTTGAGAGGAAAATTTAAAACTGATTGACAGTTCTCAAACATATCTATTCACTGGAATATTAAGAGAGCTTTCAAATCAAACTACTTGCGCAGAGAGTTGTATGGAAGCTCGACGAGATCGAAAATTTCATTATGAATTGAGTGTTCATTATAAATTCAAGAAGAGTTTCATTAATAAAGAGTAATATACATAAATTAGTGTGTAGAAATATAGTTTTATCATTTTGCTGCTTGAAGCTTAAAAGTGCAAATGATGTAAATCTAATGATTGTTAATTTAATTAAATATATTTTGTTAAAGATGAAAAATCATAGACTTATCTTTTGGTGATAGATATAATAAAAATACGCGTATCCATGGAAATAAAAAATAAATGTTGATTCGGTGAAAACGATAATTGGCTTAAAGGGACAAGGGACCTTCAGCTTCGTTTGTTTTAAGTTTTCATTACTTTACTCTTTATACTAAATGAGAATAATTAATATTCTTTTTTACTTTATTGAAAACACTTAGAATTCACAAATAAGAATTTCGTTTAAGAATAATACCTGTTTATCAAAAAGGTTTTCAAAAATTATAGCATTTTTCAAAATGCTCCATCCGCATTACTTTTCATTTGATTTTTTTAAAATTTCCCAGGATTGTTAATTGAAGTGTTTTCCACAAACCTGTGCATGATTCTTTGAAACCACAAATATATTTCAAATTTGTAGACCATGAAATAAAGCAAAAACGTAAAAAAGCATAAAAAACAACAGCAAAATTTAAAAAATATATATTTATAGCTTTAGATTCTGACAAAAAAAAATTCATAGCACAATTATATTTATATACGTATGGTAAATTTATGTTAAAAATCTAAGGTTATTTAATGATTTGGAATGCACATGGAGCATTTTGGAAAATGCTAGTACATTTTGATAAAAGGCACTATTCTGCCAAAAAATCCTTATTTTGGATTCTAAGGGTTTTGAACGTAGTAAAAGAGAATACAAATTATTCTCATTTTGTATATAGAGTTAAATTTGTAAAAAAAAACATTCGAAGCTGAAGGTCCCTTGTTCCCTTAAGATTTGGTTGATTTTTATTGCTGCTATTAATGTATTTCATATATCTATGATTTTAACAGCATTTCAGATGCTGTAAAAGGTATATAAAAGTAAAAGGTATATAAAAGTTTTAAAGATTTGTCTAAATCATGAGCAAAATTTAGTACTTTAGATGGAAGACGACTCAGCGTAAATATATTATCATTTAATTCATACGAAATTCTAAGGTCCCGTTCAGTTATTCTCTCTCTCTTCAAGCTTCTGTGTACAAACCCTATTGGATTCGCTCACCTCAATGTTAACCTATGGTGAAAATTTGTTCAAGGATTGCTGACTTGAGTTTAAAGATTTTTTTAAATGTACTTCGTAATGGAGAAAGAAATTTTACACCTTGGGGCATTTTTCTTTTTAAAAAAATTCAAATAATATTTTTAAATTTAAATTATTTGGGGAAAAATCTGATTTAGTGTGTTTTAAACGCTTATACCTTTTATAGGGTGATTTAAACGCTTTTGATGGACGAAAATTATTAAATGAATCCTGCTGCAAGGTGCATAAAAGTTCAGGCTATCTGAAAATTCCCTTTTCATTCGATTATCAGCATTTATGAGATATAAATAGTAAACAAATTTGCTCCATATGTTAATATTGAGGTGGGGTAATCCAATAGGGTTAGATCACAACACTCTTAAGGTATGTCACATTTATTAAATATTTTAGCTCGTTAGGAATTTCTTTGCTGTTCATCTGAGAAAATTAATCTATCGGCTTCAAAAAGAATTAATCTTAATTTGTTTAAAATGACTTTTTTTAAAAGTTAATCTTCCCTAATTCGTAGACATACTTTTAGTTCTATGTTTCTTATTTGTATTTTACAGTTCATCGTATTGTAGAGGGAAGATAACCAAATGGTTAAATACGAAGCATCAGGCTGTATACTTATCATCTAAGAAGTTAAGCAAGCAGCTAATTGCTTCACACGTCTGTAAATGACTTGCTTAACAAGATAAATTTTTAACACAAAGCAAAGTGTTTAACTCTGAAATATAAATGCTAATCTGTTATCTTAATACTTTAAGTAGTTTAACCGTTTAAGTGTTTGAAAATCATATTTTTTTTTGTCTTTTTTCAGGTTGGAAAAGCCTTTATGACGAATTATTCAAATGCTTTTAAAGCTGAAAGTATCAGTCAGAAATATACGTTTCAAATGTTTAAAGGAATAAAAATTAAAAAAGAAACCGTTCTGCAGAAGATGAGAAGAGCTACTTAAATTTCAGGCTCATCTTTAATCTCTTGCAAGTTCATTATATCAAACAGAATCACCTTCAATATATCTTTAACCTATCTAGACGCTGAAATTTCTCCCACAACGATTTTCCTATTGAGGAAAATTGAGTTTGACCCAATTTCCTTTTAGATTAAACAATCCATGTAAATGCAATGTAGATCCAGCGAAAGATCGGATTTAAATGTCATATTAATAGATTTGAGGTTAAATAATTTTCTGAAACTCTCAGAAATATGCTTGCATTTGTTTACCCTTAGCTAAATTATTGGAGTAAAACTTAGAGCTTTAAATCGTCGATTAAGGAAAGAGATATTAATATGATATTAGATGTATGATAAGTAAATCGAGATGACTCTATTGAGCGTGGTCGGTTAAATTTGAAGTGGCACCTATAAGGTGCCTCCATTAAAAGTAACCTACGAATCTGGCGGATAAATTGTGAATTTATTCAAACAATTGCCCCCCCATAAAAGATATATATATATATATATATATATATATATATATATATATATATATATATATATATATATAAATCCGGAATGAGGTCCGGTTTTGAGGTCAACAAGAGTTGTGATAAAATAAAATTCAAGGTTTAAACTTCGAGACGTACCTTGTACACTCTAAAGGCATCTTATATCTTTAACTGAATGGAGAGCGTTGCTGTCGTCTATTCTATCTTAAACCCAAGGTATCACAATCTCGTTCGGATAGACTCCTAATATACCTCGGAAAGCTTTAACTGTCTGCACCCGAGATGATTCTCGGAAAACCCCGCCAGGGTGCTGAGTCCGTAGTGGCTCTTTTCCTTAGCTCTGAGGGTCGATTTCCCCGTGAGGTCTAGGGATTTAAGTGCAGCTGCGCCAGAGGGGTTCGCAAGCCACCCCCTTCAAAGTAACAGCACAGAAGACAAGTGGTGATCTGGTAACGTTGCAATCTATAACGAGGTGCAATAACACGGGAACCATTTTGTAAGGATTTGATGAGTACCTTAAACTTATTCCATACAATAAACAACTGAATTTCCAATTTTCCAGTGTTCAGCATGACGGTATCGTTAAAATGACGTGATGTTTCTAATCCTCCAGCATCCAATTCAGGTGAGATCCATGAGGTTGTTGACCCAGACAAAATCAAGAGAAGAGGATTTGTAATGCGATCCTCTCTGGTAAGGTCTAGATACTCAATAATATGCTCTGGGGAGGCACTTAGTGCAGATGGAGAAGATCTTTCTGTCCCCGTCAAAAGAAAGGCTCCTGAGGTATCCACTAGATTGTGCAGTTTGGGAGCTTTTATCGCTATTTAGAAAGAGGGGAGTGCCAGGACGACTCCTCTTGAACTAGTGATGGGAAGGGGGACTCAGCCAATACATACGAGTATTATCTAGGGCTAGGGCCTTTCTATTAGAATATAGTTTAAGATACGTAAGTGAATTGGTAGAGAAGGACCTATCCTCGCAGCCCTCCTTAGGGAATTTGACCGCAACCTCATTGCCGTGAATATCCACGTAGGAAGGGATCAACTAGAGATGAACAGCACGTTCACTATCGGAATTAATTTTTAAATAAAGTATCTGAACACGGTGGTGATTTACTTCATAATGTTTGTTTAATGTAATATACGTGTGAAACAGGATGTAAAAAATAAAATTGTTAAACATTTTATTGGAATATAGGTTTGCTACACCATTGTATAAACAAATCATACGACACGACAAAAAAAATATCACAGAGCAAATTTCTTTAATCATAACTTACAGGCTCGAGTTTCGTGCCTTAGGAAATAACAGATGATAAGCAGTTAGACTTCCATTTTTGTCTTTCAGTTAATAAGCAGTTTATCAAGGAAAGAATGAAATAATTAAGAACCACGGTTCTTTTCAGAATTATATGAACTATATATATATATATATATATATATATATATATATATATATATGTGTATGTATATATATATATATATATATATATATATGTATGTATATATATATATATGTGTATGTATATATATATATATATATGTATGTATATATATATATATATATGTGTGTGTATGTATATATATATATATATATATGTGTATGTATATATATATATATATGTGTATGTATATATATATATATATATATATATATGTATGTATATATATATATATGTGTATGTATATATATATATATATGTGTATGTATATATATATATATATATATAAGTGTGTATGTATATATATATATATATGTGTATGTATATATATATATATATATGTGTGTGTATGTATATATATATATATATATATATATATGTATGTATATATATATATATATATGTGTGTGTATGTATATATATATATATATGTGTATGTATATATATATATATATATATATATATATATATATATATATATATATATATATATATATATATATATATATACGCATAAATGATAAAACCCCTCCAAAAGTTTTTGATTTGTGTTAATATCCGGTTGAGGGAGAGAATTGAAGATTTTATTAAAATAACAGAGAATAAATCTGTTTTTCCCCCTAAGAGTGGATGCATTTGTGTTGCGAAAGTGACAACCAATCACTGTTAGGCAGGAAAGCTGTAATAAGAAATTTCAACACGAAAGTATAGCGAAGTTCGCTGTTCGTATATAGTAAATTGGAAAATTGATAAATAGGACGAAGCGAGACAAACTAAAAATTAAAACCTGCTTATAGGTATTACATCATCCTGCTGTGTAATTTATTAAAATAATAAAAAAGGGATTAAATATAATTTTGATAGGCAACGTATGTTAAAAATTCGTGGCTTTCATTCCGTCTTCAAGTTGAAGATTTTTTTTAATGATTCAAAATCGATCCTTGACGGTTATGTGACTAGGACAAAGAAAAATTTGTTTTATGGTTGCTTTGTAGTGACCCTATTGGATTTGATTACCTCAATTTTAGCCTAAGGAGTAAAATTTGTACTATTTACAGATACATAAATGCTGATAATCCTTTAAAAATGATATTTTCAGATAGCCTGAACTTGTCTGCGCTTTGCAACGGGAATCATTTTGTAAACTTCGTCGACCAAAAGAATTTATGAGCGTTTGTAGTATTTGTTCTCTCTTCGTCGGAAAACGCGATATTTAAAAACGTGTCATGAACGGATGGTTTAAAATAAAAATAAAATAATATGCAGATTTTTCAACTTTGAAGGCAGGACTCGAATTACGAAGCTCTCGCGTCACAGCCAATGGGGTTTGTACAAGTAAATACAACAAGTATTTAAGATGTACGGTTTTCTCAGCGAGGGGGGGTTTTAAGCAGTAGCTATTCTGCGAGTCAGTTGGGATTTTCAGCCATAGTGCTTGTAGCTGTTTTCGCAGCAAGTTTGAGCTTTAGATGTGTTTGCGACGAATTGTCGAGCCATTAAATTTGTATCCCTTCTTTCTTTCTATAACTATCTCAAGCTTTACCATTCAGTATAAGTAGTGTTTTCAAAATTTAAATAGGTAATTTTTCGCCCGTTCATGACACGCTTATCTGTATTTTTTTTTGTTTAATGGTTAAGTTTTTGTAAATATTTTTCTTCCAAGCTATTGGATCAAATCGATCCCCCTTTTTTTTCTATGTTTTTATGTAAAATAAGAAAAATAAAGGCATTTTGGTTAGCCTCATCAAGTCTACTTTCTTGTGAAAGGTTTTTATTTCAGAAAATTAGGTATGGGGCAAATTATGCGGTTTAATCCACCCAACAGAGTTTAATACTCATTATATCTGATTTTTCCCTAAATAATTTAAAATTTTATATATCATTTACATTTTAAAAATATAAGGAAAATGCCCGAAGCTGTAAAATGTATTTCTCTATTACGGAGTACAATTAAAAGAAATCCTTATATTCCAAGTCGGCAATCCTTGGACAAATTTGCTCCATACGTTAACACCGAGGTGAGAGAATTAATAAGTTTAGTGCACAGCAGCATTAATTGTAAAAGAAGGTGTATTTCTTGAATGTTTTGAAGATCTTAACGAGGAAAATTGTCACATTTATCTGGAAATCTTAAAAATCCTACACTTATAAAATCCCTCAGTGGTGCACTATCATCTCTTAGCATTTAAAAACAATTTCTTCACCAGAAGCACAAACTTTAGACCACATAAATCGTTAGTTTAGAGATAACACCACTGGCACACGTTCAACCTACTTCAGTACAGCCTTATAACGTCACTTGAATATCACGGTCTTTTTTCATATTTTACCAAGAAATCAATAAACTGCCCAGTGATATTTCTATCATTAAATGAATCATTGTTTTCGTCTAAAATAGAAAAACGAAGAAATACCAGGGGAAAAAAACTCAGCTTCTTTTAATTGCATTCCAAGCGTTTTCTTACTAATGTGAGGAATCGGAAGAGCGCAAACATCGCCAAAATATTTTTTTTATTATTATTTCTAGTGAAAAAATGGCAAAAGAAAGAAAAATTTCCCTTCAAATGCATTGTGTGCACAGATGTCTTGAATCGTTTAAAGATTACCCTTTGTTTGTGGGGAGATATGGGGTGGGGGATGAACATACGTTTCAAACAGTATCCTAATACACTAGCAGAATAAAAGAAAGTATAATAATATGTGATGTTTGGATTCAAGGAAGTTACCAAGTAGACATAAAGGAAAAAAAATGTTTTTGTGTGAGAAAAATCTCTAAATAAGGGAAAACAAAGGAGTCAAACTTAGCGTTTAATTCTTCATATTTTTCCACCGTTGTATATGACATTTTGATGTTTTTATGCTACGCGACTGTAAATGAGATATTACATATCAAGCATGTAAACCTTTTTGTAGAAATTAATCTATTCTTCGAAATTGTACTTTTAAATAAATTTAAAGATTTAAAGTGAAACACATGCATATACTTTATTATCTTTCTTTTGATTATTTGTTATATATATATATATATATATATATATATATATATATATATATATATATATATATATATATATATATATATATATATATATATATATATATATATATATATATATATATATGATACGGTGCTTACACCACGTTCTCATTATCTAAGTAATTACCCTAATAGGCAGTCCTCATTAAGGCCTATGGTAAGGAACTATGACTTGAAAACAATTAAGGACTTTATTAGCATTAAATAAAAGTCAATCCAATCCGCTCCAAGTTTCCATCATCTCTCAACCTTTTGACACGCGTCCTCATCCGACTAACTCTAATCTATGCTTTGTTCTTTTCGCGCGTTGGAATTACGCGGGAAAAGCATCTTGTGACATGCGTGAGTCAGACTAGCATGATTTCGAACATTCGATGTTGACGCAATCGCTGGTCGAGCTCAAGGACTATCTTATGGCGATAGGTAGACAGAGTATTGCCATCTTTTAGGATTTATATTAATAACTAGGGAATATATATATATATATATATATATATATATATATATATATATATATATATATATATATATATATATAATGGTTAACGTTAAACGTACATAACAGTTAAACGTTCCAGAACTTATACGAGGGGTAAGGTGCATCCTGACGACTCGAAATCATATAGCAATATGGGGTCGGAAATGCTTTCCTGAATCGGTAGAGGGCATTGCGGGAAAGTTCCGAGCGTTATTGCAGGGAATCGTGATTTCGCACAAGGACTCAGAGTTAGTAGGATGGCTAATTATACGAATTTTTATTTATGGGGGCATATGAAAACACAGCTTTATGACATCCCTGTTGACAATGGCGAGGAGCCGGTTGCAAAAATTTCAGTAGTGGCCGGAGGAATTCGAAATGAGCCTAGATTATTCCAGAATGTTCGGAATTCCATGCGCCGGAGATGTGACATCTGCATTGCAGTCGGTGAAAACTTCGAACACTTACTTTAACCCGTGTATCTTTTCGTTTTGTATATTTAATATTAAAACGAATATCCACTTACGGTATCTTTCTTTATGGTTTTCTGTGTACATCCCCGCTTCAGGAAAGCATTTCCGACCCCACATTGCTATATTATTTCGAGTCGTCAGGATGCACCCTACCCCTCGTAGAAGTTCTGAAACGTTTAACTGGGACACCCTGTATATATATATATATATATATATATATATATATATACAAAAATTATATGCACCCAGAAGTAAACGAGCTACTATCACGAAACTTAACATGTGTGTAGTGTATGAGGAGATAAGCAAATGATTACAAATTCGGAAGAACAGACCGTTTTATTAAGAAGATATGGCATTGAAAAGGTTACAAATCAGTAAGTAGTAAATCCACCTATGGCAGTAATACAAGCCGAAACACTGCGTGGCATCGAATCAATGAGGTCACCTATGACCTCCTGCGGAAAATTATGCCATAATATTTGCAACTGGGCAATTAATTTACCAGTATTCCGGGATGGTTGCAGTCGCCTTCCAAGCACGTATTAGACCTGCTCTATTGGCGAGAGGTCTGGTGACCTGGCAGTTCATGGGAGTACGTCATATCCTTGAAGACATACACGGGACGTCCCGCATATGTGTAGAGCGCGACGCCCCGTGAGGAGAGTCGCACAGTATGTGGTCATTGGGAGAGTCGCGCAGTATGTGGACGAGGGTTGTCTTTCTAATAAATGGCACCTGGGCGACTTGATAGCATAGGCAGTACAACTGGCGTTAAATCTCATTCACGTAACTCCGTGCCGTCAAATTGCGTTGAAGGACGAGTAGAGGTGATCGTGTGTCCCAACAAATCGCTCCCCACACTGTCACATGTTGTGTAATCACCGTATGCCTCTCGACAACAAATGACGGAACGGACCGGTGGCCTCGCCGCCTCCACACACGTATGCGCTGGTTATCAGCAATGAGACTGAATCGGGATTCATCGGTGAAGATCACACGCCTCCAGTCGGTCACACTCCAGCTTGCCCGAGGTCGGCAAAAATCCAATCGACACTGCCTATGATGTGGGGTCAGTGGTAGGCGTCCTAATGGGCGTCGGCTCCTTATACCTTTGTCGGCCAGTCGTATCCCTTCATACCACCGGATGTTTGGAGGGTGGTAAATGGCGTCGAATCCATTCTAGCGACGTTATTGGTGCGGACGTAGCCGCTCTTATGATTGCGCAATCCCCGAGCACATTTGTGTTCCTGGGACGCCCTGGCCCTCCGTGACGATAGACTATCCCTTCCGTGATCCATTGTTGCCAACACCGAGCAACTACCCATTGTTGGCTGATGTACGATGCTGGCACCAATGTGGCGAGATTTCGCTCCGAAGTTTTAAGGCTGCTGTATACTAACCGAATTAGATTCATTCACCTTAATGTTATCCTATAGAAAAAATGTGTTTACTATTTAGAGCAACATAAATGCTGATAATTCAATAAAAATGGTATTTTCAGATAGTCTGAATTATTTTGCACATTGCAACAGGATTTATTTTATATATTTCGTCAACTAAAGGTATTTGTGAGCGTTTAAAAGTGTCCGGGACACAAAAATCTTGAAATATTTGGGAAAGAACATTTATTGCATTTTACTTCTCCTTAAAATGATCTTCAAATCATGTTTCTATCTTAATTATAACAACAGATATAAATTTTTGGTTTTTGTTTGTTTTGAAAATCTAACTTTCAAGCATTGGTTGTCATGGATACGACTTCCTTTGAAATGTAAACACGCTTTTTTGTAGCACTTTTTTCCCGAAGTTGATGTATATTATTATTTAAATTTTAAGGAAATTTATATTTAGTTCTCGTACTTATGTATATACACTTTCACTTCTTCTACAGTGACATAAGTGGTAGATTGTTTATGTTTTAATTTTGGTTAGCTTTCGAATAATTGTCCTGATATTTAAAACTTAGTATATATTTATTTTTGCGATATTTTACGAAATTTACAACGAAAATTGAAATTGCAAAATGGTTATATCAACTGAGACATTTAAACAGTACAGAAAGAACGGGGAAATGGCAAAAACTAAACTCAATCGGAAGTTTAAGCTACAGAAGTTACTTATTCACCTGGAAGTTTTTAAAAGACATTTAAACATTCTATTAGCAGCCTATCTTTTTTTAAAGTTTTAAATACGCTTTTCTGCATGATGAGTTTTTTCTCATCTTTAAATTGATATAAGTCAAGAACTGTTGAAGAAATATGGTTCTAACTTGGAACATGTCTTTTTCAATTATTTTACTTTAATTTTGATTCAGAAAATTTGAAAAAGATATTTACTTTTGAAAATATGATTTTTTAAATATATGTTGCATCATTTAAAAAAAAAAAATTTTACTTTAAATATTTTACTTTTTTTAAAAATTTATATTAAAAAAATACTGAATCAAAATTAAAACTTATACATTTCTGTTGTTTAAATGAAAAAAAATTGAAATTCGACAAATAATATTTTGAGTTATAACGATTTTAAACTACCCCACTCTTTTTAGAAATTTTAAAATTAGAATTTTTTAAAACTTTATGTGAAGTTTTATATTTTTTTTTTACAAATTATACGTTTAACCATCACAAAAATATTCAAAATTCCAACTGAATAAATAAAAAATGTTTTAAATGTGTCCCGGACCACCTTAAAACACACTAGACCATTTTTCCTCGAATAATTTAAATTTAAAATTAATACGTGCATTTTTATTTAAAAAACGAAAAATGACCCAAGGTATAACATTTCTTTCACTATTTGGAGTACAATGAAAAAAAATCTTTCAATCCAAGTCATCAATTCTTGGACGAATTTTCTCCATAGATTAATATTGAGGTGAGTGAATTCAATATTAATCACAATGTTAGTACACAACATCCTTAATTTTGCCTTTTTTTTCTCTTTACGTTTCGTCCCGCATTCAAGTTCTACATGGCAGTCATACAAGATGCTTCATATGTCCAGAAGTGAAATTGCACAGGCGAGGAATAGAATCCACTCTTTTCAAGTTTTCAATGTTTATTAGAGAGATTTGTTCAGAGATAGGATTTTTTCGAATGTTTAAAAAACATTTTATAACCACATAAGTATTAACGAAGAATATCCGTTCTGGAAGTTTTATTAAGTGCACAATTATAGGTTTTAGATAACGGATTAATGTAATTTGTGATAAACATATCTCGGTAATATTAGCTTTAAATAGAAATTTGGATATTTATTTAAAGTATTACTGCTGTCTAATACGGAGCAACTATTAACATCTATCCAGCCATTACATTTAACAAAAAAACTACAAATGTAATTACGTTTTCTAGTTACTGTACGCATGGCTATTTTATAAATTGTTTTAAGTGTTGCTATTAAAAGACAATTATTTATTCGCTTATAAAAAAAGATTCATTAAGAAACTTATTCGAGCAAATTAGTTATTAACAAGTTAGGTCTAAGCGTCAAATTTAAAATTTCATGCTCTCAGAGTTAATTATTTAAATTTTTGGCAAACTGTAACGCTGTCTCTATTTTGGAGTCTAACGGAATAATTGTTGCCTTTTAGAATGTGAACACAATTTATAATTTCAAAGATACTACTCTAGTTTCTTTTGTTGTTGTTAAATTCATACTTGAGTCACGGAATTTGTTGAGGAAGACAATTTCGCATTAGTATGGTTGAAATCATTCAATTGCAAAATATTTCTTCCCCAGAAAATGTTTTTCAATCGTAATTTCAAACTGTTTCTCACTCTTATAATTTAAAAAAAAATAAAGTAAAATTATGAAATGAAAAATAAATAAAAACGGTTTTTATTCGTAATTTCAAACTGTTTCCCGCTCTTATAATTTTCTAAAATAAATAAATAAAATAAAATAACAAACTAGCAAAATAAATTAAAACATTTTTCATTCGTAATTTCAAACTGTTTCTCGGTCTTGTAATTTTCTAAAAAAATAAATAAAATTATGAAATGAAAAGAAAATAAAAACGTTTTTTATTCATAATTTCAAACTGTTTCTCGCTCTTATAATTTTCTAAAATAAATAAATAAAATAAAATAACAAAATATAAAATAAATAAACAGTACTTCATTCGTAATTACAAACTGTTTCTCGCTCTTATAATTTTCTAAAATAAATAAATAAAATAAAATAACAAAATAAAAAAATAAATTAAAACATTTTTCATTCGTAATTTCAAACTGTTTCTCAGTCTTATAATTTTCTAAAGTAAATAAATAAAATAAAATGATTAAATCAAAAATAAATAAAAAAAATTCATCCGTAATTTCAATCTGTTTCTCGCTCTTATAATTTTCTAAAATAAATAAATAAAATAAAACGATTAAATAAAAATAAATAAAATATTTTCCATTCATAATTTCAAACTGTTTCCCGCTCTTATAATTTTCTAAAATAAATAAATAAAATTAAATAACAAAATAACAAAATAAATTAAAACATTTTTCATTCGTAATTTCAAACTGTTTCTCGGTCTTGTAATTTTCTAAAAAAATAAATAAAATTATGAAATGAAAAGAAAATAAAAACGTTTTTTATTCATAATTTCAAACTGTTTCTCTCTCTTATAATTTTCTAAAATAAATAAATAAAATAAAATAACAAAATATAAAATAAATAAACAGTATTTCATTCGGAATTTCAAACTGTTTCTCACTCTTATAATTTTCTAAAATAAATAAATAAAATAAAATAACAAAATAAAGAAATAAATTAAAACATTTTTCATTCGTAATTTCAAACTGTTTCTCAGTCTTATAATTTTCTAAAGTAAATAAATAAAATAAAATGATTACATAAAAAAAAATTACAAAAATTCATCCGTAATTTCAATCTGTTTCTCGCTCTTATAATTTTCTAAAATAAATAAATAAAATAAAATGATTAAAGAAAAATAAATAAAATACTTTCCATTCATAATTTCAAACTGTTTCTCGCTCTTATAATTTTCTAAAATAAATAAATAAAATAAAATAATAAAATAAAAATAAATAAAAAAGTTTTCATTGGTAATTTCAAACTGTTTCTCGCTCTTATAATTTTCTAATAAAATATTAAGTAAAATAATAATAATAATAAAATAATAAAACAAATAATAAATAAAAAGTTTTTAACGTTGAAAGGTCAATTATGAAACAGGAGGATGAAAATTAAACACTCCTTTCTTTCACTACGTTATTCATGAAAATTGAAGGGATTCTCCATTTCGTAAGAAGGTATCTCCGAAGAACTTTTAATTCAATCTCAGGTACGCTTTAGAGATTTTTATAGAGCGAAAATAGACGACATTTGAGAATTTCTTTATTAAATTCGGAAATAAATGTATGGTAGCATATAGAATAAAGCATAAAATATGTTCTGATGGAAATAATTTAATAACAACGGCAAAATAATACGTGGAATACTAGGCCCATTTCCTTTATCTATAAAATTTTTACAGGAGTGAATTAATGTTCCATTGCCGAAGTTTGCTTTGAAACTATCTATAATAAAGAATTTTTAATCGGAAAAGATAGGAAATAAATTGCATTTGAGGGTGTATAAAGCCTACAAAATTAAGTTTGTCGAAAAATGTGCATTTACGTAACATTATAGGTTTTTTGACATCTAATGAATCAACTGGTTTATTTCTAACCTTGCAGCATAAATTAAACTTTTCTAACAAACATTCTCATTATCTTGATAAATAATCTAATAAGAAAATTATTTTTGATTATTGAGAGAATTTGGATTAAAAATATTTATGTCTTATGCAAAAGTTGCATCTAACTCCAACCCCCTCCCTACCTCATGAAATTTCTTGAAGAAGGTTATAGTAAAGTTAACTCAATAAAGAAATTAAGGAATTATTAATTATGGTACAATAAAAAATGTTCATAAGTTATCTCATTAACATTACTGATAAACTGAAAGAAATGTATAGGGATAGCATGAAGCTAAGCTAAAGGAAAACAGATTGGTGCTACCCTACCATGCGAAATCGGATGTAATTAACCACAGAAGAGAAATTGAAGTCAATAATAATATGAGCTCGAGAAAAAGAAAGATTAGTGGAAATAAGTAAAAAGGACAGTTCCCGATGGAAAAAACGGCTGAACAGATTGAGATGTGATTTTTTGTGTTGACACCATGAGAAGCAAAGTAATCAGAAAATGCGATTACAAATTGAATTTTTTTCTTTGTACAGAAAGAAATATACACAGATACAAACACAGTTTAAATAAACTTTTATTAGAATATCATTTGAACACACTTATAATGTAAATTTTAAAAAATCGAATACGATGAAAAAATGCTTAAGGGCCCTAATTAGCCTAGTGTCAGCGCGTCGGCCTTCGGTACTGAGGGTTCTCGTATCGAATCGCGACAAACGCCATTAAAAATCCCCAAGTCTAGGACAGATATGGACACGTTAGATCCGTAGACCTGAATGTCCTTCTATGAGGTTAGTGGGTTGTGAATTTATGATACTCCCAGATGTCGCCCCTGAGGGGGTGTTGGTCAAAATTGTGGTGGTACTTAGCCAAGTCGGACTTCGACCCTTGTGATGCTATTATAAACCGGAGCCGTACTACTCAGCCCGCAAAGTCTAGATAGACTTTCTCTGGAACTTCCGGCCAGGGGACATTAGGAACAACAACTACTTAAAGGGAGTCACTATCCTTAAATCCTTAAAACATTCGATTTTTAAAAAATATATATATATGTTAAAGCCTGATAATTTCTGAACAAAATAAAGCTAACCGCATGAAAATATTCAGCTTAGCTCCGGAGATATTGATATTCTAAATATTTAATTACTGATCAAGTTTATGGCAAGAAATATTTTAAACTCATTTTTCTCAAAATGTAATTTTGCTTCATTCCGCAACTGATATCTCAAAAACTATAAAACATAATTCCATGAAATTTTTATCACTACATAATCATGTTATTTTATTGCGTCTGAACAATAATTATTGCAATCACTACACATTTTGTTATTTTTTTAATGGGTAAATTAGAGCAAAAATTTAAGGAAATTTTAAGTATAATTTGAGCAGTTTTTTAAAAAAATTGAAACAATATTTTAATGTTGAATGTTGTATGTTCAATTATATTTTGAATTATTTATTTTAAATATAAAACAGGATTTATATATTTAAGGTAACCGACCACGTTCGGAGCCAAAATTTTTAAATAAGTTTTTAAGGAAATGTTTCTTATAGTTTTTGCAATATTAGGCTACAAAACATTGAGAAATAGTAAAATTAAAATAATTGTATGTATTATTTTGTTAAAATTTGGCAAAAATTGAAAAAAATAAGCATTTTTTTACTTTACGCTAACACTCCTAACTAAAAAAATATGTAAAACATATCACTTTTACTTGGATAAATGTAGACATATATCCATTATATATGCATTGAACCAGAGGAATAAAAATATTGTAAAGTATAAATGAGTTATAGCCAATCGAGTAATTTAGAGCAAAAATTGAAGAAAAAAAATAAAGTTTCTAACATAAATGTCAATAACCCCTCTCTAAATGAATTTCAATGCATACATAACACCATTAAAAATATACAGTTAAAATTTCATTAAATTCTGATAATTATTATAACATTTATGACTGTTAATATGTGGCGGTGAAGCAAAAATCACAGTTTTTCAGAAATTCAATTTAAAACTTTTATTGGATGAATTCATTAGCTTAACAAAGGAATAGCTACCTAAAATTCACCCGCTTTATAACTTATACCTTCCTTCAGTTCATTAACAGTGATTTTTTTCTTTCTGAGAGCTCTAAGTTTTTTCCTGTGCAATTTTGCAACAGGTGTACAGAATCTCACTGAATCGTTTATACGAGTAATATCTAATTTTTCATATCCCTTCGTAGTGAAGTACCCAGGATCAATATTTAATTCGTTAAAAACTGAAAGTAATCCCGTGAAACCATCATTAAATTTTGTCACAGCAACATACCCCCCAAAACGCAATGTCTCAAGTGCAACAAAAGTATTTTTTGGGACTAACTCCCACAGACTGCCGTTAAAGGACTCATTTGCATTTTGAGTCCTTCCGTGAAGGCATTTCATCAATAATTTTGCATCACATAGTTCCATATATACTGGTTTTATAATGTTTAAAATGTTTTGTGGCAATCCAACTGATTTTTCTTTATAAGCTTTCCCTGAAGCTACAGCTCTTTGGTATTTGCACCAACTCATTATTCCTGGAGGGCACTGGCCATGCATGGGATGATTTGCATTAGAGCTGCAATGAAACAGAGCAGCTATTACAGCTTGTTGCATATTTTTCAAATTGCCCACATTGCTGCGTATGGCAATGCCATAATAGTTTTGTAGCTTATAAATAAATTTATCGGTAGGTTTGCCTTTACCACCTAATCTAGGTGTACAGTTCTTTAATTTACGAAGGCGACTCCCAACTCTTTTTTGTATGTGCCCTATACATTCTAATTTTTCAACATCTTCATTTTCATACACATTTTTGACATTAAGAAAGCTTTTTGAGTCCCCATCACCATAATATTCCATATATTGTAGATTATACCGTGGAATGGATCTCTCAAATATTCGGTATACTCCAACCGGTTCCATATCTGATGATGAACCCTTATAGTTAGAACATGTATGTTCTGCTTTAATTATTGCACAATTAAGAGTGTTATTCATTTTACTCAATTTAGAACACACTGCACAGTATTGAGAAAGAAATTCAGCATCCAGAACTTTTCCCGTATCAATGGATATTACAGTTACACATCCATTTAGAGATGAATAGCCTCGTCGTTGCCATGTTCCATCTACTGATACACCACACTTCGTAATAACTTGCTGGGAATGTTCTTGACTTCATCAGGAGCCCTATTCATACTATCTTGAGCTACAGTAGTAGCAGACAGATGAAGTGATTTCTCATGGCGTTTATATGCTGTGTTATGAGGTGGTGGTGGCAAATTCAAAGTCGCACATAACTTTTTAGCACTTGAAATTCCCTTGCCAATTATTCTCATGCCAAAAACTAATCTAGAATTAATATTCAATAATCTTTTTGATTTTTTTCCAGATGAAAATTTCTCAACAAAATCACATTTTTGGCAGCACAGAGTAAAATAGGAAAACAAACCAAATCTTGATTCTTCTGAGAAGCATAAGCTGTTAGACAAACATGCAGGACAACAAACTAATGAAAATATATTTCTTAGAGAATCGATGTCAATTATTCTGTTACCACTTAATTCTTCAGCATGTGGGTCATCATATAAATCACTGGACATCGATAGCTTTGCTGCACTAGCTGTTTTTGATGCACTGAATGTTTCATCGTTGATAGGCTTAGGATCTGAATCAACAGTTTTGCAGGTATGCTGATTGCCGTTAAATCTGCGCTTATTTGTGCGCTTAGAACGATATTTTGGCATTATATAATGTATTAACTTTACAAAAAAAATACACTCGTAAAAACCGTGAAAATAATTATAAAAAATGAAGAAATAAACAGCAAGCAAGCGATGAGCGAAACGTAAACAAAAGCAAATACCTTTGTCAAAGTTGCCACATAAAACTGCTAAAATATTGTAAATAAACTCTTGCCAGATGTATTTTATAATTTTATAAACATTCAAAATATATTGCAGTAATTTATTTCTTTAATTAAAAGCTATTATATGCTATTTACTACTTTTTTTAAGCTAACAGTCAAAGTCCGGCCCTTTAACTGCGCACTTCCGGTGTTACAGCTAATGATTAAACAGCTGTATCTCGACTTCTAATGACTTTAGAAACAAACTGAAAACTGTTTTCGAAAGCTAAAGATCTGATCTTTAAAATAAACAAATACAATTTTTTTCGATTTTTTTCACGAAAATCGCTATTTGAACATGGTTGGTTACCTTAACTGTAAAATTAATTTCGTAGTTCTGCGTGCTAGCCAGTATATAATAAAAATACTTAAAAAACAAGGTATATCTAAAGCATTTAAAAAAAAAGTTAATTAAAATTATTTTGAGAGTTGAAAATTTGTTTATTAAAATAAACATATTAATTTATCTTATACATAAAATTTGGAAAAATTGGGATTAAATTGAAATAGCTACAAAGAATCAAAAAGTATGAAATTATGCCTTATTTCCTCGACTTAAGGGTCGTGAGTCCCCTTAAAGTACTTAAAACTAGTGATATTATTAATGTGATTACACACATACAAAAGTGTCAAATACAGTTTTAAATAAAAAGTTTCAACTTTTAAGCTTCTTATACACTGAAGTACTTAGAAGGTTAATTTGTTTCAATCGATAAGTGTTCTCCTCTTGATCTCTTTCATGCATTTAAATTTACGATTCTGTACGATGAAACTGCAAATTTGATTTTTTTTCGATTTTTTTTACTAATTGATATTTTTGTATTAAGGTCCAATTTCTTTTTAAACTAACCGAGCACAAATATTCAATCACTTTTATTGCTTAATTATTACATTTAAACATAAGCCCAATCAAAAAATCGAACCCTGGTCTCCCAACTCTAGTTTCCTTCCAACTGGATTATCTGAGGTCTGTAAGGAATATTCTTTTTTGAAAATTTTTCGGGCCATCATCTCATTGTTAAGGTATCTTCCTATTCGTATACTTTCATTCGCAAATTGCATGCTTACATTTCCGTTATAGCAATATTTTCCTTAACTCGGTAAACAAACGCGTACTTAATAGTTGCTTCGAAAATCACATATTTACAAGGATTTTAAATCCTGGATATATTTTTTTAAATAAAGACATAGAATCAGAATAATAATATTAATTTTTCATTTATTAAAAATTTATTCATTTAAAATTAATACATTGAAAATTCATTTCAATTAAAATCCGTTCATTAAAATTTCCTTGTGTATTTTTTTAAGTAATGTGTATAATTTATTTTATATTAAGCTATATGATAAATTAGATAAGAAAGGAGTTTCTAAAAACAGTTGTGGTCAGAACATAGAAAACTGGATTTCCACTTGTTACCGAAATTCCGATATTTTTTCGCCTGTTAGTGAGGGGCTTTCAGAAACAATCTTTCATTTTCCTACGCACGAGTTTAAACAGAAGGAACAAGTTAAGAGTTTCTATCATTTTCTTTTCTGACATCCAGAGATTTAGGTCATGATGGATAGAGAACTTTATCCCCGAAAAGAGAAATTTATGTATTGGGTGCGAGGGTTACGATTCAAAGCTTTTCGATATCAGGTTTCATGCTTTTTTGTATCAATCAATCAAGTCTGGAATTTCAATTCAAAAAATTTTGTCATCTTAAGTAAATGTCTGCTACTGAGGAGGGGGGATTCTATCTTTTTCTTTTTTTTCTGTTCCTTTTTCTTAGATCAGGGTTGATTTAATTTTCAGTTCTACGCTTTCGTACGAGCTAGAAACTGTCTAAAGGGGTCATACGACTGTTAAAAGTTGAAAAAGTATAAAAATTGTGTCACTTTCGACATTCTATATTTTGAAAAGTATAAGATTTAAAATCATAATTTTTTTGTGTTAATAGAACAATGTTTGATTTATGAATATATACCTGTTTCTTGTTTGATAGTTACAAATAATTTGTGTTAGATAGTCATAAATAATAATCAGTTTGCTTTGGATAAAAGTGATATCAAAGCTAACGCACATAAATACTCCAAAAAAAATTGAGTTTCAGACAAAAATGCTGCTTTTAACACATACTGCAGAAACTAAAGTTTAATTTGAACCTAAATTTATATATATTTAAGGAATATTTCTATTTTTACTATGAAACTGAAAATAGCGCAATTTTTTTCTTAATAAATTAAATTTTATCTATGCATAAAAAATGCATTCTCTAGAGATCTGTAAACAAATTTAGGTTCAGTTTGAAGCAAATGATAATATGTACCATCTCTGAAGATTTCATGCAAAAATATGGAATAGTTATCGAGATAACAAGTGCGTTATGTGAAAAAAACACATTTGAGATAAATCCCTTTGAAGTATTGCCCTTTAAATCTGTTTACAATAAACATCTGACACGTTTTTACTCATAACTTCCGTAATTATGGGAATTTTTCAAGTGGATTGTCTTAAAACACTCAGAAAAGGTTAGTCTTTCATGTGCATTTTCTTCAAAAAATCGATTATTTTGACGGTTTAACAGTCGTATGACCCCTAAAGTTACCATTTACTGGATCCCTAATATTCGCTGATTACGAAGAATTCAACCTAAGAATGATATTTCACAAATATGAATATTTGCTTTGAAATAAATTAGTGAAATAGTTTGGATCAGGGTTGATTTAATTTTCTGTTCTGATCACTTGCGTACGGGCTAGAAACTATCTGAAGTTGTAATATACTGGATCACTAATATTCGCTGATTATGAAGAATTCAGCCTAACAATGATATTACCCCAATAGGAATATTTGTTTTGAAATAAATTAGGGAAATAGTTTGGATCAGGGTTGATTAAATTTTCTGTTCTGATCACTTGCGTACGGGATAGAAACTATCTGAAGTTGTCATATACTGGATCACTAATATTCGCTGATTATGGAGAATTCAACCGAAGACTGATATTGTACCAATGTGAATATTTGTATGAAATAAATTAATAAAATACGAGGGCTGTCCGTAAAGTATCTGAACTGAATGTATAAAACATAATACAGACACCGCTCTGCATACGCACGCTAATTAGCATGTTTAAACATATGTAAACTTGTTATGTTGGTAATTTTCCAAGCACTGCGAAGCGCGGTTATCTGGTAGTAATAACGAAAAGTGAACGCAGTGGAAGTCTCGTGTCGGGTTGGATCATGACGGAATCTACTGAGCAACGTGTTTGCATCAAATTTTGTAGTAAAATTGGAAAAACTGCAACCGAAACGTTCGATTTGCTTAAGAAATCATACGGTGATGATGTTATGGGCCGAACTCAAGTGTTTCAATGGTTTAGACGTTTTAAAGATGGAAGGGAATCTGTGGAAAGTGATGCACGATCAGGGCGTCCATCAACATCGAGAAATGATGTCAAAGTGGAACAGATTCGTACTGTGCTGCGATCAGATCGACGAATGACAGTTCGAGAGATTGCGGGAGGTGGACAGACCATCGAGAGATGGACAAACCATTAATAAAGAGTTCTACCGTGATGTGCTCAGGTGACTTCGTGATTGCGTGAGGAGGAAACGACCAGCAAAGTGGAAATCTGGGAAATGGATGCTTCACCATGATAATGCCCCTGCTCACTCTTCACATGTGGTTCAAAATTTTTTAACCAAACATGTCACCGTTCAAGTCCCGCAACCTTCCTACTCACCAGACCTCGCTCCGTGCGACTTTTTCGCATATCCAAAGCTAAAGAAAACGCTTAAAGGACGACGGTTTGAGGATGTGACGACTATCAAACAAAAAGCGATCGAACAGCTGTTGACCATTCTAAAGAACGACTTCCAATCCTGCTTCTAAGAGTGGCAACAACGTTGGGTTAAGTGTGTTGCTTCTCAAGGACAATACTTTGAAGGGGATTAAACTGAAGTATGTATATCCATTATATTTTTTTAGTTATAAATTAAATTCGGATACTTTACGGACAGCCCCCGTAGTTTAATCTACTAGTGTTATCGATGACATCATAACGCAGAATTACATATTCCTTGTAATTTTGAGAAGTGACCAGTTTGTGTGACCACGGAAAAATCTCTTTTAAAGGCAACATTTTTGGTTGATTTCCCATGTTTGAAAATTCAAAAATGATTGAATACTTTCTTTGTTCCCTCAACATTAAGTCTCGTTTACGAGCTAGTACCATTTTTCTAAAAAAAAAAAATAGAGCGTTTAGCCGATAGAAAAATTTGGCAGAAGTTTGTACGCGAAACGAAAAAAAGGTGAAAAGATATCTTTATATTTAAGTAATATATAAATATTATTAAAATTATATTAAAAATGATGATTCAGCTAGTTTCCATTTTTTATTGCTGTATGGCCCAAAATTTCACCAAATCTAGAAATCTTTGTTTAAAATCTCTTTTGAAGAATGATCAAAGCATGACTATTTTTTTTCAACTGGTATTCGTAAAAAGATGTTGCAAGCTTAAATTGGTATCTGGTAACTAATTAAAACTAATATGGAAGTTAGCTGTGAAATAAGGTACATACAATATATTGCTGATGATAAAAGCATGCTAGAAGGGTTTTTTCATGTAAATATGACAAATGTCACTGACTGTTAGTCAAAGTTGTTCGAGGTTTTTAGGATTCGAGAAGATATTTCTTGTTGCAATTAATAACTGCAGCAACCTCTCTTTTACACTGCATATGTGATCTTAATGCGTATAATAATGCGTATGATATGATTCTTATGCGTATAAGTATGATTTGATTCTTATGCGTAAAGGCATCGTTTATGCCTTTACTAGCTGAAAACCCGTACTTTGCCATGGAGTACATTCAAATTAAATACAACGGTAAATGTATAAAATTAATGCCAAAAAAATAAATATATATATTTATAAAAAATCGTAAGGGATGTTTTTATAGACAAAATAATGCAGAAGAAAATATTCAAATTAAATCTAATAGGACATACTAAAGAATATAGTACAGTTAAAATAGTACAGTTTGAGGAATATAATATCTTTTACTGTATTTTAATATTATTTTGCATAATGTCCAATCGTCTGCCAAATTAGCAAAAAAAAAATTTTTTTTTTGTCTATTTAGTTGTTATGCACGTGACGATAAATTTATTTAAAGTACCAGAAAAAGAAATCACGTGATCAGCATTTAATAAATTAAATTCTAAAAATTAATCTTTAAAAATTCACCAAAAATCAGAAAATGGAGGTAAAGATTCGAAAAAGATTTCATTTTAAAGGCAATTTTACGATATTTCTTGTGATATAAATTTCATAACCCTCAAATTATTATTTTAAATGCAAACTTAAAAAAAGTTACAAAAACAGCTTAAAAATTTTATTTTAAAAAAATCTAAAAAGATTTTTTGAAAATCTTTCTTAGTGCACCCCTACACTATAAGAAGAATCGCCATGCAAAATTTCAGCCCTTTAGGTCCAGCGGTTTGGTCTGTGTCAATCTGTATGTACTGACTGTACTGTATGTCAGTCAGACAGTGAGTCAGTCAGTTACGGAACTGTTTTATATATATAGATTACTTCTACTAAAGAAATCTGAAGTCTATTTAGGTCTAAAAATATCAAATGTCAAACAAACTCATTCACTGATACATAAATACGAGTGTCGTATAATTGAGACTCGTAATTCTCTTAAACAGAATTTAAAAGTAAAACATGATCACCCAAAGCTTCATATGTTAAATACAAAAAAGTCACTTTCAGTTCGAAGGATGCAAGATATAAAAGAAACTCATATTTCTGCTGATATAAAATAATAAACGTACTCATTCCTTTCTGAAGGTATAAAATTAAGACTAGACCCATCCGGCTCAACAGTTATATGATGCAAACATATGCGGATACGTTACTGTTTATAAAAAACGTACATCATACATAGGCTCGCACACTTACTTCTTCAGGTGTAAAGTGTAAATGACTTTCATCCAATGCTCAAAAACAAAATTTACTTGGCCTCTCTACTCCTGTAGATATAAAATATAAACCAAATTGAACAGCTGCTACAAATATGAAGTTATGAAAGGTTCATCCTTTTTTAAATGTATATAGCATGCTCATACATTGTTGCAGATATAAAATATAAACAAGTTAAAACGTAAACTGCATTTTTTACATTAACCGGTAGATCTCTGGACGGAAATAAGGAAATTACAGAGAAATTCAGAGTGAATTTCCTTAGCAATATTAAAAACATTTGTAAGAGCTTATTTCCTTTCATATAATCATACTTCTGAGTTTATAGATGCAACCTACATATGTGCGCATTTGATTTTGAAGCGAAATTACTATTTTGTTTTGCCAGAATTAGTTTTTCAAGAACTCTTTTGTGGAAGCCTTACATAGGATAAACATGATCTAGTCATTCTCCGTTCTAAATTTAATAAAGTATTTATTTACTTTTGGATAACAGTATAACTCTCTGGGAATATTATCTTCTGTGATTATTTAAGTATTTCCATTTTGAGTAAAGGTACTTTTTTAGTTTCTAACATTCTTTAAAACATCCCCGTGACGCATCCTGGGCAAAGTTTCGGCAGCAAAGTGGTCTTTTGGTTTTGGCAATGTGTCCAAGTTTTCCTGTGGGCGATTCATTTAAAATTTTTCAGTGGAATGGTGGTGGGGGGGACTGTTCCAGGCAAAGAAGGCAGTTTTTTCAAGCACTTACACCTTATACATGTCACCTATGACCCCTATTGCAAACACTGTAACCATAAATAGATGATGGACAACTCACCTTCTCTGCTGTCCGGGTCTCTCCGCGAAAACCACCGGAAAGAGCTATTGGCAAGCAAGGTCCCTTGCTTGCCAATCTATAGACACTTTCTCTGGCTGTTTTTCATAATTTAATTTGCTCATTGTTTCTTTCTTTTGACCTCAGATATCATGTGTACCTCTCATTAGAAATTAAAAGAATATTCTTTAATACTTTTTTTATATCTAAAATTATAATGTAAAGTGATAAAAAAAATAACAAAATGAATAGGAATTTTCTAATTTTTTGGCTATGAAGATGAAAATTTAGAAAGATGCCTCCTTAAAGCAATTGAAAATGAAGTAAAAACAAGCTTAATCCCAGTTGTAAAATGAAGTAAATATTGCTGAAAACACGAGGAAACAAAAAAAAGGTCGTTATCTAGATGCCAATTATAACTTCGAAAATTAAAACAAGATTTATCCTACTTATCTAAAACAAAAGGCGGAAAACATGAAGAAACCCAAAAAGATAGTATTGGATAAAAGCCTAGTCATAAGAGTGAAAATTAGTTGAAACAAATTCAGCCTTGTTTATCAAATGAAGAAAAATAGCTGAAAACATTAAGGGGACTCACGACCCTTAAGTCGAGGAAATAAGGCATATTTTCATACTTTTTGACTCTTTGTAACTATTTCAATTTAGTCCCAATTTTTCCAAATTTTATGTATAAGATAAATTAATATATTTATTTTAATAAATAAATTTTCAACTCTCAAAATAATTTTAATTAACTTTTTTAAAAATGCTTTACATATACCTTGTTTTTTAAGTATTTTTATTGTATACTGGCTAACGCGCAGAACTACGAAATTAATTTTACACTTAAATATATAAATCCTGTTTTATATTGGAAATAAATAATTCAAAATATAATTGAACATAAATCATTCAACATTAAAATATTTTTTCTATTTTTTTTTAAACTGCTCAAAATATACTTCAAATTTCCTTAAATTTTTGCATTAATTTACCCCTGAAAAAAATAACAAAATGTGCAGTGATTGCAATAATTCTCGTTCAGACGCCATAAAATAACATGATTATGCAGACATAAAAATTTCATGGAATTATTTCATGGAATATTTCTCTTGCAGCAGCTGGCTCATCCTTTTTCGCACTCCATGACGAATTTGTTATGCAAGGAGGCAGTGGCAGATGTTGAAGAATTTGGAATCGAAGAGGAAAGAACTGTAAAATGGAGCCCCTACGTTCCGAGCATGTTTCTATATTGTAAATACAGGTTGCTCAGTTAAGAAATATTCAACAGTGTCAAAAGGGGTAACGACAAATGTCTAAGTTGGTGAGTTTAGCGTTTAAGAAAGGTCTCGAAGAGGGTGATTACTGAGTTGAAAGACATATTTAGACCTCTAATGATAGGTGCCAAAGCTTTTCTTTTTATCTTTACTATGTCAACGGAAAGTATCCCTCGAATTTGGGATAACTTTTAATGTACAGTATAACAAGGAACTTCTGCAACGCATCATACAATCTTCATTTCACCTCATGAGATCTGCGCTGTAAGGTCACGTGTTTTGTGCGGTTCCCACGATCTGCGAAGAGCCTTCCACAGTTGCAAGATTTAAAAAAACAAGCCATGCGTACCCCTGCATTCTAAAATTTTGTGGGGGATTAAAAAACGATACCAGCGAATGCCTCCAGAATTTTTAACCTGAAAGTTAACCCCATGCATATTGGAATCTCAAGCAAGCGTCTCCCACCATCGTCGTAAAGCTGTCTTTCTTAGCAATAGCTTCATGCGAGTTGACATCGGCGGGCCATAAAGATGGCTTAACTATGCATCGATACGAAGAACTGTCAGCAACAAGGATGCCGGCCCCCTCTCTGAAAAACAGACGCATTTTCGAGGAATTGGAATAGACGCCGACAAAGAAAACACCACGAGAGATAGTCAGAGAGTTGGAGAATTTTGGAGAGATTGCCATGTAACATCGAGCTAGGTAGACGTGTTTTTTGGAAACTCCTGTTGGGACCATGGGTCTGGGAGATCTGCACTTAAATTAATTGAATATGTCGTAATTGTTTAATGTTTAATTTTTTTGTAAATAAATTTCCTTGTTAAGTTTCTGTTTAAAGAATTGGCCTTTTCATTATAATTAGAACTCTGTCTTTCTTGGTCATGAATTCAGAAATAGTAATTTTAAAACAAACCTCAGAGAGTTAACAACCTATCGTGCCTTAACAACCTATCGTGATGCCACAGCTCACATCTACAAGAACAAGCAATTTTGTTTCACAACAGTGGTTGTAGCTATAAGACTAATGTGGTAGCAGTACTTCTGCTGATATGGAGTCTGGAAGATAACTGACCACCCGATTTTCTCTTGTTCCGGAAGAAAGCTTTGTGAAGTCAAAGATTCTGAAAGTCAGATGTTAGTATAGATGCGAAAGAGTGGTTATTGTGCTCTATCCAGGAAAAACTATATCCTTAGTGAGCAGAACGACGTAAGGATATTTGGCATTGAGTGCTAAATGTGTCGGGGACTACACGGAATTGTGAGTTCTTACACAGCAATGAAATTATTTCACTCTTTACTGAAATATAACTATTACACGGCCCTTGTAGTTTAGGAGTAATTCATGAAATATCAGAACACCAGTCAATTCACCTACAATAGTAATTGCTGCCAGACGGTGTGTAACTTCGTACGTGTAGCATTCACTGCTACGTAAATATCACTTCTGAGAGTGAAATTTCTACATCCAAAAATATGTATGACATTGATAGTAGATAATTTTGACTATAAGAAAGGCAAATTATTTATTGTCAATTTATCTTAGCTCTCTACCAATGGTGATTAAAATACACACGATCTGATATTGTGATGTAAAATATAAACCAGGAACCATTACGTTCTCGCGTTTGTTTAACTGAGCCTAACTATACTGCCCATCTCTATTTTTTAAGTCATCTTTGGAATCCACGCGAACGCTTTCACTTATGTTTACTATAGGTTTCCTTCAGATTATGATTATGAAAGGAAACTTATAGAGTGGATAATAGCAGGAAAGAATGCAAAAGCAAAAACTGATCATCAGCTAAAACTTTGCCAATACTTCTAAAGATAGATAAGCTAATATGGGGTGAGGAAGATTGAAAAGCGAGTGACTAAAGAAATTTTGACTTGTTCTAACCAAATTTTTAACTTTTTGCCAGTTTGAGCTGAGGAGAAATAATCACCAACCCTTTTTTCTTCTTTAAAGACCTAACAAAGATTTCGACTATGATGGATCGGTAACTTAATACCCGAGAAATTTATTTACGGGTAGGAAGAGTTAAAATTCAGAGAGTTTTATAAACCTTATACATTCTACTAATTTAGATTTGAAGTTAAAAAAATATGCGGTCTTAAATGTGATTCTGTGGATCTCCTGGAAAATTAAAAAAAAATTAAATTAACTTATCTTTAGTTAATTGGCTAAACATCTTCCCCGAAAAACGCAACTACACAATTTTCAACAATAGATATTTGTCCAATAAAATTATTTATCTGTCATGGTGTAGTAAGCTTGACATACATGAAAACGTGTACAGTAAATAGCTATTTAATATTAAGTAACTACGAGATTTATTCGGACTCGAAAGCAGTTTGTTAATAGTTATTCTCTGGTTTTTCTCTTCCATTTGTTATGTTAATACATTTTCGGTTAAAACTGAAGTTACTTATTATTTTCGATAGGTACTTAATTCCGTTTCTTTTTGTTAACCGTTTCTTTAGGCTGGATACAATTTATAATTTAAGAATGCAATAGAGGATGCAGTCGTAACCATACTTGGCTTAGTTCAAGTCGCCGAAAGGCGACTAAGGGGTAAAGTTTTATAAGATGTAATGTTGACAGAAAATCTTGCAAAATTCTTTATATCGTCTCAAAAAGAATGTACATCGATCCAATGTGGCATAGTATGATTTAAAAATGGGATCTGAAATTTATAGATTTAATGTGGTAGTAAAATGTTTATGGAAAAGAGATTTCAATGCCCAACAATACGCATCCTCTTTGTATATATTGACGATTTTTGTGAACAAATTCGCATTATCCTATTCATCTTAAAATGTATGTATGAATAAAAGCATTTGTTTTGCCTTCACATCATTCTAAATACTAAGATCCAAGTAATTACACTAGGGGTGTCTCTGTGGAGCATAAATATAGGGGATAACATGGTTTTGTTAAATTGATGTATAGAGATCGAGACCTCACATTTGAAAACCCCAGAGACGCATCGTATAAGTAGCAGTTCCAAAACAGGAATTTAGTGACAGATGGGATAGCGTAATGGGACAGTTGGGACACAGGAATGATCTGATGAATCTCAGCAAAAAAAAGTTGATTATATCCAGACTTAAAGTCGTATTCATTTGCTTTTTGTAGTGGGGATATCTAGGCTGGATCTCATGGAAGGATTTCAGCACGCGTTAATTAAAGGAAATACATTAATTACAGGTGTAATTTATAGGCAAGAGGAAAACTATAATAATAAAAAGAGAGTTTAGACTTTTGACCTCATGGTAACACATGTAGCGACAGATAGGGTATATAAATATGCATAATTTGTTACATTTGTTACTTACATATATGCAGAGTCAGTCTGCATATATGAAAATTATATGTTGCAGTCTGCATATATGTAAATTATATGTTACAGTCTGCATATATGTAAATTATATGTTACAGTCTGCATATATGTAAATTATAAAAACGATTCTTAGTTAGTTGAGATACGTAGGCAGGATCTCATGGAAGAATTTCAGCACGCGTTAATTAAAGAAAATACATTAATTACAGGTGTAATTTATAGGCAAGAGGAAAACTATAATAATAAAAAGAGAGTTTAGACTTTTGACCTCACGGTAACACATGTAGCGACAAATAGGATATATAAATATGTATAATTTGTTACATTTGTTACTTACATATATGCAGAGTCAGTCTTTTGTAAATTAATAATATGATTCTTAGTTAAAAAAGGTAAGAAAGATAACTAAACATGAAAATAAAATGTAACATATTTTTTAATTCTGATACATTGGACAAATATTTCAATATTTGTATTTTTTATGAGTTGTTCGGCCTTCATATTTCAGGATGGTGTTAGATATCAAATCTAATAAAATTTTTATGCAGAAGGAGACTTGTTAGAATTAATACGAAAATTGAATTAAGGAAATTTCACACAAGCTACAAACTTTTCAAAGGTTTTACTCATAAATATTTTTTTCTATTATTACTTATTTATCTTATAAAAATAGTAGTTTATGCCATAATCAAAAGACAAGCATTCAGTTTATATATTTTCGAAACTAAATTGACCTGTGACTTATTTAAAATAAAAATAAAAACAACTTTAAATTTCTTTTTGAGACTGAGTTTAAAAATGATCGATTTCAGGGTAAAAATTACAAATATTGCAGTATTTACTCAATTTAAATTTGTATTGATAAGCGTTACTGTAATTGCATACTTTATACCTCAAGAGATTCTTGAAAATTTTATTATGAATAAATTATTGCAATTTTGTGAATGTTTTACGTTTTTGAAAGATTTCTTGCATAAAAATTTTAAGACTGCGTTTACATAGAAATTTCTTTTTTTTTAAATACAGCTGTTTATATTATAGTCGGAAGACAGTTTTTTAAACATATATTTTTTAAAATAAAGTGACTTTTCACCCATTTAAATCGAAAATTAAAGTTTTTTCTAAACACTTTTTCTAAATAAGATTAACATACTAAATTCAAAATATGACAGTAGTTATTCGATAGCATTTTGTTCAGAAAAGTGGTTTTTTATTTAATAATATTTTTGTTTGCTGATCAACATGTCAAATATTAAAGTTCATCTGGACACACATTTACTTTTTCCCACTTATTAATCATTTATATATATATATATATATATATATATATATATATATATATATATATATATATATATATATATATATATATATATATATATATATATATATATATATATAAATATATCACCTCTGGGGTTGCTGAGTCAAAATTGTGGTGGAGCCAGGGCGTGGTGTTAGTCACCTATACCTTGCCCCCATTGTTGGCAACTAATGTCTTTCTTCGAGAAAATGTCCCCACCACGGGAAATAAACAAAAAAAACTGCTGGCAAAGGCATGTAGAACATATCCTTGAAAGAGTTGACGAATCCTGTGTTACAAGTTCTGTTCCCCGATCAGTAAACTTAAGGTGCGGATGTTGCAATTTGTGTTATACGATTTTAAAACTTTTAAATAAGTTTTCAGCCAGGGAAATAAACTCGTTTTTCTAGAGTTCTATGCCTGGGATGCCTGAATGAAAATTTTCTATCCTTTCAAGATAGTATTGTTTGAGGGGAAAATATCATAATAATTACAAGATAAAAAGACTTTTTATGCACTATGTTTTTAAATTTTCTGTTGAATCATATAAACTTGACAATTCTATGTATTAATAAATGCTTTTTTAAAATTGTTTGATGAATTATCCCATCAACTTGAAAAAATGAAGTTAATTGGAAGTTAACTTGCATTTAACATGTCTGACTTGTTGCATTTGACTAGTTCCCTTTCCGGACAATAGATGGCTGCACCAGTCTACAAAACAATATTAACTGAAAATAATTGAAAATTAAATTAATTCTGCTTAAAGATGGGTAAAAGCATTAAGGGGACAGTGGAGTTTCAAAATTGTGAAATTTGTCCAAAAATTCGATTTTTAAATTTTATTGAATTGTAAAACTATGGACCAGTAGGAATGTGTTGCAAAATGAATTTTTAATTTCTGTGATTACTTTCCTAGTTATAGGAATTTGTATTTAATTTAGATATTATGTGGTTGCTAATAGCAATAACTTTAAGTGTGTTTTTCTCAAAATAAAAATTTTCATGTCATACGAATATTCTAACTTTTCCATGCGCATTTCTAATCATAGTATTGCTTTGAAATTTAAGTTTTATATACTTTACTGTATATCAAATAAATCTTATTGAAAATAATTATGCTTCGTAGCTCAGAATTTTTAAATTTTGTACTTGAAAAGATGATTTATAGGTATTTTGCGTAATAAAAAGGGTGTTTTCACTATTATTATTTTTTTCTCTTAATATTTTTAATGAATGCTTAAAATAAGCAATACGTTTCATTCTTAGTTCTATAAGGTATCCTGCAAATAAAAATTACCATATTATATGCAATAGAAATGCGCATAGAACATTTTTAATTAGGCCAATTTTCGATATAATTAATAATTCACAATCCATAAATTATTAATATTTCATCTTTAAATTTTAACCACTTTTATATATCTATGGTACTAATCACATATTCAAATTTCAATCAAATCCATTCAAAACAAAAAAAGTTAGGTATGAAGGTCCACTGTCCCCTTAAAAATGCATTGTTATCGTGTTCTGAGCTATTCTAAAAGTTTCAAACGTCTAGCTAGTCGGGAAGTTAGTTAAAAATCGATTGCAAGATTTGTACTAGACAAACACACACACAAAAAAACACACAAGAAAGCAAGTTAATAAAAACATGATAAAAAATGTCCTTCAAATACTTTACATCTTAAAGTCCCTAAAGGGATTATATCGTAGTTCCATTTGAAGAAGATATATTATTTTTAGAAGTATTGAAGCGTTGCCACGGTTTTTACATTTTCAATTAATATTTAAAATAGTATATTACTGAATATTTAAAAAGTAAAGTGGCTTTGGAGTATCCTATTTTCTTTATAAAATAGATTCTCTTTTGTGAGCATTAAAATCGTTTCTTCTCCTAGGGAAAATTGCAAATCAGTATTTACTGTTGATTGCTTTTATGCATAATAAATAATTACTGATAAACAAAAGCGCAATGCATAAAATAATTCTTAAAAATAGTTATTGACTGCATAATTAATGCATAGTTTATGGGTAATGTATTACTTTAGTTTTATTCACTGATGTAAAAAATATTTCTGAGGGTTCAGTCCCATTTTTTTCATTCTCTGAAATGGAATATTTGTGGTTCAATATTTTGGGAAGAATATAATTTTTCATGGTTAAAATGCATTATTTTTTTAATATAAAGCTACATTTTAAAACATATTTTAGAGATGAGTACTTCATTGGTATCCTAAATTTTTACTAAAATCCAATGGTTAGGATTTCCATCCTTATAAAAGATATTTGCCAGTCTTATATATTTGTTGTTTAAATAAGGTAAAATAAATGTTTTTAACTTCATATTTCTTATCAGAAAACCTTCGAGATGCACTTTAAAATGTATTAAAATTATACTAAATGATGTAAATATGCAAAGACCTTTGAATCAGGGTTAAAATAACCTTGAAAATTCTTCCTAAAGACACACCGGGTGCGTCATAAATTCGTGCAAAGTTCAAAAATTCATAATAAAAGAAGCAATGCTCTGAAAAATTTTCTGTTTGCGCTAATAAGATCAGAGAGACATAGGATTTTTTCCCATGTGTATAAAAAGTTTCTAAAAGTTACTGAAAGAGAGCTCTCACACGACATACTGAGACGTTTTATGCAAATCAGGAAAATTCTAACAGAAAATCAAACAGATCACAATAACATGAGATAGTGCATTTATTTTAAAGTACACTGCTGGCCACTGTAAATGCAACACCCTGAAGGAAACATGCAAATAACATGAAATTTACAACATGCATTAGCGGAGGTGAGATATGCAAATGATTAGAATTTCAGCGCAGACGCACATCACGCGCGCCTGCGGCGCCACTTCAAAGCGCTATTTAAGGCTTGGAGATTTCGACGATTTCAAGTTCGGCAATTGTGTTTTTCTTGTGGTTTTTTTAAAAAAAAACGATCAATTATGCGTCGTCGAAAACAGCGATCATCTTTTGATCAAGTATCCGAGTTCGACAGAGGAAGGATAGTGGACTACCGAGATAGTGGATTATCTTTCAGGGAAATCGGTAGTCGTGTTGGACGAAACCAAACAACTGTAATGCGGATATGTGATCGTTGGATGCAGGAAGGTACGACGGACCGGCGTGTTCGATCGCATCCACCTCAGTGCACCACTTCACGTGATGACAGGCAAATTGTGCGCATGGCTGTGACGGATCGCTCAGTCACATCACGAACCATAGCACAGCACATGCAGTCTGTAAAGCATCATCCAGTGTCTGCGCGTACCATTCGACGCCGTTTACAGCAGAGTGGTCTGTCCACAAGACGTCCATTGCTTTGTCTACCCTTGACGCAGAACCACAGATATCTCCGCCGCCAATGGTGCGATGACAGAAGGATGTGGACGGCAGAATGGAATGAAATTGTCTTTACTGACGAGTCACGCTTCTGTCTGCAACACCACGATGGTCGCATTCGAGTCTGGAGACACCGTGAAGAGAGGATGCTGAACAGCTGCGTTATGCACCGCCACACTGGTCCTGCTCCGGGTATTATGGTATGGGGCGGTATTGGATATCACTCTCGCACACCTCTAGTACGCATTGCCGGTACTTTAAACAGCCAGCGTTACATCTCCGAGGTGTTTGAGCCAGTTGTCCTTCCTTACCTTCAGGGCTTGCCCACAGCCATATTTCAACAGGATAATGCGCGACCACACGTGGAACGCATTGTCCAACGGTTCTTCAACAATCGCCAGATTGAATTGCTTCCCTGGCCGGCCTCGCTCTCCGGATCTTTCGCCGATAGAAAACATGTGGTCCATGGTTGCTCTACGATTGACCCAGATTCCATCCCCAGCTGCCACAGCATATCAACTTTGGCAACGTGTGGAAGCTGCTTGGTCTTCTGTACCCCAAGAACTCATCCAAAGTCTCTTTGAATCAATGCCGAGGCGTGTGGCAGCGGTGATCTCCAACAATGGCGGCTACTCTGGCTACTGATTTTGGCAGGAACCACACTTCACAGAAGTCTATAAATTTAATCATTTGATACTTGGTCAATATGTTATCTACAAAATATATTTTGTTTTGATATCTCTTGTCTTTCTTGGTGTTGCAATTTGGGTGGTCAGCAGTGTAACAGACGTTCAACATTACTACCAGCATAAGTTAATAGGCAAGTGAGGCGTGTCAATAATCCCATTACAGCGGATTGTAGCATCGATGGCAGCGACTGTCTGTCGAATGACATTTTTCAGTTCCACGAAAGTGGTTGTGGATTCCCGGTGCACATGAGACATTTAAGTATCCCCCCAACTAAAAATTTGCCGGGATCAACTCTGGTGACCGAGAGGGCCAGTGAACCTTACAACCGCGAATTATAGAACTCGGTCTTCACTGAAAGATTCCCAGAGGAATGTCTTGATATCACGTGAAATGTGGGGCGGGGCAACATCCTGCATGAAGGTGACAACAGGTAATGCATGTCTTTCCTGCAATGCAGACTTAACGTGGTCACGCAAATGCGCCCTCTTTCAGTTACTTTCGGAAACATTATTTTTTTACATGGAAATAAATCTAATGCCCCTCTGTTCCTGTTCGCGCAAACAGAAGATTTTTCAGAGCATTATTTCTTTTATTACAAATTTTTGAGCTTTGCATGAACTTATGATGCACCCGGTATATTGGTTGTACCAAAAATGTCATTAGGATTTTAAGTAAAAAAAGGCCCATTTTTATTTTCCACAATAACTTTACTGCCCAACATATTCACCGTTTTGTTCCACTACCTTCTGCCATCATTCAAACAACTTCATAATTCGATATTCCCCAAACTTACACTGCATAAATCATTTTTTGCATTTTAGTTGCGTTTTTACCTTTCTTCAAATAATAAAATGTATCATGCCCAAAGTGTTGCTAATTTTCTGCCATCTTCAGTAATAAAATGGCTGCAATAAAATTTCCGAATTTTTAAAAAATTCTGTTCTAAATGCACGCTGATATGACAGTTGCCACAACACAACTGAACAAAATTGTTTCGAATGCTAACTAAACGATACTAGAGTCATCTTATTAAAAACCAAATGAATTTTTTGTCCAACTCAATATATTGCTTCTAAATCATGTCCATTGGTCAAAATTATGTTCAAAACCAGGATTTTACAGCTTTCTCCCCACTCATTAAAGATCTGTAGGGAATTTTAGCAGAGAAATTTTTTTTTTTTTTTAAATCGGTGAAAAGAAATAAAAAATCAAAAGTTGTAACGTCTGCAGAAATGGAAATATGTCATAAACATTGGTGTACAGCGCAGACTTTCTTTGAAGGAAGAATCTTTCTTCCTGAAAGTTCCATTATATAAATATCATTTTACATAAAAAACATATCTAAATATGAATTAAAAAAATTTGAATTATAAATCTATAGCACGTAGAGTTTTTGAAATATTTGCCACGCCAAAAGCTTTATTTGAATGACACTTTACTTTTTCGCAGAGAACAGGTTTTAAAATAATTTGTCATCGGTATTTTTAAACTTTTCTTTGGTAAAATGTTTAGTTTCTTTAGACAGCACATCAAACTTAGAATGTTTTTTGCTTCAATAAAATATTGTTGGAAATTTTACTCTAAATGAAAAGCTCTGAAAACAGTTCAATGAAAAGAGAACAAAGGATTGTTGTAGAAAATTTCACACTTTCACCCTTGAAAATCCCTTTAAAAGGATATATCCTCCCAACGAGATTCCCCAAATCACGATAAATTCCGTTTCGGAATGAACAGACACAAATTGCAAATTTACGACAGGGAACGAATAGACACAGCAGCAAAGAAATGCAGTATCTGGCAATGTAATCATCTTTCACAATCACATGATTGATTGATTGATCTGATGATTGATCAAACTGATTTGATGATTGATTTATTAAATGATTTGATAACTGGTTTTGTTTGGTTCGATGTGTGATCTTTCTATGTGTTAATTTACCGTAAGACTAGGTTTCTTTGTAACACATTGACACTGTCACAAAATAATCCACAAAGTAGACCCACCTCCTCTAGCCGCTCGATGTTGCGTTTTTAAGTCCTCTAAAATACCATTGGAGAGAAAGAAGCATTGATTATCCAGAAAAAAGAACTACCCGAAGGAGCAGATTGGGCCGAAAGACGAATGTTCTCATCTTCTCAAAGAACTGATGGCTGGCCTGGGCACCCGATGTCTCTCTGATGTCAAAGATATACAAGGTGCGCCCATAAAGTAACCGGACACATTAAAAGAACAAACTACAAAATAAAAAAAGTGAAAGAATAATCGCCTGACTAGAAAGAGTGACATCTCAACTCTTGTTAAAGCCAGTTTAAACTGGTTATTTAGTCGTTATCAAAACGCCGTCGTAATTTTCATTTATTGAGAAGGCATTGTACAAAAAAATAGCTCTGCAATAGAACAACGTTGTAACATAAAATTTTGTTACAAATTAGGTAAATCTGCTACCGTAACTTTAGAGATGATTCGAATAGTATATAGTGATGCATCGTTATCAAGAACACAAGTGTATGAGTGGTACAACCGCTTTAAATATGGACGAGAAAGCATTGAAAATGAACCAAAGACAGGGCACCCTTCAACTTCAAAGAACGATGTCGAAAGCACAGATGTCATAATCAAAGACTAATGTGATACTGATTGAATTTTTTGATTAGAAAGGATTTATTCACCTCGAATTTGCTCCTGAAAATCAAACAATTTTCAGTATTTTTACAAGGAGGTGCTTTTTCGATTAAGAAACAGGATAGTTAGGAAGGAACTGTTTATTCTGGGAAATGGTTTCTTTTACACAAATAATGCTAGGCCCCATACAGCAATTTCTGAACAAAAATATCTTGTTAAGCATTCAATTACAGTGATAAATCACTCATATTCTCCCGACTTGTCACCAACTGATTTTTTCTGGCCATGAAAGGACAGAGATTTGAAAACGTCTCGGATATTAAATCAAATGTCACGTGCATTTTGAGAACGGTTAGTTCCAAAGCTTTTAAACAGTGTTTCGATGACTCGAAGAAACGTTGGAAAAATCGTATAGACTCCTTTGGCAATTATTTTGAAGGAGATAAATTTATTTGAAGGTGAATAATATTTTCTTATTCATAAAAAATTGTCCGGTTACTTTATGGGCGCACCTTGTATATAAAGTTATCCAAGATTTGTAATAGGAATATATAGAGTCGAATACCGTTATAGCGAACCCGGTATATAACAAACTGACGGATATAACTAACGAAAATTTTGGTCCCGCCGTTTTCCCTTTGTATTTAATGCTAATTTATCCTTTTATAGGGAACCTCCGAAATCTTAAGAATCGGTTATAATGAACCTTTTTTTCAGTCGACTACTGAATTTTTTCTTTATTTTTAAACTTTTTAAAATGTTGACGATACAACGAATGTTAAAGAAGCAAAGAATGTTGAGGAAGAAGATGATTAAGATTTACCTACCACGATGTGGATAGAAAAGCACAAAATTTCATGATTCTCAGATTGTGACATGCAATTGTTCAAAACGTGTGATAATGAAGTCATTACACGTGAAAATCCGACTGATGAAGATATTGTGGAAGAAATTAAAATGAATCATTCTGAAATCGAAGATTCTGCATCTGATGCTGATGAAGAGGAGCACATAAATGACGAAATGCTCACCATCTCAGATGCTACAGCAGCGATGGGTGTAATTCATAAGTTTTTGTCTACACAAACAGTGGAAAAAAGAGTGTTGGAGTCATTTGATGTAATGGACAAATAAATTCATGAAATGTTTTTGAAATCGACACCACGTCAGCAGAAGATTACAGATTATTTCTTTATCAAAACAGTGAATCCTTAATGATCATTTTTAATATATTTTATAATTTTCTTCAATAGATCATTATTGAAATAACACATAGAAACTAATGAGTTAACATTTTGTGAACTACAACATTTTTCTTAACGGTTCGGATATAGCGAACCACCGGATATAGCAAGCAAAACCTTTGGTCCTTTTAAATTCGTTATAACGGAATTCGACTATAATTGTGTACGAAGCATTTGATAAGCGTTTTACTGTCTAACTTTGTGTCAAATAATTTTTCCTCTTAAATTTCAAATTGAAAACACAGATGTCACAAAGTAGCCTTACTCGGAGGGGCAACTTTGTGACACATTTTAACTTTAATTTCTCAATGGTGATTAAAGATCCGGGTTAGAGTAGTACATTACTACGTAAGGAAAGGATGTACCAATGTTTTGTAATTGTTTGTTTTGGGCTGCTTTTAAAATTGATAGGCTTAAAAAAATTAAAATATGTCACAAAGTAACCCCCTTTTACGGTATTCTAAAATCCGTATTGTATGTTTTGCGAAAACTAAAATATGCTTTTATAGATTACTAGTATTATTGCCCGGCGTTGCCCGGGTAGATATATAGATATAAAATATTTCATGCATTCCATCAAAAATATACTGGGCTGCACTCCCGCTCTTCATGTTCATCTGGCCAGACAGAATGCGCTTAGCACGTTTCTACTGAAATGATATACAAACAAACGTTTGTATATCATTTCAGTAGAAACTGTATATCGTTTGTATATCGTTTCAGCACGTTTCTACTGAAATGATAATCAAACTTTGAGCCTGCGGACCTTCGTCTGATTTTAAGGTCATTCCCAACCCTCTTTCTCCCGCTCATTGGAATTCGATCCCCCCCCTCCGTCATCCTCAAACCACCCCTCTTAACGCAGCTGGTCGAGGGGAAACCACAGGGGGTAGACGCACCTCTATCGGGCACAAAAAACATTAAAAAATTAATTAAAAAAAAACTAATTGAGCCCCAAATTTTGTTTTTCCTGATTTAAGTTTCTCGGGTCCAAAACATTAACTATGCCGAATTTGGTCCCGGTGGGTGAAACAGTCTATGATACTATAGCGGACAAACAGACAGACAAGCTCTTTTATATATATAGATTGGTTGTCTTGCCCGCGAGAACGCGCGTCGGGCCTCTGAGGCCCGACCGCAAATTGGAATGATCATAAAAGCACCCCTGTTTTTCAGAAATGAGTAATTCTTTGTGTAGCTGCCCCTTGAGTCACATTCTTTCAGATTCTGGAATTTCAAACATTTTTCTTCCTCTCTTCCTCGGGCCTCTCAGGCCCGGCGCGCGCGCTGGTGTTATAGGTTCGTCATAACAACATAGTGGATTTATTTGCTGTCATGTGGCGATATTTGAGTTTCGAGGAAGAGACAAAGCACTTACGGGCTATGTTGGCCGAAGTTTCAACGGATGAGGAACGTTTAGCTGAAGAATCTGAAGAAATAGATGGCAATGAACAACATAGTGATCAATCGTCATCTGAAGATTCCAGTGATGAAGACGATTCCCCGCAAGAATATTTCATTCGTAAAGATGGGCTCACAAAATGGAATAGGCAAAAATTCCGACAAAACGTAAAAGCCCCATCTTGCAATATTATCACCAAGCTTCGAAGAAATGTTCGTATAGCCAAAAATCTGTCTTCTCCATTAGATTCTTGGTAGATTTTAGTTGATGATGCAATTTTGGGCAACGTTGTAAATTTTACGAGTATCTACGCTGATAGCATAGCCAGTAATTTTCAAAGAGATCACGATGCTAAAAAAACTAAAATCAAAGATAGAAAATCAAAAACAATTTGTGCCAAATGGGAAAAAAATGTCTGCAACGGACATGCTTTTTCTGCATGTAAATTATGCTAATAAATGGTAAGTCAATATTTGTTATCTGGAATTCTTGTCTAAAATTTTATTATTTCTATTAACTTTCATATGTAATGCTTAAAACCTAAGTAAAATTCATTTTTAATGATAAAAAGTGCAAAATTCATTGACCAGGCCTCATCGACCCGACGCGCGTCCTCGCGTCAGTGTGTCTGCGCGCGTCCTGGCGGGCTAGGTATTCTTAAGGCTTCTGTGTACTAACCCTATTGCATTCGCTCACCTCAGTGTTAATCTATGAAGAAAATGTGACTAAGGATTGCCGACTTGGATTTAAAGATTTTTTTCTAAAATTTTATTCAATAGTAGAGAAAAAAATTACACCATGGGACAATTTTAAAAAAATGCAAATACTATTTTAAAATTTACTTTTTCAGGGAACAAATCTGGTATAGTGTGTTTGAAACACTCATAATTCCTTTGGTGGAAACAATTTATAAAATGAATCATGTTGCGAGGTACAAAAGAGTTCAGGCTATCTGAAAATACGATTTTTATTGGATTATCAGCATATATGTAGCTGTAAATAGAAGACAAATTTTCTTCATAGCTTAAAATTGAGGTGAGCAATTCCAATAGGCTAGTACACAGCATATTTAAGTGACTATCTGTTTAGTTTGTTAGTCAATACAACCCCTTTATCTTTTCAAAGGTATCGTAGAATCGTTTTCTACGTGAGTGAATAAATTATCACCGAATTGCAAATTATATGGATTTGTTTACAAAGTAGGCTCATCATTTAGCCTGTAAATATGTGCCTTGAAATATATATATAGACTGTATTATATAAACTTAAACTGTAGGAAATTTCAGAAAGTCAATATTATAAAGAATTACAAGAGCACACAGAGTATAATTCCCTGTCTCCAATATTCTAAAACCTTTTGAATGGTAAATAATTCTATTTAAACAAAATATAAATATGGTGCAAATATAGCAAATTTTATCGATTTCTTTGCAAAAGTAGGCACACAATTTAGCCTTAAAATACGTGCTTGAAATAATTCATAGACTTGAAGTATAGGAAAATTCAGAAAATCAATCTTATAAAGAAATATACAGTGTATAATTTTTATTCTCCAATATTCTTAAATATTATAATTCTCTTTCTCCAATATTCTAAAACTTTTTTAATGGAAAATATTTCTATTTAAACAGAAAGAAAATTTATGGGAAAATGCAGCAAACTTTATGGATTTGTTTGCAAACTATGCCCAAAATTTAGCCTTGAAGTAGTATGTGCCTTGAAATAATTTATAGGCTGAAAATGTAGGAAACTTCAGAAAATCAATCTTATGAGAAATATACAGTGTATAATTCTCATTCTCTAATGTTCTAAAACTCTTTGAGTGGTAAAGATTTCTATTCAAACAAACAAAAAATAAATAAAAAAATATTATATACAAATGTGAAAGTCACAGCATAAAAGCACTTGCAAAGGATTTTTGAAGAACAAATAATTTAGACGTGATTCATCCCTGAAATGTAAATTATTCATTCATAAAATAGCGAATTACATTGGAAACTTAAATAATCAAAAAATATTTCAAATATGATGAACGTAGAGTACAAATTTAATTCAGGATATGACAGAAACTGATTTTTCAGTTATGCATTTCTTTAATTTGATGTAAGACTAATTTGGAAATGTCCTCCATTTATTAATTAACTTTACTTGCCTGAAGGAAATTCTGGATGAATAATGGGGAGGGTGGATAAGTTGTTTAGGATATAAATAACGTGAATATAAATGAGAATTAAAGGATATTTTCCATGTTAATAATGAAAGACAAATCTTTACTCTCAGACACACCACTTTCTAATATGAATATTTGATGAGACTATTATTTAAAAAGCTTTTAAGATAATGTGTCAAAATAATAATTTTAGTAAAGGCTATGAAGTTTTATTTTGCGGATATTCATATACATCACACACTTTAAGTGGTCATCAATTATCTGAAGATACAAGGGTGTGATAATGATGTTTTTATTATAAAGCGTATGGAAGCTTACGGTTCAAAATGTATTTCTAAATAAAATACGAAAGTCGTTGTATATATACGAGATGATAGTATGTATACATGCTGGTATGCATGTATATGTTACGGCCAAAGTCTTTAGTCTGGCTAATGCGTGAAATGGCTGGCCACTACTAGCATTGGCCAAGTCACTTGGCCAAAGCCCGATATAATCGATAATTTACGACAACTTCGGGCTTTGGCAGAACAATTCGTGATGCGGCCGACAATCAATGGCCAGTTTGTGAATTACTCCAGAAAAATTGTCCTTTTCACTTTGATTTTGATGCATTTTTTCTACTTTGACTAAACTAAATGGATTTTTATAGTGTTAATAATATGAGTTATAACTGGTATAATCAACTACCATACCATCTAGCATGGTAATTTTTTCTTGGACATTTCATGAATTTACCGTTGATGGTAGTCTCCAATTCTCGATTATTTCAGGCTTGGACCAAGTGACTTAGCCAATGCTACAAATGGCCAGCCATATAGTGAATTGGCCAGACTTCGGACTTTGGCCGTAACATACGTATTGAGTGCATTATCTGAAAGAGAAAGAGATGGAGCCTTTTTTTGATAACCAGAAGATGCAATTCCCTTACATCGTTCAATGACAACTATTGTACTACGGATGCCACAAGTGACAAACATGAGGACTGCCATTTAACACTCGATTACTAACCTTTTATCCATGAGATACACGGTAGCTATTTTTGCTGACTGCAAGTCCATCCGTAGAGAGGGAGGCTGCTTCCCCCGCCTATCTTCCTAGCAGGAGGGGTACTAGATGCCAGTTTAGTTTTCGTTCTTATAAGGTAAAGGTTGTTGACATAACAAGCCTTTTATCTCTGAGATAGGACGACAGCAGATTCGTAAGTATTTTTGATCAATCTGATTTTTTGTTTTGTAGCTGTATTTTTGTGGATTGTTGTTGATTCCAAAATGTTTTATTCAACCAATTTGGAAATTTATGCAATTATTTATTCAACCAATTTGGAAATTTATGCAATGTTTTATTCAACCAATTTGGAAATTTATGCAATGTTTTATTCAACCAATTTGGAAATTTATGCAATGTTTTATTCAACCAATTTGGAAATTTATGCTGGAAAGCAAACGGACGGGCCATACCAATTGAGCAACAAGAGCACGGTCATAGTAGAAAGATTGATTACTCCCATCACTAACACCGGACGTAATATCACTGCTGATAATTGGTTCAGTGCTGTCTCTCTGCTCCAAACCTTATCAGAACATTTTTCCGTAAATAAAAGGCAAAACAATGCATACCTCTAGTTAGTTACACCCGTTTCCTTGAAATAATAGTGTAAAAATTGATATATCATGGTTTTTATGTCATGTACCTCACAGATACGACGACAGCAATGAAGTAAGTTTTTTGAGGATAGTAATGGAGTGTTAATATCTCGCGGGATTTCTAAATGTCATCATATAGTGTAGATGATATATGGTACATACACAGCTTTGGAGATCTCTAACCAATAATGTCTTACTTTAACACTTGCTAATATATTTAGCTGCAGCATGTTGTAAGTTTGGAGACTCTGTTTCCTAATTTGCTTCCTTACGAACAAAGAAAATAATTTTTATTGTAGATTGCAGGAAAGAGGGAACTCGGAGACTCAGCGTACAGTATAAATTCTATTTTTTAAATCTTCAATCATTTTTCAAGTTGGTTACAATCGACTTATATAAAAGGTAATAAAGACAACCAACCATGGAATTAATTTTAATCGCACTTTTCCTACACACATTATCGTGGTACCCGAAATATTAGATCAGGGTTTCCCAACCTGTGTGTCGCAAAGTGTTTCCGAGGGGTCGCCACGGTTTTATTCAATGAAAAGGATTTTTTAGCGAATTTCACAGAAAAAATGTGACAATATTTATTTATTATGAAACTGTAGGGCTGTTATGTATACTAAAGGAAAAAGTCGTATTTGTATCGCAAACTCAGTTCGTTGGAAATCTTGCGCCTTCATTTTGTGGCCAATGACAATCTAGGTTATTTACAACTTATAATAAGCAAATTCTAAACGTCAGTTTTTCTTTCATTATTCTGCTCTCACTTTTGGCATTACTGTTGTAAATTCCCCAACGGAACACACTTTTTTATTTAGGCACGAGATATTTTTTGTTATATAACTTTGGGAAACAAGGTATTAGAGCAGTCATCAACAGTCAGGAGAAAATACAGTTGTAGTTCCGATCCTGGTATCTACAACCTATTAATAAGATCAAAGATCAGATAGAATGATTGTGAAACTTTGTGCAAATAAAAGATAAATATGAGAGAAAAAGGAAGAAAAAAATGTTGAACAAAAAAAATTTTGTAAAACATTCTGTGTAGGCGTATGAAGGAGGAAATGGTTATGAATAGAACAGACATGAAAAGTAATAAACAAACATTGCTAAGTCGCATCATACTAAAGGGTGTTAAGGGGACAGTGGACTTTCAAAATTGTGATATTTGTCCAAAAATTCAATTTTTTTAAAATTTTATTCAATTGTGAAACTACGGACGAGTAGGAATGTGTTGCAAAAATAATTTTTAATTTCTGCGATTACTTTCCTAGTTATAGGCATTTGTATTTAATTTATATATTATGTGGTTATTAATAGCAATAACTTTAAATGTGTTTTTCTCAAAATAAAAATTTTCATGTCATACGAATATTCAAACTGCTCCAGGCGCAATTCAAATTATCGTATTACTTCGAAATTTAAGTTTTATGTACTTAACTGGATATCAAATAAACCTTATTGAAAAAAAATTATACTTCGTAGCTCAGAATTTCTAAATTTTGTACTTGAAAAGATGATTTATAGGTATTTTGCGTAATAAAAAGGGTGTTTTCATTATTATTTTTTTTCTCTTTATATTTTTAACGAATGCTTAAAATAAGCAATAAATTTCATTGTTAGTTCTCTAAGGTATCCTGTAAATAAAAATTACCTTATTATATGCCAAAGAAATGAGCATGGAACATTTTTAATTAGGCCAATTTATGATATAATTGATAATTAATAATTCATAAATTATTAATATGTCATCTTTAAGTTTTAACCACTTTTACATATCTATGGTACTAATTACATATTTAAATTTCAAGCAAATCCATTCAAAACAAAAAAAAAGTTAGGTTTGAATGTCCACTGTCACCTTAAGGGTGATTATTCCCATAAGAACATTTCTAATTTCTTGTCTTAACACATTTTAAAGAGCTTTCAAAATATAATAAACTAAACCACACGTTTCTACTAAGATTATGTAGCCATGCTTATTTATGTTATGTCTATGCGTTCCCTGTGGTACCTCCGATCCTTAAGCCAATTTATCGCGGAGGGAAACTTGCCATGACTTTCCACTACTTAAAAGGATATGCCGAAGGTTCTTTGCAAAGTATCTCTATGAAATTTTGTACAGCGTAACTTAATTCAGTTATACTTAAATTTTCGAGAATTTTTATTTAGACGAAATATTCTAGAAATACTGTCATTGACTAGAAAATTTCTTTGAAAAGTCATTACTTCACCTTTTAAATGGATTTAAATAAAAAGTGTTTTAAAATTCATAAATAAAATCTTATGAATTGTTAAGAAAGACAGATTAATTTTGAGACCCATACCACGTACAAATGCGAAAAATAGGCACATAATCTGTTTATGATATGAGTTCAACAGATATAATAAACACTATACCTACTTAAAAAAACCTATTTAAATATTGCACTTTAATTTATGGAAGTTTCCAGTAGATAAAAGTACTTTCCCAATGTATAACATTCTTTATATGATGACATATTTGAGGGGAAAAATCATAACGAAATGCTTTTCAGGGAAAAAAAAATATATATATATATATATATATATATATATATATATAATTTTCTGTCCTGGGTTTCCTCATGCAACCACAAACTTATCGGAAGTTCCGTGGTTCCAGTTACTTTCATGAGGAAAAATAAATGCCGGACATATATGATAACTGAATTATTTAATAATTTATCGATATAAATGCAATATATACCATTAGAAAAAAAATCCGAATTCATTAAGGAAAACTAGTCTTTTAATTTTAAATACTGCTAGCCTTTTATATTATTTCATTATCTTCTTTTAAATATCTTATGGAGATATTAAACACTACGTAATTATGTTTTGTTGTAAGCACAATATTCCAGAATTAAGCCATTTCCTTCAAAGTGTCCCCCGAAAAGCGATAACACGTATCTAATTCAGAGAACCACTGTAATGGCTAGTGAAGTTCGAATTTAACTTCCTTTGGTAATGTCATTAAGTCGAATAAAATAGTTCCCATTGCTACCATAATAGCAACCCTAATTACTTCACTTTGCATAGTCAAAATTAGCTTTTATGCAATGTTTCGCACTAGTAAAGGTATGCTCTACGCGTGCGTGCGTGTATTTTCCCTAACTTATATAGTGATGAATTTGCTATTTATCTATGCCGTCATGTTAGCATACTCAATTAGACTCGCTAATTTAAACTTGAAAGGGTCGAAGAAAAACCTTGAAATTAGCAGGTGGGAGAATAAGCAAAAATATTTCATGTTGTATGTAAAGCCTAGTTTATTTTCTCGCGCGAGTGTAGGAGATTTTATTTATTTATTTATTTTGGTGGTGGGGGTCTTTGGAGGGGATCTCACAGTCCATAACACAGTGCCTACTTCATGGAAGACCATGCTCCCACCGAGTCCAATTATCCTTCTCAATACAGTTTTCAAACCAACGTTTATTAATTTGTGATTTTGATTTTCCTTAACCCTTCAGCGGGCGCGCCAATTTTTGGTACACCAGCAGGCGCGCGTTGCATAAAGTGCAACGTCTCTTTCAACCTTGATTATTCCTTTTGTAATAAACTTTCTTTTTTCAAATTGAAAATATTAATTATGCGTTTTATGACAAGATATAAAATGTTGATAATATTGAGATATATTTATAATTAAAGGCCAAAGAATTCAGATACAATCGCCTTATTTCAAAACTGTCTGGTTTAATGCATCGAAGGACAACTTGCGAATCTACTCCTATTATGTCAAAAACCTAAAAAACAATGAGATTGTCCATCTTCTTGACATGCGGGATACCGTGCAATACCGTGCACATTTGATTTACGACATCAACTCATAATTTTGTCGTATTGCAATCCAGTATAATCGCTGGTTTACCACGGTTAAATCACGATTAACAATGAATGGAAAGGAATACAAGGGTCAGAAAATCAAACCTGCATTAGAAAGGGTGTAGCTATAAATAGAAACTGCTTAGAACATTGAAACCTTACTTGTAAAAACACAACATTCAAAATTACGAGAATGTTGCACTTTATACACGGGCGCGCCCGCTAAACGGTTAAATAACTTCTTTAAAACAGGCGGCGTTCTCCTAAACTGCAGAAGAAAACAACGTGACACTGATTATCAATGTAATATAATAAATGAAAATTTGTTCAACGAAATACCAGCGAAAGAAAATTATATAAGAAGGATATACGGAATAGAAAGAAAGCAAGTTTTTGTAAACAGAGATGGATTTCAAATCTAAACGAGGTTACTTTATATCAATCTTAGAGCAATTGATAGAGATTTAGGTCTCGGTATTCAAAGCTCGTATTGATTGCAGCTAAAACTTAAATTTTGCTTATTCCTAAAAATAAAATGGCAACTGCCTTATTTCGGCAATTCGGGACATAGTTACAGAGCATTCACAACTAAAAGTTTGCGTAGAAAAGCTTGGCCAAAAAAAATCTATACTACTCCCTAATTTTTTTTCTTTGGTATGGATCAAAACACACAATACACCCGTTACAGACATATACTATACTGAACTTTCGGGCACTATTGTTAATTCGTTAATATATATATATATATATATATATATATATATATATATATATATATATATATATATATATATATATATATATATATATAACCTTTGACCAGAATGTTCTGTGGATGTGTCTATAGTTACAATGGATTCTTGTCTTGCATGAGACAGCCGTTACTGTCCTTTGAAGTAATCCCCGTAGGCGTTAATTCCCATCTGGGAACGACTGTACAAGTCTTGGAAACTCTTGGCATAGTCGTCTTTAGGGAGGACATTCAGCTGGGCCATAGCATTACGTTGGATGTCCAAAATGTCCGAAAACCTGTGGTTCTTCAGGGCTAATATTTCAATTTGGGGAACAAGAAAAAGTCCGGGGGAGACAAGTCTGAGGAGTAGGGTGGGTGATTCAGGGACGCAACTCAGCTGTTGGCCAGGAACTGCTGCATCAGAAAGGTAGTATGTGGCCGGGCATTGTCGTGAAGCCGGGACGAGTTGCCTTGTTTGGCGTACTGAGGACATACCCGATTGATCCGGTGCAGCAGACGTTTCAGTATATCCACGTATTAGCAACATTTAACGTGGTGCCCTCAGAGAGGAATTCTTTATGGATGAGACCCTCAGAGTCGAAGAACACCATGAGCATTGTTTTGATGCGGGATTTCTCACTTCACAACCTATTGCTTTTCGGTGACCCTGGACCCAGCCACTCCATACTCTGAAGCTTGCCGTCGGGGTCGTACTTCAGGCATTAACTCGCTTCGCATTTAGGGTGACATCAGTAAATGGATGGAAGCTGTTACATTGCCCGAGAATCACCCCTATGTATCTCGCTATTAACCATAACAGAGGAGCGAGCGTAGGGAGCCTAGGGGCGCAGCCCCTCGTATATATATATATATATATATATATATATATATATATATATATATATATATATATATATATATATATATATATATATATATATATATATATATATATATATATATATATATATATATGATTAATTGACATTTAACATTGTGCCTAAATAAATGAAAATAGTGAAATTGAAACAAAAAAAGTGTTATCTTAGTATCAAACTACTATATTTCTTAAAACTTAAAAAAAACTATGCCATTACATTGTTAAAATACATTCAAGTACCTATTCTTTTAAATCAATTTATAACTGGTATGTCTGCAAAAAATTTATTTAAACCTCTTTGACAAACTATGATGAAAAAAGCATGAACAGAAAAGTTTACTCAAGTTTTTCTAACATGCATAAATTAACAGATAGGAAATCGAAAGTTTTCTTCTTTATTTACATGGATTTTAGTTCAAATTTTCAGTAACCGTCAGAACATTTGTAACATTTATTTTTAAAATTGCTTAAGTGTTTTTCACTCGAAATGGAAAAAGTTAAGAACAAATTCTTTTCAATAATTTTCACATTTGTTTAAATCTTCCTTAAAAAAACTGAAATGTGAATAAGGAAATGTTTTTTAATTTCCGAAAAGATATTTTTTGAATCGATTACAGTAAAATGTTACAAATTTTTTTCGTAAATTCAAAAATAAGTCTTTGATAAATGTCAGCGCATTAAGGAGAACTGTTTCTAGATAAGATACGTCTATAAGTTTAAAGGAAAAAAGGAAATTCAGCTAACATTGAAACATGATCTAACATCATATTTTAAGTGATTGGCTCTGGTAACTATTATTTTGATGAAACTTTTATTTAATTTTCAATAGATGAATTAATTACTTGAATGGATTATATAAAGTGAAATTAAGCATTAAAAGCACTTTTGGGGTTTTCTGCACCTTTTAGAACTTAAAAGAAAATCTTGAGCACTTACCTGGTAACTTTAATCGATGCTATGTAGTCCACATTTCATTACATGCTTCACAACAAATATTAATAATTACAAGATAAAAATAACTTTTTATATACCATGTTTTTTAATTTTCTGTTGAATCATTTAAACTTGACAATTCTATGTATTAATAAATACTTAAAAAATTTTTTTTGATGCATTATCCCATCAACTTGAAAGAAAATGAAGTTAATTGGAAGTTAACTTGCATATAACTTTTCGTTCCCGTTCCGGCGAATAGATGGCTGCACCAGTCTACAAATCAAAATTAACTGAAAATAACTGAAAATTTATTTAGTTCTGCTTAAAGATGGCTAAAAGTATTACAAAAATGCATTGTCATCGTGTTCTGAGCTATTCTAAAAGTTTCAAATGTCTAGCTAGTCGGGAAGTTAGTTAAAAATAGATTGCAAGATTTGTACTTGACAAACATACACACAAACACACAAACAAGAAAGCAAGTTAATAAAAACATGGTATAAAAAGGCAGAAATTTGCAAAGCTGTATAAGAACCAACCAAGACAAAGCCTGCATACTTTTGAGGAAGACTTTTGAAGAGGAGGTGTATAGTATGTATGGTAATGTGGGTTTCAATCGAAGGGATTCATGAAAAAAGACGTCAGTCTGAAGGAACACGATTGAGAGACTTGAGTGGCTCGGCTTGTCGTTCGCTGTTAGGAACTTACTACCGAAAGCTCGTGTTAAATTATGTTACATTACAATATTTTGTTATTAGTCAGTGGCCGCCTTTAAAGTTGATGTTTTAGGGATAGAAACAGATTCTTCTATGGATGATAGCAATATGAGACTGTCGTTCGAGGAAGCTGCGGCTAAAGCCCAACTCCGGCACTGGCCAAGTCTGTAAAATTAATTATGAATCACAAGAATCACGCATTGCGATCCATCTATATATATATATATATATAATAGTTCCGTTACTGACTGACAGACTGACTGATTGACTGACTGACATACAACGCACAGAACAAACCGCTGGACCTAAAGGGCTGAAATTTTGCATGGCGATTCTTCTTATAGTGTAGGGGTGTACTAAGAAAGATTTTTCAAAAATTATTCTTAGATTTTTTAAAATTAAATTTTTAAGCTGTTTTTGTAACTTTTTTAAGTTTGCATTTAAAATAATAATTTGAGGGTTATAAAATTTATATCACGAGAAATATCATAAAAATTCCTTTAAAAGGAAATTTTTTTTCGAATATTTAAATCCATTTTCTGATTTTAGGGGAATTTTTAAACATCAATTTTTAAAATTTAATTTATTAAATGTTGATCACGTGATTTGTTTTTCTGGCACTATAAATAAATTTATCGTCCGTGCATAACGACCAAATAGACAAAAAAAATACTTGCTAATGAGGAAGACGATTGCACATTATCCAAAAAAATATTAAAATACAGTAAAAGATATGTTCCTCAAACTGTAATATATTAACTGTATTATATTCTTTAGTATGTCCTATTAGATTTAATTTGAATATTTTCTTCTACATTATTTTGCCTGTAAAAATATCCCTTACGATTTATATATATATATATATATATATATATATATATATATATATATATATATATATATATATATATATATATATATATATATATATATATATATATATATATATATTTTTTTTTTTTTTTTTGGCATTAACTGCATACATTGAACGTTGTATTTAATTTGAATGTACTCCGTAGCGAAGTGCGGGTTTTCAGCTAGTTTTTAATAAGAATCAAGAATGTGTATGACGGCAGGTGGCGTAGCGGTTAGAAGCTTCAAGCTGCACGCCACTGGTCCAGGGTACGATTCTGCGACTGGGCAAGGTTGACTCAGCCTTTCATCCCTTGAGTGGATCGATAAAATGAGGACCAAGCATGCTTAGGATCTAACTCTAGGGTCCCTCGGCAGGCTGGCAACCTGCCTGAGGCATATGCTGTATGCCACCCCAAGTCCACGGTCAAGAATGAGGATATGGGCACGTCAGGCCTTGGTTCACAATGGACTGTGTCCCCATTGGTTAGTTAGTTAAGAATGTGTCTATCTTTAAATTAATGAATATTTCTCTTCGATATAAATCTAATTTTTTTCTGAAGTAAATTTACCGTATTTAATAAATGGCTGTTTTCACATTTTACTTTTTACACTATAAAAATACAAAGAAGAGCAGTTTAGATAGTTTGTACAAGGATTACCAAACTACCTTTCAAGCGAGCTATTACATGTGCTGTATTGCAAACTGTCATTTTGAATAATGGCATTTCCCGGTGTTCAGTGCCAGTTTTGGCAGGTGTTCATCAATTAAATTTTGGTTTGGAAACCCATTTGCTTAATCCGTACCTCTGCAGGAATACATTTTGATATTAAATTTATTTTCAAAACAATGCTTTTAAGAAAGAAAATTGTAATGAAATAGTAAAAATAAAATTTAACAAAACCCTCTTAAAAGTATAATTGAAGAGAAGATTGAAACTTTGTTGGCACATATTTACGCAAAATATTATACACACTTGAAGGGTGCAGGAGACCAATATTTTAAAGCTATTAAAAGGGTTGTTTATTGAATCATTCAATTAAGGGGACTCACTACCCTTAAATCTTTAAAACATTCGATTTTTTGAAAAAATATATATGTTAAAGCCTAATCATTTCTGAACAAAATAAAGCAAACCGAATGAAAATATTCCGCTTAGTTCAAGAGATATTGATATTCTAAATAGTTAATTACTGATCAAGTTTATGGTAAGAAAAATTTTAAACTCATTTTCTCAAAATGTAATTTTGCATCATTCCGCAACTGATATCTCAAAAACTATGAAACATAATTCCATGAAATTTTTATCACTGTATAATCATGTTATTTTATTGCGTCTGAACTAGAATTATTGCAATCACTGCACATTTTGTTATTTTTTCAGGGGTAAATGAATGCAAAAATTTAAGGAAATTTTAAGTATATTTTGAGCAGTTTTAAAAAAAAAAAAATATATTTTAATGTTGAATGTTTTATGTTCAATTTTATTTTGAATTATTTATTTTAAATATAAAACAGGAATTATACATTTATTTGTAAGATTAATTTCATAATTCTGCGCGCAAGCCAGTATGCAATAAAAATGCTTAAAAAACAAGGTATATCTAAAGCATTTAAAAATATTATTTATAATTATTTTGAGAGTTGAAAACTCGTTTATTAAAATAAATATATCAATTTATCATATACATAAAATTTGGAAAAATTGGGAGTAAATTGAAATAGTTACAAAGAGTCAAAAAGTATAAAAATATGCCTTATTTCCTCGACTTAAGGGTCGTGAGTCCCCTAAAAGGCTGTCAGATGACCTCACCAAGACTATGCGGCCGATTAAGGTATAATGGCTAGTTTAACAACATGCATTAAACGAAATATTAACCAAAAATAAATATTATTTCCTTACTTTTTATGTTTCGCATTCCCTTAAAGACATTATTTTATATGCCTCATAAAATACAATCCATCAAAGATATTTTTAGGTATTCGGTCTTACTGTTGGGGCAGATATATGACACCTGATGTACGACAATTTTTTAAAACAATCTAGAAAAATCTTTCCTTTAAACGACTAAACCGGCAAAACCCCAACGTTTTAAAATATCCCCACACGGTTCATCAAAAAACTTTATAATGTTTTATCCCAACAAAAGATCACATTTGCGTCGCTTTTTTTCCCACGTTTTATGTTTTTTAAGTTAATATAAGTGTTTACAATTTTGGGAATGAAACACTTTCCATTTACCAGACAAATTTGCTTACCCCCATAATACTCGGCCGTTTCAGGACTAGCTGGTTTTGGAAAAATTCCTTCATCCCATTCTATACAGGATTTTCTAAACTACAGCCTCATATTCTTTTATATACTTTTAAAAGGAAAAGGGGAACTTTGATCTGAAATAGAAATCTCTGAACTTTTGTTTGGATCCACAAATAGATTAGTTCCTGTACATATGCATAAATGTTCCGTTTTTGGAATATTTTTAATCTTTCTTAAGCAACTCTTCCCGAAATAAAACTTTTTCCTGATAATTTTTTTTAAAATTTGAAACATGTGTCATTAAAACAATTTTATATTTTAAAGATGTGAATGTAAACTGGTCTTTCTTTATGTTATTATCAATAGACTTTTAACTTTTGTAGTAACGTCTTCAGTAAAATAAAAAATAAAAAATTCGTAAATAGTAAAAGAGAAACAGTGAAATCGAAGTTTATTTTTGTTATTAAATAAATTCAAAAATCTCAAACTAAATTTTCTTGTATTTATCAATTTTTCTTTCACTCAAAATGTAATCATGGAACCGAATCGTAAACTTTCTGTTTTCGTTACAGATGTGATCAACATTATAATTGCCAATCAATGTCTTGGTTCTCTCTAATCAGTCTTAAAAATATTTAGGCACATTATTATCAATATTAATAGCATGAAAACATTTTTGTACGAGTTATGTAAATATTTATGAGATTAACAGTATTATCTTAGACCAGTGGTTCCAAACCTGTTTGTCGCCACCCTGAAGAAAGTCGCGAAGTATTTTTAGGGGTCACCATGGGATGAATTTAAATAACATTTTAGGGAATTTCACCGAAAAATTTGTCAGCATTTATGACCATGGAACTGTAAGACAGGGATTTTTTAAATGGAAAAGTCTCTTTCAAAATGCAAACCCAACTTGTTAGAATTCTACTGCTTTGATTTGGTGAAAAAAATTAAAATTACGGTTACTTACTATGTACAGTACAGTGGAACCTCACATAACGAGTATTTCGCATAAGGAGCAAAATAAATCGTAAAAAAAAATGGCTTGCTTAACGAGCAACATTTCGCATAACGAGTGACGTGGAAGGAAGTCCCCTCTTCACGTCACTCGGATCTTCACGTCACCAGGATCATCAACGGCCGAAAAATAAGTATTTAAGGGTAGTCATGGATGGTTCGAGAAGCAAATATCATGGAACTGGAGTATAAAAATAATATTGAGGAGCTTGTGGAAGAGCACAACCAAGAGCTGTCCACCGAACAGCTACTACAATTGCAGTGTCTTTCACCGCAAACAGTTGTAGAGGAGAGTTTGTCAGTGGAGAAGGACGAAGAAACAGCTAAGAAACAATCTTCTGGCTCATTAAAAGAAATGATGAAAGCATGGGAAACTGTTGCATCGTAAGTTACAAAGCATCACCCTGATAAGACGGTGGCTATGCGCGCTATAAATTTATTCAATGACAATGCGGTGATACATTTTCAGCAAATTTTGAAGCGCCAAGAAAAACAAATGTCGTTAGATAGCTTTCTAGTTAAAAATTAGATATGCGTCATAAATTCGTAAATAATAAACTACATATGGATCATTTTGCTCCTTAAGAATTCACGTATAAGTAATTTTCTTTAAATAATGAATGTTACATCTAAATATTTGGAGTCTTTTTTTGCATGGAACGCATTATCGTATTTTACATTAATTTATATGGGAAAAATTGCTTCGCTTAACGAGTGTTTCGCATTACGAGTAAGACTCTAGAACGAATTATGCTCGTTATGCGAGGTTGCACTGTACTTATTACTTACTATGTACAGAAACTTACTATGCACTTGCTATGTACTTACTAGGTACAAATTCTGAACGACAAATGTCTCTCATCAATCTCTGTTGTCACTTTTTGGTTTACTATTGTAGTTTCTCCAACAGAAAAAGCTATTTTTTTTAGGTAAGAGTTTTTGTATTTTTATTGTCATATGATTCTGAATCAAACGATTGGTTCAGTTTTGTTCAGTTATTGATTTTACATACCCTTGACTTAGCCATAAATAGTTATTAGCGAATTCATAACATACATTACTAACCAGTATGGAAAGCAAATGTTCTCCTCTTCTTACAAATCTCATTTTTGTTAACCCTTTCGTGGGCTATTTATTTCTCTTTTGAAGTTCTCCCTGTTTTTTGTGTTTTATTATCAATTGAACAACAACATTTAAGGAAAAATATTTTATTTTACGAAATTTCAAATATAAATGAAAATTTTAGAGGTGGGAAGCATACTTCCCAAGGAACCATCTACGGTCATAAAAAAAATTCAATTTAATGATGATTATTTGCCATAAAAAGATTAGAAGCATGTTGCAATGCACAAGGGTACATCACACTCTGCACACATGTAGCGGGTCCTCTTTTCTTGTGCTTTTGTGCTACATTTCCTACACCGTCTATAGTTTGAAACCAACTTTGGCGTATGGTTTCCCACACTAGCTAATCGCACATCATCTGGAACTTCACACTTCTTCGCTTGGAAGCTAGCAGAACTACCTTTCCTTTTTCTTGAAGAATATCCGTCTATTAGCTGACGAGCTAATGCTATACGGAATGTCAGCTGGTCTAAACTTCTATTCCGTTTATTTACTTGCCATTTAGTTGCGTAGAACAAATATATATGAATAGATGTGTCATAGCAGAACAGATTTCACAGAACCGGCATCCGAACTTATGTACTGTTTCTGTTCAATTAATGGAAACTAGATGACAGCACAAAACTGAAGTGGGAATTATTCTTCCCAACATTTTAATAGCCAGAACAATATATTATAGTGGTTTTGCGCTTCCCGCAGGTGTATTTCCTAAGATCGTGTAGGTGGGAAGTCATCTTCCCAAGGCCCACGAAAGGGTTTTAAATCAAGCTTTTGTTGAACTTTAAATCATGGAAAAGAATTTTAGTGTTTGTTCTTTGTCTTAAAAGGTCATTTTAATGGAAATATGCAGGGGTGGGTGGCTCACAGGATCGTGGAAACTATTGACGGGGTTTACGACTCGAAAAAGTTTGGGAAACACTGTCTTGGACTATTATATATAGTAGTTATGGGAACTGCTCAGATATTAGAGTCGATAACAAAGATTAGTTCCAAATGATTGCTAATTTTTTTATTAATATGATTAAAAAATAGAAGTTGGTAAACCAGACAACTATTTAAAGAATATAAATAATTGCACATGTACTAATAAGAATCTGTGGATGTGTTATGTTTTATATCAGAAAATATTTCAAACATCGAGACAAATCTAATACACATTAAACAAGAAATTAAGATTTGGATAAATCAATTAACGCTCTTTAACCTTTGTAGAATAAACGAAGTAGCATAAAAGTACATGTTTAAATTTTCGAATATAGTGACCTGAAAATAAACACCATATACAGAATATTTACTGTGAAGAATATGACTATCCTATTTGGATAAAGCAAACAGACCACTTTGGATTGTTAAAAAAATAGAGTTTCCTTTAAAAACTTAAGATCGGATTAAGCTACTAAGAAAAGTAAAAATATACTATTAATATATGCTTTTATATGTTTATATACCTGCAGTGCAAAATTATATGTTTGAATATTTAGAGAGCATTTGAATTTCGTCATATATTTAAATATTTATACTATGTTGTGCAAAATTATACGTTTGAATATTTAGAGTGCATTTGAATTTCGTCATATATTTAAATATTTATACTATGTTGTCCATAAGTAACAGTAATTAAAATGTGTTTAACATGTTGATGTCCTCGAAATAAAAATTAAGTGATGTAGAGCAACGTTAAAACAGACAATATAATACGAAAAATAGGAACATGAAGAAAAAGATGTAATTATGTTTATTCAGAGGATTCAAAATTTTCGTGATTACAGTGAACTACACAAGCTTCATTTCCAATAGTTGTACGAAGTTTTAAATATCTACCAATTTCATATTCTTAAGATCAGGTGAATCTTAGGACGTGGAAGCAAAGCAACTTGGATTTCAAGGTTTTGCTCACTTGTAGATGAATAAACTTTTCTTCAGAGTTCTTCTAAAAAAGTAATCATTTTTAAAATATCTAATTATTTTCCCCCGACTCTGTAACTGTAACACCAGTTTTATTGTCGATTTTCCGGCACTATTATGTTTAATCCATGATCCTACAGCTTCTTTCATCTTCAAGAGTTTAATTTTTGCCCAAAACACTTCTCTTTAAAGCCCTCAATCTGCACAACGAATCCTTGTGATTCATGCAGTTGATGAAAATGTTGGCAATATGATACCTGTAAAAAATGATGAAAGATCTTTATACTTATGTCTTATGATACATAAGGTATATACTTATCTTTTTTTATCTTTATATTTCTATTGTGTCTACCATGTCTATTCTACATGAATGTATTTTCAAATGATACACTGAGCATTTGGATAATGAAGAAAATTGGAAAAACGGTACAAACAATACGGTGAAAACTGATTTTTTAACTGTATCATCAGTTTTCCAATAAGGTGAAACTTTACAGCTATATGTTTACATTTTTAATTGAGAGTGTCAATTCAGACTGATTATCAGTTTATAATTTTTTGGGAGCATCTCAGTAATAGTTCTAAAAACTCTAACACTAGAAGTGCTTCACTCTTATATCCGTTTCATTTGATGTCTCCACGTGTTACATACTTAGAAGTTTATCATTCAGAAATCCTTTGTCACTTATTTTTGCACTGCAGTTATACAAATGAGAGCCATGTTTCTAATTTGAGAAATGACGCTATGTGTGGTGTTTATTTTCGATTTTGCAAGATATGAGTGAAGTCATCTCCTCTAATTTAACATGTTAGGAGTATCTCTCAGGAATAATCCTTACATTCGAAAATCAATTCTAGAATGTTTTAATATCTTCTACGTTCAACTGCAATGCGTATTAAATATTTCTTCGTATTCCGGAGCTACATGCCCTCAAAATAGCTCTCCGTCAAAAAGGAACACCTTAAACTTATAATTTCAATAGGACAGAATGATCACCAATCCACAAAGTGGAGAAATCATGTCAATTTACCAACTTCTTCACTCTGTAGAGTTGTTATCAATCTGCATGCACTATCTTCAAGAATGCCTTAAAATGATATGAACTTCAAAGATAGTCTTCAAAAAATTAATTGCTCTATGGAGAAATCTCATTTCAATATTCATACCCCTATATTTGAGAAGCATATAAAAGGCTACTTTTTGAATTACCTAGAACGTGTTAAGCACTGAAAGTAGAACTACTGCCATTCGCAGAAATTAGAATTTGGTACAAATGGCCTTAAAGTATTTTTTCAGACATCATACAGAAACTTAAAAGCCAAACAATCTCTAAATATCTTGAAGCATATGCTATAATTATATAGTAATAATTCGATTCGTTCTACATTATTTCTACAAATTTCACCTCGGGTTTGCTGCCTACTGGTTTAACTATTTACAGGAAATATTGAGTACGTGTTTCAATACCAAGCGAGCGTGTAATGTGTATAAAAATATGTATGAAAGGTTAGAGAAAAACTTCAGACATACTAAAATTTTACTCTGTAAATGTTTTAAGTGATTTTTATTGCATGCATAAATATATAAAACGGTTGACTCTAACAATAAATATTCTAATATTTTATAGTAAGGATTATTTAAGGGAACAAGGTACCTCCAATCTCGTTATTCTTTAATTTTCAATATTTTACTCTGCATAACCACAAGAGTATAATAAATATTCTTTTCTGCTACATTGAATGTTCTTAGAATTCACAAATAAGTTTTTTACGGAGGAATAAGACATGTTTATGAAAAAATTCTTCAAAAATGCTAGAATTTTTCAAAAGGCTCCATGCCCATTCATTGTCTTCTGATATCTTCCATATTTCTCAGAATTGTTGATTGAAGTGTTTGTTTCAAAACTGTGCATCATTCTTTGAAATCACAAATATTTTCAAATATACCATATATACCATAAAATAAAGTAAAAATATAAAAAAGAAACATAAAAAAGCACGCAGAATAGAAAAATAAATATTTTAGACTTTAGATTCCTGCAAATAAATAAATAAATAAATGCACAATTATATTTATATACATAAGGTAAACTTATAATAAAAATTTTAAGGATTTTAATTACAATTGAATGCACATAGAGCATTTTGAAAAAAGTTCATTTTTGAAAAACATTTTTAATATACAGGTATTATTCCGCTAAAAATTCTTTACTTTCTATTCTAAGAGTTTTTAATGTAGTAAAAAATAATGCTAATTTTTGTCATTTTGTATATAGAGTTAAAAATTGAAAATTAAAAAATTCGAGTTTGAAGGTCCCTTGTCCCATTAAACGAAAGTTAATATATGAAGAAAAGTAAAATCTCATTTTGTTAATAGTTCCTGTGCTAATTAATACAGATGAAAATCCCCCATTAAATGTTTGACCCATTCATATGCTTTGTACTCGGAAGACGAGGTTCTCATTTATGAATCTTTATAACTTTTCATTCCCCTGACAACAGTCCAATCCATTCCTAAGATTTTTGAGCCCCTCCTATTGGAGAACGACATCTGAACCTTACATTAATATGCTTGGTTTTATTCCTGAGGTGAATAATTACAGCTACTCCGATCCTATCTGATTAAATACAGGTTGCAGAACGTTTAGATCAGCACCGGCAAACATCTGATCACAAAAGAAGATATTTGAGTAAGAGGCGGACGGTAACAGACTGGGGATAAAGCCACCTCTACGTCCCATTCATCTCATTAAGGTGGGTCAAGGACACAAAATTGTTCGAATTTTCGAAAATTCTTTTATTGCATTAAATTTTTTTTTGTTCTTTTATGCATAAAATGATGTTTAAACCATGTTTCTATCTTAATTAGAACACGATAAATTATTATTTTTTTTTGCAACATTCTAATAGTAGCCAATCGTTGTTAAACATAGAAGGTTGAAACTTGGAACATATCTTTTTCAGCTACATTTTAATTTAATTTTGATTCAGAAAATTTGAAAAAAATATTTACTTTTGAAAATATAATTTTTTGAAATAAGTTATATAATTTTTTTTGCAATTTTTAATCTAAATATTTTTAATTTCTTTAAAAATTAATATTTCAAAAAATGCTGAATGAAAATAAAAAATTATATACAAGGTGCACCCATAAAGTAACCGGACAATTTTTTTTAAATACCAAAAATATTACTCACCTTCAAATAAATTTATCTCCTTCAAAATAATCGCCAAAGGAGTCTATACAATTTTTTCAACGTTTCTGCAAGTCATCTAAATACTGTTTATAGGCGTTGGAACTAACCGTTCGCAAAATACGCATAACACTTGATTTAATATCCGAGACGTTTTCATATCTCTGTTCTTTCATGGATTTTGCATTTTTTGATTACAAAGGACTTATTTACCACGAATTTGTTCCTGAAAATGAAACAATTAATCAGTGTTTTTACAAAGAGGTGCTTTTTCGATTAAGAAACAGGATAAGGTGAGTTAGGAAGGAACTGTTTTGATTCTGGGAAATGGTTTCTTTTACACGATAATGCTAGGCTCCATGCAGCAATTTCTGTACAACAATACCTTGCTAAGCATTCCATTACAGTGATAAATCACCCACCATATTATCCCGACTTATCATCAGCTGATTTTTTTCCTTTTTCCGAAGCTTAAGATGGCCATGAAAGGGCAGAGATGTTAAAACGTCTCGGATATTAAATCAAATGTTACGCGTATTTTGTGAACGATTAGTTACAACGCCTTTAAACAGTATTTCGGTGACTTGAAGAAACGTTGGTAAATTTGTATAGACTCCTTTGGCAATTATTTTGAAGAAGATAAATTTATTTGAAGGTGAGTAATATTTTTCTTATATATAAAAAATTGTCCGGTTTCTTTATGGGCGAACCTTGTATTTCTGTTTAATTAAATGAGATAATTTTGAAATTCGACAAATAATATTACGAGTTATAATGATTTTAAATTACACCAATTTTATTAAAAAATTTAAATTAAAAAATTTTTTAAAAACTTTTTCAGAAACTTTATGATGTGATTTTGTTTACAAATTATATGGTTAACCATCACAAAAAAATTCAAAATTTTTACTCAATAAATAAAATTATTTTTAATATGTGTCCCGGACCCCCTTAATCGTTTGTTAAATGATCAAAGAGAAACTCAGTGAACATAAAATCAGAAAATGTTGTCTCCGATATTTCCTTCAACGGTGCGTTTTACTGTGTTCAGCAAAAATAAATAATTAATCCTCCTTTAGGATGCTTACATAACGAAGTCATGAATTTTTCATCTCTTTCAAGGAACGACATGATACTAAATAACATCATTGACTCACATATGTTGAATTAGAAAGGAAGTGTCTGAGCTAAACGTATTTTTACAATTTGTCAATATTTTTAAGTTTTATGGAAAATAATAAATTTTAATAGCTAGCTAGCACACACACACACACACACACACACATATATATATATATATATATATATATATATATATATATATATATATATATATACACACACGAAAGCAGATTACACCACACGTACGTCATATTCCTGCTTTAACTCAGAGCGAATGCTCTCTCCTTACAAACATCACACGTCTGCACAGTGACAGGATAAACACAGCCATATTTTAGTTATCGGTCTATCGTACGAAAAAATGTGTTGCATCGTGTGGGACCCGGGTTGCCCAAATTGGCCAAATTGGCCCAAATTGGGGGACCGACCGGTGCCCAGGCTTATACTATTCATTGACCGAAAAGGGGAAATAAACCCTCGGCTGAGTTTGCAGGTATTTCTACGCAGCGCTGGTCTTCAGTTTGACAAGGGCTTATATGCGAAAGCAGAGGTAGCCGTAATCATTTCGAATTGTTGCATCGTACTGATGGTAGGAAAATGCTTGTGCGCACACTGTGGCTGATGTGTTTGCTCGCTGGGGCTGGGAAGTGCTCTACCATCCCCCATATTCCCCGGACTTATGTGCCTGTGACTTTGATCTCATGCCCAAGATCAAAGAACCGCTCCATGCATTCCACGAAAGATTCTGCAGGCTCTAGACAGCTCAATTCGAAGGATCAATAGATCAGGTGCTGCCAAAGGTATCCTGCATCTTCCAGAACATTAGAAACAGGTGCTAAACGAAGTTGGCTACTACTTTTAAGGGCTGTGAAAGTTTCACCCTTGTATCTCTTCTGTAAACTTTGTATATACCTAGTTGCCACTATTAAAGTTCCATCGTATGTATTACCTCTTTTTTTGTTTTATCGTGGTTCTCGCTATTTTTCTTTTATACTGAGAGATATCGCGAACCTGATTCAAATTCATGATGACTTGTAAGGAAGTCAAAATAAGCATTAAATGAAAAAAGAGCAAAAAAGGAAATATACGGTGAAATATGTGATTTTAAAGCATAAAGCGCAAACTACTAGTCGAGTACCGAAGATTTTTTCGCGTCGAAATGCGACAAGTATCGAAGCGGACGAGTACCGAGGTATGACTGGATATATATATATATATATATATATATATATATATATTTATATATATATAGATAGATAGATAGATAGATATGACACGCTACTTATTCTTGCCCAACTTCATTATGGTGTCTTATCTCACGTTGCACCATCTTAATCTATTCCTAAATAACTATTAATGATATAGCAGTCAGAGATTAAAGGCCTGTGGCAAAAAAACTACAAATTATTTACACTTAAGAGTTTATTTCTGAATGTTAACCTGCCCCGATTCAATCTATTAATTATCTGCCAAGCAGTCATCTCGTTCCTCGTGACGCGTGACCAAACCGATTGAAAATCAATCCCGCTATGCGTAAAACTCTATTGTCTCAAAAGCCTCTAAAACTCCTGCGCATGCGCGTGTCGTATATACCGGAGATAGACCCAAAGGTGGAGCTTAAGTTTGAGACTATTAATAGAATCTCCTTGTTCGTTCAAAAAGGGAATTCCCCATAATTCTCGGCGCATTTCGAAATACGATATGAAAATAGTGGCATTTTACGCTACGAAATTAACTACTCTGAAGCCCCCCTGTAAATTATTTAATTATTATTCTGACTGACACACACACACACACACACACACACACATATATATATATATATATATATATATATATATATATATATATATATATATATAATTTGTGCGAGTGTGAGCATTGTGTAAATGAATAATTTAAGTACACAATCAAATGCTTTGGACCAAAAGAAAAGTATTTACAGTTAATCTGTAACTTGTTTTACGGAAAACTAAAGAATATTTTCCCACTTCTTAGTGAATAAATGAAAAATAAATTTTTTATTCGCCAATTTAAAAGACGCTACATTGCATAATAAGATTCATGCAAAATTTAGAAATCTATGATTCTCTTGTTCAAACAGTTAACTCCGATGAAAATTTAACATTATTTTCTTTAACTCAGGGCATAATATTTTTGCAAACTCAGTTGTAATAACTGATACGCTGGAACCAAAATATACTCCCGTTCACTTTTGATAACACCATGTTTTCCTTAATCGGGAATACGAGATCGCGATCTGGGCGAAAGAAGTAATTAAGTTTCCGCATTTGTCTTCAAATATTTAAAACTCCTTAGCGAAATTTGATGCTACGAAGCAGTTAATTAAGGAACTAATTATCATGAATAGGTAAAGAGAAAACATAAAATGATTTATTTCTGCTGAATACTAGCGAATAGTTTTATAATTAATTGTGGATAAAAATCGTAAATGAGGCTATCAAATGATTAATTTAGCTTAATTTCCTTAAAATAAAGAATGTTCGTCGATCTTTCAGTTCTTCATAGAATTTCGGTAGTCTAGTATTAAATTTCAACATTAATAGCAATTCAAAATTATTTTATGAACGATAAGAAACTCGAATTTCATTATACTATCTTTACCTTTTCTGAAATATTTGTGAAGTTAATTAGATGGCTGTGTGGTGTAATGACATGGTACTTTTAATCGGAAAGCTGACGCCCTCAGGTTTGACTACTGGATACCAGTCAATCATATTATGCGAATTAAGCATTGATTAATATGGAAAAAGGGGCAGACTCATGCTTATAATACTGTGACGTTTAGATGTTTGAGCCAGAGGTAGCCTAGTGGCAGCGCGTTATGCTTGGAACTGGTGGTGCCTTGTTCGAATCCCGATGACCACCATTAAATTTCTACGAGTCCATGCAGTATACTGACAAGTTAAATTTTTAGGCCGAAAAGTCCTTTCATGAGGTCAGAGAGGGTGGGATAAAGTATGATCCGCAGGTGTCGACGGTGGGGTTGCTCGGTCATTGAGATGGAAATTGAAGTGGTACGAGGGGATAGTGTTGGTTCACTCATAAGGTTCCCCCATTGAAAGCAACCAAAGATTCTCGATAATTAAGTGCGGATGACTTAATGGACATATTCTCTGCATTGGCAAACAACAACACTTTTAGCCGATTTATGATATGAAAGATACAGTTGCATTTTTATTAATTAAGTCTCAGAATTTGAATAAAAAGCGTTGTAATATTTTACCGTTGTGTCATAATATGATATGAAATTTTGAATTTTCTGAACTATTGATATTTTTTTTCATATACAGTGCAATAATAGAAAATAAGTTTAAACAAATATGAAGCTTGTTATGCTCTATATTTACAAATTCTCCAGACACGGCAAACGTATGGCTTTAAATATATTACTGAGAAATTATACTCTAAGGTTCGTGAAGGAAGATCTTATGACTTGATGTTGTAAAAGTTAATAATATTTTCATGTAGCTTACTTTTATACGAGACGTGCAAAAACAAGTGTTAGAAGACTGGCAACCTCGTCGTTTCATTGGCGACCGAACAAAATGTTAAGGAAATCTGATAGGGAGTTAGAAGCTCTCTTAAAATTCTCTTACAAGAAGAGATGAACGTGAACTTGAGGTAAACAAAATAATTACACAATAAAAAGAACTCTTTATATACCATGTTTTTAAATTTTCTGTTGAATCATATAAACTTGACAATTCTATGTATTAATAAATACTTAAAAAAAATTTTTGATGAATTATCCCATCAACTTGAAGGAAAATGTTAAAATGTTGAAGGAAAATGAAGGAAAAGTTAATTGGAAGTTAACTTGCATATAGCTTTTCGTTCCCTTTCCGGCCAATCAATGGCTGCACCAGTCTACAAAACAAAATTAACTGAAAATAACTGAAAATTAATTTAATTCTGCTTAAAGATGGCTAAAAGTGTTAAAAAATGCATTGTCATCGTGTTCTGAGATATTCTAAAAGTTTCAAATGTCTATCTAGTCGGGAAGTTAGTTAAAAATCGATTGCAAGATTTGTACTTGACAAACCCACAGACAAACACACAAACACACAGACAAGAAAGCAAGTTAATAAAAACATGGTAAAAATGGTTTGGCTGTGTGAGAGTTATCATAGTTTTTCGCAGATCAGAATGTATCAATTGATTCCCGGATAAGTATTTTTGTTTTTCAAGTGTGAAATGCAAACTATAATACATGTGATTGAATTGTATACATGTAAAATTGTATAGAAAAATCATTTGAATTCTTTAAATAGCTTAGTAAAAAAACTGTAAAAATTTGAAGGAACATTAAAGGAAGCCTTGAAAGAAATGGATAACTCATTGCTGAAATTCCCCGTCATCCAAAATAATGTACGGATGCGAAACACACTGACTTTCTAACTAATGAGAAAGGAGATCACATAATCCTACGTTAACGTATTACACACCGTTGTTCAGATTTGTTTACACTTTTCTGATGGTTGTTTTTGCTCCTAAAGTAAGTTAATGGCTTGGCGGCGGGTTACGACAGTTTTCCGTGAATCAAAGATGATGTGCTTGATTTCGGAGAGGCAAAGGTGCTTTTCAAGTGCGAAATGAAAACATAATAAATGTAACTGAGTTGTATGGATACAAAATTGTAAAGAAAAATCATTTGACTTCTTTGAATGAGATTTACACATTTCTGATCCTGACAGGGAATGCAAGAACTTTGAGTAAATATAAACTATATAACGATTACTTCTATTGTAAAGTAGTAAACAAAATCGTTAAAAGGCTGATGGACGAACACGTGCAGCAGCCATAGCTTGTCAATCTTGATGTATTTTGCTGTGATGTAACCCATTTTAATAAAGTATGTGTAAATAGCGAAAAAAAAAGTCGTTCTGCAGGCGGTTGGCTAATGTGGAGCGACTCGGTAAAGTTGCATATGTAGCTAAGTGTCGGAGCTAGGTATGTGCTCCTTCGCGACGACCGGTCTTCATAAACTCTGTTGAATGCCGTCAAGGTGGGACGATGTTAAGCTTAGACTTACACTTTTCTGATGGTTGTTTTTACTCCTAAAGTAAGTTAATGGCTTGGCGGTGGGTTACGACAGTTTTCCGTAAATCAAAGATAACGTGCTTGATTCCGGAGAAGCAAAGGTGCTTTTCAAGTGCGAAATGAAAACATTATAATAACTGTAACTGAGTTGTATGGAGACAAAATTGTAAAGAAAAATCATTTGACTTCTTTGAATGACTTAATAAAAAAATACTGCAAGAATTCTAGGGACCATAGAAGAAAACATTAAAAGAAAAGTGTGACTCGTGGCTGAAATTTCCCGTTCTCTACAATAATCTACGGTTGCAAAACATGAAGACTTTTTAACTATTGAGGTAGGTGAGCAAATACGTTAAAAAGTAGAGCACACAAGTGTTAAGACTTGTTTCCATTTTTCTGATGGTTGTTTTTGCTTTTTAAGGGAACGGTGGACCTTTATTGGAGCAATTCTTGTCATTGTAATATTGATTGTGTTATTGTAAAAAGTATATATATTTCTGTAGATCAATAGTACCAAAATAGTTTTTTTCCAGTAAAAAATCATTTATTAAGCTTCTACGAAGTAATTTATAAAGTAATTTATAAATATTGTAAAAATAAACTTTAAATCTATTTTTCTCAAAACAGATTTTTCAAGGTTTTTAAATTATTTAAATGCTCCATGCTACTTAATTTTTGTTCAAAATTCACGAAATTGATAAGGAAGAGACCTGATAATGTTTACAAAAACATTGGGTATGCATTTTACAATTCGACTTAATTAAAGTAATTAAATTTGATTTATAAGTTATTATAAGGCAAAATTTTGATGAAAATCGGGACGGAATTCAGAAAAAAATCTCTCAAAAATTAACTATTCAAGGGATTAAATAAGTGATACCCAGATTTATTTATTATATATTTCAAAGGAATTAAAATGAAAAATCGAGGAAATATCTCAAAAATTAAGTCGCAAGGAGCATTTTAAAATTTTGTTTATAAATTTCAAATTTTTAGAAAAATCTTAAATTTATAATGAGATTGGAGATTTCCTTTAAGGTATTCTATATATTTATAGTGAAATATATATATATATATGTACAAAATTTCGTATCTCTATGATGAAAAGTAAAAAAATAAATTTTAACGTCCACCGTTCCCTTAAGAAAGATAATAGCTTGGCGGTAAGACGGTAATCACAGTTTTCTGTAAATCAAAAGTTGACGTGCTTGACTCCCGGATAAGCACTGCTGATTTTAAGTATGCACCTGAAACATTATAATTTATGTGACTGATTTGTATGAATTTAAACTTTTAAATAAAAATCAGTTTACCTCTTTGAAAGAATAGTGAGGAAAAAATTTAATCTCTATTAGTAAAAAGATAAGGAAATCTATAAACATATCAGAAGATTGTCGTTTAGGCTGTTTTTTTATTAAAAGATATAAAACTTAAGAGTATTAAATAGAATTCGTTACACACTTTCTGAACTCTTTTGTGAGCAGCTCACTTTCTGATATCGAAGAAGTTATTTTCCGATAGGATTATTTTATAATTAAAAGTAAGTATTGAAAATGTATACTACCTGATAACACAAGAATACTAATATTCGCGTATGTCAGGGACACTCTCCAAAAATATGTATTTACTTATAATTTTAAAATTACTTCATGATAGAATATTATGCTTTTAATATTGTTTTCACTAGTTCGTACGTTTGGGGTTTTTATTGAAAATTTTTTACTTATCTGTCTTAATTCCTCAAACCATGACGGCGTCAGTTTTGAATTGAGAGCTTTAAATTTCGTAATGAAAAACAGCTTTTGATGGCAGTAGACTGTATGGGCAAAATTTAAATGTGGTACGACGTATGTTGCGTCATATTAAATCCTCTCCTTTAATACATTGTAAGTGTTTTAATAAGATGTAAACAAGATTCATGGTTACAAAAACGCATTATAAAAAAGTATTTCAAGAGACGGTTTTAGGTTTGGTTTGGTTGAAGCACTACGGTGATCTTTTGCTACATGAGGGATTCATTAGACCAGGACCTACTGCCTAAGGCTGCTAAGGACCTTATTGGATTCACTCACCTCAATTATAACCTATGGAGAAAATATATCTACTATCTACAGATATATAAATGCGGATAATCCAGTGAAAATGGTTTTTTCAGATAACCTGAACTTTTCTGCACCTTGAAACAGGATTCATTGTATAAATTTCGTCCACCAAAGGAATTGATGAGCATTTAAAACACACTATACCATTTTGTTTACATGAATAATTTAAATTTGAAAATATTATTTGCATTAAAAAAATACTCCAAGGTGTAATTTTTTTTCTCTAATACGGAGTATAATATTTAAAATTATATTTTTAAATACAAGTCTGCAAATCCTTGAACAAAACTTCTCCATAGTTTAACATTGCTATAAGTGAATACAGTACAGTCAGTACACAACAACTGACTCTGAAGGGCTACAAACATCCTTACAAACAGTGCGACTCGACCCAACAGACACCGATACTGAATGCCTGCGCCTTAGCCCTTCGGCTATTGTCCGGCGGAGAGAGGTTTAGGCATAATAGATAAGAGTTTTTAGTGTGAAGCAATGGATTCAGATTAACTTATACATAATTAAAGCATACGAATTTTTTATGCTGATGTTCAGTAGGTGAAAATATTTTTTGGGAACAAAACAACAGATATTAAAGGAATAAGTGTGTAATGCTCTCAACTAAATGGAGAGGGAATGATTACTTACACACACACACACACACATATATATATATTGGCTGAAAGCCCGAACTTCGCTAAGGAGTACATTCAAATTAAATACAACGGTCAATGTATGCAATTACTGCCAAAAATAAAAAATAAATATATGTATATATATTTATAATGAATACGATCAATGTATACAATTGATGTAAACAATATATATATATATATATATATATATATATATATATATATATATATATATATATATATATATATATATATATATATATATATATATGAAAGATATAAAATTTAAGTTGATCCCCTGTAAATTCTCTTCCCTTCCCATGTTTAAGATGGCATTACCAAATTCTGTTTTCAAGAACCCAGGAATATTTTTCATAGCGTCAGCAATCCCTGGGCAAGCCACACTGTCTATGCCCAAATAAGGCAATCGTCCTGCACAACTGATGCAGCTTGCAAAAAACATCTTTGGTCAGCAAATTCTTCAACCGCAGATACCTCTATACTCAAACCCCGGGAATCACTCGGGTGTTGGCTTTCAACTAGATCAGATGTCCGTTTAGCCACTCGGAAATAAATTTATTTTTCTAATAGTTCTGTAATCTGATCTTATTTCATTACAGAATTTATAGCCGACAGGATTTCCTGCAGTGAGGATACCAGTTTTAAAATTTTAATTTCAATATGTAAACGGAGTTTTAATTAATTTTACCAGCACCCGTCGTAAAACTTAATTCGCCCTTTCGTGCGTCGAAAATAGCAGCGAGCAGAAGTGGATTACTGTATTACTGACCTTGGTGGATTTACGCTGTTCGGTGACCTAGTTTTGAACAGGCAATGAAGAAAGGGGAAAATCCGATTTTGAATCAAACCGTGGACTTAACCGGTGAAAATAACGAGCCATCTCACGTCCGCTTTTCCGATGTAAATGTGTTTATTAAACCCTATTCAAATGAAGTGCCAATCGAAAATTACATCGCAGAATATGAGCAGGTTTCTGAACTGTTGACATTAAATCCTATACAAAAAATTATATTCTTTCGCAAGCTGTGTACCGGAAATGTGGAACTATTTCTTCAATCCAAACCCCTGTTTAAAAACTTCGAAGAATTAAAAACAGAACTGCTTAAAGAATTTAAGACGGAGATAAATAAGGCCGAAATACATCAGCAATTGTTAAGACGGAAAAAAGGAAGGGAAGAAACTTACGAAGCGTATTACTACACTATCCAGCAAATAGCTTCGAAAGCAGCGATGACCTCGGAAGAGCAAAAATTTTACATCATAAAAGGAATAAACGCACGCCCAGAAGTAGATCTCCAACTTCGTTCGACAAAAAATTGTGATGAACTAAAAAACATGTTAAAACTATTGGATAAGCAAAATTCAGAGGAAAGGACTTTTTATACCCCCAAGCTACCAGTTTTCCATAGACCTCCAGCCTGGAGTCCACGCTTCCAACAACACCCAGGAAATTACCGACAGTTTCGGCCAAATTTTGATCTTCAACACCAGGAGTGGAGACCGAGGAATAATTTTTATCCGCCCCGTTTCCAGCAACGTCCCAGACCAGGGTTCAACACCAGTGCACCTTCTTTTCAGCCAAGAATGACAATGCAGAATCATAATAAAAACTTTAATGTGAGAACCAACGACAGTGACTGAGTGCCAGTAGTAGAGAGCCTGTTGTGTGGACAGAAAGTCCAGATTTTATTCGATTCAGGCTCAACTCTAAATATTTTACCGGGATCCACATTAAATAAAAATCACCAACTAAATTTCAAAAATTGCAACATTAACATTACAGCTGTGGGACGAAACGTCCAGGTAAGTCAGTATATAATGCTTCCGTTAAAATTGGGTGAAAAAATTGAAACATTAAAATTTTATTACTTACCTAATGTACAATTACCATATGTTATATTATCTGGTCATGCTATTGGACTCTTTAATGTCACTATTAATTTTAAAACTAGAGAAATTTTTCAGGATAATAAATTGCTTAAGCATTTTAATTGTACCAGCTGTCATAATAATAATCCTAATAAGAGAAGTGGTCATGGAAATAATGAAAAAGTATCTGCATTTTTAAGTAATAATAATGATTTATGTAATGTGATTTCTTGTAATAATGATAAGTGTGATATTGACAATTTAATTCAAAAATTTGATCATGTTTTTGCTAAGAATAAATTTGATGTGGGAGAAATTAAATTAGAATCGCCAAAAGTAGTCTTAACCTCAGAACTTCCTATAAGTCAAAGACCATACAGAACGTCGCCTAGAGATGACGCAGAGATAAAGAAACAATTAGATGCCTTGTTAAAAGCTAAAATTATTAAACCTAGTTATAGCCAATATAGTTCACCTATTACTCTCGCATTTAAGAAAGAAGATAATGCTAGGACTCGGCTATGTATTGACTATAGGAAAATTAACCAAATTACAAAAACCGATTGTGAACCCATTCCCAGAATAGACAGTGTTCTAGACAAATTGACCAATGCTAAGGTATTTTCTACCTTAGATCTATGTAGTGGGTATTGGCACCTGAAATTAGAGGATGAGGAAGCTGAAAAGCTTGCTTTCACTTCTAACTATGGCTTGTACCAATTTACCAGACTGCCGTTTGGATTTAAGAATGCTCCCGCAATATTCCAAAGAACAATTAGGCGTATACTTCATAAATATCAAGTTAACTTTGCTCTAAATTATTTTGACGATATAATTATTTTCTCAGAGACATTAGAACAACATATTCAGCACCTAAAGACCATTTTTGAAATTTGTGAAAAGGAAAATATTAAACTTAAAAAATCGAAATGTCATTTTGCTAAAGATACTATTGATTTTCTTGGCTATGAAGTTAAGCATGGATCATACAGCCCAAATAATACTAATGTAGAAACAATAAAAAAATTATTGGCCCCAAGGAACGTTAAAGATTTACAAAGATTTCTAGGCACCATTAACGTATATCATAAATTTATTCCTGATTACGCTAAAATTAGAATTCCCTTAAATAACCTTTTAAAGAAAGACCAGAAATGGGCATGGACGTCTGAATGTCAACAAGCTTTTCAAAAACTTAAAGATAGTTTAATCTCAAAACCCATTTTGGCCCTTTATAATTAAAATTATCCTTGCCATGTCTATGTTGATGCGTCAAAAGAAGCCATAGCCTCCATAGTAAAACAAGAACATCCTGATGGAAATCAACATCCAATTGCATATCACTCCCGACGACTTAGACCATATGAAATTAATTATACGATAACGGAATTAGAATGTTTGTCCATAATTGATAGTCTTGATAAATTCCATTGCTACCTTCATGGGTCACATTTTACTGTACATACAGTTCATCACAGCTTAGTTTGGCTTAAAACTTTTAAAAATCCTACAGGTAGACTTTTCAGATGGTCTCTAAAAATTTCTATGTATGATTTTGACATAAAATATAAGAAAGGTACAACTAATGTTGAAGCTGACATGTTAACAAGAAACCCAATTGCTTTTAATATAACTACAACCCCGCCAGAACCCTTGTTAGATATAAAGGAAATCATCCATTTTCAAATGTTAGAAAATATAACAGCACCCAGATGTTTTAATAAGGATAATATTGTAGTAGTAAAAAGACAAGGTTTAATCAAAATTGTAGTACCAAAAGCGTTAAGAATTAAATTAATAGAGAAAGTACATGAAAAATTTGGTCATCCAGGAATAGCTTCAATGTTAAGAATTAGTTCACCTCAATATTATTGGACTAAGATAATTAATGATGTTGGAAATTATGTTAAACATTGTGAAACTTGTCAAGTAAACAAGAAATCTCATCAGAAAAAATATGGTTTTATGCAATCTCTTCCTCTGTGTGAAAAACCTTTTGAACTATTATCAATTGATACTGTAGGTGGTTTAAGTTATTATAATTCTACTAAGAAATATTTACACATTGTAGTTGATCATGCCACTAGGTACATCTGGACATTTCCCTCTAAAAGTGCCACCACGGAAACCTATATAAATTGTTTGAATTCTATTTTTCAAAATCATGTACCCGAGAAAATTTTAAGTGATAGGAATTCCGCCTTTACCTCATCAAAGTTTAAACATTTTCTCAGACATAATAATGTTACACAGCTCTTGACATCTGCTCATAGACCGCAGACGAACGGAAAGGTCGAGAGAGTTAACCAAACCATAGTAACTAGATTAAAATGTAAAGTTAGTAATAGCCCTAGTAATGTGCCATGGACAAAAATCTTAGACTCTGTCACACAAGAATATAATAATACCCCTCATTCGGTAACTGGATTTCCCCCAATTTATTTAATGTATGGCGAATTGCCTTATAAAATTTCTTTCCAAGATAATGAGATATACCCTCCTATAGAAGAAGCTAGAAAAATTGCAAAAGAAAGAACTAGACAATATTATCAGTCGAATAAAATAAGATATGACAGAAGATTTCAACAAGTTATATTTAAAGTCGGAGATTTAGTTTTATATGAAGAATTTCAATATCCAAATACCCGAAAACTTGCCCCACCGTATTCAGGCCCTTATACTATTCTAAAAAAATGTTCAGATGTTCTTTTTGAAATTGATAAACCCAATGCTCTTTATAAAACTCCCACTGAGATTGTACATTCTACTCGCCTTCGATTTTTCCGGCCTAGAGAGACTTTTCAGTTAAATGATATTAAAAACCCAAGCGAACAGAAACCAGAGGATACTGATGGACTCCCATCAATGGACTGCCAATATTGTGAGTCTCCGAATCTACAACTACTTTTTAAGGACAACTAAAAATGGTATAGACTGATCATGTGAAGTTTATTTTGAATTTTGTAATTATCAAGGTGAATTTTGAATTTTATAATATTTAATTTAATGTCATGATGCATTCTTTTCCTCAGTTGAGTTGTTCTTGTTTTGCTTTTATTTTTCTAATTTTTTTAATAAAATTGTCGGGTTGTGATGGCCACACAACTCGAAACTTTTTTTTTCATTCGGAAAAATTTTATTTTTGGTTTTTGGGGTTTTTTTTGGAGAGCAACTACAGTTGAGAAACTGAATCCATTTATCTACATTTGTTCATCCACAAAAATTTTCTTTTGAAGTGGCGGGAGGAATTTGTTTTAACCTCCTTTCCAACTTCATAGTAAGCATTCCTCAGCAAACGTGAGGATACACGGTTGTTTGAGAGAAATGTGATTTGTTTGTTAGAAGTAAGGTATGTTTAAGGTATAAAATGTGTATTGCTATTGAAACGAATTTTGATGTAATGAAGTTGTTTTATTAATGTAAAAGTACTTTGAAGAAAAAGAAGAGATATTGATATGGAATGAATGTAAAAATTTATAATATTGTAATTTTGCACGAATAGAGAATTGTAATGAATATGAGAGTACTCAAGGAAGTTGAAAAATATAATACAGTGAATTTTGATAGTGATACAAACAATGTCAGTATTAATATAATATAATGTGAGAACTAATAATACAATATGTGGACAATGTTAAGAGGTAGTTTCCAGGTAGTGTAAATGTTTATATTGTGTTTGATTCATATCAAATATATCAGGATAATATGTCATGTAGCCCTAGAATTTATGTTATCGTGTTATATTTCGAATACAAGTCTTAATTTTGAACTTATACTGTAATTATGGTAAAGTGCATACGAAGCAAATAAGATGAAGGATAGTAGGGAAACCGCATGGATCTGCTATCTGGAGGAACCATTGTGGACTTTGCCAGATATTTTTGTAATCTTCTGTTATATTCTGTATAATTGTAATATTTTGTAGTTTATTTTTTATGTTATGTATGAGAGCCTCCACCCGGGTAGACAACGTTTATAAAATGGGGGGATATGAAAGATATAAAATTTAAGTTGATCCCCTGTAAATTCTCTTCCCTTCCCATGTTTAAGATGGCATTACCAAATTCTGTTTTCAAGAACCCAGGAATATTTTTCATAGCGTCAGCAATCCCTGGGCAAGCCACACTGTCTATGCCCAAATAAGGCAATCGTCCTGCACAACTGATGCAGCTTGCAAAAAACATCTTTGGTCAGCAAATTCTTCAACCGCAGATACCTCTATACTCAAACCCCGGGAATCACTCGGGTGTTGGCTTTCAACTAGATCAGATGTCCGTTTAGCCACTCGGAAATAAATTTATTTTTCTAATAGTTCTGTAATCTGATCTTATTTCATTACATATATATATATATATATATATATATATATATATATATTTATAAAAAAATCATAAGGGATACTTTTATAGACAAAATAATGTAGAAGAAAATATTCAAATTAAATCTAACAAAGCATACTTAAAGAATATAGTACAGTTAATATAGTAAAGTTTGAGGAACATAATATCTTTTATTGTATTTTAATATTTTTTTCGATAATGTCCAATCGTCTGCCGCATTAGCGAGAAAAAAATTTTTTTTCTCTATTTAGTTGTTATGCACGTGACGATAAATTTATTTAAAGTACCAGAAAAAGAAATAACGTGATCAGCATTTAATAAATTAAATTCTAAAAATTAATATTTAAAAATTCACCAAAAATCAGAAAATAAAGGTAAAGATTCGAAAAAGATCTTCTTTTAAAGGAAATTTTACGATATTTCTTGTGATATGAATTTTATAACCCTCAATTTATTATTTTAAATGCAAAATTTAAAAAAGTTACAAAACAGCTTAAAAATTTAATTTAAAATATCTAAGAAGAAATTTTCAAAAACCTTTCTTAGTGCACCCCTACACCATAAGAAGAATCACCATGCAAAATTTCAGTCTTTTAGGTCCAGCGGTTTGGTCTGTGCGTTGTATGTCATTCAATCGGTCAGTCAGTGAATCAGTTACTGAACTGTTATATATATATATATATATATATATATATATATATATATATATATATATATATATATATATATATATATATATATATATATTTATTTATTCATTTATTTATTGTTATTGATTTTAGTTTTTTAAAAATAATGAAAGAAAAGAAATGCTCTTCCCAGCACCATTGAAAACTATTCTCAAAGGGTTGAGTCAAAGAGTTTCATTTTAAACATAAGAAATACCATCCAATGCATTATTTTTTGTCCCATTGATATATCAGGCAGGGGATAAAAAATGGATGCGTTTCGCAGTATATAAAATCTTCTACTTTCAACGGCTATCATTTTACCTTTAAATTATGCCCTGGATATCCTTCCTTTCATGAAAAGTAAGATAAATTGAAGCGAAAGTTGAAATGTTAGCGGACGTTGCTTGGATACTAAGAGAAAAGTAATAAAGATCCGTAATATAATATATATTAAAGAACTCAGCATTTCTGTCAGGGAGGTACTTTTTTATCGCCCAGATACAGCAGCAAAACTTCTGTTTCTACATATTATATTCTCGGCAGTATTTTTTTGTTCATTTCGTCTTTCATTATGAAACTAAAAAACCACCTGTTGTGAGCATGTTATATTACTTTCTGTCTTGGACCTGCGACTAGAATTATATATAGTGGAATAGCATAGAATTATATGTAATATGTCTTTCAACGGAGGCAGAAAATATAGCGTAATTTCTGTATTGCCTACAGAAAAGTTTCATTAATTCCCATTGTGTCTGTGTAAAAGTAAACGAATTTTTTATTATATGTAACGGAACACAAGTTTTCTGTGCCCTCTTGTAAAATGAAATTTTATTTAAAGTGGGGACTATTATGAGTAGCAAATATAAATTAAATTGCATATAACTCTCTGGTCTATGCTTCGATTTCAACAAATCTCGTTGTATTCCTATTCTAATCACTTCAGAAGTATCGTATTAGTGCTATAGTAAGCAGGATTTGCTTTACTGAACAACAAAAAATCATGTTCAGAGATTTAGTATTTTAAATAATAACTCGAGCTGTGTTTCAAAGAAATATAAGCTAGGAGTAAAATAGTGACAAACTCGATACTTTTACTAACATTTCTCGATCAAGTAAAAGGCTGAAAAGAAATTTTCTGTTTCAGTCTCATTGACCCTGGAATATCACCTTTTAGGATGATGCTGCTGAATTAAATTAAGTAGAAACGCAAATGCAATGCTAAGAATGTATCCAGATATCTAGGTTAATAAAGTCACGCTTCCTTCAAAACCTATACATTTGAATAGAGAACGATAGTAGAACATATACGTCGTTTGAAATGATTAAGTGTGCCGTTCTGTGACGCAAATATTTCTGGAATTTTAACAATGAAAAAATGAAAAGGCTATAAAAAACTGACAATCTAGGTTTACTACATATTTTATGGTAAAACCATAAAACGTGAGGGAGCTTGTTACATACTTATATCTCAGTGATGATTTATAATGTTTGATTTATGAAAATATTGATTTTACATGGTCCAAAGATGAATAGTGTGTATTTGATTTGGGTATCGGTCAACAGATCGTTGATTGCAAGGATAGTTACATTGTAATATGTTTCTCAGTTACTTAAGAATCGATTGTGGAAATTACCAGGAGCATTTGATAAGTTTGGGAAAAATCCTAGAAATGCTTCAACGTTCTACTGGACTTAAATTGCTACCGCTTTCTCATTTAGCAGGCTTCAAAGGCATGCACGTCAAATTGTAAACAAATGCGTTTCTTTGTCTATGATTGACAGCCATTTTAGTCTGTTAAAGCATGTTAAAAACCATTACAAAGTAAGTGGAATTAAAAAATTAAGTTTTTATTCCTGACACACTTAAATCAATTTCTCTCAAGTTTCCCAGCAAATTCCTCAAATCACCTTGCGATTTATTATCTCTTGTAAGAAAGAAGTAAGCGAAACCGGTAGAATCGCGCGAGTTTCTGAAATTAGAAAGAGATCTTACATCAATCATCTTGCCAAATTGATACAAATATCTTCATTAAATTCCTTTGAAGATTTATGTCCTAGCTATTCGACCACAATTCCGTAGCATTGGGTGTGAAATTAAGGATTTGACTTTCGTTATAAAGTTGCGTGAATTACGGTAAGGCGACATTTTGTAAGCAAAATGTTCTTTCTGTTACTTATTCATATTCCGCTTTGCACCTGATGGCCGAATGGCTAGGGCGATGGCATTCGGTTCAGATCCTGTGGGTTCGAGTCCCGCTGTTGGCATGGATGTTTTTAGCCCTTCGGAATCGACTTTAAACTGTAGGTCCGGTCTAAATAGCCCTCGTGTAGCAAAAAGTTGAACGTATAGCACTCAAAACCAAACCAAACCATATTCCGCTTTAGACGTAAGCTCAAATTCATAAATTAGTGTTAGTTTATGACTGATTGAAAGTACTATGGTCACCTTTTTATTGAGGGCTAAGAAGGCGAAATCTGAGACTAATTTGTAACTTAAAGCATTATAGGTGCTTAATTAGTCATTACAGGCTTGTTAGCGTAAGAAGTAATTATCTATATGATCAAACACAAATCATCTGTGTAAAAAAATATCTTTATTTTTATTTTCACAGCATAATTTGTATTATATTTCCCCCAAGCATAATTGTATTGATATTATCACTAACACTTCAATGTCAAGATGTGGTATTATTGGAGGCTTTTATTATAAAATCCACATTAAATATCTGGAAAAGCTCATCTCTCCTTTTCAGTTCGCAGATTCCGAGAAATTCCCCGAGACTTACGATTAGATAATGTTCCTTTCAAACACGCGTAGGGATGTAATGATGAAAAATAACTTCAGAGTTCCCAGAAGCATCACGTGTTTGTGACAACAAACATGCAAAGTACATCACACCATCTGTCAGTCGGATAGTGCAACTTCATTGAACACTTTTTTTTTTATACATACCACTTTTATTTTTGTCACCAACCTATACATACGGGCCCGCCCGCCGTTTTGCGTTTCCGTCTCTTTCAAACTTAAGTGAGATGAATGGATTGGAAACGGGCAAATATCCGTATGGTTGCTAGGGAACGAAAAATGGCAAATGACACTAGTGGTGACACCCAAGCAGTTTTTGCCTTAAACAATTTGCCAGGAATTTATGCCTTTTTCCGTGATATGTATCTTGATAAATAACGAGTGTTTGTTTATGCGTTGATGGGATTTAGTTTTTTTTTACCAGCTAAAAAAAAAAATTGTCTCATTTAGAGAACCGACGGTTTCAGAGAAATTTAAAAAAGAAAAATAGCAGCTTTTTTGAATAAATGATTACTTTCTTTCTCCTCTCTCTATATAAAACAGTTCCGTAACTGACTGACAGACTGTCTGACTGACTGACATAAAACGCACAGACCAAACCGCTGGACCTAAAAGGCTGAAATTTTGCATGGCGATTTTTCTTATAGTGTAAGGGTGCACTAAGAAAGATTTTTGAAAAATTCCTCTTAGATTTTTTAAAATGAAACTTTTAATCTGTTTTTGTAACTTTTTTTTAAGGTTGCATTTAAAATAACAATTTTAGGGTTATAAAATTTATATCATGATAAAGATCATACAAATTCCTTTCAAATGAAATCTTTTTCGAATCTTTACGTCAATTTTCTGATTTTTGGTGAATTTTTAAAAATTATTTTTTAGAATTTAATTTATTAAATGCTGATCACGTGATTTATTTTTTCTGGTAATTTAAATAAATTTATCGTCACGTGCATAACAACTAAATAGACAAAACAAATTTTTTTCTTTCTAATGCAGCAGACGATTGGATATTATCCAAATAAAAAATAAATATCCCTTACGATTTTTATATAAATAAATATATATATATATATATATATATATATATATATATATATATATTTCTATCAATTGTATACATTGATCGTCGCATTTATTATAAACATATATATTTATTTTTTGGGGCATTAATTGCATACATTGACCGTTGTATTTAATTTGAATGTACTCCGTAGCAAAGTGCGGGTTTTCAGCTAATAAATGCATACATATAAAAACCTTCACTTTATACAAGTTTGAATATTACGAACTGTTCTTTAACGAAATTCTCTAAACACTAAACTAAACTCATAGCACAACAGTCCGAATATTTACCAAGGCCTGTGCTGCCCATCTCCGCTTTCTTGACCGTGATCTTGGGGTGCCATACATCATATGTCTCGGTCAGGTGGTTAACCTGACGCGGGACTCCCAGAGTTAGCTCCCAAGCATGCCTGGTCTCATTTTATCGACCCACTCAAGGGATGAAAGGCTGAGTTGACCTTGTCCAGTCGAAGGATCGAACCCTGGACCTGTGGTGTGGCAGCTTGAAAGCGAAATTCTCTACTTAGGGAACTTTGTGACAGATGTATGACATTGAACAACACTGCATCTAAATCAACATCCATGTTTTTAATTCCTCGGATATAAAGTTTCATGAATATAATACGAGTGAAATGCTTCTGTGTTTACAAAAATTTGAACATTTTTAAAAACAAGACTCCTTTGGTAAGAAATGTGTACAGAGTGTAACAATTCCCATACAACAGCGAATTTTTTTTTGTGTGTGGAAATCCCGGAAAGACCAATCAACGCGCGGTTCGTGCACATAATTGATTTAGATGGCTGGAGACAGACAGTCTTGGTGACATAAAGACGGAACTGCTACCGACAGCTCGTGGAACAGTTCGTCAGGTAAGAAAGGGAATTTGCTGACCGGGGGTGCCTAGTCGTCTAGGAACGTAACTGAATAAAGAAAGGCGGCGTTTTCCAGACCTTTCGAGAACGATCGGCGAAGGTATATAAAGTCGCCAAACGTGAGTTAAGAAAAGTCAGTGATTCCGAGATTAAGTTATTCAGAGTGACGTTGGAGCCGGAGACAAGGAGATACTTTAAGGCCTAGATAGACTTGAATGAGCGCAGCGACAACTCAAGTCTGACCTTCCTCGTCGATGATGTGAACCCACGAATTTAATTTTTTATAGATATTGTAATTAGTCTGTATTTAGTCGAGAAATGCAATTAAAATATTAAATACAAAAAGGCTGGAGTCTTTTATTTAAGGCAAAATCCTTACAAGAGTAAAACTAAGTATCTTTTTAAAAGTTAAAGAAGCCCGAGTTAGCAAAAATTCTTCAAGAAAATCATTTTCATATTCCAGGCTTTATTCATGCAATAGAAAATTTGGACCAGAATAACACAAAGGACTCGTTTACAGAATCATTACATTGACCTGCATTCAACATTTTAAAACCGTTATTTCTATTCGTAACCAACCGTATCTTATCCTTAAACTTCAATTGTCCTGGAATGGAATGCATCACGATTTACCGTCTTTGAAAAGATATATCTAAAATTCCTCCATTGGAATTGCCATGATATTTCGAACAGAGTTCGTTTGTTGGATTTTCTCTAATCCTTTCTTTAGAATTTTGAGCTCAGAGTAAAAACTGTGAAACTATTTTCCTACTATTAAAAGGAATATTACTCTGAAAACAAATTCTATGTCTTTCAAAGTAATTAATCTATATATATAAAACAGTTCCGTAACTGATTGACTCACTGACTGACTGACTCACTGACTGACTCACTGACTCACTGACATACAACGCATAGACCAAACCGCTGGACCTAAAGTGATGAAATGTTGCATGGCTATTCTTCTTATAGTTTAGGGGTGCACTAGGACAGACTTTTGAAAAATTCTTCTTAGATTTTTTAAAATAAAATTTTTAAGCTATTTTAGTAACTTTTTTTAAAGTTTGCATTTAAAATAATAATTTAGGGATTATAAAATTTATATCACGAGAAAGATCGTAAAAATTACTTTAAAGTGAAATCTATTACGAATCTTTACCTCCATTTTCTGATTTTTGGTCAATTTTTAAATATTCATTTTTAGAATTTAATTTATTAAATTCTGATCACGTGATTTCTTTTTCTGGTACTTTAAATTAATTTATCGTCACGTGCATAACAACTAAATAGACAAAAAAAATTATTTTTCCTTTTAATGCAGCAAACGATTGGATATTATCAAAAAAAATATCCCTTACGATTTTTGTTTATATATATATATATTTTTTTTTCATATCAATTGTATACAATGATCGTCGCATTTATTATAAATATATATATATATATATTTGGCATTAATTGCATACATTGACCGTTGTATTTAATTTGAATGTACTCCGTATCGAAGCACGGGTTTTCAGCTAGTGTTTCATAAATAAACATTTTACGAGTCCAGAAGACTGGTTACTGTGAAAGATTTCCTATGTACAAAAGTAAAATATTATGCAAATAAAGTTATTCGTTTGGCAGACCTTTCGAAACTAAACGTGATATGAAATAAATTTTTCAAAAAATGAAATTTTGAAAGATTTCAAGCATTTTTATCTTCATAGGGGCTTTTAATAGCAAATCATATTTATAAAAATTTTCTATGGAAATTAAGTTTTCTAAAAATAAAGTTTTTAAATATTTCAATTATTTTTATCTTCATAGGGGATTTTACTAGCAAGACATATTTTATGAAAATTATCTATATAAATTGATTTTTCAAGAAATCGAATTTTTAAAGATTTCAAGCATCTTATGTTCAGAGGAGCGTTTAATAGCAAGATATATTATATGAATATAATATCTACAAAATGACTGAGAGTAAAAACAAATAAAATATTAGGTTATGGACTCATTTAAGAAGATACGATAAAAGCAGAATATGTAATATTTCTTAATTTATCAAGTTTATAATTTCCAGAAAGTTTCATTCATACTGTCGCAGAGTTTCGCGACATCGTAAAAGCGCACAAAGAAACAGGTTTAGAAGGCAAGTTTATTGGAAGATATGATGGTAAAGAATAGTGAATAGCAATTTTAGGCAATAAACGAATCGCTGGAAAGGGGGCTTAGAACGTAAAAGGCAGAGAAGAGGGAAAAAGAAAAAAAAAAGAAGATATAAAAGTTTTGCAAGTCAGGGAGACAAAATTTATTGAGGGTTATAAAAGTGGACCTCACAAGAAGAGGAGGATACCCATCCGTGGGAACGATGAAACAAGGGGTCAGGAGGATAGCTACGACTCTTAAATAGGAATGGTCACCAAAGAATTTATAATTAAAAACACAAGCGAATGATGGCGTGTGGATGTTGTAAAAAGGGAATGGAGATACCAATGAGATTCCTGAGTGGGCGGAACGAAAAATTATGTAAGGGAAGAAATATTGAGTAAAAGAGGAGAGAAGGACTCTGCTTAGATAGATATAGAAATGATCTGACCGTTGACAGAGATGGAATGAGGCTGGTGTTATTACATGAAACGAATATAAGCGAAGTTGGTCAGAGAGATCGGCGTAGCGAAGGACGACTGTTGAAACGAGTCTGCTTAGATAGATAGAAATGATTTGACTGTTGACAGAGATGGAATGAGGCTGGTGTTACTACATGAAACGAATATAAGCGAAGTTAGTCGGAGAGTTTGGCGTAGCGAATGACGGCCGTTGAAACTAAATAGCCAATAGAGAAAAGTATTGAACACGATACGTCTGCCAGGTGAATGAGCGTCAACCCGAGACGAGGCCCCAGCAATCAACTTAAGCCCTGCGGTCCCACCCTTCAGATGTCAAAGAGGATGCAAGATCGGAGATGAGAGGTGAAAGTACCATTTAAAGTAGAAGAGATCGATGAAAAGAGATGAGAGTAATGTAAACCGTGGCCCAGGAAAAAGAGCCCGAGGAAGAGACCGCCCCAGTTCCCTGTACCGAGGGTCTCCAATGATTGAAGAAGCCCTATAACCTACGAAGAGAGTGCCCCAATTTCCTGTATAGAGTGTCTATATTGATTGAAGGAGCCCTGTACCCTACAAAGAGTACCCCAGTCCAGTGCGATGACAGTACAACGAAATTCGTCATTACGAGTCCCAGATGCCCATAAAAGTGATCCAGTAATCATCTGTTGAGGTACTGTCTTTTGTGTTTCCTTTTCATATTACCGTCATTGCTTCTCATAGCGTAGCCGCCAATAATTTAATATAGAGCGCGTTGATGAAGTAAAGGGGATAAATGATAATTCGTAAAAAAACAATTTAGTTAACATGATGCTATGCTTGAATCTGAGTAAATATTAGTAGTAAATTGAACAAGGTTAATATGAGTGATTATGCATATAAGATGGTATCAAAATAATTGAATGAATTAATTATATGTGTCGTAGAGAATTAACTTAGTAGGAATGAATTTGTAAGTAATATGTGTAGATGAAGTATGAAAGTATCCAGTGTACATGAAGTATGAGTGTATTATATTGTATTATGTGTGTTATTCAATAAATTAATTTGTCATATTAAACCAGAGTTGTTTTCCATCATTTGGAGTCATAATGAATGCATGCAATGTACTAACAATATTTTGAGCAATTAATTAATCAACAAAATAAAAATCATTATATATATTTATAATACTTCAACAATAACCTTTCACTGTCACATTTACTGCAAGTTTTCATACATGATAAAGAATAATTAATTGGTTAACTATGAAATTATTAAAGGCATTATTATGGAAAAAAATAAATAGTATATAAATTACATATTAAATTTGTATTCACTACATTTATGATAAATTTCACCTCTCACTGTCTATTTACCACAAAAAGACTTGGGGGACGTAAAGGAAAGTAGATATGTACTGCAACACAGCTCAATAAACAAAAGGTTGTTTAGACACCAATAACATTCATTAACATTACAAAAAACTTCAACAAGTAACATCAGTATACAATGCGTACTTCGAAAACATACTCGTGTTCTACAGAGTGAAGCAGTATTCGACAAACTGTAGTACTCGACAACATGAAATAGTATTAGAAAGTGAATGCTCTGTTTACATGACAAAATGACGCCAAATGAGGCTGTCTACAGTTTTGCATGAAGCAGTTGGTTGTTGGCATCGACAATGCTACCGATGTTCAGGACTAGGGAGGCGACATCGATGTCGATGTTTTCAAAACATCGATGTTTCAATAAAAACATCGATGTTCTGAACATCGATTTATTGAAGCCGATTTTTCTTTAACATCGATGTTTTGTGCTCGATGTTTTACGTTGTTCGATGGTTGTTTCTTTAAATAAAAAGCACCATAATAAAAAAATTAACATAATTTTCACACTCAGTTAATGTAAACTCAAAAATTCTTTTAAATGATTTTGCCGTATTCTCTATTCATATGAAACCAATTCTTTTCTCTTGTGTTATAGTCATGAACTTCAGAATTTTATTTTATTTCATTTTGTTTTATGTTACAAAATTATTTAAGCCTCCTGGAAGTAAATTATTTTCCAACTTGTAAATTAAGGACTTGATATTTACAATAATTTTTCATATTAAACCAATTTAAATCAGAAAACATTGCGGATTTTTCTTTAAGGCTTTGTTCCTATCAATTGTTTTTATAGCAATAATTTCTTCGTCAATTTTCTGGTAAAAGTTATAAAATGTATCATGAAAATTCTGTGATATGCGCTAACTCTAGCAACCAAGTTTTGGTAATTTGTGTCAACCCAATCAAACAGTAAAATTAAATCAACGCCCCCCCCCACGACTAACTGAAGTAACATTAATGTTACAGGTTACTAAACCAGTTTGAAAAAAATGGATGTTCAAAAACATCGATGTTTAAAAATATCGATAGTTTTTCGGCGATGTTTTATTAGCATTGATGTTATAATATTGAATATCGATGTTTCAAAACATCGATGTTTTGTTGTCGATGTCGCATCCCTATTTAGGACATCTTGATGTACACAGGACATGTTGACATCAAACAAACATATACAATGGACGATCACATTTTAAGTACACATACAGTTATCGCATAGTTACAGGAACACGAACTACTTTGACACTTACACCTACACTCATTGTCCCGCCCGGGACTCTCCCTTTCCCTCCATTCCGATGAGTCCATTATCAGTACTCCGAGGGGGTGGGGGAAAGGTTAGGGTCAGCGGGGACGAAAACTATATTTGTTACAGAAGCAAATTATCAGTTTAATAAAAAAATATTGAAGAAGTCTTACAAACTAATTTTATTTCGAGTTTCAAACTTACCTGTTTCAAACTTGCATTCAAATAGGAAAACCCGAGAAGAAACAGATTTAAGGCCAAAATGTAGGAACCTTACCTACCTTATGCCCATTTCGGAAAAAGAAACTTTGGCATCATATTGTGGAATATCATATTGTAAACCTTAAGGCTGCTATGTACGATCCCCATTGGATTCGCTCACCTCACTGTTAACCTATGGAGAAAATTTGTCCCCGGATTGCCGACTTGGATTCACAGATTAAAAAAAAAATTGTACTCCGTCATAGAGAAAGAAATTTTACATATGTGTACATTTTTCGTTTTTTAAAAAAATGCAATTAATATCTTAAAATTTAAATTATTCGGGGAAAAAAATCTGGTATAATGTGTTTCAAACGCTCATAAATTCCTTCGGTGGACGAAATTTATAAAATGAATCCTGTAGCGCTTTGCACAAAAGTTCAGGCTATCTAACAATACCAATTTTATGTGATTATCAGCATTTATGTATCTGTAAATAGTTGACAAAAATATATTTTAAACAAATTATTTGGAGGCCGCGCTTAACCCCCCCCCCCTATAGAGAGTGAGAGAGCCATTACAATCCCTCAAACTGTCAATCCTAAGGAGGGTGGAAACTGTCAACTGGACTCCTCCCACCACAAGAGTCTGCAAGAAGAGGAAAAGGAAAATACGATTTTTTCCCTTAGTACATAGCATCCTTAATACAATGGGCGATATGACAACTTTAAATGAAAAAGAAACGCCAATATAATGTTCCTATTTGATGAAGACTGGGAATGAGCAATTTGCCTTCAGACACTACTATAATAAATCTAACGTTTGAAATGTTTTCAAATTAGAAAATCAAAATTTTCTCAGTTCCAAAATTTCCTTTAAAGCTTTACTTTAAATTACTGTAAAGTGTGTCCTCGTGTCACGAGAAAAGTTTTGTCCTTCTTACTTAATTCCATAACTACTTTTATGTGTAAAAATGCCACCAGCCTGTTTATTTTACGAATTCCTTCTTTGTTTCACTATGAAAATCAAATGCAAAAAAAAATTGTCTTTCTTTGAAAATTTTTTTCAACAGTATTCTTTAAATACCATATCCTTGTGTTACATATTCATATTCTAAGAAAATTATTCTCTCGGTCATGTTATTTCGAAACGATTAAAAAATATTTTTCTACTCCTCAAAATACATACCCATAAATTTCCTATTGCGTTAAACATTCTCAAAATAAGAATTCGATGTTCAATAGTTAAATGATAATAGGGAGTGAATAATTAGGCTTATAATTATTTCAGTACTTCACACAGAGACTGAAGCAACCGTAATCTTACAAAATCAAGGGATAACTGCCAAAAAATTAAAAATAGATGATATTTATTTTCCGGTAGTTCGCTCGTTGTAAGTTGTTAAAGTTAGTGTTAACGTATTATACGAAATATGGAATGGTAGTAAATTAGGTTGATGAAAACCATGTAATGTTTGAACACACATTATGAGCATTTAATTAGATAATAGGTCATTACAGCTTATATAATCATAGGAATCTTAAAGAAGATTTTTATTCATGAATTTTCTGCTATGTAAAGAGAGCATCTTGTTCACGGTACATTCGCCCACCTTCACCGTAATTTTATCGGATTCTTCATTATGAGAGCACATGCAAAAATTTCCTATGAGGGGAGATTAAGGGGACTCACGACTCTTAAGTCGAGGAAATAAGGCATATTTTCATACTTTTTGACTCTTTGTAACTATTTCAATTTACTCCCAATTTTTCCAAATTTTATGTATATAATACATTGATATATTTATTATAATAAACAAATTTTCAACCCTCAAAATAATTTAAAATAATTATTTTTTAAATGCTTTACATATACCTTGTTTTTTAAGCCTTTTTATTGTATACTGGCTTGCGCGCAGAACTATGAAATTAATTTTACACTTAAATGTATAATTCCTGTTTTATATTTAAAATAAATAATTCAAAATAAAATTGAACATAAAACATTCAACATTAAATTTTTTTTTCAATTTTTTTAAAACTGCTCAAAATATGCTTAAAATTTCCTTAAATTTTTGCATTAATTTACCCCTGAAAAATAACAAAATGTGCAGTGATTGCAAGAATTCTAGTTCAGACGCAGTAAATTAAGATGATTATGCAGTGATAAAAATTTCATGGAATTGTGTTTCATAGTTTTTGAGATATCAGTTGTGGAATGATGCAAAATTACATTTTGAGAAATATGAGTTTAAAATTTTTCTTACCATAAACTTGATCATAATTAAATATATAGAATATCAATATCTCCGGAACTAAGCGGAATATTTTCATGCGGTTTGCTTTATTTTGTTCATAAATGATCAGGCTTTAACATATATTTTTTTTCAAAAAATCGAATGTCTTAACGATTTAAGGTTAGTGAGTCCTCATAAGAAAGTCTGCCTAAGGCCTTGTTCACACTGAGGCCGTTAGTGTTACTCGTATCGAAATAACTTTAACAAATCACAAACCTCGAAACAATTGGCAACGAAACTCTCAAGGTTTGTTTTTGTTTAAAATTATTTCGATATGAGTAACATTGACTATACGAAACGCTCACGGAATCAGTGTGAACATGTTTCTTACCCTGGACTACCGGATGAATAGTGAATGGTGAATGAATAGTGAATAGAGCTACCGGATGAATAGTGTTTCACACCTCTCCTACCTCTGATTTCCTACCTCTGGTAGATTTTACGTTTGGCAAACATCTTCCGAAGCATACCGTCGAGACTACTTAATGCGAACAGTTTAAGCCTAGAGGTGGCTCTCTAATACTGTGGGTTGCTATCTTCTGGCATTCCCTTGGATCCTTAATTGATAACTAGCTGCCTGCGACATACGTTTGCCTAAAAAGTATTTAGGATAAACAAATGCATCGCATTGTCCAGGCTTCATTCACTAATATCCATCCACATTTACAAGACAATAAGGTAAGTGCGTATCGTGCTAGGCATGCCAACATGTGGATTGAAGAGCCTGAGGATTCAGAACAGCATATAAGCAGGAGATCACAATCTCCTGACCCTATCGTTATCGAACTTTTGTGGGAAAGTTTGTAGAGAAGTATTATCACTATCTATTCCTCAAACGTTATTCAAAGCGTTAGAACATATTGGAGGATGAGTGATACCAAATTCCAATATCTTATGTACATTCTTAATCCCTCTATTTCACGTTAATTCGTGTTGTTTTGCAAGTTAAACATGAAACTTCCATTTATTATAAAAAAAGACTGCAGAAACTTTCATTTTCCCTATTTTGAAACTCTCTCCCCATGTATTTAAATTCTAGAAAAGACACTTCTATTGAATTCCTGAAACATCATAGAATTTTCTGAACAACCTCGTCAAAAAACTAAAATTTCTGTCTCTAAAGGATCTCATATCTACTGAAAGTCATTGGAGAGTTTACTTTAATCATTCCTAACGTTACCTGAGGTATATTCGCAAAACTGAACGAATAATAATATTTTAGTGAAAAAAATATACTAGGTGCTCCTTAAATAAGAAACGCCCAAGCTTTGTAATCTCTACTGTTTTGGAAATTCTGGTGAAATTTAAATTTTTTCAACGCTGGATATGCTTTTAATTTTGATCCGACATCATAAACTGTTTTTTTTTTCAGGAAGATACTTTCTTACACTTTGTACGACAAGACCTATATCAATGTGAGAGGTTTCATTTTTAGTAATTTCATCAGTACAAGAATCAATAAAATATTTAATTTAAAAAATGTTTGATATTTTCAAATTTCCTTCAATTGAAATCATCAAATCATCTTTTAAATCATCTTTTAAAACTATTCCTATATTTCATGATTGTTACTGTTTTCAATATTGGTTGAATATTTCTCTTTAAATTTGATTATTTAGCACTATTTTCAATGTCATCTAGTACTGTGATTGAAACGTTTCCTTCTTTCAGTCTTTTTTTTTTCTCATAACACTTCACATCTGGTCAACCCCGTATCTCAAAGTGCAACGATTTTTTTGATGTGGAATGAATGACGTAAATGGATAGTATACAATAATAAAGTTATTTTCACGGAAGATAGTATTTTAGAGAAAAAAAGAGGAAAAACTAGAGAAATATCAATATATATATTTGGCGAGAAAAGAAATAGAAAAAAATTATATTTTATAGTGTAATACGAATGTATGTAGAAAGCATCTCAATAAGACACTTTAAACAGGTAAATCTGTATCACCTCAGTTAAAATTGTGTTGAAACATACATTTACACTGAAAATGATTAATGATCTAAAGTAGAGAGCAACACGCGAGACGGTTTAATCAGAAATCTGTATGACTCAGCATTTTAAGGAATGGAGCTGGATTTTGTAATTAAGCTTTGAATAATGACATCCATAAGACAGATTTTCTCGTGATCACAGCAGCCGTATGTTATTAACTATTTTATGAAAAGTAAAATATATCTATGCATTAAACTCTAATTATGAAAAGACACACTATTTTCACAATACAGTGATCAAACTAAAAATTAAGACGAAATGAAAAAAATGTAAAATATAATTAAAAAATTATTTTTTTATAACAATCTATATATATAAAAAGCGTAGGTATGAGATACAAAACCTTTGAGTTGACACCTCGGACCCCCAGACCCACAAGGTCTATCGTCCATGATACACCTGAAAGTCGGTCACTACGTAGCAAGAGCCTGAATACGCAGTAGAGGGTTAATTTCCCAAGTTCGGATGCATTTTCAATTTCTGTGGAGCTGGAGGGTGTCGGATATACAGTACAGATCTGCAATCCACCCAAGGCACCCCCAGCCCCCTATGAGATACAAAAATCGACGATGTTTCTACACTCCGAATGGCAACTGCTACAACTGCCGGATGTAAACATTAGCGCCCTCCGCGCGTGTGTGTAGTCGCTCGACGATAGCAAGTAATTTGCTACAATTTAATTGCAGTATTTTACTCGTGAATAATTTTAATTTATTCACGAAACAATTTTAATTTATTCATTTGATATGATTAAGTGGAGATATCGGAATTGCGAACAATAGTACATACAATAGTACATACAGAGAGTGAGGTAATCTACACTATATTTTAGTACTTGCTGAAATTTTACTCCTTTTTATAAGTGAAGAAATTTTCCCAACTATTTATTATTTTTGTAATGATAAAGTTTATATATCTTCATATTGAAAAATAGTACATACATAGAGGGATGTAATTTTTAAAATCATTGGTGTTGGGTTTCTCAGTCTTATCTTTAACTCTGTTCTGAAGTAATGGAAATTCACATTTTTTAATCACAATGTTTTAGAATCAGCCTTATAATGAATTTAGCAATGATTATAAATTTTTTGGCTAAACTCCCACTAACGCTTAACTACGTAAATTTATGTTGACAGGTAACGGTAACATTCCTTACATATGTTACTTTCAGTTGAATTGTTTTGCAAAAGAAAATATATAACTAAAAGTGACCATGTTGGTCGCGCAGTGGCTAGTTTTAAATATTTAATGCAGTCCAAAAGGACAAAAACTGTACATATTTGCGTATATCTTAAATATCACGGAATTTAAATCGAAAGGTTTACTACAGTCTGAGTATTTTTAGATTGATTAAATGGGCTTGTGGTGGCCCAGTGGTACAGCGAGGTGGTTTTCGGTGCTGAGGGTGCACGGATCGAATCCTGACGTCGAGGCACGAAAAATGTCTCCGTTCGTGTCTTCCCTTCATGGGAGGTAGTGCTGTTCACCTATATGGTGCCCCCATAATAAAATGGGCAGTAAAACTGCGGTGTTGTATAGACGAATGTCTGACAACAAGTGCATTGGAATAAAAAGATTGATTAAATGACATAATAGCCAAATTTAATCGAAAACCGTATGCGATTATGTTCTTTGGGTCGTCAAGAGGCAACGCCACATCTAGCTCTGATCGAGAACAGACACCTAAACTGGATGGCCCAAGAGAATCTTTCCTCTGTTGGGAAAGATTCTCTTGGATTCTAATTGAATAATCTTAGTTTTTCAATTTAGAGCTTCGTTTGTTCTGTAGGTTTCGTTATATTTTGCATTACAAAGAGTTAACTAATTAAGATTCAAAGCTTAAAGGTGATTGCGATTAGTCACAAAATACAATATAAACACAATATTCATATATTTCGATTCCAGGACTAGCATCCTGGACATTCATTCGGTCATCACCCGCAAGGAATGTGTGTAAGAATGTAACGTTTTTCAGTTATTCTATGTAGTCGTGGTACTTTCAAAGTCACTTAGTTTTTCAGTATATAAGTCTGTCTATTTTAAATTGAAGTGTGAATGTTATCTCTCTCTCCCAAGAACATACACATACACACATACGCATATTATAATCCTGTTGTTATGGTGATTGATTGTTTTAGAACAGTACGGTTGTCTTTCGCAACATCTATTTGGAAAATACAACTTAAAGCCGTCTCCGAATGGTTTCAAACAATCATGCCTAGCACTTGATTTCATCCTAGAGACTGCTGGTTGCAGAGTAACGCCCATACAAGTAGGCCATATCCCAAAAGGGAATATTGTGAAGATCAGGGAATGACAAAATCATTCGATACAAAAATCTTTTTATTATTATATCGAATTTTTTATTTCACGCATTCATTCATTACGACAGCTCTATGAAGCTTTTGTTATCTTTAGAACTGAGCTAGAGATAACTATATAAAATTTCATTTTAATTTATCTTCTGGTTTTAGATATTTATTAAAACAAACACCAACATTTTTCTCAAAAAACATTGTAGATTGCCTCATGGACACAAAATATATCAGAACATACACTATTTTAACTTTTTTTTCCGCAGACGTGTTTGATACGGCTAAAATGACACATAGCAAAAATGAATTGATCGTAGCATGCTCCTTTCCCGCCGTATTATGAACTGGGCGATATGAAAGAGGAAATTTTTAGATATATCTTTATGAAAACTTTGACATCCGGAGATTTAACCGACGTGATTGCATAGCAAACTTCTTATCTGCCACCCAAATAAATACTTTTGACATATTTATGTCATAACGCATATTGCTATTTTTTTTGTCATAACAGCATATTGATCTGGTGTTTACTTTCAGACTTTTGAATAAAAAGGTGTTGAATATGAAGAGGATTGCTGTGTTTTCTGTTGCATTCAGTGCCTGATAATTTAACTGTTGATAATTGTGGGAACGCAATGAGAGTATGTTCCTAAAGATATGATTAATTAAAAATAAAATTTAATTCCACATACTGTTATACCAAATTTACAATGATATTTCATTCTAAGAGTCACGTAGATTAATGCACAAAACTTACTTACTTACACACACACACACACAGATATATATATATATATATATATATATATATAGTAAGTATGCCGAATATGAGACCCCTTTTTATTTTCATATATAACTAAGAAATTAAGTGAGGGATTATAGTACCAACTTGATATCCTTTACATACATATATTTTACTACATATAACAATGACAGGAAATTGAAAATAACCTTACAATTTCCTTGTATGAAATTATAAACACAACTGTTCCATTTTTGGGGTCTGAAAAAAGTAGTCCTAATATGTGACCCCCATTCTACAACTCTAAATATGAATTATAATTACTGAAAAGTTCGTAAAAACAAAACTGTACACATTAATTATATAACAGTTACCTATATACACTAATAGGTGAAAAAGAAAAATTACACTTTAAACAAATTGATTGGTTTACACTACAGGTTTTGTTTATTTTTTGTTTTTAGATTCAACTTTTCACATTGTTTACAAATAAAAAGTTCTTCAGCTCCACAATCTTCATGGGCCCATCTGATTCACCTTCTACATTAGCGCCACTGCTCTGCCCGTTTATCTTCTGAAAATAAACAACCTCAAAAATGGCATTCAGGGTCGTTTTCATAAATGCTATCACCACTGCTGTCATGGAGAGAAAGTTTTCATCATCTTCAAATGAGCTGAGATCATCATAGCTACAATTAGGCTTATTCGTTCTCTGTTTTTTAACTAGTGATACATTTTCATCCATCCTTAATTTTCCCCCTCCTGTAGGGACCCAGTTCGCCTTATTATTTTCCCTTTATTGCTTCCTTATTCTTTTCTTTTTTATCTTAATCTGTTTTTCCTTTTTTATCCTTTGATTTCTTATCTTTTAGGTCTCTTGTAGGAATCAAATTTTTTTCTAATATGCTGCAGTTCTTTTATTAATGTTATCAATCAATTTTTTTTTATAGTCCGATGATGTGATAATATCGACTTTACGGGCCCTACATGGTTTCGAGGTGTTTTTCTCAGGTAATTTAGGCAAGGGATTTATTTCTTCAGGAGTCACTAAGAACTTGTTTGGAGTTGTTGTTTGATCAATACCTTCCACATTGTCACTACTGCTATATGGTTGTAGATTTTGCCTGGGCGTCATTGCATCTGCAGCTTCAGAGGAAACACGGCTGTGAAAGGGAAAACTAAAATGACTAATATGAAACCCTATCTCATTTTAGGCATGATTTGGGGTCTGATATTAGGCACGACCATGTTGTTGAACACGCCAACGAATTTTTTAGGTTAGGTTTGACGTTAGCTTAAAAGCAAACAGGCGTGTTTACACTCCACAATTATAGCTACCTATCCAATATTAACAGTTTTAATAAGAGTCTTACCTTAAAGGTGAAAACAGCCAATGAAAATGGTGATGCAAAATAGTCGACGAGCACACATTCAGGAAAAATAATACTGCACCTTTGTGTGCGCTTGCAAACACTCGACTGACTCACCGATTTCGAATGATGCAATAGACTACTGTTTTAAGCTCCTGTCGCCAGGCGGCAGCACTTTATAGTCCTATACGCTGGGGTCTCACATTAGACAAGGTATCATGTTAGGCATAATTACTCTATATATAGACATTCATGCACAAGCGCGCAAGAAACTATCAATAAAAGGAAACACTGATCATTTCTACTAAACTTTTTTTTAAATCTCAAAATGCTTTTTTTTTCAAATTTCTTGCAAAAAGACATGAATTCAACGTCGAATTTAGTCGAATAGATATATAATTCCTGTACATAATACATTGGATTCTGCTGTCCTTAATTCTGAAACATACTGTCGTAACCGTTCCGATGATCTTAAGGGGGTGAACAAGATTAAACGATTATCTTCAAATGTTCCCACAAATGTTCAGTAACGTTAAGGTCAGACGATTTAGATAGTCCAGGATACATTTTATGCCTCCTACTTGGGCATTCAAAACTATATATTGACACGTCCCCATGAGCACGGAGGCATTATCGTTTAGAAAACTCGGATGATAAACAGGAAATAAGGGTGAACTTTAAGGTGCACCTGGACCTCCAGAATGGTTTCGCCGACCTCCGTTTTCCAGAACACCGAATAACAATCAAGGGTCCGAAAGGATGCTAAGAATTATCCCCCCCCCACAGTTATGTTTTCACTAGGCACCAAGCAGCTTGAAAAGTATGTTTCCGAAGGTATTCGCAAAAAGTATAATTACCAGGAGTAGCGAAAATGTAAAGCTGGATTATCCCGGCCAGATGACACTTTGTGGATCATTTATGTTCAAAGCACTTTCTGACACATTCCTTGCATTTTGGCAAAAATGAGGGACATCTGGATTGCAATCTGAATTGCAGCATAACCATAAATACTAGTTTTATGCTTCTCCGAACGAAGTGTTACTTCTAAAAGAAGATCATCACGAGTTGTATTAACCTTTGTCGTTATTTTCTTACTGCAGTCTAAGGTCGTCGTACAATGCGTGTCAGATTTAACATTTTCGGCGTTGATATAATCATGGGACATCCACACTTTTCACTCTTAGAGGCAATACACAGCTTCCTCATTTCTGAAACGTGTCATTATGCTTGATAATTTGCCTCGTGATACATCGACAGATTTTGTTTGTTTAGTGACAGAAGCATGTGAAAACTTCACTCCAATTATCACACTTTTCCACAGATAAATCTGATCATTTTGCTCCCCACAGCAGCTAACTCTACATCAAGCTGCATTACTAATGAATCATAACTGATACCTGCATTTCACTGTATAATATATTGATCGTCGTGTTTGATCGTCACATTCACAGTAGTGCACGCGCGTATATTTTACGTGGTCGGTGTATCCATTATTTTGATAATCCACTGTGTGTAAGATTTGAACTAAACACACACATACATCATATATATATATATATATACACTGCTGGCCACTGTAAATGCAACACCCTGAAGGAAACATGCAAATAACATGAAATTTACAACATGCATTAGCGGAGGTGAGATATGCAAATGATTAGAATTTCAGTGCAGACGCACATCACGCGCGCCTGTGGCTCCACTTCAAAGCGCTATTTAAGGCTTGGAGATTTTGACGATTTCAAGTTCGGCAATTGTGTTTTATCTTGTGTTTTTTTTTAAAAAAAACGATCAATTATGCCTCGTCGAAAACAGCGATCATCTTTTGATCAAGTATCCGAGTTCAACAGAGGAAGGATAGTGGCCTACCGAGATTGTGGATTATCTTTCAGAGAAATCGGTAGTCGTGTTGGACGAAACCAAACAATTGTAATGCGGATATGTGATCGTTGTATGCAGGAGGTTACGACGGACCGGCGTGTTCGATTGTATCCACCTCAGCGCACCACTTCACGTGATGACAGGCAAATTGTGCGCATGGCAGTGACGGATCGCTCAGTCATATCACGAACCATAGCACAGAACATGCAGTCTGTACCGCATCATCCAGTGTCTGCGCGTACCATTCGACGCCGTTTACAGCAGAGTGGTCTGTCCGCAAGACGGCCATTGCTTTGTCTACCCTTGACGCAGAACCACAGACGTCTCCGCCGCCAATGGTGCGATGACAGAAGGATGTGGACGGCAGAATGGAATGAAATTGTCTTTACTGATGAGTCACGCTTCTGTCTGCAACACCACGATGGTCGCATTCGAGTCTGGAGACACCGTGAAGAGAGGATGCTGAACAGCTGCGTTATGCACCGCCACACTGGTCCTGCACCGGGTATTATGGTATGGGGCGGTATTGGATAGCACTCTCGCAAACCTCTAGTACGCATTGCCGGTACTTTAAACAGCCAGCGTTACATCTCCGAGGTGTTTGAGCCAGTTGTCCTTCCTTACCTTCAGGGCTTGCCCACAGCCATATTTCAACAGGATAATGCGCGACCACACGTGGCACGCATTATCCAACGGTTCTTCGTCAATCGTCAGATTGAATTGCTTCCCTGGCCGCCTCGCTCTCCGGATCTTTCGCCGATAGAAAACATGTGGTCCATGGTTGCTCTACGATTGACCCAGATTCCATCCCCAGCTGCCGCAGCAGATCAACTTTGGCAACGTGTGGAAGCTGCTTGGTCTGCTGTACCCCAAGAACTCATCCAAAGTCTCTTTGAATCAATGCCGAGGCGTGGGGCAGCGGTGATCTCCAACAATGGCGGCTACTCTGGCTACTGATTTTGGCAGGAACCACATTTCACAGAAGTCTATAAATTTAATCATTTGATACTTGATCAACATGTTATCTACAAAATAAATTTTGTTGTGATATCTCTTGTCTTTCTTGGTGTTGCAATTTGGGTGGCCAGCAATGTATATATATATATATATATATATATATATATATATATATATATATATATATATATATATATATATATATATATATATATATTATATGATAAATACGACGATCAATGTATACAATTGATATATATATATATATATATATATATATATATATATATATATATATATATATAAAGAAATTGATTGGGAAAGGAAAAATGAAGTTAAATTTAAAGGGGACTTAGGGATTAATCATTTTCGTGGCGTGAAAAAGCCACTAGAGTTCATATTTCCACACGCGCGGGTAGAAAAGTAGGTTATTTTCGCCGTTTTGAGATTGACCTTCGATTCGCGGTGGAAGGGAGTCTCGTAGAGAGAATTTATTTTTAGATAATGTACAGGATTGGGCGCGAAAAGGAACTTCGAGAAAATTCTAAATTGGACTCTGCGCATGTGCCAGAATAGTGGACGCGCGGTTTTAACCTCGAAATCGGCAGAGCGCGGGATAGAATCCAATGCTGACGAACGTGTATTCGTCGCGTCTCTAAATACAAAATGGCGAAAGATAAACGCGCTGATTTGAAGCTTTGGTTAGTATAAAAAGGAATAAACTAAATTTATTCAAAGTAGGGACTGGTGTTATTCTATTTCTACCACTCGCTACCAGTGCTAAAAGATGATGACTGCTTTTAAGATGTGAGAACAGACAAACCACACGCCTGTCATATATATATATATTTATACACACAGAATGTAACTCTTTAACAGCAAAAGTATTTCGTTCCTCCCACGTCTACAATAGTTAGTCACTTAAATAACAAAGTAAAAAATTCATTTTATTGCCTAGATATCTACTGATTATGACGTTATGATTATGCAGTTTTTAAAACTAGTGTGCAATTCTGATTTTAGACGGAAATTTTACGTCAAAAATTATTTCCTTTGATTCCTTACCTTTATCAGAAATCAGCAGAGGATGAACGAGGAAAATTTTTCATTAAAATACGCTCCTCAAATGCACTTACATAATTATGAAGAATTCTTTTGAAAAGTGAAGTAAATTTTTTTAAAATATGCTTTATTCAAAGCAGATCTATAATATACCCATTATACTTTTTCCGTGGATAACTCAATCACAAATGTTGTTTTAAGCAAAATGACAGACAAACAGTGATCTAACCTTTTCCAGGAAGAACACTATTGGAAGAAATGTTCTCTTCCAATAAAAATATTTGCGAAGACTTTTCTCTTAAGAGAAATATCCAATTCCGTTTACCTAAAAATCGTTTATTTTTACTGATAGCTTAGTCTCAAAAATAAAAGTTAGAAGTATATTTTAAGATAATAATATTCCTTTCACTTATAATATTCGAAGACAATTTTCAGGTTCTTTCTAAAATAGTCTTTCTAAAATAGTCAATAAAATTACTGAAGAATTAAAAAAATATAGATTGAAATATTTTTAAAATAACAAAAATTAGAATTAATTACTAAGAACTCCCGTCAGTTAAAATTGAAGTTAATTGTGTGTTTATTATGAGTGTACAGGTTAAATTTTATATAATATTATTTGTCAATATATGAACCGTTTATTCTGAAAGTGGTATAAGTCACTTTATTATTAAATCGAGATATTTTTAAAATATCTAAAGATATTTAAATATATTTAAAATCTCCTTGGTTCTCACCATACTGTTTGCAAATTTTTTAAATGAAGAGATACCGTTAAATTGAAATTAATGTTATTATTAACTTGATTTTTTTTAAAGTGACTAATGCCACTTTCAAAATAAATAAATAAATAAATAAATATATTATATATATATATATATATTATATATATATATATATATATATATATATATATATATATATATATATATATATATATATATATATATATATAAAGGGTGTCCATAATTAAAGTCCCACCTTCAAAAGGCTGCAAGAAAAGAGCCACTAGTCAGAATGACTTCAAATTTGAAATGAATATACTGGAAGAAGGGGGAAACGATTTGGCATAATGAAAAAAATTTCCAAAATGTATCAATAGATGGCGTTGTAAGCGATTGTTAACTTTTATTTTATTATTATGCCAAATAGTTTGCCCCTTCTTCCAGTATATTCAGTTCAAATTTGAAGTAATTCTGACCAGTGGTTCTTTTTTTGCAGCCTTTTAAAAGTGGGACTTTAATTATGAACACCCTGTATATATATATATATATATATATATATATATATATATATATATATATATATATATATATATATATATATATATATATATGTGTGTGTGTGTGTGTGTGTATGTGTGTGTGTGTATGTGTGAGTGAGTGTATATGTTTGTGTATATATTATATATGCGTGTAATGTATATACATTCGAAATTTTTGAACATTTATACATTTTTTATGAATATATTATTCATAAATACTATTATTTATAAATTATTATTCTTAAATTATGGGGAAGTAAATTATTAAAATCTCCAAGATATTTAGTTACATTTTTTTTACGCGAGTACATGCTGTAAGGCTCTTTATAATTTCTTGTTTAGGTTTTTATAATTCTTTTAAAGATCTAATATTGCTATATAATCATATTTTTTTCTTAGAATATATGATAATATTTGATATTTTAGGATTCAAAATTAAATCATGTTTTAAAAGTTCTATATCTTCAAGCGTATCAAAAGTTTAAAAAAATATATTTATCTTTCTTAAAATGGAAAAATAACGTGCATGTTAAATTTTGTATTTCAGAAATAATATTTTATTTATTAGCGTGCTGAACTTATTAATGTATAAATTATTGGATTTTATAAGCGATATGTTCTTTGAGGGTGCATTTAAGTCGCTGTTTTAACCCTATGATTTGTAATTGTAGAATTGATCCATTTGCTATAAAAACTGGTTTTGTTATTTGGAAACATGTGCTTGGCATTAAAAAGGAATACGACTAGACTTGTTGTGCAGCTATAAAATTTGTAATCAGAAAATGTTTCATCTATTTTTAACTTTATTATCCCGAGTTAAAAAAAATACCTGAAAATAGGTTTTTGTTTTAATACATTATTTACATATATTCTGTAATTAATTTCAGGATTCTATAACTGTGATTTTGTGTATTTGTAATAATCAGCTGAATACTATAAGAAGATATAAACTTACGATACATTTCATAAACGAGATCTAGTCTTGATAACCAAAAATTACAACGATAATACATAATATATTTCTGTATTAATATAGAATTTATGCAGAATTTTGTAAAAATATGTGAAATCAGGAAACATTACACAACTATTACTATATACATGTTAAAATAATTTATCTACGATAAAGGTAAAAACGAATTTCGGTAAATGAAAATTGATATTGATTTGAAATCTGGGGGTCTATGCTCAAATCAATATTTTCCAAAATATATATCTCTCCGTTTTTCAGATATGAACGGAGGAACTTTATTTTAAAAAATGTGTTTTCTATTTTCTTTATGTACTTAAAATCGACTGCATGAAAAGATTACAACAGATGACAATGCAGAGAACGTAACCACGTGATTCCGTAAACCAAAAATAATGGATTGACTCGTCTTTAAAAAAGCAAATAATTGTTTAATAAAGCAAAAATACAAATTAATTGGTTACGCCCCATTGCATCGCACAGCAATATGCATACCAATAAATAAGTATGGGAATATTCTTGGTCAGATAATCTAAACATCCCACGCAGCAATAAGATATAATCCATCATTTCTTATAGAAATAGCTGTAGCTTTAGTGATATTGCCATAAATCATTTGTGTCTGGAGAGTGCTTATTATGTTACTCGAATTCCGAAATTCTGCTTAGCTGTTCTTATTGGAAAACTTGTTGAGGAATAATATAAAAAAAACAGAATTTGATGGGTATCTAGAAAAAAAAAAAAATTTTCAAATTTTGCGGACCAAATTATTTTAAAATGGAGATACAGGATACAGTGCTAAGTAAATTTAAATAACTATTCTTAAAAATCAAAATCTGCAGAAAGTTCCACTCTTGGAATAGTTTAGTTGATAGAATACCATCATCTATAATAGATAGCTCAGTTTCAACTTCCGGTCCTAGCAGATGGTCATTATTGCAGTGGTCACGGACAGTTGCATAAAAAAAGGGTATAAAATTGTAGGACTAACATATAAGGAATAATTAAGTAAAAAATTATTTAAAATTCAGACGATAAAATTACATAATTTAATGTTTTTCCTCTAATAATTTTACCATCAGTTGCGGAAATAAAAAAAAAAGATAAAAGTATAGAATCAACAATTTCGAAGATAGAAGTAAGGTAGATTACTTGAAAACGCCTTTATTTGCAGATAACTGTCAAGAAAAATCATAAAAATAAAACAGACAGATCATGTCCTAAGACAAAGGAATTAGCATGTACAAGAAAGTTTTCTAAAAAATACAATTTATACATGCACTAATTCCTAAAATGTATGGAGATAAAAATATCAATGAAATGTAGATATATTACTATCGTTCAATACAATCTATAGATACGTCGAAATATACGGATCCTGCTTTCTTTTATACACTACAAAACATTTTAAGGGGATGGTGGACCTTTCAAAACGATTTTTGAAATTTTTGCCACAGAGATATGAAACTTTGCTTATATATTCATTAAAGTATAGCAATATTAAACACCTTATAAAATTTTATAAATATTTTTAAAAAAATATTTTATAATTAAAAATTTTTAATTAAATTACCCTCCTTTAAAATGCTCCTTGCGACTCAATTTTAAACTTTTCCCCTTAATTTTACATTTATATTGCTTATAAATACTTTCTGAACAAAGTTATGTATTTCTTTGGACTTTCGTTGAATAGTTAATTTTTAGAAAATATTTTTATGCTTGTACTCTGAATTTTCGCGAAATTTTTGTACTTTTCTACACTAAAGTTAAACTTTTATAACCTAAATGACCTCGAATCCTAAAATGGATACATAACTTTATTTTGATGTATTACAGGAATCTTTATTATAAATTTCATAAAATTTCGTCAAAAATTATGACGCGAGGAGCATTTTAAAGACTTGTAAATCTGGAAATTTCTCATTTTGAGAAAAAGTCATTTAAAAGATAATTTTTTATCTACCTTTAATCCTTACTACTCTAAAGCCACCAATTTTTCATTTTTCTTTTCACTACACATTTTAAATGCATTTCTATCCAATATTTACATGTTTTTAAAATATTAATACACCCCCCCAAAAAAATTCCAATTTTTGCTCAATTTTTGGTAATTTGAAAGTCCACCATCCCCTTAATAGGATTAAGGTTTAAAAAATGAACCATTGTTTTGCCTACAAAAAACTATACTCTAATTCTGCATTTCCTGGATCATTCCTGGCTACATCTTCATCTTATTACATTTCCTTTAGTAAGTTAAAGAAATGAAAAAATAACCAATCCATAAAAGCACAAAATGTCATTTATATATTGACTTTAATATGAAATGCAAATTAATTTTTGTATGGCAAATAAAACTATTTTTTTACATTAATGCAAAGTTCCAGTAAATGCAATTCTTAATGAATTTTCCAAGCCCAAATTAAGAGTTGAACTCAAATTCTTAGTTATAATCTAACATACGTGATCATGTAGGACTTACTGTAAGTGAGGAGTAATATTAGAAAATATCATTTTCATATTTATAGCTTATAATGAAGGCATTGATGCAATGCAGTTTGAACATCTTTATCTCAAATTTTCAATAAAACATAGCTGATTGGAATATCTCACTTAAGACTTTCTTCTTATGCTTGAATTTCCAGTTTTTGATGCTCTTTAATTTACAAAATCGTGTCAAGATTAGTTTGAATTAATCTCATAATCTTAATAATCGTACTTGAGAATTTTCTGAATTTTTACTATGATAATCTAAACAATACATAAATTTTTCTTCCAAATACGCGTTTAAAAAGCATGAATTTTAAAAGCATTTCTATACTGAGCCTTGTTTACTCAAAATTTCCCTTTTTATCAATGTCTTGAAATGACTTATCAACAGTTATTGATAATAAGATAAACAAATTAAATATCTTATTTACTAATATTCTTTTTAGTTTGTGAAAGGGATTTTGATGTCATAAATGACATGAATATTTTGCAGTCTTTCGGATTATATGGGAGTTATTAAACCATTTTACTAATGTTAACAAAGGGATAAACAATACATGGCAAAAATACTCTTTAATTTAAAAGCAAATATACTTGCAAAATGTTGCGAATTAAAAGAACTCAATCTTAAGATTATAAATAACATATTTTCACATATTTCTGCCCTCTTTTTAAATGATAAAATGACGATGTCACGTCGAATATTAAAAGATATTTCTCTCCATTCAAAATTTTATAATGAAGCATTTGCCTAGTCAATGAAAACTAACCTCGTAATGCAGAGAAGAGCATCAATATAATAGCCTGCTATAATAAAAGGAGGAATTGTCGACTAAAAATCTATCTCCAAGTACACCGAACCAAGTTTCAAGTAGGTAATTATAGAGAGATCCAGAGATTTATGCTTCAATGCTCAAAGGAGATGGTATATTCTGAATTTCACAAAACAAAGTGAAAAGAAACTTCTAAATACTCCTTCGAACAGGAATAAAAGATGTGTTTCCGAGGAAGTAAATGCAGTTGCGTTCCGTTATTTCCTTTTTATGGCTGTAGGTGTAGAGAAGACTCAATAATATTACAAAAACAGAGAATGACAGGAAAGAATACCGCTTGGGAATACTGAGTAAGATAATTACTTCTCTGAGTTTTTCGGTTACAAATTCATGGCTATAGATGACAGAAATACACACAAAATTGGCAGTGCAATTCATTTAAAACTCCTTCACCTTTCTAGACTCTTTTTACATAAATAATTACGAAAATTATTCTACAAACAGTTGATTATACTTTTTATTTACGCTTTTAAGAGTTAGCGAGGAATTTCTTGTTCAAAATTCTCTGGTCGAAAAGTGTTCCCGACGGATTATTTCATTTTGACTTTAGTACTGAAATGGTCGTCTCAGACTTTTTAAGCACCAAACTAAAACTGAAATAATCTGTCGAAAATGTTCTGCAAGATGTAAGTAAGAGAGAGAAAAATCTGACTACCATGCTTAGAAGATTTTAAGGAAAGATGTACCTTATATTACCTCATAAATTAGTGAGAATAATGGTTTGAGAACGATAAGCTGTCTCAACAAAGGCTCTAAAGTGTTTAAAAGCGTTCAGACAGCTGAAATTTCTTTATGAATGCGAAACTTTTTAAATTAATTTACTTCTTCACAGAAGCGTTCATTATTACAGATCAGGTTTTTGGCCGTTAACCATAATGCTTAATAACAAATAATCAGAAAAAAAGATTGACATAAAATACATTACTTAATAGTTTTCCGTAAACATCAGGGCGTTACATAAAAGAAATAAAACTCAAAGACTCGCATCAACTTTTTTTTTGAAAATCACTTTTTTAAACTTTTAGAATACTGCAAAATACCATTCGATAATCTTTGCAAAACTCGTCAAATTTTTATTTCACTCTTTACCTCCGATTGCTGACTTGAGGATAAATAACTACTTACCAACGAGAGAGACGGGATCAGTTGAATGTTTTCTCATCAACCAGGAAAATACGAGGTTTTACACACCTTCACAAATGAAACAAAATATAAATGAATGTTACCCTTATTATTTATATATCGTAGTACCAAACTTATCCGTGCTTTAATCCTCAATTTTTTAAGTTTGAAAGACGAGACTTATTACGTTAGTTATATCGTTTGGATTTTAAATGTTTCACAGGATGGTATATATATATACATATATATGACATGGCTCTTACACCACGTAACCTTTTATCTACTAATTAACACTTAATGATAGTCAATAAGCAAAGGCCTGTAGAAAATGCAGACTATTTAAATAACATTTAAAGACCTTTTTATTAACATTAATCAAATACCTAATCAACCCAGCTAAATTGCCATTTTCCATCATCTCTTAGCTCAACGACACGTGACCTCCTCCAACTGCGGACAACTCTAATCTATGCTTTATACTTTTTCACGCTGCAATTACGCGGGAGAAGCATCTTGTGACATGCGTGAGTCAGACTCGCGTGATTTCGAACATTCGATGATTGCGTTTTCCCGAGCTCGTGTTAGGCTGTTGATTATCGATTGCCTCGTGGTCTTGTGAACTCTCCGTTGCAAAAACAAGTTACTTCCTGAATTGGGAAACACTAGAATTTCTAATAGTAAATTACCGTTTAACGCTAATTTGCCTAATTTTAACCCAATTAAATCCAGTTGATTATAGTTTACGTTCCTAGCATTACTTACTTACTTACTTACACACACACAGATAAATATATATATATATGAAAACTATATATTCAGTATATATATACTGAAGTGCCAGAATAACCGGGATCAGCGATTACTTTCGGGAAATATATCAATGCTCACTTTCTTGTAAATGTTTCATTCTCAAGCAGCTCATATAGATCGACAAATTTGTGGATGCTTAACACGCTGAATGAGCAGTGAGCATAGCAGTCGAATATTATTTAGGGGAATTTCGACGAGGTATGATAGTGGGTGCTCGTGAGATGAGTCATGGCATTTCGAAGATTGGGCTAAAGGTTAGATTTTAAACTTTGTTCATTTCAAGGGTGTACTTCGAAAAGAAGAATTCCGGCAAAATCATATAACCTATTGCAATAGTATGGCCGTTGAAAATTTCTTGATGACCATAACCGGCTTCGTCTGTCGACAATGATATCAAGCGAAAGAAGTGCAACATTGACGAAAATAGAATCGTAATTCAATGTTGGGTCCTCTACTAACAGGAGTTTGACAACAGTACAACGATCACTGCATGATATCGCCGTTATTAGCCGATGCCCAACGACATATTCGACAGGTATCCAAGTTTCTTTGCACTTCAGTGTATATAAAGACTCAATTTTATTGATTTTATGTTGCCGAAATACATTTCTTTAGTGTGTGTGTACAGTAAGCGTACACAGAGTAATGTACAGTAAGCACACATGAACAGTAAGCGTACTCTTCTTTAATAAGTAAATAAGGAATATCTTGATGTCTTTTTATTAGAATTCTAAAAAGTAACTCTGATTCTTGAGTTCATCCCATAAACCGAAATTTCCGCAACCACATATAATGCCTAATTTCCAGACTTAATTGACTCACAGTATTGTTTGCATACCCTCTGGACATTCCGTTGGGGAATCATTTCAATTGTAAAAGGATAATAATCGATTTCAAAACGTAGTAATTGTTCATGGGTAATTGTGTATGCGCATGTATTTCAAAATTCAATAGAGCAATGAACGGATCAGAATTTATTACTAATATTTAATTGTCTATTTAACAATATAATCCTATTTAACAATAAGATAAATGGTACAGAAAATTTATGAACTTTTGAGTATTTATAATGAATCATTTGGTTTAACGTCTTTGGTTCAGTCTAATAATGTTTATAATATTGAAGATTCTACTGAATAAACTTTGGAAAAATGACTGGAATTTATTTGAAAAATTCATCAGCTTTTTCATACAGATTATCAAGTGTAAAACAGGGAGAGATTTGATTATTAACATTTCCCCCCGAATGAAAAAAATTTCTATTTTCAGACAGAAAATATTAAAAATCAATTTTTTGTCTAAATAACTCTCTATATATAAAAAATCTTATTTTGTACCATTGCGTTCTGAGCAAAGAAAGAAATGAAAGTAAATGTTTACACAGTTAATGCCGTCATGTAGCTCCATAATTGGATTTTATGCAGTCAAAATACGTCCACCAAAATATGTCTTTCCTCTATTATTACTTTAGAAATTGAAGGATATGATATCATATACGTAAAAGATATCATTGAATAGCATATATAAATATTAGCTTGGATGGCTCAAGAACTCGAATGAAATTCTGAAATAAATTCAAAGCAATAAATTATCGCCTTCTTTTGTACTCTAAAACAGGTTTGACACATATTTTTTTCTATTTAAGGACTATATTTGATGTAATATTTTGCTGTTACATTTTTTAAGAACTCTAAAGGCTTTTATTGAAATAAATTTATTTGTCATGATCAATTCAGGTTTATTCAATGGAAATCAGAATATCATGAAATGTAAATAAAGTTTAAATATTGATATTTTTGCTAAATATATTTTACAAATATGCTTATATTGAACATACATTTTATTTACTTTCTATTTGTCTCCTTTTTATTTGTTATATGAGGCTTATTTATTATATTTTTATTTATTATACAATTTGCCTGTTTTGATTTATTTTACAAGGTCAGAGCCTTACTAGAAACTATTTTTTTAAATATGATATATGCATGAAAATTATTCGGAAATTAAAATGAAGGACACCCCTCTGTTGTGTATCATTATAGTTAAAGGTTTACAGTTAAAAGTTATCATTATAGTTGAAGGTTAAAAAGAACACTGTCATTAGGGGATCAAAGTATTTATTACATCTACAATCAATAACAGCTATATATTCTCTAAATTTATCCCCTTTAACAAAATTACCAAATAAAGCCCTTCATACAATATTTTCCCTTTAAACAAAACACGTAATGTGATTAAAGGATCAACGTATTTATTTCATCTAAACTTCGCAGAAGCTATGTATTCACTATATTTGTACCTTTTAACAAAATTATCAAACAGAGCACATACACAAAACTCTATTTATCCCTTCCAATATAACACATACTGTCTTGAGGGGATGAATGTATTTATTACAGCTATAATCCGAAGCAGCTATTTATTCACTACATTTATCTCTTCCAACAAAATTATCAAAAGAAGGCCTTACTTATCCCTTCAACAAATCACATACTGTCATTAAAGGATCAACGTATTTATTACATCTACAATCCGTAAGAGCTATACACTCAAGAGCCAAAACATTATGACCACCTGTCAATAACGAGTTGGCCCACCTTTGGCGCGCAACACAGCTTCAACCCGCCTTGGCATGGATGCCACAAGTCCTTGGTAGATGGCCGGAGACAGATTGTACCAGATGTTTAAGCAACGGTCGCGGAAATCCTAGATATTGCGAATTGGTGGTCTTTGAACTCTGAGCTGACGCCCCATGACATCCCAAACGTGTTCTATCGGATTGAGATCCGGTGAGTTAGGCAGCCAGGACATTAACTGAAATTCAGAATCATGTTCCTTGAACCACTCCAACACAATTTTAGCCTTGTGACACTGGGCGTTGTCCTGTTGGAACATTCCATTTCCAGCTGGAAAATCGGAGGCCATGTAAGGGTGCAACTGGTCCGCAATGATGTTCAGATACCCTGTAGCATTCATGGTCTGCTCTACCACAATCACGGGTCCAAAAGAACGTCCCCCAAAGCAAAATACCGCCACCACCGGCCTGTGTATGACCTACCGTACATTGAGGGAGCAACAGTTCGCCTGGAAGACGGCGTATCCTGACACGGCCATCGGCGCGATGAATGACAAACCGTGATTCATCTGACCAGGCAACTCTCTCCCATTGATCCATGGACCAGTCGCGATGTTCCCGTGCCCAGCGCAGGCGCAGTTGGCGATGACGCTTGGTCAGCAAAGGCACACGAGTGGGAAGTTTGCTGCGTAGCCCCATATCCAACAGTGTCCGCTGAACAGTGTGCTGCGATACTATTCTACTTGGCCCTGCATTGTATTGGGCTGTCTGGCTCCGGTTTTGCTTCACCATGCAAGACAGTCTCTGACGACCTTTTTCTTTGATAGCGTGTGGACGTCCAACACCATGTCGTCTACTGCTGGTTTCACCGTCATTCATCCACTTTGCATAAGTACTAACAACTGTAGGTCGCGAACAACCCACGAGTCGTGGAGTTTCGGAAATACTTGTTCCGAGCCTTCGAGCCATTACAATCTGCCCTCTATCAAAGTCGCTTAGATCCGCAGCCTTTCCCATCACACACAGAAGTAAGTGAAAGAATGATTCTTCAGACTCTCCAGCAGCAGTTGAATACCACTTCCACCTGATCACGTGCCTTCGACGTCATCCAGGCGAATTCATTGCAAAATGTAGGGGTGGTCATAATTTTTTGGCTCTTGAGTGTATATTCAATATATTTATCCCTTTAAACAAAATTATCAAAAAAGCCCTTTACACAAAACTTTATTTGTCCCTTGCAAAAAAACTTACTGCCATTTAAAGATCAACGTATTTATTACATCTACAATCCGTAGCAGTAATTTATTCCCTATATTTATACCTTTCAACAAAATTATCAAACAAAGTCCTTTACATGAAATTATATTTATCCCTTCCAACAAAATACATACTGTCATTAGATGATCAATTTGATCATCTAATTGATCGACGTTCAATTTGATCAGGTCGGAAGAACGTTGTGCTTTTGAAGTTGAGGTCATGCCTAGCAGACATCATATAGATGATTTTATGCTCGGACGGATAATTGGAAAGCTGGAGGAAGGACGCAAAATTACAGGCGTTGCTAGAGAATTCGACATCGCCCACAATATCAGTTTCCAGGCTTTGGGCAGCGTGTCAAACAAGTGGACAGTGTAGCAGGCTTAAGCTCGGAAGTCGTCCTCATAGTAAGACAGCCAAAGACGATCGTTACATTTTTCTAACTTTAGAAAATGAACTGGCGCACTACAGCTCGTCAAATAGCAAGTCAATTTTATGCAGCCACGGAAATTCAGATATCCCGGAACACTTTTGCAAGGAGTTTGCGACAAACAAGACTATATACCCGAAGACCTGTTGTGTTAGTTCAAACTGCGAGAGTTCACCGAAGCACCCGATTGCAATGCTGCCGCCTACATCGCCATTTAACTGAGGTCGACTAGGACCAAACCTATGGACAAATCCCTTTAAACAGAATTATCAAAAAAAGCCCTTTACACAAAACTTTATTTGTCCCTTGCAAAAAAACATACTGCCGTTTAAAGATGAACGTATTTATTACATCTACAATCCGTAGCAGCAATTTATTCCCTATATTTATCCCTTTCAACAAAATTATCAAACAAAGTCCTTTACATGAAATTATATTTATCCCTTCCAACAAAATACATACTGTCATTAGATGATCAATTTGATCATCTAATTGATCGACGTTCTATTTGATCAGGTCGGAAGAACGTTGTGCTTTGGAAGTTGAGGTCATGCCTAGCAGACATCATATAGATGATTTTATGCTCGGACGGATAATTGGTAAAGCTGGAGGAAGGACGCAAAATTACAGGCGTTGCTAGAGAATTCGACATCGCCCACAGTATTAGTTTCCAGGCTTTGGGCAGCGTGTCAAACAAGTGGACAGTGTAGCAGGCTTAAGCTCGGAAGTCGTCCTCATAGTAAGACAGCCAAAGACGATCGTTACATTTTTCTAACTTCAGAAAATGAACTGGCGCACTACAGCTCGTCAAATAGCAAGTCAATTTTATGCAGCCACGCAAATTCAGATATCCCGGAACACTTTTGCAAGGAGTTTGCGACAAACAAGACTATATACCCGAAGACCTGTTGTGTTAGTTCAAACTGCGAGAGTTCGCCGAAGCACCCGATTGCAATGCTGCCGCCTACATCGCCATTTAACTGAGGTCGACTATAACCAAACCTATGGACAAATGTCCTCGTCACAAATGAGAGCCGGTTCAATCTTTCTTCTGATAGATGACGGCAACTAATATGACGGGAAATGGGTAGTGCTTATCGGCCACAAAATATCCAGAAAATGGATCGATATGGTACTTGTATCATTATGGTATGGGCAGGAATTATGGTCATTGACCGCACACCACTACAAGTGCTTAAAACTGGAACCAGAACCCTTGCACGGTTCATTGTTGAAGTTCTGCTGCCTCATGTTCAGATTTTCCGTGCTGCTGTTGGCGATAACTTTCTGTTCATGGATGATAACGAGCACTTTCACCTCGCCAACGCTGTTCAGGACTGTCTGAAGAGCGAGGATTTTCATCGTATCATGTGGCTAGCACGTTCACCTGATCTTAATACAATAAAAAATGTATGGGGTGCCTTGGTTAGACATCTTGCTGTTCGCCAAAATCCTCATACAAAAAAGCCGTTCCTCAATCGCGCAGTGAAAAAGGAGTGAGGAAAGTTGCCTCAAAACCTCATGGATCATGTCATTCAAAGCATGCCACGACGTGTCACGACGTGTGGGAAGTTGTATTGCACTGTATGGCGCACATATCCCGTACTGACATGTCTCTCCGGATTGACTGTCGTATATATATATACATATATATATATATATATATATATATATATATATATATATATATACATATATATATATGAAATAAATTTAAAACCCTTTTTATTATTTATCACGCCCGTTCCAAAGTTTTCATCCTAACGCAACAGAATACCGTCCCCTTAACCTTTGAATCGCGACCTAAATCCAAACCGAAATAATTTATTAGTTTTTCCCCTAAGGCACGTGTGACCAAAGCTTATATAAGAGTTATATAACGCGAACGGCGTGGAACATCGCGAGACCATCGCCTCATATGACGCGACTTAATCACGTGTCAGTTTTTAACGAATTACAGTTCAGCCCGCCTAAAAAAATCCGCGCTTTTCTCGATAACTCCGTAGCTTTTGGGTGTTTGCTCACAGCCAGAAAAGATGTAGTTTTCGCTCCTGTCAAATTTGTACGGGCGGGGCCGCGTCCCCGTCCCGGCCAGCGTCGCGCAATGTGTTCGAGTAAATTTAGTTGATGTTCTACGAAACAGTTTCGGAAAATAAAGACTTTGTATGAACCAACTGCCTTTTTCCTGATGTGTTCCGAGGTGTTTATTGGCCTCTCATTTTACCTCGCCACTCGTGACTTCGATTGCACGTTATGGATACAAAATGTTTGAAGATCCCGGCCATTGCTTCGCCCCGCCACAGTTTCCATTTGCCTTCGCTACGACTACAAAACTGATGATTTCAACGGTCATGTTATGTGCCCGGCTACAACCGTTATTATTGTTATTATCATTACAATTAAGTCGGCGAGGATGGTTACCTCCGCCGCGAAGCTCCCAAGTGGATACCCAGGCCGTGGGAAACAATTGTTTTTCGCTTTTCCAGAGAGACTGTGAGAACTTCAAATCGCGAATGTCCACAGCCAGAATTTTTTGGTTCAGCGTCACCGCGTGTGGATTTCTCGCCTTGCGGGTGATGCGCCTGTGATGACGCAATAGTGGTGTTTTTGTGCGCGTTTCTTCCATAAGTGATGAGTCGGCGCCATCTCGTGCCGATATTTTTTTCTGCACAGTCATTCTTCCCCTTCGTTCGTCGCGGTGTGTTTCATGTGTTTCCGCCAAGTGACAGAAGAAAAGATCTGTGTGCGCGAAAATGCTCTGTGTGTACATTTTTTTTTACCGTCCTGATTTCCGTGAAAGTGCCAAATGGTGGAAAAACATTCCGTTGTGTGTTTGCAGTTTTAATGATAAAACAAGTACTTGCTAGCCACCTGTCCATCATCACTAATTTTGACATAAAATGAGTCTGGTCTTGTATTTTCATCATGTATGAGGTGCTGGGGTCCGACATGATGGTGACTATTAATTGGAAGAAGAAGAGGAAAATATATTTTATGACTTAAACATTGGATCCAATGTTTCGAGGTGACTCCACGACATCATATAATTTAGATTGATTTAGTTTCTTAACCCCAATTTTTTTTCTTCTTACCAATTTGAATTTTGAGTTATATTATAATAATATTAAAATAAAATAATGATTGATACTCCATGGGTAAGTTACAGTCTAAAATATTTTCAATTATTTTTCAATGGAAGATATATGCGCATTGATAATTTGATGTTATACTTGAGATTTAAATTGCTAATTTTGATATATTTTAATCATCTCATTTATTGTGTATTTTAGTTTCAGCGAGTGATTTTTAACGTTTAAAGTGACCAATTTTGGTATATTCCATAACACTCAGTGTATATTTAGTTTCATTAAGTGATTTTGATACTTTTAGTTATTAGTGATTTCTGTATTTTTGTGACACATTTACTGGAAGCTAGGGACTCAATAGCAATAAGAACTGAGAATGTGTTTACATTTTTGTTTTGTGTTCATGTGGTGTAATTATTGCAAAACTTTTGGACTTTGGTTTTCAATAAGTGTTGAGAGTTTTTGTTAAACTAGGACTGAGAAGTGGTTAATAACCTCAGATAAAATTTGTTTGAACTTTTAAACAAATATTCTCAAGTACAACAAGTTATCAAGTATATGTTTAAAATATTTTGATATTCTTTATTTTATAATAACAATTTTGATATTTTTGAATTTTGATGGGCCTTAGCTATTTAATAAGTGATGATTTTTTGTATCCGGATACTCACAACAATAAACAATATTATACCTTAAGAGGAGATCAGACCATCCATTCAAAATAAAAATATGAAAGATAAATGTGAATTCCTGATTTGTGTTAAAGTGATCCTGTATTTTTTTTCGATTATGACATTTTATATATTTTTACCCTAATTTACCCAATTATTACTAGAATGTGCACGCTTCTAACTTAATTTGAATATTGAAGAGAATTAATGATTGAAAAACTAGAACCCGAATTAAGTCAAACCAATTAACTTCCAATAACATAACCTCAACCTAATTGAAATGTAATTCTATAATGACTCTGTTGAACCCAGAGCTCCATTTCTAATATAATCCCAATTGAGTCGGTTAGACCCCGACCATAATTTAATACAAATCCTTTGTGATTCGGTTCGACCCCGAACGCAAAATAATCTACGACCAACCCAACACAATGGTAGCTCAGTGGGCCTGAGTTTAGTGCGTTTTCGCCGGGCCTCTGAGGAATATCACACCTCAGATTGTCACATTTGGAGACCTAGGCTAAGTTCATTGCTCCAGTAGTGTAAATCCATTTCTTCCTAACTTAAAAAACATTAATGTTGAGTGTTTTGGTTCACTGAGGATTGTAACACAACTTTTAAGAACATTATTTCTAAAACCCTGTTTAGCCTAATTGAACCATTTTCCTAATTAATCGAGAAGTGTATTGCCAAATTACCTTTATTCAATTTGTTTACTGTGTTGAATTGTATTAAAAAATTCTTATTAATCTGTTTCCATGGTGCATTTGAAAAAATTATATTAGAAAAACCTTTCAAGATATTTACCAAGAATTTAACAAATTGACTTGAATAACCACCATGAAGCCTGAACCCGAACAGCGACCAACCTCATGAACCAGAGATCCTTTTCCTTTTTGATTTTAAATTTTTTTGGGTGCCTAACACCCCTTGACTCCATTTTTTGATGGTTAAACTTTGTGTGTTGTCTACATAAATTAAATAAATTGAAAAAAAAAATCTATCTTTTAAACTTTCTCCTAGAAAACCCTATTATGTGTAAAACCTCTGGATCTCATGAATGTAACCCGACAATGACCACGTTGACTTATTTTTGCCATTTTAAAGGTTTAAGTACTTATTTTAATATAAAACAATTGTTATGAAGTAGTGTAGTCTATGATAACCATATTTTTTCCCATTCCATTTTCAAGTGCCCACTGAATTTTTTTGTGATTTAGTGTGTTTTAATAAGTATTTTTTTCTCATTTCATTTTAAGTGTATATCAATTTTGTTGTGAGTTTGAAATAATACCATATTCATCTTAATATGTAAATTAAGTGCATTGATATTTTTTTTTAATTTTTGTTTAGTACTAGTTTATGCTATTTTGTGTAAGGCATGACCTGAGCAGACACACAAGAATGTTAGTACCACTAAATTTAAATTTGTCAACCCTTGAGTCAAAATTTTATTCCAAATTACTCCTCAAAATTTTAGTCCCAATTACGTTTTTGATATGCGGATCTCGCCTGATGGAGAGCCTTGCTGAAGGAGTCGGCCCTTCACGCAAGTCTTTTCCGGAGGGGGGGAAATTGAAATAAATTTAAAACCCTTTTTATTATTTATCACGCCCGTTCCAAAGTTTTCATCCTAACGCAACAGAATACCGTCCCCTTAACCTTTGAATCGCGACCTAAATCCAAACCGAAATAATTTATTAGTTTTTCCCCTAAGGCACGTGTGACCAAAGCTTATATAAGAGTTATATAACGCGAACGGCGTGGAACATCGCGAGACCATCGCCTCATATGACGCGACTTAATCACGTGTCAGTTTTTAACGAATTACAGTTCAGCCCGCCTAAAAAATCCGCGCTTTTCTCGATAACTCCGTAGCTTTTGGGTGTTTGCTCACAGCCAGAAAAGATGTAGTTTTCACTCCTGTCAAATTTGTACGGGCGGGGCCGCGTCCCCGTCCCGGCCAGCGTCGCGCAATGTGTTCGAGTAAATTTAGTTGATGTTCTACGAAACAGTTTCGGAAAATAAAGACTTTGTATGAACCAACTGCCTTTTTCCTGATGTGTTCCGAGGTGTTTATTGGCCTCTCAATTTACCTCGCCACTCGTGACTTCGATTGCACGTTATGGATACAAAATGTTTGAAGATCCCGGCCATTGCTTCGCCCCGCCACAGTTTCCATTTGCCTTCGCTACGACTACAAAACTGATGATTTCAACGGTCATGTTATGTGCCCGGCTACAACCGTTATTATTGTTATTATCATTACATATATATATATATATATATGTGATGACCCGAATGGTCATCTCTTGAAGAAACACAATCGAGGCCGAAATTAAATGCAATTCGAAATCACAAATAATAACTGGAGTTTATTTGATGTAAAGATTAAAACATCTTACTCAGTTCGGAGCCAGCCTGCATCTCTCCAAAAAAGCGCGAAAAATAGAATTAGGTGAAAGAGGTTGCCAGAATAGGCGGAGGAAGTTAGTATGTGGAAGGCGGAGCGTTTACGTCAAGACGGGTTACCATGGCAGAGATGAAGTACAGAATGGGCGATTATAGATAGTTAGTAATATTATCACAGAATATCCCCCCCCCCATCTAAAATGGATTGGAGCCGGGGCTGTCGACTCCAAGACACTCCAGATAGTGAGAACATGAAAATTAGTAGTTAGAATATTAAGTTGAAGCTGGCTCGAAACTCACAAATTTTTTTACACTTTAAAATGCAACTGAAAAGGCTTAAACATGTAAATATGGCATAACATTATAAACAAATAGCTAGAGAAAAATAAAAATGGAATCGTAAACTTAAATGAAGACACTAATAAAAACAGATGTAAAGACGTTCCAAATACATATACAAGAAAATATTGTGCAGGTCTCAGTCCCTGACATGTGTATCACAGTCTGAAATGTTTTCAGAGTCCTGCACGGGTACAGTTCACATAGTAGTAAAAGTCACAAAAGTTATTTTTATTCACAGTCTTTATCGTGGAGTAGGGATTTAGTTCTTTTGGAGATCTCCTGGGTTGTAGTCACATTTTTTATATACACAAATAATGTTCTTTGTTGTTCTTTGTCCGTTGCACATTAGTAATTGACTTTTCTTTGAGCAAAACACTATCTATATTTTATTTTTATTTATTTTTTCCTCTAGATCATGTACACAAAAATATTAAAATTATTCTTTCAGCAATTAGTAGAATAAATTTACCAAATGCTGTCAAAATTAACTTTCAACATCAATACCACATGTCTGGTACCTGATGTTGCAAAAATTCGAACAAAAATACAAATTCCAACAATTGACACTAACATTCAATTATTGTGAAGAAAAATCAATACAAACATAAATTTGAGGTATGTGACCTGTTGTGAGTACATCCTCGTGAGCGTTTACCAAAGGGAAGGTGCTTCCAACCTGAAACTCAAGTTGAGCAAACTGCACAAAATGAAAAGGGGCAGGCAGTTTCTCAAACATGAGAGGGAAAAGCAACTGTTCAAAGGGAACATTTGAAAAGTGCGAAGAGACAGGGAGGACAGTGAGTGGAAACCCCAGTATAAAAATCAATAATATTTATTTAGTACATAGTATTTTCATATAAAATGTAGTAAGCTTCAAAAAGTTTTAAAAAAATATGCGAGTTTCACTTACACTCACGGGGTTTCTTCAAAATTAACTAGGATGGCGATAGGACAGGAATGCTAAAAAGAAAGATTAAGGATAGCGGAATGATTTACATATTGGTGACTTATTCATGGTGTAGTTTGAACTTCTCAGGTGAATAGTAAAATCTCAATTTTGATGAATGTACAATTTCAGTGGGTTTTTTCGTGTGGTAATTTTCTTTATCAATTTCATAATTAACTTCAGATAATTTTTTAATAATCTGGTAAGGTCCTGAATAAGGAGAGGTCAATTTTCTAGTGTTTGGGTATTCGAATTCCTCATATATTACTAAGTCTCCAGGTTGAAATTTAGATTCTTCAAATCTAGTATCATATCTCGTCTTATTTTTCTGGTGGTATTCAAGAGTTCTGGTTTTAGCTAAAGTTCTTGCTTCATTAAGTGGAGGATAAGTATTTTGGTCAATTGGAGAATCAAACGGAAGTTTGCCAAATAATAAGTAGGAAGGGGTGAACTTAGTTACAGTATGAGGTGAGTTGTTATATTCAGTAACAACTTGCTCTAGCACTTTTGTCCACGGAACCTTTTTAGAAGTAGCATTTACCTTACATTTTAGGCGGGTTACAAGGGATTGATTTACCCTCTCCACTTTTCCGTTGGTCTGGGGATGATGAGAAGAAGTCAAAAGTTGTTTCACATTATGGTTTTTAAGAAATTTTTTGAATCTGGATGATGTAAAAGCTGCGTATCTATCGCTTAACACTTTCTCTGGAATTTGCACATTAAAAATTTGACTAAGACAATTTGCATATGTTTCTGAAGTTACACTCTTTGAGGGAAATGCCCATACATATCGGGTTGCATGATCAATCACTATATGTAAATATTTTTTAGTTGAGTTGTAATAATTAAACCCTCCTACAGTATCAATAGATAAACATTCAAAAGGTTGGTCAGTTGAGGGCACTTCCTGCAGGAATCCAAATCGTTTCTGTCTTTTCTTTTTATTTAGCTGACAAGTATGGCAATGTTTCACGAAGTATCCTATATCTTCACTAATATGGGGCCAATAATATTGAGGTGTAATTAAATTTAGCATAATTTGAACTCCTGGATGTCCGAAATTTTCATGGGTATTAGTTAACAATTTTAATCTTAAGGATTTAGGTACTACAATTTTACAAAAGTTCTTTTTCTTAATTACCATCATGTCATTAATTTCTTTATAATTTTTACCCCACACATTGTCAATTTTCTGTTGTTGAATAATTTCATTCCTATCTAGTAAATGTACACAGAGTTGGAGATGTTGAGAAAAGGGATGTATTGAAAGCATATCCGCCTCAATGTTAGTAGAACCGTTGTGATATCTAATTTCGTAGTCATACATGCTCAATTTAAGGGACCAGCGGAATAATCTACCTTTTAAATTTTTAATATTTTTTAACCAAACAAGTGCCGCATGATCAGTATGTATGACAAATTTTTGCCCATGGAGATAATAATGAAATCTGTCTAATCTGTCAACAATGGCTAAACATTCCAATTCTGTAATTGCGTAATTCTTTTCATAATCTCTTAAAGTTCTCGAATGGTATCATACAGGGTGAAGAATATTATTTTGATCTGGTTGCTTCAAAACAGCTCCAACAGCACTTTGGGAGGCATGAACATAGAGGTGACATGGTTTACTAGAATCGTATAACTGTAACACTGGTTTTGATATTAAGATTTCTTTCAACTCGTCAAAAGCTTGTTGACATGTTTCATCCCAATGCCACACAACATTCTTTTTCAGTAATCTATTAAGAGGAGTTCTAATTTTGGCATAGTTGGGAATGAATCGGTGATAAACATTTACACTACCGAGAACTCTTTGTAACTCTTTGGTATTATTAGCATTTTTCAATTTTTTAATAGTTTCAATATTATGGTTATCAGGAATTACTCTACCATTTTTTACTTCATAACCTAGAAATTTTATCTGATCCTTAGCAAACACACATTTCCCTTGGTTTAATTTAATATTTTCTCTTTTAAATACTTCAAATAATATACTTAAATGTTCCAAATGTTCTTTCTCAGAAGAAGAGTAGACAATTATGTCATCAAAGTAGTTACATGCAAAATCGATTTTGTTTTTTGTTAAAATTCGCCTAATGGTTCTGTTAAAAATGGCTGGAGCATTTTTCAGTCCAAAGGGGAGCCTTAGCCACTCGAATAACCCAAAGTTTGTACTGAAAGCCAGCTTTTCAGTATCTGCGGGGTGAATGGGAATATGCCAGAAACCAGATCTGAGGTCAAGGGTAGAAAAAATTTTGGCGTTACTCAATTTATCTAATAAAGTATCAATTCTGGGCAAAGGTTCTGCATCTGTTTTAGTAAGGGAATTCAATTTTCGATAATCAATGCACAATCTTGTTTTCTTACCCTCCTCACGCTTGAGTACCAAACATACAGGTGAACTGTACGGGCTGCAACTTTCCTTAATTATGCCTGCGTTCAACAATTGATCAATTTGTGATTTAATTTCTCCCTCTTCCTTAGGGGAAGTTCTATAGGGTCTTAGAGATACAGGCAAGTTAGATGTTAAGTTAATTCTTTGGGGTTCAATATTAATACAACCAACATCATATTTAGTTTTGGAAAATACAGATGAATTTTTAATTAACAAGTTTTCTAAATTATTTTCTTTTCGATTAAGTTTCTGAGAAACAACATTGGTTACAGAGTCAACAGTTTTAGGTATGGTATCATTTAGAATTATTTTCTCATTATCATCTTCATAGTTATTTTGAACAAAATACTCAGGTTGAGGACTGGACTTATATTGGCTGTTGAACAGACCACCTTGGAATTGAGTATGGAGTGACATATTTGCTTTTGGCATATTACCTTCATAATTAATTATTACAGATTTTTGTTTTACCTTTAGGTTTTTACAATCAATATCAATTTCATAAATTTTACATTCATTTAGACCTAATATTACATAATCCAAGTTATTGTCAATTACATATAACACAATATCTCTGATAATTTGGCCAATTTTCATCTTAACCTTACAGATTTTGTTCATCACAATATGGCCTTGTGTTTGTACAACTTGTATACCGCTTATTCTGGTTATTTTCAAATTTAACTGTCGAGCAGTTCTGGTGGATATCACTGACAGAGTTGCGCCATTGTCTATTACACAGTCTACATTTTTATTGTTTGACAAATAACCGGACACCTTTAATAGTCAGGAATTGGGAGTATTCTCTGAGGGTGGTTCAATTGCAAGGGGTGAAGTCCTCTCATTATCAGCTCTTTCCATTCTGAATGGACAAATTTGATGCCAATGAAAAGCATTTGGAATACCTCTCTCTGTACATATTCTACATGGAGTGGGAGACAAAGTGGGTGAGTTATTATAATTATGATGGCTAGAAAATATTGGGTTATTGCTCCGATAGTTAGGATTTGATGGTCTTTGGTATCGATAGAAATTATGAGGTCTCTGGTAAGTATTTTGCCTCGGGGCATAAGTTCTAACATCATTTGTATATCTTGGTACATCTGACCTATTCCAAGTTTGGGAATCATTCCTAAAGTAATCATTTCTGATTTGAATTTGGGGAGTTCTAACAAAGGGAGTTACATATCTGGGCGAGTCATTACTGGGTTGTGGATTCTCTCTTATTTTTACCAGTCTGTGAGCTTGATTAAGCCAAGCAATTGGGTCAGCAGGGGAATTAATGGTCATTAATGATTTTAGTTCTCCGGGGAGGCCATCAGTTAAACCCTCTATGATCATTTCACTTCTTAAATTTAACTTTTTTCCGATTTCTAATTTTTCCCTGAAATATTTTGTAATGTCATCGTTTACCTTAAATTTTAACCCTGCAAAATCACCATAGGTAGTTAATGTAGGGGTAAAAAAATACCGTGCGTTACCCTTTACAAAACGTGAAAAAATTTGTAATTTCCACTGTTCATCTCTATTCCCTTCAATACATTTTTTATTAAAATAAGATAACCATGAATCTATATCAATAAAGCCTTCCTCAAAGGGCACAATGTTAATTTCGTTTTCAACATTCGGGATTCTAAAAGAATCGTCATGTTCGACATTAACTTTGGAAGTGGTCATTTTGTTTTTACTTTTACAATACCAGAAAATTACAAAAATAATATAATTACTGACCTGCTTACACACCAACTTTTGTAAACACAAAATAAATTTTTGAGAGTAAAAACACTCTGACAGTGATCTTTGTGTTGAAATATAACTTATTTTGATTATCTGCACAGCGTTCGGCGTTCATGCAGAAATCAAGGCAAAAATGGAAAAAAAATTCACAATCTTGAATATTTAGAGTTGAATACGGGTGTATCACAAGATGGCGCAGTATGAGACGGGAAAAAATGGTGAGGTCAGGCGGGAAACAAAAGTCACAATCAAACTGGAACGAACTGGAAAAAGGGCATCATCACTTGCTTCGATGTAGTAGATTTCATGATGTTGAATGAGGAACGTTTTACCTTTGGCCATTTCAAGCTGGTTAATTCAGGAACGCATGCGGGATTTGAAATCAAAAACTGTAGACCAATGGCGTCTTCATTTCTCACAACGCAGTCGCAATCTCAGGCGTGACAAAGGTTGATTTCTTGATCCAAACGCCAAACTTGGTTCTCCATCCTGTCGAGCTGGTGTGATGACCCGAATGGTCATCTCTTGAAGAAACACAATCGAGGCCGAAATTAAATGCAATTCCAAATCACAAATAATAACTGGAGTTTATTTAACGTAAAGATTAACACATCTTACTCAGTTCGGAGCCAGCCTGCGTCTCTCCAAAAAAGCGCGAAAAATAGAATTAGGTGAAAGAGGTTGCCAGAATTGGCGGAGGAAGTTAGTATGTGGAAGGCGGAGGGTTTACGTCAAGACGGGTTACCATGGCAGAGATGAAGTACAGAATGGGCGATTATAGATAGTTAGTAATATTATCACACACACATATATATATATATATATATATATATATATATATATATATATGACGAGCTTAGTACTCGTACTCCCTCTTAACTCGTTCACATAATAGTTATTCTAAATCTATGCAGTCAATGATCGTAGGCATGTGGAATTAAATACAATTAATTTACATATAAATCCTTTATTTCAAATACCATTAATCAACCCGATTCTACCCAAGGAAAGTTTAAATCTCTCGTCCTCGTGACGCGTGACCGCACAATCCTAAATCCGAAAACGCTCTATTACCCTTTGCAAATAACCCTTACGCAAATAACCCTTTGTTAAACTTAGGCGCAAAACTTTCGCGCATGCTCTGGATGTTTATCGAATGTTCGAGAAGCTTCCATTTCTGATTACGTAGTAATTTCATTCCGCGTAAACCCTGTACTTGCTCTAAAAATAGATTAGTTCGCTCGAACATTCAGATGCGACCCAAGGTTACATTTCTCAAAACGGGGAAAAACCCATTTTTTCAACGCGTTCTATGCTGTATTAAATTAATGGCGTTCGGCGCCAGAAAATCAATCTCTTCTGAAGCCCCCTTTAAATTTTAACTTAATTATTTTTCTGACACACACACACACACATACATATATATATATATATATATATATATATATATATATATATATATATATATATATATATATATATATATATATATGTATGTATGTGTGTGTGTGTTAGTTACTACTATTGACGTAAAATGAAGGTGTTATATGATGTTGAAGTAACATCATACAACTCCTTAATTTTACGTCAGTGGCATAAGTTAATCTCAGTATCAGTCTCAATCAATCTCATTGCTTTATATAAATCAGTAAGCCAATGAAGGTGATTCTGATCGAAATTGTACAAAAATAATTAATGTAACATAAAAAAATGTCATTTAAATTTGAACCTTTTCTTAGTTACATGTGAAGTGCTTACTTATAATCCATATTTAAATTATAATTATTGCCAAGACATAGTAGTTTGTACGTTATTTATTCCTTTTTGCCAAGATCAAAATAAAAAATTCAAAAAGAAACTTATTTTGTTGTCCTCCAAACTTTAAAAATTTGTAACTATAAAAATTAAATAAAGTCAATAAATTGATGAAGTGCATGATATCAACAAATTTTGAGCAATAATGATTTTAAAGTATAAAATTGGAACACATTCAAAATGAAATTATCAATTTATTTTAATCTTCGTAGCCCGGGATTTGCAAGAAAGCGAGACAAAGTTTTATTAAAATCCAAGAAGTCAACAAAACTATCATGCACAAAAGTAGAAAAATTACTGTAGTGTGTTAATCGAGAATAATTAAATCTCTCACACTCGTAGAATATTTAAATAAAGGAGACATTATACTAAAAGATAAGATGTAACCTCAATAGAGGCAGAGTTATGACTGCAGTTTTATGCGAGATGATGCTTCGATGTTTGCTTACCCCGAGATATTTTGAAAAGAGCCATTTAAATGAGGTGACAAGAATTATTATTTGATCTTTGCTCATTTAGTAAATGGATAGTTTACTCTATTAACGATAATATTCCCAGTTAAATAGTTAGTTTAAAATATAAACTTCAAAAGAGTAAAATCATTCTGTTACTTGCACATTTGTTTCGACGTATTTTCTTAAATATTATAGTAATGAAAGTTTTAAAATTTTTTGTTCTAAAAGGGACCCCAGGAAGTGTACATTTTTCTTGCTCGAACTATATATCGTTTTATATTGTTCACATATTAATTTCGTTATTACTTACTTAGTTACTTACTTACTTACTTACACACACACACACACACACACACACACATATATGTACTGAAGTGCCACTGAATTAGGGATAGCAAAGCCTATGCAAATTGTGTAGCGCTGCGCATCATGTATGCGCAAGTGAGGGCGCTGTGGTAACTGCATATATAGCGCCTTCTGTGGTTGTTCTGAATTAGTTGTTGGAATTGCCAGTATGGGTAAACTGCCTGATTTAGACGCCTTCGATCGCCGACAAATCGTAGGTGCGCGACGCATGGACCATTCAATTTCCGAAATCGTCAGACAGCTAGGATTTTTAAGGTCGACAGTGTCAAGAGAATACAAAGAATACATGGATGGTGGAAAAAAACTAGCGATCGGGCAAACTGCAAAGGACAATTAGCCTTGACAGTGCGTGGTGAGAGACGGCTCAGGCGTATTGTACGTAGCCAGCGAAGCCAAACATTAGCTCAAATTATCACTCAGTTTAATGACGGTGCCAGTCGTACAGTCAGTAAACGCGCTGTGCAACGCTCGCTTCACCGTATGGGTTTCGGGAGCCGTCGACCTACGAGAGTACCATTGCTCTATACTCGCCATCGGGCTGCATGTCTTGCCTGGGCAAGAGAGCACAGAGACTGGAGTGTAGAGGACTGGAAACGAGTAGCATGGAGTTATGAGTCTTGATTCCGATTACTTAACGCCGACGGGAGGCTGAGAATATGGCGTCAGGCTCATGAAGCCATGGATCCTGCATGCCTGGCTGGAACTGTACAAGGGCATGGTGGCTCAATCATGGTCTGGGGTGTTTTTTCGTGGCGCAGTTTGGGATCATTGGTGCATGTACCAACCTCCCTCAATGCAATTCGGTACGTAGAGTTGCTGGGTGATCACCTCCATCCGTTTATGCTGTTCTGTTATCCGCACGGTAATGGAGTTTTCCAGCAAGACAACTGTACCTCTGACAAGTCCCGGTTGGCTACTGGCTGGTTGGATGAGCATTCCTCTGACTTCTCTGTCATGAATTGGCCACCTAGAAGCCCAGACTTAAATCCTATTGAGCATCTTTGGGATGTTTTGGAACAAGGCGTGAAAGGCCATCACACAGCACCAAAGAACCTTACTGAATTATGGACAGCTTTAGCCAATATTTGGCAAGCCATTCTCGTGGAACATTTCCAGAAACTTGTTGAATCTATGCCTGGTCGTGTGGCAGCCGTTATCAAGGCCATAGGAGGCCCAACTCGTTACTAGGTAGGTATCCCTAATTCAGTGGTACTTCAGTGTATATATATATATATATATATATATATGTGTGTGTGTGTGTGTAATGTAATCGGGGAAACATCAGGTTTATCCATAGTCTTGGAGTCATGTAATCGGGGCAGGCGAGTGTAAGAACCAACTCAATCAAATCCAGAGACGAGGAGTCCATCACATTTCTAATATTTATTAAAAGGTACTTTCTTCTTTGACAGTTTCCATTAACATCAATTGGATTTGGAGGGACATCGCGGTTATCGGGGAATAACCCCGGCAGCGCAGCGCTACGACGATATGGACGGAGAGCTAAAAACTCTACATGTTAATGGTATGGGAGCGAACACAAAAGAGCCTCAGAGAGACGACGAGGAATGCTGACTTTCTGAGAAGTACAGGCGCGCTAAATTTTAATTGGTTAAAAAATGACACCTGACTTTAACACGTCATATGGGGTGATGTTTTCGAATGTCCTGGAACATTCGGCCTTATATAACTGTTGGGCGCACGTGGCTTTTAGGAGAAAAAATATGGCCATGGCTAGCCAAAATCCAATATACCATGGTCTTCAAGTTCCTCTATTAGAAGCAAAAGTTTGAACTGAGAAAGAAGAGAGTACACTTGTCGAATCCAACATAAGATGGAATTTGTTGTAGTGATGCATCAGACTTGTAGCATGTAGCACAATCAGGAGTGTTCTTGACTCCACTGACAAACACAAAGGATCTGAAGTCCACTGCGCGGTCTGGAGCAATCCGTCTGACAACCTCCTTTAGTTAATAAATATAGTTATGATAAATTATAAACGTTAGAATTAGTAATACACCCTTTTGAGCTAAAAGAAAGTAAAGTAAATTTTACCATTAATTTAAATTTTTAATTGCATATGAATATTGTAAAGCAAATTAAAATGTTATACAATAGTATCAGCATATTTTCGTGCTTGAAGCAATCCGCCTTTTTTAAACATTAATATTCTTGATATACCTACTCTCATTTCATAATCGACTACATTTTTTATTATCTCCTATCTGTTATTTTACTAACTGGACGTTTGGCAACTTTGAATATTTGCATATGTCTTGCAGTAGATGAAATAAAAAAATTCCATGTTGAGTTTTAATTCTTATTTCAAGATATTTTCAAGATATTCAACGATCTTCCAGGACTATGAATGTCCAAAAGCATGCAAATATTTTGCTTTTTCTCAATCATTTATTTTTTAAAATTCTAAGCGTATCTCATTTTATACGATAGAAAGGAATAAAAATAATAATACACATATAACGTATATCAGGTATCATTATACTGGAAACAGCGTGGATGATGTTGCTTGGTTTGTGGTATGGAAATAAATCTGTGTGTTCATTATGCATTTTAGCATACGCTGAGCTTTCGAACAGTCTCTGGTATCTATACTTAACATTCTACAGCTGTTTGATAGTAAACTGCTCATCTAAGTTCTAAAAATAACACAACATATTTTCTTGGAATAATTGTTTAAAAGCTAAAAGCCTTCTACCCCAATATTTTAAGAAAAGCTTTCAACACTGACAATGACTCGTGAATCTAAATTCGTGACCTGTGACCTCTTAGAGGGATTATCTTTTGAAAGGAGCTTAGATCTAACACAATAAGTTTCAGAATGACAGATAAGGTGCCTATTTCTGTAAAATCGTAGCCATGGAAGTCTTAATCAATTAAGCAAGTTTTGATATAAGTAAAATTCTTTCCCGTGTTCCTGCATTTTTGGAACCGATTCAAACACTATGACAACTGCAGAAGACATGTAACATGTGAGTGCAGTAACATGTGATTGGTAATTGTGTATGCGAATATACATATACACCCTGGCCCTGAAAAATAATGAACCTACACGTCAGAAGCTGATCATGATGATTATACATAGATACCAAAAAAGGTACAATTATAGAACCAGTTTTGGGAAGTTCTTCTAAAACTACCGTTGAATAGAAAAAAAAGACTCATGTACTGTGTGAAAGCTGAATATTGCTGCTGAATTTATGGACATAATGTAATTTTTTTTAAATTAATATTTTTACTGGTACTTAAATTTCTACTTTACTTTGAAGAATTTATGTAAAATGAAAATTGTCAATTCAATTATCAAACGAAAAATTGTTTAGGAGAGGTAGGAGGGAGAAGATAATCACAAATTCACACTGGATAGTCTTGAATTAAATAGAAAAAGAATAAACATAATGAAATAAAGAAATCCTTGAAGAAATTACAACACTCTGGTGGCTCTAACTACTAATTTATAGTAGGGGAAACTCTTGTACCTAGTGCCGGCTATTTTCAAATGGCAGTATATTTACTTATAACTAACTTACAATAATAAAAATAGTTTGTATACATTACGTGATTTATTCTCTTTAAATAAAAATCACATCCAGTGTAGGAAAAAATTGTAAATGATATTGAAAATTTTAAAAGAATTACAAATGGCCCTAGATACAATAACACCTAGTCCAGTACCTAGGGCCAGTTATTTCCTAAAACGGAAATTGTTGTTTACAATAAAAAATATAATTTGTATGCATTATTTATTTCATGCTCAACTTTTAAAATCTTCGTAAGGAAGAAATGTTAATTGTAGGCAATGTCTTAAAGGAAGAAATGATTATTATTTCATCACTTTCTAATGCATATTTTTCCTCCATTGTTTTCTTAATGATCCCACATAAATTTTCTGTTTCAAACACAGATAGCCAAAGACTTGCAGAAACCAAACTTTGTTTGCATTTCATTTTTCTCTTTAATGGTTACAAAAATTATCTGTTATACATGAAATCATAAGTTTGCACTTACTTTCTCAAAACAAGTGTTCAAATTGATGTGAAAAAATTTAGTTTTGATCATCAATCAAGACTTTATTTTCTATTTAACTATAGCTTCTTCTTGCTTTCATTAAAAATGGCTGTTATGATTTGAAACAGTATTGTCACTCACTCCAATGAGTAAAAATGCTGTAATATAATAATTATTTAAACCAGTGTTTCTCAACTTTTCAGGATTCGAGGCCCATAATTCAATCATAATTTTCATCGCGCCCCCCGCATACAATAAATGTATACAATAATAGTGAGTTTTTCCGCTCTAAACCTACACTACGACCTTAATTTTAAACCTTACAAATTATCAAGAATACGGAAATTCATTGACATTTGGCAACATCGATCCTCAGCATTGACAAAACAAGAATGTCGGACTTTTTCGCGGTTTTGCGAGAAGTTCCAATTTGTCTCTACCATTCTGGAATGTCGACAAGATGCCGTCTCGAGCACTCGAAGATGTGAGCAAATGTTTTCTCATGGGGAGAAGGAGAATGCTCGATAACGCCAGTTTCAATTCCAGCCAGTCTCATTCAAGTCGATCCTTCTATCGCTATCGAATCCATCGTGAATGTGTTTACGGCAGAAAATTTATGCAGAATCATGGATAAGTTTTTAAGCGGGCGTAAGCGAGCATTAGACGACATTCAAACATCAACAAGTTCACAGACGAGCGTGGTTCCGAAAATAAAATCAAGAAAATATTCTCAAGAATACTTAAATTTTGGGTTTACCAGTACTGAAGTAAATGAAGAAGAAAGGCCCCTGTGTATCATTTGCTCAAAAATGTTGGCGGCAGACAGCATGAAACCTAATAAACATAAACGACATTTGGAAACGCTTCATAGTGAGTACGTGAACAAACCCAGAGAATTCTTTGAATTAAAATTTAAATCATACGAAAAGCAAAAATAATTTTTTAAAAAACTTCTGTGAATGAAAAAGCTTTAATTGTCTCTTACATAGTTTCATATAAAATAGCCAGATGTTAAAAGCCTCACACCATTGGTGAAGATATTATTTTGCCAGCAGCAATTGAGATTGTAGAAACTATGTTTGGGGATAATTTTGCAAAACAATTGCAGTCCATACCTCTTTCAAATGATACTGTTGCCCGTCGAATTGGTGATATAGCTGAAGATGTACAGTGTCAGCTTTTATCGAAGTTGCGTGACAAATTGTTTTCAATACAGCTTGGTGAGGCAACAGATATTAATAAAGATGCTCATTTCATTGCCTATGTTCGATTTTATGATCATATGTCAGTAGTAGAAGAATTATTTTTCTGCAAACCAATATAACTCAAAGCAACAGCACTCGCATTATTTGCTATTTTAAAGGATGTTATGAACGAGGCAAATATAGAATGGAAAAATTGCGTCGGAATATGCACCGATGGTGCTCGCTCAATGTCCGGAAGATTCCAAAGTATACAAGCACTTATAAAAGAAAAATCGCCCCAGTGCGTCTGGACACATTGCATGAAGTTCTGTTTTCCAAAGAAAGGAGTCCTGGTCTGAATATTGTGTTAACTACGGTTGTAACCGTAGTAAATTATATAAAAATTAAACCCCTGAAATCAAGAATCTTTTCCGCACTTTGTAAAGACATGGGTGCAGTACATTCAGTGTTACTATTTTGTTGCAAGGCAACAAGATTATCACGTGGGAAATTTTTGCAACGTGCTTATGAATTAGGAGAAGAAATCGCAATTTTCCTAGAAGAGGAAAACAGACCGGAAGCCGAGAATTTTCTCGATGGTTCATTTGTGATGAAATTGAGCTACTTGGTTGACATATTTGAGAAATTAAATAACTTGAATCTTCAACTCCAAGGATCAAATACACATATATTGGAAAAGAGTGATAAAGTTAATGCTTTTTGTAGAAAATTGGAATTGTGGAGCAGAAATTTAAAGCAAAAAAACCTAAAGTAACCTTTGCAAATATGGGTAATTGTGTTAAAATTTACAAGGCTGAAGAACAACATGAAAAAGTTGCTTTTGCAACCATTGCAAATCATTTAGCCATGCTGGCAAAGAATTTTAAAAAGTATTTTCTTGCTGACGACAAACTGATAGCAAGTTACGAGTGGGATAGTTATCCATTTCATAATATTCCCGAAGGGCTCTAAATTGCTGAGGAAGAAACCTTCATAGACTTCACGACAAGTTGGGAAACCAAAAGACAATTTAGTAATAAATCTTTGAATTTTGGGCAGGAGTAGATTATAGGTTTTCTGCACTAAAAACAAGGGCATTTCGCATTCTATTACCATTTTCAACATCCTACCTTTGTGAAACTGGATTTTCTGCGGTGGCTTCTTTGAAGACAAAATACAGATCTCAGCTAAATATCGAAAAAGAACTGAGTTTGTCTATTTCTAATATTGAGCCTTCCTTCGAAAAACTTTGCTCTGCAACACTGGCCCAAGGAAGTCACTAATAATTATTAAATTTGTTTTTAATTTAGTTAGTTTTGATTAAGAAGGTTTTGATTTAGTAAGTTGTTTTAATTCAATAAGTTAATTATTTAATATTATGTCGAAATGTATTTTGTTTTGTATGTGTGTGTGTGTGTGCTTTCCTTTCAGTCAGTTGTTCAATTTTTTTAAATAATATTCTATCTTGGATATGCTCTCACCAACCCCCCCCCCCTTTAGTGTGCTTGCGTCCCCTACGAGGGACGTGCCCCACAGGTTGAGAATCGCTGATTTAAATAAAGCATGGTGGCCCTAGGTACACGATGGCCTTAAGTACAACAGTTTCCCTACTATTAACATACATAAGATATTCATCTTGGAATGTAAAATAGTCTAACTCCCTGGATAGATTGTTTAATATCGAGATGATGCATTTTGAAGAAAATCTTGTATTCATAACATTATTTTCATATGTTGGCGGCAGTTATAAAAAAGGGATATTATGAATAAACTTCACTTATTACACCGGAACACTTTGAGTTTTTTAGAAACATTTTTGAGTTTTTTTTTAATAAAAGAACAATGATAATGTATTAATATAAAATAATTGATTTTAAGTTCATTACTGTCCGCAGTTATATTTAATATTTGGGTAAATCCTGTTATTATTATTTCTTAGCTTCTACAGTTTTGTTCTTCCGTACAAACACACACACACATATATATATAAATATATATACAGTGGTACCTCGACTTACGAGTTTCATTCGTTCCATGACTTAGCTCGTAACTCGAAATACTCGTATCTCGAATCAATTGTCCCCATTGAAATGAATGGAAATGTCATTCATTCGTTCCGGGCTCCCTCAAAACACCGCAATTTTTTGTTACATGTTTTTAAATAAGAAAAACGTGCTTATAAACGACGAACATTGTATAAAAACGCAATACAATAGAATGTACTGCAATAAACTTGTTTTATTAAGTGTAATGTACATCATTTACCTTGGAGATCAGACTGGAAGATGCTGATGGAAGGGGAGGAGTAAGGTTGAACTGAAAAATTAAATCTTATTCTTTGATTTTTGATCCTTTCGCAACGCTTTCCTCACTTTCTCTTTTATTACCAGCTACTCTCTTAAAGTGAACGAGTGAGACACGGAAGCTGGGCGATTGTTGCATCGTTCACTGTGAACTGTAATGTCCAGATTCTTCTTTCTGAGAATCCGAAGAAAGTTTTCTCAGAATCCAATCTCTCAGTTTAAGACTGGGTAGTAGTCTCAGAATATTATTATACAATTGCACAATAATTGTACATAAAGGTTGTAAATTTTATATGCTTCTTGTGTTCTCATTTGATGAGCACGTAACATGGCATTCGCTGCACAAACTAGCGGTGGGATATCTGAAGCTTGCTCGTAACCCGAATTTTAGCTCGTAACTCGAAGCAAAAAATCTACCGAGAGAATGCTCGTATCTCGAAAAACTCGTAAGTCGAGGTACCACTGTATATATATATATATATATATATATATATATATATATATATATATATATATATATATATTTATATATATATATATATATATATATATATATATATATAAATATATATATATATATATATATATATATATATATATATATATATATATATATATATATATATATATATATATATATATAGATAGATAGATAGATAGATAGGTAGATAGATATATAATCCATGTCCCAGAAAATATATTAAAGATTTTAAAACAGAACAGCGTTTTTTTCGTATTAGAAACGTTAGAAAACGCAGAAAATGCAGAAATTTCTACAATTTGGAGAAAATAATTGGTTAAAAATATATTTTTCACTCAATTTTGCAAAATTATTAAATTCTTGGTTGTTTTGAAACAACGATAAAACATATTTTTTTCGTATCACTGTTGTCTTCACTGACCACTGGTTCTCTCAGACCATCTTTAGTTCACGGACCACCATATACCAAACACATATTTTCTTTTTAAACATTATTTTATCTATATATAGAAATATCATATTTAAATGTTGTGATCTCAATTTACTAAGGTTGGCTATCAGAAAGAGAATAAGATATTTCTACTATACAAACAATATTTAAGGGGACAGTGGACCTTCAAACTTAACTTTTTTTGTTTTGAATGGATTTGCTTGAAATTTGAATATGTGATTCGTACCATAGATATGTAAAAGTGGTTAGAATTTAAAGATGAAATATTAATAATTTATGAATTATGAATTATGAATTATATCAAAAACTGGCCTAATTAAAAATGTTCCAGGTGCATTTTTTTCATATAATATGGTAATTTGTATTTACAGGATACCTTATAGAAGTTACAATGAAACTTATTGCTTATTTTAAGCATTCATTAAAAATATAAAGAGAAAAAATAATAATAGTGAAAACACCCTTTTTACTACGCAAAATACATATAAATCATCTTTTCAAGTACAAAATTTAGAAATTCTTAGCTACGAAGCATAATTTTTTTCAATAAGATTCATTTGATGTACAGTTAAGTCCATAAAATTTAAATTTCAAAGCAATACGATAATTAGAATTGCGCCTGGAGCAGTTTGAATATTCGTATGACATGAAAATTTTTATTTTGAGAAAAACACATTTAAAGTTATTGCTATTAGTAACCACAAAATATCTAAATTAAATGCAAATGCCTATAACTAGGAAAGTAATCTCAGAAATTAAAAATTATTTTTGCAACACACTCCTCCTCGTCCGTAGTTTCACTATTCAATAAAATTAAAAAAATCGAATTTTTCGACAAATTTCACAATTTTGAAAGTCCCCTGTCCCCTTAATGAAACTGATATCTATTTATTTTTCACTTACTCTTACGTATAATTGACTTGTGTGTTTTTCGTGGAAATAATGTAAAACTATGGACAGCAAATTATTAGTGCAATTTTGTAAACAGAGCATTTAAACCATTAAGCGAATTAAATTGTTTCCACCCAAACTCCAATAGATCGTTTAGAGGTATTACTTACAAGAGCACTACCTAAAAAAATGAGAGAAACAGGCGGCCAGCTCCGATTAATCAATTTGAATTCTCCATGGTGTCAGCTCATTGAATTGCGTGGAGTAATGAAGGGATTCGGCAGCTGTCACAATTGCCACACACACAGGAGAGCAAATACAATGGTTATTGATACATTACCGTTATATGTGGTCTATGTATTTTCATGACGTAGTCATATACATTTTATTATGCCGTAGGTTTATGCTATACTGAAATAAAATTTAAATTTCATCACACCATATACATTTTGCAAATAAATGCTTTATAGTAAATTAACTTATGTAAAAAAATCCTAACATTAATGAGACGAAAACTGAAAAAGAAAGCGACGCATCATCAATCTTACCTTACAAATAAAGCCACACTTTTTTAATGGATGAGTTAATGATGCAAGAATTTCTAATTAATTGAATAAAAAAAATTCTTTGTATTTTTAATAAAAATCTGCATTCAGCAAAACGAAAATGGTTGTACTGGTACTGGAATTTTTTTGCCTATATTAAGAAAATTAGTACATCATTATAAACTCAATTTTACGAGCATTTCACTTCTTATCCTCAAATTACCATCGTATAATTATTATATATATATATATATATATATATATACAATCGGACCTCTATTTAACGAAGTCGTTAAATCCCGAAAAAAGTTCGTTATGTGGAAAATTCGTTAAATAGAGATTTACCTTTTAAAATACTTTAACTTTACTACACTTTAACATTAATACTTAACTACATAAAACAGATTTTAAATTCATAGACACTAGATATTATTAAAAATAGTAATTAATCACTGTAACAACCCACTCTGGGGCTATTGGGCTATGATCGTTAGGCTAGTAATGTCGCGTTGCGACCAACTCTCTTTCTATCCACAAGTAAGTCAAGGGTTACAACTCTCAGTAAAGACACTCCGATTACATATATACAATTTATTTACACACTTATATATACATCTACACACATAGGATCATGGTAACTTTTCACAGCAATAGTACACAGAATTAATCAAGAATATATGTATTTAAATAATTATAAAATAGTATCTCTACACGTGAACAATGCGTATTATTAACATATACTTACCAATGCCGACTCTAGGTCAAGAGGCAAATATGTAATAAGTAGAGATGTGAAATAAATTATATCAGCAAATATGCTCACCCATAGGCTGCCGGTACTGTCGCTTACACTCGTTTCACCACTTGTACTCACAAAGTTCGTCTAATGTTCGATAATCCCTGAGCACTAAGTTCGTCAGAAAAGAATTCTACCTTGGCACTGAAAGTTCATGGCTCGATGATAACTCAGGATTGATTTAGTTCATAGGGTGGCGATGGTGCCCTTAGATTACTCCGTGTGTCAGTCAGTACTGTCTGTCGGTCATCGACGTCTCCATCATCTCCTCGTCGCAAAGCTCGCTCCGGTAGCCGCAGTTCGTAGGTCACCTTATTCAACATGCATTATCGTCGTATATCTTTGGCGTTATTCTTCTCCACGTTTAATTGTAGGTTGATTACTTGTTGTTATATCTGGATGCTCCTTGTTTTCGCAGCAGCGTAATTCGTTTGTTTCCTTCCTTCTTACGTCGGGAGCTCTTTCTAACATTCACTAGGATAATATTGGAGCTGTCTTCGGCCCGGTTGCCTCTTATTTATCAGTCGTCTTTTTCCTTTAGTAAAGGGGCTCTCTTATCGGCCCTGGGGCAGCTTAGTTTCTAGACATCTTTTTTTTTAATAACGGGCTCCCCCAAAATGCTTCACGCCCTGTATATATATGTCGCTTCTTTTTTTTTGATTGGATCTTGTCTTCTGGCTTGGGATTCGCTCGCTCCGCTTCTTGATTGTTCTGGGGGATGAACCACCATGTTCATAGGTTGGCTCCTGTTTTTATGTTTGCATTTTAATTATACTGGACGCCTCTCCTTGTCTGGGAAATTTCTCAACTCCCATGGACTTGTTTCCTACTCTTGATCTTCGGTTTATAGCTGCTGTCTTCTTAACTTTTATGGTTTTATTGCCCGCGTTGTTTGCCGCTTGCGACGCCACTATTCCCCGGCGCTTGGCCGCTTGAGAGTCATAAATCCTTCTCACAATTCAGGCTGTGTGGTCCTACTCATTTAGATTGACGCGTATTCACATCTGGCTTATTACAATCACACCTTTATTTTATAAATTAATATCTATTTGTTTTATATATATAACCCATCAAAAAGAAATCTGCAAGGAAAACAAGAATAAAACAAAACATTGTACAGAAATACACTGTATTTTCAATTTAAAAAATAGAAAATTTATATAAAAATCAATAAATTTTAATTACATTATCGCATTTATTATAACAAGTAATTTTAAGCATACATTACCACATGCGTCCTTAAATTTAATTACTGAAAAAGTCTGTCAATTTTGTCTGAGTTTTTTGTCTGAAAAAGTGTTTTCTCTCATAATACGTCTCACATCATTGCAATGCACCAATACCCCCTTCGGGCCTATTTTCTTCAAACTGTAATTCGCGGCGGATTGTTTCAAATAATTTTAGCATATTATCATAGGAAGGTTTGTTGATTTCTTCATCATGATCATTTCCATCTTTAACATCATCGCCTTCATCGCAATTCATTGCTGTATTGTTTTTATTTTTCACACTGTCCAAAATATCCATATTTTTCACACTGTCCAAAATATCCAATTCAGTTAGTGTTTCCGAGGTTTCAGCTTCAAAATAAAGTGAAAGAAAATCATCAATCAGCACAGGTCAACTAATCGTTAAATTCTTCTTTTTCCCTTAGCTATATTCACCTTTTTTTAAGTTCCTCTAAGAGCACATCGTCTTCGTCCTCCGTACTTGCCGAATTCTCATTGTTGACAAAGAATCCAGCCTTGGCAAAACTGTTGCGAATAGTACGATGAGTTAGTTAGGCGACTGGTAAAACCAGTTCAAGGTCACTGATCACCATAAAATGTGTTAAAAGAAAGAATAAGTTTGAAATATTCAGAAATATTTTTAGAAATATGGAGAAAGAAAATTGGATCACAAGAAAAAAGTTCGTTAAATAGAGAATGCACTTCGCTATTTGGAGGTTATTTTACGAAGAAATTCGCAAAATGTTCTTGGTTCCAAGGAAAAGTTGGCAAAATAGAGAAATTCGCAAAATAGAGATTCGTTAAATAGAGGTTTGACTGTATATATATATTTATATACAATAATGTGGCTGCTTTGAGGTTTGGCCCTTTAGAAGGGGTTTCTTACACTAGCTGAATGAAGTCTTTAATCGGCCCGAACAAAACATGGCCGTTTAAAGCGGTGCCCGCTATATAAGTTTCATGGTATGTATAGGGTGTTTCATATTGAATGGGGCAAAAATAATAGCATAGTACAAAGTCTGTAACTGATTTATTTAGCCGAAACAAATTAATTCTCAAGCTGCAATTATACAAGATTTATCTGGCAACAGCGAAAAATCTTCCGGTTACGAAATTGCCGCTAGAGGCACTGTTAATCAAAATGGCGTCACACATGCAGGAGAAAGCGTACTGTGTTTCGGAATACACCAAAACATCATCGTTTATCGTCGTTCAAAGACATTTTCGCACGAAATTTGGTAAAGGACCACCCCATCGTCACAACATCGAACGGTGGGTGAAGCAGTTTCAGAACACGGGCTGCTTGTGTAAGAAAACCAGCCCAAGACGAGAAGGCAAAACCGAAGTGGATGAAAAAATTCGTGATACGTAGTACCACAAAATCAAAACGTCGTGCGAGTTCTGAACTCAATGTGCCTAATTCAAAGGTGTGGCGTGTGTTACGAAAACGTCTAAAATTCCGCCCATACCTTTCAGATGGTGCTGTTATTAAAACCTTCCGGCAAACCGTTGCGTAAAGCTTTCTGTGAGAATTTGCAAGATAAGCTGGAGGCAGATGGTTTTGCGACCAGACTTGTGTTAATGGATGAAGCCACTTTTCCCGTTTCTGGCAAAGTTAATCACTAAAATTTACTATTTAATCATTTTATGAAATCATGCACAATACTGGGACAAAACTTGCACGCTGTATTTGATAAATTTTTTTTATGAAAAACTAGCGGCCCGTCCCGACTTTGCCCGGGTTGAACAATTATCTAAAGTTCAAGTTTGTTTACGCAAATTGTGCATAAAATTGTACATAAATTCAAAAACATAAAGTTTATATGTTAAATAAAGTTCTGTAATATTATACCAATAAATTTCCAGTTGATAACCAATAAATTGTAATTTTTTTTACCCTAAATATCCCTTAAAAAGCGTAGTTCCAAATGCAATTTTCTTCAACAAACCCTTAAACGTTGCCAATTTCAAAAATCCTTTTTTGTATTTATCAATACCTCCTCCACTTGATTCTTTAAAATATTAAATGTTTTACTGATAATAAATGAAAATGTAGTTTGATGTGTTTCTATGGTTACTTGACTATGGTTGACAAAGAAAATTCAAATGTTAAATATTTTACTGATAATAAATGAAAACATCGTTTGATGTGTTGCTATGGTTACTTGACTATGGTTGACAAAGGAAAAGTTGTAAAAGGGAAGCATCAGCTCAACATTTATGCCTCTAACTTTCTTTCTACTCATCAGATATACATAATATATAGCCTACGTCCATCTGGAAGAATGTACCTTTCAAATAGTGAAAGAATTTTTCAAATAGGTGCAGTTGTTCCGGAGATTACTCTCCACATACAAAATCCGCTCTCTCTCTTTATATATTAGTATAGATTGAAAAAAAATACACATCTGCATTAATTATTGTGCTATTTATTTAAACAAAACAAAATTAGTGGCAATTAAGATTTAAATGGTAAAAGATACATAATAGGATAATTTAAGTAAATTAGCAATATCCTAATTTTACAAAATTTCTTCCTTTTCCTAATAAAACAATATTTATTTTTATGAAAACTCATTAAAGATTTTACAATACAATTAGTGGAGTCAATCTTAAAAAATAATATAAAATTAACAATTTCTTTATTAAAAATCAAGCCAAGAAAACTATCATCTAATAAAGTGCGTGTTAAAATTATAATTTCGCCAAATTAATTGCATAGCTGATTATACAGCAAATATATATTCACTAGAAAGAGTGGGTTTATCTTTCATTTTTATGAATAATATACTCATTAGTAAATAAAAGACAGCTTAATTTATGCATTTTTAAATTAAAGGGCCTTTCATATTTCATTTAAATGTTTATTTTTCATTTAATACTTCTATGGAAATTAGAATGTTTTAAATGTTCGAGTAAATGGAAGTTAAAAATTACGAATTACTCGACTTTTAATGGAATATTAAGTCGCTCGCAATAAATGAAAACGAATTTATTAAATGGGCACTTTTATATTAGGGATAATTGTAAAGAATGTTTTGTATCACTCTCTAAGCACTTTTTGAGTGCATGTTAAATAAATATCAAAGTAGAACATTTTATTTCCTTATTACTTTATTAAATTATTTAAATTAGGTAATTTACGAGCCTTTCACATTCATATTTCCCACATATAAAAATTTATTTTCTCTCCATTGAAAACAAATGCTTCTCGAACTTTTTAATCTCCAACTGTGAACTTGGAAATCATGTTCATCGTACTGTGCAATTTTAAGCGTTACATTTTATAACAATTTTTTTTAAAAATTAAATACAAGAGTATAAATCTTTAATAGGCTAGATTTAGCCTAGCGGTAGCGTGTCGGTTCTGTGCATGGACGAATCAGGACAAGCGCCATTAAATACCTCCGTGTCTAGGCCGGATATGGGCATTTTTACCTTTCCAGAGACAACAAATCACCGTTTGCACGGTGCAGATTTTTTTTCTCGATTTTTTTAACCTAAAGAATCTAGAAAATTTTTCTAATTAAAGATTGCAAAATGTTTTTACTTCCTTAAGCTGATAACAGATGGAAGTACTATTGTTTGCTCATTTAACTGGAATAAATTGAAAGCAAGTGAAAAAATACTAGATTTAGGCGTTTGCACTGCGCTACGGACAAATGAAAATTGTCCAGTTTGCGTCTTTGTTCTTGACGTGTGTTCTTGACGTCTTTGTTCTTGACGTCTTTGTTCAACGTGAGGCCGAGCTTTGTCGTGAAGCAGAACAACGCTGCTAGAGAGCAGTCTCCGCCGTCGATTTTGACAATTTTCTGTGGGAATTACTGGATCATCCACCATACATCCCTGACTTAGCACCATCAGACTTTCATGTGTTTCTAAAACTTAAGGAATTTCTTGGTGGAAAGCGCTTGGAAAATGATGGGAAAGAAACTGTTACTAACTGGTTTAACGGTCAGGCCGAGAGTTCTTTGATGATGGGATCCAAAAGCTGGTGACACGACTTGACAAATGGTTAAATGTTAATGGTGACTATGTTGAAAAGTGAAAAAATGTTCATAATTTAGTTTGTGATATAATTTACGTTCATAACTAAAGTTTCTCTTACTCCATTACAAAACGGTTCTTACTTAAAAAATGACCCTCGTATATTGGAAGTTCAATCCGTAAACCGGAAAATTCATCAATGAAGTCAGAGAGGTGCGAGGATAGGATCCTTCCGAGGACATCCGGGACCGACTCCTGGAGGTGCTCGGTCAAAATTAGGTTGCACCTATCTAGCACGGACTCTGACGCTTGTGATGTTATTGTAACCCGGAGACGAAATCTTCAGCTCGCAAAGACTGTATAGATCTGGTCTAGATCACTTCCGAACATTGGGCATCAGCAAGAATTTTTATGCTCAATAAATTTTTAAATAATAAAATTTCGGAACTACCCCTTTAAACCCCACAGACCAAAACATAAAATTAAACACGGAGCACGAGGATTCAAAAGAAAATGAAGACTGCAATACAAAATTCTACTGTAAAAACATTAATCCCTTCATTTGTTTAAAAATGGAAATTTATAACAATACAACCAACAATTTTTTATAATAATAATAAATAACAATAATAAATATCAAAGATAAATTATTGATAATAAGTTTCCACTAACTTCTTTTGTCTCTTAAAGCTATGGAAACTTTTACTATAAAACTTAGTTGTTAAGGTGTTTATTATAGTTATTTGCAATAAGAAAAAAACTTCAAAATAATATATATATATAATTATTAATTCATTATAAATGATCCCATCGCAGTAACAAGTATTAGAGGATTTTCAGGAGATTGTGCTGCTTAATATAAATGTATTTCACAGCTAGGGGCCTCTAAGCTATATGTTATATCCGACCGGTAGAAAAAAAACATAATGATTTGACTACTATGTATATATTTATTTTCAAGCCAATCTCTTTCTTAAAACATTTGGATATTTTTTCAGTTTATTAAAATTTTGTATTGTAATTAAATGGCAAAATTTTTAAAATAGTGTATGAAATACGAGCACGAAACTAGAGTATTATTATTTAAACTTTAAGAACCTCTTAATATTTTTTAGAAGTATCTCGGTTTCAAATCAACGGAATATTTAATGAGCTTTTGGCCTGTAACAATTTTTACATATTATGTGCTCATAAAATATAATTAATTGCTCAATTGAAAAAGAAATGTATATTAAAGGTGAAATTTCTGAATCTGAGGATATAAATACAGACATATCGCTTAATAGTATGTACGAAACCTTCAAAATGATATAAGCCGTCTTTCTAGTGTTAAATATATATTCCATCAGGTTCCATCAGGCTTAGGTTTAAAAAGTAGACTATGGTAACCCCAAAGAATCTAACATAAAAAAAATAAACGACGTCCCACCAAGTAGAGCCTGAGTGTGGATTTGAATTAGACGCAGACGATAATACTGGGTGCGGTAGAATGGACTCCCACATTTCACGTCTATATATATAAAACAGTTCCGTAACTGACTGACTCACTAACTTACTGACTCACTGACATAAAACGCACAGACCAAACCGCTGGACCTAAAGGGCTGAAATTTTGCATGGCGATTCTTCTTATATTGTAGGAGTGCACTAAGAAAGATTTTTGAAAAATTCTTCTTAGATTTTTTAAAATTAAATTTTTAAGCTGTTTTAGAAACTTTTTTTACGTTTGCATTTAAAATAATAAATTGGGGGTTATACAATCGATATAACGAGAAATATTGTAAATATTCCTTTAAAATAAAATCTTTTTCGAATCTTTACCTCCATTTTCTGATTTTTGGTGAATTTTCTAAAAATGATTTTTAGAATTTAATTTAATAAATGCTGATCACGTGATTTCTTTTTCTGGTACTTAAAATAAATTTATCGTCACGTGCATAACAACTAAATAGACAACAAAAATATACATTTTTTTTCCTTGCTAATGCGCCAGACGATTGGTCATTATCCAAAAGAATATTAAAATACAGTAAAAGATATGATCCTCAAACTGTACAATATTAATTGTACTATATTCTTTAGTATGTCGTATTAGATTTTATTTGAATATTTTCTTCTACATTATTTTGTCTATAAAAATATCCCTTACGATTTTTTTATAAATATATTTTTTGGCTTTTTGTACATCAACTGTATACATTGATCGTCGTACTTATTATAAATAATATATATATATATATATATATATATATATATATATATATATATATATATATATATATATTAATTGCATACATTTACCGTTGTATTTAATTTGAATGTACTCCGTAGCGAAGTGCGAGTTTTCAGCTAGTATAATAATAAACGAATCCAACAATTTACAGAAAAAAGCTTTATAATTTGGAAATATGCTAACAATTTATTTTAATTTTTCGACTAGGTTTTGAAAATAACATCACTCAGGTGGCGAGAGTTATTTGCGATGCACTGCCGAAGCCTTTTTCAAATGATTTCCATTACTCTTGTTCATACATGGGAGAAAGGGGGTAACTTCTTCAGAAATAGCAGACTCATGGACTCATTGCACAGTTTCAGTGTTTTAATGTTCCATAGCGGCTACTTATTTCCTTGGTAATGTAGCTTCACTTGCTTTGATATTTGAAACTCATCGCAAGACCGTTTTACGATCAGGAATGGATTAAGTTGCATAGAGACCGAAGCAAGTCCTAAATGCCCTCTGTGCCGAGATTACATAATCGCTGTTTTTGAAGAACGTTTACATAATGAAGCCACAATGTTCACCGAACCATTACATGGTGGTACCGACAACTAGAAAATCCGTCCAATTATAGTTACTACCTCCTGTGAGAGGCCCCCCAAACCCACCCACTTCCTTACCAGTGACCTTCAGAAATGTGGGAGTCCATTCTGCCGCACCCTGTTTAAATCCGCAGTCAATAAATAAATTACATAACAGCTACAGGAATAATAATTAGAAGAACAATGAAAACATAATAATACTGATAACAATATCAATAATTTATAGCAAATTAAAATTATAGTTTTTTTGTTTATTTGCAGGTTATATTCTTCTTAACGAACCCTGTCATATAGCTCAGTATTATTATTAGTTATACAACTACAAAACAATAGGTATCGTAAATGTATGTGCTTGTTTGCCAATAGATGAATTAAGAGACATTTAGTTTATCAATTGTATGTGTTCCTCCTTTACTTTTAAGACCTTTATCTCTTTACTGAGCCATACACAAATGCATTGAAATTTTAAGTTTTAGATCAGTGGTAATGCTGGCTTTATTTAAAAAAGAAAAATTATTGTGCATATTGAAAAGAAAGTGTGCAACTATGATCCCAGATTTATTTTTAAATTTCTTTTAAAGCAAAAGTTCTGTGTGGAACATTTTATTTGAATAATCTGAAAGTATATAAAATAAGAATTAGAAAATGATTTGCGAAGTTATAAATTCATGAGTGTGAGTTGTAAATTACGTTACGTTATGATAATTTCGGAATAAACTTAAAATTTCTAAACTAAAATTTAATAATTTGCATATTTGCAAACTTGCTCAATTTTATTAATAAAGTTACTAGAAGTTTTTTCTGCCACAAGCGTGGAAATATTTTACATAAAATATATTGTCACTAGCAGAAGGACTCAAAAGATAATAAAGTAAAACTTCAATTACAGGTACACACTTTAGTATATTACGTAAACAAGAAAACATTTCTGAAAAATAAAAAAGTGTTTCATTTCTTAGCTTTAAAGCATTCGCAAGTAATTAAATATGACATAAACATTCACTAAATCTAGAGAATAAAACATTTTTCGAAAGAAATGAGTCCATAACTGTGTTATTTAAGTTCGAAAGAAAAATAAATGTTCAAAGTTATGTTTTCATACATTTAAATAGGTGAATGATAAAAGCCACTTACTCGATGAAGTTTCGGTAATAATCTTTAACAATTCTGCAAAAAGAGAAACCTAGAAATGGAAAATGAGATAGAGTTAGCTTCTTCTTAAAATGGGGCATATAAAAAGTTTTTACCAATTTTTTCAGCTTTTGATGGAAAATTATATCAATTGAAGCAAAGTTGACGCTTACTCGCGAGTTTAATCAAATGAACTTACAAGCTGTACATTATTATTCATATTCGAAATAGTAATCGTTTCAATACCATAAAATTGTATCCCCCCCCTCCACAAAAAAATAAACAAAATTTTCCATTTAAGAAAAAAACAAACACATATTCAATTAAAGCTCGGCTTGTTAAGAGAAAATGCATCACAGATTCTCAGCAAGACACACCTGCCATTTGACTGGCCACGATTCTTCAGTTTAAACCTTTGTTCTGCAAATACATCTGTCACCTGCAGTTACGGCTGCTATGTACTAAGAAAAAAAATCGTATTTCCCTTTTCCTTTTCTTGCAGACTCTTGTGGTGGGAGGTGTACAGTTGACAGTTCGAGCATTCCACCCGCCTTAGGATTCACATTTTGAGGGATTGTAATGGCTCTCTCTATATAGAGGCGTTAAGCGCTGCCCCCAATTTTTTTTATTTAAAATATATGTTTGTCAACTATTTACAGGTACATAAATGCTGATAATCAAATAAAATCGGTATTGCCAGATAGCCTGAACTTTTCTGCAAAGCGCTACAGGATTCAATTTATAAATTTCGCTCACCGAAGGAATTTATGAGCGTTTAAAACACACTATACCAGATTTTTCCTCGAATAATTTAAATTTTAAAATATTATTGCATTTAAAAAAAAACAAAAAATTTACACAAATGTAAAATTTCATTATGACGGAGTACAATTTTTAAATAAAATCTTTGAATCCAAGTCGGCAATCCGTGGACAAATTTTCTCCATAGGTTAACATTGAGGTGAGCGAATCCAATGGGGTTAGTACATAGCAGCCTAAGTGCAGGCTTTCGAGTCGGGACCTAATTGGATGATACTGGAAGGCCAGCGGACTGATGGGCAGCTTCTAATTTATTTTCTTTCTTGTGTTATTTTGCCAGGTATTTTTGCTATTGTAATTATTCCTCTTGTTAATTTTTTCCTGTCGGTCATTAGAAATTTTAAAAAAATGTCCGCATAAGCTGCAATAATTAAAAGAAAACAGCTGAAATGAATTAGCTGAAATTTCTATGGTGCCCAGTATAAAGGGCTTAAGTAAAAAAAAGTAAATTTTAGATAATTGTTAGTATTGATAAAACAAAACAAAAATATTTTAACTTGTATAAAAGACTTAAGTCTAGCAATTTTGTATAGAAAAGTGCATTTCTTTGTACAAATGACTCAAGTCGAAATTATATTTCTGCGATTGGTATAAAAGCGATTAACTAGGTATATTTAAATCTCTGATTTCGACTTAAGCCCTTTATACTGTACACCATAGACTTACCTCTACCGCTTTAATAGCGAAGAAAAATGTTTATAAGTATCAAAATCATGTAAAAATATTACTTGATTATAAGATATAAAAATATTTTATAAACAAGCAATAATAAATCAAATAAAAATAATCAAGTAAAAATCAAGTATAAATAGTACACCTAACAAATTTTAAATCGGCTTAAAGTCCCCGAAGTGGATCAAATGCTGTTAAAAAGAAAGGTTTAGTTATCCCAGGAGGAGGAAGCAAATTGTAATCTATAATTCAGTTACAAACAAAATCACCTATTAAATGTTTGTGTATCCGAGAACGTTATAAAAGTGAATTTGAGTTTTTAAGTATTCCCGAACTAAAATGTTTTCCCTCTTATTCACAACTGTGCTAGAATAATTGTTTATTCTAATCTCAGAAAATTTAAGATCATACATTTGGGACGAATTAACTAAAATTTAACAAAAATCCAGATTTGAGTAGTTATAGAGTCGTATTTTCAAATATTAAATTGGAAACAAAACATTTTTAAATGGTTTCTTGTACATAAAAAAAATTGGAGTTTAAAAAAGTACTTTCATAGTAAGGATCAGATGGCAGCACTTCCTTATGTGAGATGAAATATAAAATATGTTGAAAATGAAATCTAAAACATGAAATTAAACTAAAACAAGATGACTAGTTCTAAAACAGTTTAATGATTCTATATATATATATATATATATATATACAGACCCTGATTTTCCATTAGGCCCAGTAGGCCCGGGCCATGTGGCTCCCCCCAAAAATTTTGATTTTAAAAGAAAAAATTCACATTTCAATTTTTTTATCCTACCATTTTTAATAGCAATTTTTTTATATATCCTTTCAAATTTGATTGATAGTTTCATCATATGTATAGTTTTATGTATAGTTCTTCATATGTATGTAATAGTGTATGTTCCGACTAGAGCAATTTGAACTCTCCTTCGAAATCACGTCACTTGTGACGCGATGCTGTTCGGCGCGCATGCGCTAGTCATGTAACTTTTTCTCTCTTTTTTATGTGTAACAGATTAGATCTAGATTTAGATGAGATAACATGCGCTTTAATCTTTTATTAAATTTTTTCTAAAATTTTTGCATAGATTTCTTTTTACTGTGTTCTTATTGATTTAAATTATAGATAAACCGACAGATTTAGATTAAGTAATTTTACAACTGAACCACCGTAAGTCGACCATAATTGGTGCATCAGTGCCGCGAAAAGATTCGGATTATAAATAACCGTTGAAAACATTTTTGTGATTGATTAAAGAATACAATTGGAATACAATTTCACCTTGACTCAACTCCTTAGATCAAGGTAAGGATTTCTGATTTATTAATATAAACTATTAGTTGAACTTGAACAACATTGACTATGTATAAATAGTGATAATTCATTTAGAGTCATAAAATGGATAAGCTATCTAAGCTTAAAAAGAATAGAGCTGTTAGACGTTCTGTTGCTACTCAGTTCATTAATAAACTAGAAAGTGAATTTGATACATATGATATAAAATCATTGCAAGAACATTCAAATTATTTAGATGAGCTCTACAAAGAGCTAAAGGATTTTGATGATAAAGTTCAGAATGTTATTGATAATGAAAAAGATTTCGATTTAGAAGTAGAATCATCATTTGAATATTCTCAGAAAATCATGTTGTGGAATTCTAAAATTTCCGCTCAGTTAAAAGCTCAAAACGAAACCAGAAGTTCTCAGTCAAATTTCATCCAACAGAATATTTCTGCACAAACCTCTCAGGTTATGTTAGATCACGATAACTCATTGGATAACTCGAATTCTGGAAATAGAAATATTAATTACTCGAAGTCGATTAAATTACCTAAGTTAGCTATCGACAAATATTACGCAGATCCATGCACCTGGCTGGAATTCTGGAACCAATTCCAAAACTCCATTGATCAAAATAATGCTTTGGCGGAAATAGATAAATTCTCATATTTAAAATCATTACTTGGAGGTGCAGCGGCCAATGTTGTTTGCGGCTTCGCACTTTCAGATGAGAATTATGAAAAAGCGAAAACGCTATTAAAGAACAGATTCGCGAAGTCAAATAATTTAATAACCGCATATATATCTAGATTATTAAACCTTAATCCTGTGAAGGACTCTAACAATGTAACCGGACTGAGAAAATTGTACGATACTTGTGAGGTACAGATCAGAAGTCTAGAATCGCTAAATGTTACTTCTGGTATATACGGTCATTTATTACAACCCATACTTTTAAAATTGATACCTGAGGATCTTGCTTTAGATTTTAATAGAAGATGTTTAGATAAATCAGAAGACGGCGAATCCAACGTGTCAGAATTATTGAAATTCTTAAAAATTGAAACTGAGTGTCGCGAATCATCGATAATGCTTCGTAGTTCGAGAGGAGAGGGGGGGAGAGTGTTAAACTACAACCAGACAAGCTCGGGAAGTGCTGGCGTCAGGTCGAAGCAGTTTTCGAGAGATAGTCAAAACAATTCTCGCTATAAACAATATGATCGCTACCGAACGTCAGCGATAAATAGTTCTAAGGTACACGAATATATGTTGCCAATTAGTCAAACTTGCATTTACTGCAATGCGAAACATTATTCAGAGCGCTGTGAAAGTTTGAGTGTGAATGAAAAGAAAGATGTTTTGAGAAGACAGGCGCGTTGTTTTTTATGCCTGAAAGCACAACATAGAATTAAAGAGTGCAAAAAAAGAGAATTGTGCGATCTTCGTAATACAAAACATAACAGATCCATCTGTTATCAACTCGAAAATAAATCAGACAGTAATACTGAAAATAAGGTCGTTACGGCAATTTCGCACTACAAAAATGAATCGGAAAATACTAAACCAAACGGAAATTCTCAGTGCAGTGTATTACTTCAAACATGCACAGCAATGATAAGGGAAACTCTTAACGATGATAAAATCGAACATGTTCGCTTGTTGCTTGATAATGGCTCGATGAGGAGTTTTATTGCTCAAGATATTTCTCAGAAGTTGAAACTACGAGTTATTAGACAAGAAACTTTATCTGTGTACTCATTCGGGACCAACAAACCAACTGAAAAAACATATAATGTAGTGAAATTAAAACTTGAAAACAGAGAAGAACCTTCCTTATATATCGAAATAGAAGTGCTAGAAACGGAGCAAATATCCGCAACTAATATTCCTGCTCCAGAGATTAATTTGGTTAGAGCTAAAAAACAGATGAGGGGATTACAGCTTGCAGACTGCTATAATTACGGGAATAAGAAAATTGAGATTTTAATCGGTGCTGATTATTATTTTGATGTAGTATCAGGAAGACTCAAACGTTTAGGTGATAAGCTTGTAGCCACAGAAATAATTTTCGGATGGTGTCTTCAAGGTCGGATTGAATCAACTAACGAGTTACTGAGTATGAAGGTAGTTGTGGAAGAGAAACTTATCTCAGATCAGCTAAGACAGTTTTGGGAACTGGAGAATCTGGGCGTCGAAGCTGAAGACAAAGATAGTAGTAATTTCGACGAACAAATTATGAAAGACTTTGAGGCAGGTATATCCTACAATAACAAGAGATATAAGGTGCGACTTCCTTGGAAACCTGAGATGAAACAATTATTAGAAGATAATCGAGAAGTTGCTAATAAAAGATTTTCAAGACTACGATGTACGTTCCAGAATGATCCAATATTATTCACAGAATACAAGGCTGTTTTAGAAGACTACTTAAGTGAAAATATCATAGAGCCTGTTCCTGTTTTAGATGAAGCCAGAGAAGCCCCAACCTTCTACCTCCCACACAGGGCAGTGATTCGAACAGACAAAACCACGAGTAGATTAAGAGTGGTGTTTGACGCTTCTTCACATGGCAAAGGACAGGTATCCTTAAATGACTGTCTGCATACTGGAAACAATTTGTTACCCGATCTTTTCCTTCTTTTAATTCGATTTAGACAACACCCTGTTGCGCTGACTGCGGACATTAAGAAGGCGGTCCTGCAAATAGAGATAGATGAAGAAGATCGAGACGTGGCCCGATTCCTTTAGGACGATGACCCCACTAAACCTAACGCAGTTCCAGAGCTCAAGGAGTTCAGACTCTGCAGAGTCTTGTTTGGGGTAAGTTCATCACCATTCCTCCTGGCTGCAACCATTAAGTATCACCTAAAGAGGTATGTAGAAAGCTTTCCTGAAATTTACAAAATTTTAAATACATCTTTGTATGTAGACGACTTGATCACTGGGGGAGAAAATGTAGAACAAGCCTATAATACGAGCATACAGAGTACTAAAATATTTGAGGATGCAAGCATGGTTCAACGTAAATGGCAGACCAATTCGTTAGAGTTACGTGAACTGTGGAAGAAAGTAGGGATAGATGTAAATGAATCCGTTGAGCCTAACACTCAAGCTCTGTTACCTCAAAGGGTGCTAGGAGTGGCTTGGAATGCCAACGATGACTTGTTTTATTTCGAAACAAAAAATTTAGAGAAATTCCTTTTAAAGCGAGTAAATACCAAACGATACCTTCTACAAGCAGTAGGTCGCATTTTTGATCCCGTGGGATTCCTCGGACCTTATATAGTTAGAATTAAGTGTCTAATTCAAGAGATTTGGTGTTTGGGACTGGATTGGGATGATTATCTCCCTCAGAATATAACCGTTGTTTGGGATGAATGGTGTAGTGAAATCGGAAAGCTGAGGGATATCAGTATTCCTCGCTATTGTTTCGATAATGCCCTTCCTAAAGAAATAAATGATATACAAGTACATTGTTTATCAGACGCTTCGAAGAAAGCTTATGGCGTCGTCGTTTATCTACGTATAACACGCAGTGATGCAAGTATTTTTACTAGTTTTGTGGCGTCGAAGAGCAGAGTTGCTCCACTAAAAGCAATTTCGCTACCCCGTCTTGAATTAATGGGTGCTCTTCTTTCTGCTAGGTTATGTGATAAAATTTCAAAGGGCTTAGAATATTCATTTGAGCGTTATTTTTGGACAGATTCGTCTATAGCTTACTTTTGGATAAAGAATACGTCCGACAGGTTTAAACCTTTTGTAAAAAATAGAGTACAAGAGATTCAGCAATATACCAATCCTAGTGAATGGTTCCACTGTCCTGGAAAGGACAACCCGTCAGATTTGATATCTAGAGGATTAACTGTCGCCGAATTAAAAAATAATAAATTATGGTGGAACGGACCTGAATGGTTGGTTCACGATAAGGAGAAATGGCCCAGATTTGAAGGTTCAAAAAAGGGACTAGACACCGAAAAACTTGAAATTCGAAAAGGAGCTTTAATGAATGCAACAGTAGTAGATAGTGTAACGACAAATGATTTCATTAACAAATACTCTTCATTCAGCAAATTAGTCACCGCTTGGTGCTTAAGATTTTCTAAAAATTGTAGACTTGAACCTGAGTTAAGAAACAAAGCCTTTTTGAGTGCTTCCGAAATTCAAAATTCAACTAAGATATTGGTTAAATATGTTCAACGTTCCGAATTTCATTCCGAAATTAAATCTTTACAATCAAATAGCCAAATCCCAAACAATAGTAAAATTCTCTCATTAAACGTATTCCTAGACAAAGAAGGACTGTTGCGAGTTGGTGGACAATTAAGCAATTCGAAACTTTCAGAATTCCGGAAACACCAATTACTTTTACCCAAAGCTCACCACTTTACTGAATTATTGATAGATTACTACCACAAAAAATCTCTTCATTCGGGTACTCAAACAACCCTGTACCTTATTAGACAAATGTATTGGATACCTTCTGGACAGGATAGAATCAAACGAGTTATTAGTAAATGCATGACTTGTTTCCGAACAAGAAATCAAACCATGAAGCAAATGATGGGTAACCTACCAAGAGATAGAGTTATACCGTCTCGACCATTTGAAAAGATATGACTGGATTTCGCTGGTCCAATACTTACTAAACCTAATTTGAGACGATCTAAAGTGACTATGAAATCATATATCGCAATATTTATTTGTTTCAGTACGAAAGCTGTTCGTTTTGAAATCGTATCCGATTTAAGCACTGAAGCCTTTCTTGCAAGTCTTAGGCGATTTATCGCAAAACGATCAAGACCAACTACCATCTGGAGTGATAATGCTACAAATTTCAAGGGCGCTAAAAACATCTTAGATTCCTGGTTTAAAATATGCAAATCGGACTCTGTACAAAAATTCAGTGCCGAAGAAGGCATAGAGTGGAACTTTATACAACTGCATCGCCACATTTTGGTGGATTATGGGAAGCTAATATAAAATCGATGAAGAAACACTTGGTGAAGACTGCGAAAACAAAGATTCTAAATTTTGAAGAGTTGTACACTCTCGTAACTCAAATAGAAGCCTGCCTAAATTCCCGCCCATTAACTCCTCTTTCTGCAGATCCAACAGATCTTCAAGCCTTGACTCCAGGACATTTCCTGATAGGTGCCTCCCTATTACAGTTACCAGAAACTAATCATACTTCAGATAATCTGTCTTTATCTTCCAGACGGACCCTAATACAAGACTTAAGATCTACATTTTGGAACCGATGGACAGACGAATATCTTAGCCACCTGCAATCTCGAGCCAAATGGGCTACACAAGAACCCAACCTAAAGGTAGGACAGTTAGTTTTAATGAAAGACCCAAGAAAAATTCCAATGGAATGGAATCTAGCACGCATCGAGCAAACGTTTACTGGTCAAGATGGACTAGTTAGAGTGGTGGACCTGAGAACGAGAAACGGGGTTTACCGCCGTGCCATCAACAGGGTCGTCCCGCTCCCCTTTCCAGATGATGTTGGACCACCGTCCAACGGGGGCCGGGATGTTCCGACTAGAGCAATTTGAACTCTCCTTCGAAATCACGTCACTTGTGACGCGATGCTGTTCGGCGCGCATGCGCTAGTCATGTAACTTTTTCTCTCTTTTTTATGTGTAACAGATTAGATCTAGATTTAAATGAGATAACATGCGCTTTAATCTTTTATTAAATTTTTTCTCAAATTTTTGCATAGATTTCTTTTTACTGTGTTCTTATTGATTTAGATTATAGATAAACCGACAGATTTAGATTAAGTAATTTTACAACTGAACCACCGTAAGTCGACCAGTGTATATAAGGGATTAATAAGTTTATCTGGTTACATTGTATTGGTGTTTTAATGATGAAGTTAATACGTTATATTGCTTTTTGTTATTTTATAATGTTCTAGGCTTCTACGCTTCAAATAGCCAATTCTTGGTAAAATGGTACTTTCACAATGATTCCTGATTATTTTTTTTTGTGTGTCAATTCTGGAAATTTTACGCCCACATCAGTGTTAGGGGGCCCCCATTCCCAGCTGTGCCTATAGTCAAGAATTTTCGAAATCGGGCCCTGTATATATATATATATATATATATATATATATATATGTGTGTGTGTGTGTGTGTGTGTCAGAAGAGGTATTCTATCCCATTCCTCCTGAACAGCTTTCCACAGTCCTGTAAGGGTTTTGGGACGACGTTTGGATAATGTAGATTTTAAAAGTACGAAAGCCCAAAAATCCATAGGTGATACATCGGGAGATTTAGTAGGGATATCAGTGAAGGGTATGGCCTTGATACCAGTTTTTTGTTCCATTTCTTTTAGGAAATTTACAGTGGATTTTGATGTGTCACTGCTAGCTTTGTCTTGATGGAGTCTCACAGATTGATGGCACTGTGGGGAAAGCGATGGTATTTCATTCAGAAAAATTGGCGATAAAATATGTTCCTGATAGTATTTGGAGTTAATCTTGATATTTTTTTCCACTCTCTTTATTTTTAACTTGTCATTATAAGAAAAACCAGCAACAATCATGAATCCCTTAGAAAAACTTTCTTTCGATTCTTTGAACCATGTACTTAAATTTTTTTCTCCCCTTTTATGATAATAAATGGTTCTTTTTTTGTTGCAATCATTTAAATACACCCATGATTCATCTATTGTGACAATTTTTTTCTATTTTTCTTTGGATAAGTGTTTCTCATATAGAATTCTGCAGCGTGTCCTGCGTTCAGCGATATGATTTGGAAGAAGACGATGCACATTGCGTTTTTTCGCTTTCTTAAGATTAAGATCAAAGTTTATCATTTTGTTTACAGTGGACACCGAACATTTTAATGATTTTGCAACTGTCCTTTGACTAGGGGGATTTTCTTTTAACATTAAAGAACGTACCTTTGCAATAGTCGAAGATGTCCGTTTTATCCTTGTATACTTGTTTGGAATTTTTGTCCCACTTGAGGCTCCAATTTGACGCTTTTTTCCTTTCTTGTTGACGATATAACCTATCGACGCTTTAGATATCACAAAACCATGACTCTCACATCGTTTTTGGATAACGGAGTATGCATATTTCTCTTCGGAAAGAGCATAGATGTAGCCTTCGAACTACTGCTTTGTTAAAAATGCCATTTTGAATAAAAGCAAAACTTTCAAGCCGCAGACGATAATTTTGACTTTTAAAAACATAGTACAATTGCAATTACTTCTTTTGCAGCAAACGATTTTTTATTACCGCTTACCAAAATCGTCTAAAATATGTGCGAACAGCCTCTGTATATATATATATATATATATATATATATATATATATATATATATATATATATATATATATATATATATTGGTAGATTGTGTGTATATATATATATATATATATATATATATATATATATATATATATATATATATATATATATATATATATATATTGGTAGATTGTGTATATATATATATATATATATTACTTATAGAAACCCCTATATTCAATTCAATTTCTAAATTACATTGGGCGTTGTCGCGTTCGAGCTATTTTCGCTTCTGATTCTAAGAACAAAGCAAATTCGTAGCGTCCCCTTAAAAATATAATTTTGTGTGCATATAATACGTCAACTCTGACACCAGAGTCAGAGAAAACCAATTAGTATTCCTTTTCATGATCACATGACGAGCGACATCAAAAATTCTATAAAAATCCTACGTCTTGTAGAGGTGTGCACTCTTTGGATTTCTTTTGCCCGATAAACATGTTGTAACTTTTCTGCCTTTGTTTCGCCCCGAGAAGATATGTCGCGGCCATTAAATCTTTTAACTAATCTCATCTGATAATGTCTGTGTCCCTGGCCTCAGCTATAATTCTTCTAAGTATGCGTTGTGACATGGTGGGTCCTTGATTTCATCAGTCGTCTTTTTGGGAGCTAACCATGTTACACACACACACACACACACACACATATATATATATATATATATATATATATATATATATATATATGTGTGTGTGTGGGTTAGGATAACCGTGCGGTGATTAAAAATAATTAATATTATAAACTATACTAACATTTAATGAATAATTATTATTTACAAAAGATATTTACAAGGCTACGTATTTAATTAATAACACAATAGGCTGATGAACATTATATAGCAGTCGTCTACTGCTATCAGACTATAGCGTCATAGTTCGTCTCTGTCAAACCACTCACTGACTGGGGTTGCCAGATCTCCACTTCTTTAGTTGAGCTGGAGCGACACAAACGGATAACAGTGTCATCTGGTGGAAAATACAGGTAGCACAGTCTATTTAGGCTCAGAAACCCACATATATATATATATATATATATATATATATATATATGTATGTATGTAGTATGTATTTACTGGATTTTTGAGTATTTGACAAAAAGCCACTTGCTACAATTGTAAAAAAAAATATCGTAAATGCGGATAGTTGTTTGAATTGTTGTCGTCTGCCTGTCTTCCGTGAAACGTACATGAAGGATTTTTGGCGAAATGCCATAACCTTTGCCCGCCAGATTGCGCTGATTTAAATATTAATTTCAGATAAGGCTCCATTATGGTATAGGATTATTTTCTCCAAATGTGTAATGCTTTTTTGCTAATCTACCAAAATCCATAAAACCGAAGATGTACGTAGTATGATTTCGGGAAGGAAAATGATGCCGTTTAGCATTATACATATATTCTATTACATTATACATATATTCTATAACATTAAAAATCCCATAACACTTTTAAATTCTAGTTATTCTAAATTAAATTTGGCGTTCGAGCTAATTTCGCTTTTGATTCTAAAAACCTTCGAGCGAAAAATCTAAATTGGAGCATATATCACTCAAAAACTAAACACACGTAGCGTGGGTACACAAATTAAATACTTAGCGCAATAGTCACGCCTTTTCCTAACTTTTAAACAATTAACCTCTACTGCGATCACATGGCGAGATAAGGCTATTTAAGACCTGGCATCATATAGGTGTGAGCTCCTTTCATTTTGTACGCTGCCCCGAGAAGCTGTCTTTCCGTACTTCCTATTGAGAACAGATGTAGTTAGATAAACATTGTGGTGTGATCTGTGTGTCCGAGGTATGAGATGTTGCGTGAACTGATTCTATACTACTGTGTCGCACGGCCGGGCGACAATTTTTTTCATTTCGGCCTCAGGTAGATGAAGCAAGAACTTTAAATAACGAAATATCATTCACTCCGCCTTCGTTCCTCGCTCCGCGTCCATGTCGTCACATCTATCTACCTATCTATCTATCTATCTATATATCTATCTCTCTATATATATATACAGAAAAAGAGAAAGATACCAACATGTTTCACAATAATCCATTCCGGAAATAATTACAATGATGCGTAATTCATTAGAAAATTCGAAATTATTAAATTTTAATGTTTCTATTAAAGGAATCAGTAAACTCCGTCGAACTGTAGCAAACTGAAGTAAATAAAAAACCGTATTCCGTTGACTTTTAAAGATGATTTTACCATGAAATGCAACTAAAAACTATAGCGAGGTAGACCAATGACTTCTTTCTCTGCTTCTATTATTTTAGAATCTTTGCGTTCTTACAAATAGGGTTCCATTACAAAGCTTTTTTGTTGAAAATTACAGACAAAGAAAAGCACATTTTCGTATAATTACTGTAATACAATACGAACATAACTTAGTTCTTTAGGAAAGTATATTTCAATATTATCCAAATGCACATATCCAACCAAAAGCAGAAAACTAGCAAAATGAAGTTACTGAACTCAAACATATCTTTGTAAATAAAAAAATGCATAATTCATTAATCCTTGGGCATTTTTTTATTTCCATTTGCTGCACGGCAGGAACAGTTTTATCGAATTCCCTGTCAGAGAAGTGTGCAAAATAATGTTTTGTAAAGAATGATTAGCCCCATTTAGAATGACGGCAATTTTTCTTCATAATGCATTACCACTGTCGCCACTAACTTATTCCGTAAAGAATGTTCATTTTTTTTCTATTTTCTCTCTCGTTGTAGCCAATTATATAGAAATGTTATCCTTTTACCGCTCCCTAATTTCTTTGTTTTTGAATGTATACTCGCGATTATTAAATCCTCCAAATAATTTTAATTGTAGACGAAAGACATTTCCTTCGAGGGCAATTTCCGTTACGACCCAAGCATTTTAACAATTCAGTTAATGGAGCTATTATGTTTTTTCTTGTTTGTTTGTTTTCGGGGGAACACAGCTATCTCCACGTAAGTGTCAAATTCTGTCCTCTAATTCTCGAAATTTCACTTCAGGGATTTAATTATTGTACAGGAGGAAATTTGCGCGTAATTTTTAATTGACTATTTCCGTGTATTTAAAAACTGTTTTTTCATTTTGGCCTCGAGAGTATCGTTAAACGACTCTATTACTTTTCACAGTTTTAAAAACCAATTTCTATTTTTCTTTAGGCGACAATGGACCTTCAGATTGACAAAAATATGTCCCCAAAAACGATTTTTTTTCTTTCAGAAAATGATTTTTCAACTCACCAGCTTTGAATTTAAAAAAAAGTATGTTGATCCGATCATTATTAACCGAGTTATAAGTGTTTTTTTCAAACTTAAACAATGAAAATGTTAGTCAAATTAGTACTTTAAATGCCATTTTCTCAAAACAAGTTTTCATGTCGTTTCGGTAAGTTCAAAATGTTCCATGCGTTATAATTTTTCTTGAATTTTCATAAAATTTCATAAAATGATTATTTATATATGTTAGAATAAAACTTAGTAATCAATTCATTATACTATTTTAAAACAACTTTTACAATAAATACTTTTTTTTTACAAAATTTTCCATAAAACGACCTATTTTTATCGATTTATTTTCTAGTTTTTATAAATATGACTGTAAATCAAATATTGATTCTAACTTTTATTATAATTATATAAAGCTAGCTTAAGAGAGAAAATTAGATATCTGAGACAAAAATTAATGCGCATGGAGCATTTTAAAATAGAGTAATTAACAAACTGATTTTTAATTAATATCTTAATTAATTACATTCTGATTTTCTTTTAAATTTAGAATTACCATCTCTAAACAACACTGTATAAGTATACAAAATTTCATAGCAATTGGTTAATAAATAAAAAATAGCTTTTCATGGTCCATTGTCGCCTTAAATATTACTGAGCTTGAATTTTGACTCTTGTTAAGCATGATGTATATTAAAGTATAAAAAAAAAATTATTTTTTTCCCTTTTTTTAAAAATTTTGTATTCAAATTTACATTTAAAAATTTAAAAATTTTGCATTCTAAATTTAAGTTTTCCAGACATATATGTAATTTACCTAGAAATTATTCAAAAGTTTTAAGCTCTTATTATTACTAATAGGCTGTATTAAGTCTCATAAGTAAAAATTAGGAATACAAATGATATAATAAAGTCTTATTAGTGCTAAATAAGTATTGCGAAAACAGTAGTACTAATTAAGCTTATTATATCTAATAAACACTATTAATCAAAATACTAATAGTCCTTATTAATGCTAAATAAGTAATACATTTTAAACCTTTCCTCATTTTGTATTCAAATCTGCAAATAAAAATTGTAATAAGTTATATTCCAAATTTAAGTTTTTCAGACTAATTACCCAAAATGAGCCTTAAAAAATATTAAAAAGTTTAAGTACTAATAATTACTAATACCCTGTATTAAGTATCATCAGTGAAAATTAGGATTACAAAGGATACCATTAAGTCTTATAAATATATATTGCTAAAACATTACTAATTAGTTTTATTAGAGTTTATAAATACTACTACTAAAAGTAAAAGTAAGGCTTATTAGTGCAAAATAAGTAATATAAAAACAATTGTAATAAGTCTTGTTAGTGCTAATAAATACTTATAATAATAATCATAATAAATGTTATTACCACGAATAAATACTACAAAAAATGCCAGTAATACCAGCCTATTAAGCTACAACACAAAGCACTATTGCTTATTTGTGTGATTATAAGGAAGATATAAAGACCATGAAGCAAGATAAACTTATTTACTTGTGATCATGGTGTGTCATGTCTGTCTGGTACTCAGAAAACGTGACGCTTAATAATAACGATGCAAGTACTAGCTTTGAGAGTAAGTGTCAATTCTTGCCTAACCAATAAAATTGTAAGGTAAAAATTGGTAAGTAATCGAGTAATTGAATGGGAGAATATGTGTGGTACAATTGTTGCTTCAGTATCACATGAACTAAAATTTTTTTCGACTAACGATCAGTGGTTAACACAAGAATGCCGGATGAGGTCAAAATGATTCTTTTCTAATTTTGGTTTTTCATAAATTTCGTTATATAATTGTTAGGGACCTAGCATTTTATGACTTTTCCTGATTAATTCATTTATTTGAAGTAAATATGTATTTTTGTTTTCCTTTTGCTGTATTTAAAAACTAGAATCTAATTTACATAGAACACCTGGGAGGATAAAATTTACCCTTTTCATATATTATACGAAAATAAAATAAAGTAATTTGGTACGAATGTTCTGATATGCTGCTAATAGTTATATATATAGCACATTATTGTTTTAAGACGTTATTAGACTGGTTTGGTGAAAATAAATATTGAAATTGAGGTTAAGTTCCTTTGCATTTAATCTACCTATTCCTTATCAAATTCCTAGTCTTCCCATGATTACTGTTTATTTGAGTGTGTTGCATAACAGATTAATTTGGATGTTGATATTAATTAAATTTCATTTTAATTTATATTTGTTCAATATAGAAATATGTAATTTTGATTGTAATTTTTATATATGTAATTTTGTAAATATATGTAATATGTAATTTTTTGAAAAATAAATGTTTTTAATAAAAAAGCAATTGTTAAATTCTTTTAGCCTAATTTTATTTGGGGATCCAAATGATCCAGATTAGGTATTGAGGTAAGTATATAGTCCAGGAGTTCTAGTGTTAATGGAGATTACGAACATATCCTTAACAGAACCATAACAAACATTTCTTCTAAAAAAAAGAAAAACTGTTTATTCCCTAGATTTTTAATTTTTTTTTCAAATAATCAAAAAGTGTGGTTAAGGGGACGGTGTAAATGCAGAAACCCACTTGGCGAGAACTGCATACTAGGTCTCCTAAAGTAGAATAATTGTATTTTAAGAACTTATAACAAGACTGTGCACGAAACTTTCATTTTTTAATGGCATTCTTATACACCCCAACACATTTCTTCTTTCTATCGCCAATGATGGAAAATGACCGTTTATCTATATTTATTTCGTTATTTTTTTCATACACAGAAGCTAATTTTATTTTTTCCTTAATATCTGTCGTATTTTTCCAAATAGCCCATTATCGTTCTTTGCTTATCCCTGGATATAGTATAAAAACCGTTTTCTTGTACGTGGGTTGGACTATGACCGAATAGCTATAAATCTAGCATTCAACATTAGTACTGTTGTAGTTGTTGTCGTGTCTACGAATAGAGCAGGAGGAAAAAGGTGTTAGATAGATCCAAAAGCTGGATAATAGCAGCTGCCAGATTTGGTGCTTGTGGACTGTAGAGGAGTTCTTGCGGTGATAAACCAAGTTTGAAAAGGGTAGCCACGCTGGCTGGACAATCAAAGATATGTTCCGGAGAATGCTGGTTTTCTGGACAATTTCCACAGTTGATAAATGAACTTTGGATTTCAGTTTGATATTCATACCCTTAAAGTGATTGCTTCTTAGTCTAGATATTGTATAAGCAATTGTTCTGGGACAGTTAAAGTCCGAAATGAGTGGTTTCTTTATCGGCTGGTTGGATAATCAGCACCTATCGGCTGTGTTAACATCTGCTAGTGTGATGGAGGAAGAGGTTGAGCCAATTCCCGAACAATAGTACTAATAAGAATTATTAATGAAGTATGATTACTTCTAATTATCAGCTGAGGTAAGGTTTATTAAAATCATAAGCATTTTTTTAAGCATTAAAAATTATAAGTATTATGTGTATTACTTATTTAACAGCTACTAACTTGCTCAGTAAACCATCGTCTGTTATCACCGAGTAGCAAAAGATTCAGAATCAACCAATAAAATCAGCTCGCAAGTATCAAGGCTTTTAAGGCTGGTAATCTTCTAAATGATAGAAAAATTTCTTTTTATAATTCTATTAATAAAAATTGATTCATTTTACATAAGTATTTTTATGTGTGAAAAAGAAAATCATAAAACTAAATCTCTGAGCGCCCGAGGTAGCATAGGGGAAGTCGGTCTGCTTTCGGCACTGACTGTGCTCGATTCGAATATCGAAGAGCATCATTAAATACATCTTTGTCTAGGCCGGATATAAGCAAGTTAAATCCTTATACCGGTAAGTACCTCTATGAGGTCACAGATGGTGGGAGAGGGCATGATCGCTCCTTATGTCGACCCTAGGGGGGGGGGGGGTGCTCGGTCTAAATTGAGGTGGCACCTAGCTAAGACGGACTCCGAACCTTTGAGGTCCTATTGTAAACTTGCGCCGTATTCCTCATCCCACATGAACCTACATGAACCTGGTCTGGAACACTTAAGGCCAGGGGACATTAGCAACAACAACAACAACAACAGTATCTCTGAAATGTGTATACAAAATGTAGCTGAGTTTCTGAAAACGATGGAATACAGTCTTCGTCTGTTACGAACTCCATCATAGTTTGAAAAGAAAAGATAAAACCTTTGTGCTCGAGGAACAAACAGGAAATCCAACGTAAATAAAGCACAAATAGCAGTAAGATGCAATTATTTTGTATACGGCAGTTTTGGAGCTACAAAGGAGCTTCTTCATCAGTGCAAAGAACTTAGTGGCATCTCAAAAAAGCCGAAGACTAAGTTCTTTGCACTGATGAAGAAGCTCCTTTGTAGCTTCAAAACGGCCGTAAGCAAAATAATTGCATCTTACTGCTATTTGTGCTTTATTTATGTTGGATTTCCTGTTTATCCATCATGTTTGTAACTCTGACCTTCCTCTGCATAACTTTTCCCCATTCTTTATTTAATCTAATATATCTGACTTCATTTAAAAAAACGAAGTAATTTTATACAAACAACATTACAAAAATTTGCATTACAGTTCTTTGTTAGTTAAACTAATATTATAAAATTTATATTCAAAAGTCTAAAGTTTTCACATTTTTTTAGAAATATAATATGATAGTATTTTTAATAAACGTAAAAAGTAGTATGTAAACGTGCGTTTTCCAAATATATAAAAAAAAGATAAAAGTTCGCTTATTTATTAAGGAACTAAAATAGTGATATAAATATGCTTATAAAAATGGTAATTGAATGTTCAGGATATTATTTATTTTCAAAAATTGTTACCCTTTTCTCCCCTTATGAAGAAAAAATAAGGTTGAAAATATTTTGCGAGGCATATATCTTTTCTTTAGAATACATAAAATACGGTTCATAAATTTGCTCGTATGTGATGCGATTAAGAATAATTCATGTTTGATTTAATACATTTTTGCCGAAATATGAAATATGCTTCGACACTCCATTTACAAAAACATTATAAAGAAAGGGAATTTTTTTCTCTGAAATGTATAAATTAATGAATTCGGACAAATCAGTGAAATGCAACAAGGAAAGCAGCTTCCTTATACAAGACAATTTTAGAACCTTTTATTGAAAAAAAAATGCGATTTTAATTAGATATCAATGAATAAAACGTCTGTTTATATCGATACATTTATTAAACGTAATCGTATTTTATTTAAAATGGCTTTTTTCCTCAATGAAGGATAAATTTTACGTAATTTTTTTTACGTATGTACGCAAGTATTTCACTCCATATAGTACACACTTGCTTTATATATATATATATATATATATATATATATATATATATATATATATATATATATATATATATATCATTTACAGTATGTATACATCCTTCTTAAAGTGGTATTAACATAAGAAGATATCAGAATTCATGCTATTATTAGTTTACGCTATCGGACGAGATAAAGAAAATTTCTATTTATTGAATTCCTCTGGAGGGCCCTATTTTAAACAACATTTTCAAGCAATACATTCCTGTAAAACTAAAATCGACTTTTGTATGACATTTTTTTTGCTACAGCATGATAAAATTGTGAAAAACATTCGATTTAGTTTAAAAGGGGCTAAAATAAAAAATATATTAATTGTACATTAATGTTTACAAAGTAGTAATTGATATTTCAAAATAGGATGTTCGGCTGGCAATAGTTTACGTGTCAAAAACTTTTCTTAAGGCATTAGAATTGCGAGTTTTTTCCAGGGCTAAGAAATGCATGTTGAGAATTAATCATGCGTATCAGCACAGTGAATCTTGTTTAATAATTTCGAAACCGGTTTTATCACATGAAATTTCTGTTCTTTTTCATTGAAACTTTTTATCAATTCCCTTTCCTTATCTTATTAATTTGATAAAATAAGTACAATATAATGGAATTTGTTAGTTTGTACTCGTTCGTAAGATAAAAAAGGTAGCGCAATATTTATTAGTTTCTCAGTTTTCTAACGTTTGAAACAAAAACATTTTGACTTATGAATACGAATTTAATTAAAAATTTTGTTTACCTGTTTACTACAAATGCTAATTTGTCTCTTGAATTCTTTACTTTTACAGGTTACATGAAAAAGAAATTTTGAAATGTAATTTTTCTTTCAATGTACTATTTTGAAAGTTTATGATTTTTGCAATAAATTTAAATATCCAGTATGAGTTTTGATGTGAAAATATTTCACTTTATTTCAATTTTTACCATGTTTTTATTAAATTGCTTTCTTGTTTGTGTTCTTGTGTGTGTGATTGTCAAGTAAAAATCTTTCAATCGAGTTTTAACTAACTTCCCGAAAAGCTAGACATTTGAAACATTTAGAATACCTCAGAACACGATGACAATGCATTTTTTTGATACTTTGAGCCATCTTTAATCAGGATTGAATTCATTTTCAGTTAATTTTGTTTTGTACACTGGTGCAGCCATCTATCGACCGAGACGGGAACGAAAAGTTAAACGCAAGTTAATTTCCAATTAACTTCATTTTCTTTCAAGTTGATGGGATAATTCATCAAAAAATTTTAAAAAAGTATTTATTAATACATAGAATTATCAAGTTTATATGATTCAACAGAAAATTAAAAATCTTGGTATGTAAAAAGTTCTTTTAATCTTATAATTATGCTATTTTCAAAACCTAACGGAATAAAACTAGATTGCTAGTAATTTTAAAAAATATAATTTTTTTTCTGTAAATTGTTTCATTCTTTTGTTTTATGACCCTGTGAAAATTGGAAGTTCATTCTGCCGCAACCTGAATTTTGTCCATCGATAACGATTCTCAAATGAAAAAAAAGTTTTTCCTATATTATCTCAAATTAACAAAATCTAATCATTCTCTATGCAAAAACTCTAATAAATAAAATCCTTTGTAGATAAATTTGTTCAAATTATCAAAGCTATATACTGAAAAATGAAAATAATTGAAAAAAACCAAACTTTAGTTTATCCACTAAACTAAGCTTTAATGTAATCACTGAAACATTAACTGCTCAAGTGACGTCAATTCTTATAAGTGGAAATAAATTTCTAATTAACGAGAAACATATTTAAAAATTAAGCACGCAAATCTTACTCTAATTAATTTATCGCATGTAAAATTCTTCCAAATTCACGAGACTTCGATAGAAAATATATACTTGCAGAAAATAAATATAGTTACTAAAGTTTCTAATAAAGTTGCTAAATATAATAAATTTTTTAGAATACATTTTTTTTCGCATTCCATATACAGAGGCTGTTGACACATTTTTTAGACGATGTATATTGCATTTACAAAACTAAATTACATAAAATTCTTGTGTTTTAAATGTTCTATTTGACATCCCATATTCTGAACTATCTTTCGACACCGCTATTTCCAGGATATAGAGATCTATGCTCACTTCTACCCAGACTTGGGTGTATATAATTTGAAGTGGCACTCTATTTGAATTTGAAGCAAACACAGTTTATACATGAAACAATGTTTATTGAATTCGTTGCACATATAATTGGCTTTTACAGCAATAATCATGCGTACTACTTGTACGGAATGTATAAACACAGCTTTCAAGAACAATATATTTTTATACTCACGAACAGTAAGTCAAACCAGCAGTACTGCCATGTAAACTTCTGGCCCGCTAAGCACTAGCGCAGGATAACACCTTTTCAACCTTAACAACCTCCCCCTTTTCATTAATGACGCTGCGTGGTATTTATACTAAGCGCGTATGCCGAAATTAGCATATCTAAAGCAGCTTCTTTAATTCACTCAAAAGTTCGATTCTTGTGAATCGAATCTTGTGTATACCTTACAAGGATAATAATGTGTTTTGAAATGTCAGAAAAGGTATTCTATCCCATTCCTCCTGAACAGCTTTCCACAGTCCTGTAAGGGTTTTGGGACGACGTTTGGATAATGCAGATTTTAAAAGTCCGAAAGCACAAAAATCCATAGGTGATACATCGGGAGATTTAGTAGGGATATCAGTGAAGGGTATGGCCTTGATACCAGATTTTTGTTCCATTTCTTTTAGGAAATTTACAGTGGATTTTGATGTGTGACTGCTAGTTTTGTCCTGATGGAGTCTCACAGATTGATGGCACTGTGGGTAAAGCGATGGTATTTCATTCAGAAAAATTGGCGATAAAATATGTTCCTGATAGTATTTGGAGTTAATCTTGACATTTTTTCCCACTCTCTTTATTTTTAACTTGCCATTATAAGAAAAACCAGCAGCAATCATGAATCCCTTAGAAAAACTTCCTTTCGATTCTTTGAACCATGTACTTAAATTTTTTTCTCCCCTTTAATAAACGGCTCTTTTTTTGTTGCAATCATTTAAATACACCCATGATTCATCTATTGTGACAATTGTTTTCTATTTTTCTTTGGATAAATGTTTCTCATATAGAATTTTACAGCGTGTCCTGTGTTCAGCGATATGATTCGGAAGAAGACGATGCACATTGCGTTTTTTTCGCTTTCTTAAGATCTAAATCAACGTTTATCATTTTGTTTACAGTGAACACCGAGCATTTTAATAATTTTGCAACTGTCCTTTGACTAGGGGGATTTTCTTTTAACATTAAACAACTTATCTTTGCAATAGTCGAAGATGTCCGTTTTTTCCTTGGATACTTGTTTGGAACTTTTGTCCCACTTGAAGCTCCAATTTGACGTTTTTTTCCTTTCTTGTTGACGATATTACCTATCGACGCTTTAGATATCACAAATCCATGACTCTCACATCGTTTTTATGTAACGGAGTATGCATATTTCTCTTCGGAAAGAGCATAAATGTAGCCTTCGAACCACTACTTTGTTAAAAACGCCATTTTGAATAAAAACAAAACTTTCAAGCCGCAGACGATTATTTTGACTTTTTAAAACATAGTACAATTGCAATTATTTCTTTTGCAGCAAACGATTTTTTATTACCGCTTACCAAAATTGTCTAAAAAATGTGCGAACAGCCTCTGTACATTGTTGATTTAAAATATTATCTATAATTCTGGTTTGTACAGTTTTAAGAAAAAACTTCGTTGCATTAAATTTTTTTTTCAAAATTTACAAACTTTTCCCATCTACCACTTTACACATAGAAACAAATACGATTCATGAGCATACCATGCAATGAAAAAATACACTGCTGGCCACCCAAATTGCAACACCAAGAAAGACAAGAGATATCACAACAAAATTTATTTTGTAGATAACATGTTGACCAAGTATCAAATGATTAAATTTATATACTTCTGTGAAGTGTGGTTCCTGCCAAAATCAGTAGCCAGAGTAGCCGCAATTGTTGGAGATCACCGCAGCCACACGCCTCGGCATTGATTCAAAGAGACTTTGGATGAGTTCTTGGGGTACAGCGGACCAAGCAGCTTCCACACGTTGCCAAAGTTGATCTGCTGTGGCAGCTGGGGATGGAATCTGGGTCAGTCGTAGAGCATCCATGGACCACATGTTTTCTATCGGCGAAAGATACGGAGAGCGAAGCGGCCAGGGAAGCAATTCAATCTGGCGATTGACGAAGAACCGTTGGACAATGCGTGCCACGTGTGGTCGCGCATTAACCTGTTGAAATATGCCTGTGGGCAAGCCCTAAAGGTAAGGAAGGACAACTGGCTCCAACACCTCGGAGATGTAGCGCTGGCTGTTTAAAGTACCGGCAATGCATACTAGAGGTGTGCGAGAGTGATATCCAATACCACCCCATATCATAATACCCGGTGCAGGACCAGTGTGGCAGTGCAAAACGCAGCTGTTCAGCATCCTCTCTTCACGGTGTCTCCAGACTCGAATGCGACCATCGTGCTGTTGCAGACAGAATCGTCACTCGTCAGTAAAGACAATTTCATTCCATTCTGCCGTCCACATCCTTCTGTTATCGCACCATTAGCGGCGGAGACGTCTGTGGTTCTGCGTCAAGGGCAGACAAAGCAATGGACGTCTTGCGGACAGACCACTCTGCTTTAAACGGCGTCGAATGGTACGCGCAGACACTAGATGATGCGTTACAGACTGCATGTGCTGTGCTATGGTTCGTGATGTGACTGAGCGATCCGTCACTGCCATGCGCACAATTTGCCTGTCATCACGTGAAGTGGTGCGCTGAGGTGGATGCGATCGAACACGCCGGTCCGTCGTACCCTCCTGCATCCAACGATCACATATCCGCATTACAGTTGTTTGGTTTCGTCCAACACGACTACCGATTTCCCTGAAAGATAATCCACAATCTCGGTAGGCCACTATCCTTCCTCTGTCGAACTCGGATACTTGATCAAAAGATGATCGCTGTTTTCGACGAGGCATAATTGATCGTTTTTTGAAAAAACCACAAGAAAAACACAATTGCCGAACTTGAAATCGTCGAAATTTCCAAGCCTTAAATAGCGCTTTGAAGTGGCGCCACAGGCGCTCGTGATGTGCGTCTGCGCTGAAATTCTAATCATTTGCATATCTCACCTCTGCTAATGCATGTTGTAAATTTTATGTTATTTGCATGTTTCCTTCAGGGTGTTGCATGGCCAGCAGTGTACAAAGCCTTGTTGGAAAGAACTATTTTTTATAATTTGGGACTAAATTACATGTGTATGTCAAAGTTCTCATTAAAATATCGTTAAATATTAGACTTAAATGCATAGTAGTTTATTAGAGGGAAGTTCGTTAAATGGACAGTCTATTTAAGGATTTTCAATTTCCGAAAAAAAAAACTAAATCTTAAATTTTGTAAGGTGTTTTTTATTTCAATTTCAGTACTACGGCGAGGGAGATTGCAACATATCGTGCGGAATTTCTAGTTGTCAGCTGACACCATGAGTTGGTCAGGTGAACATCGTGGTTTCGTTATCGAAGCGGTTGTTAAGGGGACAAAGGACTTTCAACCACTTTTTATTTCTTTTTTAAATTTTTCACTACTTTATATACAAAATGAGAAAAATTACTATTATTTTCAGCTACATAGAAGACACTTAGAACTCACAACTGAGTATTTTGTGGTAGAATAAGGCCTGTTTTTCAAAAAATTCTTCAAAAATGCTAGAACTTTTCAAAATGCTTCAAGCGAATTCATTTTCTTCCGATTTCTTCCAAATTTCTCAGGATCGTTAATGGGAGTGTTTGCCACAAAACTAAGCATTATTCCTTGAAATCACAAATACTTTTTCAAATTTATAGACCATGAAATAAATTAAAACATGCAAAATGATAAAAAATTAACAGGCAGATTAAAAATCTATATATTTATGGTTTTAGATTCATACAAAATAAAAACTCAATGCACAATTATGTTTTATATATATGGTAAACTTATATTAAAAAAATAAGGTTTTTAAATAGCATGTCGCTGGCTTGTAGAATATGAAGTAAAATAAAACTTGTGAAGTTATATCAGAATGGAACAATACCCATTTTATTTGATTATCAGCATTTATGTAGCTGTAAATAGTTGACAAAAATATATTTTGAATAAAAAATTTGGGGGCAGCGCTTAACCCCCCCCCCCCTGTAGATATGAGAGAGCCATTACAATCCTTCAAAATGTCAATCCTAAGGGGGGTGGAATTCTCGAACTGTCAACTGGTCTCCTCCCACCACAAGAGTCTGCAAGAAGAGGAAAAGGGAAATACGATTTTTTTCTTAGTACATAGCAGCATTAAGAAGTACAGTTTAAGACTAACTAAACTTTCCACTAAACGAAGTACTTTTCACTAAACGATAAAGTACTCACATCACATTGTCTTCATGAAATTTTTCAATTCCCATTTCTGAAAAATCCTTTACGAGTACAAAGGAAACAGTGATAAAACATCTGCTTGGAAGGTGCTTATTACAAATTTCAGGACGCCTTCTCTCTTCTTATTTTGAAACTCAAGGAATGCATTTGAAAAATCAGTTTGTACTGGTAAGAATCATTTTTCAATATGTAGTATAGTGGTACTCTTATATGTTATGTGTGTCAATAATATGACATTCATTAACAAAGAGGATTGGAAAATAACAGAAAATTGAAATCCTAAAGTATTTTCATTAATTTCAAGAGCCTTTCCCAATTACTTTAGCTCAAGTAAAAGATGGAAGATTAACGACAACACAAATGTTTTGTCTTTAATTTGTCTAAACTGAATGTTTGGTATTCGAGTAAAATTATTATTGAAAGAATGATTTACTTGTCAAAATTTCTTCTGAAGAAAAACTCTGAAATAAATTTTCAGAGCATTTAAGTTATCTTGATTTAAACTACTTGAAAAGGAGTCAATTTAAAATCCTTTCGACAACTTTGGGCGAAAAACAATTTGATAACTTTAAATGAGTTTTTAAGAGTAATTCATCAATTTAGAATTTAAGTATGAAATGTATTTATGTTAAAAATAAATATTATGACAGCGGCTGTAAGGGATGGAAATGGAAGCATCAGAAAAATTGTGACTTAATTTTTTCCACCACGACTAAAGGAATTGGGAGTGAATTTTCCATTCATTATTTATAGAGATAATATTCTTTCAAAACTGAAAAGTATGGATTTTAATATACACTAGTTATCAAAAATTAAGGAAAAATCACAAAAAAGAGGGATAACACGTTCAAAACTAAGCCGATCTGATGAATATGTATTTAAGCAAAAGGTGCTGAACAATACTACATTATGCAAAATAGTGGCGCTAGAGTCGGAATACGCCATTTGCGAGGAGCATAAAAGTGCAAGTTTCAGAGTTTGTCGCTGCGTGGCTGAGATTAGACATCTGGCATAGCCAAATTGTAACAATGACCTCCAGGCATCATTTGACCGAAGAACTGCGATGGCGGACCTGAATCCTATCGAGCATGTTTGGGACGTTTTAGGACGACGTATAGCTGCTCTCAATTCTCCTCCTAGGACCCTAGCCACGCTTTCAACTGCTTTGCAAGAGCAATGGATCTCACTTCCTACCGAACTTATAGACCGCATAATTGACAGCATCACACATTGCTGTATGTTCTGTATTGCTTCTCGGCGGGATCATACCCCATATTAAAGGTACTTTTCCTATACCAAACTGACACATGCGATTTGTTCATTGTATACATATGCTAGTTTCTATAACAACATAATTGTCTGGCGATTTCTTCTTATGCTATTTTATACCTACCTATGAGTTGTATAATGTGAATAAGTTTCATTAAATTCTACGCTAGTAGAATTTTTTGAGTAATCGCTATTTTTGTGACTTTTCCTTAACTTTTGATAACCAGTGTATTTGTATAATAAATCATACGTAAAACACAAGTAATCATGAAACAGGTAAAGAATCTGATAGGAACAAAATTAATCATGCATTGATGGTGTGGATATATAAATTATCCTGCTAGTGCTGGTTTAACACTAGAACGCCTGAATTTTAAACTTACTGCAATAGCGCCCTTTACACGTACGCTCTTTCCCGCGTGAAACCACGATCCCTCGCGATTGAGTGCAGGTGTGAAGGTGTCGGAGAGGAAAGGAAAGCTGCGATTGAGCGTACTGCAATTTTTCCGGCGCGCAATCCCGTACGCTCCAAGCACTCGCGAAAGAGCGTACGTGTAAAGGACGCTATTGCTCATAGGGATTAAAATGAACGGTATCATTTTACTCCCTAGTTCAAATTACGATAATACTATTCAGCAATTCAATTTTTCATTAAGAATATTTATTTTTCAAGCATTTACAAATGTAAACTAAACTAAATAAAATTTAAATTAAATTAAATAAATATAAACACAAATTCATATTATGCACTTCACTCAAATAATCATTTTTTGCACATACTTTTGCCGCAAGCATACTCTCTACATTTCTACCAAATATTTGATATTCTATTTCTTTGACACTTACCAACTCTAAAATCTTCTGAGATAAAATAACATTTTGGTTTACATTTTGAAAAATGTTGGCCTTTTTAATCTCATAAATATTGGGACCGTAATTCGTCGCATAAAGCAAGTATAAATTATCTTCTACTGATTTTTATTTTTTAAACTTTTTGGTAAATATTCCAAGCATTCATAACAAATAAATCCAGAATATTGAAGAATACGTGGGCAGCCATCTTCATGAACATGATTTTATGTTGTACATTCGAGCCAAGTTATCTAAAACATCAACGCCATACTTTACTTACTGTAGTACTATTGTACTATTTCAGGAGTTTTTATTTTATACTAGCTGTAAACCCGCACTTCGATGCGGAGTACATTCAAATTAAATACAACGGTCAATGTATGCATTTAATGCCATATATATACATATATATATATATATATATATATATATATATATATATATATATATATATATATATAATAAATACAACGATCAATGTATGCAATTGATGTAAAAAAACAAAAAAATATATTTACAAAAAAATCATAAGGGATATTTTTATACACAAAATAATGTGGAAGAAAATATTCATATTAAATCTAATAAAACGTACTAAAGAATATACTACAGTTAATATAGTACAGTTTGAGGAACATATCTTTTATTGTATTTGAATATGTTTTTGGATAATCTCCAATCGTCTACCGCATTAGCAAGAAAACAAAAATGTTTGTCTATTTAGTTGTTATGCACGTGACGATAAATGTATTTAAAGTACCAGAAAAAGAAATCACGTGTTCAGCATTTAATAAATTAAATTCTGAAAATTAATCTTTAAAAATTCACCAAAAATCAGAAAATGAAGGTAAAGATTCGAAAAAGATTTAATTTTAAAGGAATTATTATGATATTTCTCGTGCTATAAATTTTATAACCCTCAAATTATTATTTTAAATGCAAACTTAAAAAAAGTTACAAAAACAGCTTAAAAGTTTAATTTTTAAAATTGTAAGGAGAACTTTTCAAAAATCTTTAAGTTCTATTACACTATAAGAAGAATCGCCATGCAAAATTTCAGCCCGTTAGGTCCAGCGGTTTTGCCTGTGTGTTGTATGTCAGTGAGTGAGTGAGTCAGTCAGTCAGTCATTTACGGAACTGTTTTATATATATAGATTATCGGAAACAGTAACATTTTCATGAAGTGAACTCAACAAAAGAACATTCTTGTTCTTTTTACCTTGATACACAGTCAATGTAATATATTGATCCTTTTTTGAAAAAAATTGAAAGATAAAGTGAAAATTTTGCAATTTTTATTTCCTATGGAATTTCTTTCTGTGATCTATGTGTCGTACCGACAAGTAAAGTTTTGATCTTGTTTAGATCTGTTGACAGAGAAAGCAAAGAATTTGGTAGTGGTTATGTTTCTACCTTTGTTTTTGTATGGTTCTACTAGCCTAAGAACTATATAATCTCTTAGGGATTGTTTATCTGGTCGCAGGTCTCTTTTTCCCAAATATCGAAAATCATGGAGCATATACTACTTAGTTTCTACATCCGAGGCCAGCAGATATTTAATTCCATATTTTTTCGACGACGACGTTTTACTTGAATGGCATTCTTAGCAATGGAATAAGGGGATTTTGAAAATCGTGTAGTGGTAATAGCGCTGCACAAAGTCAGCAACCGTCTATTGATACCAGGAATTAAATACCAGCCTTTCGTGCTTCAAACCAACGTCATGAATACAATTCCTTTCCAACAATCTGAATAATTCTCATAGTAATTGTCACTCTCCATAAATTTAAGTGGAAAAATACATATACAACAAATATTTTGTGTACGTATACATATTCCGCGTTATACACACAAACTGTGTTGACGAATATACTTAGCCATTCATATTTAAGCGAAGGGTGATTTTAATTCAAGCTTTGCATGCTTTATGTGCTTTCATTGAAAATATTATAAGAGTGCTAAGCATGGAAGGTAAAGAGTGTAGGTTTTAGAGAACTGACCATGTCGTGACTAACAGCTCAGTCATTCAACTAACGGATCCAAATAAAATAACTAAAAAATATGATATATTTTTTATACCGTATATACACAATTTGGCCAAAAGTATCCGGACGCACAGTGGTATGAACTCGGAGAGTCCTGAGGCATATATTAATCTGATGTTGGTCCTCCTTTTGCATCGATGGCAGCCTGCACACATCTGGGGAGACTTTCCACCAGGTTTTGATAGGTGTCCATAGGAATTGACTTCCAGGCGCCCATCACAGCTGAAGTGAGTGCTGGTAGTGAGAATGGTCGATTTGACAGGCTACGTAATTTGCGATCTAATTCGTCCCAAAGGTGTTCAATGGGATTTAGATGGGGGCTCTGAGAAGGCCAGTCCAGTTTTTGAACACCCATTTCGTCAAACCACGCCTACGCAAATCTCGATGTGTGAATGGAGCAGTTATCCTGCTGGAAGAGAAATGGGCCTGCCCCGAAATATTGCCATAGAGTTGGGTGAGAGCCGCATTGTCCAGAATGTCCACATACATCTCAGAGTTCGTGTTTCCAACCACAGGAACTAAAGAACCCAGGCCAAACCCTAAAAAACACCCCCACACCATGATGCTGCCACCAAACTTAACATTCGGTACAATGCAGTCACGTAAGAAGCACTCGCCAGGCATCCGCCAAACCCAGACGCGTCCATCGGAATGCCAGATTGTAAAGCCAGATTTATCGCTCCAAAGAACATTTTTCCACATGTCCACAGTCCAATGACGGTCAGCTTTGCACCATTGCAATCGACGCTTCGCATTCTGGGGAGTGATGTTCTGCTTCTGAGCGGCTGAACGACCATGGAATCCCAATTTTTTTAACTCACGATGAACAGTCCTGCTTATAGCACTAACGCCTGATTAACTTTGGAACTCCTGAGTGATTTCAATCAACGAGGACTTGAGATTTTGTTTCACTACCCTTTTCAGAATTCTACGGCTGCGTTCACTATTTTTTTCGACCTGCCACTTCGTTTTTCTGCAGTTTCACTGCTTCGACGTTACCACTTCACAATTACATCACTCACAGTGGATTTTGGCTTCTCCTCGGTTCTTCGGAGATTGAATCAAGTCGGACCCATTTATTCTATTTTCACTGCAATACCTTATGCCGCTTATTTGAACTCCTAGACTTTTAAATTGTTAATCCTATATTTTAATAACCAAAATACCGTTTTAAGGTCGCGCGATCACCCCCCATATTTTATATTTTGACAACTTTCCCCCCCGTCTCCCTGACGGTACGCACACAATTGAGTAGCTAATTCCATGTGGCAAGTCCCCAGAATAGAAAACACTAATTTCAATTTCAAAGATTTCTTCTAACCCACTGGAAAATATTCTGAGTTGGGACGTCTCCCACACAACAAAAATTAACTAATAACCCTAACTACTGAAACTCATCATCATTATCTTGTTAACCCATTTAAACCAACTAAAATTAAATTAACATTTACGATTATAAAAGGGCGATCGTTGTCCTGAAGGCGTGCACACAAAGAATGGCTAGTTCCCTGCAACACGTCTCTAGAAGAGAAAAACTAAAATTAATCTAATTACCCATCAACTGAAAATTGCTGCGCAGGGCGGTACCTTCCCCACACAACAACCCAGAGAAACCCAACTAAATTATTCCGAAATATGACTTGATTTAAAAAAAAATAAAAATTAACTAAATTTCCCTAAATATTCGACATCTAATTTAAAAACTAAAATTATTATTCTTATTTACTAAATTCGTGCACCTAACCCCATGGAGCTGAGAAGATTACATTTTACAAAAATGTCTCCATTTGAGATAGAAGTTGACACAGAATGATTTGAAGATTACAATCACTATATCAAATTAACTATAAAATAATATTATACCAACAAATTAGTGATAAAATACTAAAATCAAAGTTAATTAACACAAAATATAAATCGATAGTGCAAGAACATGATATTCAAAATTTTCCTGTGAACACCCTCATTGCAACTCGTAGGTCAAGAAATATAAAATTTGTGCCTAAGCACCTTGAGTCCACTACCTAAAAATGCTGAGTCCTGACTTTTAAATGCCGTAAAAGTTCAGAGTTCTTGAAATACTTATAGTTCTTGTAGAAAATTGGGGTGTCACAAAACTTCAAAAACATAACAATTATTTTTTACACTATTATTAGCATTTAAAACCCTTCCTCAGATGTCTGTTATGGTGGTCATACTCCACAACAGCACTGGGAATTTTATTAAGAGCTTTCAGCGTATCATCTGGGATACCTGATTCTTCCGAAACTTCAAATTTGACACAAAGCAAATCAATAGTGAAAAACAATCTTATTACATTCTAAAGTTTCTCGTTTTCACCATGATGTACAAAATTTTTTACCTCTGAGCTTTACAAAATAATGAAGCATGTCTTTACACTCATGCTTATCTGAAAATTACAGGGAGACCTCCAAGATAGCCAACAAACCAAGTGGCAACCAAAAACACACAAATAAACATCAAATTATTAATACTAAAACACAATAAACAAATTAAAAAGATCAAATTTAAGTGCTTTAAACTAAACAAATATACAATATTTATCAATATGAAAAAAACCCAATTAAATCATTGAGGTATGAAATCAATTATCTGTTAAAAGGCATGAGCCGACGAATTAATTTAGAATGAGAAAGCTCGAATTGAATCTTAGCCAGCGTATTATAAATTAATATAGCTTGACGCTTTATTTGCACCGATGTCCCAAAGCGTAAATACTAGGCAGTGACTAACATCGAGATTAACCAGATTCTATGAAAGAATAGAGCCGGCCGACCACGTGGAAGCAAAGTGCCGCATCCCGAGAATCGAATTGCCTGAGCAGTATGACCTACCGTATGCTACAAGCTGAAGTTACGGACCCTGAAAGAGTGCCGCAACCATAGAACGGGTTTGAAAGGAGGGTCCCAAGACGACGCGAGCACATTTAATGGACTGCAGAGGAGTTTATCAAAGGAGGGCGAATTGAAAGACCTATTCCCAGACAATGCCAGCGCATTTAATTGACTTTATGAGAGTTCATCAATGGAGGTATGTGTCGTTTGTGCTCCGTATTGATCACTTGTTTCAAACGTGTGCCATCGCGATTTCTCATTCATACACTACATATTCCGAATGTATATACTATAGATCTTTCTATTAGAAATTGATATAACGTTGAAATATGATGTTATTATGAGTTGATGAACGGGTTATAAAATCCATTAAATGAGAAAATATTGTAGTAAAGGTATAATAATTGATAAGAAATTACTAGTGATAATTATATTGTAGGAAGTAAAGTAAAAAGGGTTATAATGATATTGAATGAAACTGTAAATGAAGAGATTAGTTGTGATAACATAATGTATTAATAAATGTATCCGTAATTATATCAATCGGATAATCTGTCATTCTTCAAAAAACACAACGCAATACTTAATTCTACATATGTAAATCATATCATTGGGTATCATAATTAATAACCCCAATCAATCCATTATAACTTTCCTATACATTTTTATACCATAAACTTTTCATTTCATTCAAAAACCATTTTTAATACCCTACTCAAGTTTCAAGTAAACATGGTTTAACTCATACCTAGCTCTGCTTCTATACACAAGTTGATAAAATATGTTAACACATTCACATTTTGATAAAAACTCACAATTCTACCAATTTCAAAAATTAAAACTTCAGACCTTACATCTTGATCAATACAACTCAATTCACTACCTCACAAAACATTACTTATCGAAATAAATTTATATTAAGACAGTAAAAATACACTTTTAAAATCATATCCAAAAATTTTAATTATGTACACTTGACAACCGATATGCAATATACCAAAAATAAACACATTATTAATCAATAAACCTTAACAATATTTACAAAATGACGAGACTGCCAACAGCAACAAAATCAAAAGCACATTTTAATTTTAATATGTTCTAAAATTTTCCAATAACTATACCAAAACTCATAAATTTTCAAAACATAATGAAATTACAATTTTCAAAATTTTACCAATATTTATTACTAATACTCTGCTATCTAGCTTCCCCCCCCCCCCCCCCCCGAAAACCAAATAGGATTGACTGGAATGATCATCCCCAGAAAACAATTTTCGACATGCACTTAATTTTTACAATATCAATTTTTAATTTTTTTTACCAATAGTTTCAAATTGTGAAAACATTTTCTACTGAATTTTAAATCGTCACCAAAATTTCCAAAATTTCCACAAAATTTTCACATTTTTCATGTAATAGGTACTCAAAACAATTTTTCATCAGAACAATTTCAATTTTAAGATTTTAATACCTTAATGGCAAAAATAATTTACATCCTCAACTTGTAGAATTGCAAATTTAACCAATTTATTAATTTTTCATATTTCTCATTTTTAACAACATTTTTTCAGAAGAATTTGTTTTTAATTTATCGCGACATAGTTATTAACATTATTATTAATTCATGTAACATTACACTTCAAAACCATTTGTCATCTTTATTATGTAAATTTGAATCAAAACGCTTACCTTTATTTTATCCCAATTTAACTTAATTTAATATTTACCTATTTCTTTGTTTAGAATTCACAATAATTTTCTTCTTAAAATTGATTCTGAAAACGGCAGACAGTCCCGGAGAGCCACGGAAATCCTGTCTCACACACTCCAACACTTGAAGAAAATTTTTGCGAGAGAGAGAAAAAAAAATCCGCTGAAGTTTCCACACACAAAAATAATTTTCCGATGAGAAGATGGTACAATCCCACTGAAATTTGAAGCACAAATTCTGAACACTCGAAGCCGATGCATGAAGAAACGTCGCCGCCATTTTTTCTTAAATTTAATTGATTGCTGTTTCGATGTAATTTTGAACGATTCCACGAAATTTGACGCAAGAAAAATTTTAATGATGTTATCCTTTGATGAGCACTAAAAATTACGTCGAGTACAAACTTGAAACACACTTGTTTCCATTTTAACTATGAGCAGCCGAAGATTTTTTTTTTTAATGCGATGAAATTTTTTTGATTTCTTGAATTTTAAAGGCTGGGTTCCCACAGCGAAATGGTTGCAGAATCGCTGCCGTCTTATGTCGGACGCTCGTGCTTCACGCCCGATCAATTTACTTAACACATTATTCCAAACGTCATGAGAATCATTTCTCACTTGGCAGTCGGTGGTCCGGTGGCGAGGACATTCATCATTAATAAATCCATCAAACAGCAAGATGTTAACACAACAGGCAAACACTCCAATTCAGCATCCTAAACATCTTTATTAAAATTCCAATAATTACTCCGCTCCATCAAACATTAATTAAGAACCCCACCCAATTTAAATCCGTGCGCCCAACAGCACACGTCTTTTTCGTTCCCTAATTGTCCATGGCTCTGTCGATTTTCTTTGTTTCAACGTTAAAACCAACGCTTAGTGACGCTCATTACTTATGCGTGATGTCATATCATACATGTTCTTTTGCTAAACTAAGCATTTTCTTAGTGCCAAACTGCAAGGCTATACGGATACCTAAAATTCTCCTCGGTTCTTCGGAGATTGAATCAAGTCGAACCCATTTATTCTATTTTCACTGCAATACCTTATGCCGCTTATTTGAACTCCCAGACTTTTAAATTGTTAATCCTATATTTTAATAACCAAAATCCCGCTTTACGGTCGCGCGATCGTCCCCATATTTTATATTCTGACATATCTATATAATATATATATATATATAATATTAAAAAACTAGTGATTTCTTAATTCGACACTCTTAACATTTAAAAACTATTAATTCCTCACTATACTATTCAAAATTACATACCCCTTTTTCAATCCCTTAAGTTATTTAATTCCCTTTGGGCATTCGCGTTAAATTCCATTATTACAGCCTTACGCAATGTCATTAAAGATGGCTGTCTTTTTTAAGTAAAGGGACGCGGCGCAGCGTCAGTACAAATTTAAATCAGTTCTGCAGATCAACAACAACTTTAAACCAATCAACTATTAAGACACACCCTTTAATCACGTGATGGATTGAAGTTATATAAGTGTTGACATCCAGAATTAGAACGGACTCCTGTATTTTCTCTTGCTACATTCATACCGGCGGAGTCGCCAAAGGAAACAATAAAAATGTAGATCGAGAAAGTTGTGTTATGATTTGTGTCCGAGGGTTGAGATGATGCGGGAATGGATTTAAACATTTGTGATGCACGGCCGGGAGACAAGTCATCCATTCTAACCTGAATTAGATGAAGCAAGATGAATCAGTAATCAAAACTATGCCACTCAGCCTTTCATTCTTCGGCCCGCGCCCGTGCTATTATATATATATATATATATATATAATTATATTATATATATATATATATATACATATACATATATATATATATATATATATATATATATATATATATATATATATATATATATATATATATATATATATATATATATATATATATATATATATATATATATATGAAGTAAAGAGGAATACATCATCTACAAACACACTTGTGAAAAATGAAACGAGTAATCTTCCCTATTTACAAATATTTTGATTAATATATTCCCCAAATTCCAGAATTAGGAGACCTGCTACCTTTAAAGCAATCAGCGTACATAGTGGTTGAGCAAGCAAGCAATCCGGAACTTAGCCTAATATTTTCACTTATATGCACAAACAGTCACCTGGCGAGAATGAAAATAAATTTGCGAACAACTTTCCACTGAACTCATCAGACTAACAGCATTGAATCAGTCAAAGCGCAGAGTAAGCTCTATCTGTTGACTACATTCCGTTACATAGTATTCATTTTAACAACGTGGAGGCAACTTGCATTAATTTTTTCTTTCATATATATTTTAAGCAATCAACAACTCAAGGATTTTAAGGTCATTTGAATCCAGCAAAAGAATACTATACATTTTCATATCTACTTATATTTCTTTTAGATGGACGTTCTGGGTTTTAAACACTTGAATATTACTTTATTTGCAGTTAAATATTAAAAGATTTATCATTTTATTCTAAGTATAGATATTTCTGTTTCATGTAGCATACTTCATCAACGTGTAAGTTCTTTAATTTAAAAACAAAACGAAAATAAAAACCTCCTATATTCCTTTTTGGAAGCCATTAGAAAGAAAAAAAAGCAGTAAATGTTTCTTTAAAAATAACAACAACATTCTCGCATTTCCTGATATAAACTTGGAATATATTGCGTGGAAAAAGTATCTCGTTTAAAAAGGTGCATCACCATAAAAAAGGAGCTTTTATCTTAAAGAACATAAAAGAAACTCACGTGAGAATTTCAGCTAAGTTACATCGGAAGGAAGGGTCTTTGTTTTTTACTACTACATTGCATTTTCCTTAAACTGGGAATACTGAACTGAAATTTAAACCAGGCTTATTCACAATGCTAAAGGAATAATGACTACGTTATTTGAAATCTGTGATATTAGATCAGTGATATTAAAAAAAAACCAATACAAGCTTTTTGAAACTATAATGGTGATATATATATATATATATATATATATATATATATATATATTAGATATATATATCTCCGTGCAATTTGTGTATCGAGGAACATAAATAAAATCAGTTTCGAGAAAGCGTGTGGTCGATGGTCTGTATATGTATACCTAAAAGTCATGAATAGATTGAAATGTTAAATTATCATGAATGGTACATGTATATTTAACCTTTTGTCAAGTGTTTGGTAGCCTACACTTCATATATTATACAGCTTTCAAATTGATTGATTTAGCAATAGTTTTATGATATATTCAATTTTCACACAGAGCTGTTTTGAGTTTTTGAACTGGAATGAATTATTCCTTTTTGTTTAAAGTAATTTTTCTGTGTTCTTATATAGAATGCTTTTCAAGATAGAAAGGTTGGTCCGTCTCAGAAAAATATTAACAACCGTCTTTTTTAACTCTTTTCTGAGAACCCCATTAACTCAATTTTACTCAAAATAAAGAAAAATTATCCTATAAAAACCTTTAACTTTTAGCCAATACATGTCAGAGATGAAATATCAAACGTTCTCGCAAATTTTAACTGAACATGTTTCTTAATGATTTTTACAATCTCAAGGGTACATATTTTTTACCGATACAGAGTTTTTGTGTTATATTTTTACTGTACCAAAATCCATATAAAAAAGAGTTTGAATTGTTTAGAGTTTATACATAAACAATTTTCTATGCTTTACATCATATGCCTGTAAAAAAATAAGTATCAGATTCTTCAAAAGACCATTTCAGAAAGTGTTAGGTTAACTTACAAAATGAATTGGATTTATTAACCACTTATTGGTTAAAGGGGTATGCAATGGATTCAGTTACAACTTTCTATTTACCACTATATCAAGGAAATTTATGTATGTGCTTTTGGGTATCATGCATATTTTTTGGAAGTTAATTTCTTGGGATTTTTTGCTAATCGGAAAAATCAATGCACCATTCGAATTATTGTATATAAATGGAATCACCCGTTACATTTCATTGAAAATACTTTAAACTGAATTTTGAAATTAGTATCGAAAAAAATATTGAACACTTATGGATTGAACAATGTAACTGAACACTGAGATAAATATGTTTAATTTGAGTTAAAAATCGATGCAAAGCAAATGACTATTGTATCTGCTTTTCACATACAAGGAATGATAGATTTTAAAAAGATATTGTCAGCAAAATTGTGAGGATAATGACATACTTTAATGTTAGTATAACACAGTAGCTAGAACGATTTCTGTGTATGAGACAGAATACAAATTTTCCTTTATTAGTGGTTCAAATTCAATCTTTCTAAACGTTGGGTTTCGAAAAATTTTGTTCATGTTTACTGCATAGAAAGTAAATATACCATTTTTTATAACTCTTCGAAAGTAATTTGGTTTTGAAAAATGAACACAAATGAACTTTATACTTTATGTTATAACTTTTACACTTAAAAACTGTTTTATCATCACTCTTTTATTTCCTTGATTACGCTAAAAGGAAACGGATGTGCGTTTTTTAAGAATGGGATCGCAAGAAAGAAGTTGGTAATAAGTACTCAAGATATAAAAGTATAAACTTACGTATATAAAAAATCTTTAATATTTCAACTTTTCTACCTGCATTAAGTTAATAATAAAAACGTTATGTTTCTCCAAAAACTCATGAAGTGCATTTTTAAAGCTACTTTTTATTCCTGTGATATATCTCAATTGTTTATGTTTTGAACAGCGAAGAATTTTTTTATAAACTTTTTTTTTACATGATTTAGAATGGTAAATTTGCATAATTCTAGCCTCGAGGCTAGGAGATAAAGGAATTGTTTGGGCATACAGTCGTTATAGTGGCACCAAAATATCGGAGAACATTGTAAAGTAATATTAAGGGGACAGTGGACTTTGAAACCTAACTTTTTTTCTTTTGAATGGATTTGCTTGAAATTTGAATATGTGATTAGTACCATAGATATGTAAAATTTAATGATAAAATATTAATAATAAATGAATTATGAATTATTAATTATATAAAAAATTGGCCTAATTAAAAATTTTCCAGGTACATTTCTTTTGCATATAATATAGTAATTTTTATTTACAGGATACAATTATAGAATTAACAATGAAACTTATTGCTTATTTTAAGCATTCATTAAAAATATAAAGAGAAAAAAAATAATAGTGAAAACACCCTTTTTATTACGCAAAATACCTATAAATCATCTTTTCAAGTACAAAATTTAGAAATTCTAAGCTACGAAGCATAATTTTTTTCAATAAGATTTATTTTATATACAGTTAAGTATATAAAACTTAATTTCAAACCAATACGATAATTAGAAATGCGCCTGGAGCAGTTTGAATATTCGTATGACATGAAAATTTTTATTTTGAGAAAAACACATTTAAAGTTATTGCTATTAGTAACCACAAAATATCTAAATTAAATGCAAATGCCTATAACTAGGAAAGTAATCTCAGAAATTAAAAATTATTTTTGCAACACACTCCTCCTCGTCCGTAGTTTCACTATTCAATAAAATAAAAAAAATCGAATTTTTCGACAAATTTCACAATTTTGAAAGTCCACTGTCCCCTTAATAAAGTTATTCACGCTGAAAAAATCAGAATCGTCTAAAGTTAAATAATGATGCATAAGTAGATGCAAAAATTATAAAAATATGTTCATGTCATCATCCTATGTTATTGAGTTCATAAAAAATGAGTAACTGGAAAAATGAAACTTGTTTTAAAATGACAATTCGTTGCATCTCCTTGATTCTCAGTTACTAGATAAAAGCCATGAAGTTTCAGACGCAGATCGAGTACCAATTCTGGTCTGTTTCGTTTAAACTTGCTATCAGCAGGGATATACGGTTTTTAATAAACAGTAAAAGAAAAATTTTAATTTTTCAAATTGCTTTGCAGTTTTTTTAAAATTATATGTATTATAAGAAAACTAAAGCAATGATTCTTTAAATTTAATACTGAAGAAAACCGCAACATCCTGTTTTGTTAATTTCCCTGATAATGGTTTTTTGATGCGTCCTTTTAAAGACAACACATTTTGTATTCAATTAGAAAGTACTATATTTGTAAAAAGTACTTTTAAAAGAATACAAAGCGTCCTCTTCAAAAATTTAAAATGTGCCTTAACACGCTAGAATTCGTTAAACAGATTCGAATGCTTTACATATTTGCTCCTTACATGTCCTCCTTGTATAAAGCATATTTGCTAGGTTCTTGTTAATGGATTTCGAATGTCCTTGGCTTATTATTCATAACTGAAAAATCATAGGAACATCTTTTTAAAAAATGCTTCTCAATATTCATCCAGAGGTTTTAAAATTTTCTCCTAAATATGCATTCATCACACATATTTCAACATCAAATCTTATGTTTTGAATCCATCTAAATTTTAGTAATTCCTATTTATTATGCTCGGAAGGATGCTATTTCCTTTAAGCATATGTAATTCAGGTATACTTATTTTAAATTGTTTGCACTACGAATAAAGGTATAAGAGACCAATTTGTTTTGAGCCAGAGTGATATATATTAACATGTTTTTCAATTTAAAAGAGAGTGTTTGTGACCTACATCAAATAGACACTTATTATTAGTAATAAATTGCAAAAATATGTAAATGTATACAAAATGTGTCTTCAAAAATAAAATATATTAAATTTTAGACATTCCGTTTAGATATTGAACCACCAGCTAAACATTTCATATTATTTTTACAATTTTAGACACAACTCTTTAAATTTATCTATGTGATGCTAAAACTCTAATTTTGTTCCGTTTAACTCAAAATAGTAAACAATTACAAGTTTTAAGACTATCAGATGTTTGTATGATTAAGGCAAGTGTTTATAATATTAATGTAGTCCTAAATTTTGTAGATAAAATTTAAACAAAGTTCTAAAATTAAGTAATTCTGTTACCGAATTATAAGTATTCCTTTTATAATATTCCACAGTTTGTTCACCATTAAGCTTATGTACATCTGACAAAAGATGGACCATATTAAATTTTAGTACTACTTTTGCCAGCTGATAGAAGAATATCATTGTGTTTTTTTTTAAAGAATGCTAATAAATTGACCTCGAAAAGAACAGAATAGAACGCAGCAAATTTAATTGAATTAAGAAGCTTTAGTTTTGTTTCATAATTTTTTTTATTTTAGACAAAAATCAATAGTTTACAATTCCAGTAATAAAATCACAAATTTCATGAACTTTTGTAAAATATCAAATAGGCCAAATATTCTCACAAGGAATTTTTTTTGGCACGGAATAATTATATAAAGATTAATTTCTTGTTATTGTGAAAATGCATGAAAAGAATAAATATTAATTTAAGTTAGCCCCAAAGAAAATATTCATATACCTTCCAATATTGATATTATTATAATTTCATGATAAGATATGAATACTAGATAATGCTTTGTTGTTCCAGTATACACTAAATTCAACATACCATGAATTTCTTTACAAATTCTATAGAGTAATGTATATTTTCTACATCGAATAAAATAGTTCGATACAAACAGGAAAATTCGGGTATTTGAATAAAAAAGAATACAATGAATATTTTGAAATGTAAAAGTGAAAAGGGGTAAGATTTTAGATTTCAGAGTCAAAAACAGCGTCACAATATAAGACGATAAAAAAATGAGATTACATTTTTTTCAAGATATTGGAAATGGAAGAAAAATTCAGAACTCTTAGCAAAACGCATGAATATTTTATTGTTATTTTAACTCAGATTCAAAGTCGTATAAAGCAACGACGCAGAGGTATTTTAGTGTTAAAAATAACAACCAATGTTGCATTACATAGAAGGAATAATTGTGTATTACGGGTTTTATGTTTATTTAACGTTTACTGCATGCCAATATTTCTGAATGAAGAAAGTTCAAAATAATTTATTATTTTGGCTAAAATAAGTTTAAAAGTAAACTACAGTCATACCTCTATATAACGAACCTCTATTTTGCTAATTTCTCTTTGCTAATTTTTGCTAATTTCTCTATTTTGCCAACTTTTCCTTGGAACCAAGAACATTTTGCGAATTTCTTCGTAAAATAACCTCCAAATAGCGAAGTGCATTCTCTATTTAAAGAACTTTTCTTGTGATCCAATATTATTTTTTTCCATATTTCTCAAAATATTTCTGAATATTTCAAACTTATTCTTTCTTTTAACACATTTAACACATTATCTTTCTTTTAACACATTCCGACGCGGGTTGAAGTTTGAAGAAAATACACCTGAAGGGGTTTTTGGTGATATTGCAAAGATGAGAGACGTATTATGAGAGAAATCACTTTTTCAAACAAAAAATGCAGACAACATTAACAGACTTTATCAGCAATTAAATTTAAGAACGAATGTGGTAATGTATGATTAAAATACTTCTTATAGTAAGTGCGATAATATCATTAAAATTCATTAATCTTAATAAAATTTTTTAAATTGAAAATACAGTGCAATCCAGTGAAAATGTTTTGTTTTATTCTTGTTTTCCTTGCAGATTTCTGTTTGATGGGTAAGATATATAAAACAAATAGACATTAATTTACAAAATAAAGGTGTGACAAATTACTTTTATTAATAATATTTTGTGTTTATGAATTTAAAATCTGTTTTGTTAGCATAATGTATTTTAAAAGGTGAATCTCTATTTAACGAATTTTCCATATAACGAATTTTTTGGGGGATTTAGCGACTTAATTAAATAGAGGTCCGACTGTATTTTAATACTGAGAAGTAAATAGAATGCTTATTAATAAACATCCAGTCATCCTTCTTCGTCAAAAGAAATAAACACAATTTTTGTTTCTGCTATCTATATATTTAAGTTGCTAAGTCGACTTTTTGGGCAGTCCGTGAGAGAAAAATACTGCATCAATTTACTTCATTTTGGTCTTAAACGAAAGATTTTAATCTGTAGATTTGTCAAATTTGATTTTGTAACCGCAATTTCTATTAAACAGCGATAATTTGCAATTAAAAATTTATTTCTGAGCATGCTCAGTGGAACATTTCAATCTGGCTTTAGTAACTCACTGTTTCTGCGCATGCTCAGTGACATGTTTTAATGATAAACACGTTTATTTCGAAGAGTCTCTCTAGATCTCTCTCTGCCATTTTTATTTTTATGATAATTATGTTTCTTAAATATAAGATTAAACCTGATGGAAATTGTTTATTTCATGTTGCTAAATTAGCGATAATTTACAATTTAAAAAAAATTACTTTCTGCGCATGCTCAGTGACATTTTTAAATCCGTCTTTAGATACTCGCTAACCACGAGGCCGCTTAAACACATTAATTTTTTTCTGCGCATTATTATGATTTTCAACATTTGTCAATGATGCGTTGAGTATAATTTGTGTATTAATTTATTTATTTACTACCTAGCCTTCATGTTTTGACGGGTACCAACTAGTTCTAAATAAGATTCTGATATTTTAAATAATTTTCTCTATATGCCAGTAAGCTATAATTTAAATGTAGCAACTGACAACTTGGCATTACTGTGAAAAATAAATCTTCAAAATATTCAGAATATTTCCAATCTGTTAGAGCCCCAGGCCCCTGAGAAGTTTCTAAACACACCTGACGCCTACGGCGCTAATCCAATTGCTATATTCCTCAAGGAGTTGTGACTTCATAATCTTCCGATTATTTGAAAGTACACAAAGGAAATGAATGTAAGTTTCATTTCAAATGTTTCCACGTTTTCTACAATTTTAATTTGAAAATAATACTTTAGTTATATAACCAGAAACATTAGCCCAAATATGGATTTTTATCGATTAAAATGAGGAAATATAAAATTTAAAATGATAGGAAAATATGTATAGTAAGAGAACACTAATCAAATTTGTCCATTAAGATTAATTATGATATTTTAGGAAATTTTTCTTTATTTAAAGTTGGTTGTGTAAAGAATGATTGTAAAATGTCATTCATAAGGAATGACTTTTACAGGAATGGAAAGAGAAACACATTTTTATTCCATGCAATAAGGAATTATTATTTTATGGAAAATACATCGAAAAGTGTGTCATTAATTAATGATTTTATTATAAGCATGCCGATACATAATAGGATTTATACTTGATAATTACTCGTGCTTAAAGTTATTTCAATAAAAGAAAAAAGTTCTCAGTTGTGCAGTATTTGTAAAAATACACCCTGTAACAAAAAATATATGCACCCAGATGATATCGAGCTACTATTACGAGACTTGAAAGGAATGTAATCTGGTAAGAGATGTGCAAATGGTTAAAATTTCGACGCCGATGAGACAAGGGTAAGCTCGCTATTAGCATATGCGATGCGCAGCTGGGAGAGTTTAAAAGCATGATTGCTCGTGCTATGGGGTTATTCAAACAAATCTGTCGACTTGGATGGACGGTATTGTGACTAGAGATGCCTCTGAGACGCAACCGACGACAGTATGAACAATTATCGGACTTTGAGAGGGGGCGTATAGTAGGCCACAGAGAAGCAGGATGGTCGAACAGGCGTATTGGCCGCCACCTCGGTCGGAGCGATATGGTAGTTGCTTGGTGTTGGCAACAATGAATCACGGAAGGAATAGTCTACCGTCGCGGATTGTTAGGGCGTCCCAGGAACACAAATGCCCGCGAGGATCGCGCAATCATAAGAGCTGCCACGTCTGCACCAAAAAGCTCGCTAGAATCGGTTGGACGCCATTTACCACCTTCCAGACACCCGGTGGTATAAAGGGAAATCATTTGGAGACTACTGACCGAAGCAGGTATAAGGAGCCGACGTCCATTAAGACGCCTACCACTGACCCTACATCATAGGCAGTGTCGATTGGATTTTTGCCGACCTCGGGTAAGCTGGAGTGTGACCGACTGGAGGCGTGTGATCTTCAGCGATGAATCCCGATTCAGTCTCAATGTTGATGACCAGCGCATGCGCGTGTGGAGGCGGCCAGACCACCGCTCCGATCCGGCATTTGTTGTTGAGAGGCATACGGCGATTACACAAGGTGTGACAGTGTCGGGGAGCGATTTGTTTTGACACACGATCACGTCTAGTCGTCCTTCAACGCAATTTGACGGCACGCAGTTACGTGGACGAGATTTTAACGCCAGTTGTAATGTCTATGCTATCAAGTCGGCTCAGCCCAATGTTAACCCGTTGTGATAACTTTCTTTCTTAGCATTAATTAAAAAAAACTGAAATGCGTAATTAGAAGAATTACTTACATATTTACAATTTTCGTATTTCATAACAGAATCGAATATTTTTAATATAAATTATTCAGGAAAAATGTGGTGTACTATGCATTAATCCGAAATAATTCCCCTTGTTGAATGTTACTTGAAAAAATGTAAAATATATAAATATGTAGAAAAGTATGAGATATCCAAACATGACATTCTTATTTGATTTTCAATATTTCTATCATTCTAAAAATTGAGATAAATCTGCCTTTAAATACCGAAATTTACCTGCATTTCCATGCTCCGTGAAAATTTGTATAAATTTTAAAACATTTGAATGAGAGGAAGCCTTTGGGTTGTGAACTAAAACGTTAGATTCATATATCATTTGAATTATTTTTTACAGAATATAAGTACAGAAAATCACACATTAAATTAAAATCACTGAAAAAAAGATGAAATGACTAAACTTCCAGTTTCATTTGTCACTAAACGATAATGTCACTAAATTCTCATTTATTTGAATATATTGTATTTTAGTAATAAAAAGGTTTTTGAAATACATAGGACTATTTTAAACCTTTTCTATGTATAAATGGAAATATATTATTCAAATAAAGTTATCCTTTCAACAGATATATTTAAAAATCATGCTTTAAATTATGAATTTTAAATATTTTTAAATAGAATTTCATACAGTTGAAGTATTAGTTGCGTAACAAGATTTTCATAAATAGGAATATTTCAAAAAAGCTTATTAAAAATGCCCGTAAATAAAAGAAAGGTTGTATTTTCCATTATTGAGAAACAAAAAGAATAAAAATTCTAAACGTAAAACAACCACTTCCATATCCAATTACCCTAAGCAATAAAACACTTGCATGTCAATAGAGATTAATTTGCCCGAAAGATATAGGCAGAGTTTCCAAATGATTTTCTTCCGTATTCATTTAAAGTGCCTCATTAGCGCTGACTATCTAACTTCACCATTAATTTTAAGTCTTTGTAGTTTGATAGCAGGTCTTTAGTGTCGATATTTTTAAAACTGAGTACACCGCATTCTGCAACAGTTTAATTAGTGTATACTGAATTGTCACCACTTTAATTACCAGAACGGAAGTTGTAAAGGGAAATTAGAATTATTCCACGGTCATCTGTATATATAGTGATGTCGAAATTGTTTAAATCATAAATGAGCTATGAGTTAAAAAGGTTAAGTGTGTGCAGGACCAAATAATTTTTTATTTGTAGTTGGGGAATAATCAGTTAAATAAGTTTTAATGAACTTCCTCTGCGGGGTGGCAACGATTGATAATGAAGATCATTTGGCAAGAAAAATTACTTTGGCTGAGTGGCAACAATTGGTCATAAAAATCATTTAACGTCACAATTTTCGTCTCTCGAGGAACTAAAATTATTAATAAAGAATGTTTTGAGTCTTTGGTAAAATAACAAAATTAATGTTTTTCACACTGAATGCCAACTAGGCATCTCTACAGATTTTAGATTCCGTAGACGTCTGGGTTCAGTTCAAAGCTTGAAATTGTAATTCATTATCGGAAATCATTTGACAAGAAAAACTACTTTACCTGAGTAGCAACAACTGATCATGAAATAATAATAATTTAATAACATAATAATTTTCTTCTCTCGAGGAACAAAAATTAATAATAACAAACGTTTTGAGACGTTTACAAAATTACAAATTTAATATTTTTCACACTGAATGCCAACTAGGCATCTCTATAGATTGTAGCTTTCATAGACGTCTGGGTTCAGCTCAAAGCTTGATATTATAATGTTTTTTCGAAAACATTCGAATATTTTTAAATAAAAAATAAGTTTGTCGTATGAATCAGTAATGTGCGAACTTTTTTCGACCGCAACCCATTTTTGTAAAAAAAAATCATTCCATTCCCAATGAAAATCTTATGGTAATAGTAAAGATTTTTGTTCAAAATCAGGAAAATATTCACAAAAAGACATAAAATTGAAACATGAATTGGACAAATTAATTTTAAATTTATTTAACTATCTTCCACTGCAAATTTCGATTATATATATAAGAAGAAACTGAAAAGCTTTGGCCAAATGAATGGCTCGGTGGCTACACGTGACTTTAAAATGGGGCTTGATATCTTTAATATGTTATAATGTTGTTATAATATGCCCAACCTAGTACCAATGATAAATAATAAAGGGAATAGTCACGTTTTTACAAATTTTCTTAAAATTTTGGTAGGCAGTGAATAATATCTATATCCTGTCTGAATAAATTGGTTCAATTAATTTCTATAATATTTACTCGAACCCTACGAAATAAAGTAAAGCCATGTCGTAATTGAAAAAATTTTAGAATTCAAAGATGCAGTATCTTCTCTAATCAATAAAGCATTTCAGTAGTCGGAAATTTTCGCAAGATATCTAGATTTGGTTATTCAAAATATTTCCAATATTTAACTTTTATTCCTGCCTATGTATTACAAATTCCCAGGATGATTATCTATTAACAAAGTGCCTCTGAGGGATTATGCTTATTAATCTTTCCGAACGATAAGTGAGCACATTTGATATCACCGAAGGCTTTTCATTGCACGAAAACGTGTAGGGATTACAGAAATAACAACCCATCACATCTCCACGAAACTCCATTTTTCAATTCCTACTATTAGTTCCCACTCTCCCTATATATTTACACTGCTGGCCACTGTAAATGCAACACCCTGAAGGAAACATGCAAATAACATGAAATTTACAACATGCATTAGCGGAGGCGAGATATGCAAATGATTAGAATTTCAGCGCAGACGCACATCACCGTCGCCTGTGGCGCCACTTCAAAGCGCTATTTAAGGCTTGGAGATTTCGACGATTTCAAGTTCGGCAATTGTGTTTTTCTTGTGGTTTTTTCAAAAAAACGATCAATTATGCCTTGTCGAAAACAGCGATCATCTTTTGATCAAGTTTCCGAGTTCGACAGAGGAAGGATAATGGCCTACCGAGATTGTGGATTATCTTTCAGGGAAATCGGTTGTCGTGTTGGACGAAACCAAACAACTGTAATGCGGATATGTGATCGTTGGATGCAGGAGGGTACGACGGACCGGCGTGTTCGATCGCATCCACCTCAGCGCAACACTTCACCTGATGACAGGCAAATTGTGCTCATGGCAGTGACGGATCGCTCAGTCACATCACGAGCACATGCAGTCTGTAACGCATCATCCAGTGTTTCCGCGTACCATTCGACGCCGTTTAGAGCAGAGTGGTCTGTCCGCAAGACGTCCATTGCTTTGTCTACCCTGGACGCAGAACCACAGACGTCTCCGCCGGAAATGGTGCGATGACAGAAGGATGTGGACGGCAGAATGGAATGAAATTGTCTTTACTGACGAGTCACGCTTCTGTCTGCGACACCACGATGGTCGCATTCGAGTCTGGAGACACCGTGAAGAGAGGATGCTGAACAGCTGCGTTATGCACCGCCACACTGGTCCTGCACCGGGTATTATGGTATGGGGCGGTATTGGATATCAATCTCGCACACCTCTAGTACGCATTGCCGGTACTTTAAACAGCCAACGCTACATCTCCGAGGTGTTGGAGCCAGTTGTCCTTCCTTACCTTCAGGGCTTGCCCACAGCCATATTTCAACAGGATAATGCGCGACCACACGTGGCACGCATTGTCCAACGGTTCTTCGTCAATCGCCAGATTGAATTGCTTCCCTGACCGCCTCGCTCTCCGGATCTTTCACCGATAGAAAACATGTGGTCCATGGTTGCTCTACGATTGACCCAGATTCCATCCCCAGCTGGCACAGCAGATCAACTTTGGCAACGTGTGGAAGCTGCTTGGTCTGCTGTACCCCAAGAACTCATCCAAAGTCTCTTTGAATCAATGCCGAGGCGTGTGGCAGCGGTGATCTTCAAAAATGGCGGCTACTCTGGCTACTGATTTTGGCAGAAACCACACTTCACAGAAGTCTATAAATTTAATCATTTGATACTTGGTCAACATGTTATCTACAAAATAAAGTTTGTTGTGATATCTCTTGTCTTTCTTGGTGTTGCAATTTGGGTGGCCAGCAGTGTATATATCTTGTTCAAATTTTCAATCGTTAATAAAATGCGTTTTATTTATCCACTCAAGTTCAAATACATTTTTTTAAACTTGTAGTGGATGACAATTGATGTTAATACAGTTTTTCAAATATTAATTCATTAATTAAATTTAATTAATTTTAGTTTTATATGGGAGCCCATTCAATAGGAAGAGACCTAGAGCGTCTCTTGCTTTTGGATGGTAATTTCCCTCTTCTTGCTATGAAAACGGTAGCACTGCGGTAGCATGCGCTCCCATCATTCTGTAGGTTGCGGGATCGAATCCCCAACCTGACAAACTTTTTCTATATCTTTCCCCCCTCCTAATCTCGCACAGTAGGCAAGGTTCTGGCAGGCAATCCTTTTTTTCAATTCCTACCATTAGTTCACACTCTCCCTATATTTAATTCCTACCATTAGTTCACACTCAAATCTTTCTTTGTTGACCTAAGTAGGAATTGACTTAAAAAAAATTTTTTTAGATTACTTGTTAAAAGAAATTTCGCGTATTTTACAGAAGTGTAAAATTGTATAAATAACTTCAAAATTTAGAATCTCAGATATTATAAATGATAATACGAACTTTAATTCATTTCTTATTACAAAAATTATTACAATGTGTCCATGCTATGCTATTAAAATGAAGGTAAGTTGAATAAAAGTAGTATAGAAATGTTATTACTGAAAACTCCTAATGCGTCATTGTGACTTTCTACCATTAGTTATTTTCAGAATTGCAGTTTTCAAGAAACGAATAAAATACTGAGATAATTGCAAAATTTGGAACAGTAATCTGTATTCCACTCTAATTAACGTCTTTCTCAATTTCTACAGTCATAAACATTGCGTAAAGCCGTATGTGTAACCACATTCTTGGATATTAATAAGCAAGGCAACTCATACCGAAATATTAACACCGCATCACGAGAGAAAGAGTTTAATGTAACGTAGAAACTACTAAATGTAATTACTGGAATACTCGTTGCACGAGGTAAATTGAGAAGTTCTAAAAAAATGCACAAACGTTTTAAAATCATATAAACTTAACCCTGACGGCACGAGCTATAAAGGCCCAACTTTAATTTAGTAAATCATTGTGCGTGATGCATATAATGAATCGGTGCTAATGAAACCAAACTTTTCTTCCTTAATATAAACTTTTATGACTATAAAAATACTAAATAAGGTTGTTGGAAATAATAGAATATAAATTTGAGAATAGCAGTGAACAAGATAGATCGTAATATTCGAAAACAACATTTGCTTCATTATCGAAAACTAGCTACAGACTATGTTTGCTTAAAGATACTTTTAAACTTCAATATTAGGCATTTTTTGTGAAAAATATGTAATAATAAAACGCTCAATAAGACTAAAAATAATCAAGGAGATTTGTTTCGTCCAGTACCAGTGATGATCCTTGATAGGCGGCAACACGAGCCTAATATTTAGTTAATTTTTGCAACTGTGATTATAGCGGCATCTCTATTTCATCTGAAATAAGTCACACTTGTAGCAGACCAAAAAAAAATCTACTACAACTTCAACTCAATTATTCTGTTTTTATTTTTCTGTGAAATGTGAATGCTTTGGACAACGTCTGGAAAGGAAAAATGTTCTACGTCATTCAGTTCTGTAAGTCAAATCACAATTAATTATCTTAATTCTTATTGGGTTATTCATTTCCCCAACGTTGATTCCTTCCATATACAAATATAATAGTAATCTATTAATTATATTTATGTAACCATTTTTTTACATTCTATTCATATTCATTGCCGTGAATCAAATTCTTAAATGTCAGTCGCAGAATTAATTGCCAAGGTTCGTCCTTTCGGTGAGATACATTTCTATTGCTAATATGTTATACTTATGAAATTTGAATTCTAATGCGTATAAAATTTCTTGTGATCAAATTCTGTTTCCAGTTCTTTCTCAGTCACAAAGTCTCTATAATCAAATCTTAAAACCAAATACAGTCCGCTAAGTCCCTGCATTTCAACAGGATTACAGCCCAAGTGTAATAATAATAATAACAATAATAATAATAATAATAATAATAATAATAATAATAATAATAATTTTAAAAAACACTGATGTCGTCATGGAAGTTTTAGACAAAAAACTGATTTCAATTATCAACGTTAGGAAAACGGATGAAACTCTCAGGAAATACAGTCTTTTGTTCCAGAGAGATTCATCTAGATACAAGGTTATCCTGATACAAGGTTTTAATATACATAAATATCTTCAATTTATTATTTATATCGCATACTTTAAAATATCTGTCGAGGTGCAAGAAATTTCATGAATTGCAGATGCTACATACAATTTCTTCATCGGTTAGAGAAAAATTAATTTTTCCGTACTTTCAGTCTTTTTCGTATTCAGTGGAATTATATATGCATTATTTTTTAACTATGCACTTTGGCAGCGTTACATATTAAACTTTACGGATTAATACGTTACTTTAGCAGATTTCTGGAAATTTTTCTTTTAGACATTCTTGAGTCGATGAGGCAACAGTCTATTCATATTTATTAATATGGGTATGGATATATATATATGGCACGGAGCTTGTTTTGCTCCCGTGTTTAAATATTAATAATGCAATTCACATCTTCTTTAAATACTTGGACGAGTGGTAGGCCATTTAAAGAAATAGTCCAAATTCGTATTAAATCCGTCTTTATTGAACTCCTTAAGTTGACCACTCTCCAGGTTGATTTCCGCGCTTCGCCATTTTATAATCTACTCGGCCACGACTGCCGCGAGCATCCGCTCTCAATGAGATTCGTACTCAATCTGCCGCCAAAAACTTAATTTTCTCCGAGCTCCTGCTGCACGGCGCATGTGCAGACCTCATCCTTGGGCATCTGGACCCTCATTAGTGCCGATCATGCATTCTTAACTTCGCGCCCAAAACCTGTACACTTCTAAAAATAAATCCTCTCACCTAGAATTATTCGCTTTCCTCTCAAAGTCGCTTTTAAAAGATGATTTTCCCCACAGCAAAATACGCGCGCTTTGTAAATGGAAGTTAGATTCTTATTATTTTAACCTTCTTGCGTTGTTGCAATGTAGCATGCACCTAAGTTGTTCGGGTCAAACATGACCCAAGGCGTAATTTTCAATGTTGTTGTATTATAGTCAGATTTTATTTATATTAGTAATTTAATTATTTATTTAGTTATCATTTTATCTACACTTTTATGTATTTGTATATCATTTAACATTGTTTTACAGGTAAGTTTTCTTAACCATAAGGAAGCTTAAATTTAATGAACCACTCTGCATTTATAAAATAAAAATGTTGTAATTCAATCCTGCACCCCTGAAAATGAGTGTATACTTTCTAATGCAATACAATGTAGCACGGATTTCTCCTGTATTTATTACATATATATTTTTACATTCGTTTGATAAAACAAGGAAGTTCTCACCTGAGTATATTATTTGTTTATTTTCGGAAGTAAAATCCCAAATTAACGAAATATTTATGAAATGGTCAGCTTACATCCAACAATAAAATTTTGGACGCTTGAACAATCAATGAAGGAAAGTCAAAGAAAATTTGTAAATTCATTAGCCTCTAAATTGTCCCGTTTATATACAATTGTTGCCCACTTGAAAATAATGTTTCTTACAAGTAAACTCTCTACCTTGGAAACACCTCACAGGACTTTTATTTTCAGTCTGTATAAGCGACATCTCCCCTTTTTGCCAGCATTTGCTACATTTCTGGATTCTTCAGATTGGGGTTCAGGCTGTCCCGAGTTTCGAATACTCATCGCCAATACTCGGGCAGCCGTTGCTCTTGGTAGATGCTTTCTTCCTTCAACGTGGTGGGTAACCAAAGTAATGCCAACCTTCTCAATGAAGATTCTCCTTTTGTAAAATGAGTTCATCTTCCCTTCTGAGTTGATCATGATGAATAATAAGAATGCTATATACTCGGAAAAGTCTAGGATGTTAGAGAAAACTTCGATGGACCATCTATTGGTCTTTCTCCGACAGAAATAGTGGGAGGCTAGTTTATCTAAAGTCTACTCCTCCTTTGGGTCTGTTATAATCTAGAATGATTTGAGGTTTCTTTGCGTCTGTATATGCTATCTTTCTGTGATGGTGAAGAGTACTCTGGAGGACTATGCCCTTGCCTCTTTACTGGCTATACGGCTGTATCTTCCAGACATAATTGATAGCGTTGCCACAAAGTACCCAAAATTTTATGCCGTACTTGGCTGATTTGCTGGGCATGTACTGGCGGAAGGGGCACTTTCCTCGGAAAGCTACCAGTTGTTCATCCCCAGTAACGTATATTTCAGTGTTACACATCATAGGCAAAATTTCTACCCACTTGTCCCAAAGGTTTCTTATGGCTGCAAATTTGACGATTACTCCCCTTCTTGGTCGGGTCTGCTTGTCATCAAATCGAAGAATCTTTGATATCATTTTGAATTTTCAAAGGACATAGTTGCCCTACAGATATCCCGTCCCGCTGTAGCATCCCACAGACTCTCTGCGGACTCATTACGAAATTTATATACTCCAGACAGAGGAACAAGCCAATAAATGCTTCCAAGTCAAAGTTATTCAAATTATTCTAACTGTCACCGAACACCTTTTTTCCTTCGACGTTACAAGTTTTTGTATGATATTCACAATTGCTGGAGGAAAAAAAAACAACATAAAGGCAGAGTATTCGTCTTCAATTCTAGACGTGGCGTATCTCGTGGGCCCTGGAGTCGTGTTCACAAAATTGTCGGCCTCACACGTACCACATGAAGCTTGTGTTACAGATTTCTATTTGATTTTACCCTCTTTGCTAAATAGAGTCACCGTCTGACTCGTCGACTGGTCAGATTCGTCGCTTTTCAACGCCCCTTTACACTTTCTACGAGAGTGGAAAGGAAAACGCAGGAAGTAAATACCGGTTTCAGAAACTAGGAACTGATAATGACAGTGTAGTAATATTAGTATAATATATTGTGCTAAAAGGAAACAAAAAAATTTATAACGGAGAAGAACGAAAGCATTAATGCATTGTCACAGCAATAATTGAATAATATATTAAAAACTGCGGTGCTGATGTTGCTATGCTCTGAAAATTCCACATGGATCAAAATTGACCCGAACAACTTATGTGTTACAATTTTTATTGTTAAAAAACTACCATTTGGAAAAAATAATTTCACATAGCTGAATATTTAATATGACTATATAAACAAAGTCACAATATATTTTTAAAAAATTCCCCAAATTGTAATAAATGTATACGAAATAAATTTGTTATCGGTCAAAAAAGACCCGAACACCCTAAGAAGGTTAAGGCCCCTTTCCCCGTACTTCTCAACTATATTTCGACAGTTCAGTTATGCTTTGACACACACACACACACACACACACACACACACACACACACACATATATATATATATATATATATATATATATATATATATATACATATATATATAATATATAAATATATATATATATATATATATATATATATGTCATGATGTCAATTGCTAACATTAATAATCATTGAGAGGAATACTCCTTAAATGCTTTATTAAAAAAATAAAAATGATGAAAGAGTAATGAACTATTTCCAGATGCTGGTAGATGCCATCATTCTGAGGAAAAAAAATTCGCATGTAGGAGTAAACATGGTCAGTAAGGATAGATGCTGTAGCGTACTGGAAATAGGGTCTTATTTTTTCCCGAGCCCCCACAAAGCTTTGAAACACAGCTGCATGTTTTTCAAGGAATGTGTTGCTCGGTTCCAACAGTTCGGAACACTTGGGGGGATTACAAACCGTTTTCCTCACAGATGCAGCCACTAAAGCTGTCATCTTAATGTTTCGGCAATGCAATAAAGTTCGGCGCCTAAGAAGATGCTGTCAGCCGATAATCGGCCGGCCCTCCTCCCACCCCTTTTGAAAATCCAGACATTGGGGGGACACGCTGTATAAAATCCGAGCGGGATAGATGTGTTTTTGATAGGCTCCTGTGTTGTTGGGCCAAGAATGGGCGCTGGAGCGTGTATTTGTGAATCTGCACGTACATTAAGTGATTATGTCGGAAGTGTTTAATGTTTAATTCTTTTTGTAAAGAAATCTACTTGTTAAGTTTGTGTTTTAAAAAGTTGGCCTTCGTTTGTTAATTAGAACTCTGTCTTTTTTTTGGTATGGATAAATAGTTGTGAAATTTCTTCAAAATGCCTCAGAGAGAATAGCCTTACTACTTGTCGTGACGCCACAATGCATACTTTTGTTGATGCATCGTGCCTTCCACAATAATGAGTGAACCCAGAGAATAGCACGAAAGCTTTCCCCAGACCATAATGGTCACTCCTCCAGCTTGGATTCTTCCGGCAATTGTTGCAGGGTATTTGCTTTCAGACGTGTCACGCCGTATACGCCAACGTGCATCTGTCCGATGGAGCATAAAACGTGATTCATCGGAAAAAGTCACCTGTCTCCATTCAGTGGAAGTCCAGTTGCGGTACTGGCGTGCAAATTCCAGCCTTCGTCGCCGATGAACAGCAGTCAGCATAGGTGCATTAACCAGGCGTCTGCTGCGGAGGCCCATATGCAGCAACATTCGCTGAACCGTCGTTGGGGAGACACTGTTTGTAGCCCCTTGGTTCATCTGGACGATCAGTTGCTCAAGGGTTGAACGTCTATTCACCAGAACGCATCTCCGCAGCCATTTAACGCTGCGGCTTTAGATGCCATTTTAATGCTGTGGAAGAAGAAAACCCCGATACAACACTATGGAAGAATTATGTGTCCACTGTATTAATATTTAGGTCAGTCAAATTCAAGTGAAATCAGTTGTAATTCAGTTGTAAATAAATTAGGCGAAACACGTAGTTGGATAGCGACAATTTACTCGGATACAAATGCGAGGGAATAATAATGTAAAAAATTTACTGTATAAACAATCCATCAGCTTAAAAAAGTAATGTCGTACACCATGTAACATATTAATTTTCCCCAAAACAAAGGAAAAAATTGTATTGTAAAACGTATGGCTTACTCAAATGGTTTACAATACTTATGTTTTACTGAAAAGGTCAATGAATGCCTAAAAAAATCGCCATCTACAAATTGAAGACAGATCTTCATATGTCAGACGGGAAGGCGTCCATTTTCTGCCATTTGCTTTTACGTGACTGCATCAGTGACGTTACATGAAACTATCATTAGATATTTATAATAAATTAAATATTCAATTGTTTAGAAAGAAGCTACAGAAAACATAAAAATGTGCACATAAAAAATAATTGGTAAATTTTGCTTATCCTCTCTATGCACAGTTTGCCTGCAGTAACCTTCACTTTAAAATTATGGTTAAATTTTATTATCTCTTTTGATTAATAAATCATAACAGTCAAGGCAAGTTCTCCAATTTTCTCGAAATAAGACTGAAGAAATTGGATTCATAGTGATAGAAAACAAACAAATCCTTGGAAGGATAGTGTAAATTCATCCCAAAACATCATTTTGAATGCGCTTGATGAAACTTGAAACTATGATGTATGATTTCGGCTTAGCAGTAAGGTTTTGAATTATTTTTACCTGAAAACATAATAGTGTTTTGCTTTGTTTTTTAAACGTAAGATAAGGTCATGTACTGAAAAAAAATTCAGATGTTATTAACGACCTTGCTTCTATATCTTGGATAAAGCACATTACAATCTGTGTTAGCACAAGCTTTGCGTGATCCCGGTCATACATACTGCCGGATTTTGAAGATTAATAAGCTACGAGAATCATTATTAATAGCGGTCCGCGAGGGAAAAATCTAATGACACAGAGGAAAAGAATAAAAACTTTGTCCAGTGAAGTTTTTAACGATATAATCCAAATTTCTCATATAAAAAATGAGAATACTTGAACACAAAAGATAACTATATAAACCCAATGTTAATAAATCACTTTTACAATATCATAATACATTGTTGTTTTATTCGATGTTGTAATGAATAGTTTCTATATTCAATTTCATAAAACCTCCCAAATGTGAATTGTATAATTATTTCGAGCTCAGTCTTAATTTCCCTTGAAACACTTATAATAGAAATGTGAAATATATGCATAATTGAAATCTAATTTTAAAACTACAGTTAACCTTAAAAATGATATTGAATTAAAATCATCGGTATGTCAGTAACGGAGATTAATAGTTCGGAATAAACATCATAATTTAAAAACTCTTATCTGCGTATTTAAACGATACATTTTGATCAAAATAAATGAAATATTTATATTCGTTTACAGTAATCTCTTCGGAATGGAATAAGTATTTAAATGAAATACCTTTATGTGAGCAGTAACAGATCATTAACTATTCATATATACACTCATGATGGATATCTCTTGCTTAATTCGGCAAGATTAGTTATGGAGGATTACCTTTTAGCAAAAATTGTCGCTGGGTGACAGAGAAGTTTAGCGCTCCTTAAGTTGTATCGTCGTTTATGCAACAAATTCCTAATTCACTGGTAAGAAAAGAATCTTTCTCATAGTTCGGCAGGCGCTTATTTAGGAAATCAATAAAAAGAAAAAAATTAATATCTGATATGTTACTGTAGTCCATGAATTTGCTTTGAGTAATTCCTATCCAGAAAAACATCGTCAGTTATGACATGGCTTGGCTATGATTTAATTTTACAAAGTTTATGTGCATTTGGTTTATATGCGTCAATTTTTAATGCAAGGTTTAATTTGTGTTACTATAGATAAAAAAGTAAATAGGATTTCTTATTTAATAATACTCTGGACTTATTTCTGGATCTATGTGGAGCTATATCTCCAAAACGTGCAGATAAAGTTGTAAAAGTTTTTGAATTCCTACTCAGAAATCGGGATGATTTCTACATTACCTCATTGGGTAAAAATATTTCTTGCACTGGATCATTCATGCCCTGCACTAGAAAAGATCAGAATTTAATATTTTCTAACATCAAAAAAGAAAGATTTATAAGCTACAAGTACAACACGATAATTGTTAATAGAACACTAATAAGGATTAGAGCTGTAGAATAGACTATACACTGAGATAAAGGAAATATCTACCAGGCATTGTTACTATCATACTTATAATTTTCCGCACATTTCTTTCTAGTCACTTACAGTATAGTGATCTTGATATTAAAATCTTATTACATTACACAGGAATTCCACTAAAGGAAATTTTATTATTATATTTTATATAAAATCAAAAATTATGGAATTTTGAACAACTTAAATAATGATAAGATTATCTTATCACCACACTGTTTTAGGAAAAAGAATACCTAAACTTTTTAAATAGTGATTTAGGAATTACGACACATTAGAAACCTATTAAAAATTAATTTTATTTATATTTTTTTAAACGTCCATCAAGGTCTCAAGGTAAAAATTGATCTGCTATCAATTGCGAAATACTGGCAAAATATAGGTTTTTCAGTTTTCAAGTTTGCGATAATTTTAGGGCATTTTTTAATCGTTTTTATGTAATTTTTTGATATTTTAAACTTTTTTAAACAAGAGTAAACTATAAGTCGATAATATTTTAAAATATACGAAGTATTAAGTTTTAATGGTATTTTTAAGGATTTTACACCGAGTTAAATTTTATCAAAAGAATATCTAATCAATACAACATTTCTTTTCCAATACTAAAAGTGTTCTTTAGAAAGTTTTATCAAAAAATAAAATAAAGAAGAGTTTCATATTACAAAATTTTCTCGCTCGAAGCTGAGTAAAAACCTAATTTAACATTACGTGATATGTATCAAAAATGGGTGTTAAAAAGAGGTTTTTATCAGAATAGAAATTTAAAGAAAGAAAAATACATGAGAAAATTTTATGAAACTGAACTTCTCTCATTCATTTCATATGACTATTTTTTTTATTTACTAAATTAATAAAAATGTACATCATGAAAATTAAGTAATTTTTTTTTGCATTAATTAGATAGTTTTCTTAATTTTAAAAAGAAACTTTTTTCCATCGGCAGTTATAAATTTTTTTTGTTGTTAAAACAGGAGTCCAATGGTAACTGATAGGGAAAAAGAATGAGTTTAAAAACATTTTTGAAAAAATGAAACTTTAAGCCGTTTTCCACTATGGAGAAAAATTTAACTAAACATTGTACTCAAAATGCCTTGAAAATAGTTTAAAAAAAGAACTAATGTGTACCATAGGTAATAAATAGAAAATTTTCATAACTGTAAATGAATTAGCTGTTTATTTATGCTCGTATTAATGGTCTATTTGAATTGCAGTCGGCAATTTTAAACTTTAGAACTTTCACGAATTATGCTTCTTAGGTAGAGGTATACAAGTTTTTGTTATCATTGCATAAATATCATTAAATAACATCAATGCTGATGTAAATGTATCATATTTATCATTATAAAACCTCTAAAAATTCTTTTCTTAAAGATATCGAATTTTGCTGGTATATCGATATTTTACGCAATGTTTACCCCGTTAATCTTGCAGGAAAATATTAATATAGCATTATGACTCTAAATAAAATTTTCGAAAATGAGAATCAAAAAGCATCTCCCAGGATTTACAGAACTCCAAAAGCGTTGATTTCCAGTAAACATACGGTTTCTATTTTGAATTATTCACCATTTACAAACTGTAGGGATATTTTGACATTTTTTTACAGTTTTGTGATTTTTAAGTGAATATTCTAACAAGTAGCATAAAACTAATAAATTTCAAAGATTATCAAATTTATAGATGAATTAATTATAAAAATCGGCAGAGCATAGATGCTACTGTCCGGTGCCGCCTGTCTAAATGGAACGAAAAAAATATACTTATATTTTTATAAACCAACTTCATATATGTTTTGTAAACAGAGATGGAGCCACTGCAATAAAAAATCCCCCTCAAAAACGTTGCAGAAAAACCTTTCAGAATTTATCCTATATAGATTTAGAATTATATTTAATATACTTGTAACAATTTTATATCTTATTGCAATAAATACGTGAAAAGTCTCTGAAACTTCACTGTAATGAAGAGAGATTCCATTTCATACTACATGTTCAATGAGTTATCTGCGTTTTGATAAATCTGTATGTGTTAGTTTAGTTAACCCTTCAGCGGGCGCGCCCGTGTATAAAGTGCAACATTTTCGTAATTTTGAATGGTTTATTTTTACAAGTAAGTTTTGAATGTTCTAAGCAGTTTCTATTTTTAGCTACGCCATTTCTAATGCAGTTCTGATTTTATGACCACCCTTATATTCCTTTCCATTCATTGTTAGTCGTGTTTTAACCATGGTAAACCAACGATTATACTGGATTGCAATACGACAAAATTTTGAGTTGATGTAGTAGATCAAATGTGCAGCTATTACACGGTATTTCGCATATCACGAAGATGTACAATCTGATTGTTTTTTAGAAGTTTGGACAAAATAGAAATTGATTCGCAAGTTGTCCTTAGATGCATTAAACCGGACAGTTTTGAAATAAGGCGATTGTATCTGCATTCTTTGACCTTTAATTAGAAATATATCGCAATATTATCAACATTTTATATCTTGTCATAAAACGCAGAATTATTATTTTTCATTTGAAAAAAAAGTTTATTACAAAAGGAATAATCAAGGTTGAAAAAGACGTTGCACTTTATGCAATGCGCGCCTGCTGGTGTTCCAAAAATTGGCGCGCCCGCTGAAGGGTTAAATAACTTTGTATACAATGTGCAAACTACCCACACTCATTTTATCGTGAAATGCCAATGTTTCCTTAAATTGTAATTTACGAAATTCATTCCAATAAAATCAAATCTCTTAGTTATATCTCCCAGTATATCAGTATAATAATTATCAGCTACATAGTCTACGGTATGTATTATCAAAAGCATTTTATCCAACTCCCTTATGCCTACAGTTCTTATATACAATGTCGTTTATTAGAAATATAAGTAGAGAATGCGAAAATCTTCAACCCTTAATTATGACGAGTAGAGTTGCTTTCTAACAACATTTATTTTTTACTCTGATAAGCTTTACGTTATTCCAGATATGCACACACCTGATGCTTGAAGATTAATCGGCTGAGATTCCGAGGATCATTATTAACAGGAGAGGAACATTATTAATAGTCCAGCCTCTAGGGAAATTCTAATGACACATGAGAAGGGATAAAAGCAGAGTCCAGGGAATTCTTTATATATCGTAATCAAGATTACCAGAGAAGATCTGCCTTTGTTGTCTTTATTCCCGTTTTGACCGTATATGGATGAGATAGGGTTAAAATGTACATCTTTTCTATATTTCAGTTTATTTAGGTTTCGCCGTAATTAAAGGAAGAGTTAAACAAAGATTAAGGGAACGGTGGACCTTTATTTCAGCAAATGTCGTCATTGTAATACTGATTGTGTTATTGTAAATAATATATATATTTCTGTAGATTATTAGTACCAACATAATTTTTTTCAGGTAAAAAATCATTTATGAAGCTTGTACAAAGTAATTTATAATGGGTAATTGTAGTAATAAATTTTAAATCTGCATTTCTCAAACCAGATTTTTCAAGGTTTTTAGATATTTTAAATGTTCCATGCTACTTAATTTTTCTTCAAAATTCATGAAATTGATAAGGAAGAATCCTGATGCTGTTTACAAAAAACTGGGTATGCATTTTACAATTCGACTTCATTAAGGTAATTAAATTTGATTTATAACTTTTCAAAGGGCAAAATTTTGATGAAAATCGGGATGGAATTCAGAAAAAAATCTCTCAAAATTAACTATTCAAGGGATTAAATAATTGATACCCATATTTGTTTGTTATACAGTTTAAAGAGATTAAAATGCAAAATCGAGGAAATATCTCAAAAATTAAGTAGCAAGGAGCATTTTAAAATTTTGTTTATAAATTTCAAATTTTTAAAAATTCTTAAAATTATAATGAGATTGGAAATTTCTTTTAAGGTATTCTATTTATTTATAGTGAAACGTGTATACGTAAAAAAATTCGTATCTCTATGATGAAAAGTAAAAAAAGTAGATTTTAATGTCCACCGTTCCCTTAAAAATATTCTTATGTGACACTTGACAATTAGAAATACAAAAATTATTCATAATAGATACCGTATGGATAAATAGCTGTCAAATAAGATTTATAATAATAAAAAATATATTGAACCTAGATAATTGCATCAGACGGAATAATGGACTATACTTTTTCATTTTAAAAGTTCTAATTCAATTCTAATAGAACCTGAATTAAAAACCCATTTAGATTCCAATTTTGTGTTCTTTTCCGTAATACAGGAATGAAAAATTTCATTTTGAATCCTATATTATACGGATGTAATAGTTAATTTATATACATTTATATGGGTTGTACAATTAAGAAAAAGTTAACGATTTCATTATAAAATCGCTTTTGATCAATATGGCCCCAGATCATTATCTTATAAATACACAGAAAAAGGACATCGAATAAAAAGAAAGAATAACCATCTGGAATTTCGAAATATTTCAATGAGACAGATATTATAAATAGCACTCGTTACGAAATAAATACATATTTTTCGAACTATTCGCAATTGTTGATTCAAAATGCAAATTCATTATTTGCATTTAAATTGCCTTTGGAGTAGTTTGATCTTCTTGAACTCAGATTCAAGCGGAACAGATTGCGCGATTTAATGGGATCTAGAACATACGAATTCTCAAAAAAAATAATTTTCTTTACTTATTACACTCTACAAGGCGATTACAGTCGTATTATGCCAACCTCCTATTCATAGGAAGATTACATCGTTAAGTACAATATTTTTAGCGTTCTATTTGTTTGTTCCTATTGTACATTAAACCTATGTATCCTTTTTTAAAGATATTTAAATTGTTTTGTCTTTTCTAAAACTATTAAGTTAAACAATTTAGGAAGAATTTAACGAAGGTAATAGAAATTCTTTTGCGTCACTTGGCAATAAGAAATATCAACTATAAGAACACATTCCTTCATAAAAATTTGTATCGTGTTTCTCCTTTCTCATATCATGACAACGTCTAAAAGACTTTTGGTTAAGGCTGTTGTAAACAAATCCTATTACAGTCATATAATGCCAATCTACTATTTTTAGGAAGATTACATAGTTAAGTACAATATTTTTAGCGTACTATTTGTTTGTTCCTACTGTACATTAAACCTATGTATCTTTTTTTAAAGATATTTTCATTGTTTTGCCTTTTCTAAAACTATTAAGTTAAACAGTTTAGGAAGAATTTAACGAAGGTAATAGAATGAGAACACATTCCTTCATAAAAATTTGTTTTGTGTTCCTTCTTTCTCATATCATGACAAAATCTAAAAGACTTTTGGTTAAGGCTGTTGTAAATGAATCCTATTAGATTCGCTGACTTCAATGTTAACCTATGGAGAAAATTTGTCCATGGATTGCAGAATTAAAGATTTTTAAAACCAAATTACACTCCATAAAAGGGAAAGAACTTTTATACCTTGGGGCTTTTCTTTAAAAAATGAAATAATATTTTAAAATTTAAATTATTTGGGGTTGGGGATCTTGTATAGTTTATTTAAACGCTCAGAAATTCCTTTGGTGGACGAAATTTATAAAATGAATCCTGTTTCAAGGTGCGGAGAATTTCAGGCTATCTGAAGGTATCGTTTTTATTGGTATTTTCAGATAGCCAGAATCATCATTTATGTAGCCGTAAATAGTTTTCTCGATAGGTTAACATTGAGGTGAGTGAATCCAATAGGGTTAGTACACAGCAGCCTTAAGACTCAAAATTTGGAGAATATTATTTTTCCTGGAAAAAATTTTGTCTATAAAAAGTATAGATAACAAAAAATTTATATATATTATTTGGAAAAAATAAGAATATTTAAAGTAGCGCAGGCGTTTCCACAGATATCTTAGAGAGTAAACATGATTTAAAAATCAATTTTAAAATTTAAAAATAAAATTATTATCTATAGAGATATTCATGTAAGGGCTTTTTAGAAGGGGAAAATTAGCTTAAAATTCACGTAAATTAAAACAAAAATTAGCATTTTTCATTATGGAGGCCATAAAATACTTCTAAACAAAAATGTAGTTCTAGAGGCAACAGCATTATTTAGTACACCATTTGCGGAACAATGTTTAATTGTCTGTGTGAAGGAGGTCGCAGAAAACGTCACTTTCGAACATTGCCGAGAGAGTTCATTTGGCGGATTGCTCACCCTACACTTTTCTTTTTTGATCCAGACAGTAGTTTCTACAAATGAATTGAATTCTAACATACCAAACAAATTCGTGGTACTTCTTCACTAAAGTCACAGCAAGCAGCAAGTAAATCAAATAATAACATCAGCAAATATGTGATAAGTTCCAGCAAAGGTTACAACAAAAGATTTTAAAATACCATATTTTCCAGACCACAAGACAAACCTTTTTACATAAAAAATCGATTTAATATTAGAGTGCGTCTTAAGCTCCGAAGGTAACATTAAAGTAAAAGAAAAATAATATATATATATATATATATATATATATATATATATATATAACGAAAAACGGGTACTTGAACACACAACACACAAATACTTTAATTTTGTAGAGGAAATGCGACATGACATTACTGACGTAGCCAGAGTGGTAATACATCTAATAGACCGGTATAGGAGATGGATTCACATAAACACTTGAGAAAAGAACAGGAACACGATGAACACTTGAAATAAATATTTTATTCCATGAAACCAAACTTCAAGACATTAGAGAAGATACACAGCCATACATAGTTGAATGAATTGGCACAAGCTGACGACATGATGTTTGTCAATAACGTCAAAGGACAGCCCATAGCTGCCCAGGCTTGAGTATCGAATACGATTACATCCTAATATATTTTGAAGCAGTACGCAGACAGCGATTAAGGAAGTAATGAAATAACGCCAAAGATGTAGAGAGAGCGAAAATGCTCCATCTCACCTTTTTATGCTGAGTAACGTCTTATTTTGCCGCTAGGCTTAGAATTATTTTAATTGGTTGACCCCTATCACGTGGTATTTCTTCGAAGGGGGATCGAGAACACGGAAGTCTAAAAATAACTCTCCTGCACATGCGTTAAAGAGAATATTAGGTTATTTTGATTTTCGATTTCATTTTTGAAATAGGGCTGGGCTTCATTGAGGAAAAATTAAGATACGCCTTAGATATAGGACAATTAATATTAGTGGAGCGTTAGTATTACACACACACACACACAGACACATATATATATATATATATATATATATTATGTTTACTACCTTTATTAAGTAAGAGATTGAAAATATCTTTATATAACTAACAAAAACAAAGTACTCTTTTATCAAAATCCTCCTACAAACTTGAGGTACGTCTTATCGTCGAAAAATTCGTTACGTACTTCCAGGATGATATTTTAGACGATTATACAAAATTTAGTTTATATCTGGTTGCAAGCACTAATATAAAGTTTATTTAACAACCTTCGTGCTAACCATCTTTGAACGCTATATATAAAATTTGACACAGTTTTCCTGGACTAAACATTGGCCAATTTTTGTAAAACTAATACCCTACAAAAGCTAAGACTAAAGACTACACTTTACGCGTTCAGATAATTTGTCTGAGGTATTAAATTATCTGAATGGGTGTGTTGCATTGAATGCACTCATTAATTATCTGTACAGACATCACAAGTGCATTTCGTCGCGTTGCCTTGCGTTTAGCACTGGCGTCATTAAAGTAGATCTTGTTTGATTTGCATACTGTGATTCCTTGTTCAGTTCTACACGAGGTAAGACATTAATTTTCGAAATACATATGTAAATAAATAATTTATCATTGCATATTACTTAAATTGCTTTGTCTTCACTTCGGCATAAAATCTTTGCATTTTTACACTGATATTATAAACGTAACTTCGGCTTGCTTCTATCCCCTTGTTTAATAAGAATGCCGTGTTTTGTTTTACACGGTTTCGATTTATACGATTTGTCGTGGAACGCATCTACCGTGAAAATCGAGGGATAGGTGTACTTATAATTTGGTGAAATATTTAATCTCGTTATATTACAAATATTAAGGCATTTATTGATTTATTTTTATTTCAAAATAAATTATGGCGAATACCTAAAGAAATTATGTCATTTATTTGGATAATTTTGAATGTGAAGCAAAGTTCAAAGCTTACCAGATTTGCCAAAAATTCACTCTTAGAGAGAGGTAAACATTAACATAATCGGATAGAAAAATAAGCTATTATTATCTGTAACAACAGAGCCCCAAACAACATCTCTCAGCAAATAAGATTACTGTAGTCTTTTCCTATCATACTACACTTTGTTTCACTGTTAAGTTGGGATAAAAGATGAATTTATTTCAAATTCTTATTCTGCTATCTGTGAGCTAAAAGGTATATCTTTTATTTACTGCAAACCCGTTTTGTTTTAAGGGAAATAGTTCCATCTCGTTCTTGTGGGTCAAGTCCAAAGTAACAAAAATAAGGAAAGCGTTCGAGCTGTTTTCAAAAATTGATAATACACCAAACATCTCTTTAAATTACTTTCTCAAGATCAGACTAGTTACATCTCAGAATAATAAGGCATTGAATATTGCCGTACTTGCATTATTAATAGCGAAAAAGAATTAAATATTAGGAGGATTTAGTTCAAAATGAACCTTGTATTTTCGGTATACTATGTAAGTTACTTGAATTCTTCAAAACTTATTTAAATACTAGCAACTGTGCGACTAGCATGGTCACTTTAATTTTATATTTTCTTTTGCAAAACAATAAATCTGAAAGTAACATACGTAAGGAATGTTACCATTAACTGTCATCATAAATATACGTTGTTAATGGGTATTCTCTCTAAGGCTGATTCTAGAACATCGTGATTAAAAAATGTGAATTTTCACTACTCCAGAACAGAGTTAAAGATAAGACTGAGAAACCCAACATCAATGATTTTAATAATGACATCCCTCTTTGTATGTACTATTTTTCAAAACTAAGATATCTATACTTTATCATTACAACAAATAAGAAATTGTTGGGGGAAAATTTAAAATTAGTGTTGATTACATCACTCTCTGTATGTATTACCGTTCACAATTCAGATAGCTACACTTAATCATATTAAATAATAAATTGTTGGGAAAATTTCTTCACTTATAAAATGGAGCAAAAATTCAGCAATTTTCCAAAATTAAGATATCTACACTTTATCATTACAGCAAATAAGAAATTGTTGGGGGAAAATTTTAATATAGTGTTGATTACATCACTCTCTGTATGTATTACTGTTCGCAATTCAGATATCTACACTTAACCATATCAAATAATAAATTATTGAGAAAATTTCTTCACTTATAAATTGGAGTAAAAATTCAGCAAGTACTGAAAAAAGTGTAGAAAATTATGTATTACTGGTTGCTGGTTGCTATGCCGGCGACGGTTAAGCCTAACCTCGGGATCATTTATGCTCTCTCTTTCACGCCTCTCTCTTAATGAATTATTTCTTCGCTTTCTTTCTTGAGACTGTTCCCAATTTTCACTTGATCGTGCAAGCGCGCTTTCGAGCATTCCTGATTTCAGTGCTTAAATCCATGTTGACACGCGGTTTGCAAATTTCGGACCTTTCACTAATGTTTACATCTGGTAGTGGCAGCCGTTGCCATTCGGCGTTTAGAAATATCGTCGATTTTTGTGCCGCATACCTACGCGTTATATATATATATATAAATTTGGATGATTTAGAACAAAATGAACCTTTTATTTTCGGTATACAATGTAATTTACTTGAATTCTTCAAAACTTATTAATTGTGATGTTCAGACAGTTCAAACAGAAAAGTGCAAAAATCTTAAGTAGTAGAATTTTGCATTCTTTCATTATTTTTTAGTTGCATAGGAGATGAATTCGAGTTAAAAATAAGTTAATATTCCTAATTTTTTTTATTCTCGTTTATTTCATTGTTCAAAAATATAAAATACAGAGAAACGTGTCTGTGGCGGTCAGAAATGGTTCCAAAATTAAGTAGCTATTTTGAGAGGTGGCTGTCGACAAGGGGTTTCTTCCATATCATTGGCTTAATGGAGTCTTTAATCGGTTCTGAACACAATATGGCCGTTTAAAGTGGTGACTGTCAGTTAGGGGTGTTGGGCTAGAGAAGTTTCACTGTATATATATATGTGATTATGATTGATTATTTTTTTCAGCCTGAAGATTTTCTATATAAGCTTTGTTATAAATAAGAAGAAAACTTCAAAACCTGCCTGGGAATCTGGTATTCTTAGAATTGTGCCATCCATTTCATTTTAGATGTGCCCGAGAGAAGCATGGATTAAAAGAGTTACTCATTAATAATAATTATCAAATGTATTATTGTATTCCTGAAAAAAGAATTGGGAAATATTTATCTTAGATAATAAATCTGTCTGTGGACTTTTTTTTTCCTAAGGAATCCGTAAAAGAAATTTTAGAACAAAAAGTTTACATCTTTATATTTAACTTTCTAGAACAACCCTCTTTTTTTTCTTATTTCCGGTTGCTGAACGGGAAGAAAAAAAGGGAAGCAAAACCGGAAAAGGAATTTGTAAAAAAAGTTGTTAAATCCGGAAATGTTATTCAACAGTGCTGGGCTTTAAATTTAAAAATCGTGTCATAAAATCGCCAATGTGATCAGGCAATGAAATAGCCATTTATATGGGCTTGACTTTGTATCTATTCCTATAGTATAAAAAAATAATAATTGATTAGAAGTACAGATATGTTTCCCTGCGACAAAAGGATAAAACTTTAATTTTTATCGATTCTATATATCTTTTTCGCGCATGAATAGTACTAAAAACTGCAATTTACAATACAAATTATCACATGGATCAATATCTCAACAAGAAATTATGCAGTGCATATATATATATATATATATATATATATATATATATATATATATATATATATATATATATATATATATATATATATATATATATATATATATATATATGAAATAAGGACTGAATTCTTTAATAATTTTAACGGATCACTGAGTTGATAACGGAGCTGTGAAGTCGTACCGTTGCAGGGGGTAGTCGTGGTTGTTTTCAGCAAAGCGAGTGGGTGGCACGCAAAATCAATTCTATGTTTGTCCTAAATTCGTCTAATTGTCCTATTAAATATAGCTGGGGCATTCTTTAATAGGACAATTATCGAGTGGCTGGCACGCAAAATCAATGTTATGTTTGTCCAAAATTCGTTTAATTGTCCTATTAAATATAGCTGGGGCATTCTTTAATAGGACAATTAGACGAATTTTGGACAAACATAGAATTGATTTTGTGTTCCAGCCTCTCGCTTTGCTCAAAACAACCACGACTACCCCATTCAACGCTACGACTTCATTGCTCCGTTATCAACTCAGCGATCCGTAAACATTATTAAAGAATTCAGTCCTCATTTCAAAAGTCGGCGGCGGATAGTTATTCTGCGCCGTGAAGATCCCAAAGGGATTCCCAAGCCAGAGGAAACGTGCTAGCATTTCCTCTAGCTAGCATTCAATTAGGCCATTGCATAGTTAAGGGTTTATCTATGCAATTGAATCTGGGGCAATGCGTTGCGTTATTACAATGGCTCCTTGACTGTTCACACGACCTGTGATTGGTTCTACGTATCACGTAGTCAATGAATTGAGCTGTGTAATGCTACGAAACGCTCCGGATTCCGTATGAACAGGACTTTAGTGTGAAAATCTAATTTTAATAGAAATAAGAAATAACATATGACTAACTAAACAAAATGCCATTACGAAAAATATAATTTCATTAAGAAAAGTTGATGTTTTTAAAAAAGATAACATTAGAATAGCATACTTAAAAAATAAAACATTATTTTTTTTAAATAGCGTTAACTAATAGTAAGATTTTTTTTATTCAATTAATATTATTGATTCAGTTTATTGTGAAGACATTGCAATGCGTCATAGACAACATGCACAACGTGCCAATAATATTTGACATCAATAAATATCTTTTGGAAAGAACATAAACAGTTTATTCATGGTCTTCTCATGCATAAATTTTCCGTGCATATTACAGATTTTGTTTCATTCAGGTACTTAAACCCCTGCTGAATATGCGAATAAATTTATTTCTATTCCCGAATCACGACTTCCTCATTTTTCATGATTCTCTGTAAACCCGTTTCCATAATACACTCATGGACAAAAAAATTAGCGCACCAAGAAATAATTGCGGGATCGTAACGAAACTTGCAATGAAGGTACATGTCGGGGAGATATGCAAATGATTAGAAATGCAGCATGATTGCGCATTACGTATAGCCGGTAGAGGGCGTTGAACATCGTACTCTGTGGAGTATAAAACAGGTACCCAAACCTTGTATGAGTGTGCTGAATCATTTACAAAGGAAGAGCTGAGATAGACATGCCATTACGCCGTGTTCGAAGACAATATAAGCAGTTGTCGCAGTTTGAGAGGGGGAGAACCGTCGGGATGATCGAAGCTGGGTGGTCAGCTAGGCGAGTAGCTCGTCAATTAGGCCGCTCTGATTGTGTTGTGAGGACGTGCTGGGACTAGTGGACCCGAGAGATGTCATGTACACGAAGACCAGGCTCAGTACGCCCTCGACAGACCAGTCGTCGAGGACCAGTCGCCGATGACAGCCAACTGCTTCATCGGCCGACATCCAGGCACAGGTAGCACCTTCACTAGGGGCCTCTATGTCTTCTCGAATCATACGAAGGCGCCTGGCTGAAGGACAGTTGGTATCGCGGCGCCCATTACATGTGCTGCCCTTGACGCCCACCCATCGACGCCTCCGTTTGGAGTTTTGCCGCGCACGAGGAAACTGGACTGCAGCGGAATGAAACCCGGTCGTCTTTAGCGACGAATCCAGATTCAATCTCGGCAGTGATGACAATCGTGTTCGTGTGTGGAGAGCCCGTGGTGAACGCTTCAATCCTGCCTTTGCTGTACAGCGACACATCGCTCCCACAGCTGGTGTGATGGTATGGGGTGCCATTGCCTACAATACACGGTCACCCCTAGTATTGTTCCGTGGCACCATGACAGCCCAGCGGTATGTTCATGAAATCCTGCAACCACATGTGTTGCCACTCATGCAACGGCTCCCAGGAGCCATTTTTCAACAAGACAATGCTCGGCCTCATACGGAAAGGGTGTCACAAGACTGTCTCCGCACTGTTACTACCCTTCCTTGGCCTGCCGGATCCCCAGATTTGTCTCCAATCGAGCATATCTGGGATCATTTGGGACGACGAGTTGGGCATCCCACGAGTTTGAACGAACTAGAGGCAAGGATACAGCAAATATGGAACGAAATGTCTCAAGACATCATACAGAACTTGTATGACTCAATGTCCGATCGTATCGCATCGTGCATTCGCGCAAGAGGGGGTCCAACGGAGTATTAACTCCTTCGTTCTTTTGCCTTTATCTCAGAAATAAATTATCCTTTTTCTTTGATTTTCTTATCATTTACTTATATCAAAGTAGTCATTACGTATGTAAAATTTCGTTTCATTTTGACGACTCCTTCTTGGTGCGCTAATTTTTTTGTCCATGAGTGTATTACACAAATATACTTCGATATATGGTTTGGTACCAATAGTACCTTGAATGTTATCAATAGTGCCAAATAATCAATAACACTTTAAAAGAACTTATCGTTAAAAATTATCGGACATGCTTAACACCAGGTTCCAATCATAAATTACTTAAAGGTCATTAGATTATGTTCAGTATACAATGATTGGTTTAATCATGCCAAAATGCATCGGAATTGTGGATGCTTTATCACAAATAATTCCGGAATTCGATATCTTGTTTGATACCAATAGTTCCTTCAAAGTTATCAATAGTGCCAAAGAATCAATAACACTTTAAAAGAACTTATTGTTAAAGATCATCGGACGTGTTTAACACCAGGTTCCAATCATAAATTTCTTAAAGGTCATTAGATTATGTGTAGTATACAGTGATTGGTTTAATTCTAGCAAAATACATCGGAATTGTGGATGCTTTATCACAAATAATTCCGGAATTAATAACCACAACAGCCTACTCTGAGTTTTATATTAACTGAAAAATATTACTAAGACAAAATAAAATGACAACATACAGAATGCTATTTCTTTGCATTTTTGTGCTAAATGCTGTACAGATATTAATTAAGGAACATAAAAATAAAATAATTTCAATTATATTTGGATTCTTCTTTTCAATTTCAGAATTGGTGTACTGTTGTTATAAAATTTAATTTTCAAAAAAATTATCTAAGTGCATCTTCTAGGCTACGGATTTCTAAACTTTTCCTGTGATGGAAAACTTTGTAAATCCAGAAATTTTAATGAAACACGTTGTTTATTTTGTAGGTTATGTAGAAACACATAATCAATAAATTATTTTAAAAATGAGAAAAAAAAATATTTATTTAGTATTTAATTTTTTGACATTTTAGAGCACTAAACCGTCAAACATGTTTAAATCTCTTGTACTCAGATGCATGATATAAAACAAATCCAGCTTTTCGTGGAACACCTATTAACCTTCCATGGAACACCAGTGTTCCGCGGAACTTAATTTGGGAAACCCTGTTCTAGGCAAGTAAAATTATATCGTATTAAAATACATAGGTGTATATAAAATCTGAAGAAAAGGACGATATCACTTGGAATTCATTCTTGGATTTTCCTGGTTTGAAATTCAACTGCTGAAAATTACGGCACTTGGTTTTTTTTTTTAAGTTTAAAATATCAAGGGTGAAAATAATAGCGTTCTTGAATATATAAATAAAAATTAGTAAGAATGAACGGATCAAAATTGTATATCATTGACTTGAGAAAGAGGGTTAATATGTGAGTTCTGGCATTCAAAAAGGAAGTTTTCTTACCAACTCAAAACTAAAACATCTGTGTTCGACCTTCAATAAGGATAAATGTTCACAATAGCGTATATAAGCCTCAAGTAATTTACAAGAAGTAAATCAAATTCGATCTTCAGTCTGGAGAAATGTTCATAGTTGCATATATAAGCCTCAAGTATTTTTAAGAAGTAAACCAAATTTTAGATGTAAAATATACTGACGTCTAAAAATGTGATAAAATCATGATATCATCCCCTACGAACTGTTGAGAAAACATTAACTTCGAAGTGAAGACATGATTCCAGATCTCATGGATGGTATGGTGTCGTTATAGTAGCGCATTTTTCAAAACGAATAAGTTATGACTAATAGCGCCCTTTACACGTAAGCTCTTTTCCGCATGAAACCACGATCCCGCACTATTGATTGCACGTGTGAATGTGTCGGAGAGGATGGGAAAGCTGCTTTTGAGCGTCCTGCAAGTTTTCCCGCGCGCAATACCGTACGGTCCAAGCACTCCAGAGCTATTAGCACCCTTTACACTTATGCTCTTTTGCGAGTGCTTGGAGCGTGCGCGCAATCCCGTACGCTCCAAGCACTCGCGAAAGAACGTGCGTGTAAAGGGCGCTAATATGTGGGCATTTGAAAAATAATTAGATTTTAATAAATAGAGCTCTCAGGAGGAGGGCTCAAAAGATCAGTGATCCCCAAGAAAGGGCCCTGAACATGGAGATCTTCAAAAGGGAAAGAGCAAGCTATAGGCGAGCCAAACTGGCAGCCAAAAGGAAGTCGTTCAGAGATTATCTTGAATGGGTGACGTCCAAAGACATATTTGGCAATGTGACGTTTACCATTCCTAAGAGTGGCAGAGGGGACTGCGCCAAGCAGCCCAAAAAACCCGATGTTGACTTAACGCACGACGAGTGTGAAGTGGAGTTAATACTGGCTCAACACCACTTCAAGAATATTGACGATGTTCAATATCCCAGAGTCGCTATCCAAGAGACTCAGGATCTCATCACTATCGATGAGATCGACTTGACTTTGGACAATATGGCTAAAGGAAAGGCTCCGGGATTCGATGGGTTCACACTCACCATAGTGGAGGAGCTGCACCATGTGGACGCCCAGCTACTGGGTAACCTATTTAATAAATGCCTGAAAACGATGAAGTTTCCTAACACCTGGAAAAAGGCGAAGGTGGTCTACTTCCCCAAAGCGGGGAAAGACCCTAATATGCCGAACGCATATCGTCCAATCTGCCTCCTCCCCGTAATGGGGAAGGTTCTGGACAAGTTGATTACGAACAGACTCGTGGAGTTCCTAGAGTCAAACGGGGTACTCTCAAAAGAGCAATACGGCTTCCGCAGAAATAGGAGCACCAACGATGCCCTAAAAAGGGTACTTGAGATCATAGGCGATAATAAGCGGAACAAGCTTTATACTTGTATGATAACACTTGACATACAAAACGCCTTTAACTCTATTAACCCAAAAAGTGTTATAGAGGCTATTAAGAGCTTAAATATGGACACCAATCTCAAGTATCTAATTATTGATTATCTCCAAGACCGCAGCATAATGCTAGGTCAAGGGGAGTGGAAGTATAACGTAGGAGTGCCCCAAGGTTCCTCCTTGGGACCTATACTTTGGCTTCTCGTGATCAACGACCTCCTGAAAGCAGAAGAGGACAATGTGAACTTCCACATCCAAGCCTTCGCAGATGACCTGGTCATCCTCATCGGTAGTAAGGCAGTCTATAGGTTTACCATCACTGCTCATCAATCTTTACCATCAATCTAGCCATCACTGCTCTAGCCAAGTGCGAGAGCTGGGCAAACCACAACGAACTAAAGTTCAATATTGGCAAGTGCAACTTCACTGTAGTGGGACCGAGCACCAGGAACCTAAGGAGATCAACCCTAAAGCTTTGTGGGCAAAGCAACAAGTATGAGAAGGAATTGAAGTATTTGGGGATTATCATAGATAACCAACTCAACTTCAACGCCCACCTGGACAAGGCCAAGGAAAAGGCTCTGGCTGTTATGCACAAGCTCCTGAGATACTCCAGGAAGACTTGGGGCATAAAACCACTCATCGTTAAGGAGATCTACCAGTTGATAGTTGAAAGGATTCTGCTTTATGGAGTGCCGTCGTGGTGCAACACCACAAGGAGGCTGAATGATAAGTTATTGCAGATCCAGAGACCGTTTCTGTTGCTCTTGACAAAGTGCTACAAAACAGTAGCTACGGACACTCTCGCCGTACTGGCGGGGTGTTTGCCTTTGGACATAAGAGCCAATATGGAAAGGACACTGCACCTGATCCATAAGGAGAATGGGGCATATGACCTTAATGGTCTCGTGCTCGATGGGGACAGCTGCGAAGTGAGAAACTTCGATATCCACTCGATCAAGGATATCAGCAGCATTGACTGGTCGGCCAATCTCGAGCCAAGGTGTAGTACCCAGTACTACACAGACGGCTCGAAGATGGAAGGCAAAGTCGGGTCAGGTGTCATCAAGTATGATAATAACTTAACGTTCTATGATCTAATGGAGAGGAACTCAGATCACAGTTCCTCTTATCAGGCTGAGTTAAGGGCAATAGAGATGGTGATCGAGGACGCAATAAAGACTCAAACCAAAGAGTTTGATGTCTATACGGACTCCATGAGTGCACTACAGGCGCTCAAAGGAAACTTTAAATGTCGGCTGGTGGAGAACCTGAAAAAGAGTATCAATAACAACGGCTTAAATATTACCTGGCATTGGCTGAAAGCCCATGCCGGTAATAGTAAAAATGAAGAGGTGGATGAGATCGCCAAAAGAGCGACTCAGCTCCCCACCATTTCCAATGACTATAAGCGGACCAAGAACCAGCTTAAAGGCATACTCATGAAATATGCCTTAAATTTGTGGCAAGAAAGGTGGAATGAGTCCACCAAAGGCAGGCGGACGCAGGAAATCTTCCAGAATGTCAACCTGGATATAGTCCAATGTGACTTCCTGAGGAACCAGGCGATCACTGGGCACGGCAGCTTTGGCCAGTACCAGGACAAATTCTTCGGGAAGTCGGACAACTGCAGTTGTGGCGAGGTTCAGACAGTCGAGCACTGTCTATTCGACTGCTGAAACTTTGATGACCTGCGGGCCGACATGCCAGGGAATGCAAGACAGTGGAGCAATCATAAACTATTTAACGATTACTACTGTTGCAAAGTAGTAAGCAAAATCGTTAAAAGGCTCATGGACGAACACGTCCAGCTGCCATAGACTAACTATTTCGATGTATTTTGCTGTTTGTAACCTTTTAATAAAGTATGTGTTTTAGCGAAAAAGTCGTTCTGCAGGCGGTTGGCCGAAGTGGAGTGACTCGGTAAAGTTGCTTATGTAGCTAAGTGTCGGAGCTTGGGATGTGCTCCCTCGCGACGACTGGTCTTCTTAAAATCTGAGTTGGATGCCTTCAAGGTGGGACGACGATAAGCTTAAGCTTGAAAAATAATCAAAATAATGAAAGTAAGAAAGTAAAACAAATTCTACATTGTTAATATGGGATTCAATAAAACTTTATAAAAAAAAATAAGGTAACTATCCTATGCATTGACTTAAAAAAATATGGACTAGAAGTATGGGATAGGAAATTCAATGTTATATTTTCTGACTTCATTTGTATACCTCGGTTTGTAAACGCTATCGGTGAGTTTAAGGATCTAGATTCAATTCAAAATCCTAGCAGCATCATTCCATGGATAATGCATATATGTTATACAGCACGAAAACTTAATGTTTAATTGTAAAACTTATTGCCTGCCCACTTCTAGAAATATTACAAAAATCAAACAGGAAGAGTCCATATTTATTATTTCGTCATATTTTTCATTTTGAACCTTTTTATGACAACGCTATTTATGCAGCAGGAAAAAAATCAATCATTTTATATCTAAAATATTACGATTTTTTAAATAGCTAGAATAGCACTAAAAGTAAACCTCAAAATAAAACAGATGCGAAATTATGTTTACATACATTTTTTTATTACGTTTCGAAGAAAATATGAAACTTAAAAACATCTGCGGAATTGTTTGTAAGTTTTCTGTTCCCATACTATAGTAATAGAAAAAGAAAATATCACATGTCATCATCTAAAAAAAACACTGATGATTTTATTTTATTTTACTTCCGAATAATCTTTGTAAAGTGCTCTGGTCGCCACTACCTAAGCAATAAAAGTTTTTACGTGGCAGCGATCAGAACATATTTCTTTCGACTATTGCGTAGAAAAAGGAACACAAGAACTTTTCGTCGGCGCATTTTTCCTACTACATTTAATCAAAAGCTTCATTGAGAGAATGTGTTTGCGGAAAAAGATAAAAAAAGAATTTTTTTAGACTTGGTTACCGCTCGTAATTAGGAAAAATATATAAAATGCTAGTCAAAAGTTTAAAACATTAATATGATCTAAAAACAGAAACTGGAAGTATGTGTTTTATATTCCGTGTACATGTTGAGTAAATTAAGATGTTATTTTCATTTAATGCAAGTTAAGGACTTTAATTTCGGATGAAATGTTACGCTAGGGGTTTTCTCATTTAATGTGCTGCATGTCTGAGTCAGTTTTATAATTTATTTACACGTCTTAGTACTTATGCGTTTTGGAAAACTTCAAGTCAGTTTTGGATATTTTATTAATTTTTTTTTCTAAAGTTTACGCTGTGTATTTTTATGTTTTACTAGCTGAAAACCCGCACTTAGCTACGGAGTACATTCAAAGTAAATACAACGGTCAATGTATACAATTAATGCCAAATTTATATATATATATATATATAAATATATATAATAAATAGAACGATCAATGTATACAATTGATGTAAATATATATATATATATATATATATAGAAAAATCGTAAGGGATATTTTTATAGATAAAATAATGTAGACGAAAATATTCAAATTAAATCTAATATAAAGATTACTAAAGAATTTAGTACAGTTATTATAGTGCAGTTTGAGGAATATAATATATTTTATTGCATTTTGATATTTAATGGATAATGTCCAATTGTCTGCCGCATTAGCAAGAAAGAAAAATATTTTTTTGTCTATTTAGTTGCTATGCACGTGACGATAAATTTATTTAAAGTACCAGAAAAAGAAATAACGTAATCAGCATTTAATAAATTAAATTCTGAAAATTAATCTTTAAAAATTCACCAAAAATCTGAAAATCGAGGTAATGGTTCGAAAAAGATTTCATTTTAAAGGAATTTTTAGGATCTTTCTCGCGATATAAATTTTATAACCCTCAAATTATTATTTTAAATGCAAACTTAAGTTACAAAAACAGCTTAAAAATTTAATTTTAAAAAATCTAATTAGAATTTTTGAAAAATCTTTCTTAGTGCACCTGTTTTAGACGTTTATCGCTGTCTTAGACGAGGCATAATTGATCGTTTTTTGAAAAAATCACAAGAAAAACACAATTGCCGAAATTGAAATCGTCGAAATCTCCAAGCCTTAAATAGCGCTTTGAAGTGGCGCCACAGGCGCGCGTGATGTGCGTCTGCGCTGAAATTCTAATCATTTGCATATCTCACCTCCGCTAATGCATGTTGTAAATTTCATGTTATTTGCATGTTTCCTTCCGGGTGTTGCATTTAGAGTGGCCAGCAGTGTATAGACAACCAAATTACTTTTGTTTTGTTAAAAGCAAATGAATACATAATAATTTTTTTACCTAATAACTCCCTTAAAGTAAAACAGAAAGGTTGTAATTTTGCTTAGAGTTCATTTCTAAGAAAATTAAAGATTTATTTTTTAAAAATATAAATTACAAACTAGAAATTCGGGTGAATGTAACAATAATCTTGTTGTATAGAAAATAAAAATATTCTATGTCTTAATGCTATAAAAACATTTTCAAACCTTAACATTTATACATTTGGGAGGATTTCAAGTTTATTTATATTTTTCGTTTAGATTTGGTGGTTCTGCAGTGTATGTTTATGAAACAACTAACATATTTGTACTCTATTAAAGATAAATGAAAACTGTATACTAATTTCTGTTCCAAAATATTTATTTGTAATACAACTGAAAGTTTTTATTTTGCTTGGTGTATATGTTCGAAAAAAATTCAGTGGCTATTTTAAGTTAAGGAATTTCATATTGTACGAAATCTTAACATAGCAATTTCTTTTCTATTAAGATTCTAAAAGTCTAATGAGTGAATAAATGTTTTATATTTATTTATGCATTCTACAGTTTACTCATTTTGGAAGATTTCAAGTACATTATGTTTTATAATTAGTTTTTTAGTATATTCAGTGTAGGAGTATGAATGACGTATTTAGAAGATAAATATATATGTAAATATATATATATATATATATATATATATATATATATATATATATATATATATATATATATATATATATATATATATATATATATATATATATATAAATCGTAAGGGATATTTTTATAGACAAAATAATGTAGACGAAAATATTCAAATTAAATCTAATATAAAGAATACTAAAGAATTTAGTACAGTTATTATAGTACAGTTTGAGGAATATAATATATTTTATTGCATTTTGATATTTAATGGATAATGTCCAATTGTCTGCCGCATTAGCAAGAAAAAAAAATATTTTTTTTGTCTTAAGGAAATCTTAAGGATTCGTTATCCATAAGTATAAAAATTGTTGAATGGGATCGAAGTAAACGAATGATTTGCACTTCGGCATCCGGTACCGTGTGTATGCTGTTCGAATGCCGATTAGCGCCATTGAAAGCTCTCGTGTCTACGCCGTGTATGAGCACTTCACTGGAATCCTTCCATGGAGTTTGTAGGGGAGGATGAGGGTATAACACCCTCCCCCTCTTCCCAGATTTCCAAAGCAAACCTACCAATCTGCCTATGTAGCCTCACTGTATAAGCATTTTCTTACTCTCTTCCCGATGATGTCTTATTTGCTTTTAAAATTTTAATTAAGATTAATTTATATTATTTATCATGGTTTTATGTTCTCTGAATTCTTTAAAAAGTTTTGCTGCTAATTTTCTTTTTGATTTGTTAAAAAAAATATTATGTATTTGTTAAAATAATTCTAAAGGTTCCGCCGACCACAGCGATAAGCTTATACGGCATATTTAGTTGGAGCCAAGTCGTCCCCCCAGCAATCCGCTCAGCAGGGACCAATTGGGGTGAACGACTTACTCGGTCACCACCAAACCGATGTTTTCCCCTTCACCATTCGCAATCCTAAACTATCTATTTAACCAATTTATAATGGCAACCCCGCTTAAGTTACACACCAGTTCCCTGTTGCTTTCTTTGTTTTTTCCCTTTACTTATTTATACATATATTTCTTATCCATATCCTGCAAACTAATTGCGCTTTACAGTTATAATTTACATTATAAAATTGCCATTTTACATTCAAACTGCAGTTTCAATTACGAATACGCTTGTGAACATATTACAATTTAGAATTACAGATTACATTATATGCATACAATTTTACATTTAAGGTGCTCTTTCAAATACTCTTACTCTAACTATTATATTTACCATTCATTAATACCATATTACGATTTACAATTTCAATTTACATCATATACTAACAATTTTACATTTTTGATTCAATTTCAATTTCAATTAGAATGACATTTACCACTACATTATGGATACATTCCAATTTTGAATTACGATTTACATTGTACACTCACAAATTGCATTCAAGGTAAAATTTCAGTACAATTACCTTACTCTTACAATTTTACATTTAAGATGTAAAATTAAAGTTAAAATATTGTTAAAATAAAAAAAAATTAAAAAATAATGATTTTTGTTCTAAATAAGACTTATGCAAAACACTACAGATTCTTTACAGAATAAAAAAAAAACGAAACGCAATTTATGCCAAGTTTATTTGTAGGCTGAAACTTGACATTCAGAAACGAATGGATGTGATGAAGCGCTTTCGATTTTATAGAAAAATTAAATTTTTTAGAGAGATAAAGTGATCGAAGGCTGTTTTCATCACATTTTGGTTAGAATGCTAGGAAGTCGCCCTTGATTAGAGGACGGAACAGTCGTCTTTACGCATCAGCCAATTTAAAAGCGGCGGTGCGCGATAGGGTGTAGATTGATGGCAGACGCAGATAAGGAGATGGCACCAGGGTTTGACATTAAAGTAATATACCCTATTGTAAACGAATTTATTGGGCCTGTTTGGGAGGTAGACCGCAAAACACGTGGACTGGACTTTGGGTGGTTTGTTTACGACGCAAGGAGGCGTTTAACTCACTAACGAATTAGAAAATTGGGACTTTCCTGAATGGGTGAAATCTTGAGAGATTGTGAAAAATATAACCAATGAGATTTGAAGAAAGAAAATTGAAAGACGAGAGAGAGGGAAGGAAAAAGGAGTCAAGAGGGAGAAGCGTTAGAGATTTGTCGGGGCGAACTTGCCCGATCCTACGTTCCTATTTGGAGGGGACCCGACTTCCGATGCATAAGGACAACCGGTCGACATAGTTTCCGGACCTTACTCATTGGATCCAAGAAAATATCGAGCACCGGATCCAGAAGACAGCGGCTAGTCTTCAGCGAACTCCGGAGACCAAATACGGAAGGCATAAGGAAGAAGCAGTGACGTTCCAGAGAAAGCGAGACCCCCCCAATTTCCAGACAACAGCGAGCTGAGATTCTAGGACGAGAACGGGCGATTTAGAAGGAGAGAACCGCAACCCTGCTGTTTCGATGATTATCCTGACCCTGCGAAATAGAGTGAGTGAAATATAATTTTTGATACGCTCAGTCCCTGGTCATTTAAAATTTAATGCTTGAGTGTGGAAAAGGAAAATTAGGGTCATAGTTAAATACTTATGTATGAGTAGTTTTTCCGTATGCTCCCTGCACCTCGTAAAGTAGTAATTAAACGATTAAGTGTAAGAATTGAGGATATGAACATAAGTGATTTTTTTAATAAACTGTAAATAATATGTAAGTGTAAATAAACTATAAGTTTGCGTTAAAGAAAACTTGATTTCGTTAATGAGTTGATTTCCGTTATTTATGAAGAAAGATTGTTGGTTAAGCTTTTATAATTTGTTTGTAGGCCAATCATGTCCAGAGTCTGGGGTGTTATTCAACAAAATATCTAAACACAACTACCCTTTTAATAACATAATTAGTACTACCACAATTAAATACGAATTCACGCCCGAACCAGATAAAGTCAGGACAGGCCCTATACGACAATGGACAGTCTACTTACGGTTCAGAGGAATGCCGCGAAAAGGAGTTGTGTCATCATTCATCTCCCTTGTATATACGGTGCTGAGATTTTCCCGGAGCCATCATCTATCAGGTCAGTGCCAAAACCTGTCTTTTTGTTTGGAAATAGTGGTTTCGACAACAGCTTGGCAGTTAAAGGACCGACTGTTTTAATTACAGAAGCTAAATTTCAAGTGAGAACGTGCAAATAGAATAGTTGCTTTTGCAGAATCGTTCTAAATAGATTACGAATAGTTAGTTATGATGTTCTCTCTCTCTGTCACATACACACACTGCATAAACAAATTTAGTGGGTTCAAGAAGTATTTCCGCATTGGGAAATTTCTACATATTTGCAGGTATAGTATAGATAACACTATAGATTTTTGGATAGTAACAGTATAAATTTTTAGAATTTGAAAAACTCATTTAAGAGCAAACTGTTTAATCACATTTTAATTATAACAGAATAAGAAATAGCAACATTATAAGAGAATAAAATAAAATTGCATACTTAAGGCTTTCAGTTGCGCATAAAAACTACACTGAAGTGCCACTGAATTAGGGATAGCAAAGCCTATGCAAATTGTGTAGCGCTGCGCATCATGTATGCGCAAGTAAAGGGCGCTGTGGTAACTGCATATATAGCACGTACTGTGGTTGTTCTGAATTAGTTATTGGAATTGCCAGTATGGGTAAACTGCCTGATTTAGACGCCATCGATCGCGGAAAAATCGTAGGTGCGCGACGCATGGGCCATTCAATTTCCGAAATCGTCAGACAGCTAGGATTTTCAAAGTCGACAGTGTCAAGAGTATACCAAGAATACATGGATGGTGGAAAAAAAACTAGCGATCGGGCAATATGCAAAGGACAATTAGCCTTGACAGTGCTTGGTGAGAGACGTCTCAGGCGTATTGTACGTAGCCAGCGAAGCCAAACGTTAGCTCAAATTACCACCCAGTTTAATGACGGTGCCAGTCGTACAGTCAATAAACGGACAGTGCAACGCTCGCTTCACCGTATGGGTTTCGGGAGCCGTCGACCTACGAGAGTACCATTGCTCTATACTCGCCATAGGGCTGCACGTCTTGCCTGGGCAAGAGAGCACAGAGACTGGAGTGTAGAGGACTGGAAACGAGTAGCATATAGTGATGAGTCTCGACTCCGACTACTTAACGCCGACGGGAGGCTGAGAATATGGCTTCAGGCTCATGAAGCCATGGATCCTGCATGCCTGGCTGGAACTGTACAAGGGCATGAAGGCTCATTCATGCTCTGGAGTGTTTTTTCGTGGCACAGTTTGGGATCTTTGGTGCGTGTACCAACCTTGCTCAAAGCAATTCGGTACGTAGAGTTGCTGGGTGTTCACCTCCATCCGTTTATGCTGTTCTGTTATCCGCACGGTATTGGAGTTTTCCAGCAAGACAACTGTACTTCTCACAAGTCCCGGTTGACTACTGGCTGGTTGGATGAGCATTCCTCTGACTTCTCTGTCATGAATTGGCCACCTAGAAGCCCAGACTTAAATTCTATTGAGCATCTTTGGGATGTTTTAGAACAAGGCGTGAAAGGCCATCACAAAGCACCAAAGAACCTTACTGAATTATGGACAGCTTTAGCCAATATTTGGCAAGCCATTCCCTTGGAACGTTTCCAGAAACTTGTTGAATCTATGCCTCGTCATGTGGCAGCCGTTATCAAGGCCAGAGGAGGCCCAACTCGTTACTAGGTAGGTATCCCTAATTCAGTGGCACTTCAGTGTATTATGTTTCGTACGTAATCCATTTTATCAAGAATAGCTTGGGAGTATTTTCTTGAGTGAATAAACTACCTTTTATGTTCTCCCATTTGCTGATTTGGTCCATTCGCTTTAGATTACAGATTCTAGCTTATTTGTGTTACTAATGTGAAGTTTTCGGTCTTTCAAGTTCAGAATGCCGCATAAAAAATCGATAATATTAACATCAGGACACTGGAAATATACAATTTACTTTTTATATAGCATCCATTATTCAGTAACATGAAAAGTATCTTTAGGATCCTTATTCTGCTTGATATAGTGTGTTTTCAGTTCCTATCTCCAGAATATGACATGAAACCCCGACAGCGCGCACTTTACCTTCAACATATTATACTGCAAGTGTTTTATATTTGTTTTAAGTTTGCATTATGGTGACGTTAAATTGTTTTACGACCATCAGAACCAAAAGGTTGAATTCGTTAAATTCGCAGTGATTAATACATTTTTCCAAAAATCCAAATATTTATTTATATGTGCGCTTTAGCAAAGCGAAAACACTTTTTCATTTTATCTTCACAAATATATATTTTTTTCCTGCTTATTCTACCGTGATAATCAACATCCTTTAAAACTTTTGTAATGCTAGTGGCTCAAACACATTTACCTTTTAACGCTGCTATGTACTAAGAAAAAAAATCGTACTTCCCTTTTCCTCTTCTTACAGACTCTTGTGGTGGGAGGAGTCCAGTTGACAGTTCGAGTATTCCACCCGCCTTAGGACTGACATTTTGAGGGATTGTAATGGCTCTCTCTCTATAGTGGGGTTAAGCGCTGCCCCAAATTTTTATTTAAAAAATATTTTTGTCAAAATTTTACAGGTACATAAATGCTTATAATCAAATAAAATTGGTATTGTCAGATAGCCTGGACTTTTCTGCAAAGCGCTACAGGATTCATTTTATAAATTTCGTCCACCGAAGGAATTTATGAGCGTTTAAAAGACGCTGTACCAGATTTTCTTCCGAATAATTTAAATTTAAAAATATTAATTGTATATTTAAAAAAAACGAAAAATGTACACAAATGTAAAATTTCTTTCTCTATGACGGAGTACAAATTTTTAAAAAAAATCTTTGAATCCAAGTTGGCAATCAGTGGACAAATTTTTCCATGGGTTAACATTGAGGTGAGCGAATCCAATGGGGTTAATACATAGCAGCGTTAATCAGTATTGATTTAAACCCATGTTAGGACACTCGCAAATCGAGTTTTCCCCTCTTGTGCATTAATTATTTCACGATCTCTGTTAGATAGCTTTTAGGGGTAACTTAAACGCACTCTATTGGCTTTTGTTTTATAGGCTTCATACATCCTAATTTGATATCTAACAGCAGAAAAGCATTCTCCTACTCCTTTACCGATGTCGCGGTATCTGTAACCTTGAAAATGATGTAAAATAATGTGTTCTCATCTCATAGAGACTTGGATAGTTCACTCATTTTAGGAGACGTTCAGTTATATTATGAAAATTTCAAAGACCTTATAACATCATTGCAAAATATTTTATAACTTTTAGTGAAGTCATTTGACTAGGTTGTTTAGATGTTGATATGTCCGAATAAATAAATTAGTATTTTTATAGCCAATCATCAGTGTAAAATACTTAAAGTATCTTAAAATTGGCATTTTCAACCAATCGTTCTGTCAGTTGATCGTTCTGTCAATCGTTGTAACAGGACATGATATTAATATTTCTACATGATAAAAGAGAATACTTATCCGCAAATACTCTTTTCAATCAACGTATATCCTACCCTCCTCATTATTTTGCGATTTGCTGTGATGTGCTAGGCGCATATTCCCATTTCTTACATGAAATCGCGCCATTACATCGTTTGGCGGCTGCTGATTGGTCAATTGAGTTTACATCGGTATTTGTGTATTTGGTGCGCTGATGCTTATGAAAGCATGTCTGTTTTTCAAGAATCAAATCTTCCATCACTATTTTTGAACGAGTATTTATAATTTTTATTTTTTAAGAATAAGGTTAAAAAACTAAAGTGGGCAAGACAGCAAAAAATATATAATTTGCTTCTTGCAATTAAGATTTTAATTAACAAAATAAACAATTTTTTTAAAAATTCAACATTTAAATTTAAAAATAAATAAATAAATAAATAAAGCTTTCATTTTTTTAAATTCAATATTTAAATTTTTAAAAAATATATCCTTCCTTTTTTTAATTCAGCATTTAAATTTAAGAAAAAAGACAATTTTGAGTAATATTTACTCTACTAGCCGCTGCGAGACCAGCATGGTCGCTTTTAGTTTTATATTTTCTTTTGCAAAACAACTCAACTGAAAGAAACGTACATATGTAAGGAATGTTACTATTACCTGTCATCATAAATATATGTTGTTAATTGGTAGTGCGATCTCAGCCAAAAAATTTATAATCATTGCAAAATTCTCTATAAGGCTGATTCTAAAACATTGGGATTAAAAAAAAATATGAATTTCCGTTACTTCAGAACAGAATTAAAGATAAGACTGAGAAATCCATCAACAAAGATTTTAAAAATTACATTCCTTTCTGTATGTACTATTTTTTTTAAAATTAAGATATCTACACTTTATCATTGCATCAAATAAGAAATTGTTAGAGACAAATTTTTTCACTAAAAAGGGAGCAAAAAATTACTACTAAAAAAAGTGTAGACAATTGACTCTTACTTGCTATTAAGATATTATAATGCTATTATTAATATTTTACTACGAGTATGATATTCCTCAAAACTCTTGATATACACAGTTGAGTATTTCAGAAATAGGAGATACTACAGTGACAGAATCAAAAGAACGGACTCTAGATAAACCTACATACAACTGTCCAGGACTAAACACTGGATTTGATAGGTCTAAACATATTTTGTCAAAAGTTTGTCCTCTTACATACATTTAGAAAAACCGATGGTACAAAAGAATAAATTATCTCGTGAATAAATTAAAATTATTCACGTGTAAAATACAGCAATTAAATTGCACCAAATTACGTGCTATCGTCGAACCGCTACACACACGCGGTTGGCCGCTAATCTTTACATCTGTGAGTTCCAGCCGTTCCATTCGGACTGTAGAAATATCGCCGATTTTTGTGCCGCATACCTACGCGTTTTATATATAGAGATTTTATTCTACTCCTAAAATTTTGCAGTGAAATTACTACGGAAATCGGTAATTTCTTAAAATTTTCCATGCACAAAAAAGAAATATGAAGGAATTTATGGTGAAAATTTCTTTTACAAAAAGCTTGTCACTTTAAATTACTTTTACATTGATAGGTGGCGCCACGTAAAAAAAATTCACGCTCTTTGTAAAATAAGGCGTAAAAAATATATAAAAATAAAAGCAACTAAGAAATAGATTTTATCTCATTTAAAATACGCTTAGGATCAAATATTATGGTAATTACCGATGCAAACTCAATTGACCAATCAGCAACAGCAAAACGATGTAATGGCGCGATTTCATGTAAGGAATGGGAATATGCATGCCGGACAGAAGGTTAAACATTTGGATGCTGGTCAAAGGAGAGTTTAACGGTCCTTTAAACAATACATAGCGAATGGGAAAGTGGGTCCTGTAATGGGGTGGGTCTGTCCCTACTAGGAAGGTCTGAGTCCCTTCATAGTTTTACTTTCAGTAAAGGACTCTGATAAGTAACAAAAGTTTTAAGGGCTTGTGTACTTCATAAAATGTGACTGTATTTCGGAACAGGCGCTTCTGTTTCTTAGTATGAACCGGCCCCATGTCACATTTCTGTTTATGTTCAGTTGTGGATGGAAGAACAGAACTTACAAAAATTAGACTGGACAGCTCAGATTTCCATTTCTCATTCCTATCGAATACGTATGGGACGAAAAGTTCGAATTTACCTCCTACTGGTAGAAACTTTATTCTTGGAATGGAGACAATTCCTAGTGGACACAAGGCTTGGGCGATGTATCGATACATCGTGAAAAACGGGTGTGAAGCCGACATCGTCACACCGGTTTAATAATTTTCAAAACATCTTAACATCGCGATTTCCTGGTGTCACAAATCTAGCTGTGTACGCTTACGCGCGATTTCCCAGATGTCACACAAACGGTTCCGATGTTTCTGTGTGCGCAGGCGATATTACGATTTCGCTCGGTCGACGATTTCCCGGTGTCCTATGTTTGTACGCATGCGCGGTTTTACGATTTCGAATTGCTTAGCTTGAAGGGACGATTTTCCGGTTACACACCGTCTGTACTTAGACTGACGACTTAAAGTACTTGCTAGAAATTATTTGGCAATTCAAGGTTCAAGTGTACCTTCAGAGATAGTATTCAGCACAGGTGGGAGTGTTATTACAAGACAAAGAGCTGCATTGCATCCAAAAAATGCAGAAATGCAGATATTCTTGGCTTAAAAAAAAGATATTTGAATGTTTAATTAGTTTAGTCTGTTGCAGGGCAACAGCCTGGTCTCATTTTTATGTATGAATCTATGTTACTTTTTTTAGGGAGGCACGCTGCCACCTGCTGGCTACGTTCGTGGTTAACATCGCGATACTTCGTCACATCGCGATTGTAGATTGACGATGTATCGCGATGTCAAAAATGTAACATCGCCCAGGCCTAGTGAACACATGCCAGAAGTTGATGAAAGCATGCCCAGAAGGGTTCAGACGGTAATTATACTTATTGCAGAAAGTGATCGAACAATGTATTAATTTTTAGAGATACCTTTTTCGATAATCATTATTCGACTTATGAGTTCGATTACTTTTAGCAATAAATAAATACACACACACACACACACACACACACATATATATATATATATATATATATATATATATATATATATATATATATATATATATATATATATATATATATATATATATATATATATGTGTGTGTGTGTGTGTGTGTGTGTGTGTTTGTTTCTGTGTGCATTATAAAGAGTAATATTGGTTTGGTAATAGAGTTTAAATTGAATAGGATTAGGGTTTTTGGATCTACAAAAGATATAAGATTAATAGCATTTATGATTCATGTAAATTTAAGAAAAACTCTCTCTGAAGTGTATAACGAAATGGAATTTAGCAGGCTTAATGATCATAAAAGTGAACTCAGATTACGAAGTAAAGTGGAAGTTTTGTAATACAAAACATCCAAGTAGTTAAAAGTTATTTTAAAAACTGAAGAGCCACTTCTCACAAAACATTCGACGGATATATTGCTCTTAAAATCTCATGAAAGAATATGCAATATATGCATATCTACATGATTCGTAAAATTTGAATTTATGTGTAATACATAAAGCATTTAGGGTAAATCATTCCTTTTTATTAATCAATTGTGCCTCAAATTCATGAGAATGTCAGTTACCTTCTACTGTACACAGTAAATTAATCTGATGAAAATTACCCTGGCATCAATCTTTAATATGAATTTAAATATTAATGTAAAAACTACGGCCATTTCTTTTTCGTCGATAATTGGAGAGCAAATTAAGACAGCTATGGAAATTCGAGTTCCCTGCTACAAACCACATTTTTATTCATTTGTATCATGCATTTTTCTCACTTTAACTAGCACTAGAAATTTTTATTTATCTTCAGTATAACCAAAACAGGAGTTACCTTTATTCTTTCTACATTTTCGTTAAAGAAAACACAAAAGAAAATGCAGGTATGTCACCGCTCTCTTAATATATGCCTCGATATGATAATATCTTAAAATACAGGTTATGAAGAGAGTCACTAAAAGTTAACATGTAATTTTATTTGTCACTTATGAGAAGAAAATTTACGATGTCGTAATCAGATAAATATACCCACCCAGTTATAACTCATGAGGCTACGTAAAAACTTTTCAAATTATCATCACTTTACGTAACGAATGCACTTACTAAATTAGTTTCTCGGATGGAAAAGCTTTGCATACTTTCACTAAAGAAGAGTCATTGAAAGCAATTTCCGCCTGAGTACCGTAAAAGAATAACACGAATGTAGACGATAACATACATGTTATCGTCTCCCAAATCTGCAAATATTTACTTTCATGTTTATCATTATTTTAATATTTAGTTAAGCGTTTATCACAGGAATTTTACTGATTTTAGATTACAGTCTTTAATTTTCCGTTTTTTTTCGAAAAGGTTTGTTATCACTAGCCATATATAATGGCAATCGAAGTGACTGTTTTTAATATTTTTGATAAAAATAAAAATCCCTGCCCTAAGTTTAATCACTTAAGGCTTTGCGTCTTTTGATATGATATTTATATGATCAAAATTTTAATTTCTCTCTCTTAATTTATTTTGATTTTTAGCGATACATGTTTGGTATACCTGATAAAATTTCAACCTTTCGTTATGTAATTTTTTTCCTTTGTATATTTTCAAGCGTCTCAAACAATTCTAAAAACACATGTAATATTTTTACTATTTCATGTCATGCTGATATGTGTAGAAACCTATAAGGTATGTGTCCCAAATATCGCCTGCCCTAACTTCTTTTCGATATTTCATACACTTTTTAGTTTCTGATTAGGCTGGAAACTTAAAGAACATCCCTAAGAACTATTTTTTTTGGTATCCTGAGATCAACCAGCTCCCAAACCAGTGCCAGTTTAAGTTATGTAGCTAAATTGGAAGAACTGAAATTTCCAGTGAATCCCAGAGTGATTCCTAATATCCCCTACTTCTGTTCCTATTACTGCCTAACAGGCGAAATTATGAGCACCTGTTAAAAGGCGTTGCTAGCAAAGTCCTTCTGAGCAAGATTGCTGGAGTTGCATGAGGGGGGGGGGGGCAGAGGAAAAAGGAGAAGAAGAAAAACTCAAATAAAAACACAGAACAAAGACAGAAAATCTATTGTGGAAAAAGTTAAACAGAAGTAATACCAATAATTTAAACCTATTTTGGCCCCTTAATCATTCAAACAGAAGGAACATTAATATTTCCTGCGCTCTCCATTGGCTGCATCACGATATTTGTGGTTCCACTGAAAACAAGCGGTACATATGACCCACTCCTGACCACAGCTTCCCCCTCTCGGCCGATGACATTTTTGTATACAGCTGATTTCTCTTTCAAGCAAATCACCTGTACATTTTTAATTTGGACAGTTGTAATGTCCGTTTCGTCAACATTAAAAGTTCTGGTAGGATGGAACTTAATTTTCTCAACTGCCGCTTTAATAATTGTGAAGAAGGATTTCATGTTTTCTTCAGTGAACCCAGGATTCTGGCTCTTGACAATAAGTGTGGAGTTCTGATTGTCAATTGGGAAGCGTTTCTTTTCAAAAACGAATTCAGTCACTTTCGACCAGCTGAGTTTGTTTTTCAGAGAAGAGGTGGGGAAGATTGTTTCCCAAGACAAGTTGGTAGGATATCTGCTTAACATCGTTTCGAGTCAAACCAAACAAATTGGACTCCTTGCAGTAGTTAACATAGCATTTCCTTGCAGTAGTTAACATACTAATTTTCTAATTCATCCGTCAGTACAGGTTTTCTCCCAAGTTTCTTTCTCATCACTATTCTAACCTCCGAAATTTCATCATTTTCTCATTCACATCTTTTTTAATGTACTCACGAATCGTAGATCTTGGAATACCAAACTGTTTGGAAGCCTTTAACTTTCCCATTGCGGCATGCAGACAAGACGTACTCCATGTCTGTCTATTTTAAATTTCGTTTGGCATCTTAGACAAGAGGCCTCCAACAAAAAAGAACGGAAAGTGTAATAAGATAATTAAAATTAAAAAACAAACAAGAATGCGATAATTAGTTTTTAATCAAAGTAACTGTTCCAAATATCGCCTGGTAGGCGATATTAGGAACACAACACAGTCAACACAATTATACTAAGAACAAAGCTTAAAACGCAGTTTTTTCAAAATAGTAGCACCTCTGGAATCTCTGTTAAATGCACTTTCAAATGTTATAAGCAAAATTAGAATTGGGGTGCACCTACCTGGTTATTAGGGGAAAAAATCGATTTTTTTATAAAGGAATCGCGTTACCTCTCAAAAGTTGTAGTTTGGTATCCTCAATTGGGGAAAAACAAAAAAAAATTCTAAGCTGACATCTTCAGTTCGCGCATGAGGCTGAAAGTTTGAAAAAATATGTTAAAAATTGAAAATTTCAAAAAATAATAAAATTATTTTTTTTTTGTAATTTTTTATAATGCAAAAGCCATAAATTGTTAGTATATAGCTTAGTTTCTACCTAAAAAAATTATAACTTTTAGATGATATATTCTGTTCGCGCATGAGGTTTAAAATTTGAAAAAAAATGTCAAAAAATCTCAAAAATGTAATGTATTTTGCGTGTTCGTGTGGTAAGAAGCCTATCTCTTGTAAATGTAATGTAATTATGGATTGTAAATGTGATAAAAGAAATAAGATCCCTATTATTGTAAGAGAGTTTTTGTACGACCAGCGACATGGCCGTTTAAAATTTATTGGCACTTTGGATAGAGTAGAGACTAATAATATCGCAAAACGAAATAAAAGAATGCAAAGTGGAAAGAAAAACGAGATTGCTGAACCTGATATTAAAGCTAGCAAAAGAGATACTCTTATAAATTCTGCCCAAAATAGCCAGTTTGAGAGTCACGAAGCAAAATGTGACAGTTAGCCGTCAACATCGCAAATGTGAATTAAGCTTCCTGCAACAGCATTAATAAGCGATAGATATGGGATATACGAGAGAGCCACTGCTGCTATTGCTTCCTGTGTTTTGCAAGATGTAGGCATGATAAATGAAGGAGATATGTCTCTAGTAATAGATAAGAGTAAGATCAGACGAGAAAAACATAAAATTCGATATTCTTTGCAATCAGACTCTCCAAATGTAGAGTTACATGGACTGTATTTTGACGGGAGAAAAGATAACACTTATTATCAGGAAAAGAATGGTAATAAAATGTATCGAGACTAAAGAAAGAGGAGCACATCAGCTTGGTTCAAGAGCCTGGTGGAAAGTATCTGGGATATTTGACACCTCCATGGGCCACTGGAAGTGAAATAGCTAATAGCATCTTTTGCTATTTAGAAAACAATAACTTTAATTATGTTAAGCTTGTTGCAATTGGATGTGACGGAACAGCGACTAACACAGGATGGAAAAACGGTGTTATTCGTAACCTTGAGCTTAAACTTGGTCGTCCTTTACAATGGTTTATATGTTTATTAAATTTCAACGAACTTCCGTTCAGACATTTGTTTGAAAGTGTAAATGGTGATACTACATGACCCGCAAGTTTCTCAGGACAAATTGGCAAGAAGTTGACTGACTTCGAAAAACTCCCTGTTGCTAATTTTGAAACGAGTGATAGTGAGGAGATAAATGTGACCAAAACTGACATAGGCAACGACCAACAGTATTTACTTAATATTTATCGAACAGTCAAGACAGGAGAGTGTGCGCCAGATCTCGCTGTGAAAGATCCTGGTCCTCTTAGTAACTCTGGGTGGTTAACGTGTGCTAATAGGGTCTTAAGACTATACATTTCTGAAGTAAAACCTTCTGACGAAATTAAACTGCTGGTCATCTATATTATGAAGATATACGCTCCAGTATGGTTTGGAATTAAAATGCATCCCTCTGTAAAGTTTGGAGCAGTTCGCGTGTTTAAATTAGTACAGAAGACAAGACAGCTTCCCGACAGGGTACGTAAAATAATTGATCCTGTCATTCAGAGGAATGCGTATTTTTGTCATCCCGAAAATCTTTTAATTTCAATGGTACTAGATGAGAGAGTGCATGTAAGACAGCTAGCTTTTCGAAAATTGCTAAAAGCAAGAAAACAAGAACCAACCAAAAGGGAAATCGGTGCGAATTTTTCACCCACCGACCATCAATTTTGCAGCTTCAAATTACATTGAACTTATTGATTGATCCAAGTGCAAACTTACACCTCCTCCAATAATGAGTAATGTGTCAACGCAAAGCCTTAGAGAACTTATTAATACTACTGTTCTCCCAGAGTTCGAGCTAATTAAATTTCCTTGCCACACGCAAAGTGTCGAAAGAATTGTAAAGCTCGCAACAGAATCTTGTACTAAAGTATGTGGAGAAGAGAACAGGGATGGTTTCATAAGGACAACTTTCTCTCAAGGTCAACTATGCCATCATTTTACTATAAATTTCAATTTAAAACAATGCCCAACACATCCGAGGAATCTTAAAAACACAAAAAATAGGTAAAATGTATAAATCATTCTGCAATTAGCTATGACATGCAATGTTATTTTATACATATAAATGTGTGTGTAACTATACTTGTACGTATAATACTGTAATAAAAGGTTATATTCAACAAATTTAGAATTTTTAAAATACTTTTGAAACGTAAATATGTCATGTATGTATTATTGCATATTAAACACGTAAAGTTCTATGTAGGTTTATATAGAGTCCGTTCTTTTGATTCTGTCACTGTAGTATCTCCTACTTCAGAAATACTCATCTGTGTATATCAAAAAGTTTTATGAATATCATAGCTGTAATCCACACTATATTTTAGTACTTGCTGAATTTTTAGTCCATTTTATAAGTGAAGAAATTTTCCCAACAATTTATTATTTGATATGATTAAGTGTAGCTATCTGAATTGTGAACATTAGTACATACGGAGAGTGATTTAATCCACACTATACTTTAGTACTTGCTGAATTTTTACTTCATTTTTTAGGAAAAAAAATTCTCCAACAATTTCTTATTTGATGTAATGATAAAGTGTAGATATCTTATTTTTGAAAAATTGTACATACACGGAGGGATGTAATTTTTTAAATCATTGGTGTTGGGTTCCTCAGTCTTATCTTTAACTCTGTTCTGAAGTAATGGAAATTCATGTATTTTAATCACGATGTTTTAGAATAATCCTTATAGTGAATTTAACAATGATTATAACTTTTTTGGCTGAGCTCCCACTACCCCTTAACAACGTATATTTATGATGACAGGTAATAGTCACATTCCTTACATATGTTACTTTCAGTTGAGTTGTTTTGCAAAAGAAAATATAAAATTGAAAGTGTCCATGTTGGTCGCGCAGCGGCTAGTGTCATTAAAATTCATTAATTTTACATGAATATTTTTTTTAAATTTAAAATACAGTGTATTCCAGGACAAGGTTTTGTTTTATTCTTGTTTTCCATTCAGATTTCTTTTTGATGGGTAAGATATATAAAACAAATATATATTAATTTACAAAAAAGGTGTAATTAATTATTTTTTTAATAATATTTATTGTTTATGATTTTAAAATCTGTTTTATGCAGTTTAAATTATTTTAAATGGTGAATAACTATTTAACGAATTTTCCATAAACGAACTTCTTTTCAGGATTTGCCGAATTCGTTAAATATAGGTCCTTCTGTATGTATATGTATATATATATATATATATATATATATATATATATATATATATATATATATATATATATATATATATGAGCCCGAATCACTGTAAAAAAATTTCACGTGAAATAAGGCGTAACCAATTGAAAATATATTTAAAATGCATAACTCATGAAAGATATGAAAATATACAAAAAACATTTAACTCTGACGTTAATCCTAAGAAAATTTTTTCACGTATGATAAAAGCACCGTCATTTCAGCTATAATTAATACCTATTATAAAGTTGCATACATACTTAGTTTCCGCGAAAACAGCAGAGATGTAATGTTCTGAATTATTTAACGCACACCCTTCGCATTCGGTTACGTTAAAACATGCTCCTCTCATTCACAGAATGCGTTTCGTTTGAAGATGGACTAAATCAAGACGGAAAAGGGGAACAATTTCGCTCGCATTCATTAAAATTTATTAAAACAGAATTTCCAAGTGATGATGATTCCAAAAAGACGGCATAATTCACATTCAGTTCGTAATGAATGGGAACCACAGTTTCGCAAGTAAATGTTCAAAGCCGGGCAAACGCTATCCTTTTAAAACATTTTCTAGAGAAGCCTCTTGTAATTTATTGATACATTCACGTGCCTTTTGCCCCAATTTATCGGAAGTTTCTCTAGAGCACTGTGAATTCAATTTGAGCGAATTAGAGAGTATAATTTTACATAGCAGAACTTTCAGATTTTCGGAACGCTTTCGGAAAGTTTACCAGCGATTATATTCCACGGCAAACGTATGTCATATAAATTCATTATGTGCAGCATGTGTCTATATTATAAATACCGATAGATTATTTATATATATATATATATTAGGGTGGGTCGATTTTTACTTTCTATAAAAATCGAAATCGGCTGTGGTGGGAAAAGCTGTGTATTGCCATCAAATGTTTGTAAAAAAAATTTTTTTTAATTAAAATATATTTAGGCCCCCCGCCCAGCCCTTGAAGTTTTTCCAAAAACGTATAAAAGCATTTTTTATTTATTTTTTAATTTTTTTAGTACCAAAATTTTTAACTGCCTGTAGTGGAAATTGTTACATAGCAAGTCCCTTTATTTGTGAATAAAATTATTTTCATATTGTGTCATATTTAAAGACCCCGCTAAGCCAGCGAAATTTGTTTTGAATTTCCCCGATGGATGGTGTGATTGTAATGCGCGGTTTTTTAAAAAGTTTCATAAAAAAAGTTTAATAAAAAAAGTTTCAAGGAAAATTCATGAATATAATGAAGTCTACTGGAAAAACAAGTGAATCTGCGAAAATTAAATTAAGAAGGTTTCAAAATGATGCAAAATCTAAACTGTTTGATATCTCAACTTGTAAATGTCATGAATTTTCATTGTGCACATGTGAGAAGTCAAGAAAAGTGCCGGTTTTTGAACAGGAATATTTAAAGGACCAGAGATGTGTACGTGGAATTTGGATGCTAAAATCCCTAGGGTGCTAAAACTTATGCAGCTAAAACACTAGGGTAGTAAAAGGAAAGAAATGGATGCTGAACGTGTGAATAATCAAAAATCTGAAACAGAGATAAATAGCCAACCTCAACAATGTGAAAGTATTATGGATGGTAGCTCTACTTCTGAAAGTGAAGATAATTTTTATTTTGATGAGGATTTTAAGCAAGTTTCTACATCTTAAAAAGAAGTGGGCAGCTCCAAAAGTGTATGCAAAAGTTTGGTTTCTCACTAAAAATGAGCCTTCATGCACAGCTGGTACACATAATCTTTGGGACATACACTACTCAAGATATCTGAGCAATGAGCTGAAATTAGTAGTGGAACCTGTAAGGAAAATGAATAATTTTATGGTCACCCAGGAAACCTGCTGATTGCCATGATCAACGACAAACGATCTTATGTGACGAAATTAGGCTTCAGAAGAATCATGAAGGCCCGAACACTTCTCAATAAAACAACTTGTGATTTTGTCATTCCGCCTCTCAAATTTCATGCAAACAACTGTGCAGAACTCATCAATTGGAAGAAATGTTCACTTACAGAACATCCACTGACTAAACATATACCCAGTGCAGGAATTGATAAAATGTCTGAAATATGTGGCTTTATTGAAAGTAAGCTGTGGACTCTCCCATGCCGTACACAAGATATCGAGAGAGCAGTCAAGATAGTGTCAGAGGCCTCCTCATCTGTCTGTGGAACAAAATGTCGCGATGGCTTTATACACACAACATTGGCGTCTCAAAAGCTGATGCCAAACTTCGAAAATAAGGCAAAATATAAAGTGTAAGATTCCTATATCACTAAACAGGAAAAAAAATGCTCTCATACTTGGTTGGAACGGTGGGCGGGTGCGGGAGGAATTCGAATGCAGCTACCCCCTCTTTGTGAATTCTGGGTTATTCTGCCATTATTTTGGCAAAATAAGCAAAGAGCTGATTTAAACCTTTGACACTGATGGAACATTGAGTTTAATAGTGATTTTAATTTTTAAAATATGTTTATTAAAAATTCTGCTTCATAGGGTAAAAATATCAAAATTTCGACGGCTTAGCGGGGCCTTTAAATATGATACGATATCACAATAATTTTTTTCACAAACAAAGAGTCTTACTATGCAACCATTTCCACTACAGACGGTTAAAATTTATGATACGTAAAAAAATTAAAAAATAAATAAAAAATGCATTTTTTTACATTTTTGGAGAAACTTCAAGGGCCGTGCGGGGGCCTAAATATAATTTAATTTTTTTTAAAAAATCACAAACAAAGGGTATTGCTATGCAACAATTTCCACTACAGGCGGTTAAAATTTTTGATACGTAAAAAATAAAAAAATAAAAAAATAATGCATTTTTTTTACATTTTTGGAGAAAATTCAAGGGCCGGACATACCGCCCGGCCTTTGAATATATATATATATATATATATATATATATATATATATATATATATAAAATTTTTTTACAAACATTTGATAGCAATACACAGCTTTTCCCACCACAGCCGATTTCAATTTTTAAAAAAAGTAAAAAACGACCCACCCTAATATATATATATATATATATATATATATATATATATATATGTATATATATATATATATATATATATATATATATATATATATATATATACGGGGTTCTATCTGACCATATGGCGATACAATTTACTTCTTCATTATTCAATCTTGACTTAAGGCTAGGAATGATAACACGTTAGTTCAAAATTATTAATTTTACTAACTTCGCACTCTAAAGAACTCCAGTCATTATTTTCTTAATTATTCGTACCCCGTTCAGATAAATTAAGTCGATAAATATATATATATGTGTGTGTGTGTGTGTGTTCTAAGGACAATAGGCCTAAGCATATTATAGAATTGTTAGTAGTGCTAAAACGTAATAATTACCCTGATAGTCTTTCCAAGCACATAATTGGTTATTATAGATTTGATGAATAGCATGTTCTGTTGCTAATAATTAGTAATACAAAACTAAATGATTAATGATAGTAAATAACTACTAAAAAGTAAAATAAAAAAATAAAAACTAGTGTAATTTTAATAATAAACATTGATAACTCTTAGTCATAATTTATGTTATATGGGGTTAATTTATGGAGTTAATTTATGTTATATAGTCCTATAACACAGTCTCCTTAGTAAGTCTGCTTCTGTGTTTCCATTTGCTCCATGGTTGCAATGTTTGTAACGCCAGTCTTCTTGCGGTCTCCTTAACTTAACTTCCACTTTGTCTGGCGCCTGGTTTGGTGTTCTATGATAAAACAACTGAGTATTCCTTCTTCTGTTTCTTATGGCTGGTACGGTGTCTAAGTATGTTTATTGCTTAGATCATACTTATTAGAAACAATCCATAGGTTTTTAGACAGTATCGGTACTGCTGATTAAAAGATACTGTCAAAAACCTATATTTCACTTATCTTTTAATGTTTTTAGTTCCTGGTTCAGAGCATATACTGGTTTTTCACTTTGAAGTTTGTCTTATATATATATATATATATATATATATATATATATATATATATATATATATATATATATATATATATATATATATATACATATATATATGTGTGTGGGGGGTGTGTATCACCTGTAAGATTTTATGTGGACAGTAAAATTTGAATTTTTTTCTATTTCGAATGCCTCTAAGACATTTTTACCTACATATGATACACTGAGCTTCGCAATGTCTGGTACTTATAATGATGTTTCATACAAACCGAGTATTCACAGTAGCATGAGAAATGCGCTATTTTAAATTATTTAAAATACAACCGTCGCATTCCGCTAGGGCTTATATCAGAAATGCGTGACTCAATTCGCATCCAAGTCACGAAATACATTTCTCCATTGGAAAGGACTATATGGAAGTAGAAAAATAATTTCCTTGGGGTTATTCAAAATCATTAATACGAAATATTTCCCTTCTTATTTTAAAAGTGCATATTATTCAAATCCAATTGTAATGAATGGGATCACATAGTTTTGTGAATAAATGCTTGGAGCATTGCAAATGGTATCATTTACAAACAACTTTCGGAAATCTGGAGTAATGTATTGAGATATTTGTGTGTATTCTGCCCCGATTTATTGAACTTTTGTTCAGAGTAGTGTTTACAACAAGGGGAGAAGTTTTCCCCATGGATTGATTTTATGGTTCCAGGGAGAAATTGAGAGCAATTATAAGAAATATAAATACATACACACAGACATATATATATATATATATATAGTAGCTGAAAACCCGCGCTTCGCTACGAAGTACATTCAAATTAAATACAAACGGTCAATGTATGCAATTAATGCCAAAAAAAATAAATAAATATATTTATATTAAATGCGACGATCAATGTATAGAATTGATGTAAAATATCTATCTATCTATCTATCTATCTATCTCTCTCTCTATATATATATATATATATATATATATTTATAAAAAAATCGTAAGGGATATTTATTTTTGGATAATCTAAATGTCTGCTGCATTAGAAAGAAAAAAATATTTTTTTTGTCTATTTAGTTGTTATGCACGTGACGATAAATTTATTTAAAGTACCAGAAAAAGAAATCACGTGATCAGCATTTAATAAATTAAATTCTAAAAATTAATCTTTAAAAATTCACCAAAAGTCAGAAAATCGAGGTAAAGGTTTGAAAAATATTTCATTTTAAAGGAATTGTTATGATCTTTCACGTGATATAAATTGTATAACCCTCAAATTATTATTTTAAATGGAAACTTAAAAAAAGTTACAAAAACAGTTTAAAAATTTAATATAAAAAAATATAATAAGATTTTTTCAAAAATCTTTCTTAGTGCACCCCTACACCATAAAAAGAATCACCATGAAAAATTTCAGCCTTTTAGGTCCAGCAGTTTGGTCTGTGAGTTGTATGTCAGTGACTGAGTCAGTCAGTCAGTCTGTTACGGAACTGTTTTATATATATAGATATATACCGGGTGTGACATAAATTCGTGAAGAGTTCAAAAATTCATAATAAAAGAAGTATGCTCGGAAAAATTTTCTGCTTTAACCAATAACATCAGGGGCACACTGGATTTTTATTTCTATGTAAGAACAAAAAAATTTCAAAAGTAACCGAAAGAGGGAGCTCACATGTCATACTGAGACGTTTTATGCAAATCAGGCTATTAATATAACTCCTGGCTGGAAATGAATCCGTCATTCAAAGCCGGCATCATGCTTTATTCACGAGATCTGTCATTGGTGGTTAAACTTTTCTACAAGAATGGTGAATCCACTACTGTTGCATTGCGAAAGTTTCGCACTGAGAAAGGACTGAAGGCACAAAAAAGCACTACTTCATTGAACGGGATATTGAATTTATTACGACGTTTTCAGGTAACGGATAATTTGGAGGATCGTCCACGAAGTGGCAGACCATCCTTGAGCGCGGACCGCGTCCAGGTTGTACAAAGTGTTATGGAAGATTTGGTAGCCGAGACATCAACGGGACTCTATAGCAGTGCTCGTGAAGTTGGGTGAAAAACGGGGATTCCAAAACGTCGATTCGACGTATTCTGCACGGAATGTAGAATTTGTATCCGTACAAAATCCAGGCACTTCACCAGTTATTACCGGCAGATACAGTTGCAAAACAAAACTGTGCTACATAGGTTTTGACACAAATGGAACGTAACCCACAATGGTTGTTGAAAGTCATGTGGACGGATGAAGCCCACTTTTCACTGTATTGTGACTTTAATACACAAATCAGTTGTATCTGGGCTACGTCAAACCCTCTTGAGTACCTGAGCCAGCCACTGTATTCCCCTCATGTGACTGTTCGGTGTGGCTTCACCGCGTTTTTTATTCTGGTCCCTTTGATTTGAAGATCCTTATCTTGTATCCGGCAGGAAAACTTGTACAGTAACTGCAACGCGGTATCTTACGCTTCTGCGTGACCACGTTAAGCTTGCGTTTCAGGAAAGACTTGCGTTACCTGTTGTCACCTTCATGCATGATGGTACCCCGCCCCATATTTCACGTGATGTCAAGACGTTCCTGTTGCAATCTTTCACTGAAGACCGAGTGATAAGTCGCGATTGTAATATTCAGTGGCCCTCAAGATCATTAGACTTGACCCCGGCTGATTTTTGGTTGCGGGGATAATTAAAGTCTCGTGTGTACCGGGGCTCCCCAACCACTTTGGTGGAACTGAAAAATGCCATTCAACAGACAGTCGCTACCATCGATGGTGACATGCTACACTCCGCTATATTGGAAGTAGTGACGCGCCTCACTTGCCTATTACTTTGTTCTGGTGGTAATGTTGAACATCTGTCACTTTAAAATAAATGCAGAGCCTCATGTTATTGTGATCTGTTTGATTTTCTGTTTGTGTTTGACTGATTTGCATAAAACGTCTCAGTATGACACGTGAGCGCCCTCTTTTGGTTACTTTTGGAAACTTTTTCTTTTACATGGAAAAAAAATCCAATGTCACCCTGATCTTACTGGCGCAAATAGAAAAATTTTCCGAGCATTACTTCTTTTATTACGAATTTTTGAACTTTGCACCAATTTATGACGCACGCGATATATACAGTCGGACCTCTATTTAACGAAGTCGCAAAATCCCGAAAAAAATGTTCGTTATATGGAAAATTCGTTAAATAGAGATTCACCTTTGAAAATACTTTAAACTACACAAAACAGATTTTAAATTCATAAACACTAAATATTATTAATAAAAGTAATTGATCTCACACCTTTATTTTATAAATTAATGTCTATTTGTTTTATATATCTTACCCATCAAACAGAAATCTGCAAGGAAAACAGGAATAAAACAAAACATTTTCCGGGAATATACCGTATCTTCAATTTAAAAAAAAAATATTAAAATTAATGACTTTTAATGACATTATCGCATTTATTATAAGAAGTAATTTTAAGCATACATTACCACATGCGTCCTTTAATTTAATTACTGATAAAGTGTGTTAATTTTGCCTGAGTTTTTGTTTGAAAAAGTGATTTCTCTCATAATACGTCTCTCATCTTTGCAAAGCACCAAAAACCCCTTCAGGTGTATTTTCTTCAAACTGCAACCCGCGTCGGGATGTGTTAAAAGAAAGTTAACGTGTTAAATGTGTTAAAAGAAAGAATAAGTTTGAAATGTTCAGAAATATTTTGAGAAATATGGAGAAAAAAATATTGGATCACAAGAAAAAGTTCATTAAACAGAGAATGCACTTCGCTATTTGGAGGTTATTTTACGAAGAAATTCACAAAATGTTCTTGGTTCCAAGAAAAAGTTCGCAAAAGAGAGAAATTCGCAAAATAGAGGTTCCTTAAATAGAGGTCCGACTGTATATACAATGTTAATTATATACCAGTTTCTCAGAAAATATCAGCGATGCAATGATTACAATTATTTGGAGCAGATCTTTCGTGTTACAACATGGCTAGTATCGGAAATGTTAAGAGATAATATTTGCCTCCGAGTCACGGAATGCGTTTCCCTCAGGATGAGAGCTAAATTAGTAAGGAAAAGTAAAAAGTTTTGCTAATTCTATACAGAAATTTTAAAACTTTATGTTTATACCCCAATACACAAAGAGTGAAATACTCACATTCAGTGCCTAATGAACGAAAACCATAGCTTCTTGAATAAAAGTTCGAAGCGTTACAAATAGTATCCTTTTCAAATATATTCAGGAATGCCTGGGGTAATTTATTGGTGTGTTCTCTCCCTATTCATTCAAGGTTTGTCTGGAACCCTAAACTCAGTTTATTTGATAAATGTATATAAATTTACACAGGAAACCATGGGAAAAGAGGCTTTCGGAGCTCATTTTACCTCAATTAAATTCTATGGGAAAAGACATTCTAAATTCTAACACTTCAAGCATTGTACAGATTTTATGTGCTATATTAGAGTGCATTTGAATACTTGTGGGAGAGAGTGGTTTAAATTTATGTACATTCTAATGCTTTATTTTGTTATTTTGTAAGTTTAAGACTTTAAAAAAATGACTTTAAAAATGAAGAGAACTTGATAATTCAATGTGTATTTCACCAGCGACTCCATAACGTTTGTTAAAAAAAAGGTTGTAAACAGAAAAAATAAATTTTCATAGTTTAACCACTTAAACCTGAAATAAAAGCTTGACTTTGAAAAAAGTGAAATAATAACAGTTATATATATATATATATATATATATATATATATATATATCAGAAGGAAGAAGCAGCTGGAAAGCCATATCAGAAGGAAGAGGCAGCTGGTTCATAACATAGTCTTTATTTACGAAGCAGTTTCCTGGCTGGACGTTATTTGGACGGGATTACAGACATTTTAACTCCACAGATACCGAGGAAAAAGGCCCCGACCGCGCCGACAACGCAAAGATTTGCGGCAATACGGACATTAAAAACGCTACATCTTGCCAGGCCAGAGCGAAACACACAAGTCCGCCAAAATCCTAGTGCTACGTCCTTGAGTCGGCGCACTGAACTTATCCGATTGGTTAAACGCGACACCTGATTATATCGCGTCATATGGGGTAATGTTTCTCGAATGTTCCAAGAGGTTCGATCTTATATAAATGTTGGACGCACGTGGCGTTTAAGGGGAGAACTCATAAACAGAACATGCAGTAGAGGAACAGAGACAGGGAGTCCGGAGTGAAAAACGTACTTCCATCTTCTTAAACTTATTTTATTCTTGGATCACTCACTGGACATCTTACAACATTGGTCGTGCCTTACACCTAGGCACACAAAACACATCGCGCGGCTAGCCGGGGACGGGGGCCCCCGCCCGCTCAAATTGACAGCAGCGAACTTTACATGTTTCCTGGTTGGGAGCAGGCACACAAAAAGCTACAGAGGCGCGAAATCTCTCGCCCAAGTACGGGTCTATTAAATTTCTAATTGGTTAAAACTCATCACCTGACCTCATCACACCACTACGACGAGGTCACGCCCAGCTTCTAAAACACTCTTGTTATGTAAGTTCTCTTTCCCCACGTTAACTCCGGGGAAACTAATAGATTGCTTTGGTTGGATATAGGTCAAAATCAGAAATGAGGGACGGTGCTCTGTTGCGATAAGATGAAAGAATTTGGAATAGGCGTGTTAATGATAACGAAAAGGATTGTAATTTATTTTATATATATATATATATATATATATATATTTATATATATACTATTCAACTGACATCCCCTGACCTCGAGAGTAATGCTCCGGCAGTACTTGTTACTCTCATCAATTTATTATTAAGTTATAAAATAATGTTGAAGTAAACGAAAATATTCTAATTTTTACAGCTTTAAACACAATTTTATTAGTCATGTGAGGTTTATTTATGTTCTAGTATAAGATCTTCTATATTTTGACTCAAATTTCACTCCAGTCATTCTGAAATGGGACATATAAGCCAAGATTTCACAAAAATTCTATTCCTCTTTCCAGTTATTTTTAGTATTTCATTACGATTTGCTAAAATCAGAAAACTAGACACTAGGGTATTTAGCTTTCGAGTCACGCATTACATATTACGTAAAAGTGGACTGAATGAAAAAGGAAATCGAAAAAAAATGCTTTACAAAGTGTATCTTCATAACTCACATCATGGTGATTTAAGTTGGGATTATTGTTGTTCGCATCCATTTCTGAACCAAAAGAAAAAAAAACTGAATTTGCAAAGTATACAAGAATAACTCAAGAGGTCTTTTCATTCGAACATTTTCAAGAGCGTGATGCCATTTGTAAGTTGATATTAAACGTATTACGTTCACAACTTATGTAGATTACTAAATGATCATGAAATGCAATAACATATTCCACAAGGGATATTTTCTAAAGAAGAAAACAAGAGAAAATCAAAACTATATTCTGAGGAATAAGTATATACACTTTTATCGTATTTGAAAGACAGTCGATGTGTATGAGAAACATATTTAAGGGGAGTGGTCACTTTTACGTACCTTTAAAAGTATTATTTTTTGACCTATGTTCGATTGTATGTACTACTCATGATTTTTGCTTGATTTACATGAAATTTTTTTGAGTAACTGCTTATAATACTGTTTATTATATATGCAATATTTCAAGGTAATTAAAAAAATAAAATTATTTTTTATACATAAAAAGTGAATATTTTTTTTTTTAATCGAGCATTTTGCAGTCAACTACTGTGCGCATTCTGTCAAAATAAATTATTAATGTACAGTAATAATTAATTACTCTATGTGATTACTGTACTTCAGGCAACAATATCCACCAACATTATTCTAAAATATATTAAAACATTTTATTACGTGCTATTTTTAATTAGAAATTTCAAAAATAACAGTAAAACCTTATAAAATAATTCTTTAAAAAATTAAAATATGTTAAGGTTCAAAATTGTTGGTGAATTTTGTTGCCTGATGTATTGTAATCACATATAGTAAACAATTATTACTGTACCTTAATAATTTATTTTGACAGAATGCGCACAGTAGTGGACTGCAAAATGCTTGATTTAAAAACAAATATTCACTTTTTATGCATAAAATTTTTTTATTGTTTTAATTACCTTGAAATATTGCATATATAATAATCAGTATTATAGGCAGTTACTCAAAAAATTTCATGTAAATCAAGCAAAAATCATGAGTAGTACATACAATCAAACATAGGTCTAAAAATAATACTTTTAAAGGTCCGTAAAAGTGTCTTCTCTTAAACCACAAAAAATTTTTAATTAGTGCTTGCGTAGTATTCGGGGGGCAGATTAGGTAAGATTAAAATTCATCTCATTTCTTCCAACAATTCGAAGAAGGAGGAACTAACTTCAGTACCCATCTACTACGTCAAAAGGCTGTGGACCTATTTAGTCTCTTAAGCAGGCAGTGGACTTTCAAAATTGTGAAATTTGTCCAAAAATTCGATTTTTTAAATTTTATTGAACTGTGAAACTACGGACGAGTAGGAATGTGTTGAAAAAAGAATTTTTAGTTTCTGTGACTACTTTCCTAGTTATAGGCATTTGTATTTAATTTAGATATTATGTGGTTACTAATAGCAATAACTTTAAATGTGTTCTCAAAATAAAAATTTTCATGTCATACGATTATTCAAACTGCTCTAGGCGCATATCTAATTATCGTATTGCTTTGAAATTTAAGTTTTACATACTTAACTGTGTATTAAATAAATCTTATTGAAAAAAAGTATGCTTCGTAGCTCAGAATTTCTAAATTTTGTACTTGAAAAGAGAATTTATAGGTATTTTGCGTAACAAAAAGGGTGTTTTCACTATTATTATTTTTTTCTCTTTATATTTTTAATTAATGCTTAAAATAAGCAATAAGTTTCATTGTTAGTTCTATAAGGTTTCCTGTAAATAAAAAATACCATATTATATGCTAAAGAAATGTGCATGGAACATTTTTAATTAGGCCAATTTTTGATATAATTAATAATTCATAAATCATAAATTATTAATATTTCATCTTTAAATTTTAACCACTTTTACATATCTATGGTACTAATCACATATTCAAATTCCAAGCAAATCCATTCAAAACAAAAAAAGTTATGTTTGAACGTCCACTGTCCCCTTCACTGGACATGAATGCCTAGCCGGAAACCAATCCCGATTCTGGATTCTCTCAATCCAAGCTCTGCTTTTTGCGAAATCAGCGGTCAGACTCCACCTCACCGACCCCTGCTCCTCACAGAGACTTATTCTATAGATCAGGGACACTCAAATTCGAGCCCACCAAGCTTTCATGTGCTGCCCGAAACACTCACACTCATTATCAGGCAGGTGATTTTGTAAACATAATTTTGGAAATAAGCACCTGAAATATAGAAAACTGTACAAAAATGTTCTCACCAGCTGCTCACTTTGTTTGCATCAACAAATCTTTGTTAATCATCCAATTCCAAAACGAAATATGTGAAGAACGCGATACAGAAATCGTCTTACTGATTCAAACCTTGATGGGGTATTGAGAGTAGCTTAAAGCAATTATAAATCTGATTTGTCTAAAACAGCCAAAAGATTGTCTCAACATCAGAAATCAATCTCATTTTTAAATCTGTGCTCAGATGGCAAAATTTTTTAAGAAATTTACGTGACAGCAATTCTAAGATCCAAGATGTCATGAAAAATCAGTATTTTTTTTCAAGAGCAAACGTAGTACCAATGTTTCAGAAAAATAGTTGGCTATTAATTACAGTAAGTGACAGTAAATGTAAAATATTGGAGAACGAGAATCCGGAATGTGAAAAACTCAAATTTTTAAAGAAAGGTTTCGTATACCATTTTGCTATCCGAGAGCAGAAATATACATTTGCATAGATTTAGGTCTTGAGTTTTAATTTTTTTCATTACAGTAGGTCGTTCGCACTTTATGGAAATGATTTTGATAGTTAAGTTTTATGTATAAATGCTGTATTTTATGCGGTGATTTGCTTCTATCTGATAGCCATAGTTCTTGACAATAGCTCTAGCTCGAATTTTCCATGAAAGTAAATTTTTGCTTAGTACGGTTATCTCAGTTATACCTCATTCCTCTTAGACTGTTTTCCAAAGTCCGTTCAGTGTTCTTAGATGCCGTTTCCTAAGGCTCGTATTAAAAAACCGAAATCGCAAAAGTCCATTGAAGAAGAGTCAGGTAATTTTACACGTATTTAATTAAATGGGATACATTTTATACCTGTTTCTGATTCTTTCTTTGCTAAATAAGCGGCAGTTGATTTGGACGTGTTACAGGAGGCTTTGTCCATATGAAGCTCATTTTTATCAATGTCGTTTCCATATAACGCTGGAATTTCTTCTTCAAAAATTGGTTCTAAAATATTCTGCTGATAGTAGAGTGAATTAATTTTGCCTTTACTTGAGACTTTTTTTTATTTTTAATTTGTCGTTGTAACAAAATCCTGCTACTATCATGAACTCCTTTGATAACTTTTCTATACACTGACGTAGCTATTTCGTATGCAGTTACTTAAATACACCCATGGCCTATCGAGTATTACCACAAATTTTCATTTTTCAGCAGCTAGGTGTTTTTCATATAATTTTCTAGAATTTATTTTCCTCTCAGCAATATGCTTGGGCAAAAGTAGATGAACTTTAGGTTTAAATGTCTTTTTAACTTCAAATCTTTATGAATGATTTTACTTACAGTGCCAGAAGACATTCCTAGTTTCGATGGATCTTTGAGTCGGCGTATTTTCTTTTGGGATCAGAGACTCCACTTTCTTGATATTTACCTGCGTACGAACAGTCTTATAGGATGAGGTTTAGTGGTCGTGTTTTCATTTTAACTTTCAGTTAGACGTTTTTTCCCTTTCAAGTTTAATATATTATAAATACCTATTTTTGAAATTCTATAACAGCGAATTTTTACACTGCTTTATAATTTGTTGATACGGATATTTCTCCCCGGAAAGTGCACTTACGTAACCTTTGAACCATCTATCAATTTTAGGAGCAATTTTCAAAATAAATCTTTTACTTTACATTCCAATCAAAGCAAAACAATAGCAGATGATTATTTCGAAGTTGCCAAATTGTTATCTTAAAATGCAAATGCCTAAAGCATATTACAAAATCGTTTCCATAAAGTGCGAACGATGTTCTGTATTATTTTATGAGATATAGTGTAGTATGTTGTGTTCGGCATACCGTACCAAACATATACATGTCGTCCGATTTTGTGAATGGCTGGTTTAAATACCGGAAAGTTAGAGATTTGTTGGGGAAATGACATCTGTTAATAAATATACTGAAGTGCCCCTGAATTAGGGATACCCACCTAGTAATGAGTTGGGCCTCCTCTGGCCTTGATAACCGCTGCCACACGACGAGGCATAGATTCAACAAGTTTCTGGAAACGTTCCACGGGAATGGCTAGCCAAATATTGGCTAAAGCTATCCATAATTCAGTAAGGTTCTTTCGTGCTGTGTGACGGCCTTTCACGCCTTGTTCCAAAACATCCCAAAGATGCTCAATAGGATTTAAGTCTGGGCTTCTAGGTGATCAATTCATGACAGAGAAGTCAGAGGAATGCTCATCCAACCAGCCAGTAGCCAACCGGGACTTGTGAGAGGTACAGTTGTCTTACTGGAAAACTCCATTACCGTGCGGATAACAGAACAGCATAAACGGATCGAAGTGATCACCCAGCAACTCTACGTACCGAATTGCATTGAGGGAGGTTGGTACACGCACCAAAGATCCCAAACTGTGCCACGAAAAAACACCCCAGACCATGATTGAGCCACCATGCCCTTGTACAGTTCCATCCAGGCATGCAGGATCCATGGCTTCAAGAGCCTGACGCCATATTCTCAGCCTCCCGTCGGTGTTAAGTAGTCGGAATCGAGACTCATCATTCCATGCTACTCGTTTCCAGTCCTCTACACTCCAGTCTCTGTGCTCTCTTGCCCAGGCAAAACGTGCCGCCCGATGGCGAGTATAGAGCAATGGTACTCTCGTAGGTCGACGGCTCCCGAAACCCATACGGTGAAGCGAGCGTTGCACAGTCCGTTTACTGACTGTACGACTGGCACCGTCATTTAACTGGGTGGTAATTTGAGCTAATGTTTGGCTTCGCTGGCTACGTACAATACGCTTGAGCCGTCTCTCACCACGCACTGTCAAGGCTAATTGTCCTTTGCAGTTTGCCCGATCGCTAGCTTTTTTCCACCATCCATGTATTCTTGGTATACTCTTGACACTGTCGACCTTGAAAATCCTAGCTGTCTGATGATTTCGGAAATTGAATGGCCCATGCGTCGCGTACCTACGATTTGTCCGCGATAGAAGGCGTCTAAATCAGGCAGTTTACCCATACTGGCAATTCCAACAACTAATTCAGAACAACCACAGTACGCGCTATATATGCAGTTACCACTGCGCCCTCACTTGCGCATACATGATGCGCAGCGCTACACAATTTGCATAGGCTTTGCTATCCCTAATTCAGTGGCACTTCAGTGAATTTACTTCAAAGAATCCCGGAAATTGAGAGCAGCTTAAGTAAAAATAAACAACCAAACATTTAAATTAACCTTAAAGTACTGCCAACTTGGGTGTCGGTTTAGCGTTCATTTTGTGGTAAAACCGGAAAGAAAGGTTGAAGTTGAACGGAGTTTACAACTTCAATAACTGTCATTTTACATGGATACCTACGTATAACCTGGCTCAATGTCGTATTTACTCGGTCTGAGCATGGTTATACCACAGAGTATATCGAAATGTACATAATTTGTACAGAAGTACGTACGCAGTAGCCGGAATCATTTGAAGAGTCAAGGGTAATTATCTCTTTAGTTTCCACCTTAGGGGAAGAAAAGAGAGAATATTTTAAAAAGAAAATTAACTGAAGTATCGGAACGTAAAACTCTTAAATAATTTATTGTTTTTCAACAAACGCTCCTCCCGAAATGGGTTCTAACGACAGCATTATTGGAATGGCTTCCGAATTATCGGCAATAGAAACTTAGTTTAAAATTAATGCCTTTTTCATTCCACTTTACAATCTATAGAGAGAATATTTGTCTACTATAATCACCACATACTTATGGCTAGGAAAGAAAATCTCATCTCAGACCTCCAAGGTTTCTAATAAATTTATGGACATGACATGGCAGTTCATCTTCGAAAAAAATAATTTGTTAAAAGACTCTTATCATTTAAACATTTTATAGAGAAAAAAGGGGATTTCGGATAGGATAATGCAAAACTTTTTCAACGTTTTATATAAAATGCATCTTTTAGCATTTTTTTTCATACACGATTCACTAATTTATCCCTTAACAAATACTTAAATTCTGGAAACTTCATAAAAATGAATTGAATTTATTAAGGATATTGGAATCAGTGAGATGCACTGAAAATATCTAGCAAAGTTTTGTATAATATTTTATATCTAAACTGGTGTCCAAGAGAATTGTTAGAATCTGTACTAAAAATTAAAACTGTATGATTATAATTGATGTGTTACATTTAACTGTTAAAATAACTGGAATGTAAGCATCTTATATAAAAATAAATAAATGACGAAAACATATAATAATTTTGATTCGTAAATTAAATGGTTATCTTAGTTTTATCTCCAGTAATATAGCGGGGGATTTTGTTTTAAATAGCAAAAAATAACTTTTCATGAAAAAGGATATACGTCAGTGTTTACATGCAATACGGTGGAATGGACGCCTACTTTTCCGAAAGTCATTGGTTAGAGAGTGAAAAGGATAGGGCGTGCGGGACGTAGCAACAGCTCGGACAGATTTTCTAGTTGTCAGTAGACACCATGAGTTGGTCCGGTGAACATCGTGGTTTTGTTATGACGTGGTTTCGTTATGATGCGGTTTCGTTGTGACGTGGTTTCGTTATGACATATATTCACTTATGATGGATTACCTCTGACGTACAGATTTTATAATTAACGAGGATGATTTTTATTTTTTACCGAACTTAAAGTCTGTTTTAATATTTAAACCTATACCTAAGCATTTTATTCAGTAGAGTCCCGATAATTCGAACTTCGGTAATCTGAAATTCCGCTTAATCCGAAACCAAAAGTCAAAAAGAACTAAGTTTACAATAAAATCACAGTGATACTAAGTAATATAAAGTATATTTCTGAAAATTAGAAGAAAATTCAATGTTAGACAATGTACTGAACTAATTATTACTGAACTTCATTGGTTTGAAAAAAATATGTTAAATTATTTTGTTAAAGAGAAGAATACCTCTCCCTTGAAGCCAAATTACGTCAGAAAAATGGTGTCCGCTGAGGTCGCGTAGCGCTACATCAAATACAACCTTCTCGTCTGAGTGGGATACCCCCTGCTCTCTGTCACCGTTTGCTTCACCTTCACTCCCGTCTGAGGCGTTGACAGGGTCTTTGAAAACCATTTCAACAGTTTGCTGATCGTCTAAAATCTTACACTCTACTGTACTGTACTAGGCAGCGATTTGTTCTCTTATCACCCATTTCGTCCCGAGATTCGGTAATGTTTAGACAGACATTATAAAATAAACTCTGAAATCACACGTAACATGTAATATTTATGTAATCACACGTTATTATGTAATTTAAGTCTATTTTAAGAATGATTTCACTTAATCCTAAAAATTCGTAAATCCGAAAAGGGTCTGGTCGCAATCATTTCGGATTATCGGGATTTTACTGTATTTACAGATGTGGCATATTACGCATTAAAAAAAGCAATATAAATACGTCCAGGAAAGACGAAATTACTCCTAATTGCTAAATTATTTCGGAAAAGAAATGAAATTAGAAATTTTTACGCCAGATATGGGCTTTAAGGGGACAAGGGACCTTCAACTTCGTTTTCTGAAATTTTCAATATTTTACTTTACATACCACATAAGTGTATTTAATATTTTTTTACTACATTCAAGTCACTTAGAATAAGTATTTTGTGAAAGAATAAGACTTGTTTATCAAAAAATTCTTCAAAAATTCTAGAATTTTGAAAAATTCTAGAACAATTTCCTTAATAAATAAATTTTTTTCTAATTTCTTCCAAATTTCTCAGAATAGTTATTTCAAGTGTTTGCAATAAAACTATTCAAGTCTTTTGAAACCACAAATATTTTTCAAATTTATAGACCATGAAATAGAGTAAAAACATGCAAAAAGATAAAAAAATAGTAAGCAGAATTAAAAAAAACTTATTTAAGACTATAGATTAATACAGAAAAAAAAAATTCAATGCACAATTATGTTTACACATATATGATAAACTTAATATAAAAAAATTTAAGGTTTTTAAAGTATATGGAATGCGTATGGAGAATTTTGAAAAATTTTAGCATTTTTTAAAAGAAATTTGAAAACTAGGCATTATTCTGCCAAAAAAAAAAAAATCCTTATTTTAAATTCTAAGGCTCTTCAATATATTAGAAAGGAATATAAATTATTCTCATTCTGTATATAGTGTTGAAAATTGAAAATTAAAAAATTCGAGGTTGAAGGTCCCTTGTCCCCTGAAATCCGTAAACTGGAAAGTTTTATTATAAAGACAGGGAGGATGGGTGATGGTAGGATCCATCAGATGTCACCCGCGGGATTCTCGGTCAAAATTGATATGTAGCATCAGAGGGTGGTGTTGGTTCACCTCTAAGGTGCCCTCAGCGAAAGCAACGATTCTCGCGGATTATGTGGGAATGTCTTGATTGGCAAGTGCCCCGCAGTGGGAACAAGTTATACCGTTACTTCCATCCTTTATACAGGAAGAATCCCTGAAGGGAGGCTTCCTGTATGAATCTGAAGGGCTATTTTTTAATATTTTCAGCCATATTCCTTACCCTTCAGTTGAAAGAGTACTATAAATGGATATGTCAGGCTCGCACATATGGCGTGTGTTAGGCTCATCCCTAATTGGGAAAAGCCGGTACAGATGTGACTAGTTTTTAAGTAAAACGGACAGGTCGTTAAACATACGATGGTGTGGTGCATATTTCCTTAAAAGGAAAAAGGGTCATTGCTAAGTTAAATGGACAGATTATTTAGAATTAGTTAGAAAAAGATCCTTAGCGCAGAAAGATGTGAGACGCAAGATACCGGGAAGCCCAGCTTAACCCTTCAATACTCGCGTGGGGGACATATGTCACCCACCTACATTCATCTTTCCTAATGGCGGTCGTCGGAAGGTTGGAAGACTCCCCTCTTTCTTCTACCTTCAAATGAGCCTTCCTTCTTGTCCCCTCTCTTTTCACTTTAGTTAGTTTCTAACTGCTTTTCGATTGTGTCGCGTAAAGTTCAATGGTTGATACCTGTCCCCCACGCGACTATCTACGCAACTTTTGAAGATAAGTGAATTTTTTTATTATACTCCGTAATATATTAGTATCCGTAATATTTAGATTTTAGATCTTTTTTATTTATTTATGATTAAAAAGCTAGTAAGAGAGATTAGATGCCAAATAGGTTCTTTACATGAAACATTTTTAATCACATTTTTGAATGTGATAAAAAAAAGTTTGTCAGAAATGTCAAAAAACCAGGCACGAAAACATTATAATACTTTTTCCAGGGCCAAATGGCATAGCAGCAAAACTTTTTTCTCCAGAAAAAATATTAGATTTGTTTATTGACGAACAAGTCTATAAAATAATAGCAGACTGCACAAATATTTATATTGATTCTATCAAATGTAAATTTGAAAGGGATCGCGATGCCAGAAATACCAACGAGGTAGATGTCAGGGCCTTATTTAGTCTTCTTCTTTTGATAGGCACTTAAAAAAGTTCCAGGACAAATATCGATAAGTTATGGGATAACTCGAAAGGTAATGGGTTGGAATCATGCTACCTAACAATGAGCAAAAACAGGTTTGCGTTTCTTCTCAGGTACGTTCGTTTTGATGACATTCGAGACAGGGCATCTCGACGAGAATTTTATAAATTTGCTCCCATAAAGGAATTAATTTGAAATAGTGTACCTGAAGAGGAAAAGAAGGTGCCAGAGGACGCTGTTCAGTGGCACACCCAGGATTTAATCTTAATGGGGGGGGGGCGAGTTGAACGGATAAAAATATTTATAATGCCATATAAATATTTATAATGCAATTTTCTATTTATTTGGAGGTGGGGCTGGGCCCCTGCGCCCACCCCCTGGGGGCGCCAGTAACGCTGTTACGCTTCTGGACCACATATAGACAGAAAAACGTGAAAGTTGTGCTAGAAAGGCGGAAAGTGGATATGTAATGATCATTTTAAAAATGTATGTGCAGAATGTTTTAATTTTTTTTATTTTGAATGTATGGTTGATTTGTAATAAACAATATTTATCTTTCTTAAATTTATTTGTGTTTTATTTGTATTATATACTCCTAAAAAACTACAGAAATAATTTGGTTACAAAAAAGTTAAATGCATATGGAAATAACAACGACATAAAAGTGGGTGACACTTGTCTCCCACGCGACCGTTCGTGTTACAGATGACACGTGAGTATAGGAGGGTTAAAAGAACCCCAGCACCACAAGTGGGCAGGTAGGACGAAGGAACCACCAGGTTGATGTACCACGTAAAGGAACGGAACTTTCGAGAGGTTTCCGAATGAGGAGTATAAAATGAACGAAATACCATTAGGCGAGAGCATTATAGACTGAGAATTGATTACTTGCTGAACTACGGATGGAGCGTGGAGAATCGAGAAGACTTAGTCTCAATTTTGAGTGTGTTATGGTTTTCGCTTCCTCTAATCTATGTGTGATGGTTATCACAAGGAACGAAATTACTGTATGTTATTGTGATTGTAAATAATTACAATTAAAACCAGATGTACATATGAGTAACTTGTATGTCTATGCATAATTTGAACAAAGCACTTATCCACAAGGTCACGACTTCTACACCATACTAAAGTTGTTAAAAACTATAAACAAGCATAAGTTACAATGTGACTAAAATAACGGGATCAGAGAATTTATCTGTGTGTCATTTAGAATATATTTCAAAGACTTTCACAAGAAAACACTTTGTTTCACTATATTGCAATATCACATGCTTTTTGAGATTAAAAAAAGTACTTTATTCTCCTTTAAACCATAAATCATTATCAAAAGATCTAAAATCCAAATCAAACATACACATTTTATCCCTTGCGATACGTACTATATTTCACGAGTAAAAATGGTTAAAATTACAAGAAAATGGAAAATTCGACATAAACATAATCTAAATTTCAATCAAAAACAGCATAGTTCCATTTATCTCTAAGCAGTATATGATACCAATCCAACAAAGTGGGTACCATTTTGAAACACATCCTCAGTTTAACTCTTCGACAAAACAATAATTTTCTATAATATTTAGTTATCTGAAATTGTTACTTATTATTTTTCCTGTATTTATAGTAAAAAGTATGTTCTAGATCATTATTAGTTATTATACATTTATGCTTTGAGGGGAGATGATTTGCAGACTGTTTGCTTAGTCATCTAGTAGAATACAAGTTTTTTTCAAAAAAGAATAGGAGAGGATAACGTAAAAGCATCTTATTATTTAAAAAATTCGATTTTCTTATCCTAATAATAACCTGCATAATACTAAGTTTCTTTCTTTCAATATACAAAAATTCAATATTTATGTGAATATAGTACTTCTAAACTGAGTAGAAATAAATAAATAAAAATGAAATAAATAATCATATGCATTCAAAATGTTACAGAACTGCAGGTATTTTTAACGGTGGTATTTTTAACGGCAATTTTTTATGTTGAAGATATGTTTTTCATTGGTAACCCTTTATAAAAAATATAATTTAAAGGTATCCAGAAAATTCATAAAATCATAACAACAGTTAGTGCAATCCTCCTACCTATACGCTGGAGGTATGTATATATATATATAACGGTTCCGTAACTGACTGACATACAAAGCACAGACCAAACCGCTGGACCTAAAGGGCTGAAATTTTGCATGGCGATTCTTCTTACAGTGTAGGGGTGCAATAAGAGAGATTTTTGAAAAATTCTTCTTAGAATTTTTTAAATTAAATTTTTAAGCAGTTTCAGTAATTTTTTTTAAGTTTGCATTTAAAATAATAATTTAAGGGTTATAAAATTTATATCACGAGAAATATCATAAAAATTCCTTTAAAATGAATTTTTTTTCAAATCTTTACCTCTATTTCCTGATTTTTGGTGAATTTTTAAAGATTCATTTTTAGAATTTAATTTATTAAATGCTGATCACGTGATTTCTTTTTCTGGAACTTTAAATAAATGTATCGTCACGTGCATAACAACTAAATAGACAAAAAATATTTTTTTCTTGCTAATGCGGCAGACTATTGGACATTATTTTGTCCATAAAAATATCCCTTACGATTTTTTTATAAATATATATATATTTTCCTACATCAATTGTATATATTGATCGCCGTATTTATTTTATATATATATATATATATATATATATATGTAATCTGTCCCACGAAGACATTTTCCTGCATTTTGTTGCAGTATATAATTATATATTTCATAGCTTATTTATCATTTAAGTCAAATGAAGAATTATTTTCTTGTAAACACTATTGCCAACATGTATACGGTGGAGAGATAAACATTTCTCACAGGGAAAAGAAGTTACTATTTTGATAATTATCAGTACTTGCCTGACACAACTTTCAGGCTAGAAAAATAGAGGAAACGGTTCGAGTGTTTCGGGAAAATTTGGGGTTTCACAAAAGAAACTGATCCTGGTCACATTAAAAACATTCGTTCTACGTCATTTCTGGTAGTAAAGAGGGATAATCAATTGCTATCCTTAAGCAGTTAATTTTACGAATAAATTAGATTAAAATTGAGAAATCTAATAAATTTCATTTTTTTTTCGAGGGAGGAGAGCTCAAAAAATATTTTACAAAATTTGTAAAAATGAAATCGTCGTGATGCTGAGATGATTACTTTTAAAAATACAACATTTTTACAATATGTTATCTACATACCGTGGTGTACCCTATGCAATTTGAGACTATTTATCTCGCTATGCATTTTTCCCTATTTGCACTATTTAATAGAATTAAACCAAATCAATCTCGAAAGGTATCTCTTGGAAATTGTGTACGCGCTCTTTTGTTCCATTTTCCTTAAAAATTCTGAAGAAATTTTTCCTGAAATTAAAATTCCCCATAATATGTATTTTTTTTATTTATTTAAAGGAGTTATAATTGCAACAAGCAAAATATTTATAAGTCACGATGTTAATTTATATTCAGAAAACTCATCCGACAGATAGAAACAAAAAAAAATCAATTAGAGCAGTTGAATCAGGATATACATAAAAAATAAAGCAGTGTTTTTAATGCATATTTAAAATTTTTGACACAAAGTTTCAAATTTCTCATGTACTTTTAATGTTTAGTGATCCTTATTCATTTGAAAAAATATAACATTACAATATGTGCGTAATCCAAATGGGTTAACAACCCACCCGAATGCATACGGGGAATTTGGCTTAAAACTTTAATCGATGCCTCATAATTTGCATGAGTACGACCTGCTTTCTGAAAACATTTTAATAATATTATGATCTGTTAGTACTTACTAATTGAGAAATAAGACTAGGTCAAAGATCCCCACAATATGTGTGTTGTTAAAAGTATAAAATTTCTTATCCCGAAACTTATCAAACTATCGGCGAATAAACTTTCATTTTATTGCAATATTGAAATCCCATTGAATTATTTATAATTATACACTCAAGAGCCAAAACATTATGACCACCCCTACATTTTGCAATGAATTCGCCTGGATGACGTGGAAGGCACGTGATCAGGTGGAAGCGGTATTTAACTGCTGCTGGAGAGTCTGAAGAATAATTCTTTCACTTACTTGTGTGTGTGATGGGAAAGGCTGAGGATCTAAGCGACTTTGATAGAGGGCAGATTGTAATGGCTCGAAGGCTCGGAACAAGTATTTCCGAAACTGCACGACTCGTGGGTTGTTCGCGACCTACAGTTGTTAGTACTTATGCAAAGTGGATGAATGACAGTGAAACCAGTAGTAGACGACATGGTGTTGGACGTCCACGCGCTATCAAAGAAACAGGTCGTCGGAGACTGTCTCGCATGGTGAAGCAAAACCGGAGCCAGACAGTGGCTCAGCTGACAGCAATACAATGCAGGGCCAAGTAGAATAGTATCGCAGCACACTGTTCAGCGGACACTGTTGGATATGGGGCTAAGCAGCAAATGTCCCACTCGTGTTCCTTTGCTGACCAAGCGTCATCGCCAACTGCGCCTGCGCTGGATCCGGGAACATCGCGACTGGTCCATGGATCAGTGGGAGAGAGTTGCCTGGTCAGATGAATCACGGTTTGTCATTCATCACACCGATGGCCGTGTCAGAATACGCCGTCTTCCAGGCGAACTGTTGCTCCCTCAATGTACAGTAGGTCATACACAGGCCGGTGGTGGCGGTATTATGCTTTGGGGGACGTTCTCTTGGGCGTCTCTGGGACCGGTGGTTGTGGTAGAGCAGACCATGAATGCTACAGGGTATCTGAATATCATTGCGGACCAGTTGCACCCTTACATGGCCTCTGTTTTTCCAGCTGGAAATGGAATGTTCTAACAGGAGAACGCCCCGTGTCACAAGGCTAAAATTGTGTTGGAGTGGTTACAGGAACATGATGCTGAATTCCAGTTAATGTCCTGGCCACCTAACTCACCGAATCTCAATCCGATAGAACACATTTGGGATGTCATGGGACGGCAGCTCAGAGTTCAAAGACCACCAATTCGCAATATCTCGGATTTGCGTGACCGCTGCTTAAACATCTGGTACAATCTGTCTCCGGCCATCTACCAAGGACTTGTGGCATCCATGCCAAGGCAGGTTGAAGCTGTGTTGTGCGCCAAAGGTGGGCCAACTCGTTATTGACAGGTGGTCATATTGTTTTGGCTCTTGAGTGTGTATATATATATATATAAATAAAGCAGAGTTTCTCTATGTATGTATGTATGTAACGTATACAAATCTACATTTCTTGACGAATCTGATTGAAACTTCGTATACTTATGTTTTGAAGCCTGGAGATAATTCTAATATAAGTTTGGAAGCTTTAAAATGCTTATATATAAATACAGTTTTTAAATAATATTTCATCTCAAGGCGTTGGAATCAATCATTCATAAAAACTGCGCATGCGCACCTAGATGTTATAAGGTAAATAATCGCATTGAATATTGTTGTTAACTTGCGATTATTTACTTTCTGAAATTTGGTTATTAGGTATTTTACATATTGTGTTTGTACTTCAGAATGTTTAGTATACTGTATTTTATATTGTTCTTAATTTTATAATTCACGATGTACTTTTAAAAGCATAAAAATTAGTATAACTTAACTAAAAAGAATCATTCTAAACTTAAGCACAGTTTTGCGATTTATTTACGGTTAACTATGTTCGTGTTTAGCTATTCCATTTGTTTGTTTTAAAAAATGATTATTTAAAGGTTTTTATTTAGCTAAAACGCCTATCACTCTCCACAAAATCCTAACGCTAAGATTTTAATTTTCTTCTCACACATGATACATATGACAGTTATCTTCAAAATGGCCTACAATCTAAGAGAAAATTTTAAAATGCAAAAATAATACACGCAATTTTATGTTCTAATATGAAAATTTTCCCAAATTCGTCATTCCTTTCCTTATAAAAATATCACAAAATAAAAAAAAACTACAATTATATTACAGAAATATTGCAAAGAGTTGTGGACAGAAGCATAAAATGAAAGAATATTCAAATAAAGTAGTGCTATTTTACCATAAAAGACCAAAAAAATCTTTAAAAAAAGATTTTTTTTTGAAAAATTGACTCCGAACGTAGAATATTAATCTGAAATTTAGCTAAAACGCCTATCACTCTCCACAAACTCCTAATGCTAATATTTTAATTTCCTTCTTACTCATGATACATATGACAGTTATCTTCAAAATGGCCTACAATCTAAGAGAAAATTTTAAAATTCAAAAATAATACACGCAATTTTATGTTCTAATATGAAAATTTTCCCCAATTCGTCATTCCTTTCCTTATAAAAACAGCCCAAAATAAAAAAACTACAATTATATCACAGAAATAGTTCAAAGAGTTGTAGACAGAAGCATAAAAAGAAAGAATATTCAAATAAAGTAACTAAATTAAACAAAATATGACAGATAGTTCAAATTCCACTTCACTATCCCATTGAAATAATATTTAATGGAATAATAACTATTAATTTATGAAAAATTAGAAAATTAACTAAATGTAAAATAGAAAAGTAAATATAACATAATTATATTTCACTGCCCTTCAGAAATATCCAATTATAACACAATTTCCTTAGCAATACAAAAATTAAAAAAGTGAAAGAGTTTCAACAGTAATCCGTATATTGGGAATTAACCTGGTAGAAAAGGATTAATGAAAAAAAGAAAACTAAAGGAGTAATATTAGAAAATTAACTTTAAATAACTCCAAATAACTACGAAATAACAAATCCATGCGTTCACTTACCTTGGACATCTAGAATTAACGTATAGTGGGTGCGCATGCGCAGTTCTTATGAATGATTGATTCCATCGTCTGGAGATGAAATATTATTTAAAAACTGTATTTATTTAGAATTATTTTAAAGCTTCCAAACTTATCTTAGAATTAATTATCTTAAGGCTTCAAAACATAAGTATACCAAGTTTCAACCAGATTCGTCAAGAAATGTAGATTTGTATACGTTACATACATACATAGACACTTTGCTTTATTTATATAGATAGATATATGTTTTGCCCCGTAAAATAGAAATATTTTTATTGTATTATTTTAGTCCTTTTTGTTAAAAAAAATATGTTAAAAGCTGAATGCTTCAAAGGAAATATATGTTTCAAAATATTAATATGTTTACATTCGAATCCTTTTAAGTTAGATTCTCCTCATGGTTCCAATTCTTTAGAAATGTGTCCAACTTATAGATTTCGTTATACATTATTGGTACTATAGCTTTTTGCAGTAAATGTCTTGAACTCGGAACAATATCCACCCTCCTGGAAATAATATTTAATATGTAATAACTATTTTTTTACATTATAATATACCTAACTGGTTTAATATTGTCAAATGATTAACATATTTCATTTTAATGTAACTAAATATAGTCTAATTTTTTATATTATTAGTTTCACTTTTCATTTACTTAAATTCAAGTTGAATACATTTAAAATTAATGCATCTTCCCCTCAAAAAAGCGGAGAATAGAATAAACAAACTGAAAAACTTTGCTCACCATATTTATATATGTTTAACCATACGTTGCTCTTACGTTTAACTTCATCTCTATATTTTGACCCTTTGAACATAACGATTATATTAAGGAATATGTGAAAAATAACATGTTTGGTTATATTAGTTGTTTGAAAACAACTGATCTTGCATTTATGGTGCGTGGAGCCCTAATTGCAGATTTCTATTAATTTTTACGTTTGTCAGTGGCTTCTACCTATACTTTATTTTTTTTTCTTTTCTAAAGAATCTTGCATTTATGGTGCGTGGAACTCTTAATTGCAGATTTCTATTAATTTTTTTGTTTGTCAATGCCTTCTAGCTATACTTTAATATTTTTGCTACAAAATCTTGCATTTATGGAGACATTTATTACGCAGATATTAATTATGGAGATGTTTATTGCTACAGAATCTTGCATTTATGGTGTGTGGAGCCCGAATTGCAGATTTTTATTAATTTTTACGTTTGTCAGGGTCTTTTACCTATATTTTAATACAGGGGTGTCCAGCCCGTGGGCCGCATACGGCCCAAAGCAAGTGTTAGTGAGGCCCAGAGTGTTAGTGAGAGAGAGCTCAAAGTGAAAAAAAAAATTAATAGCCTGCCTTGATATAAAAAATAATGCGGAAAAGAAAAAAAATGGACCATGTTATGCAAATCATCTTCAAAATGGTGAATTTTATGAAGGATTGGGGATTGACTCATAGCCAGTTTCAGGAATTTCTTAAAAGCTTGGATGCTGAATATGGCAATACTTTTAAGAAATAAGGTAGCTCAGTGGAGAAAATATTAAAAAGGTTTTATAGCCTACTTGATGATATCAAATTGTTTATGACATTGAAAAGTAATCTGTGTCAGAACTTTATGATAACTGGCTTGCAGATTTAGATAGATCTCAATGCCCATTTAAATGACTTAAACACCCGTCACTTCATGGATTTTACTTCAGTGCAAAATCCATGAAGTTGAAATTATGGCAAGCCAAATTAAATGTTAAAAAGTTTTTGCGTTTCGAGACACTGACCAAGCACAATTCTAAAAATTTTACAAAATATGCAGCCCTACTTTCCGATTTAGTACACGAATTTAAAATTGATTTCAGGACTTTGGGGAAAATAAACAATTTTTTTTTGCATGTTTTATACTCTATTTACAGTCGATATAATATAATGCTAGCAAATTGTCAAATGGAATGCATAGAGTTGCAATCTGACATCTAACTTAAAGAGAAATTCAATCGAGTCTCTTTGTTGTAATCATAAATCATACCTGCCCAGATATAAATATCCTTCACTGCATAGTTAAGCGTTATTCTGGTCATTAACGTTTGGAAGCACATACATCTGTAAACAACTATTTTCAAGAGTGAAGCACACTAAGAGTCAAATTAGAACCAAAATTTATTCGTTGTGTTTTAGTATTGATGTGTATGACATTTCCAATCCCTTTTTTTATACTATGTTATTTATACTGTGTTTAATTTTTCATGCAGAGTTCACAAGGCAAAAGACAATTTGACATTTTTACTTTTCAGCTTTTAGTGATGAAAGGCTGAATCTATCTAAATTCTGAGATGTGTATAACATTTCACATGTTTTTTTCCTATGTTATTTATAATGTGTTTAGTTTTTAAGTTGACTTTGGTTAACAAGCATTCATATTGAACCCCGAATCAAGAAACGAGAAACATAGTTTATGAAGGTACTTGAGATAATATTTGGATCAGTTTAATTGAACAGAGATTTATATGGAGTTTAATAAGGACAGGATGTTTCTATTATTGTACAGAATCTTGCATTTATGGTGCGTGTAGCCCAAATTGCAGATTTCTATTAATTTTTTTGTTTGTCAATGCCTTCTAGCTATACTTTAATATTTTTGCTACAAAATCTTGCATTTATGGAGACATTTATTACGCAGATATTAATTATGGAGATGTTTATTGCTACAGAATCTTGCATTTATGGTGTGTGGAGCCCGAATTGCAGATTTTTATTAATTTTTACGTTTGTCAGGGTCTTTTACCTATATTTTAATACAGGGGTGTCCAGCCCGTGGGCCGCATACGGCCCAAAGCAAGTGTTAGTGAGGCCCAGAGTGTTAGTGAGAGAGAGCTCAAAGTGAAAAAAAAAATTAATAGCCTGCCTTGATATAAAAAATAATGCGGAAAAGAAAAAAAATGGACCATGTTATGCAAATCATCTTCAAAATGGTGAATTTTATGAAGGATTGGGGATTGACTCATAGCCAGTTTCAGGAATTTCTTAAAAGCTTGGATGCTGAATATGGCAATACTTTTAAGAAATAAGGTAGCTCAGTGGAGAAAATATTAAAAAGGTTTTATAGCCTACTTGATGATATCAAATTGTTTATGACATTGAAAAGTAATCTGTGTCAGAACTTTATGATAACTGGCTTGCAGATTTAGATAGATCTCAATGCCCATTTAAATGACTTAAACACCCGTCACTTCATGGATTTTACTTCAGTGCAAAATCCATGAAGTTGAAATTATGGCAAGCCAAATTAAATGTTAAAAAGTTTTTGCGTTTCGAGACACTGACCAAGCACAATTCTAAAAATTTTACAAAATATGCAGCCCTACTTTCCGATTTAGTACACGAATTTAAAATTGATTTCAGGACTTTGGGGAAAATAAACAATTTTTTTTTGCATGTTTTATACTCTATTTACAGTCGATATAATATAATGCTAGCAAATTGTCAAATGGAATGCATAGAGTTGCAATCTGACATCTAACTTAAAGAGAAATTCAATCGAGTCTCTTTGTTGTAATCATAAATCATACCTGCCCAGATATAAATATCCTTCACTCCATAGTTAAGCGTTATTCTGGTCATTAACGTTTGGAAGCACATACATCTGTAAACAACTATTTTCAAGAGTGAAGCACACTAAGAGTCAAATTAGAACCAAAATTTATTCGTTGTGTTTTAGTATTGATGTGTATGACATTTCCAATCCCTTTTTTTATACTATGTTATTTATACTGTGTTTAATTTTTCATGCAGAGTTCACAAGGCAAAAGACAATTTGACATTTTTACTTTTCAGCTTTTAGTGATGAAAGGCTGAATCTATCTAAATTCTGAGATGTGTATAACATTTCACATGTTTTTTTCCTATGTTATTTATAATGTGTTTAGTTTTTAAGTTGACTTTGGTTAACAAGCATTCATATTGAACCCCGAATCAAGAAACGAGAAACATAGTTTATGAAGGTACTTGAGATAATATTTGGATCAGTTTAATTGAACAGAGATTTATATGGAGTTTAATAAGGACAGGATGTTTCTATTATTGTACAGAATCTTGCATTTATGGTGCGTGTAGCCCAAATTGCAGATTTCTGTTAATTTTTTCATCAGTCAGTGCCTTTAACCAATACTTTAATACTTTATTTATATATTTTTTTGGCTACAGAATCCTGCATTTATGGAGGTATTTATATGGACAATTAGACATTTTTACTTTTAAGCTTTTAGTGATTTATTATAAATGTATATATTTTATGATATTTATACTGTTATTAAATCTATGTTATTTATACTGTGTTTAGTTTTTAAATTAATTTTTGTTAACAATCATTAGACAATTTGACATTTTTAATTTAAACTTGAAAAATGAAAGGCTGAATCTACTAAAATTCTGAGCTGTGTATAACATTTCACATGCTTTTTTTTAAATGTTATTTATGCTGTGTATACTTTTTTAATCAATTTTGTTTAACAAACATTCGACAAAATGACATTTTTACTTTTCAGCTTTACTTTTTAAAACTCTTAACTTTCCAAGAGACAATTTGACATTTTTTCCTTTTCAGCTTTTAGTGGTTTATTATAAATGTATATATTTTATGTTTTACTTTTCAGCTTCTTTTGCTCCAAAGATGAAAGGTTAAATCTAGATGAATTCTGAGGAGTTAATTATAAATTTATATATTTTTATATTGGATTTTTTTTTATTATTTGGGTGTATAACATTTCACATGCTTATTTTTCTATGTTATTTATACTGTGTTTAGTTTTTAAATTGATTTTGGTTAACAAACATTCGACAAATTTACATTTCTACTTTTCAGCTTTACTTTCCAAAAGACAATTTGACATTTTTCCTTTTCAGCTTTTAGTGGTTTATTATAAATGTATGTATATTTTATGTTTTACTTATCAGCTTCTTTTGCTCCAAAGATTGAAGGTTAAATCTTGCTAAATTGTTTAGATTTTAAATTGATTTTGGTTAACAAACATTCCACAATTTGACATTTTTACTTTACAGTTTTAGTGGTACAGTGATGAAAGACTGCATCTACCAAAATACTGAGATATTTATAACATTTCACATGCTTTTTTTTTGGCTATATAATTTATACTGTGTTAAGTTTTTAAATTGATTTAGGTTAACAAACATTCCACAATTTGACATTTTTACTTTACAGCTTTTAGTGGTACAATGATGAAAGACTGCATCTACCAAAATACTGAGATATGTATAACATTTCACATGCTTTTTTTTTGGCTATGTAATTTATACTGTGTTAAGTTTTTAAATTGATTTTGGTTAACAAACATTCCACAATTTGACATTTTTTCTTTACAGCTTTTAGTGGTACAATGATGAAAGACTGTATCTACCAAAATACTGAGATATGTATAACATTTCACATGCTTTTTTTTTGGCTATGTAATTTATACTGTGTTAAGTTTTTAAATTGATTTTGGTTAACAAACATTCCACAATTTGACATTTTTACTTTACAGCTTTTAGTGGTACAATGATGAAAGACTTCATCTACCAAAATACTGAGATATGTATAACATTTCACATGCTTTTTTTTGGGGGGGGGGTATGTAATTTATACTGTGTTAAGTTTTTAAATTGATTTTGGTTAACAAACCTTCTTAAAATTCCGGGCAACGCCGGGTATTTCAGCTAGTATATATATATATATACATGATATATATGCATTAAGGCTGCTGTGTACTAACCCTATTGGATTTGCTTACCTCAATGTTAACCTATGCAGAAAAATGTGTTCAAGGATTGCCGACTAGGATGTAAAGTTTATTTTTTAATTTTCTCCAGAATAGAAAAAAAAATTACACCTGGGGGCATTTTCCGTTTTTTTTTAATTTAAAAAAAGGCAAATAATACTTTGAAATTTAAATTATTCGGAGAAAAATCTGGAAATTGTGTTTTAAATACTCATAAATTCCATTGGTGGACGAAATTTAGAAAATGAATTATGTTGAAAGATGCAGAAAAGTTCAGGTTATTTGAAAACACCATTTTTATTAAATTATCAGCATTTATGTAGCTGTAAATAATAGACAAATTTTCTCCAAAGGTTAGCACCGAGGCGAGCGAATCCAATAGGGGTAGTACACAGCAGTCTTAATGGTTAGACCTTCGACAAAGGGTACTTTATTATATTTTAACTTTCCACAAGAAGAAGATATTTGTGATACATGTATGTTATGCCAAAAAAAATTCTTAATTCCCAGACTTACTAAAATTCATAGCGTGTCCTGTGAATTACTAATTTCATTGACGCCCTTATAAGTCTTCGCAATTTTTATAGTTACCCTCACTCTAACACTGTACTGAAAATGTCCACTGAGAAAATAGACAGCCCTGCAGTTATAAGATTTAGAACGATTACCAAATATCGGAATGAGAGCCGAATCGAAACTTCAATATTTGCTGACCTAATGATAATTCTGACCAAAGGAATGGTCCACTTCAGGAATTTAATGTTGGACGTGATGTTAATTGTTTATTGCATGTACATTTTTGGAAGACACGTTTCGAAACTATTCAAACATCCGTGAATTCTTCCGTGAAAAGGAAATGGAGAACTAGGGAAGTAACAGCTAATAAATCTCTTTATATGCGTGAAAGTGTTCTTTATTAAAAATTGACGACTTCTGGCTTACCACTGCAATTTTACGATGGCAATAAGGCTTTAACTTCCATGTATAATTATAAACAATGCATTAATGTTAATGTAATAATGTTTGAAATCATGAATAATTAATGTGTGTACCTATCATTTAACGCAGTCTTTTAATTTAGAACTCGGATAAATTGTGTGACTAATAAATTATGTGCTCAATAATCGTATTTTAAATAAATGTGCAGCATATTTAAGCTAATGAAAGTAGAAGAAATTTCGAAACATTGCATTTAATTCCTTAAGAAAAAGCATTTAACAGTTAAATGCTTCAATTAAATTTTAAATCGTAAATTGTTGCGCAAAAGCAAGATATTTTTAGAAATCTTTGTTGAAAAGAAAATCAGTCCATGACCCAAGAGAATGAAATATTTGTTGAATAATTTATTCTCAGTAAGTGAGAGATTATGTTATTAAACATATAGATAAAAATAGAAAGCATTTTAAAATCATAAACGGAAGAAAAGTGAATTGGATAATTATAAATTCATGCCTTTTATCATTCTAAAATTAAAAAACAGTAGTTTTAAGATAAAAGGTTGTTTATTAACTAGACAAAATTATAATAAAATGCAAATATATACAAATTTAATTCCCTATTTTCGAAGATGGATTAATAAATTATCACATATTATATATTATTTTAGATAAATAATCGTCATTACTTTAAAATACATATGAATTCTTTTCAAATGTTTAACTTTGTGTGAAGTTTCTTTCAAATTCTGGTTCGAATTGATGGAGACACTATTATGGATCTCATGCTTCAATATATTCATTCTTTTATGTGGAATTATTTTAAGAGATATTTTGCGTATTGTCGTTATCCCTTTATATGTCAATATAAATTACTCTTTCGGATCGTTAACATTAAAATGAATTTATTCGTTAAGTCTATAGCTCTTACTATATAATTCCAAATAGCCTTCGGCGAGTCACATATCCTGTGGAATTCAATCGATTTTCTGAGGCAAGAATTGAATTATGATTTTTCTGAATCGAAATACTCAATTTCTGGAAAATAGAAATTAGTATAGGAAACAGTAGCATCAATATCTTAAATGATTACCTGAGAAAAATGGGAAAGTTAAATTTCCAACAAAATTAGAATTTCTCACAAGATTTTATTGCAAATAACAATTGTAGAATGTGTATTCCCTGAACTTTTTCACGTTTCAATTTCCAATAAATTTCTGGTAATCAGTCTTTCATACTGAAAATGAGTCGTTACATCGACAGTCTTCTATTCCTAGAATCTACTATTCGTAGATTCATGAAAATTTCTACTATATTTTGAGAAACATTACAGTTGGCAAATGATTTAATTTTGTATTCATACATGAATACAGTAGAAATATTGTAAAATATGATTATATATGAAACGATTATTTTTATTCTTTTATGACACATTAAATAAAACATTATAAATTTACTTTACACTCAGGATATCTTATGAAACTTCTAAGAAAGAAAATCACAAAATATTAATAAATTAAATTTTGCTTTATTTATCTCTAAATGCTTGACTTTGTAAGTATCATCTAAATATAAATTTTAATAACGTAGTAAAATATTTACGACTGGTTAAGTCCCTAAATATTCCCAGTTAAGAACACAAGATAACTTAAATATTTATATTTCAAGTTTAAAATAGCTGGTAATGTCGAGTCATTTTATAAGACAGATTATTAGAAAATTTTAAATACACTTCTTTAACGAATGGATCACAGCTATGAAATTTGTAATGAATCCATATCTTTTGTTCTTAGGTCTATATGCATGAAGAAAATTATGTAATATAATTTTTAAAAAATAACTTGGTATTATAGGGTCCGATTTGTTTTAAAATATATTTTTTTACTCATTTCAGGGAAATCTTACAAATATGGTGCTGCAAAAAACATTACATGCAGCAAACGAAAACGAATGAAGAGTAACGAACGAAGTTGTTTTCTTAATGTACGAGGCATTTTCGGAAAGTAAAGATACTTCACCGATAGCAGCAAAGGAAAAGTTTCTGTGAGCCCGTTGGCAACACGGACTGTAACCTTGAACATTTCGCTTTCCCCTCGAGGTAATTTGTTATTTTTACGGTGAGTCTTGTTTGAGCATCACGTCTTTATATTGCCTGCGTCAATTCAGAATTCTGCCAATGTGGGATACAGAATCCCCGCCAAAGAAATCATGGCTTCTGTTTCCTGGGACAGACAAGGCATTCATCTGGTTGACTTCATGCCTCCCGGCACCACTATTAATGCTGATGCATATTGCGAGACTTTGAGACGTCTCAGACGGGCAATTCTAAATAAACGCAGGGGCTTGTTGATAAGGGGAGTTTGATTGCTGCATGACAACTCTCGTCCTCACACAGTGCTTCAAACCAAAGCACTACTGAAAAGTTTTGAATGGAAAATTTTAGATCTACCGCCATACAGCCCGGACCTTACACCCAGGGACTTCTACTTATTCCTTTACCTGAAAACATATCTTGTAGGGTAAAACTTTCACGACGATGATGAAATCAAAATTGAAGTTGAAATGTGGTTCCGACAACAGGCGGCAAAGTTCTATGACTGTGGCATACAAAAGCTTGTACCCAGACTTAACAAATGCTTTGACAATGGCAACAACTATGTCGAAAAATAAGACATGTACCAGTAAGTAATTTGTTTTGTACATTTAACCAATTAAAATTTTTTCGAGGGAGTATGCGGCATTGTATCTTTACTTTTCGAAAATGCCTCGTAAATGTAGCAACGAATACCACCGAAGTCCTTTGTTTTCCTTTACCACATTTCGCTCACCATTCGGTTCTAGGAGGTTCGTTACTGTTTCTTAGCCGTTGATCGATGTATGTGTACAGATCCTAAACTTTAGCTCAGAATCCTTTTAATTTTTGCTTGGAAATTTCCTTCCGGGGTTAATTTCATTGTTAAACTTAATTTCATTGTTTGGTAACGGAAACTGAATTGCATAATATAGTATGGATTAGCGTACTCACCACAATAATTCACTTCGCGAAAATCAACGAATGGCCTCACAAGCATTCGGTTTATTAATGTGGAACGGATAACAGAATTTCAAACCAAAGCCGAACTTGTTTGTTGAAATTTGGTCTGACAAGTTTTTCATCCTTCGTTCGCCATCGTTCTCTGTATGTATACGAACCTTTATTCATCATTTTATATGTATAGAATCATAGCAGAATAAAGCAAGATTTGTAGTATAATATAACACCCTACGTTTTAAAGAGACCTATAAGTTTTAAAGAGATATTTTGTTGAAGAAAAACAACTACAACAAAATCTCTTTAAAACTTAAGGCAGAACAGAACTTTCTATCTAAAGGGAAACGTTGGGAAGAGATCCATTACAGCTGGAAAGACTATAGTGTAAAATCCCGTACAGAATCAGTGGCACCTTTCAGACTTAAAACAGGCCACGACTGTCTCGAAGAACATTTAAACCGAATTGGCATCCTAACCAAAAGTGAATGCCAGGTCTGCAGGGCATGCAATATGAATGCAGATCGCCTACTTACATGCCCAGGACTTGATCCGGAAGCCCAAAAATGTCAGAACTTTACCAAATTACAGTGGGATGCTAGAAATTTGATGAACTTTCTATGAACTTTTAACACCCTTTATCTGACTTTGTTCACTGTTGTGCTTTATGCATCTGTTCAATGTCTAGTTCTTTGCTGTTTATGTTGCCTGTAAATATGGATTAATTTTTCAAATAAAGCCATAGGTTAAAAAAATAACACCGTAAGTTTAATTTAAATATTTAAACTTCAAGTCTTAAAAAGATGGTACTACCAAATTATTTTTATATATATATATAAAAGAAATTAGTGGTACCTAATGTATTAAAACTGTATAATTTGAAATGAACCCATATCTTCTCGAGATATAAATAATGAAAACAAATTAAAATATAATTAAGCATAGTGGTACTTGGTAATATATTATGATGAATAGTTTTATTATCTATTACAGAGATACCTTATTCCTAGAAATATAGCACTAAAATATATCATTTCAAATGTATTGATTCACAGAGGAAAAAAACGCAGACTTTTAGCATTAGAGATTGCCCTGAAATATATCTCATTAATTTGAAACTAATAAAATTCACTGAATTTTACGTACATTGGGATATTTTAGAAAAACACTCCTTTTCAAGTTATTAAAGTCGTGACAGGATATATTTTTACAAAGGGTGACTACTTTCTGTTCACGTTTCAATGGCACGAAATGTATAGTTCTCTTCGCAAAATGTCTCTGAATATCAATACACGCCAGACGTTTCTGCGTCATACACATGACGGAGTTTATGTCATCCCTGATTTCTGTTTCATTTCATCCGGTTTCTATTTCATAACCGTCACGCTACTGCGCTGAAATTGGCGAAGTAAAGTCAAGAAGTCTGCTCGCAAGTCACGTAAGTTGTATTAAGATTGGAAGATTAAATCGTGATTAAAAGAGGAAAATATTCCTATCGGGGATTTCTTTAAGGGTTGCCAAACATCTATTTCATAATTAAATATTAGATACGCAACAATTTAATAAATGAACTTTTATACTGTAGTACGGAATCGAATAGAAGGAATATCTAAAATATTTATATATTTAAGTTGCTAAGCCGACTTTTTGGGCAGTCCGTGAGAGAAAACTACTGCATCAATTTACTTAATTTTGGTCTTAAACGAAAGACTGTAATCTGTAGATTTGTCAAATTTGGTTTTTGTAACCGCAGTTTCTATTAATCAGTTGATAATTTACAATTAAAAAATTGATTTCTGCAAATTCTCAGTGGCATGTTTAAATTTGTCTTTAGAAACTCACTGTTTCTGCGCATGCTCAGTGACATGTTTTAATGATAAACACGTTTTTTCCGAAAAGTCTTTCTAGATCTCTCCCTGCTATTTTTATTTTTATGATAATTATGTTTGTGAAATATAAGATTAAACCTGATGGAAATTGTTTATTTCGCGCTGTTTAATTAACGATAGTTTACAGTTAAAAAAAAAATTATTTCTGCGCATGCTCAGTGACATTTTAAAATCTGGCTTTAGATACTCACTAAGCACGATGCGCTTAAACACATTAATCTTTTTCTGCGCATTATTATAATTTTCAACATTTGGGAATGATTTGTCGAGTATAATTTGTGTATTAGTACATTTATTTACTAGCTAGCCGTCATGTTTTGGCGGGTACCAACTAGTTTTTTATAAAAGAATTAAGGCATTTATTGTTTAATTTTTTCCTAATACATCCTAATAATCCCGTTTTGTGTTTCTTTCAGTTAGTGTCAACAGCTAGTGTTAGACTAGGCTGAAAACCTTGCGTAAGAATCATATAAGACAAAAAGAAAAGACCATTAATCATTTACATACATTATTTCTAAAAGGTGTTTTTTTTGTTTTATCCCTTTTGCTGACTTCATACTTAACCAAAATTTATAAATGAGGTACCATTTTAAAGATTAAGACCCCCGCTTCGTGCGAATTGTTAATTTATAACTTCACATCTTATTGTTTATTTGAAAATCGAAGTATAAACATTATAAGCAATTTTTCTTCCCCTAGATGGCGCTCGAGCTAACTTTTTTTTATTTCCCATTATCAATTGCACTGAAATTTTAAATTTAAAAAACTTTTGCTTGCGTAATGCAAGTTTATGAAACTTAAACATATGTATTTAAAATTAATAAATAAATACATTACTTTCTGCGCCGTTAAATTACGAGTGTATATAAACATAGTAGTTATTTAAAATGTAAAATTGTTTCCTATGGAATATCTCTAGTTTTCCAGCAATTAATCTGAATATAGTGAATACATTTGATCTATCTCTTTACGATTTACGTTTTTGAAATATATTTTTTTCTAAATATTGTGTTTGAAAAATGTTTGCCAACAATTCAAGAGTATGTGATTTGAAAAGTACAAAATATATTTCATAAAATTTCAGATAATTAAGGTAAACATGTCAAATTTATCTATAGGGTAAAAAGAAGATACATTGCTCGAATCGGGAATTATTAAATAAACGAAAGGAATTTACCATTATATACCTCAAGCTAATGCCATTATATTTTGTAATGATTTTTTTCCTAAAGATTATAAGCCCGTGGGCTGGAGTTGGGTGCTTTGGCTTCCTCCCAGAGCGCCATCGTTCATTGTGAGAATCAAGGCTTTTGGCAACGGAGAGCGCGACTGTGAGTCTCCTGGAGGAATGGTATCCTCTGAGGTAGGGATGCGACATCGATGTCGATGTTTTCAAAACATCGATGTTTTGATAAAAAAATCGATGTTCTAAACATCGATTTATTGAAGCCGATGTTTTTTAACATCGATGTTTTGTGCTCGATGTTTTACGTTGTCTCGATGTTTTTTTAATGAAAACGTACCATAATAAAAAAATTTACCAAGTAGCATAATTTTCACACTCAGTAAATGTATGTCTGAATTCTGAAAAGGACGAATACAAAATGGGGAACGATTCCTTAGTAAACAGACAAATGGCAATCAACAACCAATGAGCCAATCAGAGCGCCTGGAATGTTTTTGACACTCCAGAACCTTTGATGGGGTTTTGTTTTATAAGTAGTATATACACGAGAGCAGCCATTTTGTTTTGTTCTGGTTTTATATAAGTTGACGTTAATACTATTAATAAGATGCCTCCCAAAAGTACCTTTTGGAAATATTTTTGCAATACCTCAGACAAATTGGTGAAATGCAGTAATTGCCTTAAGTCCCTCAAAACTTCTGGCAATACCACGAATTTATCTGGACATTTGAAGGCAAAACATGGCGATATTTACAACGAGAATTTTGAGTTATCAATGTAGCCCAAGGCAAAAGCAACCAAGTTTTTGTTATTTGTGTCAGCCCAATCAGAGAGTAAAATTAAATCACCCCCTTCCCCCACGACTAACCGAAGTAACATTAATGTTAGAGGTTACTAAACCAGTTAGAGGTTACTAAAACATGTTCTAAAACATCGATGTTTAAAAACATCGATGGTTTTTGGGCGATATTTTATTAGCATCGATGTTTTAATATTGAATATCGATGTTTCAAAACGTCGTAGTTTTGTTATCGATGTTGCATCCCCACTCTGAGGGAGTCACTGCGTCACTATTAAGGCTTCCACCTGTCACCACTACCTCGCAGTCCGGCTGGAAGCTTGGCGACGAGTAACAATGGACATTGGAAAATTTCTATTGGACAATGCCTGGTGCCGGGCTAAGAGTGACAATAGACGATGAAACCTCGACTTTCCCGGTATGGCGTTAGCTCCTGTAGCTCCGTTTGTCCCAAACTAACTCTTACCTGTGTTATTCTGTGCGAGGTGGGATTACGATACGCCGAGTAAACGGCAGTCTTCAGGTACTACGTTTGTCGCATACCTGATCGGTTGAACGACGTATTATTCTGACTTTCCAAAGATTAGAGGAATCTTTCTTTTTACTGTGAATTGGAACAAAATTTTAAACTATTAAAAGTATTATTTGGTGGTTTCCACCAGCTTGTTTACACTGTAGGTATATATATATATATATATATATATATATATATATATATATATATATATATATGTATATATATATATATATATGTATATATATATATATATATATATATATATATATATATATATATATATATATATATATATATATATATATATATGTATATATATATATATAAATATATATATATACATAAGTCCATTATCTAGATGTATATTAAAATTCTAAACTACAAGTATGAGAATTATTGATCTGGATATTATTTACCTAAATATAATTCCTAATTTATGTAGTTATTATATATGCACAAGTATATAGTTCAAATTAGAAAGTAGATTTTTTTTTAATATTATACCCGCTGAAATACGTACACTCAACTAATGGATTCACTAATTATGTTTGATATTTTTCCCTTTTAATACATTAATTCAGCCAGTTAGAAATCAACCGATTAAATCAGTATAAATATATGTTTACGTACATCTCATCATCGTAACATGTAGTTCAAGATCTGTTTTTCCTTCTATGACTCAATTATAAAGCTTCCCCCCCCCTAGAGTTTTATTTTCTACGGGTGAGTAAACAATTCTATTTGTGCATTTCGGTTATATATGAATTTAGAAAATGAGAGTAAATAATTATTTAAAGATAAATTATTTAAAACATGATCATGATACTAATTATCATAGAGCATATGATATTAACTTGTTGAACGCATGTCTCGTCACCGTAACATGTATCCTGTACTGCAAGTGATCCTGATACAGAAGTAATTCAGAAATAATTCGAGATTTTTTTTCTTTCATGAGTCAATTCCGAAACTTTTTTCCCCGAGAGTTTTATTTTCTACGGGTGAGTACACAATTCTATTTGTGCATTTGGGTCATATATCAATTCAGATAATGATACTAAATGACCATTTAAAGATAAATGACATAAAATATGATCATGATATAGCATATGATATTAACTTGTTGAATGCATGTCTTTTTCTCTAGAAATTTATTAAAATCTGTCAATTATCGGTGTTCTAAGTTGTCCTGATATACAAAGCTATTCACTATTATATAAAGTGATATTTCAGTGAAGTTTCAGTTGGTTTTCAGCGGTACGGTCATTTTTTACTTCACAAGGGCTAATTATACCAGGAACAACTCCTTAAAGCAGATTCCGAATGGCTACAAATATGCATGCCGATTGTGGGACTCGAAACCAAAGACTTCGGTACAGAATGCCAGAGCCCTAGCCATTCGGCCATCGGCAAGCTACTGGGAGGTTTCAGAGAAAGTCCAAAAAGCTATAGTTATGTCGTATCGGTGTATCAAACTACAAAACGTTTACTTGCCACAGAGTATGAACCAGACTTGCCCTATCATGTGAAGTATTGATAAAAAAGCTAATCAATTATATCAATGTGTAGGCTCTTTCTTATAATTTTAAGCTTTCTATTTTAAATCTGTATTTTTAATTAACTTACTCATTTTCATGATATTTAAGCTATTTTGATTTTATCATTTTCATGATATTTAAGCTATTTTGATTTTATCATTATCATGATATTTAAGCGTTAAAATGGCTGTTTTGGTGCAAAATTTCGAAAAAAAATAATGCTTAATTTCAAAAATCAGTCTTTCAGGATTCTAAAACTGCTTTACTGTCATTCGTACGGTCACTGGAGGAGAATTTTGACCATTTTAATAAACCGAAAGAGATAAACCAAAAGAGACCAATTTAATAAAACGAAAGACCGGAAGTTGCATCTTTAAATGCATTTTCTAGAAAACTCATTTTTCAGTTACTTTTGTAAACAAGAAAGCTAATAATTTAAAAAGATATCAATATATTTTAATGAAATTTTGCAATGGTGTTTTAAGTATTACTAAATATATTTTGACTAGCAAACTAAGCTATGTGTGTTAATTTAATTATTCTACAGGAACTTGTACGTATAAAAAGATAACTTTGACAAATCAGTCCTTAAAAAAATCAGTGTTTATTAACTTTTTTTGGTATATTTATGTGACTTTTGGACATATTTTAAAAATTTTACTTCAGAACACAGGTAAGTGTCACAGTAGTCTATATATACAAAACAGTTCCGTAACTGACTCACTGACTGACATACAATGCACAGACCAAACCGCTGGATCTAAAGGGCTGAAATTTTGCATGGCGATTCTTCTTATAGTGTAGGGGTGCACTAAGAATGATTTTTGTAAAATTCTCCTTAGATTTTTTTAATTAAATTGTTAATCTGTTTTTGTAACTTTTTTGAAGTTTGCATTTAAAATAATAATTTGAGAGTTATAAAATTTATATCACGAGAAAAATCATAAAAATTCCTTTAAAATGAGATTTTTTTCGAATCTTTACCTCCATTTTCTGATTTTTGGTGAACTTTTAAAGATTAATTTTTAGAATTTAATTTATTAAATGCTGATCACGTGATTTCTTTTTTCTGGTACTTTAAATAAATTTATCGTCACGTGCATAACAACTAAATAGACAAAAAATATTTTTTTTTCTTGCTAATGCTGCAGACGATTGGACATTATTTTATCTATAAAAATATCACTTACGATTTTTTTATAAATATATATATATATATTTCTACATAAATTGTATACATTGATCGTCGTAATTATTATAAATATATATATATATAGTATATATTTTTTTTTTGTCATTAACTGCATACATTGACCGTTGTATTTAATTCGTGCGGGTTTTCAGCTAATATATTATATAAAGGAAATTTAAATGTACTTCGTTGAATGGAGTGTAAGGTCTCTGTCGTAAGCACTAAAATGTACTAAAAATTTATAAAAGAATCCCTATTTTTTAAATTTTATGAAATTTTTACCAAAATTATATTTGTTTGCATGACTTCATATCACATTTGAACTAAAATATATTTATTTAATCGGTGCTGTATATTTTGGAAAAAGGTGCTCCAAAAGTAGACAGATACCTTAAGCATATAACAACGTATCAACGATAACAAAAGCAAAAACGTATCTTCAAATTTAATAGCTATCTAAAAATATAACCCATAAAACCGAATAAAAGAGTAGACACTATTTTAATGAGATCGTAATAAAACTAAATGATAGGAAATTACATGAAACATAACGAATTGTAAATTTCGATTCATTCTTTCGCTTTCGATTAGACGAATTAATTGCCTGCAATTAAAATGTCTATTGCAGTATCATACGTCTTCTGCTTTATATCTTAGAGTGCTTTTGAGGCCGAAACAATTTTGCAGTTCCTTTTCTAGTGCGTCATTAGCGTTTGATTTTAGGATACCGTCATTAATTTTGTCACCATTAACGTCGGCTGATTAATGTAATTACAGAAATTATTCACGCAAGATGGAAAAATAAGTTCATCCATTTCACAGACTCCTGGCACGTGTAGAATTTTAGTTAGACGTATTTAATATATTATTAGTGCTAATAATGCATATGATGATGTTAAGCAGTACCGGGCCTAAGAAATCAAATAAAGTGCATAAAACACGAAAATGGGTTGAATATTATGTATTTATAACTAGTATATATTCCTAATATAAAACCCAATTATCTAATTAGGAGTTTTTAGCACTTTAAGAGAACGTATTTTTATAGTATAATTGAAGCAGTATAGGTGGTAATAAAATCTTAATGCGTTTAAAAATAAGATACATTCCATGTAGTGTATTCAAACTACAGATGTCTAGACAAAATTTCAAGAATCCATCTCTCTACATAATTTAACACATTGTATAATTTAGTAACATAGCATTTATGGATATATCATCCATTAAAATACGTAAAAAAATTAAATGAAAATATAAATAAATTATATGTTCTAGAAAAACAGAAAAATTTAAGAAAAATATTTAGACAGGTTTAATAGCGAGAACAATTCAAGTTTCAAATTTTTAAGTACATGACTTTATAAAGTGCAAATAGCTTCCCTAGTAACAGTGATTCTTAATACGTAAGGAAATCAGTACAGTACATAGTGTAAAGTACTTTTAGTTTGGCGCCTAAATTTACTCTTTCTAATACGCCAATATGTGTGTATATATACCCAACAAACACAAGACTGACGGCAACTTGACGGGCCGGTGCTGGAGGCGCCGGCAGAACGATAGGCTCGGGGGAAATGATCCGTACCGTTGCCGGGTGACTTACGAATCTCCGACGGGGGATCCCGTATTGTGTACCCTTTTGAGGGCCGGTGACGGTTGGATGGTAATCGACCCGAAATCGCTTTTCCAAAACCGTCCCGGAATTGGTGCTCCGATTCGTAACCAGAAGTAGCAGAAATCTGCATCAGAATTATGGATTTGAAAGGGAAGGCAAAGATTAAATTAAACAGACTTTTCAAAAATATTTATTTCATTGTTGTGAAACTTCTTTTACGCGGAAAATTCCCATAATTTTCCTTGTATGTAAAGATTGTATTATGTGAAAATTCGCATAATACAATTATACAATTATATGTAAAGATTGTATTCTGTGTGTATGTTTTTAACTCCCTAGAAGCTTATAAAAACAGATAAAAATTAGTTTCATTGTTTATTTTTATATATTACTGTAGAAATTAAATATCTACTTAAAAATGGGTCCTTGTTGCACCACTCTTTATTTATAACAGAGGAAATAGTGATAAAATTTGTATTTTTTTAAAATTTCTTTTATAGTATATTAAAATAATAATATATATTTTTGTAGATAAAATATTCAAAATATATTTTTCAGGAAACTTACATATTCTAAGAATTTCTAATTGTTAGATGCCATTATAAAACAACTAATTTTGTAGAACTTTTTCTCGAATTTCATTGTATTAATTTTACAGTAACATATTCTTATAATACACATTTGAATGAAAGAAAAGGAATTTTAAATTAACAGTTAAAATAAACAAATCACACATATTTAGAAAAACATTAATGTAATGTAAATAAAGGAATCACGCCATTATTCAATCCAGTGTTCACCGCAGTTCCATCACATCCAATTGCAGTAATGTTAAGTGTTGGTCGTAAACATATTTGCAATTGCTTAATTTTCAAGCATTTATTTCAAACGGGTTTGATTTTGATTTTTAAACGCGATGCTATACACTATGGCTGTGTTGTGATATAGACAATAGACCGTCTAAGCTCATGAAGTACCTGAGAGAGCTATAGGCTCGGTAAGAAAATTACGGGGCACTCTATTCATTTTGAGATTGATTCAACAAGTATGATAAATAATAAAAAAGGGGAAAAAAAAGATGAGACATAGCAAATTTGAAATTGATTGTGTAGGAATTAAGATTAAAGAATAAGGTTAAGATAAATTTTAAAAGATTGTATTTTAAAATTTAAGGCATGAATTAGTTAATTTTTTAGAACTTCCTAGAGTTTAATTTATTAAATTACTATGATTAATATAAATAATGTAGTAAAGTTTTAGCTTGAAATTTACGTTAAAAATTAAAAATTCCCTAAAACTTCGGAGAGGGAACCAGAGATCCTGTCATGATGATTTCTAACTTTTTTCACTTCATAAGTATTTTCTAAGTTGACCTAATAATTGTAATATCTTTGTAATTTCTCTTCAATTCACTTAAAAACTTACTCTTCACTTAAAAAAGAGGGGGAGGAAGTCGTCGTCTGTGTTTTTAGCTCCCCAGAAGCTTATGAAAACAGAAAAGAAAATTCTCAGCTACCAAAATATGTTATCACTTCATAAGTATTTTCTAAGTTGACCTAATAATTGTAATATCTTTGTAATTTCTCTTCAATTCACTTAAAAACTTACTCTGTATTCATTAAGTGTCATTCCTAATCTTTTCACATAATTTTCTAATCGTTTGATTATTTTTTTGCGGAACACCCCTTTGTTTTAACCATGAAGTTACAGAGTACTGTAGCTTCATGGTTTTAACTATCTTTGAATTCAAACTGATCGCTCGGCGCCATGATTTTTTTTCGGAGAGGAAAGGCGTGTCGTATAGTTTGAATGGCAGCTCCCTCGACCAATGGGCAACAGATAATACTCTCAGCTGAAATCTGCCTCTCGTATGAGCTTAAAATGCGTGACTGGCGCTATTTTCATAACCCTAAAATTTTAGATTGCACGTGGTAAAGGACAAAACTGGATATATAATATACCCAGAGAAAATTTTCAGGGTAAGTTGAACTTTTATATTTATTTATATAAGTATTTGCTAATTAAATTAATATTTAGAATTGTAATTTGTACGCACTATTTAGATTTTTATATCCTTTAGAAAGTATAAAATACATGACACAAATATCAATTCCAAATCTACATAGGTGAAAAATAAAAATGTATTTTCATTTCCAGTATAATATTTTCCATTTTACTTCTTTAAAGAAATTTGAAAGAAAATTATAATGGAATTTTTTTTAATATGTTAATCCAAATTAAACATTTTTTTACTACTGGATTGATAAATCAGTTACACATGATTCCTCCATAGTAAATTAATGCATAGTATTCAATGCATAGTATTCAATGGTGAAAAATTGTAAAATATATTTAATAGGAAAATGGACTATGTTCTCATTGCCAGGTATCAATAGGCAACAAATTATCAATGTCTAAATGTTAAAAGATGGATTCAAGAACATTCCACATTATAAAAGATTCTAAAAATGAACTTGTAAATCATACAAAAGGATCTATTGAATTCCTTATCAAATTGCTTTTTGAGTAATCTTTATAAAATACTGTGCATTTTATACATTATAAAGAAATTAAGAACAAATATTCTTAAAATTTTTGTGTTCATAATTTAATAATTATATATTTTAATTTAAATACTAAACACTAATGGGTATTTTTCATGTATAATCTTAATAGCCTTAAAATATAATTTTTTAAAATTCTATTAATAATGTTCTATGTGTACACTCAATTGCTATATATGTATATGTTATTCCTACTGGGTGAAATTCCTTTATTTTATGTCTATCGAGAGAAAAGATATATTCAAAATTTCAAAACCAGATCAAAATATTGTTTAATCAGTATCCACATGTCAAGTAAATATTGAAACAATAGCAAATATTGGAGCATTTTTTTATTTCGAATATCTCATTAAATAAAAAGCTTATTTAAGGAACATTTTGAATTTCAATTGCTATTAATCAATATTTTGAACTGGCTTTGATATTTAGATTATATTTCTACTCTCTCTGAAGATATAAAATAAATTCAATTTCACTCTTTAGGAATAACATAATGGTGCATACTTTTTGCAACTGAGTGTATATATTCTTGCAATTGAGTGTATATATATTTTGAAGAATTATTAATTTTTGTAGGTATGTAAACTCCATTGTATTCCTGAATTCATTCAAATATGGTCTTCAAACTACAGGTTTATATTTCAGATTTATTTCAAAATTTTGGAAATTTAGATCGTTTTAGAGTTTTAAATTTGTGTCAATATAGATGCCACGTGCATTTAATTTTCTAATTTGTATCGTGTTTGAAATCACTTTTATCAGTGTTATTAGAGATGAGGGCAGTGAAAATTATTCCAAAATAGACTATTTAGATACATAAATTGTTTCTTAAATTATTAATTTGCATTCCATGTTTTTAAATTATATATTTATAAGTATATAGATTTGTAGATTATCAGAATGTGTACATACAAAAAATTGCTTTATTGTAATAGATATTGTACGATAAGAGTTTTTATAAATCTGAGAATGTTCTCAATAACTATCTATAAGCTGTTCGTCTCTAATGGTCTTTTGGAAATTATTTTGTTGTCATGCTGTGCAAAATAAATGTGAACTTATTGGCTTAAAGTATATATATAAAGGGTAAAATTAGTTTCTTTTCCCCTTTTTATATTAGTGATAAGCAAGTTTATAAAGAACTCTACTTTTCAATACTTCTTGGTTTGATAAAACATTAAATTTTTATTATGGCATTATAAGAAAATATTGTTTTTTTTTACAGAATTTTGAAACTGGAATCTATTCAGAGCTTCGGGCTTGAAAGACAAATACCACTTGGATCTCATTACCTGTGTAAGTTTTTGATTAACTTCACTGAGCATACCTTTTTTTATTCTTGAGATATACTTTTATTTTCAGCAGTGGACTTGTAGCCAAAATCACTGTCTTTAATATTTTTTTAGATTTATTTTTAACTAATTTAAATTTTTCTATGAAAAAACTATAAAAATATTTATTAAACAACTAAAAATTTCAAATTAGTTTTTTTAACTTAGACGCTAATCTGAACTTTCTCATAAACTTTGGTCTCAATAATTTGTGGATAGAATATTGATTTTCTTTATTTATTCTTTTTTAACTGTGAAGCTTGTTGTTAAGGTTTTAGGTGAGTGAGAAAGTGCAGTCCAGGGATTTCAGTTAACATGACTCTTGAGAAAGTCTTTAACTCTTGCCAAAAAAAGAGATTTATATTATAAAAGTATAAAATGCCAAGGTTTATTTAAAAAATATAAAATCTGTTCATGGACAAAGTTTGTTTATAAAACTGTAGATAAGACATTCATTGTGAGTTGTGGTTTATTATATCAAAATGTGTGTTTGATAAGTGAATGAAATAACCCTTTCTTAATAATGGAATAGAACTCCTGTATAATCAATGAATTCACGGATACAAGATACAGTTCCAAAAAGCAAAACGCCTGGTTTACAGAGTCTTTTATAATAACAGAAAAATTATATTTATATTATGAAAATGTGAAGTGCCAAGCTTTATTTATTCTTAATGGTTAACATTAAAATTTTAAAAATATTTTTAGAATTTCCTGATAAGTTGTTAGAAGTTCGTTGATAATTCATTACAGAAGTAGTAAAAAGGAAATTGCTTTTAGATGTATTAGATCATTAGTTAATGGGCTAAGTAATTTTAAATTTTGGAAAAATTTAATTTTATGCATGCCATAAATTTTTCTCTCTGTTAAACATGTTTATTCCATTTTAAGTCTTAATACTTATATAAAGAATTTGGATTAAATGAAAACAGTAATGAGTGATGGTGAAAATGTATTAAATGTGGTAATTGAATTGCTTGATGTTCTAAGACATAAAATTTCTGATCATCAAAATACAATAATTGACTTCTTGACTGAACAACTGACTTTATTATTAAACAATATCCTATTTTGCTACCCCCCCCCTTGTTTAAGTATATTATATAATCATCCTTCAAATCCTAATAGACCATTATTTTATATTTTTGATCCTGTACACATTCTGAAGTGTGTCAGAAATAATTGGCTGAATCAGAAGAATTATGGTTAGTGTATGTATTTTATTGATTTTAATGATCATAACTTAACTAAACCTGCCTCTTTTAGAACCATTAAAAGTATCCATTCTTTAGAGGATGGACAGATAGTTAAATATGTGTTTGGATTCTTCAAAAGTACTTACTCCATCTTCTATGGAGAGACAAAATGTAAAACTATGTCTTCAAATTTTCAATGACCATTTTGTTGAAGGGTTGAAAGTGCTTTCTACACATACTGATGAACCTTTTTGTTTAGAAACATCTGAATATATTGCAATCATTATTAAATGGTTGAAGATAATGAATGTGTAAAGTAAGTTAAAAGGGGGTCATAAACGAGATGTGTATTGTGAGCCTTTGTCATCTAATGCATCCAATGAAAAGGTTATGTACCTACAAAAATTCTTAGTTTGGCTTGATACTTGGAATTTTCTTAAATATACTTCTGGCTTTTTAACTAAAACATATACCACACTTTATCACACTACACATGCTATGGAGGAGCATGGTACTTGAAATGTGAACATATTGTTGCAATGAATTGGGGATGGCATATTTCTTAACAGGAAAAATTCAAACCGACATTATTGAAAATAGGTTTGGAAAGTTTCGCCAATTGTCTGGGTCACAATACAACTTCTCGTTGACACAGGTTTTCGAAAATGAATCAAAGCTTAGACTTCAAACCCTAGCCCCTTAATTTTATAATTTGTATCGTGTTTGAAATCACTTTTATCTGTGTTATTAGAGATGAAGGCAGTAAAGAAAAATATCTTTAGTATTTTATCTTAAATATATCTATTATGTGCTTTCTTACATGCACACATTAGCCAGTTAAGACATAACTATGTTTTACTATCTTAAAATTAAGCGTTAGAAACTCAATAAATCTAAACTTTAGTTAAGTGTATGTCTGGGAACTAGTGCCTGTGACAAACTTCTCGTATATGGTATGAATCTCATATATGGTATGGTAAAAATCTCGTATATGGTATGTGAACTGGAATTTTTTCAAAAATTCTGATTAGTACTTTTTTTTCTCCTCATTGATTCTGAACTCTTCAAGTTAAGCATGAGCTTTGGGTTAATGAAAAAATCATAGACAGCATCTGTTTTATGTTGTTCTTTAAATTGTTGCATTATGCTTAGAATTTCTTTTATTGCCTTGTCAAATATTGGATTGTACTAAATTTTTTAAAATTCCACTGAGCATCTTGTTTAGCTGTTTAAAAAATGGGGGGAAATGCATTGTAAATTGCCTTTACTTTCTCAAAGTTTCATAATTAAATATGTTGATAAAGTTGTGCCTGAAAAATAACTCAACTGATTCTGAACATCAGTTGGAGTTTTATGGAAAGCCAAATTATATGGAAAGTTATACAATAGTTAGTTGAAATTGTTTCTTGGAAGTTTTGTGAGGTAGTAATCTAGTTCATGTATATTAAAGTCTTATTTAAATATTGTGCTAAACATATTCAGCACATTGAAAGTCTGATTACTTCTCAACTTGGAAAGTTATACAATAGTTAGTTGAAATTGTTTCTTGGAAGTTTTGTGAGGTAGTAATCTAGTTCATGTATATTAAAGTCTTATTTAAATATTGTGCTAAACATATTCAGCACATTGAAAGTCTGATTTCTTCTCAACTTTTAATCACCAGGCAATTTTTGGTATTAAATTATATGCTCAGTGCATATTCCATTATGTGTAATTTTCACTCAATCTGATTTGAAAATTCATGTGAGGAGAAATTTTTCTGATTATAATTTAACAGCTTGCCTTGTGTTATGATATATTTATTTTTATTCATTTCAGGAAGTCTGTTGGACAGTGTGTAATATTACTGCTAGTAATACACAAGATTCAATCAGTTATTAAAGCTGGAATTATGGAGGATATTATTCTAATACTTGATGAGGTATTTAAGGTGACTGCCTACGTTCGGTGCCAATTTTTTAAAAAAATTGTTTTTTTAAGGATTTTTTGGTCTCATATGGTAAAACAGCATTTAAAAATAAAAAATAAAAAAAAAAACTTTCCTGTAAACACCATACTTTTTTATAAATTGGTCAATTTGAAGTAATTTTTAATGAAATTTAGCTAAAACGCTTATCACTCTGAACAAAATTCTAATGCTACTATTTTAATTTCCTTCTCACACATGATACATATAACAGTTATCTTCAAAATGACCTACAATCTAAGAGAAATTTTGAAATACAAAAATAATACAGACAATTTTATGTTCCAATATGAAAATTTTCCCCAATTCGTCATTCCTTTCCTTATAAAAACAGCCCCAAACAAAAAACTATTTATTATACATCAATTATTGTAGGTCATTTCATTAACAATAGCATCTAAAACATTTCCTGAAAATTTTATCAAATTATATGCATTATTATCTGAAATATCATGATAACGGTAGAGATTTTTGCTAAAAAACATAATTCTGAGAAAAACGCCTTTAAAGTTGTTTGTCACTTCAATTTTGTATTAGACGATGTTTTTTAAAATAGCTATAACTCTGCTTCTAATTGATGTAGAATGAAAATCTAAGCGGTTTTGAAAAGAGAAAAGATTGATTTACAAGATTCTTGTAAAAAATAAAATTGACCAAAATGGTCAAAAAATGGTCACATTTAAAGTTGTGTATCACTTAATTTTTGTATTAGACGATGGGTTTTAAAATAGCTATAACTCTGCTTCTAATTGACGTAGAATGAAAATCAAAACTGTTTTGAAAAGATAAAAGATTGAATTACAAGATTCTTGCAAAAAATTAAATTGATCAAAATAGTCAAAATTGGCATTTTCAACGTAGGCAGTCACCTTAAAACCTTTTGGTTAATGTAATGTTACTTCAAGTAAATTTACTGCTAAAACTTAATTTTATTCTCTAGTTGAATGCAGTGGCATAGATTATTTTACAAAGTGCAATAAAATACTTTTAACTTTTCAAACCGAACTTCTAACCAGAATTTTAAAAAAAATTAATAAAACTTTTAAAATTGAAAATATTTTCATGGATCTAAAGAATGGAACATAACACCTGTATGTTCAACTAAGTCATGGATAAAAGATGCAGCCCTAAAAGCAAAAGGCCTGGTTTCTGTATACTTTTATAATAATCATGTTACAACAGTATACAGAAACCAGGCTTTTTGCTTTTAGAACTGAATCGTTTATCCATGAATTTGTTGACTATACGGGTTTTCTATTCCATTGTTAAGATCTGTGAAAATACTCTCATTAGCAAAATATTTTTTTAAAAATTTAAATTTGGGTTAGAAGCTTGGTTCAAAAAATCTAAGTGTTTCTTCACGCTTTATAATATAATCTATGCCATTTCACTCAACATTGACAGCTAGTCAATATTACCCACCTCATTTTTCAAATTAACCTAGACTAATCAAACAATATATCATAACAATTGTTTAGTAATTACTGAATCTAAATAGTATATTTTTAATAATTTCTTACTGTGGTTATCCCTAATAACAGCTGCTCGCAAATAAAAAATATTTTATACACAGATCTCCACCATAATTTGACAATTAAGTAACAAAAGATATGCTCTATTAAAATACTATGCAGAAGTTAGTATCCCAAATTACTTTCTACCACATTTTTTGTAAAACCAATTACTGTGAAAGCTACATCATATAATAAATGTTTACTTTATTCATTATTATAGTAATAGATTAGTTGTTAAAGAGTTCACCCTTTTCACTAAATTTCTGAGTACAGTAAGACATTCAATCCTGTCAATTAAATGATTAGTTATTACAGATATAAATAAAATAGATTGGAATGCCTTGATAGAGTACAATAATTGAAAGCTGACTTGTTTAGAATGACAACAAAATTTTCTCTTCACTATCAAGAATCACTCTCACATTGAAAGTAAAGAAACACAAGAATGAAGATTGAATACTAAATAAAATGTTAGCATCTTAAATTTCTAAATCTGACCCAGCATCTGTATTAATGCTCTCTATGGCATGTTGTAATCAAATTTAGAAATTTAAGATTTTGTATGCTAATGTTTTACTTAGCATTCAATCTTTATTCTTGTGTTTCTCTACTTTCAACAGCATTATTGTCAATAGTGAAGAGGAAATTTTGGTGTCACTCTAGACAAGTCTCTGATTCAGCTTTCAGTGTTGAGCTGAAATTATGCTCAACATTAAAAACTTATTATTGTACTCTTATCAAGGCAATCTACTCTATTTTATTTATATCTATAATAACAAATTAATCGACATGGTTGGATTTTCTACTGTACAGAGAGAAATTTAGTGAAAAGGGGAATTCTCTTTAAAAAATATTTTATAACTATTTTCTATTAGTATATTTATTTAATCAAGTAAATATTTATTACATGATGTAGTTTTCACAGAATGTAATTGGTTTTACAAAAAAATGTGGTAGGAATTTACTTCTTGGAAGTAGTTATCAATAAAATGACAACAGATTTAAAACTGCACTCATGTGTTGGGTGCTGTTTTATATCAAGTTTTTTTAAACCCCTGTCTCAGAATTTATATTTCCTAATTGGATTTATTTAATTCTACTTTATCAACAATGAATTTTTTCAACTACTTTCAACAATCAACTATTTTTACAACAATAAATTACCCTTTAATGTACAAAACTATGCAAAAAATAATTTTCTTATCTGCAGAGCATTTACTAACTCTACATCAAAAAATAATTTAAATAAATTCTTCTTTTGTTTCATAAATTATATCAGGGGATGGGAGTCATTTTCCTTTCACATAAATTTATGAACTGATTTTCTCTTTCTTTTTTTTCCCTAGATGCTGTAAAGATGGAGCCAGAGGCACAGCGAAAGGATCCTGTTTCGTAGAACAAATTGTGTAAATGTGCTATGTACTTTCTAAATAAACTATTTTTTACTTTAAACCAGCTCTTTTCTGTATTTAAAAACATGTGTTTCTATAATTATCTTTTGTTTTGCATAGTTTTATGAATTAAAGAGTAATTCATTAAATTCTTATAAGTCATTTTTAAAAAATATTTTCTTTTATATTATATTGGACATTCAATATCCAACACTTGATAGTACTATTTTTGAGAAATATTACTATCATAGTACTATTTTGTATAATAGAAATATTACTATCAACTCTGTAGAAACTATTACTCTGTAGAAATATTACTATCATAGAACTATTTCTCAAAAATAGTACTATCAAGTGTTGGATATTGAATGTCCAATATAATATAAAAGAAAATATTTTTTAAAAATGACTTATAAGAATTTAATGAATTACTCTTTAATTCACAAAACTATGCAAAAAATAATTTTCTTATCTGTAGAGCATTTATTAACTCTACACCAAAAAATAATTTAAATAAATTCTGAGCAAGTTTTCATGAGCTCACAAAGATGGGTTTCATCATACACACAGTACAAGTTTTGAAAATGAATGTATCAAATTTGTTTATAAATTTATCAAATTATGTTAATAAATTTTATACTGGGGAAGTACAAATTTTTTGGGTTAATTATTAAAGTAGTACTGTTTTACATACTATAATCTCATTCTAAGTTAAAAAAAAAACAAACGGGAACCTTAGATCGAATGGAAAGATGATTTAGCTTTAATGGTTGGTATTAATGTTATCTTAACTTTCAAATTTGGGTAAATGTATCTTAATACAAAAGGAGGTTTTGTTCTAACAAGTAAACTTGTGATTCAAATGAAAATTTTTAGGTAATAACAAAGATCAGTATTTGGTAATACCTAAAAATACATAAGGCAAAACTGGCAAGAATACTAGAAATATGAAGGCAAAAAAAATAATAAAAGTGAAAGGGTTGATATCAGAGGTTATTCGTCAATGTATTAAATAAAAATAAGCATATAAACGAAAGGGTCCTACGCAAAACTTTAAAAAAATGCCGGCGGTCCGATTCTGGTAGAATGCTGGCATGATGCCCGGACCTACGGCACATTGCTGTTTACGGGATGGGTAGATGACGGTATGTCGACACCAATTATTGCTCCCGTAACCGGCCCGTCAACCTCCGGTTACGCTCCGGCTATCTGTCCGCATCGATGGCTTAATCGCCTCTGCCTAACGGTTCGTAGTCGGATGAACGATGGCTCGATTCCTACCGGAAGCGGCCCGGAAGTCGACGGGGTAGTCGCGGGCGAGAGGACACAGCCGTGACGGAAACGATACTGACCTAATGCGCCGGCCCGGCAGTGGTGAAATCGGCTGGCCGGAACCTTCCGACCCCGGCCCGATGCCTCTGTGTTTGTTGGGTATATATATATATATATATATATATATATACATACACTGAAGTGCCACTGAATTAGGGATACCTACCTAGTAACGAGTTGGGCCTCCTCTGGCCTTGATAACGGCTGCCACACGACGAGGCATAGATTCAACAAGTTTCTGGAAACGTTCCACGGGAATGGCTTGCCAAATATTGGCTAAAGCTGTCCATAATTCAGTAAGGTTCTTTCGTGCTGTGTGATGGCCTTTCACGCCTTATTCCAAAACATCCCAAAGATGCTCAATAGGATTTAAGTCTGGGCTTCTAGGTGGCCAATGCATGACAGAGAAGTCAGAGGAATGCTCATCCAAACAGCCAGTAGCCAACCGGGACTTGTGAGAGGTACAGTTGTCTTGCTGGAAAACTCCATTACCGTGCGGATAACAGAACAACATAAACGGATGGAGGTGATCACCCAGCAACTCTACGTACCGAATAGCATTGAGGGAGGTTGATACATGCACCAAAGATCCCAAACTGTGCCACGAAAAAACACCCCAGACCATGATTGAGCCACCATGCCCTTGTACAGTTCCAGCCAGGCATGCAGGATCCATGGCTTCATGAGCCTGACGCCATTTTCTCAGCCACCCGTCAGCGTTAAGTAGTCGGAGTCGAGACTCATCACTCCATGCTACTCGTTTCCAGTCCTCTACACTCCAGTCTCTGTGCTCTCTTGCCCAGGCAAGACGTGCAGCCCGATGGCGAGTACAAAGCAATGGTACTCTCGTAGGTCGACGGCTCCCGAAACCCATACGGTGAAGCGAGCGTTGCACAGTCCGTTTATTGACTGTACGACTGGCACCGTCATTAAACTGGGTGGTAATTTGAGCTAATGTTTGGCTTCGTTGGCTACGTACAATACGCCTGAGCCGTCTCTCACCACGCACTGTCAAGGCTAATTGTCCTTTGCAGATTGCCCGATCGCTAGTTTTTTTTCCACCATCCATGTATTCTTGGTATACTCTTGACACTGTCGACTTTGAAAATCCTAGCTGTCTGACGATTTTGGAAATTGAATGGCCCATGCGTCGCGCAACTACGATTTGTCCGCGATCGAAGGCGTCTAAATCAGGCAGTTTACCCATACTGGCAATTCCAACAATTAATTCAGAACAACCACAGTACGCGCTATATATGTATGAAAAAACGGATAATTAGTTTTTATTTTGTGCTTTTACATTATATTCATTTTAGTATATTTGTATATTAATGTTTATGTTGGTAACTATTGAGCGAAAAATATGGCTACAGTAATTTGTTTTAATACAAACGTCAGAAATAGGTAGAATAGGAAAATATTAAACTATAGATGGAACTCAAAAGTAAATTTAATCTATAGATTAAATTACAGTTCAATCTATACATTGAACTAAAAAAATCTATTCGAAGAAAAATGCATAACTCAGAGAATACGAAGTTTAAGTAAATGATGCTATTTAATTGAATAAATAATACGTATAATTTTAGTTAAAAATTGAAGATTTAATTTCGACACTAATTGAAAGATATACAAATGAGCAATGTTAAAATTGAAGTGTAAAAAATTTTAAGAAACTCAAAATTTCAACAAATTTTATCATAAGAAGTAAATTAAATCAGACAAAGCAAAAAAAAAAAAAAGCGGCAAAATAAAATATGAAAATCGGAATAAAAAAACATTAATTAATGTAATGAACTGCTAAAATATATATAAGAAAAAGATGAACACTGCCCTTAAATGAATTAGTAAAACTGAATTTTATCAGACTTTTGTAAAAGAGAAAATTATGAAATCTAGAAAATTAAACAAGTTAAATTCTAAATGTTCCGCCAATCACAGCAATGAGCTTATACGGCATATTTAAAGTCGCTTGTGAACATATTACAATTTATAATTACAGCTTACATTATATATACAATTTTACATTTAAGGTGCTCTTTTAATTACTCTTAATGTTACTATTACATTTACCATTGCATTAATAACAAATTACGATTTACAATTTCAATTTACATTATATACTAACAATTTTACATTTTTGATGCAATTTCATTTACCATTTCAATTGCAATAACATTTATCACTACATTATGGAAACATTGAAATTTTGAATTACGATTGACACTGTATACTCACACAATTACATTCAAGGTAAAATTTCAATACAATCGCCTTACTCTTACAATTTTACATTTAAGATACAATTTCAAACATAATTATACTTACTTTTGCATTAAACAATTACATTACATACATAATACAATTGTATTACAAACGATTAACAAGCAGGTTTACTGGCAAACATTTTTATAATAATTATTTCTTCTAAAGTAATTAAATCATTCTTTTTTTTATTAATTTCGAGCATTAATTTGCTCATATGCCTCCAATGCACTTACTATTGCATTTAACAATTACACTACATACATCTTACAATTTACAATTACATTTTATATTATATACTTACTATTTTATAATTTAGGAGCAATTATAATTACTATTACACTGACAAGTAAATTAAACATTACGCTATAAGCATATTGCAATTTACAATTACGATTTACATTATATACTTACAACTTAACATTTAAGGTGCAGTTTCAATGCAATAACATTCTTAAAATTTTACATATAAGTGGACGTTTCAAATACATTTATATTTACTATTGAATTTCACATTTAAGATGATTAAAGAAGTTAAACAAGTTAAAATTAATTATTATTTAATCCAATAAACTGCTTAAAGATAAATTTTAAAAATATTTAATCCTTTGAAAAAATGTTCAGTGCATCGCGAAACACAGTAATGTTTGAAAAACGGGATTTCAGTGAAAGGAAAAAAAAAATACCCAACCGGCATACCATCCTTTATTTGAAAAATGTCGATCCCATTATCGTTTCTGCAACAAATGCACCTCCAAACTTCCCGCTAGCAACAGCAAAACAGTAATTTATCTATCACATAAGCCTTATCTTTTACACCTACGCAAGAACTGACAGGAAAAAAAAATTCGAATCATCAACGGGATAAAATATAAGAAACATTATTTTTTAGTGTAACATAGATCACATGAGCTGTAAATGTTTCTCGTGGGAGATGAAAACCCCGGGCTTTAGGATAGGTTCTATCTTCACATTCGAAGATTTGGATTAATGCAGAAAACGGTTGGAGGGTAGTTTGTATCAATACCGTTAGTTCGAAAAGGCAAAAAGCCACTCTTAAAAATAGTAATTTTTCTCTTCGTAAAAATGAATAAAATGACAATGAAAATAAAATTTATTTTTCTTTTCAAAAATTTTTATGTGTAGTATTTGAAAGTAAATAAAGCTTTTAATGTAAAATGTCTCTATTAGAGTATAAATTGGGTTACGTATATATATATATGTCAGGCCTGTGACGCAGCTGCAGATAAAATTAATATATGTCCACTGTTCTTGAGAAATATATAAAATAAAAGACGCAGGGATTACAGGGATTCCATGTCGTGCCGAGGCGTTTATTCAAATATTAATTATCCAGTCCGATCCGCCAAATTCGATTCAACCCCCTCCAGCCCGAAAACGCGCGTCCTGACTCCATCAAAGATTTCCCTAAACTGCGTATTTTTCTTTCTCGCACGTTCACTTTATACCACAGCGTGGGTGATCATCTACAGCCTCTTCTGCTCGAACATTCGGGGACTGCATCAAACAGCACGTGCGAGCAATTCGGTGACCCTGAACTCTCCGCGAAAACAACACCTCGCCAACGGGAGTTCAGTATTCGTTAGTGAATCTTTTTCTTTTTTAATAATAATTTCTAGATCTGGCATATATATATATATATATATATATATATATATATATATATATATATATATATATATATATATATATATATATATATATATATATATATATATATATATATATATATATATATATATATATATATATATATATATATATATATATATATATATATATATATATGCATGCAAATTTCTATATTTTTGAAAAGATTTCTGATTTCAGGGTAGAATATGTTTGTTTGGTCAAATTCTCCACACGTTGAAAAAATACAAGCACAAATGTTTGCTGGAACACTTGTACTTGTGTAAGACATTTTAATACATTGTGTAAGATCTCATTAAGGCATTTTTTCATGAATTTGGAACACAGACTGTGGGAATGTAATAAAATATGTGATAAAATGTCTCTCTTGAAAATTCGAGAAAAACAAAATATGTAAAAAAAACGAAGCTCATGGTGACAGGAATACTCCGTCTGACGTTAATGTAATAAACTTCTAAAAGAGAGAACAAATCGAATGCGAGACATATATGAATCCAGAAACTTCAACATGTTTCCTTATCACCCGTTAATATTCAAGAGATATTGCTAGTATCTCATCTTATATTTCCCATATGTGTGATTAAGATTTCCTTCAGTGGAATTTGCAGATTGTTTTTAAATAGGCGGATATTAATTTATCATCGGCTAAAGCACTTTAAATAGAAAACAACTTTATATGCCACCACAAGAAAACATATCAACGTATTTGTCAGGATATAAATGAGGATTGTTTTCAAAGCATCCGTCGGAAATTTAAACCTTTTTTACTATAAAAAAACTTTTAACTTAATATTTCAAAAAATCACTAGAAATAACAATTTAAACTAGATACTGTTGTGAAATATCAACGTTTTACGAGAGAATATAATTACAGTGTACTCCCGACTCTCCGGGGTATTGGTCGACTGTTCGATTTCTAGTATATGCTATTGTATTTTCAAAAGAAAATAACTATACTTACTTTTTTATTTTATTAATTTAATTTATGCATGTAATCCGTAATTTTTTGTCTGTTTTTTTCAGAATCTTTGATATGTATTTCGGTTCACTACGAATTTTTCTAACAGCTAGGACATCATTGTATTCACAATTCTATCGACTCATATAATCTAGCAAAGTTTCGACATACGGTAGTAATATGCTGTCTTTGATCAGGTTTCTAGGCTCTTCTTTACGTTCTTCAACTTCTTCCTGATATAGATTCTTAGCAGCATTTATGATATCAGGGTCACCCATGTTCAAATCGGGGTTCTCGTAAATCCCTTTCTAATCACTCTTGATGATTCTCTTCATCAACTTCCTCAATTCCTTTTCAATTTGTCATTTAACTAAATAACTTTAGTCTTTTCCCAGGAAAATAAAGAAGTTTTTTAGCGTATTATCTCACCTTTTATCAAATAAAAGTCTTTTGAATAAAAGAAAATTGTTATTTAAATTTTTTTTTTATATATGTACATCAGAATAAATTTGTATGCAGTTTTTAATAAAATATGTATCGATTATTTTAAATAAAGATTTCATGTTTTTTTTTACACGGATAACTGAGAGCAAACTTCATATATATCATACATATTTAAGGGTAGTAATTTAAATAACAAATGATAGGAAAGCTGAGGAAAATATATTGCTTTATTTTTACAGAATTCAACACAATCCATTTAAAGAAGTCGAGGTTTCATCAAGGAAATTACCTCATGCGTAATGAATGAGTTACTAGGAAAGGAATCAAAAGCTATTGAAAATCAATCACCCTAATTAATGACTAACACTGTCAATCTTTCATTTAAGAACATCCTCACGATAAAAAGGCTTCACATAATTAGCCATTATGGATTCAAACATTTTTCTCAAGAAATAACTTGTCTTTAATAAGATGGTAATGATGGGACTTTTAATATGATTCAAAGCAAAGATATTTTTCAGATCAAAGAGAAATCCTTTTGTTATAAATATTGGAAATCTTCATTGCTTTCTTAGGTTATGCTTTAAGGTAAAGGATAAATAAAATGCTTCGCGGTGTTCCCCGATAAGCCCAAAAGTTAATGTTACATAAAATAAATATAAAAGCTAAAGAATACACAAAACAGAAGATAAAGTTTTTCTAACTTAACAAATATACTGCCACACACGTTTGCAAATTATTCAAAAAAAGGAAAAAAAGTATTTAACATCTATACACCTGAAGTACCGATATTTAAGAAAAAACAATTTCTACTAAACCAGTAATAGAGAGTTGTTTTAAATATGTTGCGTAATTGAAGTTTAATACAGGTTATAATCAATTTAATAAATGTACAATTTACGAAAATACATTTCGTAAAATATAATTTTTAGATAAGCTTTCAAGTATGTGAATTTGAAATGTTTTCTTTTTTTATCGACAAATGTCTGAGGGTTCATATTTATTGTCACAATAGATTATCTTCAATATCAAAAAGTTCATCTTTATTGATTTTTACATCAATTTATTTGTTTCTCCCTATAGCTTATAAATTTTTTTGTCACTGTAGGGGAATATTTTTAGGGTAAGTTAAAATAAATACAGTGCCAATAACTAAATAATGTAATATTGAGATAATATTTCTTTTGTACTTCGAAATGGTTTTCAAAATATTGATATATTCAGAATATTTTTAACTTTTCACAGTGAATTCTGTAATTTTTCCAAAATATTCTATGTAAAATTTCACTGTATATTAATATTTTTTTTATCATTTAGATTCACATCTTTTTTATCTTTTAGATGCGTTCAATAGAGGGTATAATAATTAAACTTTATCCCTAAACGTATATCCAGCATATACATACCTCGTTTTTAACCTTTATGTTAGCTCTTTTTAACAATTTTTCTACATGAATTGAAATGTCATTTTGATGCATCTGATTTGGTTATTGGTCCTTGCTTAGGTGGGATATTCGTAAATTTAGTACTACATTTACTTGCAATATATTTTGTAGTGTGCTTTCCATTGAACACTGCTTTGCACTTGAGTATCTTTTATCCATGCAGATTTTGAAGCCTAAACGTCCATGCTTTGTTGTACGATAATATTTTGCATCATTAATTTTCAATGAATGCATACAAAAATCTATGAAATATTGTTCGAACTTTTATAGTGCAAAAACGTTATTAAAAAGTAATTAGCCGACAGGAGCAAGCTAGAGATTTTTACGGATATCAGCATTGAATTATAGCTTGGTAAACTCCTAGATTCAATTTAGTAGAAGGAAAAAACATTTTCTCCTCCTATTCAATAAAATAATTAAAAAATCTCCGACGCATGAGTAAATAACAAACTATATTGATTGTGGATCGATACCCTCTGCTTCCTGCATGGAGCCTAGATTTATTTGCCAGATTAATGAACATTTCGAAAGCCTTTAATGTGTAAGCTTAAGGGATGAAAAACGTCGTTAATCATGAAAGTAAAATAGATATTTTTGTGTCAAAACAAATAACATTTTATTAATGTTCCGTTAAAAAGAAGTATATAATGCAAAGACTTTTTTCTTATAGTTTAGGTTTTGATAGCTCTAAAAAAATTCTGATGATGTTTTCTATAGTATTCCTACTTTTGAAGCTAATATTAAATTACAAATTTTGAAACTCTCACGGAAACTCTTTAACTATAAAATTTACCAATATTCGAGAAGTTTTAACCTTTAGATTTACAGTTCGGTTCTGAAAATAGTGACGATTAATTTTTCATGGAAATTAGACAAAATTGGACTGTTATGGAAAAATTGAAATTTGTTTTTCTTGGCAGGCACATAGTATCATTTTTTATGCACTAGTTAAGAAACATAAATTTCATATTTATTTCACCAAAATTGTTCATTTCTTCTCGGCTGTTAATCGGGATTCACACTCGGGATATTTTCTCTGAATACTTTCTTTCATATGATTTCAAAACTCTTCATTAGATATAAAAATATAAAACAGACAAAGCATCTCGAAAGCACTATGCATGTGATTGAATTCATTATCAACAATCAAACTACAGTTACACTAAACCTGGAAAGTGCCACGCATGCACAAAAAAAGGGGGGGGATGTTTTCTTTAGTTTAATAAATCCTTAAATTGTAAAACCTTCTCGAAAGCACTATGAATGTAATTCAGTTCATTATCAACTATCAAATCACAGTTACACTAAACCTGGAAAGTACCAAGCATGCACAAAAAAGGGGGGGGGAGATGTTTTCTTCCGTTTAATAAATCCTTAAATTGTAAAACCTTCTCGAAAGCACTATGAATTGTAAAAGTATCTCGAAAGCCCTATGAATGTGATTGAGTTCATTATCAACAATCAAACCACAGTTACACTAAACCTGGAAAGTACCACGCATGCACAAAAAAAATGGGGGGGAGGTATGTTTTCTTTCTTTTAATAAATCCTTAAATTGTAAAACGTCATAAGACTGGCTGTATATCATTGTTCTAGCTCTGGGTGACAGAGATCAGCAATAATAACAACAACAACATATATCATTGTACGTTAATTTGTAATTTCGATTCCTAAGAAAATACGTATAAAATTTCTTAAATTACGTAAGTTCAGTTTTTGTTTTAACCCACGTGTATATTTTTATCTGCGATAGCAATGAACAGTATTTAGCCATCAAGCACTAGTTCTATCGTTTTTGTTGGAAATTTACGCTTGGTACCTAGTGCTCATAGGGGACAGCTGTCCCTGAGATTGGGGAAATCTTGAGTCTTTGAACATTCCTTCGATGGCTTGATTTCGAAAGGGTTGATTGGAAAATCAAAGGCTTTTTTAATGGTGTGTCCACGAGTAATGGTTACTTCGATCGCAATACAATGCAGTCTCAGATGAAGAATTTTATGCTACGGTTTGCATACAAAATAGTAATGTTTGAACATAATTTTAAAAAAAAACCATGAAAATGCATCATCGTAATCACAAAATTCCATTTAGAAATTTTCTTTCAAAATTCCTGCCGCCAAATTACAGCCTTTTGTTCACATTATGAGTAATTGATAACAGAAAATGTGCTAGTTTTGCTAATTATGGATCAATTGATATTGTATTCACTATAATATTTCCCCACATCGAGACAAAAAAAAAATTTTTCAATCTCTGTAAAAAGCGAGTTTATGTGAAGCATGTTTGGACGATTATTATATATTTTTTACATATTTAAATATAAAACATTATAAAATTTACATGAATAATATATATATTTATAAAGACTTCATTTGAATATCCCTTTTTAGTAATGCATCGATTATGCTAAATACAGATTGTTATTTTTCTCTTTTTCCTTTTCAACATCTCGTTCATGTGGTGGACTTTTCGATTCGCCTACTTAACTGAAGTTGCTGCCATATCTAAGAAACTTGTGGTCATGTCTTTCTTTCAAAAATCTACTACTTAAGGAAACTCCATTTAGGCTAAGTCATCCATTTCCCCCTTATAACATGTAATATATGCATGTCTATCGATCACTGTATTTATTACCTTCGTAATTATTCCTCAGAAGATTTCAGGTGTACAGTACACTTCGTTCAATCAATAAACGTGTAGGTGTTGATAATATAACCGTGGAGGCATATGCTTATATGTTCGTCACATGACCTTCGATAAGTAAGACAGTAACCACATGCCTGCTGTTTAATATTTTCACTGTGGAATTGCTTTCGCGTTATTTCTCAGTTTTGTACATTTGATTACGTTTTTAGAGAAATATTGTATCCTATAAAACGAAGACAGTTGAACTCAATTTCATTATCATAATTTTCTTAACTTACAAATATAAAGATATAATTGAAAGTTGTATCCCCACAGAAGATACGCTTAAATAATTGTTACGAGTATAAAGGTAATTTATTGATAATATATTATATCAAAGAATTTTTTATATATTTTAAAGTCATAACGGAGTTAGTATTACACAATATTAAAGTATAATTGCATGTAAAAGTAGAGGTAAATAAGGACATCCAAACATAAAATGGGTGCTTGAGGAAGCCTAGTGGTAGGGCGTCGGCTTTCGGTGATAAGAACGCTCGGATCAATTCCCTATAACCATCAATATACCGCGTGAGTCATAAATTCGTGCAAAGTTCAAAAATTCGTAATAAAAGAAATAATGCTCGGAAAATTTTTCTGTTTTCTGGGCGAATAGGATCAGAGGGACATTGGATATTTTTGTCCATGTAAAAAAAAATAGTTGCCAAAAGTAACCGAAAGAGGTCGCTTTTGCGTGACCACGTTAAGACTGCATTGCAGGAAAGACATGCGTTACCTGTTGTCACCTTCATGCAGGATGGTGCCCCGCCCCACATTTCACATGACATCAAGACGTTCCTGTTGGAGTCTTTCAATGAAGACCGAGTTCTATAAGTCGCGGTTGTAAGGTTCAGTGGCCCTCACGATCACCAGACTTGACCCCAGAAAATGTTTAGTTGGGGGGATACTTAAAGTCTCATGTGTTCCGGGGCTCCGCAACCACTTTGGTGGAACTGTAAAATGTCATTCGACAGACAGTCACTGCCATCGATACTACAATTCGCTGTAATAGGCTTATTGACTTGCCTATTACCTTGTGCTGGTAGTAATGCTGAACATCTGTTACTTTAAAATGAATGCACAGTCTCATGTTATTGTGATCTGTTTGATTTTCTGTTTCAGTTTGCCTGATTTGCATGAAACGTCTCAGTATGACGTGTGAGCGCCCTCTTTCGGTTACTTTTGGAAACTTTAATATTTTTTTTATTTATTTATTTTTTTACATGGAAAAAAATCCAATGTTTCTCTGATCTTATTGGCAAACAGAAATTTTTTCCGAGCGTTGCTTCTTTAATGATGAATTTTTGAACTTTGCACGAATTTATGACGCACCCGGTATACCTCCATGTACAGATCGGATATGGGCATGTTAAATTCGTAGACCAGAAAATTCCTCTATGAGTTCAGAGAGGGTAGAAGAGGAAAGGAGAGGGTACCAGCCCACCTTGGATGTCTCCCCTGGGGATGCTAGGTCGAAACTGAGGTGGCACCTGGCTAAATCAGACTCCGACCCTTGGAGTGACAGTATAAAAACGGAGTCGCACACCTCTGCACGATAGCTCATATGGGCCTGGTTTGGAAATGATTCCAGCCAGGCGGTACTACAATAACAACTATAAACATGTGTGTGGGTTGTGTGTTGTGGGATATGCCCCTAGACCGACAGTATATCAGATCAAGTCCATGATAGGGATGCGATATCGATGTCGATGTTTTCAAAACATCGAGGTTTTGATAAAAACATCTTACTATTAACAGCTGAAGGTAAACAAATGTTAGTTTGTTAATCAGCACACACGAGGACGGGCTAATCTCGCGAACCGAGCATAGCAGGATATCGTGACTGGTACCAATATACGCGGACGGCCGAGACGCACGCACTGATGCTATCCTCAACTTTCAAAACTTTAAACTTTTTTAATTATTCAATTAAAACCGCCGAACTCAATAGAAGAGGAGAGCAGAAACAGATGACATTCCGGGTGGGCCAGCTCCTTTCCGTTTCACAAATTTTCACCATTTTCATGCATGCAAAATTCAACTTTTCCGTCCTCCAATCGACAAATTTTTTATTTCCATGTGTTTTACAACTCTTCATCTTTAAGGATTTACACATTTTTATAAATTTAAAAATGTTTTTCACTGCTTTTTCCCCAAAGCAGTTTTCCGAATTTCACGAAATCGATTCGGTTTTCTGCATCTATTAATGTCCATTTTACGATTTATCGGCATTTGCTAGATGTTCAGCTTCCAAAATATGCCAAATACATTCAATAAAAAAAAAGTTTTCAGTCTAAAAGAGCGTAATTTCAAAACTCACTTTTAACTGAATGCCGAGTTTGTAATTTTTCGACTTATTCTTTTACTCACTAATAATTCGAGCAAATTCGTGAAACTTGTTTCTAATTAATGAGCAACTGATGAGGATTCTTCAGCCATCAATTTTGAATTCATCAAAACTGTCTTTCTATTTTTTTAAGCACTTCCCCCTCCCCCCATGAGATTTGATATTGCCACGTTTCATCGAAGTATCGGTGGCTCAGCGGTATCTTTCCTGACGTCTAATCCTGAGGTCCTTGGTTCGAAACCACCCGCCGTCGGGTGCAAGAACATCGTTTGTTTTAATTTGCTCTGCATGCGAGATGTATGCAAATTTATCTATTATTTATATTTCAATTCCGGTTCCTAGGTTTCTGGAATAATCCTCACACTTCCGGTGGGATTGTCGGGAACGTTCCGGAGGTGTATTTTAGGTGATGTTCCCCACAATCTGGTCAATAAAATCTGTTCTGATCTACGCTTCGTGTCATGTTCGTATTCCCCGAAATCATCGTGGCAATATTTACATTCGGCCATGTTGCCAAAAGGAAAAATTATTAGTTCAGAACGAATCATTTAATAATTGAAATCCAGAAATTAATTTGAAGTACCAGAAATAATTTTAGTTTTAGGAAAGGAGAAGTTAAAGCCTCTAGAATTTTTTTCTAATCGAATGACCTTTATTTTTTAAAGTGCAAAATTTGAAAACGGAAATTTTAAATAATTATTTTGTTTTTGTGTTTAAATCTAAAATATTTTTAAAAGTGATTAAACAGTTTTTAATCTTTAAGATATAAACCATTTCATTTTAAATCAAAAAAGCAACACATCGGGTTGCCACTCAGGTAGTCGATGTTCTAAATATCGATTTATTGAAGCCGATATTTTTTTAACATCGATGTTTTGTGCTCGATGTTTTACGTTGTCTCGATGGTTTTTATTAAATAAAAGTACCATAATAAAAAAATTTACCACTAATCATAATTTTCACACTCAGTAAAAGTAAGTCTGAATTTTGAAAATTACGAATACAAAAGGGGAACGATTCCTTAGCAAACAGACAAATGGCAATCAACAACCAATGAACCAATCAGAGCGCTTGAAATGTTCCTGACACTCCAGAACCTTCCATGGGGTTTTATTTTATAAATAGTATATACACGAGAGCAGTCATTTAAATTTTTGTTTTGTTCTGGTTTTATGTAAGTTGACGTTAATATTATTAGTAAGATGCCTCCCAAAAGTACCGTTTGGAAATATTTTTGCAAAACCTCTGAGAAATTGGTGAAATGAAATATTTGGCTTAAGTCCCTGAAAACTTCTGGCAATACCACGAATTTATTTGGACATTTGAAGGCAAAACATGGTGATAACAGTGAGAATTTTGAGTCATCAATGTAGCCCAAGGCAAAAGCAACTAAGTGTTTGTCATTTGCGTCAGCCCAATCAGAGAGTAAAATTAAATCCCCCTCCCACGACTAACCGGAGTAACATTAATGTTAGAGGTTACTAAACCAGTTTTAAAAAATGGATTTTCTAAAACATCGATGGTTTTTGGGCGATGTTTTATTAGCATCGATGTTTTAATATTGAATATCGATGTTTTGTTATCGATGTTGCATCCCTAGTCCATAACGGCTATTAGGCAAAATGGTGCGGCTCCGATTTTGAATAGCACCACATGGGTCGGAGTCCGACTTTGCTGAGCAGGTCCCGTAATTTTGAACCGGGGCAAGTGACGAGATCGGTACACTTGACCCCGCACCTCCCGAGGTAAATTTTTAAGAATTTGGACATTGCAGCCACTACAGATTTTTCGTGCACCAGCCACCGTTATCGTGCACGGCGGTGGAATTGTCAGAAGAAGAAGCGTTCAGATAACTGGCTCGCTGCCTTTGCCAACTGGGCCCGTACTACAAACATAAAATAAGTTATTAATATAATTATGTGTGTGGTATTAGTATGATAGTAATTCCAATGTCAGATAAAATATTAAGCATACCATGGAATATTTCAATCAGAAAGATACATTCTGTCATTATTCCACGTTTTGAATACTATTTATTATCGATAAGCAAAAACTTACAACAACCGTTATTTTTTTCAAATTAACGATAAAGTTCTGACTATGTTGAAAAATTTACAATGAAAATTTTGATCTATTACTTCACTTCCATTACAAAATTTTGATTACAATCTGAACATGATTCATGATTTTTATTGATGATAAACGGAAGTAAAATTATTTTGTCTGTTAAAAGGAATCTAGATGCACATTGACGTATTTATTGTCGGTAAAGAAGTGTTTAACAAAGCTCTGTCCTATTCCCTGAAAACTTTGCTATAAAAGTTTATAAAGAATATTTGTTTTATAGAAATTACAATATATTACAATATTACACCCCGCAAGTTAACAAAATACTAAATTTGTAAACTTTTTGTTGAGTTTTTCACATTTTTTTAACGTTCACTCAGTTTTTCAAGCAAAAAAAGACTTTTCTTAAAAATCTTTTTCAAAATCTTTTTTTTATTGAAGATTTTTTTCTGATGTATAAAAAAATATTCGCAATAAATATTTTGTTTCATAACATACAATTCATTAATTGCTTGTATATCTCTGCTATAATCATAAATTGAATAAATTTCAAAGTGGTTGCAAAACCGCCATAAAATGTCGGTTAAGGGGTCCAGGACACAAAATTGTTCGAATTTTCGAAAAACATTTACTGCATTAAAAATTTTTGTCTTCTTTTACGCTTAAAATGACGTTTAAATCATGTTTCTATCTTAATTAGAACAAGAGGAATTATTTTTTTTGCAACATTCTAATAGTAGCCAATTGTTGCTTAAACCTGTAAGTGTGTTTATCTGCATGACCGGTTTTTTCCCCATTTCTCGTCTTTAAATTGTTTTAAGTCAAGAACCGTTAAAGAAAAATTGTTAAAACTTGTAACATGTCTTTTTCAACAATTTTACTTTAATTTTGATTCAGTAAATTTGAAAGAAACATTTTCTTTTGAAAATATGATTTTTTAAAAATAAGTTACATAATTTTTTTTGTAATTTTTAATCTAAATATTTTTAATTTTTTAAAAAATTAATATTTAAAAAAATGATGAATCAAAATTAAAACGTAACTATTTCTGTTTAATTAAATGAAAAAATTTTGAAATTCGACAAATAATATTTCGAATAATAACGATTTTAAATTACCCCACTTTTATTAAAAATTTTAAATTTCAAAATTGTTTTAAAACTTTTTTAGAAGTTTTAGGGTGTGATTTTGTTTTCAAATTATATGGTTAACCATCACAAAAAATTCTAAATTTTAGCTCAATAAATAAAAAAAAAATTTCAAAATGTGTCCCGGACCCCTTATAATGAAAACAATATTTGAAGGAGCACATAGAGGGTTAAAAAGTTTACAAAAATACACTTGTCAAACCTAACTCATGTATTCAAAACACAATAAATGCAAGGCTTATTATATCCCCGCACATCTATCTGCCACCTAGTTTGGAATAACAGATCCAGCAAGAAAGACGGCACTGTCAATAACCATTTCCTTCTAGCTTTATTGAATTTTCAAAGCACCTCAAAGTAAAATCAGTACCACATCTTTTGACATTCGAAACGTAAATCACTGACTCCACATACTTATTTTAGAGGAACTTTTATGAAATAAGAAGAAACCAAACAAAGCTTTGAATTTACAAAAGAAATTTTTACAGGTGATTAAAATAGTCTTGTGTGTAAAAAGAAAATTTTTCAGATTTTCACACAAAACTTAGAGGTTTATTGAAAAGAATTATGAAGCTTACGTACATAAATATTTACAAACAATAATGAAAGAATTTACTTCGCTTTAGTATACCGTAGGCCAAAATCTGGCATTCATAAGTAAAACAATTTTATTTGCTGAAATCCTTCATATACTTTAAAAAATATGTGGTGATACTTTCTATGAATTATATCAGGAACATACTCTAAAGTAAATAAACGAACGACTAAAATGGAATCGTTAGAATTTTTGTAACAAAATATATTCTTATTGAAATAAGTCGCACGTGATCAGTTCCAGTAGAAAATATATTTTCAAGAATCATTCTGCTTTAAATTAAATATATCAGATTCTGTTCGCTCCAAAATGTTCAACGATCTCTACGTTTGAATAGGAATGTTTTTAGAATGTAGGTGATTTAGCTTTTTGAAACAAACAAAAATGATTGTCTGATACTAGGTGTAGTTGGAAAATAAAAACAAGCTGAAATTTTTTTGACCAATGGAATTTGAGAAATTCAGTTTCCATCAAAAATATTTTATGTAAACTGTTATATGCTGGAATTGATTTAACGCAAAATATATTCAACGTGAATAGATTCTAAATTTTGTGGCAAAAAATAAATCATTCTGGTGAGGTTTTATTCTTTATTTACATCTAAGGGCAGTAAATTCTTGTGATATTGCGTTAGAATATTCAACTTGACGTTTCACACCAGATATCTTTGAAATTGCTTTACCTTATATGTAATTAAAATTATGGCTTACAATCTGATTTTTTTTAAATCTAAAACAATTTTGATCAATTCGCCCTAAATGTTTTAATGTAACTCTGTGAGACTTTTTGGAAACTATAGTTCGCCTTGGAACACAGTGTCATCCTATCCTGTTTCCCATATTTCATACCTTCTATATTTTGCGGTCGCCATTAAGTTATTTTCTGGGTGCTGCATTCTGAACCTCGCCAAACAGCTTGATTTATGAGGGCATTTTAGGGTTATAATGAAAGGGGTTATATTTTGCATTTTCCAAGCTAGATATTGTTCTATTTTCCCATTTCTACAAATGCAGTTGGTCTACAAGCTTTCTTAAGATCTTTCAGAATTTTGGGAACCATGAATTCCCGTGGCTCACAAAAACAACCGTATAATGTTTTAAAATTACCCGAAATATTAATCATGCCACTTGAACTATAATCTTGAATTGAAGCGATCATTTAATCCACACATTGTAATGAAGCGCCTTCGATTTGAAAGAAAAATGGAATTAATTTTTAAGAGAAGCTAAAATGATCGAAGGCTGACTCCATTACATTTTGTGAGAAGGTTAGGAAGCCGACTTTAATTACAGAACAGGACAGTCGTTTTATGACTTAACCAATTTAAGAGTGGCTAAGTAGGGTTGGGGGTCTGAAGATTCCAGACACAGATAGAGTTTGGCACCGGGTTTGGCCTTAATTCACAAAGCCCCCTTTGTTGAGAATATATGATGGGGGACTCGGTTTCAAAACCGCAGAACAAGTGGAGTGGACTTGGGTGGTCGTGAAACGTTGTAATGAAGTGCGTACACATTTTGAGAGGATAGCGAATCAAGAAAATAGAAATTGAAGCTAAGTGGTTGAGGTTTAAAAGCTTTTCTGAAGGGATGTGGGAGTATTGAGAAGGCGTGGGCAACAAAGTGAAAAAATAAAATATATAGAAAAGTTAGAGATTTTTCAGAGATTCACTTCTGCATGCGAGCCCGGGTTGCCTCTCCCCGGTGCTTTAGCATTGTAGGTGATGAAGAGATTGTTATCTTAACTGTCGAAGAACGGTTGAACTTTCATGGGAGTTTGCCCATAGAAGTTTTTTTTGTTTTTGCAGTGCAGAGATCCGGTTGATGATTCCCAGTATGCTTGCATCCTGATCCTGTTCGAGAAAAGTATTTTGCTGATGATGAGAGTCTGGTCGCTGCTTCGATCAAGGAATAATTGAGATTGAATTTTATGGAGAGAATGCGCCTTCATATTGGAGTTCCGATTGAGTCTTCCCTGAGCTAAAACTCCAGTGAGTTGGAGCTAACTCCAGTGAGTTAAATCGAGAGAGGTTGAGGACATCATGTTCCTGATAAGTGCCCCATCTTTTGAAAAAAGTGGAAGAAGCCCACGACAGAGCCACGACAGATGGCCACAACAAAGCCAAGAATGCCCATGACAGCCTAAAGACGTAGTACATCCACTACCTAGAAGGAAGGAGCGAGACCCCATGTCCTATAGGAGCTTTGGTACCCGAGTCCCAGTGCAGTTAGCATCAAACTGAGTGAGTGGTAATCATTTTGTCTTGTTCAGACCCCACCTCGCTAAATAAATGTTTAGTGTGGGATCAGTGCTTTTAAAAGATATTTTGAGAGATAGAAGTTCTTTGCCATAGGTTAGAATATGCTCCCTGAATGTTTATATGCTCCCTGAATCTAAAAGGTGTAGATAAATGAAATACATGTTTTTCTCGAACGTAAAATGATGAGATTTATAAAAGACCAATAATTTAGTAGACTGTGCATTAAGATTATTGATATTGATTGAGTTACGATGTAAATAGTATAATATTGTAAATAAATTATTTTTTTTTGTCATATAAATTTGAGTCAGTGATCTTTGTTTGAAGTTTACCTTAAGAAAGGTTATCTCTAGTTTTGAAACAAGTTAATTGACCTGTTCGTTTTCCATTTCATGTCCAGAGCCTTGGGTTGTAATCAAAAATGTAGATTAGCACAACGCACCCAAATACCCCTTTCGAACTAAATAATATGTACTTACCCAAATAACTACGAATCACGCCCAAAGAAATAAAGTCAGGACAGGCAATACGACACACATGTCATTGGTGTTTATCCAGGAAATCCGGAGGTGTTATTACACAGCATATGATGGTGTTCTTTTTTCAAGTGCTTGCTGTTGTTGTTGTTCCTAATGATTCCTGGCCGGAACTATTCCAGATCAGGTCCATATAGGCTTCGGGATAACTAGTGCGACTGCGGTTTATAATAGCTCCACAAAGGTCGGAGTCCGACTTGGCTAGGTGCCACCACAATTTTGACCGAGGAACCCCAGAGGCGACATCTGGGTGGGAGCATCGTACCTTCCCCACCGAAGGATCTCATAGTAGGACTTTCCGGTCTATGGACTTAAAGTGCCTATATACAACCTAGACACGGATGTATTAGATAGCGCATGTCGGGATTCTATACGACCGCCCACGGTACTGAGAACCGACGCACTACCAATAAGCTACCTTGGGCCCAAGTATTTGCTAGTTATCAAAATTATATTTTATATTTAGTTTCTTCGATCATAACTAATTTCTAACCGAGATAATTGCATCCCACAACTAATAACAGATGTTGTTCATTTTATTTATTCTTCCTTTGTTTATCATATTTAAATTTTCCGAGCTGTGTGAAATATTGGAGCCCCAATTACTGATTTTCGATCATTGGATGCTAAAACTACTTTGTTAAGGCATATAATACTTTATCCTCTAAAGACTTCTAATCGTTAAAACTCCTTTATTTATCACTGCAGAAATTAAAAGATCTAAAACCGAAACTGTATTTGATGTTCATCCCTATTTATGAGAAAAAAGGATTTAGGAGATGTATATTACATTTCTTTATGAAATTTGAAATTTCAAAATTTTTCCAAAATTTTATCTTTGTTAAAAATTAGGGAGTAACGAGAAAATGAAAATTATTGATTACGTTTAAGATCTCTAAAAAGATTGGAAATCCTATAGTCATAAGGTTCTACGGTAAATAAATAACAGGAAAACAAAAGCATTTGGAGTCTTCAATAATGATGGATCTACATTAAATAGAGGGCTAACAACTAGTTTAAGGGTAACAGATAAAATGCACCCTTTGTCTTGTCATTAGATGCGATTGTCTTGTCATTTAATTTATAGATGCGAGGTTCTTTTCTCTGTAATTTGAATATATCTTTGATGCAATTCTTAAAACTTTCTTTTGTTCCCCGCTGAATGAAATTGACGATAATGTCTTGTTTTAAGGATTTATCTAATGGAACAATCGCATGTAAAAGTCTTAAGGTCAAACGCGGGTTATACATTTTTGCCCGTAACTAGTTGCGTCCTGAAATACTACTGAGCATTTAATGGGCATTTAAGAACCTTTTACCTCCGGCATAACGGCTTCTTTTGTCTGTTTATTATGAGGATTCAAGATTCTCCATTTTAATTCAAATCGATAGTTTTGAAACTCATTAATTTCAAATACAAAATTGAATTTCAAACGACTGAATTTCAAACTTAATTACCTACTCAATCAGCATGTCAAATGAAATTTAATTACATACTCAACACTAACTACTTTCAAGAAAAACTATAATTAAATGATGCTAATACTTATCCCATTCATCAAGCGATTCTAAAAAAAAAGGAAATTTAATACCTCCAAATGCTGAGACTAATGCAAGTATTACAGAGACATGAAAATAATAGCCGTTGCTACAATTACACAATCTATGAATATCATTAAACGTTCGAAAATGAAATATAACGTTCGAAAATGTCTGATAGCCTCAGGGAAAGAGATTATAATTTTAAGAGAAAAAAATCTTGCAATAAGAAAATTTTTTTCATTCTTGATTTCACAAATGGATTTATCATGTTTGGACTTTGTTTTTAAAGCCGCTTTGTTTCTTTTTGATAACGGATTGTGCTTCCAAGTTAAATAAATAACTTTTACGCTTTAGTAAAATCCCCTACTGGTTGAGTTTAAGGAGAAAAAATTAGATTTATTTTAGAAAAACAATGCACCATAACAATTGAAAACACCTTGATTTGCACTCAACAGTGAAATGGACTTAAAAAACTCAGTAATTGACTTTGATATTACGTCTTTAATAAGCCTTTTTAAAGAAATAGTGTTTCCAGAACTTGCCCTATAACTTCATTAATCTGTGCCTTGTAGGGATATTTCAGTTGTCTTAAATTTGTTTTCCTTTGGTTCTCAAAAATGCTCAAAAGTTTCTTCGGATGATATTCAAAGCACATATCCTCTGACTTTATCCCGCAGTATATATTTCAAAATGTATTCAGACTGGTACAAATTTAAAAAGTTCGAGGAGGGTTAGCCCTTCTATTAGACCTTACTAGCTGAAAACCCGCACTTAGCTACGGGGTACATTCAAATTAAATACAACGGTCAATGTATGCCAATATATATATACATGTATGTATAATAAACACTACGATCAATGTATACAATTGATGTAAAAAAAAACAAAAAAATATATTTATAAAAAAATGGAAAGAAATATATTTATAGACAAAATAATGTAGAAGAAAATATTCAAATTAAATCTAATAAGACATACCAATGAATATAGTACAGTTAATATACACTGCTGGCCACCCAAATTGCAACACCAAGAAAGACAAGAGATATCACAACAAAATTTATTTTGTAGATAACATGTTGACCAAGTATCAAATGATTAAATTTATAGACTTCTGTGAAGTGTGGTTCCTGCCAAAATCAGTAGCCAGAGTATCCGCCATTGTTGGAGATCACCGCTGCCACACGCCTCGGCATTGATTCAAAGAGACTTGGATGAGTTCTCGCGGTACAGCAGACCAAGCAGCTTCCACACGTTGCCAAAGTTGATCTGCTGTGGCAGCTGGGGATGGAATCTGGGTCAATCGTAGAGCAACCATGGACCACATGTTTTTTATCGGCGAAAGATCCGGAGAGCGAGGCGGCCAGGGAAGCAATTCAATCTGGCGATTGACGAGGAACCGTTGGATAATGCGTGCCACGTGTGGTCGCGCATTATCCTGTTTAAATATGGCTGTGGGCAAGCCCTGAAGGTAAGGAAGGACAACTGACTCCAACACCTCGGAGATGTAGCGCTGGCTGTTTAAAGTACCGGCAATGCGTACTAGAGGTGTGCGAGAGTGATATTCAATACCGCCCCATACCATAATACCCGGTGCAGGACCAGTATGTCGGTGCATAACGCAGCTGTTCAGCATCCTCTCTTCACGGTGTCTCCCGACTCAAATGCGACCATCGTGGTGTTGCAGACAGAAGCGTGACTCGTCAGTAAAGACAATTGCATTCCATTCTGCCGTCCACATCCTCCTGTCATCGCACCATTGGCGGCGGAGACGTCTGTGGTTCTGCGTCAAGGGTAGACAAAGCAATGGACGTCTTGCGGACAGACCACTCTGCTGTAAACGGCGTAGAATGGTACGCGCAGACACTGGATGATGCGTTACAGACTGCATGTGCTGTGCTATGGTTCGTGATGTGACTGAGCGATCCGTCACTGCCATGCGAACAATTTGCCTGTCATCACGTGAAGTGGTGCGCTGAGGTGGATGCGATCGAACACGCCGGTCTGTCGTACCCTCATGCATCCAACGATCACATATCCGCATTACAGTTGTTTGGTTTCGTCCAACACGACTACCGATTTCCCTGAAAGATAATCCACAATCTCGGTAGGCCACTATCCTTCCTCTGTCGAACACGGATACTTGATCAAAAGATGATCGCTGTTTTCGACGTGGCATAATTGATCGTTTTTTTTAAAAAAACCACAAGAGAAACACAATTGCCGAACTTGAAATAGTCGAAATCTCCAAGCCTTAAATAGCGCTTTGAAGTGGTGCCACAGGCGCGCGTGATGTGCGCCTGCGCTGAAATTCTAATCATTTGCATATCTCACCTCCGCTAATGCATGTTGTAAATTTCATGTTATTTGCATGTTTCCTTCAGAGTGTTGCATTTACAGTGGCCAGCAGTGTAGTACAGTTTAAGGAACATAATATATTTTACTGTATTCTAATATTTGTTTGGATAATGTCCAATCGTCTGCCGCATTGTCAAGGGAAAAAATATATTTTGTCTATTTTATTGTTATGGACATGACGATAAATTTATTTAAAGTACCAGAAAAAGAAATCACGTGATCAGCATTTAATAAATTTAATTCTAAAAATAAATCTTTAAAAATTCACCAAAAATTAGAAAATGGAGGTAAAGATTCAAAAAAGGTTTCATATTAATGGAATTTTTATGATCTTTCTCGTGATATAAATTTCATAACCCTGAAGTTATTATTTTAAATGCAAACTTAAAAATAATTTACTAAAACAGCTTAAAAATTTACTTTTTAAATATCTAAGAAGAATTTTGGAAAAATCTTTCTTATTGCACCCCTACACTATAAGAAGAATCGCCATGCAAAATTTCAGCCTTTAGGTCCAGCGGTTTGGTCTGTGCTTTGTATGTCAGTGAGTCAGTAAGTGAGTCAGTCAGTTACGGAATTGTTGTATGTCAGTGAATCAGTCAGTTACGGAACTGTTTTTTATATATACATAAACCAAGACGTGATACAGTAGCGGCCTTCCGTCTGTCTACGGGACACGATTGCTTTGCCTCCACCCATCTGCACCGCATAGTCATTTCAACCGAGCCTTTTTGCCTACTATGCGATTCTGGAGAAGAAATGCAAAGGGACCACCTGCTCCGATGTGGGGCTCTTCGCGGATCAACAGAAGTGTCGAGGTATTGGGAAGCAAGAACGCTCCTAGGGCAATGACTTCGGTCTTCTGCTTTTATTTCATCGTTCCTTTGCAATCTCTTTTGTCTTGCCATTGGAAATAAAAAATAACTAGTTGGTACCCGTCAAAACATGATGGCTAGATAGTAAATAAATGTACTAATGTCCAAATTATATTCAACACATTATTGCCAAATGTTGAAAATAATAATAATGCACAGAAACAAATTAATCTTTAGGCGGCCTCGTGCTTAGTGAGTATCTAAAGCCAGATTTAAAAATGTCACTGAGAATGCGCAGAAAGCAAATTTTTAATTGCAAATTAACCGGCGCTAATTAAACGGCGTGAAATAAACAATTTCCATCAGGTTTAATCTTATATTTCGCAAACATAATTATCATAAAAATAAAAATGGCAGACAGAGATCAAGAGAGACTCCTCGGTATTGAAACATGTCACTGAGCATGGGCAGAAACAGTGAGTTTCTAAAGCCAGATTGAAATATGCCACTGAGCATGCTCAGAAATCAAATTTTAATTGTAAATTATAGCTCATTAAGAGAAATTGCAGTTACAAAAACAAAATTTGACAAATCTACTGATTACAATCTTTCGTTTAAGACCAAAATGGAGTAAATGGATGCAGTAGTTTTCTCTCACGGACTGTCCAAAAAGTTGGCTTAGCAACTTAAATATATAGATTTCAAAATTACTCACAATAAGATGTTGCTAAGCCCTCTGGACTAGAAAATGCTAGATCAGGTCCATGAGGCACAGTCGTGTGAGAAAAAGGGAGGCAGCAGTGTTCTAATCTTCTTCAAGCATGCTGACAGGGATACCTATACAGTCCCCAATATGGGAAAGATTTGCAGGAGCAGCAGAACAGGAACAATGGGGAAAGACCTTAATAGAGTTCTCGAAGCGCTTACTTTTTGTATTATCACTCCGAAGACGAGCCATGGCAGACAAAATGCTCAGAACACGACAAATCCCTGGAGAAAGGAAAAATATGCAGCTAAAAATTGACTGATGAACCTGAAAACAGGGAGAAGACTGACGAGACCTCGAAATGCCTGATAGTGTTTAGCTGGGAAAATGGAATGGCCTTCACGGCTAGGGTGACCCTACCAGGAGAAAATCTCCCGACGTACTTCCTCCATTCCTCCCAGTGACACCCCCTAGCCACGATGAAGCAATTTTACACATACATAAAGAAACAATAATCTATATATATAAAACAATTGCGTAACTGACTGACTCACTTACTGACTCACTGACATACAACGCACAGACCAAACCGCTGGACCTAAAGGGCTGCAATTTTGCATGGCGATTCTTCTTATGATGTAGGGGTGCACTAAGAAAGATTTTTCAAAAATTCTTCCTAGATTTTTTAAAATTAAATTTCTAAACTGTTGTATTAACTTTTTTTAAGTTTGCATTTAAAATAATAATTTGAGGGTTATAAAGTTTATATAACGAGAAAGAACATAACAATTCCTTTAAAATGAGATCTTTTTCGAATCTTTACCTCCATTTTCTGATTTTTGGTGAATTTTTAAAGATTAATATTTAGAATTTAATTTATTAAATGATGATCACGTGATTTCTTTTTCTGGTACTTTAAATAAATTTGGATATAATCCCTAAAAAAACTAAATACCCCTTACGATTTTTTTTATAAATATGTATGTATACAGAGGCTGCTCACACATTTTTTAGACGATGTATATTGTATTCACAAAACTAAATTACATAAAATTCTTGCGTTTTAAATGTTCTATTTGACATCCCTTATTCTGAACTATCTTTCGACATCGCAATTTCCAGGATAATAATGCCTTTTGAAGTGTCAGAAGAGGTATTCTATCCCATTCCTCCTGAACAGCTTTCCAGAGTCCTGTAAGGGTTTTGGGACGACGTTTGGATAATGCAGATTTTAAAAGTCCGAAAGCACAAAAATCCATAGGTGATACATCGGGAGATTTAGTAGGGATATCAGTGAAAGGTATGGCCTTGATACCAGTTTTTTGTTCCATTTCTTTTAGGAAATTTACAGTGGATTTTGATGTATGACTGCTAGTTTTGTCCTGATGGAGTCTCACAGATTGATGGCACTGTGGGTAAAGCGATGGTATTTCATTCAGAAAAATTAGCGATAAAATATGTTCCTGACAGTATTTGGAGTTAATCTTGACATTTTTTCCCACTCTCTTTATTTTTAACTTGCCATTATAAGAAAAACCAGCAATAATCATGAATCCCTTAGAAATACTTTGTTTCGATTCTTTGTACCATGTACTTAAATTTTTTTCTCCCCTTTTATGATAACAAATGGCTCGTTTTTTTTTGTTGCAATCATTTAAATACACCCATGATTCATCTATTGTGACAATTGTTTTCTATTTTTCTTTGGATAAGTGTTTCTCATATAGAATTCTGCAGCGTGTCCTGCGTTCAGCGATATGATTTGTAAGAAAACGATGCACATTGCGTTTTTTCGCTTTCTTAAGATTTGAATCAACGTTTATCATTTTGTTTACAGTGGACACCGATCATTTTAATGATTTTGTAACTGTCCTTTGACTAGGGGGGATTTTCTTTTAACAATAAACAACGTACCTTTGCAATAGTCGAAGATGTCCGTTTTTTCCTTGGATACTTGTTTGGAACTTTTGTCCCACTTGAGGCTCCAATTTGACGTTTTTTTCCTTTCTTGTTGACGATATTACCTATCGACGCTTTACATATCACAAATCCATGACTCTCACATCGTTTTTGGGTAACGGAGTATGCATATTTCTCTTCGGAAAGAGCATAAATGTAGCCTTCGAACCACTGCTTTGTTAAAAACGCCATATTGAATAAAAACAAAACTTTCAGGCCGCAGATGATAATTTTGACTTTTAAAAACATAGTACAGTTGCAATTATTTCTTTTGCAGCAAACGATTTTTTATTACCGCTTACCAAAATCGTCTAAAATATGTACGAACAGCCTCTGTATATATATATATTGTACATCAATTTTATATATTGATCGTCGCATTTATTATAAATATATATATTTATTTTTTTTGCACTAATTGCATACATTGACCGTTGCATTTAATTTGAATGTACTCCGTAGCGAAGCGCGGGGTTTCAGCTAGTGATATATAATTATCTCGCTTAAGTGAACAGAATTAATAAGATTAACTGAAACTGGATAATATATACTCATCACATTTTTAGTTATTCCAGTTAGTAATATTATGACGGAAAGAGAGAGTAAATAATTTTTGATAAATTCAAAATCCTGAAAAACATATTCGTAAAATTCTAATTACCGCAATTTTGGATAAAATGAGCATTGGATGTTCTCGAAATAAAAATAGAATATCATAATATTTAATTAAAGTATAAAATATTCCAGATACTGCGACTATGTCTCTATCTATATATATAAAACAGCACTAGTGCGTTGTCAGTCAGTCAGTTACTGACTGACTGACAGACATCGCATAGACCAAACCGCTGAGCCTAAAGGGCTGAAATTTTGCAAGGCGATTCTTCTTATAGTGTAGGGGTGAACTAAGAAATATTTTGAAAAACTCTTCTTAGATTTTCTTTAAATTAAATTTTTAAGCTGTTCTAGTAACTTTTTTTAAGTTTGCATTTAAAATAATAATTGGAGGGTTATAAAATTTTATCTCCAGAATGATAATAAAAAGTCCTTTAAAATGAAATCTTTTTCGAATCTTTACCTCCATTTTCTGATTTTTGGTGAATTTTTAAAGATTAATTTTTAGAATTTTCTTTATTAAATGCTGATCACGTGATTTCTTTTTCTGGTACTTTAAATAAATTTACCGTCACATGCGTAATAACTAAATTGATAAAAAATATTTTTTTCTTGCTAACGTAGCAGACGATTGGAAATTATCCAAAAAATATTAAAATACAGTAAAAGAAATGTTTTTGAATCTGTACTATATTAACTGTACTATATTCTCTAGTATGTTCTATTAGATTTAATTTGAATATTTTCTTTTATATTATTATGTCTATAAAAATATCCGTTACAATTTTTTTATAAATAAATTTTTCGTTTTTTTTACATCATTTTCATACATTGATCGTTGTATTTATTATAAATATATTTATACATATTTTTGGCATTAATTACATACATTTTCCGCTGTATTTAATTTGAATGTACTCCGTAGCGAAGCGCGGGTTTTCAGGTAGTAGTGAAATATAGTTTATTAATTTTAGCATTATTACACCAACTGAAAGTTTGGAATAATTTGTATAGTACTTCTAATCTTAATTTTGTAAGAAAGAAAAGATTTTACAGACAGTGAAAATATTTTCAGTTGCCATTTTCGTACAGTTTTATATAGAAATTATTTACTTATTTTACAAATCCGTTAGACAATGGGCTAACCAATATTTTAAAACAAGGGACTTAAAATTTAAAAGGCACACGTTAAGAAGTAAAGCAGTCATTGGTTTGACTTGAGTGGCACAAGACGCAGTCGGGCGAATCAGTCAGACCAATCCGGAAAAGATGTACCCAAAGACAGTCGGGGCCAGTCATAAGTCTAAAAGAAGCGACCGTAACAAAAACGCGGTGAGTCAGGAACTAAAGAAGAATCCTTATATAGAGTAGTCTAGGACGTTTCTCTAGAGCAGGGGTTCCCAACCTTTTTATAGTACCGTACCTGTACGTTGTTGTTGTACTTTGTAATTGTTTAACCTGTCTGTTTGTCAGCTTAAACAATTTGATGATGTACCGGTAGACCAAAAATTTTGAAATGGGGAATAAAATACAATGGAGAACATTTGTAATAAAGACAAGTAACTTGGGATATATTTTTATTGCTAAACATATGCATAAAATATAATTATCACTTTAAAAAATATAAAATTAGTAAGAAGGTTGGGCCGGTTTGTTATTAATTAAAGAAGTAATATCGGGATCAATGTTTGTCAGTTTAAGGTGAAGATCCGATTCAATGTCCAGCAAAGCTCTATATTTGGTTTTCATCGCAGTCATTCCAGAAAATCCTTTTTCACATAAATATGTGGTCTCAAATGGCATTAAAAATTTTACTGCTTGGGTATAAACTTCTCAGACACAGTTATAATTCGCAAACACAGTTATAGACACAGTTATAATGCGCAGGCGAATGCCAAATTTTTATGGGGCGGTCATAGATAACACATTCAGGTGTAGACGGCATCTTTTGAGATTAGGTAAATCGCAATAAAGTATTACAACACAAACAATGGATAAGAAATTCCAAACTAAAATATTAAAACGTATGGATTATTAGTTATTATAGTCATTTGTTTTCTTTTTTGTAATACAGATTTTTAATAGATTTTTGTTTTAAATTGTAAAATCATTCGCGTACCGGCAGCTGCTTGTCCGCGTACCTAAGGTTGGGAACAACTGCTATAGAGGATTCATTATAATTCAGTTTAAAAGCTTTTTTGCTGTCTCTTTTTTAAAATCTTAGAAGAATGGTAAGTTAAGGGCCTGTTCAGTTTCTGCAAAACCTATACACCCATCTTGGCTAGAAGGTCCGATATCTCGTTTCCAGATAAGTCACAATGTGCTGAGATCTATTGAAAGGAGATCAGGCGTATTAAAGGTTTAGCTTGAAAATAATGATAATTGAGGAAATTAAATGGCATTTGAACGTTCCAAACTCTTGTTACTTTTCCTTTTCTTGTTTCTTAATGTCCCTGATGAAATATATAACACTAAATATGGAAAACCACTTTATATCTCTATTAAAGAATATAATATAATTATTTAAAGTATAATGTCGCAGAGTTTCGCGACATCGTGAAAGCGCACAAAGAAATAGGTATAGAAGGCAAGTTAATTGGAAGATATGATGGTAAATAATAGTGAAGAGCAATTTTAGGCCATGAACGAATCGCTGAAAGAGGGCTTAGAACGCAAAAGAGGGAAGAAAATAAAAGGAGATATATAAAAGTGTTGCAAGTCAGGGAGGCAGAATTTATTGAGGGTCATAAAAGTGGACCTCACAAGAAGAGGATACCCATCCGTGGGAACAACGAAATAGGGGTCAGGAAGAGAGATACGCCCCTTAACTAGGAATGGTCACCAAAGAAGTAATAATTAAAAACCCAAGCGAAGGATGGTGTGTGGATGTTGTGAAAAGGGACTGGAGACACCAATGAAATTTCAGAGTGGGCGGGACGAAGAATTAAGTAATGGAAGACATTTTGAGTAAAAGGAAAAAAAGAGGCTGCACGACAGATAGACTGAGACTTGACGGTTGATAGAGATAGACTGAAATGATTTGACGGTTGATAAAGATGGATTGAGGAGAAAGGGAGCCTGTTGATATATAGAGATAGAAATGATTTGACCGTTGATAGACAAGGAATGAGGCTGCTGTTGTTACGACATGAAACGAATATAAGTGAAATTAGTCAGAGAGTTCGGGTAGCGAAGGACGGCCATTGAAACGAAGTAGCCCATATAGAAAAATATTGAACACGATACTTCTGCCAGATGAATGAGCTTCAATTCGAGACGAGGCGCCAGAAATCAAGTTAAGCCCTGCGGTCCCACCTGTGAGATGTTAAAGAACACGACACTACCGACAGATGAATGAGCGTCAACCGGAGACGAGACCCCAGTGATCAACCAAGCCCTGCGATCCCACTCTTGAGATGTCTAAGACTAAGATGCTACTGCCAGAGGTATGATGCCAACAGTGCCCGACGTATCATCAAACGGAGGTATTGTCTGTTATTTCCCAATTTGTCGTAAGCCATGCTACCTTGTCCTAAGTAACTAATGATAATGCGGATATTGATAGATGTTGCAGTAACGCTAAATATTGGTCAAGTATATATAGGACGATAGTGCGCGCCAAGTAGTAGAGTGATGACAATTATTAATTAAGGGTGTAAAGTATATGTATTAGAAGAATAAGTAGTAATTAATTGAATGCGCAAAATCGATTTAAAGTGTGATGATTATTTTGATTATGAGTGTATACATATAGTATGTGTAGATTAAGGATGAAATATTTAGTAGTATTGTAGCGCATTATTTATGTGTTAATATCAATAAATTAATTTGTCAATATAAACCAGAGTTATTTCCATTATTTGGGAAGCACAATCAATCAATGTACTAGCCACAATCTTTAAGCAATGAATTTAAAATCATAATCACATTAATCATAAATATAATTAATAATCTAACCACCCCAATTAATAATTTTTCAACATTCACTGCCACATATAACATAATTTATCTTTTCATTCTCAGCAAAGTACTGATTTAGGCTGCAAAATATCTCATCCTTTCTTTCTGATGATGAAGTATCTCATTAGGTGACAATCATAAAAAAAAGTATTGTTTATATTAAGAAATTTTGGATTTCACTAGAGATATGTACCGGTGATTATGAAAGTGGCCTAGTTCAAGAATCTAAATAAATAATTTTATCAGTTTTTTCATATTGAATTTTTTATATTACCGTAATCTTAAGCAATATTTGAAATGTTATAAAACTAAATATTTTGATTGTGTTAGTTGATCATCCATTGTTACCATGGCCTCAAAAATCAGTTTAAATCTCGAATCATTGGTCGTAACACTAAAATTAATGTATATAAAACTCTATTACGACCCATCATACTATATGGCTGCGAGTGCTGGGCAATGACTAAATCTAATGAAAATAAACTATCGATCTTCGAGCGCAAAATATTAAGAAAAATATTTGGTGCAATTTGCGAAAATGGTGATTGGAGATCAATGTTTAATCATGAAATTTACCGAAAATACAGACAACCTGACACTGTCAAGGTCATAAAAAGCCACAGTATTCGATGGTTGGGTCATTTATACAGGACTGAAGACACAAATCCAATAAAAAAGCTCACATTTACCAAACCAATGGGAGATAGAAAGCGAGGAAGGCCACCAAGTAGGTGGCTTGATGCCGTTGAGAATGATATAAAAACGATATATAGGGGAGATTGGAGGAGTATTGCCTTAGATAGGGCCAGATGACGTAAACTTATTGGGACGGTCTTGGCCAGCAGTAGGCTGTAGTGCCCCAGAAGAAGAAGAAGTTGATCCTCCATTACACAGAATTCATTTCATGTCCTAATTCAAACCTTCAAATATCTCAAATTTAAAAATATAGGACTTAGACCACTTTCATAATCACCGGCACATATGTTATTATGAATAACGAATAAAAAATATATTACTCACCTCTTATATTTCTGCACTCTTTGTACCTGATATAAACCACAAATTACTGGATCTAAAACAAATAAAACATGATTATTTCCAATAAAATTTACATTGGAGACAGATAAAATAATTTCGAATCAGTATAATAAAATAATAAGTCACAAAAACACATTATAAAAATAAAAAAATGCATCCCAACATTTCATGAGACTATTTATAAATTAAACAATTTCCACACATGTGTGGATTTTAAAATAAGTTTTAGGGCAGTTACAATGAAACACCAAGTTAAGAAAATATTTTAGCCTTTATGATGAATATTCTCTCAAAACCTGTCCCATAAAAACACTTTGTGGAGAAAAATATTACCCCAAACACAGAATTTAATCATCATTTTATTATCAACGGTAATTTTGTTTCGATAGAGATTTATTATTGGTTTTATCTTAGCTTTCTAATTGCTCATGATCTTTATAACAAAACCTTGGTGAATTCACTGCTGACTAAACAAAAAATTTTGATATAAATTTCAAAACATTAAACAACTTTCTCCTAAAGGAACGGATTAAAAAAGTCAAACTCAGAGCAAACAAGAGCTGAAAAAAGAGAAATGTAACTAAAATGCTGTCTTTCCCATTTGGGTATAAATGGAAAAACTGGGAATTTCCATACCAAAACAAGTATAGAGAGGAAAAAAGTCTATCACTTATTATTTTTTCTTTATTTTTATACATTTAATATTTTGTTAATCCATATCTAGATTTTGATGATAATAATCTATATATATAAAACAGTTCCGTAACTGACTGACTCACTGATTGACATACAACGCACAGACCACACCGCTGGACATAAAGGGCTGAAATTTTGTATGCTGATTCTTCTTATAGTGTAGGGGTGCACTAAGAAAGATTTTTGAAAAATTCTTCTTAGATTTTTTAAAATAAAATTTTTAAGCTGTTTTAGTAACTTTTTTAAGTTTTCATTTAAAATAATAATTTGAGGGTTATAAAATTTATATAACGAGAAAGATCATAAACATTCCTTTAAAATGAGATCCTTTTCGAATCTTTACCTACATGTTCTGATTTTTCATGAATTTTTAAAGATTAATTATTAGAATTTAATATATTGAATGCTGATCACGTGATTTTTTTTCTGGTACTTTAAATAAATTTATTGTCAGGTGCATAACAACTAAATAGAAAAAAAAAATTTTTTTTTCCTTGCTAATGCGGCAGTCGATTGGACATTATACAAAAAAATAAAATATACTATGTTCCTCAAGCTGTACTATATTGACTGTACTATATTCTTTATTATGTCCTATTGCTTTTAATTTGAATATTTTCTTGTACATTATTTTGCCTATAAAAATATCCCTTACGATTTTTTTATGAATATATATGTATATTTTACATCAATTGTATACACTGATCGTCGTATTTAATATAAATATATATATATATATATGTATATATATATTATTTTTTTTGGAATTAATTGCATACATTAACCGCTGTGTTTAATTTGAATGTACTCCGTAGCGAAGTGCGGGTTTTCAGCTAGTAATAATATATAAGTCATTATATTAGTCTGAATAATTGTGTTTGTTACTCAATTTTTGCTTTCAACAATTACATACTTTACATACTTTAAAATAATCCAAAAAATTACTGAAGATAGTTGTTGTAAATAAAAGCATTTTATAAATTCGCTTTCTAGTCCGATTTATATCCACATTTCAAACCATAAACACCCAGAGAGTCCCATACCATTTCTATGATTGAACACTAGAAATAAATATATTTAACTTTAACGTCTTTCCTAAAGATAAATAACTTTATTTATTTAAATATTCTTATAAAATTTGTTTATAAAATATACAATATGTGTCCAAAAAAAAAAAAATTCTTATATTACAAAACTTTAGAAATTGTTTGGACCTTTGTTTTCAAATACTATACGTATAGTACAGGGAAAAATAAATACAAACAAGAAACAAAAGAAAAAACTCGTAAAAAATGAATACTTTTCTGTAATTAACTTTTTCGAGTTTTATAACTGAGATATTTCAAAATTTGTTTTCAAACAGCTTCTGTTTTGTTAAACGAAAGAAAAAGCGAATAAGAAACCATACAACTAGGCTAAAAGCGAACTTGAATCTACACATCTTTGAAGAGATTAGCATCCTTTCAGCACAGCACTGCACCATTTTGAGTATGTTTTCTTTGAATTTTGAGTTTAATGAAGAAAACAGCGTATTTCACTTTATAATGAGGTTCTTAATTTATAAAAAATGAAAACGAAAGCTAATGATTTTTCCTTGAATCATATTTTTTTCTTGAGCTATTCATTCCGACAACACGTAATGCTCTCTAAGAAAACTCTTAATAATTTTTTTGAATGCTTATTTGAGAACTCTTTGATAAACAGGTAAGACTATTTCAAAAGTAAGTTTAATATCACATGGCCAGAAATAGATTATAAAATAAGTTTCGAGAACTACTTTGTGGTTTGTATAAAAGTGAAAACTTAATTAGGAATTCTAACAAAAGACTATATGTGTAAAAAAAACTTAAAATATTGCGTTATTAAAATTGATTGAAGAAATGATGTTGAAATTACCGAGAACTGTAGCAATGCATACAATATGTGGACATAATAATCTGATATATTTATCAGAACTTTTCCACAGTGCTTCATAATCCTTCCTAGATTAATCGCAAACAGTTTCTATTAAAGTAGAATTTCGGCCTATTTTCTCACCTCTATGCAACTATGCCTTATTGTAATAGTCATAAGCACAGCCATAGAAAAGAATGTTATCATTTTTTATGTCATGTATATTCTTTTAAGTGAATTTATCTGGTGAACGGTTATATACATGACATAACCGTTCACCAGAAGACATTCCTATTTTAGGAAAAGAAGTTGCATTCCATTATAAATAACTCTTATTTTCAGTTTACAAGAAAAATTTCTCTATTATGAAATAATACAACTTTTCCTATCTAGAAATTTTTCAACCTGAAATGCGATGATTAATTTTATAATTTTTTTTCTTCTTTTGTTTTGTGTTTATTGATTCTGCGTAATGAATTTAGTTACTCTAGACCCTGGGTACACAATTTCGGTGTCGCGACCTGTATTCAGCGAGCTTGGGAGGGGAGAGGGAGATTGCCATTATTATATACAACTAGCTGTAAACGCGCCCTTCGCTACGGAGTACATTCAAATTAAATACACCGTCAATGTATGCAATTAATGACAATATATATATATATATATATATATATATATATATATATATATATTTATATATATATGCAATAAATATGACGATCAATGTATACAATTTATGTAAAAAATGCAAAAAATAATATTTATAAAACAATCGTAAGGGATACTTTTAAAGACAAAATAATGTAGAAGAAAAATATTCAAAATAAATGTAATAGGACATACTAAAGAATATAGTACAGTTAATATAGTACAGTTTGAGGAACATAATATCTTTTATTGTATTTTAATATTTGGATAATGTCCAATCGTCTGAACGTATTCGCAAGAAAAAAAAATTGTCTATTTAGTTGTTATGCACGTGACGATAAATTAATTTAAAGTACCAGAAAAAGAAATCACGTGATCAGCATTTAATAAATCAAATTGTAAAAATTAATCTTTAAAAATTCACCAAATATCAGAAAACTGAGGTAAAGATTCGAAAAAGATCTCATTTTAAAGGACTTTTTATGATCTTTCTCGTGATATAAATTTTATAACCCTCAAATTATTATTTTAAATGCAAACTTTAAAAAATTCACTATAACAGCTTAAAAATTTAATTTAAAAAATCTAAGAAGAATTTTTCAAAAATCTTTCTTAGTTCACCCCTACACTATAACAGGAATCGCCATGCAAAATTTCAGCCCTCTAGGTCCAGTTGTTTGGTCTGTGCGTTGTATGTCAGTGAGTCAGTCAGTTAGTGAGTCAGTCAGTTACGGAACTGTTTTATGTATATAGATTAAAATAACTTTTCAGCCAGCGAATATCACAGAAAGAAATTGTTGATATTTATTTACCATGAAACTGTAGGAATGTGATGTTTTATAAAGGTAAATTCTCATTTAATGAGCAAACCAGTGTGCCAAAAATTTACCTCTTTATTCAATGATAAATGGAAATCGAGGTTACTTACTAAGTACAGAACAAACTCTAAACGTCAGTTTCCCTTTCATCAGTCTGTGCTACCACTTTTGGCAATCTATTACAGTTTCCTGAACAAGATAAAACCATATTATTTATGTAAGAGCTTTTCTATTTTTATTGTTATATATTTAAGAATCAATACGGTAGGTGCATTACTTTTCTTGAGGTTCTGTTTTGTTCTGTTCTGTTCTTACTTTGACATATTTTTGATTGAGGGGGTGAATGTTTCTAAACGTTCTCCATTTCTTACAGATTTCTTAGAAATTTCTTTTTTGTTAAATTAAATATTTATGTGGGATTAAATCAGTGAAAAGGTATTTTAGTGTTTATTTTTATGCCTTAAAAAGCCTTTTCAAAGAAAGTTTGCAAGATGCTTCGAGAAGCTTCGATACCATTGAAGGTAGTCGCGATTTAGAAAAAAGTTTGGAAACACTCTTCTAGTAGAAGATTATTTTTAATGGATTATTACAGTCTTGAAATTATCAATATTATGAAAATTAATGAAAATTCAAAACCTACGAAACTAGGGGAATATTCTCGCATAAGCGACGTATAAATGCCATGAAATTTTACGTATTTGTGGAAATTGCCCGCGTTGGTGGGCGATCTTGTCGATGTCATTTCCGAATATTAAAGGACTTCGGCCCTGACTTTACACATGCGTTTGTGCATCAGTGACTTGCTGTTAACGAATTACGCAATTCCGTGTAATTTTTTCCATGTCATGTTAAAACAGTTTGTTTAATCTAGATCGCAGCCACAAGAACATACAGAAAAAAACAGCAAAGTCAGTGTCATATTACATTTGGGGAGTAAAGTGGCTAATTTCGAGGCAAATAGCAGATTTTGCAGAATTCTGTTTTGCATATTTTGCTTTATTTACATATATAATAAAACTGAATATTTAATATTATACCAGGTATGAACTACACCAGATTTATGGGTTATAAAAAATCTTACTCCAAAGAAAAATGTAACAAAGGGCACAAAACACGACAATTTAAGGGGACTCATGACATATTTAGGGAAATAAGGCATATTTTCATACTGTTTGACTCTTTGTAACTATTTCAATTTACTCAAAATTTTTCCAAATTTTATGTATATGATAAATTGATATATTTATTTTAATAAACAAATTTTCAACTCTCAAAATAATTTTAAATATTTTTTTTTAAATGCTTTAGATATACCTTCTTTTTAAGCATTTTTATTGTGTACTGGCTTGCGCGCAGAACTATGAAATTAATTTTACACCTAAATGTATAATTAATGTTTTATATTTAAAATAAATAATTCAAAATACAGTTGAACACAAAACATTCAACATTAAAATATTTTTCAATTTTTTTTTTAAACTGCTCAATATATACTTAAAATTTCCTTAAATTTTTGCATTAATTTACCCCTGGAAAAATAACAAAATGTTCAGTGATTGCAATAATTCTAGTTCAGACGCAATAAAATAACATGATTATGCAGTGATAAAAATTTCATGGAATTATGTTTCATAGTTTTTGAGATTTCAGTTGCGGAATGATGCAAAATTACATTTCGAGAAAAATAAGTTTAAAATTTTTCTTACCATAAACTTGATCAGTAATTAAATATTTAGAATATCAATATCTCCGGAACTAAGCAGAATATTTTCATGTGGTTTGCTTTATTCTGTTCAGAAATGATTATGCTTTAACATATATTCTTTTTTAAAAAATCGAATGTTTTAAAGATTTAAGAGTAGTGAGTCCCCTAAAATAGTTTGTTTACTCTAGATCGCAGCCAGAACAACATACGGGAAAAAAACAGCAAAGAAAATAAGTGTCAGATTACATTTGGGGAGAAAAGTGGCAAATTTCGAGGCAAATAGCAGATTTTGCAGAATTCTTTTTTGCATAATTTGCTTGCATTTACATATATAATAAAACCGAATATTTAATATTATACAAGGTATGAACTCCACCAGATTCATAGGATATCAAAAATCTCACTTCAAAGAAAAATGTAACAAAGGGAACGAAACACGACAATTTAAGATTAGTCATGTGAAGTAAATTTAGGTAGTTATGTCTTAAAGAGAAATTAACATACGTGTGGGTTTAAAAAATTCGAGATTAGGTTACAAATGACTAATTTTACGGAATTCGCCATTTTTGCTCAATTTATAGGTTATTTCGTAAATTATAATTATCAGTTTGCAATCAACAAATGATAAAATAATTAAAGCTGATTAAATTTAAATCTGTTTTTAGGTTTCTAAAAGTTTTGAGGAAGCACTAAATAGCTATAAGTATTTGAAACAATACAAAATCATTAAAAGAGAATTGATAACAAGTTATTTTACACTAATAGAAGTCTAATTTATGACTGTTTACAAATTATTTATGCTTGTTTATGATTGTACAAGCAATGACTAAAATTTGAGAAAACGTTCAGTGATTCCCAGCATGCAATTTCATAAATATTACACATTGAGAATTTATTAAGTTATAGTTTGTTTTACAAGACAGAATAGGATTATTAATGACGAACATATTTAGTCAAAACTACTGGAATATTCAGAGTTGTAATATTAAGAAAAGTGTTCCACACTATTTCAAATAAATTTGTAATAAAGGATGTAATGAATACATGTAAAAACTAGATGAATATATATACATATATATATATATATATATATATATATATATATATATATATATATATATATATATATATATATTAAGCATTTATTAGAGAGAGGAGAATAGTTAAAATAATCCAAAGGGGGCTTCAAGGCAGATCTAATTTTGTGGCGTCAAACGTCATTATTTTTCACATTACTAAACGCGCAATAGAGTCAAAAGGGGAAAAACCTGTGAGGAGCTAAAAATAGAATCGGACTTGATTGAAAGTTAACCACGCCCCAGCCTCATTTTCGGTGCGACGTCATACAGTATTCTAGAAGTTTTCTGGGGAGTTTGAATAGCGAAAAACAAAGGAGTAAGTTAGCAGACTATAGATTAGAGTTGTCCGCTGCTGGACAAGGTCGCGCGTCGCAAGCTGGGAAATGGAACTTGGCGCGGTTAGAAATGGTTTTTAATTAATATTAGTTAATAAAGTTCTTACATGAATTTTAATAGTCTTTCTTTGCCACAGGCCTATTTGTTGACTGCTATTTAGAATAATTAGTTAGGGGAAAAGTTATGCGGGTAAGAACCGTGTCATACATATATATATATATATATATATATATATATATATATATATATATATATATATATATATATATATATATATATAAGCGGACCTGGTCTGGAACTTCCTGCCAGGGGACATTTGTAACACCAACAGCATAAGATGAATTTTCTATCGTCGTAATATTTACAGATACAAAAACAAATACACTTAAAATGAATGATTGAAATAGGAAATAAATAATTTAAATAGTAATTAACACTGATTTACCAAATCGTGTACAAACCCCAAATATTTTTACAACCATGAATGTACTCGTAAAAATAAAAATTTAAAATAAAATTTTGTCTAGAGAACAGAATATTAAAATATTTTTTTTCTATACTTCAAATCTTTACAGACGCAAAGGATTATAAGGTGAAAAAATGAATCCACAAAAAGTGCTAAAGCAGTGAAAGAAATTAACTATATAATTACATGTTAATTATTTTTTCCATTTTTTACCGTTTAAAAATGGCTACTCAAATATAATTAATTTGTAAATCGAAAGAAAATATGAGCTGAGAATCCTTGCATGCATTAAAAAGTGTGGGTGTAAAATAAAAATGCAACAATTGGAATTAAATTATTTGGATTGAAAATTATAATTATGCTTGCTACACAAATATTCCTAATTTGTGTGTTATCAAAATTCATCAAATAAAAAAACATTTTTATGTAGTAGGAAATATTTAACTGTTGAATAACTTAATTCTATTATATATCTTCTCTACTTTGTACCACAAAATTTCTACCTAGTTACAAAAAAATAAATAAATTGAGGACAATCTTTATGTATGCTTAAATACATCACTAATAAAAAGCATTTTTTTAATACCGTTTAGATGATGTTGAGATAGATTTTTGAAAAAATTATGTTTTAAGGTAAGTTCTTATTGTGTACTAACCCTATTGGATTCGGTCAACTTAATGTTAACCTATGGAGAAAATAAATCTACTATTTACAGCATAAATTCTGATAATCAAATAAAATGGTATTTTCAGATAAACTAAAATTTTCTGCACTTTGTAGAAGGATTCATTTTAGAAATTTCGTCCACCAAAGGAAGTTAGGAACATTTAAAACGCATTTTACAAGATTTTACTCCGATTAATTTAAATTTAAAATTATTATTTGCATTTTTCAAACGGAAAAGACCCAAAGGTGTAAAATTTCTTTCGCTATTACGGAGTACATTTTACAATAAGTCTTTCAGTTCAAGTCGGTAGTCTTTGTACAAATTTTCTCTATGGGTTAACAATGACGGGAGCGAATCCGATAGGGTTAGTACACATCAGCCTTATATAGATTTTCAAAAATATTTACTCATGGTGTGCATATTGAAGAAAAAGTGTAATAATGGAACTTAATGTATGCACAAATAAATATTAATTCGATGTAAAAGAAAAATGAAGGAAAATTCAGAATAAAAGGAAATAATTATTTTAAATAGTATCTCTCTATGAATTTGTTTGTCCCTTTTACTTACTTATTGATCACCCAATTTCTTTAATTTTTGAAATTAAAATAATGATACATACACACTTTAGTGCGATTAATTTTAATATTTTTAACGAAAAAGCCTTTAAAAATTTGGTCACAATTGATACCATATATTTGTATTTATTTGCAATTTTGAGAAAAGTGAGTTCAGTTTATCTTTATACATTCGAAAGCAAATAAAAGCTTAACAGAAATTCAACTGTGGAAACCATAAATAAATTATGAAAGAAATAAAAAAATATATTTCAAATGATTGCACATATATTTATACATTTTTTTCAGCAAAAAGTTAGAACCAATGTTTTCTAAACTAAAGGAACCTTCGAAGTTTAAATATAAAATTATACATCTCACTTCCATTTTGTGCAATAAATAAATTTTCCTTCACCCTTTCTATTTATGTAAATATTATCCTGTATAAATTATTATGAGAAAAAATGAAAATCCATTTTAGAAAACTAGTAAAACAGTTTAAAAAATATTTTAACTGTTACCTATTACAGAGTTTAATGCTTTATGTTCGACAAAAACTCACAAAGATATTTGGGGAAATAAAATTCTAAAGTGATTATTAATGAAAAGAATATACACTAACTATTTAAACATTATTTAAATTGCGTTTTACATTATGTACGATTGAACCTATTTTCTCATGCCTAAATAAATTCAAGTAAAGAAAAAACGCAGTTATAGCTCTCTCAACAGACACTGAGCTATTTTGAACCGACGTGGCTGTGTTCGCTCGCCATAAAAAAAAGAGGAGTATAAAGAGATCAATATTCAGCCATTTGCTAAATTACGTCTTTTGAGCAGAGTCGAGTAGAAAACTAAATGACTTTCACCCCATATACAGACACATCGGAACATGACATCACGCAAATTTCGGAAAATAGGTGCCATAACATTCTGGATTCTTTTCAGGAAGACGGATTTTTTAAAGCATTTCCTTTAAAGCATAAAATGATGTAATGGATGAAATGTTTTTACAGCCATTATAGGAATATTATTTATGAATATTTAAACAAAATGATCTGTTGAGTTGCAAATGCTATGAGAAATATTTCTGCAATTGACAAACATTTCAAAACAAGAATACAAAATTACCAGAAGTAGTTTAAATTCACTTGTTTTCCCTTAAAAATCATTTATAGTTACTTACTCTTTCAGAAATTTTTTTAGGTCCGTTTCATGAACTTAATAGTATCTGGAAGCGATGCAATTCCAGAAGGAAAAACATTTCGTTACGCCTGAGAGGTTTTAATATTTTCTATACTTAAATCTGACCCTAACATTATATAAAAGTCTGTTCTTATTGTCCACTCTTCTTATAAAATTTATTGGTGTATGCAAAAAGTTCTCTGAACATATCAGTTAAATTATGATGATATATTACAACCATGATTTCTAAAGTGCTTTGTTTTATTGTGATTTCCTATGCGTTTTATATCATAGTTTGAAATTAAAATAGCTAAACCAGCATGATAAATATTCATTTATTAGAAATATTTTCCAATTATAAATATTCTCTCAATATTCTAAACTTACTTTAACCCCTTCGGCCCTGAATTTTTAATTCGGCAGATAAAAAATCAATGAGTGGTTAGATATGCTACACTATATGTAAGTATCTTAAATATAAAATATTATAACGTTCTGCCAATTACCAAACTAATTAAAAAATGTTCTAATAGTAGGACACCAGGCTATAATTAAGCAAAAAGTGAAAATTTATTTTATTTACAGTTTACAATTATTTTGTGTGAAACATTTTGAAACAATTTCTTTGTGCATGAAAACATAAAAATACGTCACATTTCTCACATAATGAAGTAGTTTTGTATGAAAAACCTTCCAATTTGCATCTCTGTTGCCTTGGACTTCTTTCAATCATATGATTTAGCCCAGCGAATAGGTTTTTCTTTTCTTTAATAATATTTGTAGTAGTTGCATCATGTTCGTCTTCCCTATCACCCTGCAAGCACTCATTCGTGAAACAGAGAGCGAAGTGTAGGGGAAAGCAGTGATTTTTTGGTTCCGTCACCGAGAGGAGATTTTAAGGCGTCCCTCGCGCCTTTGAAGATTTGCCTCAGACTGCCCCGGATGGTGGTTTTAAGACGAATGATCAAAGCCACGAAATACTTCCCCCACGTTGGAGGGGGGGGGGGACTAATCGACACCAAAATGTGTCAAGAGGCGACGGGGGAGCTGATTCGCTTGTGTGTAGATGCGCCTTCTTCTCTTCATCTGATGTCAGGTGAGACAAATCAGGAGAATTTGAAAGCCATTCATCTTCAGACCCTTATATCTTCTAAATCAGAATACTCTAGATTGTTTAAGCATTGAATGGCTTCTTTCAAGGACAACTTTTTACTTCATATTGCCTACAAATAAATAAAAATGAATTTCAATGTGGGTAATTAGGAATAAACAGACAAAAATATACAGTTAATTATTAAATAAAAACCTTAAAATATCCAAATTATACGTAAAACTCAATATTTTTAGAGAAAATATTGTTTTATTCTAAAACAAAATATAAGTTTTGTACTAATAGGCACCTGGTGTACTATTAATAGAACATGTATAAAAGTACACCTTGTTTGCTCTAAGGCCTGGTGTCCTATTAGTAGAACAAATATTAGATTTCCATTTGTAATGCAATTTCTAATTAATTTTTTAGTTAAATGCACAGAATTGGGCATAAAGAGTCTAATTTGTACTATGGAATTTTTTAAAGTTGCAGGAAATTATATATAATAATATTTTGAGAACTAATAAAAGATGCATTTACCTTTTGGCTGCAAATGGCTAGATGCTTCCATTATCTTCTCTGCTGGGGACGTACTGCGATCTACTGAGCAAAAATAATAGCATACAGCTATTCTTCCATGTATTATTAGTAAGACACTCGGTTTTGAGGTTAAAATTCTTGAAAATGAGGAATATAGAGTAATGTAAAGATGTGTTCTAATAATAGGACATCAGGGCCGAAGGGGTTAAGTTATTCATACACATTCAGAGTTGATTTTTTGAGTTTGTTTTTAATGTTGCATTTTTATTTATATTTTATAATGCCGTGTAAGTTTAAACTTGAAAAGAAATTATACAAATTTGAACTGTTACATTAAAATACTTTTTTCAGGGGGAGAAACTGGAAAAAAATGGGTCAAAATTTGACATTGCCGCAAAACATTATAACTCAAGAAAAAATGAACATATGACCATTTTATAAACTGAAGAATAAAAGCCTTAACTTTTTTGTAGGAAATAGACTATTCTCAGGAATATACTCCAATCATCTCAAAGTCTGTAGGAGTGAAAGTACCAATGTACAGAAAAATCCCTTAAAATGTATTGTCACTTGCAATGTATATACACTGCTGGCCACTGTAAATGCAACACCCTGAAGGAAACATGCAAATAACATGAAATTTACAACATGCATTAGCGGAGGTGAGATATGCAAATGATTAGAATTTCAGCGCAGACGCACATCACGCGCGCCTGTGGCACCACTTCAAAGCGCTATTTAAGGCTTGGAGATTTCGACGATTTCAAGTTCGGCAATTGTGTTTTTCTTGTGTTTTTTTTCAAAAAAACGATCAATTATGCCTCGTCGAAAACAGCGATCATCTTTTGATCAAGTATCCGAGTTCGACAGAGGAAGGATAGTGGCCTACCGAGATTGTGGATTATCTTTCAGGGAAATCGGTAGTCCTGTTGGACGAAACCAAACAACTGTAATGCGGATATGTGATCGTTGGATGCAGGAGGGTACGACGGACCGGCGTGTTCGATCGCATCCACCTCAGCGCACCACTTCACGTGATGACAGGCAAATTGTGCGCATGGCAGTGACGGATCGCTCAGTCACATCACGAACCATAGCACAGCACATGTAGTCTGTAACGCATCATCCAGTGTCTGCGCGTACCATTCGACGCCGTTTACAGCAGAGTGGTCTGCCCGCAAGACGTCCATTGCTTTGTCTACCCTTGACGCAGAACCACAGACGTCTCCGCCGCCAATGGTGCGATGACAGAAGGATGTGGACGGCAGAATGGAATGAAATTGTCTTTACTGACGAGTCACGCTTCTCTCTGCAACACCACGATGGTCGCATTCGAGTCTGGAGACACCGTGAAGAGAGGATGCTGAACAGCTGCGTTATGCACCGCCACACTGGTCCTGCAACGGGTATTATGGTATGGGGCGGTATTGGATATCACTCTCGCACACCTCTAGTACGCATTGCCGGTAATTTAAACAGCCAGCGCTACATCTCCGAGGTGTTGGAGCCAGTTGTCCTTCCTTACCTTCAGGGTTTGCCCACAGCCATATTTCAACAGGATAATGCGCGACCACACGTGGCACGCATTGTCCAACGGTTCTTCGTCAATCGCCAGATTGAATTGCTTCTCTGGCCACCTCGCTCTCCGGATCTTTCGCCGAAAAAAAACATGTGGTCCATGGTTGCTCTACGATTGACCCAGATTCCATCCCCAGCTGCCACAGCAGATCAACTTTGGCAACGTGTGGAAGCTGCTTGGTCTGCTGTACCCCAAGAAATTATCCAAAGTCTCTTTGAATCAATGCCGAGGCGTGTGGTAGCGGTGATCTCCAACAATGGCGGCTACTCTGGCTACTGATTTTGGCAGGAACCACACTTCACAGAATTCTATAAATTTAATCATTTGATACTTGGTAAACATGTTATCTACAAAATAAATTTTGTTGTGATATCTCTTGTCTTTCTTGGTGTTGCAATTTGGGTGGCCAGCAGTATGTAAACAAAAAACTAATGAATCTGCAATCATGAACATAGTCTATCCCCTTTAAATACGTTTATAGATAAAGTATGCAAAATGTTAAGCCATTTTATCCATCACTTTTTGTTATAAGAAATTTCGCGTCAGAAAGAAAAAAAAAAGAGGAAAAAATTAATTTTGAGAAAACGCTAAAAATAACTTTATCACACATTTCTTAGGTTAAAAATAACAATTTTTGTGCTAAAATCCACCATGCGAATAAATTCAAACAGAATTAGAATGATAAAAGGTTAGGCTTTTATGTTATTAAATGAATATATATATTGACCGAAAATGCCGTTTCAAAGGTATACGGATACCTTAATTTAATTTTCTGAGGGATGGGAAATTTTTAAATCGTGGTAGTTATTTATATGAAATGCCCTTGTTCTCTTGCATTCTATTTTAGATTTAAAAAAAATTAAAAGTCGAGTTTGCCTGCAATTTTATGCATTACAAAGGTGAAAAATTGCAAGATAAAAAGACATTTTTATACACCACGTTTTTAAATTTTCTGTTGAATCATATAAACTTGATAATTCTATGTATTAATAAATACTCAAAAAAATTTTTTGATGCATTATCCCATCAACTTGAAAAAAAATGAAGTTAATTGGAAGTTAACTTGCGTTTAACTTTTCGTTCCCGTCCCGGCCGACCGATGGCTGCAACAGTCTACAAAACAAAATTAACTGAAAATAATAAAAACATGATAAAAAATCTGCTTAAAGATGGCTAAAAGTATTAAAAAAATACATTGTCATCGTGTTCTGAGCTATTCTAAAAGTTTCAAATGTCTAGCTAGTCGGAAAGTTAGTTAAAAATCGATTGTAAGATTTAGACTGGACAAACACACACACAAGAAAGCATGTTAATAAAACCATGGTAAAAAGCAGCATAGCATATATAAGAATTTAGTACCTTTCGGATATGTAAAACTCGATATTAATCCTGACGGTGCTCTAATATAAAGATTTGGGTGTCAGAAGATTGCGATGATGTTGGCTTACCTATACAGATCTTCCATAACAAGCAACCAACAATTAAAATTGCGGGATTTTAACACACCTGTTAATGGCACAAAGGACCTTCAACCTGTTTTTTTTATTTCCAATATTTTGCTCTATTTACAAAATGAGAATATTTAATATTATTTTCTACAATATTGTAAACACTTAGTTCCCAAATAAGTATTTTGTTGATGAAAATTTTTTTGAACAAAATTCCCAAATAAGTATTTTGTTGAAGAAAAAGACCTGTTTATGAAAAAATCTTAAAAAATGCTAGAATTTTTCAAAATGCTCCACGCTCATTCGTTTTCTTCTAAATTCTTCCAAATTTCATAGGATTGTTAACACATTAAACGTCAAGTCTCTAATTTTGGAAACCTTCCATTATAATTTGTTTCTCAACGTGATATTAAGATACATACAAATCGTTTTTTATTTGTATCTTAACGGTACAAAGTATACTGCGATTATTTTTCATATGGACAACTTTAAAATTTATTTATTTTTCAGTCGTGGGAATATGTGCAAAGTTGAAAAATTCGACTTACATTAATCTATGAATCTTACATTTCATGTGGAAATCAAATGAAATATTTTAACACTGATTTCTAAGCACTTGTTTTGAAAAGTCCCAAAATGGAGACTTGGCGCTTTCTAACTAACTGGATTTCATTTCCTGTCTACCATACGGAACTCGAGTTTGTTACTGCAGATTCATTTATCTTTATATCTATTTCTGTGGAGAATGCAGGATAAGGTGGTACCCAGACATATTTTCATGACGAAAGGTTTATTTAAAACATTTTTTTTTTATCTTAAAAAAATGGAAAACAAGTTTTGATAATTCAAGAACCTTTAGAATATGATTTTAGATATACAATCTTTGGACTCTGATGAATGCTCAGATGTCAGTAGGATTATCTCTTTGCCACCCAATCTTGGTCAGGTAACTGATGAAGAAAATTGTTAGAAGTAAGCGCCATTTATCGGCTTATTTTACTTAAAAAAGGTTGCTATCCCTAAATTTAATTATATCCCGGCAACTATACACAAATAAAAAAGAACCTAAAAATATAAAACTCCTCTTATTTCCTTTTAATTTAATCATGTATCCTCGGATGTTAGCTTTACCGCTAAGTACGCCGTACGAAAGCTTCGAACTACGTTTTTGTAAACAACGCCATGTTGGAAAATGACGTCACCGTCATTTTCTGGTGAAAGTTAAACTCTCATTGTATTTTCATTCGCTAAATGCAAATTATCGGGAATATTAAAATTTTCTGTCAATATTCAAATTTTCGTTGTTGTTTTGTGATTGGCTGCTTGAAATGTAACTGCAGCTTGTTAACCTTGAGTTCTTGGGCAATATATAAGGAATGAAACTGTAGTTCGGCTATGGTGCATCCCTGTTTTATAAATTTATTTTCTGATACTTGACATGTTATAGTCTTGTATCGTATTTTTGTTACTTAAATGTTTCTTTTTACCGGAAAATGTAGCCGATTAATGTATTTTTTAAAAATCTTTTTAATCATTTAAAGTTAAATAATAAACTAGTTGTTACCCGTCAAAACATGACGGCTAGATAGTAAATAAATGTACTAATGCACAAATTATACTCAACACATCATTGCCAAATGTTGAAAATCATAATAATGCGCAGAAACAAATTAATGTGTTTAAGCTGCCTCTTGCTTAGTGAGTATCTGAAGCCAGATTTAAAAATAGTCACTGAGCATGCGCAAAAATCAATTATTTTTAATTGTAAATTATCGCTAATTAAACAGCACGAAATAAACAATATCCACCAGGTTTAATTTTATATTTCACAAACATAATTATAAAAATGGCAGAGAGAGATTTAGAGAGACTCCTTGGAATAAACGAGTTTATCATTAAAATACATCACTGAACATGCGCAGAAACAGTGAGTTTCTAAATCCAGATATAAACATGCCACTGAGCATGCGCAGAAATCAATTTTCAACTGCAAATTTTATCACTAATTAATAGAAACTGCGATTACAAAAACCAAATTTGACAAATCTACAGATTACAATCTTTCGTTTAAGACCAAAATGAAGTAAATTGATGCAGTAGTTTTCTCTCACGGACTGCCCAAAAAGTCGGCTTAGCAACTTAAATATATAGATGACTTTAATTTTATATTAAATTTAATTTGGCTCAATATTTTTTTACGATGTTGAAAGATAAGCTTTAACTTCTGAGCCATTACCGTGCTCAGCACCACTGCACAGAGAATACTGCAATATTGGGTTTTCGATCTTCTATATCGAGACCATATTAGAAGGTTATGGGCCCAGGCCCGTTAAATTAGCTTATCTTCTTGTTTCCTATAAGAGTTCCTGAGTAAGATGGCGCAACTTGACCTTTACAGTAAAGTCCCGCCGCTCACAGAAAATAGCTACTCGTCATGGAATTTAGCCGTGAGAATGGTGCTAATAGAGCGAGGACTTAGTAAAGTAGTCCTGGAACGGTGCCGTTACAGTCAAGGATGAGTATACAGCCCTAGCAGAAGATCTTCACGAAAAAGGGCAGAAGGCATTGGCCTGCATATTTTTAAATCTGCCAACCAAATACAGAAACATCATAACATACAGAAAGCCATCGATGGTCGTGAAGCGTGGGCAAGACGCATTTTGAGCCGGATTCACTAGCAGGTGTTATGCACCTGAAACAACAGTTTTGGTCAACGAGGTTGAAGATTGAGGGCATCTCGCAATATGCTTCCCAGTTATCATCCACAGCTGAGAAGTTGAAGGATGCAAAGGAACTTGTGTCAGAACTCGACCAGGTCTTTAAATTACTTCGTTACCTTCCGGATCCTTACGAGGGACTAGTACAGACGATCTACAGAAAGAAAAAGGAGGACCTGAGTTTTTCAAAAATCCTTAATGAGGTTCTCGCTGAACCAGAAAGACTGTCGCAACGGGAGAATGACCGCAATCATCAAGCATGGACATCCACCTCTACTCGAGAACAACCAGTGCACTCTAGAACAACCAAGCACTTGTTTTGAAAGGTCCCAAAATGGCCGAATCGGCGCCTTCTGACTAACTGGATTTCACTTCCTGTCTACCATATGGAACGAGAGTTTATTACTGCGAATTCATTATCTTTATATCTATTTCCGTGGAGAATACAGGATAAGGTGGTACCCAGACATATTTCGATGAAGAGAGGTTTATTTAAAATTATTTTTTCAATCATAAAAAACTGAAAAAAATTTTGACAATTCAAGAACCTTCAGATTATGATTTTAGATATACAATCTTTGGACTCTGATGAACACTCAGATCACAGTGTCAATATCTCTTTGCCCCACAATCCTGGTCAGGTGACTGATAATGAAAATATTACATATCATGATTTAGGTGAAATAATTCCAGTGGATGTTTCTGGACAAGTTGGAATAAAAATCAATCAGCGGGAAGATATTGAGAGGAATTGAGGATATTGAGAGGAAGAAAATAAAACGTAAGAAGAGAAATGACCCATTACAAATGATACTGCACATGCCGATACAAGTATGCAAAGAGTCAAACTGAAGGAAAAGAAAGCCAAAAAGAAATTATTAAATTGGCAAAAAGCAAATCAAATGCTGACTATTGAATCCGAAGAAGTTTTAACACTTGAAGATCCCAGGGCTGAATTGGCAATGAAATATCTGTATGAACTATTCCAAATGTACTTTCACTCGGAGACCATGAAACATCGTCAAAAAGAAACTTTGAGATATGATATGCAAAAGAATAACAGCGCATTTTTATTATCTGAAATGGATATACGGAAATTTATCAGAATCGTCCTATTTAATGGATATCACGTTCTGCCTCAGTAAATTTTTATGCGTGATAAAAAATTGAAATGGTATTTTTAAAATGCATATTTATTTCCATAAACAATAGAATTACTCTTTCAGGAAGGTTTAAATGCTTATTTCCTTGAATTTAGCGTAATATACGGCCTAGATGTTCATATGCGGAAGAAACAAGCATTACCCCCTTGAGGAGTCAAGTCTCCCTTTTTTGGACCCTATCGTAAATTCTATAGGAATGCAGATTAAAAAAATAAAGTGCACATCAATTAAGACAAGTAATGTACTTAAAAAAAGTTAGATTCTATTTAGACGATGCGTTTCATATAGCGGCGCCAAATGGGTTAATTGAAGCGTTTGCCACAAAACTGTGCAAGATGCTTTGAAACCACGATTATTTTTCACATTTTTAGACCCAGAAATGAAGTAAAAGGATTCGAAAATATAAAACAATAAGAGACAGATTAAAAAATAATTATTTATGGCTGTTTTAAAATCAATGTACAAATATGTTTATATGTATACGGTAAACTTATAATTAAAAAAATCTAAGGTTTTTAAATGATTTAGAATGCACACAGAGCGTTTTGAAAAATGCAGCATTTTTGAAAAAAAATTTGTAAAGCAGACATTATTATCCAAATAAACCCTTTTTTTAATTCTAAGTGTCTTTAATAAAGCAAAAAAGAATACAACTTATCCTTATTTTGTACATAGAGTTAAATTTTGATAATTAAAAAAATTGAGATTGAAGGTCCCTTGTCCCCTTAACAAACGTTGCATGTTGTAACAGCATGTTTGTCAAAATAAGCAATATTTCATGTCTGCAAACGTTTTTCTTATCACTTTTTAAATACATATTATCAGAGTGCAGCATTTTCTTTTCGATATAAAAAATATCTTGTATAAACGTAAGACTTACTTGCCGTATATGTAAAATAATGACCTTTCTAAAAGTTTCAGTTTAATGCATATTTCATCTTTGATACAGTTTCTAAAAATTGAAGTGCCCAATTACTTTTATGAGACGTTGTATAAATTATTACCACTCATATCAAATTTGGGCTATTGACAAAATCCTAAGCAAGAAAAATAACTTTTTGTGATATAAAGTTCTTTGTATTATTTCTTTAATTTAGAAGAGCGAACAGCTGTTTCGTTCCTAAAATAAAACTAATGATAATGCTAATAATAGTACCTGAAGCATTTGAAACAAGAAAAAGATATTATTTTGCACATTGCCAGCAGCTTAAAAGAAAACTAATTGAAATAAATATTTCTGTATTTCCCAGTAATTACTTAGTCAGCAAGTTTTATCAAAGAGTTCCATCTAAGAACAGTTAATTGATATACAGCCTTATAAAAAGTGAATTTAAATAGAGCCACCAGCGATTCGGGACCACAAGACTGCCGAATTGCGACAAGCATTTTAATTGTAGCATACATTAAGAAAGAGCTGTTTGAGAATAATTATCAGAACGATTTTATAACTCAGTAAATAATAGCGCATTTTTTTACCTTCTTAAAATGACTGAAACAAGCAATGTCTTTCAAAAATTATTTCTTAAATCTACTTTTGTAATTAGAGGGATACAGGGAAGTAATTATTCGTATGTCCTCAATGACAAAATTTCTTTTAAAGTTCATTAAACTTTTAGCTATCTAGGTTCTCGATGGATACAATCGGAATTCGTGAGTTATTTTATCTTGATAAATCAAGCTACGTGCTGCATTAATGACAAAGCGCTAATTAGAAGAGTTTTGAAAAAATACTAGAAATACCGTCATTATTATTTTTTTAAGTAAAAAAGTTGTTCTCCCGTGAAAACAGATAAATGAAAGGCAGATACTATTGATGTACTATTTTTCGTATCGAAATACTTCTTATTTAATTGAATTATGCTATTTGTTTTAATTCTATGCTTTTTGTTTTAATTCTATCATTAGATGTTGTTATTGTTGTTCCTTATGCCCCTCTGCAGGAACATACCAGACCAGTTCTCGACTGCAGGCAGAGGAATGCGGATCTGGTTTTCGAGTATACCGCAAATATCGGAGTGCGACTTTAAACAGGTGCCCGTAAATTTTGACCGAACAACCCCATGGGCGATATGGGGAGGGCTCGCACCTTGTCCTACCAACAGACCTCATTTAAGTCTAACTGGTCCATATCCGACCTAGACACAAATGTACTTATTGGTGTTCGTTGGGATTTAGACCAGTAAGAAGTCCAACGTGCTATCATTAGGCTACCTTGGGTCCAGCATTAGATGTAAAAGTAGCATACATTTTGATATTATGTAACACTTATATTTTGATGTATTACAGATGCAAAAGTAACATACATTTTGACATTATGTAACATTTATATTTTGATTTATTACAGATGAAAAAAACATATTTCATTGTAAAGTATAATATACCTTAGAATAAAAAAGTAATTTTATTGTAGATTCAAAGGGTTTTCCCTAACTGTCTTAGTTCCAAAATGGCGATGAAATCCAGATATTACTATAGCAGAGAATTGTTTAGTCGTTTCAAGAACGAATTTTTCTTTATTCAGATTTTATGATCTTAAAGGAAGAATGTTATAGAAAGCTTAATTTTTTTCTGTAATGAAATAACAAACATTGTTTCTTCAAAAATATCTTCTTTCTGATTACATTGAGAGAATCGGCAAGATTTGTAAATTATTCATAGTGAAATGAAATTGCATAAGTAAATAATTAATTTCTACTTAAACTTTCTCTCCATGCAGCTGAATGTTTTCCTTCTTTTACAAGAGCGAATTTATTTCGAAAAGTTGAAGAAAAGGAATATTAAATTTTAAACAAATCTATATCTAATACGGTTAACTAATAAAATCTTCCATTTTTTGACTTAGCGGAGTGTTTGTTTTAGGGAAATTAAGAGTCACTTTACTGAAAAACTAAAATGACTTCAATCGATATTAAGGTAGTTCTCGAAAAACAACCAAACAAGTATGAGTCAAGTAGCGTTGTGTTTAAATCAAACATCTCAGCTTTCGAGCTGAGATGTTTGGCTGAGTTGAGCATTGAGACGTGATAATTCTCCTATCATCTCTTAACTAATATGAAGTACTTTCGTCGAAGGGCTAAATCTAAATTTTCCAGATGAAGACACTGAACGGTAATATTTAAAATTTCAGGGATAGATACCTCAAAATATTCCTTGCAACCAAACATGATAATTATGCATCCGGAAATCTAAATTTTTGGTAAGTTGTATAGCATAATTAATTCCTGTATAATTTCAAAATATTCTTTAAGAATACTAAAGGTATTGAACGCACGAAATTATTTTCAAGTTTATCGAATTCAGCTCCTCAGATATATTTTTTACTGATTTTAATAGTTTTTTAATAAATTAATTTATCAAATTAATTGTTTTAAAATTAAAATTTTCATTATTTTGTTGTGTTCGTGTACATCTATATTCTGGAAGAGTTACAATTAGTTTTAAACAATATATTCGAATTTTAACTTATAGCTATAAGATATCATGGATGTCATCTCTTTGTTAAGGAAGAATTTTTTTTTAAATACCCGAGAAATTTTACACTTCTAATTGAGCTCTAGTTCACATTAAAGTGGTTTTTTATCTTTTTCTCTTTTGTATTTCCTGAATTGTAAACCTAGGCCATGTGATTGATTTAAAATTTTATTTGTTACTAAAACTGCGACTGGTTTGAACAACCACCTTTTAAAAGTAGCAACAACCACCTTTTAAATGTAAGCAGGGAAATTATTGTTTTTAAATCCATGAAATTACAATTTTAAATGATAATTTATACCTCTAGTTCAGCTCTAGTTTTCATTAAAATAGTTTATGATTTTTTTCTGTTTGGCATTTCCATAAATATAAAACTTAACTTCTAATATTTTACATTTCACTAACACTGTGACCGTTTTTAGCATCCTCTTTTCATCGGTTATAAATAATGGAAATTGATTTTAAAATTGTCTATAAATAAAAGAGTACGTCTGGGATATTTCAGAAAAAAGATTTCGCTGTGTTTGTATTCATGTCATTTCAAATACTCTAATTCATAATTTCTAATTAACGTAAAAAACGTTTTTTCCTATTTTTTTGACGATGACAATTTTGGAAAATTTCTCATTTTTCGAAGATTACTCGAATATTTAATTTTCCTTAGTGAGAAGAAAACTATATCCGCTTCTCGAAACTCTACATTTTACTATTGAGATAATTAGTAATTGCTCGTATTTTACAAAACCCATAACTACAATTTTTATATTAATTTGTAAGATTTCATTTTAAAATTAAGATTATATATTACATATATATACAAGTAACTAGTAAAAATAGTAGAATAATACTTTTAATGAAAAGAAAAGATACAACCTTTGTGCTCGAGGAATAAACAGGAAAACCAACGTAAATAAAGCACCAATAGCAATAAGATGCAATAATTTTGCATACGGCCGTTTCGAAGCTACAAATGAGCTTCTTCATCATTGCAACGAACTTAGTGGCAGCTCAAAAAGCCGAAGACTAAGCGAACAGAATTCAGCTTTTTGAGCTGGCACTCAATTCGTTGCAATGATGAAGAAGCTCCTTTGTAGCTTCAAAACGGCCGTTTCGTATGCAAAATTATTGCATCTTATTGCTATTGGTGCTTTATTTACTTTTGTTTTCCTGTTTAATACTTTTAATGTCAGGATTTGAACATCTAGCACAGAAAAGTTATAACTTTTTTAAGGATAATTTTCTTACATTTATACCTTAAAGCTGACACATGGCGGCAGTGAAATTTTAAATGAATTCAACATAGGTAGTGGTGACTAAATTTAATTATGAATAAACATTCGAAAATAATAAAATCTGACTCATAATCAATCTGAAAATTAACAAAACTTTTTTTTTGCTTACATTTATCTCCACACAGAATTCCTGTAATACTTATTCACAAGTTTAGTATTACGTTAAGCCTACACATAACACGTTAATTCACACATTTTTCGGAAGTTATGAATAATTCAACCTAATTTTCATATTGGAGACCGAAATGGTTTCTAATGAGGTAATTTAAAATTCGTTTGAGATAATTAAATATTTCAACTTATTTTTGCTATTGATACCTCTATGTATCTGCTCTGAGTATTTCAAAATATTTTGAGGGACAATTTGCCTAATATCAAGTAAGCATGTTTTTTATGACATTTAGGTTTATTTACAACATAGTTTTTTCTTAACTAAAATATGCCTCTTTCAAACGAGAGGGATTGTTTGAAATGACTCTCTCAGTAATGAAAGAGGTCTTAATGAAAGAGGATTGAGCGGCTCAATTTGAGAATAGCTACTATTTTTCTTTTAGAAATTTATCTTTAAGAAATTTTAAAGCGATATCGCTAAATTACGAATTTTTTTGTGTGTATTTTACTGTTAAAATAATGAAAGAGAAATTAAAGCAACTTTATTCGTAAGTATATATATGGTGCAATCATTGCTAAATTACTTAATCTGAAATTATTATACGAGTAAATACATATTGACTGATGTATTTGTTTTATATATATATATATATATATATATATATATATATATATATATATATATATATATATATATATATATATATACCCGATTCTCTTTTTGCACACGCTCCAGGGACTACATTGCAAAGCGATAAAAAACCTCTAAAAGACGATAAAGTGAACAAACTAAACAAAATTGAAGATAAGTTTAATGAGAAAGAATATTAATGTTTCCATGAAATTGTGATTCGTTAAAGAAAATACACAAATTTTTATTTTAATTATGTTTATACAGGTTACTTTTTAAATTGAAAAATTGCGGCAGTCGGGAGTGGTTAAAAATAAATTGAATTTATTTGTCATTTATACATACATATAACATTCTGTTATTCAGTGTCACTAATGGACGACAAACGTGCCTTTTACTAATGCTTTTCGGTGGCGAAAAATCCCTCTTGTCAATGGAAATATTAATTGGTGATGTATCTACAAGTGTATCTGGAATAAAATTAACATCTTGTGTTTCATTTTTTTCACAGGTTTTAAATACGAATTTGGTTATGAGATGGTGTAATTTTCTTTTTGTTGGTATTTTATAGGATTCTTCATAAATTGCCATAATCATTTTTAAATCGCACTGTAATGGCACAGCTCGTACGAAATTGTCATCATTTGCAAGGAAAGGATTTCAAAGTTTTTTGGCTAGTTGTAAACCTTCTAGAAATGTGCGTTCATATAGTGGAACCATATCTTCACCATGAATGCTATAAACAAACGTAGAATCATCAATATTCTCTGAAATACTTTCTGATAACATTGCACTCAATATTTTTAATTCTTTTCAGATTTTTAAACTGTGTTAAAGTAACACAGTGTAAAAATACAATCTATTATTTTTTTGAACCGTGTTATTTCAAAACCGTACTAAAAAAACCCTGACTTTTCCACAATATAAATAACTCGTTTCAGGTCTGACTTTTTTTAAAATGATGCAGGTAGGCGTGGCGATCACGTATTATTGTGCTTGTATTTGTTTTACGTGTTGTGAATAAAAAATAATGTTAGTTAATTATTCTATAGTCGCTAAGTACATATATTTCCGTTACTAAGTTTGAAAAAAGAAAGTCTCAGCTACATCTAAATTTTTAAAACTTACCCTACATAATTTTAATTAAAAGATACAATTTCAATAATTCCAAAAGAAAATATTTAACAGAACATAACTTATTCTATTTCAGCTGTTATGCTAACACTGAAGAAAATATTAGTTTAAACACTCTCTGTTTATTTTGGTGCAGGTATTGACGAACAAGTTACGTTTATGTGTTTTCCTAAATCTCCTAAAGTAATTAAATGGAATAGCACATAAATCATTTTAAGCACGGTATTTCGAATCAACAAGCTTCATGGGAATATGGAAATTTATCCTCTTTTAAATTAACTCATGCGACAAAATAAAGAGGAATTCTAAAAAAAAAAGAAAAAGGGATTTTTATTTGGACACTTGACGAAGTAATTATGAGAATAATTAGGTAAATCTGCGTTAAACTTGAGAGACAGTGTTGTTTTAGTTGTGCCCATAAATTGGTTTAGATTTTAACGAGAAATACAGACTGAATTTATTTTAATCCCGTAACAGTGTTTAATGTTAGCATAATTTTAAATGTTAAAAGAAATAAGAACATTTGAATTGGCTATTACGACGGATGAATGCGTCATAAAAAATATTATTTTTTGGACACTTTGTAATGAATGAGATACAAAAATTTGGAAAAATATGCCATAAACTCGGGGCACTGTACAGCTTCATTGGAGCTTTAAAATTGCAAAATTTTACTTCTGTATTTTCCATACAACTTTTGTATGCAATACTGTTATAAAATTTATTTTAAATCTCTCTATTCTAAAAAAAAGCAACTCCCGCTGTCGCCGCAGTCAAAAGCTTGTCACGCTATGTCCTCCGAAACCGCTGGGGATATGGGGTCGAGACCGATACCAATAGAAGCAGAAACATGTGGGGAACGAAGTTAGACATGTCTCATCTTCGTAGTACTTTAAGTTTTTTTTATTTTATGTTTTTGGGAAAATATTGACTTTTTCAACTTCAGATTACAATAACTCGCCAAAATATGATCGTAGAATTTTGATCTTTTTACAATCTAAGAGTACAGACATTTCTGTTCCAAACTAGACCTCATTTGTTTAAAAATATTTTAAAACAGACTAATATTTTCGTCAAAAAATGAAACACAGTTTTTCAAGAACTATTGTCACATATGTGGATGTAATATCGATACTCCTCGAAATTTTATCTTACAAAGAAAATATTTACATCATCTGGAAGATGAAAGCTTTCTTATTCATATGAACCTTATTTCAAGTCTCTATCTTAAAATTTCGATTTTTAATTGAATTTTAAAGCTGAAATAGTGATGATTCAACAGTAATTCTCCTTCGCATAAGGGTGACAACAGTAAATGGCTGTTACATTGCCCGAGAATCACCCCTATGTATCTTGCTATTAGCCATAAGAGAGGAGTAAGCGTAGCGTGCCTAGGGGCGAAGCCCCTAGTCTCTTATAAAAAAGTTTTAAAGCTCTTATAACAATATAACTCTTATGACAATGTTTCGAAGCTTTTATAACAATGTTTTATTAAAGATTGCATTTTATGAAATATTGAAATTCGAAATCAGTGAAAAATACGCAAGGTTGATAACTAGGCCATTGTATCATTTGTTATTAAACTTAGTTTCTTTTTATTGAGAGTAATTTTTCATTTTTATTTTTTAAGAGGTAAGGTACATTTTAAAAGGCAAGAAACTCGACAAACATATACTATTTTCAATCATCAGTAGTTATGAAATTCATTTATTAAGAAAGAAAAAATTTTTACTGTGAGTTGAATACTCTTTTTTCTTTACAAGTTTGGCTCGAAAACTTTTCTTTCTTGAAGAGAAAGTTTTTAATTTTTTAAATTTCACCAACAGTTTTTAGCATTCGTATATCATTACGTACATGGTATTAGAAGAATAGTTGACTAGAATAGCCTGAAATTTTAAGCACGTGCAGAATAAACATATATAATTAAAATTACCAACTACTATGTCATTCCTATAGTAAAAGTTTTAATTACAATTAAATGTATCAATTTTTTTAAAATTTAAAATAAAAAAACATTTTTATGAAGAACTAAGAAATTCAATTTCAAAGTTGGTCATTTTAAAGATACATTATATAGATAAATTTTAAAACTAAAAAAAATGTATATTCATTAATATACACTTATAAGTCTGCGTGCAAGGACGAAACATTGAAAAAAACCTTAGTTGAAATTTTACAAACTTAAAAATTTCTTTTCAAGATAGAAAAAGTTAAGAAACACATTTATAAATATTAAAAAGTGTTTAACGCACAGTTTAATTTTCATATTTCTGAATAAATTATTTTCATAGGTACTGATGATTGAATTTGGAAATAAGTTGTCTAGTCTCTTACCTTTCAAAATGACACCTTAAACTTTTTAAACAAGAAAAGATGAACTGAAATTATTATTAAACTACTACCTTTTCCTAAAAGGAATGTAAATATTGCTTCCTAGTTTTACAATGAATGAATTTTCGAAATAATATAATCTCTTGTATTATTTTTACCTACCACGACAGTACTTTATTCTGTAGACATTTCCTGTAATCTACAGAGGCTGTTCGCATATTTTTTAGACGATTTTGGTAGGCGGTAATAAAAAATCGTTTACTGCAAAAGAAATAATTGCAATTGTACTATGTTTAAAAAAGTCAAAATTATCGTCTACGGCTTGAAAGTTTTGTTTTTATTCAAAATGGAGTTTTTAACAAAGCAGTGGTTCGAAGGCTACATTTATACTCTTTCCGAAGAGAAATATGCATACTCCGTTATCCAAAAACGATGTGAGACTCATGGTTTTGTGATATCTAAAGCGTCGATAGGTAATATCGTCAACAAGAAAGGAAAAAAACGTCAAATTGGAGCCTCAAGTGGGACAAAAATTCCAAACAAGTATCCAAGGAAAAACGGACGTCTTCAACTATTGCAAAAGTGCGCTGTTTAATGTTAAAAGAAAATCCCCCTAGTCAAAGAACAGTTGCAAAATAATTAAAATACTCGGTGTCCACTGTAAACAAAATGATAAACGTTGATTTAAATCTTAAGAAAGCGAAAAAACGCAATGTGCATCGTCTTCTTCCAAATCATATCGCTGAACGCAGTACACGCTGCAGAATTCTGTATGAGAAACACTTATCCAAAGAGAAATTGAAAACAATTGTCACAATGGATGAATCATGGGTGTATTTAAATGATTGCAACAAAAAAGATCCATTTATTATCATAAAAAGGGAGAAAAAAATTTAAGTACATGGTTCAAAGAATCGAAAGAAAGTTTTTCTAAGGGATTCATGATTGTTGCTGGTTTTTCTTATAATGGCAAGTTAAAAATAAAGAGAGTGGAAAAAAATGTCAAGATTAACTCCAAATACTATCAGGAACATATTTTATCGCCAATTTTTCTGAATGAAATACCATCGCTTTACCCACAGTGCCATCAATCTGTGAGACTCCATCAAGACAAAGATAGCAGTCACACATCAAAATCCACTGTAAATTCCCTAAAAGAAATGGAACAAAAAACTGGTATCAAGGCCATACCCTTCACTGATATCCCTACTAAATCTCCCGATGTATCACCTATGGATTTTTGTGCTTTCGGATTTTTAAAATCTGCATTATCCAAAGGTCGTCCCAAAACCCTTACAGGACTCTGGAAAGCTGTTCAGGAGGAATGGGATAGAATACCTCTTCTGATACTTCATAAGGCATTATTATCCTGGAAATTGCGGTGTCGAAAGATAGTTCAGAATAAGTGATGTCAAATAGAACATTTAAAACACAAGAATTTTATGTAATTTAGTTTTGTGAATACAATATACATCGTCTAAAAAATGTGTGAACAGCCTCTGTATATGTATAAAAGAGTTCCGTAACTGACTCACTGACTGACATACAAAGCACAGAAATAACCGGTGGACCTAAAGGACTGAAAATTTGCATGGCGATTCATCTTATAGTGTAGGGGTGCACTAAGAAATATTTTTGAGATATTCTTCTTAGATTTGTTTTAAAATTAAATTTTTAAGCTGTTTTAGTAACTGTTTTTAAGTTTGTATTTAAAATAATAATTTGAGGGTTATACAATTTACATCACCAGAAAGACCATAAAAATACCTTTAAAATGAAATCTTTTTCGAATCTTTACTTCTATTTTCTGATTTTTAGTAAATTTTTAAAGATTAATTTTTAGAATTTAATTTATTAAATGCTGATTACGTGATTTCTTTTTCTGGTACTTTAAATAATTTTATCGTCACGTGCATAAGAACTAAATAGACAAAAAAAATTTTTTTCTTGCTAATGCGACAGACGATTGGTCATTATTTTGTCTATAAAAATATCCCTTATGATTTTTTTATAAACATATACAATTTTTTCTACATCAATTGTATATATTGATTGTCGTATTTATTATATATATATATATATATATATATATATATATATTTTTTTTTTTTTTTTTCATTAATTGCATACATTGACCGTTGTATTTTATTTGAATGTACTCCGTAGCGAAGTGCGGGTTTTCAGCTAGTATAATAATATTTGTACAAGGAGATAGAATAAAAGGTCTGACACTTCGCAAGACGGGAATTGTGTGTGTGTGAGAGAGAGAGTTAGATGGCATAAGTTATCAAATTCTACTAAATTACTGTTAAATATTAACTTTATTAAGAGAATGGTGAAGAAAATTCTCAAATAAAAAATAATGAATTAGAAAACTCATTTTATTCCTAAATTAGTGATTTGAATAATCGAAAAAAATTAGAAGACAGTGAAAATAAAAGAAAATATTCGAGTTTATTTGCGGTTGAAATTTATTTTGCTAGAGTAGGAGAAACGAGAAAATTATCATAAAATCATTATAAAATAATTTGAAAACTAAAGTACATTACAGAAAAAAAAAATTTGTTTTTAATTTTACTTGCATATTACGTCATAAATCTCCTATTCTCGTTGAAACGAAAGGAATAAACAAAGCTTTACCTGTTTCTATGATAGGGTAAGTAGTTTGCAATATTTTACATAACAGCATTTTTTCTAGCTTAATTGGTGATATGGTACATCTATATACTCATCTATATAAATCCTTTTTAGCAGTTACTTTAGTACCCTGGAATTTCCATTACATTTAAAACTTCAAAGCAAACAGTCTGCAATAGAAATGTTGAAGACCAGTGCATCATCTATCTAAATTACACAGGAAGATATGTGAGTTAATTTCCGTTTGTTTTCCGTTTGTGAATATTATTAACTCCTAAGAACACAATTCTCTTAATCTTCTATATTTCTCCGTTTTTAACCGGGATTAATATAGTCTTAAGTTTTATAAATAGTGTTAAACATGGCATTCTGTAATTGCATGTCAACCGGAAAATAACACAGAAATTCGAATCATTTATTCTCAGATTTCCTTTTGAAAGTTTTGTAAGAGAACGAAATTTAAGAGGAACTGAGGCATTTTAGACAGTTGTTTGTATTATATGCTAATAAGAGTAGCAAATCAACTTTTCTTAAATGTTATCTTGAAAGGTGAAAATTTACTGTCATTCCAAGATTAATACTGGAAATGCAAAAGGTCGCTTAATCATCATCATCGTTTCGGAATTTCATTTCATCACAGACACTTAGTGTCTGTTAATCAAAATTAAATTTTGTAAAATTTGGTTGGAAAAAGCGAATACCATATAGTCTAGAACAGGTGTGTGCTATCTGCGACCGCATTTGTCCCTCGACTGTAAGTACTAAAGCCCCCACAAGGTCATAAATTTTTAACAGCTTTATATAATTTTTAAGGAAAATAAATTTTGTCTAAAAAAAATCAGACTATTTTTCTCAATATTCAAGGTCATATAGATTTGTATATATTTGAACTTATATAATTTTATATTTCGATTGTTCCTTTAATTTATTGTTATAGTAAAAAAATAAAGTTATGTTACTTATATACATTTATTATACAGTGGAGTCCCGATAATCCAAAATGATTGGGACCAGACCCTTTTCGGATTAACGAATTTTTCGGATTAAGAGAAATAATTCTTAAAATAAACTTAAATTACATAATAATGTGTGATTACATAAATATTACATATTACGTATAATTACACAGTTTGTTTTATAAGGTATGTCTAAACATAACCAAATCTCGGGTTTTAAATGGGTTATAAGAGAGCGGAACGCTCCCTAGTACAGTACAGTAGAGTGTAAGTTGTTCTAAAAATAGCCACAGTACTTGACAGCTGGATTTTAGACGATCAGCAGATTATTGAAATGGTTTTGAAAGAACCTGTCAACGTCTCAGGCGAGAGTGAAGGTGAAGCAAACGGTGACAGGGAGAACAGGGCATCCCACTCAGAGACCGCGGCTTCATTTGATGTAGAGCTACGCTAGACAGAGCAATACTCCGCCGCGACCCCAGCGGACACCCTTTTTCTGACGCGTTGGCTTCAAGGGAGAGGTATTCTTCTATTCGACAAAGAAAATTAATAGATTTTTTCAAACCAATGTTGTTCAGTAATAATTAGTTCGGTACGTTGTCTAAGTTTGAATTTTCTGGTAATTTTCAGAAATATGCTTCATATTACTTAGTATCACCGTGGTTTTATTATAACCTTAGTTCTTTTTAACTTTTGGTTTCGAATTAAGCGGACTTTCGGATTATCGAAGTTTGGATTATCGGGGCTCCACTGTATTATATATTTAATATGTGGCCCTTATCTTACCGAGGTCTGGGAAAGCCAGAAAGGTGGACACCCATGGCCTAGAATTACAGTATAAATCTGATTATGAATGGCTAAATAAAAACTTAGAAAAAGAGGGATATGTATCTCGCCTCTCCGAATCAAGGGTGAAAAAATTGACTAGAAATAATGTATTCATCAGTTTATTTCCGATGAGATTCGATTATTAATTTTCCCCTTCTTCTCGAAGACACGCGTAACATTCCTCAGATACGGATGAAACCTGTAATAAAAACATAGATAGAGTCATCTACAAACTAGAATATAAACGTACTTCCTTTTTAGTAACACCAAAATTTTCTCCCAGCATTTCAGGCCATCATCATAAACTTTTAAGAACATGTGAAGATTTCATATCTTAGAAGTACTAAAATTTACATGCGAAGAGATAAGGAACATATTCTTGCCAAATAAATATCTCGAATTGCCTGATTCATCCCGAGGTGAAAATGGGGCCCCAAGTTTGAGCACACATTTTTCGTTGCCGGAGTTTTAAATTTTAGTATTTTGTCTTTCTAAGCATTTATTGATAGTTATTTTCTTTCCCACTGGAAAATCTGCTAGTGATGTGACATTTAGCAGAATTTTTGGAAAGTTCTGTGGCCTTAGGCATCAAACATATTGATTTGTTGGATTGGATTCTTGCCAAATTCACTTGTTGAAGATTGGGAGTAATCCATTTTTCTGCCAGATTGACATCGAAAAGAAGTTGATTAGAAAATTGGTTGGTGAAATGAAATAGAAATATGCCTCCGCTGGGAAGAAATTTAATTTAAAGTTTTCCCCTATCTGTATGAGTGAGCTTCAATATACCGTATTTTTCAGACAGTAAGAAGCACCATAAATTTATGGGAGGATTTTTAGAAAATAATATTTTTTATTTTGTTAGGTATATAAAGATATTTTCAATATCTTACTTAATAAAGATGAATATATATGTAATACATAAAACAAATCATGTATATTAAAATATATAATGCATTTAATAAATATATATAATACTAGCTGAAAACTCGCACTTCGCTATGGAGTACATTCAAATTAAATACAACGGTCAATGTATGCAATTAATGCCAATATATATACAATGATTTCCGCTTATAAGAATCACGTTTGTTTTTACTGTTTTCGATTCTTATAAGCGGTTGATTCTTATAGCCAAAATTTAGGTTTTTGGACAGGCACACAAACACTATATATATATACTGTATATTAGATAATTTACCATAAAATACTTTTTAATTTACGCTAATTATCTTTTACTAAAATTATTTTTTATAATTTTTAAAATGCAACTTAATTTCTAGATCTATAAGTAGATACACATGATTATAGTAAGAGAAGAAAAAAATCCAATATTTGTTGCAACATACCTGCTTAACAATTTTAGCATTTCAACTACAGGAAGGGAGCAAGAAAAAGTTTTCTATGGTAGTTTGACTTAATGAAGTTTTCAGGAGACTCTTTATACCTCTTTCAATACTAATAGTCTCATACGAAGATTCACCTTCTAGCTTACGTTTCACGATTTGATAATGTGCCGAATCTTCTAATGTCACGTTTGCCTAAGTGACAGCGTACAGTTCTCCGCAGATTTATGCGTTTCAGGGTCCAGGAAGCCGCAACCAGGATGTGGGAGGTGGGGAAAAAAGTCCCTTTTTTGTTTGCCAGTGGAGAAACGTGAAATCGGACCCGGATGGGTAAAGATGCCCCCCGGTCAAGCTAATAGGACAGTGTTGTGCTAAAGCGTTTAAGGGGAAACTATCATGTTATGTCTAACAAAGAAAGGGATGAATTTTACGACTATATTCCCTCCCATCATATCAATATTTCTTTGAAAAAAAATAAGAAAGGACTTCGTGCCTTTTGAGGGTTTAAGTGGCTTTTTTGGAAAATTGAAATTGAAGATTGTAAACTGATTCTTAAAACCGGTGGATTGATTCTTTAAAGCGAAAATTTTAACATGGAAATAATGCATTTGTTTTTGTTTTCGCGATATTGATTCTTATAAACGGTTGATTCTTATAACCACTGATCACTATAAGCGGTGGCTACTGTATGTATATATATATATATATATATATATATATATATATATATATATATATAATAAATTCCACGATCAATATATACAATTGATATAAAAAAGATATATATATATATATATATATTTATAAAAAGATCTTTTTAAAAAGTAAACCATAGAAATAAACAAAATTAAAATACAAGCATAGACTGCTAAATCACTATAACATAAAACATATCCTGCAAAGAAAACATTTTCAATAGAGGATAGCGCAGAAGCTATTTCATATCCCCATAATGAAAAAACAAATAAATAATCCAACAGATATAGATAAAAATTATACTAAAAAAGACAAAAAACAAACAGAAATCAAGCACTCTGGGCATCCACGCACCAACGGCAAGATTCTGTATAAGAGCCGGAACTGAACCATAAAAAGACAGAGGTAATCGACAGGTCACGTCATCAGGGGGCCTAACCATGTCAATTACCTCAAGGGGAACTTTCTGAATAGGATGCAGGTAAGCCCAAAAGACATCCTAAGGTCCCGAGTTCCCCAAAGAAGCAATTAGTCAAGAAGAAAATGAAAAGACAAACACAACTTACTGTATGGGCTGAACGCACCTTACAAGCAAGCACACAAAAAATTTTTTAGTATAAATTTTATCTATATCTATTGGATTATTTATTTATAAAAAGATCGTAGGAGATATTTTCATAGACAAAATAATGTAGAAGAAAATATTCAAATTAAATTTAATAGGACAGACTAAAGAATATAGTACAGTTATTATAGTACAGTTTGGGGACCATATCTTGTACTGTAGTTTAATATTTTTTTGGATAATGTCCAATCGTCTGCCGCATTAGCAAGGGAAAAATATTTTTGTCTATTTCATTGTTATATACGTGTCGATAAATTTATTTAAAGTACCAGAAACAGAAACCAAGTGATCAGCATTTAATAAATTAAATTCTAAAATTTAATCTTTAAAAATTCACGAAAAATCGGAAAATGGAGGTAAAGATTTGAAAAGATTTCAATTTAAAGGAATTTCTATGGTCTTTCCTGTGATATAAACTTCATAACCCCCAAATTATTATTTTAAATGCAAACTTAAAAAATGTTACTAAAACAGCTTAAAAATTTAATTTTAAAATATCTAAGAAGAATTTTTCAAAAATCTTTCTTAGTGCACCCCTAGACTATAAGAAGAATCGCCATGCAAAATTTCAGCCCTTTAGGTTCAGCCGTTTGGTCTGTGCGTTGTATGTCAGTCAGTCAGTCAGTCAGTCAGTGAGTCAGTCAGTTACGGAACCGTTTTTATATATATAGATATATAATAAAATATTCATTTTATTTTAACGTTACCTTCGGACCACACTGCGTACCAAAATTTTAAGTCGATTTTTTTACGTAAAAATGTACGTCTTATGGTCCAAAAATTACGGTAGTTCTTTCTATTCTTTTTACACCGTTCAGTATTCAGGAAACATTTGATCCCTACTAGTACCAAAACGGTTTAGTTAATTTCTTAAATTTAATAGATACTCACTACTTTTTATAGTTTAGAAGACAACAAAGAAAATATTTTTTAGTTTTTAATGTCTATAAATTTTTTAATGTAAAATTATGTATTGCTTGTAAGTGTAATGTAAATGTTTATCAATGTGAAAATTGACTACATTTGTTTTAAGATCTGTTAAGTAATATGTTGTTTATTTTCGTTTATTTTTGCACAAAAATAAAAATTAATATAGTCAATTAATATAAAATGTATACAGTAATCATTATACAAGAATTTCAAAAATATGTGTGGCAGCATGCAATGTGTGTTTATCTTTAATTCTAAAAAATCATTTGCATTACTAAATCTTCAATTTTTCTTAAAGTTTTAAAAAGAAAATATTTACCACGAACTTTTTGTTCTATGTAAAGAATGCAAAGAATAAAAATAATCCTGCGTGCGTGTCTTTAAAAATAATCTTAATATTATATCATTATATTATTCTTTAACCCATGAGCAAATCAACGTACCCTCTCGAAAGAACACCTTATTTTTAGTTTACAGCAGTTATGTCTCTAAATCATATTCTATAGAGTGAGACAATCAACTATTATCTTATCATAACATACACTCACTACCAGTTATAAGGAACATTTTTAACAGATAACAGTTTTACTAGAATTCAGTCATAACTCTATGAAAAAAATTATCTCATCAGAGATATTAGGATTTTACTACCTTACAGAAAATTTAATAATTTTGTTTTGAGGACTATGCCATATGTTAAATTATTTTAGGAGCATCGTGTTCCCTATCTTTCTTAATAAAACAAAGCCATTAAAGAAGTTAAGATTTCTATCTGGTACCTTTTATCAGATGTGTTATGTTTTAAAGCAAATTAAGGTGGCCAAATTAGTGACAGCCATTTAAAAAAATATCGTTTTTCTTTCTTGAATTGTAAATTTAGAGTTCATGTTTTCCGTGTTTATGCACTTTTATAACCTCCTTTGAATCATTATGTCTCTGCAAGAAATATACTTAAGATGCTAATATAATTTCAACTCAGGAAAATTCTCTCCAAAAGGAAGTAGTAAGTGTTAATGAATCTAACTAAATTTCTGCTTTCGGGTAAGTGCAATGTATATATATATATATATATATATATATATATATATATATATATATATATATATATATATATATATATATATATATATATATATATTGCCGCGATGCCTATAATTATAGGGGTAAGGCTTATAAAAAAACAGCTGCAAGAAGTATTTCGAAATGCAAATAGATAACACCAGTTTGATCATGACCCTAAGTTTTCCTGCATATATCAACAACTGCATAAACATAGTCATTATTTATCACATTTTATTTGCTAGCGGCATAAAATTAATAAATCCCTTTCCAAAAAAAAATTTCCATCCATAACTTTGTCTCCTTTTTTCTTGCTCATGTATTCACCAGTTGATAAATACCTGGCTCTTTCTGCAGTATAGATTAGCACATATCTCAAGATAATGTCAGAGGGTATTTGAATCAAAATCCAGTTTTGCTCTTTGTACGCAAAAAATCGATACTTTTAATCAAATATTCTATGAATGTTGTTATCATGTATAATTGAAAACTTCTATGCAAGTTTCCGACAGTCATTACCTCGACATCACGGGAAAGATGTTATTATTCTTATGAAGAATTGTATCTCTGTGCAAATAATCCCCGACTCTATAACGTCTTTTAACCTAATTACGGAACCATTATAAAAATTATAGTTAACCATATACATATTTTCTAAAATTAAAATTTCATAATAACATATTTGTAAATCGAAGTGCAAAAGAAAATTTGTTAATCCTTATTATTAAACTAAAAAAGTATCTTCACTTAAATAAGAACATGTAATTTTTAAAATGAAGTGCTAGGGATTTTTTTTCAGCGACTCTGAAGTTTTGATTCAAAGGAATTCATTCATTAATTCTGCGTAAGAAAACCGTAGAAATTCATCTTGATTAAGAAGTTAATTGATTACTAAAGTGTAACTTCTTTGAAAGCTCAATAACGCCATTATTTTTTCTTTGAAATTCAAACGTTTTTACTTTTTTAGATTTTTTGGGGGGTAAAACATAAATATTTACCTTATTATTTTCATATCACTACATAATTAAATAATCATCCTTCAACAAATAAAATGCCTTTTTTATTAAAATTTTTAATATTCTATTTTTCATGGGGCTTTAAAAACAAGTTTTTTGTCGCAAAAACTGTACTTGTTTTGTCCAGTTGAGAATCTGTTATTTCTTTTACTTCTAAACAACTAAAAATACAAAAACAACCACTCAGTGCCCACATGAAACAGCTTTTGAAACTCATAAAAATAATGTCTGGACAGTTAGGCCCCACAGTTTATTACAACGGCCCAATTATAATGGCAAGAAACATTCAAGCCAACAGTGGGGCTCTTGCCCACAGACTGTAGTACCGTAAGCATGCGCCCTAGTCTCTTGGCGTACCACAAAGCGGACTATTATTCAATTACTTTTCAGTGGATCCCGTCATATGTGGGTTTTTTCGGTAACGATCAGGCCGACTTATTAACAAAGAGGGCTGTTTAGAGAATTCGCACCCGTTTGATGTTCTTTGTTATGAGGGGTACCAGAGATACGCCATTGCATTGTGCAAAATTAGGGAGGTGATCTCCAAAGGTAACTATACGTTTATAAATAAATAGTAACATTTATTATGCAATATTATACAAAAAAATTAGGTTTACATATAATAAATGAGAAATCTTGAATAGTATCAGATTTAGGCCATGTTATGTCCGCTTCTTGTGGCAGGACCATTACGGATCTATCACAATATAGTTCAGTCTAAACAAAACTGTGTTCGGTTCGTCAAAATTTGATGTAAAAAACAGCACTATTTGAAAGGGGAGAAATGACCAACCTGCGGAGCTTTGATGAGGCGGCAGGGCATGGCATGGAATCGTTGGGTACTTCTACCGATGGAGGTATGGGACTAAGATGAAGGGGCCCTTCGGTAGCGGCTGAAAATGGTCATCTCGCTTTAGCGTGGGCGTCTTTCTCCTCTCCTCGTCATTGCGCAGCAGTCACCGGACTCTCTTCACAGCTCGCCACCCAATCTCTCTCTCACCCTCTGCCTCCGTACCTCTCGTTTCTTCTCTCAAAAACTCGGGGTTCATTTTTCACCTCTTTTTGGTTTTGACCCCTTTCCAGGTGGGTTTCTCACGTAAATTTATTGCCGTTCCATGTACTTCATTCGTGGGCAAGATGATATGACATCCCCATGGTTGACCCACGTGGTACTTTTATTTCCGCGAAAATTGGCTGTCCGTTGAGCCTGTCCTGGAATTTCTTCCTCCCGTCCTGAGGAATTCAGGAGGTGCGATGTTTCTTCGAAAATTGGAGCAGGTGCATCCAATATGGCCTGATTATGACCCGCACACGTGCTGACGGAAAAACAAAATGGCTACTGTTGGAAGGAGACAAAATGTTCAAATTGTGGATCCTTAACAACAATCACTATTTGAACATTTTGTCTCCTTCCAACATTCTTACTGCATCGGGAGTTCAATCCATTTAAAAGACTATACAATTTTGGGAAAGAGCCTCCTACTCATCACTGGGATACGACCAAAGGCCCTGGTCTATCCTCTCTTTTCAGTGATACGAGACCAATTCAGACTGCCCTACGGATTGACCCTACAAGTAGTATGCTCTTTGTGAATTCGATCAATGTCTTTCCCCTTTGTCTCTATTCTGCTACTTATGCGAATCCTTCCCATGTTGTGGACTATTTTGGAATTCCTGCCAGCATGCTTTCTGGGGATCAGGATGCTGCTGTCTCTTATTTGACCATACAACATATTCTCATGGACCTAGTCTAGCATTTTATAGACCGGGGTTAGCAACAACAACAACAACAGCAAAGGGAGCACGTGGAATGTATGTGCATATCGAAAAAGAAAAAACTCATGAAATATAGTTCCGTAGGCTTTCGGATATCACAGTCTTGCTACGTACATATTAAGATAGTTGAATGCATTTATTAGTACTTTTGTCAGCCTGTTAAATGACATTTTATTTATAAATATACATGCCTCAATTGCCTTTAGGGTTTGTGTCAGTATTTCTTTTACATATTTTATATCTATATTCAATATTATATTTATTTGTTTTTCAATATATTTATACTTATTTACTTTCATGTTATTTTTTTCAAATATATTTATTTATGTAAATTTTAATGGCTATTTAATAATATTCAATTTATAATAAACACCACTATTAGTTAAATGTTGTGAAGTTACTATTAATGTGTCTTTAAATGGCTGATACGGTGATGGGATTCCGAGTAAATTGAAAACACTTTGTCAAAGGATTTTCTAACTATTCATTTGTATGTTAATTCCCTTATGATTCTTTTGTTATATTTTTTCTGTTTATTTTGTTTTATTCAACGATGTTAATTTATTTTCATTTCTGTTTATGCCTATATATGTTTCTGTTATTTTCAAATGCCAAAGGTTTTATTATTATATCACTTTACAGCTGATTTTAAAAAGGAAATTTTTATAATCCCCAAAACATTTGTCAATTACTTTCTGATACCTTAATCAAGATATTTAAAACAATTTTTATGCAAATTTTTTAAAATTGCAGGAAAGAATGTCAAGCTGTTTCAGATAAGTGATAAATACTTTGATACAGAAAATCCTTTGTTCTTGCAGGGACATAATGCTGTCAATGTTGTAGAACCACACAAATTGACAGAGAAGAATACTTAACAAGAAACTTAATCACCTTTAAAATCGTTATTTTAATGCTAAACCTGCCAGTATCAAACCTTCATAGGTTGAGAATTAAATCAAGCTTATACACAGTCCCGCGTTGTAGACTGTCAGGCTAAGAGTATTTAACTTAATTATGTCAGTAGTGAAAGGGCAAACTGTCAAACTATATATAATATCGGATAAAGCTGTCAAATCATTTAAAATTAGTAACAGAATCACGTCGAAGGGAGCGTTTTGAGATAGAAACCGGTTTACTCGAGTAATAAAACGCCAAATCTTAGAGGAATCAATGACTGAAAAACCTGATATTGGAAAAAGATTTAGTGGCTGTTAAGTGAATGTTTGTATCAAGAATGAAGAACAGATTTTTGCAGCTCTAACATTGAAATAATTTTAATAAAAGAAAATTTAGAGGCTTCTTTGAAATGAAAATGACAAAAACTTGAACATGACGTTTTATTGGATAAATAGTAATGTTTGAACTATGCAAAAATACAACACGTACGTATTTTTTCGATATCAAAATTAAATGCCTATAATTTTTAACGTTCATATAATTTTTTACATTTGTTATCATGTATGGAAATGGTACATAAATGCAGTGTTAGATTTTAAATCTATACTTTAACACACATTCTGTTTGAAAAACTACTGTTCTGCAGAATGAAACGTCATAGTAACACGTGTAATAATAATGTATCAAGGTACAGTTCAACAAGTCTTATGAAGTTTAGTAAGCTAATTCGTTACAATCATACTTTAGTTACTTTTCTTGACTTGCGGATCGAGCATCTACCTAAAACTGATTAAGGAATTAGAGCTACTTGTCTCTCATGTAAACAATTTCTAGGCCCAAAAAATTATATAAATTCATGTAATAACATTCTGCGACACAAAATTCACCAAAGAAAAACTTATGAAGATTATTAAGCTATTCGTTAGAGTCATACACTAATTTACTTTCTTCAATACTTCCGGATCGAACAACTATCTACGAAATAAGCTAAAGCTTTAGCGCTATTTGTCTCGCATTTAAGCACTTTCTGGAAATAAAACGTCATAGAAATAAGTCTAATAACACAGTTAGAAACATAATTCAACAAAATTAATTTAAGAAGTTAATAAATCTGATCTACGAGAATCAGTCTTAAATTAGCTTTGTTCTGTATATGATTTGAAATAGCTAGCAAATGTTGTTAAACTTCATTTTAATTTTTAGAACCACTTTTCTTTATTTAAACCACTTTTAATCCTATAACGTCATACTAATGCATTTAATTACATTTTTTACAAAAAATACTTAATTAAATTGAATTTATTTAGCGAATTATGAATTTATTAAGTTACCGATTGGATTAATTAAATTAGGGAGTCAAACTTCAGTATACTTTCCTGAATACGACAAATGCGGATATTGCAAATACCTTTGAACTTTTTTCTAGACTGTCTTTCATTACAACACAAAAGGTCACAAAACGCCAAAGTAAAAATTATAGCAAGCCTTTTTATCTTAAAATAGGAGAAAGTTAATTTAATAATATAATAAAATTAATTTATAAATTAAGCTAATTCGTTGAAGAGCTACTTTTAAATTGAAAAGGTAACCTAAAAAAAGGAAAACACCTGACGTAAAAAGATTGAAATAATATTAAAGAAAAAAAGTAGAAGACAGTGAATATAGATCTGGAAATACCATCGAGTGAGGTGAACGTTTTACAAAATATTTATTGTATTTGCATTTTAACACTCTGTTGAGCTGGCATAAAAATTACATTTTGTTAAATAAAAAAAAAACTTTTCGCAGTTTTCTTAAACACTATTTTCTTGTACTATAGAAACAATTATATAATGTTTGATGAATATTATATTAGGGTTTGACGGTTTCTCAAACCCGGATTTAAAAAACCGGTTTTTAAAATAAATTTGTCACATTTGAAAACCGGTTTTTAAATTAAGAAAACCGGTTTAAAAGAATTCAAATTATTATATAAAAATTATTTTTTAACTTATATTATTTCTTGAAGACCCGGAAGAAAAACTTACAAATCCAAAGACACTGAAAGCTAAATTTTCATTATTTGAGGCAACGAATAAAAGAACCAAAAACTTATATTTGTTATTTGATGCCCTGAAAACTATAAAACCAAGCTCAGAAACTAGTGAACGAGTATTTTCAATTTCACGCAATATTGTGTCCAAAATAAGAACAAAACTTAGCCACCGTTCAGTGTATATTTTGTTTTTTAAAATCCTATTTTCTTAGGAGAAATTAAAATTAGTGAAATAAATATAAATATTATTTGAAATTTGAAATTTTTTTTGAGTTCTCATTATTTTGTGTAATTAATGTGTAATACTTACTTTTTTTTATATTTTGACTTTGATATTGATTTCGTTTTTTATTATTTTATATAAATTAAATAAAATATTTTTCCCTATTCTATTTTTTTTGACAAAATGTCGAAAACCGGCTAAAACCGGTTTTTTTGGAAATTTGGAATTCGAAAACCGGTTTTTCAAAAAGTAGGGTTTTGTATAAACCCTATATTATATTTCGTAACAATGACAGAAAATGTTCATAAAAATAAATAATTGCAAGAATTTTAAACTCTAAGTACGTACACTTTCTAGCAACAGTACCATTATTGGGCAAAATTTACAATCTTTCATAAAGATTCAAGATTAAAGGATCTGTGTTTTAATTAAAAGTTTAATACTTAAATTCGGAATGTTATACTTCAATACTTGACTTGGGAATCTGATGATTAAAAACAACACCAAAAATCCCTCATCAGTTACAGTTTTAATGAGTTTCTTATAATAAGACGAACATTCAAAGGCTTTTAAACCAAATTGCTCTTTTCAAACATTAACGATGCCTCTGTCTAATTTGAATAGAAAAGATATTTAGAAACCATTAAGCACTAAAATACCTTTGAGGATTTTCAAACGTTTCGATAAATTTGGTTATTTCAACCTAATGTCCTTTTAATTTCTTGAATGACAGGTAGGATTCTAAATCCTGTTTTAACCATTTCGTTTGTACTCTTTATTGTAACCTGGAGACAAGAAGTTCCAGTATCTTGCAGTTTTATTCCGAGGTAATATATAATATGAAGTATTGTAGTAAGAATAAATTTTAATGAATAAAAGTAATTAACGTTAATTTGTTAAGTTTTGAGTAGATTAATGTATTTGAATTAAGAACCTTTAAGCTCTGCCTCTTTCAGAGGTTTAATTGTTTCTCAAAAGATTTTTCTGGGACATATGTGATCTGAATTAATTACAATCATGATGCTTCCAAAAATTTTATTCAATTAATAATATCAAATTTTAAATGTTTGTCTTATTTTTTTTTGTAAATTTCCCTTTGTGATTTAAAAATTTAGTTAGACGCTAAAGAGGCACATGTCATTATGCATTGAAAACACGTTCCTATGAAAGTGATTACCAATTTCGTTTCTGAGAGCTTATTTTTTTCATAACTTTCTTATTGTCGTTTGTTCGAAAAATATTTGTATTTATTATCGAAAGTTTTTTTGTTAGTATTTATTATCAAGTGTTCCGGTCTCGGCACTTGACTCAGTTCTAAATTACGGACCGGCATGTAGGGGATAATGCTGGCCACCTACACGGTGCCCCCTTAAATTTGTGGCTAGCAGACTGCTTGCCACTTATAGTATTTACCCATACTTAGAGTATTAACTTAGAATATTTACCCATAATATATAAATATAATAGCAAAATAAAACAGTACGTTATTTACGTAAGGAAAACCTAAACAAATTGAAAGTAAGAAATAGCTTACATTTGTTGCCACCAAAGGGCACCACTCGTCATTTTCGGAGTTTGGCTATTTTTGGCTAATTTCAGGAAGCAGTTTGGCTATTTTCATTGAAATCAATCTGGCAACCCTGCCAGCAGTTACGGCTGCAAGTGTAATGCATTAAGTTTCAAATTTTCCATAAGTGACAACAGTATTTATTGTAGTAAAATATCTCTACAGCTATATTTAATTTAACGAGGAATCCGTGTAATACATTTATGTGTGGATGTAGGCATATTTATCAACATTTTAATCCAAAATGGTCTTAAAATAAAAAAAAAGTATACCATTTTACAATTATTGATATTTTATGTTCCAAATATTGTTTTGTGAAAGAGCAGATTCATACAGATTGAATAATATGATACTATGCTAAATTTATTCTATACCGGAGAGAACATATTTAAAACGTTTATGCATGTTTATGGCTTCTAAGGAGTACTATTTTTAAGTGTTTCTCCTTACAAACAGATTTTTTTCTTTTTACCTTGGTTTTGGTAAAGCTTTTCTATCATAAGTACGCTTGTATGCATGAATGTATATGAAATGTGTACATGTATAAGTATCTGAGTATTTATATGTAGAATATTGTGATTTTTTAAACTTACATTGGGAATTTAGATTAGCTGTTATTGAGAATAAACTTAGATGTAAAATTTTTGAATGGTCTTCCATCATTACCACATGACTTACCAGAAAACTCTAGATGCACTAATTAGAGCTAAGGGAAAAAAATTTATTGATGACGTGAGAAAGAGCACGTGTTTTCTGACGTTTCTCAACTAAGTATTTCACATAACTTTGTGACGCACATGACTATAGATTATCCTTATTTAAACTCTAGTAGAAATCTGTGACAGCTTATCAAATCTCTCGTCCCTAGAAATGAAATTTATGAGGTTTCTTAGCTGGGGGGGGGGGGGGCATCAAGTCTCTGTCACTTTTAGAGATGTTTTAAATTCTGGAGGCATGACACCTTTTTTTAAAACCAAACGCACAATTTTCCTCGATATGCGAAAGGCTACTAATTCCCTTAAGAATTTACGGACTCGTTGATATTAACCATATAACACTGCCCTTCTAAACACGTAACTAAACGTGGGAGGTGATTACGAATTCGAAGGCTTAAATCCTATTGAACTGTTTTAATTCATTGTTGAGTTTTTATAACTAAATCAGTATCTAAATTCAAGCGTTACTGAGACAACTATCAAACTGAAGAAAGAAAATGTCCATTTTGGTTAGTAGCAACTTATCAAAATGGATATTTACAGTTGACGAAGATTTCTAAAAAGTATATTCTATGCATGAAAATCACGGTAAAAAATATTTTATTTAGTGACTTTGGAGCATTAAATTTTTATGCTTTTACAACCTTTGTCGGTGTGAGTGCATAAGAAAAACCATCTCACAAAACAATGTAAAATTAGTAAATCACGTTGGTATAAAAAAATTAATTAACACACTATTATGTGGAATTAAAACATGTAATATAATAGATGATAGTATAGTGGTACTTTTTAAAATTGTTAATGGGAGCAAACACATTTTTACATATGTCTGAGATAATTAGAAAAACAAACTCAATTTAAATAAATATTATTAGCATTTAATATCTCTTCTTATTTAAAATTAATTTTATCGTTAGTTAAATTTGCACAGAAACAATATAATATTATCTACATACATTAAGAAAGTATTTGAACACATAATAAAACCTAGCTGCATATATTAATTATTCTGTGTTCTCGCCTGATAAAATATATTACAAATTATTATTACTTACCACCACCCTTATTACAGACTGATGATTGTTACTCATTGTTGTACTAAACTTGGTCCAAAGGCAGACCAGAAATCAAAGCATACAAAAATGGCGACTGGGGCTGAAGAGCGGACAACCTCGAGCAATGTCTCAGTCGCGGCTTTTTCTTCAACTGCCCCCAAAACCGTTTAAGGTGACTGCCTACGTTCGGAGCCAATTTTTTTTAAAAATTGTTTTTTTAAGGATTTTTTGGTCTCTTATGGTAAAACAGCATTTAAAAAAAAATAGAAAAAAAATAAAAACTGTAAATACCATACTTTTTTATAAATTGGTCAATTTGAAGTAATTTTTAATGAAATTTAGCTAAAACGCTTATCACTCTGAACAAAATTCTAATGCTATTATTATAATTTCCTTCTTATACATGATACATATAACAGTTATCTTCAAAATGACCTACAATCTAAGAGAAATTTTAAAATGCAAAAATAATACAGACAATTTTATGTCCTAATATGAAAATTTTCCCCAATTCGTCATTCCTTTCTTTATAAAAACAGCTCCAAACAAAAAACTATTTATTATACATCAATTATTGTACTTCATTTCATTAACAATAGAATCTAAAAACTTTCCTGAAAATTTCATCAAATTATATGCATTATTATGTGAAATATCATGATAACGGTAGAGATTTGTGCTAAAAAACACAATTCTGAGAAAAACGCCTTTAAAGTTGTTTGTCACTTCAATTTTGTATTACACGATGTTTCTTAAAATAGCTATAACTCTGCTTCTAATTGATGTAGAATAAAAATCTAAGCGGTTTTGAAAAGAGAAAATATTGATTTACAAGATTCTTGCAAAAAATAGAATTGACCAAAATAGTCAAAAAATGGACGAATTTAAAGTTGTTTGTCACTTTAATTTTGTATTAGATGATGTTTATTAAAATAGCTATAACTCTGCTTCTAATTGACGTAGAATAAAAATCAAAACGGTTTTGAAAAGAGAAAAGATTGAATTACAAGATTCTTGCAAAAAACGAAATTGACCAAAATAGTCAAAAATGGCATTTTTAACGTAAGCAGTCACCTTAAACTTCCCAGCTCCGAAAACGCACAGGTCAGAAAATGTTCTAGAAGAAGTAACACCTTTCAACTATATGATTGGTTAAAATATGGTTGCTGGGACGTTGCTATGGAGGAACTATGTCCCCTTAATGTCCGAGAGGGTAGCAAGTAATTCTCCCTCCTTGTGCAAATGACCTTGTGTACTATCCGTATTGTTACAGGTCACACTTAATTGCCTAAGAGAAGCACATTCCCTTCTTCCAGGGAAACCGGTACGAAAAACCACAGGAATGATTTTCAGCACATAGATAATTTAAGATTTACAAAGTAAAATAAATACCCCTATAAATGTGCATGGAACCGAATTAATGTTGTTTCGAAATTGTGAAATAAGAAAATAGTATTTTTTCTCCTTTTTTTACCGTTAACACACTATGATAATCAAAATAATTGCAAAAGTCGAGTTCCATGTCACACATACGTTAATATTTCAAGACATATTATGTTAATTTTTTATTATATTATGGCAATTTGATCATTTATGTTAGTTTTTGCATTATTCATCAATCTAAATTCTGGTTTACAAATATTGAGGGACTTTTGGCCCCTTCAAACTTGAATTAGGCTATGAGCCCCAAGTGAAATATTAGTGTCCCTTTAAGAATTCTGTTTTCTCCACTGTATTTCAGGTTGTGCTATGTAAAGAATTCTGAGATGAATTTGAAACTTAAGTCTGTGGCTGCTTGGTGCCCTGTAGATTCAATTATTGTAAATTTAGACATAGGGATGGTTATTTGGTTTGTTGAGATAGTTAAAATTATCTTTATTTATACAATGACTAGTTATAGCGGAACTGTTTAAGGCCGATTTTGAAAGGCTAAAAACGTCCATGCAGTGGGATTCGAACCCAATGAACATGTTAAGATTAAGGTTTAAAGCAAAGGCAACGAGCCAGTGACCTCAACGTTTGTGATTCGATGCCGGTTGTAACAAATCCACCGCCGTCTACGCTAATGGCGGCTGGTGTACGAAAAATCTGCCGTGGCTGCAATGTCCTCCAAGTTATCAAAATCGACCTCTGGAGTTGCGGGATCAAATGTGCCGGTCTCGTCACTTGACTCGGTTCAAAATTATGGGACCGGTCTTTTAGTCAAGTAGGACCCCAACCCTTGTGGTGCTATTCAAACCCGTAGTCGCATCATTCTTCCCAATAGCCTTTATGGATTTGATCTTATATATTGTAGGTCAAGGGGAATAAGCCATATAACACACACACGCACACACAGAAATATATTCTATAAATTTTGCAGTGCATGCGAAGTTTTATCGGAAGAATATAAGCTCTATTTCGAAATTTGGTTGTTTTGGCAAAATAACTTCAATTAAAAAATTTACCAAAGTAATTATTTAAGTGTTTACTTTAATGCGTTGTATTTTTATATATTAATTATATATTACTGGTTTTAAGAAGTAATTATATTCTCATGAATTTAAGTCATTCTATTTCTATAAAATTGAAATCGTTGAAGTTCCAAATGTATTTTAAAAGTTAAGGAACTAATTTAATTTCCCCGAAATTAATATTTATTTAATCCAATGAAGCTGTAAGACATTCAGGGTAATTAAATGTTAATTGAAAGCAATTACCTCAAGTAAGTTATAGTACACTTCTAACGCAAATGAAAAACACAAGATTTATGATATTATTTCATGAATAAAACCTGAACTAAATCTGCTTAGAAGATGTTGATTTAAAGTTTATGGCCCTTTAATTACTGTAGGGGACATAAATATCCCCACGATGCAATTAAAGAAAAGAGTGTAAAAAATAATTTCTTAAATGGAATTTCAAGTGATTCCTTGCATTTTATCACATAAACAATCCTTGTATATACGACTAATGAAATTCACTGTATCTAAGCTGCTCCCGCAGACCATATGAATTTAATAATTTATAACCCAAGTGATTACTAAATTGAAATTCTAGACCAGTATATTTATGTATCCTGTAATTTGCATTGATACATCAAAATATGAGTGGCTTACGCTTTCACATGAATCTAATTTGCATCTCTCTTGCTTCTGCAGAAAAATAATCATAAAACCTCGACCAGCCTACAGATATGACATTATTTAGATTATCGCATAGAAAGAAAGATTTAATTTGTAAACCAAGGATATTTGAAAATAATTTCAGTTACAGTAAAAGCATACATTACTTTTATCTATCGGTTCGTATCATGTTGATTTTGATTTGTTTAATATAAATCGTAGCCTGTACCCTGATTGTTTCCTGACTATTAGCATAAAAGAACACCGCAATTTACGCATGCACGAGAAAATATAATTATTGGACGAAAGATAATACAATAGAGTGTAAATGCGAAACATTTAAAGGTTTTCCGTTTGTACTAAAGCCCAGAGGGTTTAATAGAAATTGCTATATCTGGACGAACTTGTGGCTAAGACAATCGAAGTGTCAGATAAATCTATGCCTGTTATGGTGTTTTAACAAATGAAAAATTATTATTCACAGTGCAATATAACTTAAAGAAGGTTACATGAGGCTACAGAAGGACGTTCGCACTTTATGGAAACGATTTTGCAATTTGTTTTTATCGTTTGAATTTTGAGATAAAAATTTGGCAACTTCAGAATAATCGTCTGCTATTATTTTGCTTTGATTGGAATGTAAAATAAAAGATTTATTTTGAAAATATTTCCTAAAATTGATAAATGGCTCGAAGGTTATGTAACTGCACTTTCCGGGGAGAAATATTCGTATCAACAAATTATAAAGCGGTGTAAAAATTGCAGTTATAGCATTTCAAAAATAGGTATTTATAATATATTAAATTTGAAAGGGAAAAAACCTCTAACTGAAATTACAAAAAAAACATGACCACTCAACCTCATCCTAAGACTGTTCCAACGCAGGTAAATATCAAGAAAGTGAAGTCGCTGATCTTAAAAAAAATACGCCGACCCACAGATCCATTGAATTTAAACTAGGAATGTCTTCTAGCACTGCAAGTAAAATCATTCATAAAGATTTGAAGTTAAAAAGGATGTTTAAACCTAAAGTTCATCTGCTTTTGCTAAAGCGTATTGCTGAAAGATAAACGAACTGTAGAAGATTATATGAAAACTCCTAGCTGCCGAAAATTGAAACTTTGTGGTAACACTCGATGGGGCATAGGTGTATTTAAGTGACTGTAATATAAAAAATCAATTTTCCATTGCTCAACTGATGGGAATAACCGTACGAAATGGGTACGTCAGTGTATAAAAAAGTTCTCAAACGAGTTCATCATAAAAGCAGGATTTTGTTACAACGGCAAATTAAAAATAAAAAAAATCTCAAGTAAAGCCAAAATTAATTCTACTATCAAGCAGAATATTTTAGAACAAATTCTTGAAGAAGAAATTCCAGAGTTATATGGAAAGGACATTGATGAAGTTGAGCTTCATATGGAGATAGCCTCTAGTCACACGTCTAAATCAACTGCCGCTTATTTAGCAAAGAAAGAATCAGAAACAGGAATAAAATATATCCCATTTAATGAAATACCTGTAAAATTACCTGACTCTTCTCCAATTGACTTTTGCGACTTAGGTTTTTTAATACGAGTCTTAGGAAAACGGCAAAACGGCATTCAAGAACACTCAACGGACTTCGGAAACCGGTCCAAGAGGAATGAGGTAAAACTGACATGACAGTACTAAGAAAAAATTTACTTTCATGGAAAATTAAAGCTAGAGCTATTGTCAAGAACCATGGCTATCAGCTAGAACCAAATCACCGCATAAAATACTGTATTTATACATAAAACTTAAGGTGACTACCTAAATTGAAAATGTCATTTTTTGACTATTTTGGTCAGTTTTATTTTTTGCAAGAATCGTGTAATTCAATCTTTTCTCTTTTCAAAACCGTTTTGATTTTCATTCTACATCAATTAGAAGCAGAGTTATAGCTATTTTATAAAATATCGTCTGCTACAAAAATGAAGTGACAAACAACTTTAAATGCGTTTTTCTCAGAATTATGTTTTTTAGCACAAATCTCTACCGTTATCATGATATCTTACATAATAAAGCATATAATTTTATAAAATTTTCAGGAAATGTTTTAGATACTATTGTTAATGAAATGACTTTCAATAATCGATGTATACTAAATAGTTTTTTTTTTTTTTGGGGGGGGGAGGCGTTTTTATAAGGAAAGGAATGACGAATCGGGGAAAATTTTCCTATTGGAACATAAAATTGTCTCTATTATTTTTGCATTTTAAAATTTCTCTTAGATTATGGGTCATTTTGAAGATAACTGTCATATGTATCATGTGTGAGAAGGAAATTAAAATAGAAGCATTATAATTTTGTGCAGAGTGATAGGCGTTTTAGTTAAATTTCATTAAAAATTACTTTAAATTGACCAATTTATAAAAAAATATGATATTTTCAGTCAAGCTTTTGTTTATTTTTTAATTTTTATATGCTACTTTACCATAAAAGACCAAAAAATCCTTAAAAAAAGATTTAAAAAAATTGTCTCCGAACGTAGGCAGTCACCTTAATTTTCAAAATCGTTTCCATAAAGAGCGAATGCCCTTCTGTGTATTACATATGAGATTTAGAAGAATTTTTTTTTCTGTAAAGGGGAATAGAGAGAAGCTGATTTGAAAGCATTACATACTGCACGTGAAAATAAAAATATTTTTTTATGACGTTATCTAATTCTGAATTTTTTAAATTGATTTGTGATGTTTAAGGGAATCTGGGACAATATATTTAGTTATTTTTTTTTATTTACATGAAATTTGAAATGATTTTATTCGTAAACTATGATTTTAAATGCAAATGATTATGCTTATACCAGAGAAATTTATAAATATTAACTTTACATTCTAAAATTCGTTCACATAGTATAGTGGTTTTGGTCGTGCGCTTCCATGCAGTAGTCTCAGATTCAAATCCCGAATAAAGCTTGGTCGTTACTGTGTTGTCCCCTCATAGAGAGAAATTCTGGCTCCCACAAAGAAGTAGCCATGAAGACTTCGCGGTGATTAACAAATGGGGAATGTCCCTCCCCACTAATAAAAACATAAAATTAAAAAAAATTTTAAAATGTAGAAATGATGAGTGCTTAATATTTTCTTTACCAATACCTCTGTTTGTATAGTTGTGGCAATTCTTAACAAGAAGAGGGGGGGGATGTTAAAAAAATTTCTTTTTTAAGATTCATAATTTTTTTTTGTAAAATCATCACTTGGAACAACGGAAGAATAACTTTTTTTTCAGAATAATTTGTTCTTCATAAAAGAAGTTTTTATAACATTTTGAAGAAACTACAGAATTGTAGACAGTCCAATAGAAATACAATAAAATATTTCAGTATATAATTTCATAGATACTTTGTTAGAAATTCTAGATATATTTTTTGAAAGAAAGCAAACCACACATGACAACTTTTATGCCGTCAAGATATATATATACACATCACCGGAACAGCAACTGAATGTTGTGTCTGGCGGTGAAGTTACCCTAGAAACATGATTTTTATGTTATTTTATTTTTAAAGCTATGTATTATGTTTTCAGACAAGAATACAAAAATAATTATCTATATATAAAAAACAGTTCCGTAACTGACTGACTCACTGCGATAAAACGCACAGATCAAACCGCTGGACCTAAAGGACTGAAATTTTGCATGGTGATTCTTCTTATGGTGTAGGGGTGCACTAAGAAAGATATTTTAAAAATTCATCTTAGATTTTTTTTAAATTAAATTTTTAAGCTGTTTTCGTACCCTTTTTTAATTTTGCATTTAAAATAATAATTTCAGGGTTATAAAATTTATATCAAGAGAAAGATCGTAAAAATTCCTTTAAAATGAGATCTTTTTGGAATCTTTACCTTTTTTCTGATTTTTGGTGAATTTTTAAATATTAATTTTTAGAATTTAATTTATTAAATGCTGATCACGTGATTTCTTTTTCTGGTTCTTTAAATAAATTTATCGTCACGTGCATAACAACTAAATAGACAAAAAAAAAATTTTTTTCTAATGCAGCAGACGATTTGATATTATCCAAAAAAAATATCCCTTACGATTTTTTATAAATATATATATATATATATATAATATATATACATATATATATATATATATATATAATATATATACATACACACACACACATATATATATATATATATATATATATATATATATGTATGTATGTATGTAATATCCTTGACCGGACGGAGCTCAACAGGCTCGAACTTCCTAATTTTTTGGATCCGGGTCAAGTCGTAGCCGAGTTGATCTTACTGTGTAGTCGTATCGTAACAGGCAATGGCGAGTGACTGGGAAAGGCGTAGGATGACAATCCAGGCGAATAATACAGATACCTAAGCTGATGGAACAGTCTCTTTATTTTCACCGTATTTTCGGTGATTAAATATACTTCATTATCTATACACTGCATACTTAGTTTAGGATTAACATGCGTGAGAAGTATCGTTCGTGGGCCGTTTATCGGGAAGCATCCCGGCGACGCAACGCCGCGCGTTATTTGACGGAGATCTTAAAATCACATTATGTTGAGAGCAGACAAAAAACACTACCGAGAAGCGAAAATCTCCCGCTCGAGTACGAGTCTATCAAACTTCTAATTTGTCAGAAATGGACACGTTATTAAGTCGCGTCATATGAGGTGATGGTCTCGCGATGCCCGTTATATAAGGCTTATATAAGATTTTCCGCTACACGTGGCGTTAGGAGAAAAATAGATTGATATTGGATGATTATACGTCGCAATTCAAAGGTTAAGGGACGGTATTCTGTTGCGTTAGGATGAAGAATTTGGAAAGGACGTGTTAAATAGTAAAAAGGGGTTTGAAATTTATTTCATATATATATATATATATATATATATATATATATATATATATCCCCAGGACATCCTTCCTGGTGATGACGCCACATTAGAAACACGCTTTTCGGGTTATTTGTATTTTTAAAGCTATGTGTTATGTTTTCAGCGCAAAATACGAGAATGCTTTTTGTAGAATTTTGTGTACCAGATACTATTATGGGTAGATAAATTACTCTGTTTCATAGCACTTTGAAATAAACACATCGATCCCCTTACGCCTCGTAATATATAATTCATAAATTACAGTTTTCTTATTTCTTTTCCATGGTTACTTCCTCTAGGATTACCTGCGAAGATAATGACTTCGTTTAAGAATCGGATGCGACCAGGGACGTTGTGCAAGCTTGATCATTTCTTAAATAATCCGTGACTGTAGCGGTGGAATTTGCTTTCCGTTTCATCGCCCCGTGAAATCAAGATACGACTACTTCTAGAATTATCAGAGAACACCAGGTTTCATTTCAAGAGAGTGATTTAGATTAAATAATTTTTCTTTTACTTCTGAGTCTTCTATCACTTTCACGCTTTAGCGAGAAAAGTGATGAAATAACTTTACTCAGTACATGCTTTTCACTCAAAGAATTTTATCTTTCGGCCTTGAGAAGTTTGGTTGCAGATATATTTCATTTGCAATTTTCTATTATGAATATTTTTTTCTTAAATATGGCGTTAAAATGTGTATAAAGTATGGTTTTGGTATATTTTTCAGACGTTTAATTTTAAGTAAATCTATCGAAATTAGTTTTCTGAAATTTTATCTCAATTATCAATTAATTTTCTCTATAGGGTAACCACAATGACAGTATAAATTGTTTTTCGAAAATATGCAAACTTTCTCTTGACAGGAAGATGTACTTCTATATGTTAAACAGAAAATTTTAATATATATATTACCTTTATGACGTTCATTTTTTTTAATATTGTTTTTTCTAAATAGGCCTTATTTTGAATACAATGTTAAATAAAGAAAACTGACGTCCACATACTGAACACTCTTAAAGGTTTTAAAAAGCCGCAAATTCAGACAGTTAAATGCAATTAAAAAAAGTGTTTTGCTATTGCATTAAAAATTCATTTGAAGCAGGACTCGATGCTAAAGTGGGTAATTTATTGAAATCAGCTCAGAATGACGTAAAGAAAATAAAAAGTGTCGTATTTAACCCATTTAACTAACGTGAAAAATATTTTAATTAAAGTAATCAGTAATATAATCACCCACTTTGAAAATTAAGCTAATGTTTTCAAATTTTTTTAGTAACCTCCGACATTTTTCAATAATGGATGTTGATTATTTTCTCCTTAATTGAACAGACAGTTTTTGTTCGAAGTACCTAATTTCATAAATTTTAATTAAAGTATATACCTTAATTTCCGTTTCTAGTGCAATAAGTGTAAGAAATTCCGGGATAAAATGTTAGAAGTGTTGAAGAAAAAATTAACAGATAAGTTAAACACTGTTCTCTTAGTGTTTAACTTATCTGTTAATTTTTTCTTACGTACTTTATAAGTGTTGTGTGAAAACTGAATATTTAATGACTCTTTTAATTTATGGGGACTAGTATATATATATATATATATATATATGTATATGAAACGCCCAATAGTTGTAGGTATTCGATCGTTATTTCCTCAGAAGTCGTCAATAGTCGTGGATAAAATCCCTTGCCATAGTAGTTCAGACAAATTATTTAATCAAATAATAATTTTGCATTCCATTTCCAAAATCATGGTGGAGCGACCCGGCGTCATATCATGGTGGAACTCGAAATGCGCGCTCCGTTCGACAATCGAAATACGTCTTGTGAAGAAAGGAAATTCTTCAAGCAGTCAGCCGAGGGAATATATTTGATGTGCCTTTGTCACCCCAGAGCTGCTTGCCCTTGGCAACAGAGGGGGGCGTGAACAGGGTTGAACTCTGGTGTCAAACTAAGTGACTGGTGGTCATCGCCGGGCTAAGGGGCGGAGTTCCTCTCCTTGTCCACTGGCAAGAGTGTTTTACCTGGCGACATAGGCGACACACCGAGAGTCGGACATTCTTCACGCACAAAGGGGGCTGTTCGTTACTCTAAATCCCTCTGCGTGGGAAATTCTCGAACGTTGGAAATAGCTGATGTCACAAATTTCAACAAATCAGCGTCTAAACAAAATAACCAACGTATGATAGGACGGAATATGTTCCAGGGAGGTGCTTAGAGTTTTCGTAGAGAACCTCGGACCGAAAAGGAATCAGATAGACTTGAGATCTACTCTCAGAAGGTGATTAACCTGCGGCCATGGGCCAGATTATATTTTTGGGAACATGACTCCCGGGCTTAGTGCCGTTTCACGTAGTCAGTGAACTCTGACTGTTTGGGGAAGAATCTTAATTCCCCGGTGCCTTAGGGCGGTTATGACTGTAAAATTTCATGTAATTGAAGTGTGTAAATATTGTATATAATTAAATACCTAATTTAACATCCTAAACTCCATATTTTGAATTAATCAATGTTCATCTATTTGGGAGAAACTGTCCATATCGTCACAGTCTACATTAGTCGGGCCAAAACACTTGATTTTATAAGCTCGGTTTGGTCACCTCACTAAAAAATTTGAGGAGTCAGCGTCTTGCTGAAAAAGGAAGTTCTGAAAGGGTTTTAAAGGTTTGGAAGACTTTTCAATGTTTTTGTGACATAAACCTCATCTAACCTCATCTATCGGAGATCTTGCACATATTTAATATTGGAAAATAGAGCAAGAGTATAATTTGAAATTGGATATTTGTAGTTCGTGAGTTAATTTGGTAAATTAGAAAATAATGAAAATAAATTAGCCTGATGCATGATTTTGATAATTATTTTAAATTTAGATAGTGGGGCCGAATTATTTATAACATACATATAACATACATATAACATATTGGCCGAATTATATATATATATATATATATATATATATATATATATATATATATATATATATATATATATATATATATACATATATATATATATATATATATATATATATATATATATATATATATATATATATATATATATATATATATACATACATATATATATATATATATATGTATATATGTATATATATATATATATATATATATATATATATATATATATATATATATATATATATATATATATATATATAAATATATATATATATATATATATATATATATATATATATATATATATATATATATATATATATATATATATATATATATATATATATATATATATAACTAAATTGTATGTCGATATGTTTGTCGATAGTTATTAGATTAATAGTTACTGATATAGAAATGGTTTCTACATTTTCCCCTTACATTCGAGATAAACATATTTCGTGATCTTGCACCATTGAAGAAAACAAATGTGCTCTAATTTTTTATTAGCCGTGAGACTTATCCCAATCACTTTAACCTCTATTTTACAATCTCAGCCTAAAGCAATTCAACATGTATTCTAGCCAGTCTATAATCCCTGCTATAGAGTATGGGAAATTTCCCGCTATAATAAGCCCAGTAAGAAATGCATTTTTAACACTGTTTCTTGTACCTGTGTGTTTATATTAAATACTGAGCATAAGTATGTCAAAAGTGTTTTTATTTATTTTTTTTTATATTTTTCAGTTTTGTAGCAAGAGCTGAATATGAAAGAGACATCAGTACTTCAATCACGGATTTAAATATGAACAAATAATAAACATTTTAAAAAGGAATAGGGCTGAAAAAATACCACTTTATTGTATTTTTTATCTTTTCAAATACTATTGTAAAAAGAACTATAGTCATCAATAGTTTAATCATCTCTTTAAAGATGAACAAATAAAAACACAAATGTTATACTATAGGACTTTTTCTTTCATAAATTATTTCTGTTGACATGGAAAAACATTAGGAAAATCACATTCCTTAAATTAGTTAAAACTATACTAAATAGAAAAATCTAATCATCGTGATGATTCAATAATATATATATATATATATATATATATATATATATATATATATATATATATACACACTTGGTATACTTAGTTGGTAAACTTAGTATACATACTTGACAAACATATGAGCATTCATGAGCGACAGAAGCAATTCATATACGCCATGGCTGAATTTCGCGGTTAATTGAATAGATCCATTGTAGTGTTTGTTATCAGACGCACCTGTAAACTCTTCAAGAGAGGAACCCTATATCGATTTTCTTGCGTGAGCGATAACTTTAAGAGGAAACAGTGTTCCGTTCTGTCCCTCCAGACCATTACGGGATCCCTCCTATTATTGATCAGACCATTCGAAGTTGGATAGCGTTTCACTTACACAACATTGAGAGATACCAGACAGAATAAAAGAAAAAACCTTAACTGTATATATATATATATATAAATTGATTCATATACATATATATATATATATATATATATAGTGTGTGTGTGTGTGTGTGTGTACGTTTCTTATGCATGTGCGCATATATTATCCACTTTCTTGAACTTCTTAGCAAAATGTCCATGTATATTATATATACTTCAAAGACAGCATCAAAGAATCTTTCAAACTGAAATAGAAACCGGTATATTCAAGATTATAATATGCTCATAATTTTACAATAATTTCTTAGCATAACTATAAGGAAGGAAAACGAGTATATGACATGTATTAAATAGTCATTCTGCTAACTCTTTTGACAAACCGCTATAACGCTATATATCTGCACTCTACAAGTAGATATATTTATAAAAATGTTGAGTCTATACATGCGCCAAATATTGAAACAAACATAGATTGATTGATTTCCAGTAATCATTGAAGTGCCTAAAAGTGTATCCTCAGATAAATGACTCACATAAAACCTTTGACGTGTCTTGGTGTATCTTCCCTGAAGCAAGTGCGGGAGATCCTACAATAATATAACCCTGAAAGCCCTGCAGCTATAAATATTTAAGTTGAAAGCTCTTTATATCAGACTCATTCAGAAATATCCTTTAAATACTACTTGCATATAAAATGCAAAGGTTACCCGTTCATAAAAAAAGGATTGAGTGACTAAATACATCCCTGTTAGGGCTTTGGGTCTAGGTACCCTAATATAAGTCTACCTAACAAAAACTTTAAAGACAACATTTTTAACTCCTTATGATATTCTACTCATTTTACTGCCAGGCGATGGCCGAATGGCTAGGGTGCTGGCATTCGGTTCAAATCATGGGAATTTTAGCTCCACTGTTAGCATGGATGTTTGTAGCCGTTTGGAATCGGCTTTAACACTAGAATTACGGCGGCGGTCATTTTGACCGCAAATCCAATTTCCAGTAGCATAACTTTTTTATTTTCTTATGTATAATATTGATAATTTTTGACTTTCCCTAAAACCTTACGAATATTACGTAGTTGTATTTTTGTTTATTTTAAGTAATTATTTTTTCCAATATTACTGAGTATACCTAGAATTACGGCTAGCGGTCATTTTGACCGCGTATAGGAAATTATATTTTATATGTTATTTGGAATGCTTTCTTTGCTATTTCCAGTATGCTGATAGATAAACAGATGCACTTCTGGTGAGGGTGGTCATGTATTTCTTGGAAGGGGTAATGAGGGGGAGGGGGGAGAGGAGGGTCGTAAAAACACCTGGTATTTTCATGCGTCATCTGACTGCGCATTTCCTTTGTGTTTTAAATGTTATATTTCAACGGACACAGTTCGATTTGGATTATTTCAGCGTTCTGACGTGCGTATTTTTATTTTAGTGTTCTGACCAACGTGACTTGCATATCATGTCGCGTAGAACTGTTGGTAGAAAATACCTATCTCGGGAAGATGCATTGAAAGTTTTGGAAAATATTTCGTATGATGATTCTGGTTCTGAAATTGAACCTGATGATGTCCATACCGAAATTGATTTTTCCGGTCTGGGATCACGAAGACTGGGTTGTTCCAGCAGAACCAAGTGAATCCGATTCCTCTGATGCGGAATGTATTGAAGAAACAGAAAACAAATGCAAAAATTTAGGTCAGGGAAATATTTCATTGCCTGCTACTAGTACAGATGCCAAAGGTGAAATCAGTGGTAGTTGTTCAGTTCGAGAATGTGGTCAATGGCGTTGAAAGAGATCTCAAGAACCAGGAAGACGTATCCAAAGTGTTAAAAACTAAATAGATGAAGAAACAGCAAATGATGTCTCAGTTTGGAAAATAAGAAATATTTCGACAAGTGTCACAGGGATACGTCCGAAGAAGAACGTCTTACGAGAAGTAGCTAGACCAACTTCGTATGCACAGAGGAAAATAATTGATGGCAACCCAAGTAGTGCATGGAGATTGTTTATAAATGAAAAAATATTGCGTCATATACAACAATGCACTGAAGAAGAGGCGCGAAAGAAATCCCAAAATCCAAATTGGTGTTTGTCGCTCGATGAATTAGATGCTTTCATTTCACTATTGTATGCTCATGGGGCTTTGGCTGCAAAAGGTCTTTTTGTTTTGAGTTTATGGTCAAATTCCTGGGGACCGACATTCTTTGCTGAGACAATGGCTAGGGACAGATTCCTAGACGTTATGAAGAACTTGCGTTTCGATATGAAGTCAACCAGATCTCAAAGACTGCAAACTGATCCATTTGCCCTAGTTTCCGATGTTTGGAATTCCTTTATAGAAAACTGCATCATGTGTTTCAAACCAGGTGTAAATATTACAGTGGATGAACAATTGTTTCCCATGAAGACTCGATGCCGATTTATTCAGTATATTCCTAAAAAGCCCGATAAAATCGGTAAGAAATTTTGGCTTGCTACTGATGTGCAGTCAAAATATTTACTGAATGGATATTCGTATTTAGGAAAGGATGAAACAAGGCCAGCTGGAGAAACAGTAGGGAAACATGCAGCTTTTCTCTTGCTTGAACCAGACTATAACACTGGAAGGAACCTGACAACGTACAATTTCTTTACTTCACAGAAATTAGTTAAAGAAATGAGAAGCGTAGGAATAAGCTGTGTTGGTAAATCAATTGTTCAAAGAGAGAAGTTCGTCATTTTTTCAAAAAAACGAGAGATGAGCTATATTCTAGTACGATTGCTGAGCATGACAATATAACGCTGACGTCTTATCAGGGAAAAAAGAATAAAAACGTCGTTCTCCTGAGTACGATACACCCAACATTGGAAATCACATCTAAATGAAAGAAAAAACCCGAAGTTGCAATTTTTTACAATTCAACCAAATACGGAGTTGATATTTTGGACCAGATGGCCAGAAAATGCTCAGTGAAGTCCTTATCTAGACATTCGCCAGTTCAAATTTTTTTTTAATATCCTTGATTTGGCTGCGATAAATACATGGATAATTTACAAGGAGACAACTGGCAATAAAACTATCAGCCGCCGAGATTTTATTTTGAATACGTCTGAGGAGATTCGAAAGATATACATTTCATCAAAAAAACCCAAACCTTCTATTTCTAACCAAAAGAGAATTTATGCTTATGATACCATTTCTCGTAAACCTAAACAATACCAAATAAATGCATGCAAATGCAACAAAAAATTGCACATTTGTGAAAACTGTAAAAAGTATGTTTGTGGAACCTGTACAGGTAAAATTAAGAAATCAGTAAACTGTGTTCACTGACAAACCGAGTAATGTAAGTAACAAATTTATTTCACTTTAAATAAATTTATTTCGTAATGAAACTATTGTGATGCAATTTATTAAATGTTATTTTTGACTGTCTTAGCTGTTTGTTATGTTGCATTAAACTTTGTTTAGTTGATTTTATTTGTAATTTATTTAAAAATCAATCAAATTTTATATTTATAAGCTTTAATGCTTAATATTATATTTATTTTATATTTACAAGCTTTAATAATGCTTAAAATTATATTTATTTTTTATTTATAAGCTTTAATAATGCTTTATATCAGCAATACGCGCGCCTTTCCTTTTATTTGGGACAAACGATCAAAATGACCGCTGATCGTAATTAGAGGTATACGGAAAATGCCGTAATACTAGTGTTAAACTGCAAGTACCGGTCAAATTAGCTCTCGTGTAGCAAAAAATTGACCGTAGGCCTTCAAACCAAACCATACCAAACCAAACCTTTCCACTTTACTTAACTACTGTCCTCTACTCCTGCGAACATAGATACAAATGCGCTTGCATTAACTGGACGGGTTTTGCAGCAAAACAGGGGAGCTCGATGTTGAGCTAAGAAAGTTTTCAAATTGTGGACTTTTCCAGATTCCGATAAAAGGGCTAAATACAGAAGGTCGTTCGCACTTTATGGTTAGTTAAGTTTTATGTATAAATGACGTTTTTTTATGCGGTGATTTTCTTCTATCTGATAGCCATGGTTCTTGACAATAGCTCTAGCTTTAATTTTCCATGAAAGTAAATTTTTTCTTAGTACTGTCATGTCAGTTTTACCTCATTCCTCTTGGACCGGTTTCCGAAGTCCGTTGAGTGTTTTTGAATGCCGTTTTGCCGTTTTCCTAAGACTCGTATTAAAAAACCTAAGTCGCAAAAGTCTATTGGAGAAGAGTCAGGTAATTTTACAGGTATTTCATTAAATGGTATATATTTTATTCCTGTTTCTGATTCTTTCTTTGCTAAATAAGCGGCAGTCGATTTAGACGTGTAACTAGAGGCTTTGTCCATAAGAAGCTTAAATTTATCAATGTCCTTTCCATATATGACTGGAATTTCTTCTTCAAAAATTGGTTCTAAAATATTCTGCTTATAGTAGAGGGAATTAATTTTGGCTTTACTTGAGACTTTTTTATTTTTAATTTGTCGTTCTAACAAAATCCTGCTACTATCATGAACTCCTTTGAGAACTTTTCTGTACACTGACGTAGCCATTTCGTACTATCATTCCCGTCAGTTAAGAAATAGAAAATTGATCTTTTTTACTATAGTCACTTAAATACACCCATAGCCCATGGAGTGTTACCATAAATTTTCATTTTTCAGTAGCTAGGTGTTTTTCATATAATTTTCTACAATTTGTTTTTCTTTCAGCAATATGCTTTGGCAAATCAGATGAAATTTAGGTTTCAGCATCTTTTATAACTTCAAATCTTTATGAATGATTTTACTTACAGTGCTAGAAGACAATCCTAGCTTCAATGCAATGGATCTTTGAGTCGTCGTATTTTATTTTTTCGTTGGATTAGACACTTTCTGGATATTTACCTGCGTTCGAACAGTCTTAGGATGAGATTTAGTGGTCATGTTTTCATTTTTATTTTCAGTTAGACGGTTTTTCCCTTTCATATTTAATATAGTATAAATACCTATTTTTGAAATGCCATAACCGCAATTTTTACACCGCTTTATAATTTGTTGATACGAATATTTCTTCCCGGAAAGTGCAGTTACGTAACCTTCGAGCCATCTATAAATTTTAGGAGCCATTTTCAAAATAAATCTTTTATTTTACATTCCAATCAAAGCAAAATAATAGCAGATGATTATTCTGAAGTTGCCAAATATTTATCTCAAAGCGCCAAAAACGAATTACAAAATCGTTTCCATAAAGTGCGAACGACCTTCTGTACACCAATAAATTGAAATGTTTTGTAATAAAATGAATTTCATGTTCATTACGTGTTTTACTCGAATTTCACACGCATTATTAAACAGCTAAATTGCTTTTCTTATTGAATGGGGGATTTTTTCTTCATGCAATATTAGTATACAAAGCTCTTTACATGTCAGTTTGTATTTCAAATTAAATACGGTCATGTTTGCTTTTTATATACGAGTAAAGTTTGTATTAGGTAGACCTATCCGGATGTCTGCGTCCAAAACACAAAGCGAAGCATTTCCACTTCAAAGAAACATGCTGTATTACTTGACAATCTCATCGCATATCACGTTACCATTAAAGCAAATTTCTTTGTTAAACAAAGCATATTTTCTTCTCTAAATCGTTTGATGTTACTCAGAAACTACAACCAGTTTTCAATGATACACGCTTTTCTAGGCAGAACATTTCTTGTCATCATTTTCACTTGAACTCATTTATGTAGGATGTGTCTTTAAGTCTCTTTTATCACCAAGTAGCATCAAAGTCGAATTCGTCAATTTCAGTTTCCTCTCAGAAAACATTTTTGTTGTTTTTTTCAGGAAATATTTGAAAATATTTAAAACTAATTTTCTCACCATCTTTTCGAAGGATTCTTTTCATTGTAAATGGCTTCAGTCGGGCATTTTAAATAACCTATTTTGTTTATTGGGTAACATGGATTTTAGCGCTGCAGTCTTCGGCATTTCATACACAAATTTTAATAAAATCGAGCAATACAGACTTTGTTTCACTCCAAAAACGCTTATAATTTTTCATAACAGCTATAACTAAATCATAAGCCCGAAACTGGGCAAAAATGATGATACAGATAGGAAATCTGATTATCGAAAGGAACCAAAATTCAGTCGAAAACTTACAACCTTAAATGAATCATTTTGAGGCAATTTCCCCAGTTGCTTTTTTTTACATTCCCCTTTTGCATTTAAAATTGTGAATATTATCTCCTAGCTATTTTTTAAAATTGAACAGTATCAACAAATCGGTTCAGGAAAGTTCTGCTAAAAGTCAGTTTTCTACTAGATAAACAAGCTTGAAGTAATGCACGCGTTCTATAAAAGTTAATACAGTCAAATGTTTGTCAACATGAATAAATGGCTCGTGTTTCTGCACTCCGGAAGTACTTAAGCATTTTCTGCTTAAATTTTTTCCACTCTAAATATACTTTTAAAATTTCTTAGCCATGTACAACTCGTACTTACACTTGATGCATTGGAAGGTACAGTTAATCGGACAACGTAAACATATTACACTGATTAGTAGAGGCATGCTTATGATGATGCTGATGATATAAAGTGATTAGTGTCGTGGGGTGCGACATGCTAAAAGTTTGGGAAGCAGACGAACCAATTAAGTCGAACAAACGGGGTGGAAAACGGAAGAATGAGATGGCGCCAGACGTTACCTTAAACCAAGAAGGAAGGCAAGGGATTGAAAAGAGCTGTTAAAAAGACAGGGCAACAGGAATAATAAAAGACAAGGGATAATAAAGTAAAAAGGATGATTGTTCACGAAGATAAAAAAGACCCACACATATGAGATTTTCTGGGTAAAAATTCCTAGAAGAGCAGGGGAAAGTCGAAGGCTAAATTTTTTTAATGAAAAACGCCCCTTACTTGGAACGGTCAAAAAAGAAGATTTAGGGGGTTAGAATAAGCGAATGGAAGTTGAAGTGAGAGAAATTATATAACATGATTGACCAATGAAATGAAAACGGCGAAATTAAGAAATAACAGAGAAGAAGAAAAAAAAGATAGAGAAAGAGAGTATCTGATAGATTGCGCTCAGAATCAGCACACCGCTTAGGATAGTTAAACAGACTTCATAACGAAAGTTGAAGAGGATTTGATAAACCCTGTGTGATGAAACACGTTATCCTCAGTACTAAGGTTACTGCTGATCATAGGAAGTTGACAACTGTCTCCATGCTACAGGCTTATTATGCGTTACAAGCCTCTAAGTCTATAAGATTTCTAAGCTGACTTAGCAGCGATCATGTTATAAAATTGTCACCAAATTTCATGCTTGTAGAAACGCTTTAAATCTTTTCTTAAATATGTGTTTGTTTAATTGTTTTTTGTTGTAACTAATGTATTTAATGGAAACTTTTGAGGGTCATTAGAGTAGATATTTAGGAACTTTGGACCCCGAATTATACTTTCAGATTTATTTATCTTACCCTAAACTCGAATTTTACGTAAAATAAAGTTCATTTCGCATAAATAATTGTCTTAAAAGACCTTGCAGTTTGAATTCCGCATTAACATGTATCTATGCAAGGCATTAGTTCAGCATGAAAACTAATCGAAACCGATTAGTACCCGAATACTGTAGTTTTAACTTTTAAATGAAACAGTAACATTTCGCTTGCAGTATGCTTTCATGAGAATGGGGGAAAAATGGGGGAAATTTTAAGCCCATAAGTCAGTAAGGGTATTTATGTGTTTTACAAATCACTATGATACTACAACTTTAGTTAAGCCATGCACACCTGTTAAAAACTCGGCCTTTTAAGCATTTTGAAATACCTTTCATAAGACTTGATTATTTTTTCAATTATGACCCAATGCTGCCATATATTGTGAAAACATGACATAAGTGATTCTACATGTGTTAAGAGCTTTCTTTTAATACATTATTTTGCACCGAACTACTATTTAGCATTTTATAAAAGAAGAAATTGTCTTTGAAACATAGTTGTTAATTATGTACCGATGCTAACATTACCAAAATTCATGAAAACTTACAAAGTAAGAAACCCAATACCAATATTTTAAATGCAAAGCTAAATTGCTCAGTTTAATTATGAACATAGATTTATTGACTAAAACCAAATTGCTTATTTCTATTCATATGTAAACTTGTATTATTTAAGTGGCAGAAGTAAAGTGTTAATGTATCAGAACTTAATATTTAACAGTTAAAACACGATAGAATTTAAACTAGTAAAATTCATTTATTAAGAAAGATTTAAGGCGCACCATCCATTAATCTGAAAACGCTGAAATCGAATTATATGGATACAAGAGGAATATATACCGAAGGAAAAAGGTTTTGAATAGAATACACAATCTTTCATAACATTTTTAAAAAGAAAATAATTGAACTAAAGAAAACTAAAAGGGCCCTTTTCAATCGATTACAATTTAGTAAACTGTATTCATTCTTCATTAATCATATCTCTTCAACAAAATGGGAAAATTCCTACAGCGCTATTGTGAGTAAACTATTTTTGTAAAATTTTCTATTATACTATACGTAAATGATGATTAATAGTTTTCTTTTGAAAATATTTCTCTCTCGGGTGTTCAGCGTATGATTTCTCTTTCTTTTCAGTTTTTTAACGCTGCAAGAACTTTTTCAGAGATTAAATGCAACATAAAGGCCATCGCTTATAATTTATAAGACAACATTATAAAAAAATAAAATCTGACCTGTTTTAAAGTAATTGCAATATATTATACACATAAAATGTTACACTGTACTCAGTCCTTCAGATTTACATTTCAAAAGTTCAATATATAAATAAATAAATAATTTTTCCTATTAAATCTAAAACAGAATTATTTTTAAAAATATCTATGGAAAGTAAATAAAAATAGCGCTTTTAATGTTTTTTTTTATTTTGATAATCATTAAAAAGCGTTACAATCTATTCAGAAGGAGAGAAAAATTTAACAGGTGCTAGGACTTATGTATTCTTCGGATGCTCACACTTTATGTTTCAGGCCCATTCAAAGTTTGATTTTTTTTGTTACAATTTAATGGTATATAAACCGTACTAGAAATAGATAGAATATTTTCCTGGTTCTTTTTGTTTTATGCAAACATAAAAAGATACAGACGAAGAGACAAAAACAAAAGGAAAAAAAAGTAGTCATCTCAAGATAAATAAGATCAAAAGATAAGATAATGAACGTTTGATAAACACACACAAGATAAAGTATTGAGTGCTTGGATTTGTATCACAGATTACAAGCTAATAATTAAGTTTTATGATATACAATGCTGCTACAAACCATTAACATCTATATATATATAAAACAGTTCCGTAACTGACTGACTCACTCACTGACATACAACGCACAGGCCAAACCGCCGGACCTAAAGAGCTGAAATTTTGCATGGCGATTCTTCTTATGGTGTAGGGGTTCACTAAGAAAGATTTTTGAAAAATTCTTCTTAGATTTTTTTAATTAAATTTTTAAGCTGTTTTTGTAATTTTTTTTAAGTTTGCATTTAAAATAATAATCTGAGGGTTATAAAATTCATATCGCGAGACAAATCCTAAAAATTCCTATAAAATGAAATCTTTTTCGAATCTTTACCTCAATTTTTTTATTTTTGGTGAATTTTTAAAGATTAATTTTTAGAATTTAATTTATTAAATGATGATAACATGATTTCTTTTACTGTTACTTTAAATAAATTTATCGTCATGTGCATAACAACTAAATGGACAAAAAATATTTTTATTTTCTTGCTAATGCGGCAGACGATCGGACATTATCCAAAAAATATTAAAATACAGTAAAAGATATTATGTTCCTCTAACTGTATTTTATTTACTGTACTATATTCTTTAATATTTCCTATTACATTTAATTTGAATATTTTCTTCTACATTATTTTGTCTATAAAAATATCCCTTACAATTTTTTATAAATATTCTTTTTTGTTTTTTTTACATCAATTGTATACATTGATCATCGTATTTATTATAATTATATAAATATATTTTTTTTGGCATTAATTGCATACATTGACCGTTGTAATTAATTTGAATGTCCTCCGTAGCGAAGTGCGAGTTTCCAGCTAGTATTATATATAATTAGAAAATCATTGTTAAAATGCAAACCTTTCGCTAAAAATATGTGTATGCATAAAGTAGACACAGCATATGTACATAAATTAAAAAGCGTAATAATGATCCCTTATTTAGAAGAAACTATGATACATATCCCAATAAAAATATTTTTTCTTTCTGAAAGCACAAGAATGAAAAAAATAATTGGTTGATAAAATTATTTTTTTAATTATCTAAAGGAATTATGTTGTGTATTGAACAGAATAATCACGACAGGGTAACAAATAAAATATCCCGGAATTCCAGATTGTAAGAAAATATGTCACATTTGGAAGTAATATGTTGGTAATAAAGGGGTAAGGTAACGTAATGCCACTTAAAGAGAAGGTACGTGAGAAAATAAAAGAAGACTTGGGATCTGATATCACGTAAGCAATAAGCTCAGATTCCGAGAGTCGAATAGAAAATCCATAGAGATTTAGCAATATTGGACGAGTAATCCCTATTAGGGAATTTTAAGCTTTTCATTTTATAAGAAATTGTTTGAATGGAAAAGGGCCTCATTTTATCTGAAAGTCGGGATTTTGCAAAATTATTTCTCTATTTTAAAATAATAATTTTCCTGTTACTAACCAAAATCTGTCTATGTAATATATTCAAGCGTTTATGTGGTATATCAATTAAAAACTAGACCGACGTAAGCTTTACGGTCACCCGTTTATCATAGACTATCAAGAATTTATATTGGTACTGATTTTTCCCCAAAATAAAGATTTGGGGGGGGGGGATTTTATTAAATATTCCAATCTATAAACGTATCTGATAATAAGGATTGAAAATTAAGGAATTATTTTCATCCAACTAATTTCAGAAGCAACTTATTTGAGCTCTAAAAAGATTGGTTCGATGACATTTTAGTTGGTTAGCTATCTTTTGAATGTGCTAGAATATTTTCTATTCTATTTTCTCACCTTTGAAAACATGACTGAACTCCCTAGCATAACTGTTCGTGAAATAAAAAAAATTATCATAAAGAAGAGATTATTTTTTTTAAAAAAAAATAGTTTCAGTACTTAGTGTAGTTTGTAATGAAATCTTCTTTCGCCAAACCTTAATGCGAAATGTGATTAAAAAAATGCAATATTTTTTACTGAAACAATTAACGTTCCGATGACGTGACAATCTCGATTTTATCTCTCGTTTGGGGTAATTTGTCACCAAACCTCTCAACTGTTAAAACTTTATTCCAGTGACGATGAAGGAGAAATCCTTTTATCGAGTACCTGCCAAAAATTTATGAAAGCCAAAAAATTCGCATAAAACAGAAAGCTAGCTAATGGAAACTACAACTTTAAAAATACGCACGATCTGATAATTTCTCGCTCGTACGTAGCAGAATTTTTCTGCTGAACACAAGTATTCTTTTAAATAGGCGGTGTAATAATCAATCTACTTCATTGTACTGAATTTCAGCGGAGCAAATTATGAGTTCGAGAACTATACATGTGATTCTACTGATTATAAGTCGTTATAAACATAAACATTATGACACATAGAAGAAAATTAAAACGTAGTCAAGCTCTTAACTCTACACCGGAGCCCTGAATGGAATAGTTTAACCTTTTAAATTTCCTTTATATAGCCCCTAGGAGTGATTGGTCAAAATTGATGTGACACTAGGGGGTGTTGTTGGTCCAATTATTGAAAGCAACCAATGCTTCTAGTGGATGGACTCACCTACAGAAGGTCTTCACCTACTGAAGGTCGTTCGCACTTTATGGAAACGATTTTGATAGTTAAGCTTCATACATAAATGCAGTATATATTGTGATGTGATTTTCTTCTATCTGATAACCATGGTTCTTGACAATAGCTCTAACTCGAATTTTCCCTGAAAGTAAACTTTTTCTTAGTACTGTCATGTCAATTTTACCCCATTACTCTTGGACCGTTTTCCAAAGTCCGTTCAGTGTTCTTGGATGCCGTTTTCCTAAGGCTCGTTTTAATAAACCGAAATCGCAAAAGTCCATTGGAGAAGCGTCAGGTGATTTTACAGGTATTTCATTAAATGGTATACAGTTTATTCCTGTTTCTGATTCTTTCTTTGCTAAATAAGCCACAGTTGATTTATACGTGTGACTAGAGACTTTGTCCATATGAAACTCAACTTTATCAATGTCCTTTCCATATAAGGCTGGAATTTGTTCTTCAAAAATTGGTTCTAAAATATTCTGCTTATTGTAGAGTGAATTAATTTTGGCTTTACTTGAGACTTTTTTTATTTTTAATTTGCCGTTGTAACAAAATTCAGCAACTATCATGAATCCATTTGTGAACTTTTCTGTACACTGAAGAAGCCATTTCGTACGGTCCTTCCAGCCAGTTTAGCAATAGAAAATTGAACTTTTTTATTACAGTCTCTTAAATACACCCATGCCTTATTGAGTATTACCACAAATTTCCATTTTTCAGCAGCTAGGTGTTTTTCATATAATTTTCTACAATTTTTTCTCTTTCAGAAATATGCTTTGATAAATGCACATGAACTATAGGTTGAGACATCTTTTATAACTTCAAATCTTTATGAATGATTTTACTTACAGTGCCGGAAGACATTCCTAGTTTCGATGCAATGGATCTTTGAGTCAGCGGATTTTCTTTTACTGTAAGAGACTTCACTTTCTTGATATTTACCTGCGTTCGAACAGTCTTATGATGAGGTCATGTTTTCAGTTTTACTAGACTTCTTTTCCTTTCAAATTTAATATATTATATATATCTTTTTTTGAAATGCCATAACCGTGATTTTTACACCGCTTTATAATTTGTTGATGCGAATATTTCTCCTCGGAAAGCGCAGTTACGTAACCTTCGAGCCATCTATCAATTTTAGAAGCCATTTTCACACTAAATATTTTATTTTATACTAGCCACTGCGTGACCAGCATGGCCGCTTTTAGTTTTATATTTTCTTTTGCAAAACAACTCAAATGAAAGTAACATATGTAAGGAATGTATTCTATATAAGGCTGGTTCTAAAACATCGTGATTAAAAAAATGTGAATTTTCAATACTTCAGAACAGAGTTAAAGATAAGACTGAGAAACCCAACACCAATGATTTTATAAATTACATCCCTCTGTGTATGTACTATTTTTCAAAATTAAGATATCTACACTTTATCATTACATCAAATAAGAAATTGTTGGGGAAAAACTTTTTCAATTTGGAGTAAAAATTCAGCAAGTACTAAAATATAGTGTGGATTACATCACTGACTGTATGTACTATTGTTCACAATTCAGATATCTACACTTAATCATATCAAATGATAAATTGTTGGAAAAATTTCTTCACTTATAAAATGGAGTAAAAATTCAGTAAGTACTGAAAAAAGTGCAGAAAATTTATTATTACTGGCTATCGGTTGCTATGCCGGTGACAGTTAAGCCTAACCTCACGATCATTTATGCTCTCTCTTTCACGCCTCTCTCGTAACGAATTATTTCTTCTTCGCATTATTTCTTGAGACTGTTCCCAATTTTCACTTGATCGTGCAGCTCGGTTTCGATCATTCCTGAATTTCAGAGCATAAATCCATGTTAACACGCGGTTGGAAATTGCGCACGGCCGCTAATGTTTACATCTGATAGTTGCAGCTGTTGCCATTCACAGTGTAGAAATATCGTCGATTTTTCTGCCGCATACCTACACGTTTTATACATATAGATTCCAATCAAAACAAAACAGTAGCAGACGATTATTTGAAGTTGCCGAATTTTTATCTCAAAATACAAATGACAAAAATAAATTATAAAATCGTTTCCATAAAGTGCGAACGACCATCTGTATATATTTTCTCTATGTTTTGCTTGTTTATTTGTTTTTTGTTTATTTAAATTAGCAAAAACTGTTAAAAGTGAATGTTTATTAATGTTAGTACATATATACTGTGAATATAATGAAAACAACGAAATGTAGATTTCTCTGAATTGCATTCGAAAACTTCGTGGTTTGCATGAACAAAAAAAATTCACTGGAAATAAAATAGTAAATAAATCTTGTCCTTAATTAAGGGACAGGGCGAATTATTTAGTTATTAAAATAATTTTTATGTTATATAATTAAATGCAATTAACGCCTGTATTCTTATTTTAGTCTCTTTAGTCCTACGATTACGGTAGCAAGATTAAAAAAAGAAAGAAACAATTGCCGCAAAGTCAACTTAGTACTGTGAAAAAATAAAAAAAGTGAAGATTTTTACATTATGGGCTATTTTGCTTTATTTTCTTCCACAGTAATGTAGTTTATTTTTCTCTCATATTTTTAATTCGTAGGTTTATTATCTTAAATGAGACAAAATAAAAGAAGGAAACATATTTTGGGTCATGTAAAATAGATCATATTATTAACTTGGATTTAAAAAAAAATAGCGGTAAAATAGTATAGGTATTTCTAAAGTAAATTATTTGTTCACATAAAGTCTTACGAATAAAAATTAGAGGTTGTTTTAATAGAAACATTAAACTGAAATTTTAAAATAAGTCACCAAAACATATTTAACTATTAAAACATGCAATTGTAAAAATATTTATGATTGTATTTAATAATTAATATAGTTGTTTGTTTAATACTTGAGTATGTTTCGATAAAATTTTGTGTCTAATTCTTTTAAAATAATTGTATTTCTTAAAAGATTACCATAAATTTCGGGCAACTAAATTACACTTTAAAAAAAGTCTAACCACACCTTTGGCTCTGTTGGGAAAATTTAACTTATCATAACTTAGACATTCTGTATGAAATGCAAATTCCTGTTACTTAAGCAAAACGCTATTACTTACTTAGTTTCCGTCTGGGCAAATAAAAGTAAAAAATTATAGTTCTTTATATTAAATTCGTAAGTAATAATTGACAATAAGTAATTTTTAAAATAAAATTATTTAAAACATTAATTTCGAGTAACGCTTTGACAATTTTACCGAAATTAAAATGTGTCACATACTATAATTTGAATAACTAATACGAACAAATTTAATACAGTGACTTGCCTTATATAACTGTCTAGAGAGAGAGCTAAACTACTTTCTCATAAGAAACTGTTTTGGCAAATACAGTTTCTCATCGACCTACACTGCTTTCCAAACAGACAGTTCAAACAGAACAGTAAATCATTAAGCTATTTTGATATCCTGCAAAATTAACGCAGCTTTACGTTCTTCTTAATAATTGAAAGCACATTTTATTATCCACTAGATATATTACCCAGCTTCTCTCAGGATTCAGTTTCTGTTATTATTTTTTTTCAACGATTAGCCTCATGTTATGATGTTCTAAAATTATCGCTAAAATTCTTTTGCGGTAGCAAATAGCATTAGTTTGTTGTCGGTGCTGTCGTTGTTTATCGCTTTGCCCTCCTTTCGATGTTAAAGCTCGAAGACGATAGTATGTTCGACGCGTTAAAAGTTTCTTCATCAGTCTCACTGCTTCGGATCACTACAATTCGAATTCTGTTGCCTTCGAGCTCTTGGGAATGTTTTTTCTTCAGATTCGTGTGTGCGACTAACTGCATTTTGAATTTTGTTGGCTTCGCGCGCTTGGGAATGTTTTTCTTCAGATTCTTGTGTTCGTCTAACTGCATTTCGAATTCTGTTGGTTTCGCACTCTTCTATTTTTTTTCATCACATTGCTCATTTCTCAACAATCTTTGATATTTTCCCCTTACTTCTGCAGGATTAAAAGTAGCTCTCCTCTTTTTGGGCATTTTAAAGCATTAATTTACAGCTAGTCAATAACATTTGAATGGATTTATTATTATAGAAAAATAATCAATAATGTTTGAATGGATTGAGATCACATTCAATATTAAAAGCAAATCTGATAATTATTATAGAAAAAGTATATACACGTATTTCATGCTCGGAATTCTTTGTCAAAACTAAATCATCTGCTACGTTTCAATGTCACTTTCAGACTTTTTTAATTATAATATACACGTATTTCATAATTGTAATTCTTTCTCAAAACAAAATCATCTGCCATGTTTCAATGTCACTTCAGTTATATAAATCATCGCGTCAAGGCTAAACGCACGTATTTCTAGCTAAGTGAACGTGTCCTTCAGTATATTTAAGTTTGAACAGATATCTTGGGATAGTTTCTACTCATGAAAGGGATAGATAACACATTCTTTGGAAATGAATGACTTTCCATCCTTATATTTTCATTTTTAAAAAGAAATATTCCGGCGTTGCCACGTATATGAAAATAATATATCAAATTCATTCTTGCATGCACCAATATATGAATAAATCCCGTTTTAAATTCCTGTCTATTTATTTTTAAGAAAATGTTATAATTTAATTGGCAACAAGTGAAATGTTACAATGGCTTTGAACAAAAATACCCGTTGATACCGCGCAAACTTGTTCTAACATAATTCGGGAATGGAAGGTCGTAGTGGGATGAAAATAGTCTATAACCGTTGCGCAAGTTCAAGCAATAAGTTGACCAAGTTTCATCGCAATCGGATGAACGGTACGGCAGCGCATAAAATACGAACAAACAAGCATTCATTTATATATATATAGAATGGTAATTTCAGGTTATTAAAATCTCGCATTCTTAAATTAAATGAAGTGTTACCCAAGCGCTCACTCGGCCATCAGACAAAAGTATGCACAGTCGTAATAATCCTTTTATAACACTAACATGATTTTCGTAAAATTCACCCTTTTTGCGTATCTCTCATTACCCAACCTTGATATGATTCACTGCAGAAAGAGCACTGTCCCAATCTATGCCTAATCACTGAATTGAAACCAAATTTACTTTTCTTTCTTTAGAAAGTACTTTTGGTGAGGGAGATTTCGAATCCGTGAGTTTTATTTGTACGTTTTTTCACCCCTTACAAAAAAAAATAATAAAACTTTAATATCACAAGCCTCAAATTTTTGGTGTTAAAACAATAATTTGCCGCGTTACAAAAAAAATAAAAGAAAATAAGAATTTCCGAGAATATTGAATAGAATTTGAAATAAACATTACAATGAATGTCCCTATAGTTTGTTTGCATCATGTCATCTTATCCCTTAAAAAAATTATTGCACGGTGACATGATCTTTGAAAAGTTTTAATTCTCATAATGGGGAATTGAAGACTATTTGCACTAAATACAGACAAAAGCCTTTTATTTAAATGACAATGAAATATCTATATGTTTAAGTTGCTAAGCCGATTTTTTGGGCAGTCCATGAGAGAAAACTGCGGCATCAATTTTCTTCATTCTGGTCTTAAACAAAAGATTGTAAAATGTAAATTTGTCAAATTTGGTTTTTGTAACTGCAATTTCTATTATTCAGCGATAATTTACAATTAAAAATTGATTTATGCGTATGCTCAGTGGCATGTGTAAATATGGCTTTAGAAACTCTGTTTATGCGCATGCTCAGTGACATGTTTTAATGATAAACATGTTTATTCTGAGGAGTCTCTCTAGATCTCTCTCTGCCATTTTTACTTTTATGATAATTATATTTGTGGAATATAAGATTAAACTTGATGGAAATTGTTTGTTTCACGCTGTTCAATTAGGAATAATTTACAATATATAAAATTGCTTTCTGAGCATGCTCAGGGATATTTTTAAATCTGGCTTTAGATACTCACTAAGCACGAGGCAGCTTAAATACATTAATTTGTTTGTGCGCAGTTATTATGATTTTCAACATTTGGCAATGATATGTTGAGTATAATTTGTGTATTAGTACATTTATTGACTATCTAACCGTCATGCTTTGACGGGTACCAACTAGTACTGAATTAATTTTCGATCATCACTTTTCATTTATTGCTACTTGCCTGCTACTCTTACAGCATTTTTAAATAATTATCCATGGGCAAAATCTAACAGCAACAACTATTTTACGCTTCAGTAAAAGAGTTTTAGGGTGCCTAGCAATATATATCGAGCGAACTTAAGAGTGTTTTAAATTTAACAAAGCATCCGCAAATATATTTTCATATTTGTGAGCTGTGGTTTTTTTAACCACTTACTAGATTCTTTCATATGAAATAAAAATTTCACGTCCTGAGAAAATCCATCGTAAATTTAGTGTAGTTCTTAAGGGGTCCAGGACACAAAATTGCTCGAATTTTCGAAAAAAAACTTTATTGCATTACAAAATGTTTGTGTTCTTTTACGTTTAAAATGACGTTTAAATCATGTTTCTATCTTAATTAGAACAGGAGAAATTTTTTATTTTATTTATTTATTTTTTTTTTTGCAACATTCTAATAGTAGCCAAGCGTTGTTCAAACCTGTAAGTGCATTTTTCTGCATGATGGATTTTTTCCCCATTTCTCGTCTTTAAATTCTTATAAGTCAAGAACCATTAAAGATAAATGGTTGGAACTTGGAACATGTCATTTTCAACTATTTTACTTTAACTTTGATTCAGAAAATTTGAAAAAAATATTTACTTTTTAAAATATGATTTTTTAAACATATGTTACATTATTTTTTTTGTAATTTTTAATATAAATATTTTTAATTTTTTTAAAGATTAATATTTTAAAAATGCTGAATTAAAATTAAAACTTATATATCTCTGTTTAATTAAGGGAAAAACAATTGAAATTCGACAAATAATATTTCTTTTATTAAACAATACGACAAATAATATCACTTTTATTAAAATTTTAAATTTTAAAATTTTTACAAACATTTTGAGAAGTTTTATGAAGTGATTTTGTTTACAAATTATATAGTTAATCATCAGAAAAAAATTCCAATTTTTAACTCAATAAAAAAAAAAAAATTAAATATGTCCCGGACCCCATTAAATATAAAATATTGTAGTCTAATAAAAGTTTTAATTTCTGCTTACAGGAGAATTTGTTTTTATACACACGCGTTTTGTATTTATAATACGTCAAGTGTGCCCATATAAAATATACGTATAAAAATAATTGAAAAAGTTGAAATTTAGTTTCACTAAATACTAAAATTATAAATTCAAAGAAAGTTTGTGCTTTTAAAAATTAATTCAGGCAATAAATCTAGTTAAATATTTTTCTTCCTTTTAAACATAGGATAAGCACAAATAATTTTTTTCTATACTTAGAAGGAGATCGTAACTTTTCTGTGCTTAAAAGGAATTGGTATTCATGATATATAATTTTTTTTACAAAAACATTTGCCAGTTTAAATGGCAGGAAATATAATTTCATGCATGATAATTTGATAATTTTATTTGGATGAAATAATTATCAGAAATTTTTTTCTAGATCAAAAATCCCTCTGATCACTTATTGACAATGTAGTAGGAAAAACACACGATAGAATTTTACAGAAATATCTTGCAAAGAAATTTAGATGTATCCATGTACAAAGAGCAAATAAATTAATTGCCCTGTGCAATGAATTTTGCAAGGAATATTAGCTATATTCTTCTTGTAAATAATGGCAATTTATCTTTTAAATTTTTTTATAAAATCTTCATTCTGGCATAAATATACTTAAATTAAACATGTAAAACATTGAACGCGTAGATATTACTTCTGAGTGTGTGCTAATGTTATCAATTTAGATATCTCTATTATTTTTCTAAACTCTACAGTATGTTTCAAACAAGAAAAACGATCTATTTATTTACGGCCTTCCTATAAACTGTTGGAGTGAAATTTAATTCAAATCAAATTTAAATTTGCATGGATTAAGGTTATATAATATATAAATATATATATATATATATATAATATATATATATATATATATATATAATATTAAAAAACTAGTAATTTTTAATTCAACACTCTCAACATTTAAAAACTATTAATTCCTCACTTTACTATTCAAAATTACATACCCTTTTTTGATCCCTTAAGTTATTTAATTCCCTTTGGGCATTCGCGTTAAATTCCTTTATGACAGCCTTAGGCAATATCATTAAAGATGGCTGACTTTTTTAACTAAAGGGACGCGGTGCGGCGTCAGTACAAGTTTAAATCAGTTCTGCACATCAACAACAACTTTAAACCAATCAACTATTAAGACACACCCTTTAATCACGTGATGGACTGAAGTTTATATAAGACTTGACATCCGGAAGTAGGATGGAATTTCTGTACTTTCTCTTGCTGCATTCATACCGGCGGAGCGGTCGGCGAAATAAATAAAATGTAGTTCGATAAAATTGTGTTATGATTTGTGTCCGAGGGTTGAGATGAAATGCGGGAATGGAATTAAACATTTGTGATGCACGGCCGGGCGACAAGTCATCCATTTTACCATCAATTAGATGAAGCAAAAATAAGTCATAATCAAAACTATGCCACTCAGCCCTTCATTCCTCGGCCCGCGCTCGTGTCATTACAAAAAGTCGGCAGTGTGGACCTCCCCTCGGATACAGGCAGTAATTTTAAGCCGCCGTTAGTCGATTCCGACAGAAACAAAAATCCCTCGACTTCCAAATGTGAGATATATGACTAACCTTCAACTTGAACCTTACTCGAAAACAATATTGTGCTGAGTGTGATGCGTACAAATCCCGTGGATTCCCACGAAGTGAGCTCAGGTGAACTTTGATTGAATCTGAAAAATTTTTGTGTCAAAGAGGAGTTTCAGTTCTGGATTACATTAAGCCAAGATGATGTCGCTGACTTCGGAGTGTGGATTACCTGCTGTTTTTGATTTTCAACGATTAGTTGTCGACCACCAGTGTTTACTGCAATGTGTCTTCAGAGCATCCAAATTGTGTTTGCAGTGTGATTTTTTTTCCAGTCGTCGAATCATCGTGTGAATCTTCGAAGTGATTTTCTTTTTGCCGACGCTGTGATATTTTCGATATTCAGAGAAATTGTTGAAATGTGTTTTCGACGTATGTGTTGCTGTGTGCAGTAGAGGAACTGTTATTAATTCAATATTTCCCACACGCTACCGGGGTAGTCAACTTAACAGTGTTAAGACACCAAACAATAGTGCAAAGGATACAAACATCCCTTATCCACTTAGGTTTTTGTAGAGGATTACCCAGGGACCGAAAAAACTTCGAAACAAAACAGCAGAATTATCCCAGTTAATTTAAAGAATCACAAAAAGAAAAGAAACAACGTGAGCAGAATTTAATAAATTAAATATTAAAAATTAGTCTTTAAAAATTAATTCAGAAAAAAGAGGTAAAGAATATGATTCCTTTAAAATGAAAAAAATTTCATTTTAAAGGAATTTTTATGATCTTTCTCGTGATATGAATTTTAAAACCCTAGGATCATTATTGTAAATGCGAACTTTAAAGAATGTTACAAAAAGAGCTTAAAAATGTAATTTTAAAAAATATAAGAAGAATTTTTCAAAAATCTCTCTTAGTGCACCCTTACACTATAAGAAGAATTGCCATGCAAAATTTCAGCCCTTTAGGTCCAGCGGTTTGGTCTGTGCGTTATTTGTCAGTCAGTCAATCAGTCAGTCAGTCAGTCAGTTACGGAACTGTTTTATATATATAGATTACGGAGTACAATTAAAAAAAAAGTCGTTGTATCGATGTCGGTATTCCTTGAACATATTTTCTCCGTAGGTAAACATTGAGGTGAGCTAATCCAATAGGGTTAGTATACAGCAGCCTCAGTGTTAATTTTTACCTTGCTTTTATTAACTTGCTTTCTCGTTTGTGTGTTTGTGTGTGTGTTTGTCAAGTACAAATCTTGCAATCGATTTTTAACTAACTTCCCGACTAGATAGACATTTGAAACTTTAAGAATAGCTCAGAACACGATTACAATGAATTTTTTAAATACTTTTAGCCATCTTTAAGCAGAATTGAATTAATTTTCAGCTATTTTCAGTTAATTTTGTTTTGTAGACTGGTGCAGCCATCTAATGGCCGGAACGGGAACGAAAAGTTATATGCAAGTTAACTTCCAATTAACTTCATTTTCTTTGAAGTTGAGAGGATAATTCATCAAAAAAAAGTTATAAAGTATTCATTAATACATAGAATTGTCAAGTTTATATGATTCAACAGAAAATTAAAAAACATGGTATATAAATTTTTTTTTTATTTTGTAATTATTATCAGCTTATATCCATTTTTATCAAGTTTTTCTTTCCTTGTTTGTACTTTTCTGTACCGTCTTTGCATATAGTTTGAATCCATATATATTTAACATCTTGAATAAGAACTGTAGTTATCTTAAGGGGACAAGGGACCTTAAACCATTTTTTTTTTAAATATTGAATATTTTACTCTAGATACAAAAAGCGAATAATTAATTTTATTTTCTAGCACATTGAGAACACTTAGAGTTCACAAATAACTATTTTGTACGAATCACACCTCTTTTTCAAAAAGTTCTTCAAAAATCCTTGAATGTTTCAAAATGTTCCATGCCCATTTATTTCCTCCTGATTTCTTCCAAGTTTCTCAAGTTTGTTTATTGAAGTGCTTGTCACGAAACTGTGTATAATTCTTTAAAATCATAAATATTTTTTAAATTTAAGACCCTAAAATAAAGGGAAAACATGCAAAATTATAGAGAAAACAACAGGCGAAATAATAATAAATTATTTAAAACTTTAGATTCATAGAAAAAAAATTAAATGGACAATTATACTTATACATATATGGCAAACTCATAATAAACAATTTAAAGTTTTGCACTGATATGGAATGCACATGAAGCATTTTGAAAAATGTTAGTATTTTTGAAAAAAAAATTTAAAAACAGGCATTATTCTGCCAAAAAATCCTTATTTTGAATTCTAGGAATCTTCAATGTAGTTAAAAATAAAATGAATGTGTATGAAGTTAAAAAATTTAAAATTTAAAAATTCGAGGTTGAAGGTCCCCTGTTCCCTTAAAAACCTTTCTCAGAAAATATTATATAATCTCTCAGTATATCCTTTCATTTTACAGAATATCTTATTCAAAGAAATTAAATATAATGAAAAAAATGTAATTAAATATAATTTCTTTCTTAATACCGGAGTACAATTTTAAAAAAAAGTCTTTGTATCCAAATCGGCAATCCTTGAACATCTTTTCTCCATAGGTAACTATTGAGGTGAGCTAATCCAATAGGATTAGTATACATCAGCCTTAGTGTTAATTTTTACCACCTTATATCAATTTTTATCAAGTATTTCTAGCCTTCTTTGTAATTTTCTGTATCGTCTATGCATATATTTTGAATCCATATATTTTTAACATCTTGACTAAGAACTGTCTTTATCTTAAAAACCTTTCTCAGATAATATTATTTAATCTCTCAGTATATCCTTTCTTTTTACAGAATATCTTATTCAAAGAAATTAAATATAATTTATTTAAAACGTGACTGTTACTTCAATTAACTTGCCTCCAATAATTCATGATACAAATGTAACGTGTATTCTAAATTTCCCGTTCCATACTTCGTCCCAGATCTTCTCTCCGTATTCCATTTCATAAATTCGCAACGACCGGTCACGTTCCTGGGGAATTGCGCTCTGACTCCAACATCTGGGTGTTCGAGCGCGGACGTGCTCGTCTGCTCTCGGCTTCTTGATTGATTGTGTAATATGGTTCTAAGTTTTATTTTAAATTCAATATTTTTCAAGAAGCCTGCAAGGTTATTAAAGAAGAATTTCCGAGTCCCACATTAACTGGTGAAGTTCGAATCTGCCAGAAATTAATTTGGAGAAGGGGATAAATGAAACCCATGCCAAATTTAGATGATTTATGTGAAGTAATTTAAAGTTCAGTGATCGCAAAGTCCTGTACTGGCTTGAGAGGAAGACAGATATACGAGAAATATGGAGGTTTTGTCGATACATTAATTATAATTAGTTTGTTAAACAGAATAATCTCGTCCTCTGATTAACATAATCGTAAAATTTGATTATAATTCAAGAGGTGTATACATTTTTAACTTTGGTAAGGACATGAAAATGTATTTTTTTTCTATTTACAAGCATTTTGTGGTGATTTTGTTTATCTGCAATGAGAGTTATTATAAAGATTTAGTAATGTAAAAATACTTAAGTATTATGAAATTCTGTTAATAAAATTTATTTTCAAATTTACGGGCTGTTTATTTTTTTGATATGCCTCATATTATTTAGAGGTCAAATATGGAAAAGAAAGTATGTTTTGTATTTTAATTCAGATTTTCAAAGATTTTCAAAGGCAATTAAATTTTAAAAAAGATGTACTCAATATAAACCAAGTTTCCTTTAAACGGCTGATCTGAAATTTTTTTGGTCCACCGATCAAATTCAGTCTTAAGTTACAACCATCCGATCCAAGGATGGACCCTCTAGTCCCCTTCTTTCTTTCCGTATGCACTTCAATGCATATTTATATATTTTTATATTTTGTGGTTGAAGTAAGTCGTTACTTAATCTGATATCCCAGATCTTAGTGTAAAACTATATGGAATTTTCATTATAGACTTCTTTTCTAATTGTAGATAAGCGAATGCACATTTTTTATGTGTGTTTTCTACAGTTGAAAGAAGGTCTTTAAATGAATGCACGTCTTCGAAAACATATATAAACCTGCATATTATTATTTTTTTTCATTTTTCTGAACTAAGTACAATACACTAAAATCAGTGCTTTATAAAATTGCTGAAAAAATAAAGATATAATTTATTTACAGAGAGTGTACTAGGCACCTCTCTGTTGAATATACAAGATAAACTATTTGATATCTGTTTTCTAGAAACGTTCTTTCTTACCTTTCATGATCTTTTCTTGGTCATAAAATGACTTACTGGACTAGTACGAGGAAAAACACTTTATTTTTTTAGTAATCCATTTTGTTTCTTTTTCAAGGAATGTGTATTGAATTTTCAATTTAAGATACTGTACGACAAAGTTTATCGGCATATAAATTTTACTTATTTGTTTTGATAAAATGTAAAATTCAAATAAACTTTCAATCTGCAAACTTTAAAAAAATTATATTTAATGTTTCCCCTAAATAATTTACATTTTATTTAGTTTAATATTGGGATGTAATCATTTGTATTTTTTTTTCTTTCTGCAAAAGTAAATTGCCTTAGATTAGGAAACAAATAAAATAAATCAAAAGGGCAGCATTTTAGACTTCTTTCTGCCTTTTTTTCTCAAACAACATGCAATTTTTCCAAAGGCTGTCTAGGAAAAAAACTTTTTTATTTAATTTCCTACAGAAAATATTTGTTATGATTCGCGTGCCCTTATTTCGTAATAACATAGAAAATAATTTACCAAAATCAGGAATTTTTCAAGAGTAGTTTTTACAGATTAGAATGCCGATTTTAATAAAATACGATGCAGACAAATGCCGAAATTTAAATTGACTTTCGACAGTTCCAAATTGGTTTCATGTTAAGTAAAACTGAAAAAGTAACTACCGAAAAGATTTTTCGGATTATTATTCAAAACCTGCTAGAATTGAAGACTGTCATAGTTCATACACAGATCTTTAAAATTGTTTACCCTGATTACTTCAAATTTTTCCTGACAAGTCATAATAAATTTAATGTTAAACTTTTCTTATATACAAACTTTTAGAGGGATACTTTAAAAGTTGTTAAAAATTATTTCAAGTTAAATAAAATCAAGAAGACTAAATTTCTCTTTGTTTCTTCTTTAAATCAGACATTATAAAGGGAAATGAAATTGGCAATAAATCAGTTTGTTTGGTTATGAAGAATCCGATTATGTTTAAGGTCAAACTGCATTGTCCTAATATTTGAACACAGGACGCTTAATTATAACGAATATCGTATATTCTATTTCTTTGTGTATGGTTTCTTGGTAAATATTCACGTCTTACATATCTCTCTAAACATTTTTCTTTTATTCTACATTTCCTTTGTAAAACAAAGCCATAAAATATTTATTTTATTTTATAATAGATTTCTGCAATTTTTAGAAAATGAACGCATCATTTTACATAAATACGTCATTGCTTCAAAAAGATATATGGTTTTAGAATGCTCTCTGTTGTTTTGAATAGTTACATTTTCCTTTCTGAAAATATTATTTCAGTTTCGGTTGTTGTAATTCTCTTCACATTTATGTAAACACTGAACATTAGGCAAACAGAAATATGTTTTTCTTCCTAATTTTGGCGAGAATGTTACTTTAATCTCTTTCGTAATTTAAAATTTAAGTATTTATGTCAACAAACAATTGTTTGAAAGTAAATTTTATGAAAAATAAATTTCTAAACTCGATTGTAAATTATTTTCTTTTTATTATTTTAAAGTAAAATTTTGTTTCTTATATAGCTTAAAATAATTAAGAATTTGTTTGCAACCGATTTTGCAGTTAATTAATGGAAAGGGAACGTTAACAATTAGCATATTAGTCGCAGAATAAATCTACTCATTTTTTTTCAGAATTGCCAACATAGTTTTACGATAAATGTTTCTGTTTTGCATGCTTATTAAAATCTAGCAGTTATCACCGAAAAGGTAAAATAATCCTTTTTTTAATTGTGAAAATATTCTAAATTATTAATAAGAAATAAAAAAATTATCAGACATATTTACATATGTCGATTTCCTTTGATTTTTAAAATTGCTTGAAATTAAAACAAAATTTCAAACAGTGGAAGATAAGACAGTGAACAAATTTTTCATATATTTTTTTCAAACTGAGCAGGGTTAAATATTTTATCAGTGAGACCTTTAGGTACCAATGAAAACATTTCTTTAACTTACATTTATATTTTCACGTTATCCTGTCACAGATCATTTACATCTTTTAAAACCACTAATTGGTACCCGTCAATACATGACGGCTAGATAGTAAATAAATGCACTAATACCCAAATTATACTCAAAAAATTAATGTGTTTAAGCGGCATCGTGCTTAGTGAGTATCTAAAGCCAGATTTAAAAATGTCGCTGAGCATGCGCAGAAAGCAATTTTTTAAATTGTAAATTATCGCGAAATAAACAATTTCCATAGGGTTTAATCTTATATTTCACAAACATAATTATGATAAAAATAAAAATAGCAGAGAGAGATCTTGAGAGATTTCTTGGAATAAACGTGTTTATCATTAAAACATATCACTGAGCATTGGCAGAAACAGTGAGCTTCAAAAGTCAGATTTAAACATGCCACTGAGCATGCGCAGAAATAAATTTTTAATTGTAAAATATCGCTCATTAATAGAAATTGTGGTTACAAAAACCAAATTTGACAAATCTACAGCTTACAATCTTTCGTTTAAGACCAAAATGAAATAAATCGATGCAGTAGTTTTCTCTCACGGACTGACCAAAAAGTCGTCTTAACAACTTAAATATATAGATGTTTACTTCCATAGTGAAAATCAGTTTTCTATTAGTTTTGCATTGGTATGTATGCGTTTAAAACTGAAAACATGCTTAACATTTATAAAGATGAAAATATGCTAGTCGAGTATTGAAATATGAAATTAATACACGTATTTATAAAACATAAAACCTTCACATAATAACTTCATTTTCAAAGGGCTTCCTGAAATAAATCATTAATCCCATTCTCGAAGTTAATGATCCGTATAGTACTAAATTATGGAGAGAATCGATTTCAATTCTTATAATTACGCTCAGAATTAATACATTTCATTTAAATACTAATGGAATTGCTGCTGTACTCATTTCCAGAACCTAATTATTTTATTTCTATTGTTGTTCTGTTGATTGAGCAGTATGTTTACTTTGAGAGTTTCGAATTGTCACAGATACATACATTCATATTATCAAGTTGAGGCAAGCCCATTGAGAAATAGCAAGAATGCACGAAATGTGAACATCTCAATTCTGAGTGGAGTTGAAACTTCAACTGAGAGGTTCAGGGGATTAAAGGACACAAACTCGGATATAAAAGAGATAAAGAGGGGACTCTCCAAACATACAGAATAAACCCATAGCTGTTAATCACATTGTATAATCCCTAAGCCTATATATAACAGGCAAAACTTAGGGTTAGAACATATGTGTATTACTACCGGTTTGTAATCCTCGTGTAACTAATATACCGTGTCACGTTAACAGAATTTGTAAAAGATATGGTAACTGTGATGAAGATACATGAATAAAATGGTTGTACAGCTTTTGAAAAAGGTCTATTCACATTTAAATCAACTACAATTACTATGTTAGAATACACTCATGTTGAATGAATATATATATATATATATATATATATATATATATATATATATATATATATATATATATATATATATATATATATATATATATATATAGGTGGAAATTGATTTATGAAAATACGGTATTTTAACAATAACTTCTTTAATATTCATTAAAAATGAATGAAATTTCGTACATTATACATGCTACGTATAACAAATGATTTGCAAAAATAAAATTTCATACATAATAATAAACAAAAACATGAGGTCAAAAATCAGATTTTCGTAACATACAAACATGGAAATATTATGATATATCACATTTATGATATATCACATTTCATTGAAATTAACAGTTAGTAAAGCCACCTTTCTTCATGAAAGTTTATTTTATTCTAGATGGCATTGATAAAACAAAATTTTGAATGTACTTCTGATGAATTAGTTTCCAGTTTTGACAGATTGAAGCTTTCAATTCTACAAGAGATGTGTACTACATCCCATCTGCATAAACCATTCGAACAAGCTGTCTCTAAACGTTTTTGATGGGGTTCAAATTAGGACTATTGGGTGGATGATCTAACAGAACAATATTCTGTTCGTCAAACCAATTTTTCATTGCATTTGAAGTGTGAATACTTGCATTGTCTGTCATGAAGATGTAATCTAAACTATAATACATCTTAGTCGTACCCTTCGCCTCTAAAGGGCATATTCTCTTCTGTATAAGCATTGCCGCCCAATTCACTAATGAAAGGGTAAAATCCAACAAACGGGATAAAAAAAGCCCATAACTAATGGTTTCACTCTACAATGTAAAAATCAAATGCTGTTTCAGTTTAAAAAAAGCTACCTGTTGCAGTGCGTAATGTTCCTGGGTACCGAATTTACCTGTTTTGGGTACCCCACTTTTGTGTCTTAAACATGCTTTAGTACCATTCTAGTTATTCTTCCATTTCTGTAACATACCTAAAACAACATTTCATTTTTACAATGTAGTTGTCAGTTCAGCATACCGGGACCTCTGCTATATGGGTGAGTTTCTTTGTATTAAATTGAAACTCATGTTTTTTGTTTCAAAGAAAATTTTTTTTAATATACCCTTCCAGTCAAATCAACGCTGCTTTATATATATTTACGAAAAAATAATCATGACAAAAACTTTCATGCAATACTGTAGCATATATTCACGAATTCAAAACAGCCTTCAGGGGACTAACGACTCTTATGTCGAGGAAATAAGGCATACTTTCATACTTTTTGACTCTTTGTAACTATTTCAATTTACTCCCAATTTTTCAAAATTTTATGTATATGATAAATTGATATATTTATTTTAAGAAACAAATTTTCAACTCTCAAAATAATTTTAAATATTTTTTTTTTAATGCTTTAGATATACCTTGTTTTTTAAGCATTTTTATTGTATACTGGCTTGCGCGCCAAAGTATGAAATTAATTTCACTCTTAAATGTATAATTACTGTTTTATATTTAAAATAAATAATTCAAAATACAATTGAACATAAATCATTCAACATTAAAATATTTTTCAATTTTTTTAAAACTGCTCAAAATATACTTAAACTTTCCTTAAATTTTTGCATTAATTTACCCGTGAAAAAATAACAAAATGTGCAGTGATTGCAATAATTCTTGTTCAGACGCAATAAAATAACACGATTATGTAGTGATAAAAATTTCATGGAATTATGCTTCATAGTTTTTGAGATATCAGTTGCGGAATGATGCAAAATTACATTTTGAGAAAAATGAGTTTAATTTTTTTCTTACCGTAAACTTGATCAGAAATTAAATAATTGGAATATAAATATCTCTGGAACTAAGCGGAATATTTTCATGCGATTTGCTTTATTTTGTTCAAAAATGATCAGACTTTAACATATATATATATTAAATCAAATGTTTTAAAGAATTAAGGGTAGTGAATCCCCTTAAAAAAATATCAGAGTCAAATAAACATCTAGAGCAAAACAAACGCGTTTCGCACCAAAGTAATACCTGATGTGTTTCTATAAGACAATTTTTCAACCTTATTTGTTTCTTTTTAAGGTTTAATAAATATCTAACGCAAAACTAACGTGTTTCGCACCAAGGTAAAACGTGATCTATTTCTACAAAAGAAATAACGCAACAAAGATTGTAAAGAGAAATACCTTTTCCTCCCACGTTCCGTCTGTGCATATAAATATAACATCAAACTCTTAACTTTTCATAACTCATTTCCTTCTAAGATACGTTGTATATGCATGCATTATTTATTTATAGAAATAGAGGCGCGTTTGGGAAACTTCGGTAACTCTAAAATGCATATATTTCCTTTTAGGATTTCCCAGATGTATATTTGAAAATTTATTTGATTTTTGACTTCATACCTAAACATATAACACTTTTACGAACTTTCTAGAGACCGAGAGAAAATATTCTTTTCATTTAAAATGCGTTATATTTTATATACAGGTGGTACAAAATCATATTCGTACCAACAAGTTTGTTTTAAAGTGCCGCATGAAGAGTTATAGAAGAATACTACATATTTTAACAATTGAATACATATATAGATAAGGAGAAAAATTAATATTTATATTCTTGCCCTTTTCTAATTTTCAAAGCAAAGGGCATACAGTTCCAAAAGCATCTATTTAGGAAATTTAGATTCCCATGCTTTTACAATTTAACTTCGTTTCATTAAATGCAAATAAATATTTTTTTAATTACTGATACTAACAAAAACTGAAACACAGTTTTATGAAACACTTTGAATTGAGACTCTAATATTTACAAATAAAAATATGATAATTTCATTCTTTTATGGTTTAAAACATTTATTCGTATATCATAAAATCAGGGGTTTCTGTGTAGAACAGGTTTAAATAAATAAATATAGGTAGTACTTTCTAAATGTAAGACATTTTTTTACAATACTACATTGACAAAAAATGAATTTGTGTCTACATTGTAAATTATGATTTATGCATATCATCCTGTTTTATTAATACTTACGATAAAGTAAATAATAAGTTTTTTAGAAAATAAATACATATAAATGAACGTAAATATTTATTGAAAATTCAGTGAATTTAAAGTTTACTCATTTTTAAGTTATAAAATATTTTAGCCGATCAAGGTAAAATGAGTGGGAAAAAATATGTTTCATGAGCTTGTTGGCACAACAGAATTGTGGAGACTTATTCGAAAAGATTGTTACAGTTATTTATATTAAGGAGAGATGGGTTCTCATTGCAGAGTTTCTTTCAGTTTACGCAATAGGTTATTATTATACTGTAAAATTTGCATTTTATAAAGAAAAAGTTCTTTACACGCACGGCAAAGTTACCTTTTTTAAACCTCAATTAATATATCTCTATGAAAGAAAAACTTCACTGATATTATGGTTTTTTTGGAAACTGTACAAGAGTTGATATATTCGTTATTTTGTTCGCATGTTTTAAAATAAACATAAAGAGATTTCAGGAAACAAAATTTGGTTGTGCTTCCTTTCCACGCATTTTTCTTAAAATGCATTATTTTATGAATCTATTTAAACGTACTATATAAAACGCTTTGACTATTTGTCATTTAGTTTGAAAAAGATTGATATATTGAAACATGTTTAGTTTTTTATGTATATCCTGAACAAATAGATCTTTTTGCATATTTGTTTCCCATTTCATTCAAAAGATTTAAATTATTTTGTCGCTAGAATATATAAAAATTATTTTTACGAAGTTTTTATATCACCACATTAGGTGCAAAAAAGTACTTTTTCATGAAAATTTTCCTACAAAGAAAATATTTTCAGAATATTTACACGAAATAAAAAATTCTCAAGGCTGTTTCGTCTAAATAAAATAACGGAACGGTGTTCGAAATCCATAGAGATAATGTGAAAGGAACTTCAAAACTCAGCGTTTTAGACGTATTTTTTCCTCACGAATTTTGAAATAGAAAAGTTTTTATGACTGATAATTCCATTCTTCATGGAGTGTGCAAAGGTATCTTATAATTTAAATAAAACAAATTAATGGTACAAATTAATAGTGTAAGAAATTTCTTAGAGATAATGTGAAGGGAATTTTAACACTCTAAGCGTTTATGAAGCATTTTCTGTCACAATTAAAATTTGAAAAGTGTTCGTGACAGATTATTTCCTCCTCCATGAACTGTTCAAAAAAGTCTAAAATGGTGTAGTTTTGACACTTTTGAAAACCAAATTCAGGCTGGAATAACTCGCCAGAAAAACTTTTTCTGGCTGGCAGAAAGAGACAGAAAAAACATGCCTACATTACTATTATATGATTATAAGTTTTGATAAAACATCAAGAAATCTGTTCCTCTATAACTAGACTTAAGTTACATAAGTTAAAATTTTCATATTCATTACAAAATAGAAATATTCAATATGGGGAAGTCAACATCACATATAGTTGTAGTTTTATGCTATTTTATTTCAAAATCTTTATATTATATTTTCAGTCAAAATAAGAAGTTTTAGCTTTTTTTTAAATATGTGGTGTAGATTCCTTTAACCCCTAACTGGTAAATTTTTTTTACTATAAATATTGTCAAAAAAGACATATTTTTTGTTGCTTATAATTAAACACCATACTTAATAGAATAAGAAAACGAAAGAATTTTTTTATTTAATTTCACTTTTAATGCTTTTACACTATTTTTATTTTAAATTTTTGGAACACAAAACCCCTTAAATGTTTGCTTTATGCAACACAAAACCCCTTCTATGTTTGCTTTTTGCAAGACAAAACCCCTTAAATTTTTGCTTTTTGCAAGAAAACTCTACATGCAATGAACAATGCTTAACAGATCTTATAAAAATGTCTTTCATACTTACTTTAAAATTTGAAGTTTATACTTTTGCAAATTGTTCAAAAGGCTTTTTTTGTGTGGTACAATTTGAAGTATGGTGTAATACAAAGTCCTACGTCACAATCAGGGCAGAAATAATGATCTGAAGAATAATCAGGATTATAAGAAGACAGTTCCAAATCTGAATCAGAATTCAGTCCATCATCTAACAGGAAAGTATTTTCGTCGTTTATTTCATCCATAATTTTTTTAAAATGTAGTCGTTCAAATTCACAAGCGTTGCAAGCAGTAGAAAAAAATTCCACAAGGCAAAAATTCCCGAGCTTCCGTTTAATAAAGAAAAATCGGGTTAAAATAATTTAAATAAAATGTACAAGCTACGACATCTGTTAAAAATATTTGTACTAGGCTTTTTATTAGTATTACTCTTTACAAACTAAAAGCACGTGCATAGGAAAAGAGGAAAGGAGAGAATATCGATGTCCGTACGCTGTTCGGGCAAATCGGTTGGGGCCAGGTGTGAGTAGCCCGTACGCATATTACCATTCCTTACATGAATTCGCGCCATTACATCGTTTGGCGGCGCCTGATTGGTCAATTGAGTTTGCATCGGTATTTGTGTATTTGGTGCGCTCATGCTTATGAAAGCATGTCTGTTTTTCAAGAATCAAAACTTCCATCACTATTTTTGGTAATTTTTAGAAGTGTATATATAATTTTTATTTTTTAAGAGTAAGATTAAAAAACTAAAGTGTGCAAAACAGCAAAAAATACATAATTTGCATCTTGCAATTAAGATTTTAATTAAAAAAATAATTTTTTTTTAAAATTCAACGTTTAAATTTAAAAATAAATAAAGCTTTCATTTTTTTTATTTATTCAACATTTAAATTTAAAAATAAATAAAATATCTTTTCTTCTTTATAATTCAACATTTAAATTTAAGAAAAAATTCAATTTTGAGTAATATTTACTCTATTTTACTCTACTCCTAAAATTTTACAGTGAAATTACTACGGAAATTGTTAATTTCTTAAAATTTTCTATGCACGAAAAAGAAATATGAAGGCATTTATGGCGAAAATTTCTTTTACAAATAACTTGTCACTTTAAATTACTTTTACATTAATAGGTGGGGCTACTTAAAAAAATTCACTTTCCTTGTAAAATGTGGCGTAAAAAATATATATAAAGATGAAAGCAACTAAGAAATAGATTTTATCTCATTTAAAATACGCTTAGAATCAAATTTTATGCAATTATCGAAATGAAAGCAACTAAGAAATATATTTTAGCATTTATTTCATTTAAAATGCGCTTAGGATCAAATATTATGACAATTACCGATGCAAATTCAATTGACCAATCAGCAGCCGCCAAACGATGTAATGGCGTGAATTCATGTAAGGAATGTTAATATGCAGCCCGTTCGCCGTAACGGATATACCGGTTAAGGAGTTAATATATATTAAAAGACAGACATCCTATTTTCAATGTTTTTTTATTATTTACTCAACACGACTTACTGATACTCTAAAATTTTATTTTAAACATAAATATTTCCGTATAGACAGGACAACAGTTCTTTTCCCTTGTAACTCAATAAAATTCATCGGAAAAACAAATATTTATAAAAATTTATGAGGAACCCGAATCAGTGGTGATGAATTCGGGAATGTTATATTCATGTACTTTACAATAAGCTTCTGACAATAAATTCTAAAAGTTTAATTTTTTTTACTTAAAGTTATAGTTTATTTATCTTCAATTTATGATTTTAAATAAAAGAAAAATCTTTCCAATTAAGTCTGGTCACTGATCTTTCAAAATATAAATTGGAATGCATTTAATGGATTATGAAATGCATAGGTATTTCATAATCCTACATTTAGTAAATAATGAAATAAAGTTGTTAAAAAATCGATATAAAATATATATTTCATTAATTCTTAATATCATAATTTACTGCGGTACAGGTAAAATATCTACTGCAATGTAAATATTAAAGACAAGTTATACTCTTTTTCATCATCATGTTCCTAGCATAGAAAGTTATTAGATTCAATATTTCACCGTAAGTAATTAAATAACAAATGCAAAAATGTTCAACAGCGTTTGCATATTTCACCGCTCAAATGAACCATTCTGACATCAATTTTGCCTTAATACTGATTACATCTAAAGGAAGCCTGAGGAAACATATTCCTTTACCCCATCAATCCGTGAGGCATAGGTGTAAAAAATATTTTAAGAAATATCTTTCTCTTTCTTGTGGGTAATATATTACATACATAGTTAAATAAATAAATAAATAAATATATATATATATATATATATACAATATATTTCATTAGATTCTTTGAGATAAAACTACTTCGAATAAATCAAACCTCAGTGTTCCTAAAATGATTTATAACTTTGTTAAATCCCAACTATCTTGTTAAGGTAAAATCTCTTTATCACTAAATCTGCTTAACAAATATTTGCTCTGTAATTATTTAAGCATATTTGATTGATTGAAATGTTACCCTAAAGAAATATGTAACAAGTCACAAATAGTTTTATTTAAGAGGATTTTAAATAAATTTCTTAATAAATGATAAAACTACAAATGCTCTTATAAAAAATTATATGGATAAATTATTACGTTTAGTGAGATGTTTACGGTATACTTTCATAAGAAAATTAATTTATATGCACAAGGTTTAATTTTTTAAGAAAGAGTTCCATGTTTTTTGTGGAGGAATTTTTGCTTCGATGATACTCCTGGCTTGATTATGATAGATGGGGATTATCGCAACTCCACCTCAATAATTATACGTACTTAATACTTGCAAACAGTATAGTTTATCTTTTCCATCGATGTTGCAAATAAGTTACAGAATTATATTATAAATAAAAAAATTCACATACGTATATATACACTCATGGACAAAAAAATTAGCGCACCAAGAATTAATTGCGGGATCGTTTCGAAACTTGCAATGAAGGTACATGTCGGGGAGATATGCAAATGATTAGAAATGCAGCGCATTACGTATAGCCGGTAGAGGGCGTTGAACATCGTACTCTGTGGAGTATAAAACAGGTAACCAAAGCTTGTTTGAGTGTGCTGAATCATTTACAAAGGAAGAGCAGAGATAGACATGCCATTACGCCGTGTTCGAAGACAATATAAGCAGTTGTCGCAGTTTGAGAGCGGGTGAATCGTCGGGATAATGGAAGTTGGGTGGTCAGCTAGGCAAATATCTCGTCAATTAGGCCACTCTGATTGTGTTGTGAGTAGGTGTTGGGACCAGTGGACCCGAGAGATGTCATGTACACGAAGACCAGGCTCAGGACGCCCTCGACAGACCAGTCGCCGAGAAGACCGCCACATCGTAAGAAAAGCACGCGTACAGCCAACTGCTTCATCGGACGCCATCCAGGCACAGGTAGCACCTTCACTAGGGACCTCTGTGTCTTCTCGAACCATACGAAGGCGCTGGCTGAAAGACAGTTGGTATCGCGGCGCCCATTACGTGTGCTGCCCTTGACGCCCACCCATCGACGCCTCCGTTTGGAGTTTTGCCGCGCACGAGGAAACTGGACTGCAGCGGAATGGAACCAGGTCGTCTTTAGCGACGATTCCAGATTCAATCTCGGCAGTGTTGACAATCGTGTTCGTGTGTGGAGAGCCCGTGTTGAACGCTTCAATCCTGCCTTTGCTGTACAGCGACACATCGCTCTCACAGCTGGTGTGATGGTATGGGGTGCCATTGCATCTACACGGTCGCCCCTAGTATTGTTCCGTGGCATCATGACAGCCCAGCGGTATATTCATGAAATCCTGCAACCACATGTGTTGCCACTCATGCAACGGCTCCCAGGAGCCATTTTTCAACAAGACAATGCTCAGCCTCATACGGCAAGGGTGTCACAAGACTGTCTCCGCACTGTTACTACCCTTCCTTGGCCTGCCCGATCCCCAGATTTGTCTCCAATCGAGCATATCTGGGATCATTTAGGACGACGAGTTGGGTATCCCATGAGTTTGAACGAACTAGAGGCAAGGTTACAGCAAATATGGAACGAAATGTCTCAAGACATCATACAGAACTTGTATATTTCAATGCCCGATCGTATCGCATCGTGCATTCGCGCTAGAGGGGGTCCAACGGAGTATTAACTCCTCCGTTCTTTTGCATTTTCTCTGAAATAAATTATTCTTTTTCTTTGATGTTCTTATCATTTACTTATATCAAAGTAGTCATTACGTATGTAAAATTTCGTTTCATTTTGACGACTCCTTCTTGGTGCGCTAATTTTTTTGTCCATGAGTGTATATATATATATATATATATATATATAGTCACTTCATTTTTTGTCGGATCTGCTATCAATTTTGGCCTCGCGTATTGTTAAGTTCTTAGTAATTCCTATAATTAACGACATTTCTTTTCATTAGTCCTATTTTTCATGTAACTAATTTTAAGATAAATTATTCTACCTGTAGTATTTGCTTGACCTTCAAGACAAAATATCAGGTGTAAATTTACTGTCAGGTGAAACAGAAAAAATTAAGTGTAAAGGTGCAAACTGTTTCTGAAACTTTTAACAATAAACAAAATGTATTTACTGAATTCTGACTAATTGAAGTAAAATTTTAGTTTCACACCTTTACAAGAAATTAAAGAAATTAAATGTAATATGAACTAATTGTTTCTGAAACTTTTAACAAGAAACAAAGTACGTTTACTGAATTCTGACTAATCGAAATAAAATATCAGTTTCTCTTTACAGCGCATTTCAAAAGCAATGAGATTCAGCATCTAGAGATAAAATTTCCACTTCTTAATTATACAGGAAAATTTCAGCAAGAAAAAAATAATCAAGTTAACAACGTCCCATTGGATTGTAATCTATATAAATAACTTTTCCTCCAAGGAACTATAATACTGTCAAGTGCCTGTTTGATTAAGTCCTATTGTTCAGCTTAAATTCCTATATTGATTAAGTCCTATTGTTCAGCTAAAAATACATGTTAAAGCCTGATCATTCTGAACAAAATAAAGCAAACCGCACGAAAATATTCCACTTAGTTCCGGAGATATTGATATTCTAAATATTTAATTACTGATCAAATTTATGGTAAGAAAAAATTGAAACTAATTTTTTTCAAAATGCAATTTTGCCTCATTCCGCAACTGTTATCTCAAAAACTATGAAACATAATTCCTTGAAATTTTTATCACTGCATAATCATGTTATTTTATTGCGTCTGAACTAGAGTTGTTGCAATCACTGCACATTTTGTTATTTTTTCAGGGGTAAATTAATGCAAAAATTTTAGGAAAGTTTAAGTATATTTTGAGCAGTTTTAAAAAAATTGAAAAACATTTTAATGTTGAATGATTTATGTTCAATTGTATTTTGAATTATTTATTTTAACGCTTTATGTACCACATTATGAATTAATAAACGAAAACTTACATAAATTTGTATTTATGTTAATTCAATACTAACTAACAAATAAATGTAAAAAAATTACTCACCTTCTTCAAATTTAATTAATTACCAACAGTTATTTGAAGTGGTACTTTAAAGTACCGCCAGTATTATAGGATTGCAAAAATCTTCAGACTTTGAAAATTAATCAGAATGTTTAAAAAATTATATAATTATTTATTCTGAAACGCAGAACAATTTTAAATACTATAATGAAAATTTAACTTTCATTATATTAAAAAAAACATTTTTTTTAAAAATTTACACATAAAAAAATTACATATGCTGCATTTTGAATGAACTTTCAAAAACTTCAGCATTTTGTGCACAAAGCTCGCAGAGATCTAGATTTGACAGAAATGCTGGCCAATAGCAACCTTTATTTTTAAGCTGTATGTCATTTGAACTGAAAAATCTCTTTTCTTTTTTTTTTGAGGAATATTAATTCTTATTTATTCCGCATTCATATTTTTCCAGTAGTTGCATGAAAATACTTCTTGCCAAATTTGAAAAATCTATTTCAAATGTCAAATTTTTCTTTGAATTTTCCAAGATGTCTCAGCAAGCATTGTAAATTAACATAAAAATAAACACAAAAGTGTAAAAAGCCCATATTTGAAGCATTTCTGCACTGCAAAAGAAAAATAGCCAATTTTCTGTTGTATAACTAAGTCCACGTTGTTTACAATGCTCATAGTGCTCACGGTACTTATAAGTAACATGGAAATATTAAACATGGAAAAAAATATCATTCACTTAACTTCAATAGTTTTAGAGTAGCTAAGATGTAAGTTTCAGAGAAAATGACATTCACAAAATGTCTGTTTCAAACTCTACAACGGATGCTAAAATGAATTTTAATCCAAAAATTGGCTAATTAAAACTGCTACTGCTATCTAGTAAGAATAAAGAAAGTATAACGCATCTATCCTTTACAGTTCCGTCAGTAATATACAAATAGAAGGTATTTTATAGGAGTTTAAAGAAAGTGGTACTTATAAGTACCGTCAGTACGTAAAGGGTTAAATATAAAACAGGAATTATACATTTAAGCGTAAAATTAAATTCATATTTCTGCGCGCAAGCCAATATACAATAAGATTGCTTAAAAAACAAGGTATATCTAAAGCATTTAAAAAAAAATATTCAAAATTATTTTGAGAGTTGAAAATTTGCTTATTAAAATAATTATATCAATTTATCATATACAAAATACTTGGAAAATTGGGAGTAAATTGAAATGGTTACAAAGAGTCAAAAAGTATGAAAATATGCCTTATTTCCTCGACTTAAGGATCGTTAGTCCTCTTAAAAATATAATTAAAAAAGATCTAAGGAGAAATTTTCCAAAAACTTTCTTAGTACGCCCCTACACTATAAGAAGAATCGCTATGCAAAATTCGCCGTACAAAATTTTAGGTGCAGCAGTTTGGTATGTGCATTATCTCTCAGTCAGTCATTCAGTCAGTCACGGAACTGTTTTATATATATAGATACCATCACATGTTCCGCATTCTATATACACTCCACTATGATGAAAAATCAACTGTAAATAAACGCAGTTTGTTTTCTTTTTCAGAATTTTTCACATTTCTAAACATTCTAATAATTTACATTAACGTCTTTTTTTGAAACTCTAATCCCGTTGTATGCATTATAAAGAATAATTCTTCTACAGAAAAATAAAATACATGTTTCATAAAATTAATTATCCTAACACAAGGATTATTTATTCTCTTCGTGTTGTTCAAATAACAATTAAAAATAAGGATTTGTGGAGTAGGAGGCCTTAGTGAGTGGATTTTCATTATATGAGACACGAAAGTGTGTCCAAATATTTAAATTTTATCTATAATTAAAGTGATTGTTTCAATATTATGGCATTAATATTTATTTGCAAAATTATTTGTAAGATGAAAAAAGAAAATCAATTTTAAAATTATGTTATCTACACAAATATTCACATGCAATTTTTTTTTCATTTCATATCATACTAGAACCATGTTAATAAACATATAGAAGAGAGTATTTACTTATGTTATGGATAAAATTATCTGTATCTTGAAAATTAAACCAAAGGCAACCTAGTTTTATGTATCTTTTATGTAAATTCCTTTTAAACCTTATCCAAATTAAAATGAATCACGCGCTTTTAAAAAAAGTTATGAAATTCAATAACACGCTTCTTTAAGCACTAATGTAACTACGGTGTTTCGTACTTATTGAGGTAGATGAAGAAGCCAAATTTTTAGTTATTGAGAATTAATTTGCAATGAATCATATGAGGATACAAGGCTTTTCAATTAAAAGAGGATTTTTCTCCAAAGTTTCCTTGAGAGATTGTAAAGAAAATTCTGAAACAGCACTTATCTTTTGTTTTTATTCGGCTGTCGCTCTGATACGCATAATAAAGCTTTTTGATTTTTAATAAACATAAAAGCATGTATTAAATACCTTAAAATGTATTAAAGATTAGGGGTATTATAATTTATTACTTATTTTATTAGAAATGTTGCAGAAACTTATATTTTATGAAAAATTATTGAGATTCTTCTGAAATCACTTACTTATATTAAGAAATTAGTTCTTAGGAATTATTAGATGGTATGGTTGTCTTATACTTTAAGGACTGCCAAGACGTAAGTGAAAGTTTTTACGACTTCTTATCAAATTTAATGTCATTCGAGTCCATAATTAAATTTTTAGAATGTATGAAGTTCAAAAGAAAACCTTTCAAAGATATTAATTAATTTCTCCGTTTTATTTTTTTTTCAGGCGGTTTAGCTATTCAATTATTCCTTGTACAGTTCTTTATTATAAATTAGAATTAACTGAATGGTTCGATTTTAATTATTTTATCAATGTCAAGTAATTCAAACATAAATCTAATCCAGAATTTTTTCAGCATATATCAAATACAGAGAAAAATATATCACTTTAAAAAACAATGAATGAAATACTTATAATTAAAAATATCTTAAAGCAACAATATTTTCTCCTGAGATAGCTATCAATACATAAAAGTTTTTAATGCTAAAAGTTTTTAGAAGAGTAAGATGAAAATGAAGTTGTGCAAGGTTATACGTGTATTGCTGTTATGAAACATGTTAAGCATATTTAAGCCACTGAAGAATTAAGAGTAGTGCAATAAAATAAGAACTCTTAATTAGCAACTCACTTTGCATCAGGTTCTAATTTTTGTAAATCATGACATAAGCACAAAAGCACGGATAATCGTGTCAATCCGCTTGCATGTTAGATGCATTTATAAGTTTCAGTTGATAGCCAATAGATGCCGCAATATTGAGTAATGCCAGTCAAGTAAAACTTTTATTTTGAGTTTATAAAATTTATTTATATTTAAAAATTAGATTGGGGGTGCATATTAACTTTTCATAATAACAATAAAAAATGCCTTACTTACCTTCAACACTTGATTTTGCCGAATCTCGTGTAACCAAACCTTCTTAACGAAATATTAACATGTATTTGTAACTTCGTTTAGGTTAATATTGACAAAAATTTAAATTTAAAAAAGAAAATGCTTTGAAAATTATGAGCTGCATTTGAAACATCTAAATCTATAAACTACCTTTATTATATAAAACTAAAATAGAAAAAAAAAATTAAGGGTGAGCCTAGACCTCGAATAATATTTGTTATAATATTTTAAAGTGATATTCTTGTATCATCTTCCGTGTTAAGACTTAATCGTTTTATGATATTTTTAGCAACTAATTTTGAAAAAAACCCCGTTTCACATAGATAGATAAAAGATAATAGAAGCAATGTAAGTGTGGCCTTACAAGACTGTTTAAGACCTTATATAACGATATTATATCATATATTTTTAAACATATACTAGGGGCTTCGCCTCAAGGCTTGCTATGCTCGCTCCCCTGTTATGGCTAATAGCGAGATACATAGGGGGGATACTTGGGCAATGTAACAGCTTCCATCCATTTACTGTTGTCACCCTTAATGTTAAGGGCGTTTCATCACTGTTGAATTATCAGCTTTAAAATTCAATTAAAAATCGAAAATTTAAGATATAGACTTGAAATGAGGTTTATATGAATAAGAAAGCTTTCAGCTTTTAGGTGAAGTAAATATTTTCTTTGGAAGATAAAAACTCCAGGAGCAACGATATCACATCCACTTTGGGGACGATATTTCTTGAAAAACTGTGTTTCATTTTTTGATGAACATATTAGTCTGTTTTAAAATATTTTTAAACAAATGAGGTCTAGTTTGAAATAGAACTGTCTGTAGTCCTAGATTATAAAAAAAATCAAAATTCTACGATCAATTTTTGGCGAGTTATCATAATCTGAAGATGAAAAAGTCAATATTTCTTGAAAAACTGTGTTTCATTTTTTGATGAACATATTAGTCTGTTTTAAAATATTTTTAAACAAATGAGGTCTAGTTTGAAATAGAAATGTCTGCAGTATTAGACTGTAAAAAAATCAAAATTCTACGATCATCTTTTGGCGAGTTATCGTAATCTGAAGATGAAAAAGTCAATATTCCTTAAAAAACTGTGTTTCGTTTTTTTATGAAAATATTTTTCTGTTTTAAAACATTTTTAAACAAATGAGGTCTAGTTTGAAAGAAAATTGTCTGTAGTCCTAGATTTTAAAAAAAAGATAAAAATTCTACGATCAATTTTTCAAGAATTATCGTAATCTGAAGATGAAAAAGTCAATATTTTCCCACAAAAAATAAATTAAAAAAAAAAAAAATCCGACAAAGATGAGACATGTCTCACTTTGTTTCCCAAAGTTTTCTGCATCTATTGGTATCGGTCTCGACCCCATACCTCCAGCGGTTTCAAAGGAGATAGCTTGACAAGCTTTTGACAGCGGCAGCGGAAGTTACTTTTTTTTGGAATAGAGAGAAAAAAATATTAAAACTATGTAATTATAGAAAATTTAAACATATTTAAAATTAAATAATCCAATGTTGTATATTTACTGCAAACTATCCGCAATCCCTACAATTTTTTCTCCACCCACAGGTTCCACACTGCTGGTGTAAAGGGTATTTACTGATTCTATACATTATGACACCACTGTGCGTAGTTTTTGCAGGGTAGATCTCCAGACGCAGAGATTCGGAATTTACAGATTTCCTATTTTACCATAACGTCCTCCATGACATATAAAAATAAAATATCCCAGACGTCATCAAATATTTACCTTATCTAAGTGAAGCATCGGCACACAAGACTCACTTTTTATAACGTTCTCCGAGCTTCCGGCGCAAATTGACATATAGTTCCACGTTTTGGATAATGGATAGAAAGAAAATGACAATGCGAATAGCGGGTCAGAAGTGAAATGACCATCGAAAGGCAGATCGTGTCATGTAGCGTGTAACTGCATTCCGCCCCTTAACTGGAGGGAATATTCAGTGCGGGGAATTGTGGGAGTCTCTTTTTTGTTTATTTCAGCAGATATCTTTAGAACGGGAAGACGTATTTCGAAAGGGCAGGATAAAAAATGACTGTCCGGTTGATTGCTCAGGATGATGCTACACACATGACCAAGATAACAATCATTTATCATCGGGGCTCCAATAATTTAACTAAGAAAACAAAACTGAGAGCTCAAAATATAATTCAAGGAGAACTGCATAAAATAATAAAATCTATATATTTAAGTTGCTAAGCCGACTTTTTGGGCAGTCCGTGAAAGAAAACTTCTGCATCACTTTACTTCATTTAGGTCTTAAACGAAAGACTGTAATCCGTAAATTTGTCAAATTTGGTTTTTGTAATAGTAATTTCTATTAATTAGCGATAATTTACAATTAAATATTTATTTCTGCGTATGTTCAATGGCATGTTAAAATCTGGCTTTAGAAACTCACTGTTTATGCACATGCTCAGTGACATGTTTCAATGATAAACACGTTTATTCCGAGGAGTCACTCTAGATCACTCTCTGCCATTTCTATTTTATGATAATTATGTTTGTGAAATATAAGACTTAACCTGATGGAAATCGTTTATTTCACGCTGATTAGTGATAATTTACAATTAAATAAATTGCTTTCTGCCCATGCTCAGTAACATGTTTAAATCTGGATACTCACTAAGCATGAGGCCGCTTAAACACATTAATTTTTTTCTGCGCATTTGGCAACATTTGGCAATGATGTGTTGAGTATAATTTATGTATTAGCACATTTATTTACTATCTAACCGTCATGTTTTAACGGGTACCAACTAGTTTATACATAAATACACTCATATTAGTGTAAACGATATTCTGTTTTATATCATATGCAAGTATACACACACACTTACGCGCGCGCACACACACACACACACACATATATATATATATATATATATATATATGTGTGTGTGTGTGTGTGTGTGTGTGTGTGTTTGTTTATGTGTGTGTATACATAATTGTATTCCGGTTGGTATATATATATATCTGTTTCTTTATCTGTATATATAATATATATTACGTACCTATACACACACACACACGAAACATCAGTGTTTCCGGTTCTGAAAAGGAGAAAACTAATATACTCGTCTCGTCGTTGGTGCTGGGAGAGAAGTGAATAAGTTCTCAGAAAATCAGTTTTGATTTTACTCCATTCTGCCTTTGAATAAGATATGCTGGAACAAATTGATACCTCTTTTAACTTTTAAGTAGATGTAATTGGATGGACTGAAGCATACTGAGATAGAAACTAGCATAGCTGTGTTCTTTTCCCTGAATTTTGGGCTTGCATAAATAAAGTACGCGTTCAAAGTCAAAACTCAGGATAATTGCGTTTTTTAAAATAAATTATAAGTTTTTTACAGAATTTTTTTAAATAAAAATTTATTTGTATCATGTACACTCATGGACAAAAAAATTAGCGCACCAAGAAGGAGTCGTGAAAATGAAACGAAATTTTACATACGTAATGACTACTTTGATATAAGTAAATGATAAGAAAATCAAAGAAAAAGGATAATTTATTTCAGAGAAAAAGGCAAAAGAACGGAGGAGTTAATTTTCCGTTGGACCCCCTCTAGCGCGAATGCACGATGCGATACGATCGGGCATTGAGTCATACAAGTTCTGTATGATGTCTTGAGACATTTCGTTCCATATTTGCTGTAACCTTGCCTCTAGTTCGTTCAAACTCGTGGGATGCCCAACTCGTCGTCCCAAATGATCTCAGATATGCTCGATTGGAGACAAATCTGGGGATCGGGCAGGCCAAGGAAGGGTAGTAACAGTGCGGAGACAGTCTTGTGACACCCTTGCCGTATGAGGCCGAGCATTGTCTTGTAGAAAAATGGCTCCCGGGAGCCGTTGAATAAGTGCCAACACATGTGGTTGCAGGATTTCATGAACATACCGCTGGGCTGTTATGGTGCCATGGAACAATACTAGGGGTGACCGTGTATTGTAGGCAATGGCACCCCATACCATCACACCAGCTGTGGGAGCGATGTGTCGCTGTACAGCAAAGGCAGGATTGAAGCGTTCACCACAGGCTCTCCACACACGAACACGATTGTCATCACTGCCGAGATTGAATCTTAATTCGTCGCTAAATGCGACCTGGTTCCATTCCGCTGCAGTCCAGTTTCCTCGTGCGCCGCAAAACTCCAAACGGAGGCGTCGGTGGGTGGGCGTCAAGGGCAGCACACGTAATGGGCGCCGCGGTACCAACTGTCCTTCAGCCAGGCGCCTTCGTATGGTTCGAGAAGACACAGAGGCCCCTAGTGAAGGTGCTATCTGTGCCTGGATGGCGGCCGATGAAGCAGATGGCTGTACGCGTGCATTTCGTACGATGTGGCGGTCTTCTCGACGACTGGTCTGTCGAGGGCGTCCTGAGCCTGGTCTTCGTGTACATGACATCTCTCGGGTTCACTGGTCCCAACACCTCCTCACAACACAATCAGAGCGGCCTAATTGACGAGCTACTCGCCTAGCTGACCACCCAGCTTCCATCATCCCGACGATTCTCCCCTCTCAAACTGCGACAACTGCTTATATTGTCTTCGAACACGGCGTAATGGCATGTCTATCTCAGCTCTTCCTTTGTAAATGATTCAGCACACTCAAACAAGCTTTGATTACCTGTTTTATACTCCACAGAGTACGATGTTCAACGCCCTCTACCGGCTATACTTAATGCGCAATCACGCTGCATTTCTAATCATTTGCATATCTCCCCGAGATGTACCTTCATTGCAAGTTTCGTTACGATCCCGCAATTATTTCTTGGTGCGCTAATTTTTTTGTCCATGAGTGTATTATAAAGTGCAAGACTAATCTTCTCCAGAAATGTTACGGAAAATAAGTTATTAAATGATCCTACATATCAATTGTTTGTTTTATCGAGCAGGACAGTACCCATGAAAAATAGCGTTAAAACCGGTCACAGCTTAGTTGGGTGCGGGACAAAAAAATCACCCGCTAGAAAATGATCGTCATAGTTTTGTCATTTCTTGCCTCTCGTTAAGGCTGCTATGTACTAAGAAAAAAATCCCATTTCCCTTTTCCTCTTCTTGCAGACTCTTGTGGTGGGAGAAGTCCAGTTGACAGTTTGAGTATTCCATCCCCCTAAGAATTGACATTTTGAGGGGTTGCAATGGCTCTCTCTCTATAGGGGGGGGGGGTTAAGCGCTGCCCCCAAATTTTTTATTTACAATATATTTTTGTCAACTATTTACAGGTACATAAATACTGATAATCAAGTAAAATTGGCATTGTCAGATAGCCTGAACTTTTCTGCAAAGCGCTACAGGATTCATTTTATAAATTTCGTCCACCGAAGGAATTTATGAGCGTTTAAAACACACTATACCAGATTGTTCCTGAATAATTTTAATTTAAAAATATTAATTGCATTTAAAAAAAACGAAAAATGTACACAAATGTAAAATTTCTTTCTCTATGACGGAGTATAATTTTTTTAAACAAATCTTTGAATCCAAGTCGGCAATCTGCGGACAAATTTTCTCCATAGGTTAAAATTGAGGTGAGCGAATCCAATGGGGTTAGTACATAGTAGCCTTAAATCTTTTCTTACTTGCGCAATTTTGCCAGCCCACTCGTTTGTGCATGAAGTACCAATAAGAAGTCGCAAATTATCCTATTTTCCCCAATGCTTCAAAATTCTGCTAGGCATTTTGAAACCCGTTTACACCTCTCCAGAACAAAAGAACTTAAAATGCAAAATGTCTCTCAATTATATATCCTTCATTGAGGTTATGATAATTTTTTAAACATACCCATCGTTTGCATAGGCGTAGCGTGCTTCTAACTTTTTTTTTTTTTTGGGGGGGGGGGGGCACGAATTGAATTCAGTTAGAGACCTCCTCGGCGCATTGACTGCCGGACGACCCTTGAAATATGAATTACAGGGTGTGCATAATTAAACTTCCCTACTTTAAAGTTGTCTACAGTCGAAACTATTGTGTAGAATATTATGAAATTTTGTGTAGGACATATTGAAGGGATGGGAATTTGTTTGAGCGAATAAAAAAAAATTGTAGAATAATATAATATAAATAAAATGAGAAAAAAATAGCATCGAATTTTTGTTATGGATCATATCATTGTTAAAAACTATGTTAAGGCTAAATATCTAATTGGAATCTTCAATTTCCCAACGGAAAAACGGAAATAAACTGACTTTCTTAAAAGTTTTCTACAATTTTCCAATTTTAACTGAATTTTTTATAACGTTTATATTTATTTCAAGTTAAGTTGGGCCCTCAACCCCCGTGGCACCCTGACGCTACGCCTATGATCGTTTGTCTTCGAATGGGCGAGTTAAAATTTCATAATGCCCGACGACGATCGAATGACTATGGGTACTGGCTTTAGATACCAGAGTCTGTAGAGTCATTTGTAGATGTTCGAAATCGGCTTTAAGCAGTTGGCCCCGGTCTAATGAGACACCGTGTAGCAAAAGTTGACCGCAATGCTGCAAAATAAGCCAAACCAGAATCTCATAGAAAAATTATTTAGCTTGTGGCGCACTTTCAGAACCTACTGAATTTGCATACCAGGTATATGCATGCACACTTCCATATTATTTGATAATAATTATTTTGTTCTAATACAGCTGGTATAGGCAAAAATATTAATATCCTTAGGAAAAGACGAGGACATTATTCCATACACATCTCCATATTTTTGGGCTCCTCCAACAGTGAGCAACCAATGGGGAAGTCAACTTCTCTTCCAAGCAAGGGACAAACAAAGGAATGTATATATATATATATATATATATATATATATATATATATATATATGTAGGATTTGATTATCGCTCTTAACCACGCCCCTCAGCAGGAGTTCCCGTACTCCGATAGGTTACTCCAGAGTGTAAAATGTTTGAGGCGAAGAGTGGCAACAGGTGGAACGACAACATATAAGTAAGATGACGGTGGGTGTGTAGGGGAGAGAGAGACGAAGTTTGACGTGAAGACGCCATTGACGTTTGGTTGTGCTTTTACTTGCTTACGACGTATTGATCTTTCAATAAATCTGTTTTAAAGGGAAGGTGTTTTTATTCATCACGATCGACAGAGCCCACAAAGTGGTGTCAGAAGTGGGATATTTTATAAGTTGGATTGTGGCATAGAGCTTACTGTGTTTTGGATTACGACACTGGGAATAATATGAAAAAAAAAGTGGTGAGTAAAGACTTGTTCTTGACCTGTTTGCTTGATTTTGCATGTGAAAATGAAGCTTGGTGATATTGAGGATATACGCAATGCACTGAAGAATTTGAAAACAAATAAAACTAAACTGTTGCATGGATTTATATTCGACGTTGAGGGAGATAGGAAAAATAGAGAGCGACTTAGGAATTTTTCCGGTTTTGAATTCAAGTTGAATGATTCTGAATTTAAATCTAAATTAAAGAAAGTTAATGATACATTTTCTTTGAATGAACGTATCGTAATTTGTAATATTCTGAATATTCCATCTCATGGTGCTCAAACTGAAATCAGCGAACGTATTTTAAAACTGTTGTGTGATGTTACTTATTTGGCTGAAAGCATTCAAAATTCAGAAGAATCCGAATCGGAAAGTGAAACTGAAGAAATACAAGGTGATTATTCAGCGCTGTGTGGAAATACTCATGCCGGTAAATTTGTTCATTCTGATAGCGTTTTTAACTCAGATGAATCAGCAAAACTAAAATTTTATGATGATGTTGATAGTCGAAACAATATGAGATTATCAATCAATTTTAGTGATATCGAAAGTGTTGTACCTAAATTTAATGCTGAATCTCATGAAAATATTGTTAATTGGGTAGAAAATTTTGAAAATGTTGCTGAGTTATTTAACTTATCTGACATTGATAAGTTTATTTTTGCCCAAAGATCTCTTGGTGGTAACGCGCTTTTGTTTGTCCAGAGTGAACTAGTTAACTCATGGAATAAGTTAAAAGATTTGTTAATTAACGAGTTCGGCACTGCCTGCAGTTCTGCACAACTCCATGAAACATTGGCTAAAAGAAATATGAAAGATAATGAAACAGTCCAGCAATATTTTTTAATTATGAAATCTATTTGTAGTCGCGGTAGTGTTGATGACAAATCCCTAATGCATTACGTAATTAATGGAATTCCTGATACCGTTCAAAATAAAACAATATTATATGGTTGTCACACAATTAACGAATTCAAAGAAAAACTTAAAATTTATGAAACTATAAAGAATGATATTGCAAGCGTTAAATGTAATTTTGATAATACAAAAAGTAAATACAGTTTGGATAAAGTAAAACCGAGATCAGAAAATTTTGTTGATTGGATACGCCCTATTAAAAGTTATGACCGTAATGATAATGTTTGCTTTAATTGTGGAAGCAAGGGGCACTTGTCTAGATTTTGTATTCACAAAACTATGAGGTTTTTCAGGTGCCAGATATTCGGACACGTTTAAAAAGACTGTAATTTATCAACTTTTGTGACTGCGAATAGTCTAAAACCCAAAAATCTGATGCTTAAAATAATGATAATGAAGAATGAAATTACGGCAATTTTTGATACTGGTAGTGATGTAAATTTAATTACTTTAGATTGTTATAAACATATTGGTAGTCCCGAACTTGTGAAAAATATTTTGACGTTAAATGGATTGGGAAATAGTTCAGTATATACTATTGGTTCATTTTCTACAAATGTTAATATTCAAAGTAATGAGTATAAATTGACATTTCATGTAGTCAGAGACCATACTGTTCGCTCTCATCGAGTTTTATTAGGACGAGAAATACTCAAGTTTTCTGAAGTTTTAATGAAAGAAAATGATATACTGGTCAAGCCATTAAGTAATAAAAATCTTGAAGTTTTACCAGTAAAAATTGAATCTAATGCAGACATTCTTGAAATAGGCGATATGCATTTAAAGGATGATATTCAAAGCTTAATCTCTGATTTCAAACCTAAAAACATTAAAAAGTGCAGTATCGAAGCTAAGTTCGTACTAACAGATGATATTCTAGTTTACCAAACACCACGACGTTTGGCTTTACCTAAAAATAATGAAGTTAAAAGACAAATAAATGAATGGCTTGCAGAGGGCATTATTCAACCAAGTACATCAGAATTCGCTAGTGCCATAGTTCCGATTAGGAAAAAAGACGGTAGTATAAGGATTTGTGTAGATTACAGAAAACTAAATAGTAAAGTTGTTAAGGATCGATTTCCTATGCCATGCATCGAGAATCAGATTGATAAACTTTCGGAGGCTAAGTGTTTCTCAACTATTGATTTAAAAAACGGGTTTTTTCATGTGCCTGTTCATAGAGATAGTGTAAAATATACAGCCTTTGTGACCCCAACTGGTCATTATGAATTTCTCAAAATGCCGTTTGGTTTTTGCAACTCACCAGTAATTTTTGTTCGTTTCATAAATCACAATTTCCAAGACTTAATATCCGATAGTATTGTGTTGATATATATTGATGATTTAATTGTTCCATCGCAGACGTGTTACCAAGCTTTAGAACATTTAAAAATAGTAATCAAACGCTGTGAAGAATATGGTTTGAAAATTAATTGAAAAAAATGTAAATTTTTAATGCATGCTATCGAATACTTAGGGTATACGATAAAAGATAATACCGTGATGCCATCACCTAATAAAACCAAAGCAGTGGTTAATTTCCCACAACCACGTAATGTTAAACACATTAGATCTTTTTTAGGACTGATGGGTTATTTTCGCAAGTTTATTAAGGATTATGCGCTTAAAGCAAAACCGCTAAGTGATTTAACAAAAACGAATTGTGACTTTATTTTTGGTCCTGAGCGGTTAACTTCATTTAAATTGTTAAAAACAAAGTTAGCGGAAACTCCTGTTGAGTTATACGACCCATATGCCGAAACAGAATTACATACTATATCTACCACTTCAAAAGAAGTCATTTCTAAACTGGAGCTTCAAAAGAAATTTTTGGGAATCCCCATCGCATTGTATCGGATAAGGGATCAGCTTTTACTTCTGACGAATTTCAGTCGTATTTCCAAACCGAAAAAATCCAACATGTTAAAATAACCACAGGTTTACCTAGGGCAAACGGACAAATTGAGCGTGTGAATAGGACTATCATTCCAGTACTGACCAAATTATCCTTGGATGACCCGACAAAGTGGTACCAACACGTCGATAGGTTACAAACTGTTTTGAATTCTACATACCAAAGAAGTGTTGGTACCACGCCCTTTGAACTGTTATTTGGAGTGGAAATGCGCAATACTGAATTGCTTGAGTTGAGACAGCTACTTGATGAAGAATTTTTAGCTCAATTTCAAGAAAATCGAAATAACTTGAGAGAATCTGCAAAACAGCAAATTTTGAGGGTTCGGGAAGAAAACAGGAAATCCTATAGCAAGCACCGACTTAAGCCTGCTCGGTATGAAGTGGATGATTACCTTGCCATTAAAAGAACTCAAGCCTGTCCTGGTCGGAAATTGAGAAGTCAATTTTTAGGTCCCTATAAAGTGACAAAGGTGAAACCCAATGACACCTACGATGTGCATCGTGTTGGACAACATGAAGGTCCCATAACGACTAGCTCATGTGCTGAATTTTTAAAACCATGGCAATCCCCGACCTAACCTACTTGATTTCATTTATGTGCACCAACTGTTATTTTTTTGTTTCTTTGTATGTGATGTCGTCGTCCACTGCCCTGTGACTGTTGCTGCATCTACTTTTGGCCGGCTTGTGGTCAAGCCGCTGCCAGGATAGCCGAGTTGTAGGATTTGATTATCGCTCTTAACCACGCCCCTCAGCAGGAGTTCCCGTACTCCGATAGGTTACTCCAGAGTGTAAAATGATTGAGGCGAAGAGTGGCAACAGGTGGAACGACAACATATAAGTAAGATGACGGTGGGTGTGTAGGGGAGAGAGAGACGAAGTTTGACGTGAAGACGCCATTGACGTTTGGTTGTGCTTTTACTTGCTCACGACGTATTGATCTTTCAATAAATCTGTTTTAAAAGGAAGGTGTTTTTATTCATCACGATCGACAGAGCCCACACACACACACACACACACACATATATATATATATATATATATATATATACATATATATATATATATATATATATATATATATATATATATATATATATATATATATATTTATATATATATGTGTGTGTGTGTGTGTGTGTATGTGTGTGTGTCGGACTTTGGGTTATCACCCAAATCTTTACTTGTAGTACGAATCTAAAACTCGGTGTTACTCCATAATATTCGATGTTGTAGTCAGAACGTGGTGAACCGATGTCCAGAACTTAAGTAATCTTTCCAAGATGCAGTCAACGAGGCTCAACAACAAAATACTAATCCACATTTCCCTTAAAACTCTTTTTTAATCAAATTTCACACATTCCTAGCTCCCCTCTCTTTCTGAAAAGTCTCTTTCTGTAAAGTCTCCTCTCTTTCTGGGAATTCACTCCCCTCTCTTTCTGAAAATTCGTGCGCGGCAAGCGTGTAACGTCCAGCCTGACTTAATTCTCCATTATCTCTTAAGATTTCAACCCTCTGTGTTCAGCTTCTACATATACGGCGCATGTCCACAAGAGCTCTGACGTTTGCACCGAAGATGAGGTATAGGAGGAGGGACGCTGTCAATCAAATCCAACCCTGCAATCTATTTTCTCCGCGATGCTTTATCCCGATATCTCGTAAATTAATAGTATTTAATTGTTAATGCCTATTTTTTCTAAGCCAAAACCCCCCGTTTAAGGTTACCACGATTGTTCCTCATAGTTAAGTCATTATATATATATATATATATATATATATATATATATATATATATATATATATATATATATATATATATATATATATATATATATCCGAACCAAGACCCACATGGTTACACCTCAAGTTGCCAAATATTATTCAACGGGAATAGCTATATGAAATTATTTTATATTTTTAATTTAATTCACATGTAAGTAGCGCATTCTCGACCTTTAAACTCACATTAAAAAAAAATAGAATACAAATATTTACAATACAAATTTCTGTTTATAATCACTGCTAGACCTGAAGTCGAAAAGAGGATATTTTTTATGTTGGATTTTTATTATTCTTGTTAACTATCAATACTTTTCTTAATTTACAGTAATATTAATTTCATATCGAGTTATATACATATTTCAAAGAAAACAAAATAAATGTCTGCCATACTACAGAAGAAAGAAAAATCTATTAGAATTGTGGGTTTTTCACAGTTGAGTAACAGGAACAAGCTGGATTTGTTTTTTTCCAATATTGTGGTACGCCGCTAATGAAGAATCAATGCTAATAGTCTTTTCCATCTTTGGCTTCTATCATTTGCTATATTTTCAGTTTATTTTCTTGTAATTACATGTCTTTGTTTATATTTAGTGTTATACAGAACTCTTATACACATTGACAGCAACATAGTTTTTCACAATCTTACTTTCTACATTTTTCCGTTCTTTAAAGTTTGAAGCTATAAATACTTGCTACTATAAATCATATATATATATATATATATATATATATATATATAGAGAGAGAGAGAGATACACACACATCATTTGTCCTCCTTCAGTGAAATCTATATCCCGTATGCGGTTAGGCAGTGATTCTACAAGGTGATAGAGTGCATTTAAAAGTAAAGAGAACACGAGGCGTCAAATAGACAGATCTTACGATTATGTAAAGTCGATAGCAGAGTTTTTTATGTGTCAAATATATCTTTCCACCGTGTCGCATATGTTATGGTCAGAGAACCGCTCTTGAACTGTTTTTGCGCGGTGCATGATAGCGTTAACGTCCAAGATAAATCTATCACATGCGGGATAAAAATGCAACATTGTATTATGGACTTCATCTGCAACATTATTCAAGTAATCCATGGATGACACCCGACCTTCCATAAACATTAGGGAACCAGTACCTAACCAGCAGAATTTACTCCAAATCCTAATACTCTAACCATAGCACTGAACTGTGCGAACAGTGCAAGATGGGGTCCTGGCTATGCGAGGCTGGCGCCACATTCTGCTTACCATTGGTAGAAATCCATTTGTAGCGTGACTCGTTCTACCACATCAACTTCCAATAATCAGATTTCTACTACGCCATTATTAATGGCACTGTAAGCAAACTTTCCGGGTCTTCAGATTAATGGGAGGTTTTCTCAGGAGCTTCCGGCTGGCTATGCTGATTCTTCCTGATACAATTTGCATTGTTCGCTGCCATATCGGTTACGGGGGACTGCCTACGTTCGGAGCACTTTTTTCAAAAAAAATACCTTATTGATTAAATACATGCATTTTTATTTAAAATGTTATATGAAATGATGGAAATATATATAATTTTTCCTAAATTTGCATACAGTTTCAAGAAATAGGCAAATTTGTATAAAAATTAAGCTAAATTTAACACTTATGCTAGAAGCTCTACACTCAGTTCAAATGAATATATTTCAATTTCCTTGATACTGTATGCTACTATTACACTTACCTGTGAAAGGAAAAAAAAGTTTTGTGATATTACTGAAATTCACTGAAATATGCCAAATTTCGTATAACAATTCAGAATTATTCCCAAAAAATCTTGTTTTTTTAGTACAAATACCTGTAAAATGATCAAATCTATACATAGAGCTTAGAATGCAGTTCTAAGCATAGTACTAAATGTAAAAAACATTGCAGAAAAATTTTATTAAAATATCTTTAACACTTTTTGAGTTATGAAATTTATCGTAGAAGCAAAACACTGAAAAATCAGTTTTTCACAAAATGCATTTAAAGTTTATACTTTTAAAAAAAACTATGTTATATTCATTTGTCAAAGTTAAAATTCTCCAGATTTATAAGTCGAGCCCTCCTTTATTTCATGATTTGACAATTTTGCTTTTTTAGCAGCTTTTCTTTTTTTTCTGGCTATTTTTACACTTGGTAATAAGCGACGTTTTGAGGCAAATTTGTATAAAAATCAAGCTAAATTTAACACTTATGCTAGAAGTTCTGCACTCAGTTCAAATGAATATATTTCAATTTCCTTGATACTGTATGCTACTATTACACTTACCTGTGAAAGGAAAAAAAAGTTTTGTGATATTACTGAAATTCACTGAAATATGCCAAAATTTGTATAACAATGCAGAATATTCCAAAAAAATCTTGTTTTTTGAGTACAAATACCTGTAAAATGATCAAATCTACACATAGAGCCTAGAACATATTTTTAAGCATAGTACTAAATGTGAAAAACATTGCAGAAAAATTGCATTAAAATATTTTTAACACTTTTTGAGATATGAACTTTATCGTAGAAGCAAAACACTGAAAAATCAATTTTTCACAAAACGCATTTAAACTTTTTACTTAAAAAAAACAAAAAACTATGTTATATTTATTTGTAAAAGTTAAAATTCTCCACTTTTATAAGTCAAGCCCTCCTTCATTTCATGATTTGACAATTTTGCTTTTTTAGCAGCTCTTCTTTTTTTCTGGCTATTTTTGCACTAGGTAATGAGCGACGTTTTGAGTTTATGATTCGCTCATTGTCGATACCCAAGTAATTATGGACCATCTCCTTTTCTATGGATAATCCTAAATTTTCAAAAACAGGTAGTAGTCCTAAATAGCCAGAATTGAACAACAAAACTGCAATATGAGCTCCTAACAACATAGTCTGCAGTCCAACAAAAGTTTCTTTTGGCAAAATTGTCCATATCATGTTGTTGAAACTCTCATTGTTATTCTGAGTCATACCATGTAAGCATTTTGAGAGGAGTGCTTGATCACATAGACTCATGTAAGTTGCTTTTATAGTGTTTATGATGGAGTCTGGAAGGCCAGGAGATTTATCAGAAATCTGTTGACCAGCATGCATTGCTCTCTGATACCAACTATTTGGCCCTACTGGGCACTGTCCATGCATTTTATTTTTATTGTTAGAGCAACAGTGGAAAAATGCTGCTATGACAGCAGACTGCATATTTTGTAGATCTCCTGTATTGCTACGAATCGCTATACCATAATAATTCTGGAGTTTATCTATAAACTTATCGGTTAATTTTCCTTTACCTCCCAGCCCTTTCTTGTTCTTCTTTAATTTTCGTAAACGACTGCCAACTCTTTTTTGAACGTGACCAATGCACTCCAATTTTGTAACGGTATTCTTACCATAAATGTCTTTCACGCTCATATAAGCTTTAGAATCCCCGTCGCCATAGTATTCGGTGTACTGCAGTCCTCGATTTTTCACAGATCTTTCAAATATGCGATATGCACCCACTACCTCCATACTTGCTGCTGATCCTTTGTGATTCGAGCATATGTGATTTTTATTTGTTTCAATCACTTCATTATTTTGGTCACAAACTCGACAATACTGAGACATGACCTCCAAGTCTAAAACTTTTCCTGTTATAATAGATATGGCTGACACAGAACCATTTAGGGATGTGTGGCCACGCCGCTGCCAGGTACCGTCTACGGATACACCACAAGAAATGCTTTTCTTCAGATCCAGAACTTCTCTTGAAGCTTCATTCATGTTATTTTCAGATGCAGCACATACAGCTTCCAGCAGTTGAACTTCATGTCTTCTAAATGCTGCTTTAGAAATAAAGGGCAAGTTTAGAGTGAACAACAGTTTTTTTCCAGCTGTATAACCCTTTCCAATAAGTCTTAAACCAAGCACTAAGAAATAATTTATAGTGTTTTTTTTTGTTGTTCTTGGGAGATGAAGAAAAACCGTTTCTATATCCACACTTGCAAACCAAGCAAAAGTTTGAGCAAAGTCCAAATTTTGTTTCTTCTATCAGCTGCAAGCCAGTTTCAAAACACAGTGGGCAACAGAGCATGGAAAACACAGAAACTAGCGTAGCGACATCGAATAGTCTGTTTCCTTTCAGACCATTACCTTCATAAACAGTCAACTGTTCCATACCTGAAGGAATTTTTAATTTAGATGAGCTGGCAGTTATCACTTCATCACCATCAACTCGCTTCGAATTCGTATAACGATTACCATGAAAAGATCTTTTTTTAGATTTTTTCGATCTTACTTTAGGCATTTTGAAATAAAGTAATCGAAATAAACAAGTTTAAAAAGAATTTAAATACAAAAGCAGTGAAGATCAATGTAAAATATAATCAAAAATGAAGCGTAGAATAAAGCGTCGAACAAGCATGAAAGAATGTAAACAAGCATTGCTAAATCGCCGTTGTTGCCATTTTATGAAAAACAAAGTGAGAAAAAACTGTTGCCAGGTGCAAATAAATGAATCCAGATTTAAAAATTATAAGATTTATTGATAATTGAATATAAATAGAGTACAAAAACGCTAAAAAACGGCGTTGATTACATATCTGCTGGCCCTTTAAATGCTACTTCCGGTTTTGAAAGTATCACTTCCGGTTTACTAAATTGGCTATAACTTCTGTTCTAATTATCATAAAAACAAAATTAAGACGGTTTTGGATTCCCAAAAGAATGCCCTATAACATAAAATAATAATAAAAATTTCGACATTTTGACCAAAAATCGGCATTCTAACGTAGGCAGTCCCCTTAGTTTCCTGTCAGTTGCTGCAAAGTAGACCCTTGTTTCTGCCTTTATAAGTCTCTTAAGACCATACCAATCACGGATTTCATTGATTGTTTTCGATCCACGGTTACGCTTTTGAATCAAGAACTGTTAGATCTTTTTCCATCTGAGAAACACTTTGAATATCTCACCTTTTAAGAAGCCAGTGATTGTTTAGTTCTCGCAGTTGTGGCTTCTGTCACATGGGCTACCACAATAAGGATTTTTCAAACAGAGACAAGTCTGTTGTTTTATCCATTTGCTGTACTTAGCATTGACAGCATTCTTACCTTGGTGTGTAACTAAGCCAAGGTAAATGTTAAGATAAAATTTTAAGCTTTTTATGCAACATTTTAGCTAATGGTACGGTGTCTGTTTATAAAATGAAAATAAAGTTTGTCTATAGGAAAAAATGAGCAATTTTTTCGTTACTCATGGTTACGGGTCTGAAGATAGCGTGTAGCGATGAGGCAGCGGAATGCCGCGGTGTACATTGGAAGCCGGAGAGGCTAATAAATGATCATTCAAGACCAGAACTTGACAGTGATATACCCAGTTACAGCTTTAAACTCTTTATTTAACTATGCTTATTGCGATTATGATTGCCGACCAGAAATCAGTTGGGAACACAGATTTCAACACATGATTAAGACAATAACTTTTTGCGGTGTGATATCATAGTAATGGCCTAAAACTTGTATCTTTAAATCCGATACAGTTCTAGAACGTTCACAGTTGCATATCCAAACCATACGCAAGTTAGGAGGGGACAAATGCCGCATGTGGAGAAGATAATTTGCGATTCCATCAATTTTATCAGTACACTTATAAAGTTTCGCATTACATTTTAGACCACTAAATAATAAGGGAAAAATGCGTTACTTTAAATATTCCTTGCGTAAGTCTGGATCTACATTTATTGAGAAGTTAACAAAAGACATTTTATTTCCATAACTAAATTTATCAGTAGCAATTACGTCAATAAATTTTAAAGAAATGAATTGAATCTGAGATTCAATCAAACGAATTCCCTCTTTTCTAATAATATCCGTCGATATTCAAAACGGAAAAGTATTTTATTAAATGAATTGGATGAATATTGGTTATGAATATTGATTTTCGGCCTTTTTACTATATTACATATTTATAGGGACATTTTCATAGCCAACAGACCACTTCATTACCTAGTGAAAAGATAAAAACTAAGCGGATGAGATCTTTTCATTAATCTCGAAGAAACATTAAAATCTTTTTCAATAAATTTGCAATGGAAAACTGGAATAACCCAGGAAATATCCCCGTGAAACGTTAAAAGCATCTATCATTTAAAATATGAAAGTAATATACATATTATTATATAAATAGGATTTAGTTAAAACCATCACAAAACGTAATGGATTTTCATTTTTTCATCCGAAAAAAGCTTATTGTAAGCTTGAATATAAATTTCATTGTTAAATTTTTTTATCCAATATGTTTTACGTTTCCGAATCTTTTCTTGATGCACAAATGATCCACATGCGGAAAATCGAGAGAACGTGAACAAACTTTAGTCTTTTAAAGCTAATGCACAATGCCAGTTTTGAGAAAAATCAATACTTTTCACAATTGACATTATCATGTTACGATATTTTGTATTTTCTTATAATTACAATGCATACGTTGTTCTTTATTCATATATGGTGTTTATAAATATAAAAATTTTCCAGCATATTCCTTACATAACATTTTAAAACATATATTTTCACCAAGGATGACTTATTATCAGTTTTTTACTGGATACCGTGAATTATGGTGCACACTGTTTTCCGCAAGAATTGATGCTCTTTGTATAGTAAGTGAATATTGTACCGAATCCGTGGTACGGAAAGATAATTTAAAAAGTGAATTTCAAGAATAGAAATAATTATACCAGTTACCGCAAATGAAAAACAGAGATTTTATAAAGAGTTCTTTTAATAGATGCAGCAGTAGACAAAATAATACTACAAATCTTCGCTGGAAGTCGACAAACTCCAGCACTAAATAACTTTGCTTGACCATTAGGAACTCAATAAATTATAAATAGTACACATATAACAGTTATTAAATAATAGCATACGACCTTTTAAATCTACACCAAGGTCTCCGTTCCAATCTCGATGAGGAAACACCTGTTCAAAGACTGTCACCTAACGCTACAAGAACAACGCTTAAACTGAACTTTTATTCCAAACTCTTATTCACCTGAGAAACAAAATCCGAGATGCCACACTGCTCAACCAAACCATTTTGCAACAATAGACCCAAAAGCAGGATTTATTTCTTACTCCATGGTAGACGCATGAACGTGCTAAACCATAGCTTTAAATCACGCGAACTCCAAAACATCGCACGCTGGCTATAACACGCCAAGTTGGCCACTAACTCGTAACAATATTTACGTTGGGATTCGAGACTGAATGTTAAGATGAATAATTATTATGTTTATTGCTTGCAGTTTTGTTAACAAATGTTTTCTTCTTTGTACTGGCATTTCTTGACTGTGGGAATTTCTTGCAATAAAATTTGTATTCTCCTGTTTCTACATTTATTAGTACTCAGGGCACCAATTAATTGAACCTGTAGTTTGAAGAAGGGAACAAGCGCCAAATTTTTTATTTTTTTTTGCGCCAAACTGTTAGTTACATATAGACGCTCCTTGTAAGCTGTAAAAAAATAACGAAAATCTCTCACGCACTGGTTTAATAGGGCTAGCAATATTTGTCCGTTTGAGGAAGGGAACATATCCCGGTTTCGTTTCCTTCTTCAAACTATTGTCATCGTGCTTGGCCAGACTGTCGCTGTTGTCGCGCTGTTACAGCTGAGGAAACTCTGGCTATATGTGTTCTGCATACACGATATGAAAACAGATTCTGTCGTTTTCTACGTTTATCCAGAGTGAGAAGCTAAACGTAGACTTGACGAAGTTTGTAGCATGATGTGGTTGAAAATTAAAAAATATCGACTTACGAGTCTAAAGAACTTCACGTTTTCAGTTACGCCTGCGAAGGCGAAACCGCAACACACAAGTGCGCTTTTTTTGCACTGGTTGATACTGAGCAATTTTAAAAAATCTATCAGTACTTCCCTGTCCAAGGGCACAGATTTCTGCAATGTGATCGCAATTTTGGTACTGCTAAAAGGAAAATCAGACCAATGGATAGAATTTAAAAAGAAAAGATAAAACCTTTATGCTCGAGGAATAAACAGGAAATCCAACGTAAATAAAGCAAAAATAGCAGTAGGATGCAATTATTTTGCATACGGCCGTTTCGAAGCTACAAAGGATCTTCTTCATCAGTGCAATGAACTTAGTGGCAGCTCATAAAATCCAAAGACTAAGCCAATCTTCGGCTTTTTTTGAGCTGCCACTAAGTTCATTGCACTGATGAAGAAGATCCTTTGTAGCTTCGAAACGGCCGTATGCAAAATAATTGCATCCTACTGCTATTTTTGCTTTATTTACGTTGGATTTCCTGTTTATTCAATGGGTGGAATTTACACACGGAAACAATACATTGATTTGTTTCAATCCTCTATGAAGAAAGGATTCAATGTTACTCAAATCGCCGCAGAAACTATCCTAGACTTCAAAAACTGGTGGCCTAAGCTCTACAAAATTGGGAAAGACCCTGTAAAAGTTCAAATTTTCTATTTTCAAACACAGACAGTTAGAATACTCCTTACCAATAGGTTATCTAACAGTATCTGAGTTCATTGATGGTTTGATGAAGCATAAATTTTTTCTCAAAAAGTCAAGCACAGGAATACCCCAGATTCCAAAAGAAAAAGCTTATAATGAAAAAATTCCAATACAAGACAAGAAGATCCAGGATGTTGGTAAGATAGTTACTCACATTCCACATGAGTACAATCCATTTTATGAAGGAGATTTTATGGCACCGACTATTACAACAACTGCATTTTATGACGATGAAAGTAATGATTAGTAATGATTTTCATAATTTTTTACAAAATTTTTATCAATAAAAATATTTCTCATTTTTTAATTATTGATTTTTATGCCTATTCCGTAATGAGTTTGAATCAGGGAATAAATCAATGGTTTTTTCTATCGTATCGTTTATTTAAGGACAGTCCAACTGACCTTCCCAAGGGTAATGAAATAGTGGGAGAATGTAAAGAATCTTATATAAAAGTTTAGTGAAGGAAAAATAATAAATAAGAAAAGTATGAAGTTTTTTTATTATTATTTCCCACAAAAGCTGCTTTTGGATTCGTTACCTTATTCAAACTGCTGGTTCAATTATTTAAAAGAGAAAAACAAATATATTATAATCTCCATGAAAGATTAATTATTGCACGCTAATTATCTTGTCAAGGCATTGTTTCTACAAAACATTTAGTACAGTAATCAGAACAAGACTGTCACTTATTCAATAAAAACAATTCTGTTGCTTGTTATTTATCAAGTTACTAAAATTAAATATGCAATTGTAGAATGCTTTTATAAAAGTCTTAAATACTTGTTTTGGGGCTAAAGCAGAGGCAGTTTGTCTGAGACTTTCACAGAGAACCACGGAAATTGTGGACTACTTTTTATCTGCGAGCAACAGGTAGTTGAGTCAACATTGCTACCTTTATGTCATGTCAATTTTAATCGAGCACCCCCAAGCACGACATCTGCAGTGCTCTTACCTTCCGAAGTAAATCTTAAAATCTCTAAATATAAATGCTCAACAACACTGAAGGGTAAGCATCTTAGTGTCACAGGGAAATAACAATGTCTATTATAAATTTTCAATATTAATTTATTCCAGTATTTCGTATATAAAGTACTTAACAATATCGATAAAAGGTATTAGATCTAAACAATCTCAAAAATTCTTTAAGAATAATAAAGCAAGTTGCAGCAAATTTCTAGGAATATCAGTTCTCCAAGAATAATTGGTTTAATCTTGATTACAATATGTTGTTCTATTTTTCTATGATGTTTTGGATTTTAATATAAGGAACGCTATTGTTTCCAACACAAAAAAGTTTGATTTCATAAATTGAAAAACATTTCTCAGAAAACATTGAAACTGTTTTTTATTCATAACATTGAGTTTATTTCATTTTATTTCTAAAAGTCAAAACCAGCTGTGAAAGCAAATATATATGATTCATTCTTGAACGCAATGGATGTGATATTTAGGCTGCATTTGTATTATTACTGTAGCATTATTTTTTTAATTACGGACCTTACTATTATTTTACGGAGGAAAGAACTCAAGATGAGTTGTATGGAAATAATAATTCCGCTTCTTGAATGAAAAAAGTGTTGAAGTGCGCTATAAGCGCGTACGTTATTAAATCTTACCCGAAAAACATCTTTATTTATATACTTACCTAATTTCAGAAAGTAAATACCATTTGGATATTAAAAAATATTAGCAATTTGTTTTCATTTGTATTCTATTACATAAAAATCTACACACCTTAAACTACTTTTCGACATATTCTCCATGCGAATTAAGGCATGTGTCATATCTTGGCACTAATTGAAACACACCCGCTTTGTAGAATTCGGCCGCCTGCGACCTGAACCAGTTCTGGACGTTTATCTTGATATCATTATCACTTGCAAAGTGCTGGCCGGCAAGAAATGTCTTGAGATGAGGAAACAAATGGAAGTCGGATGGAGCTAGGTCCGGACTATAAGGAGGGTGACAGAATTGTTCCCAGCGAAATGAATCAACCAGAGTCGTCGTTAAGCGTACATTATACGGTCGCGCGTTATCATGCATGAACACAATACTAGAAGTCAGTAGTCCAAGCCTTTTGTTCTGTATCGCGCGACGTAAAGTCTTCAATGTCTCACAGTAAGCTGTTGTGCTTCATTCCATCCAGTCCACTAACAAAATTCCTTGCCAGTCCCAAAAGACGGTGCACATGATTTTTCTTGGTGAGACGATAAATTTCATAAGGTCGAACATTTCTCGCATTCAAAAACTTGATAACGGCTCTTATTTCACGGCTGGCGGGCCGATCGATTGTTTTAAACATGATTACCAACAAACAATGACTTCAAACGTTATGTTAGCAATATGAACTAAGAATTACTTTAAAGGTCCATTAATTACTTGCCTTTCCGAAGTTTAACGTCATATTTTGCATTTCCTTTTTAAGCCGGTTCAAGTTAAAGCGATTCAGCTCATAACTAAGCCGAATCACTGACGCAAGTTTCTTTTGATTACGTCAGGTTTGGCAAACTGCCGTATGTCATATAATTAACTATAAAAGTCTCTAGTAGATGGCGTATTTCGTAGAAGTTACAACCCGATATTTGAATATCAGATTTTGACACGTGTATATAAGCCGTGGACACTTTCAGAAAATGAAGCGAAGTGATGTGAGGAGATGAGTATCAGTGAGATAGTGGTATCTGATAAGATGATCAGTGAGATCTGATAAGATGACAAGATGTTGTATTAAGCCTGCTGAAAGTAAGATATTTTATATTACTTCGACATTTAAATCCTTTTTGATAGTCCATCACAGTATAGGAAATAGACTGTTTGTTTAAGAAATTGATTCAATGTGAAAACCCAGCGTACATTACTAAGTGTTACTAGTGAAAAATGAAGATATTGACATTGTTGTTTTTAACTAATTTTAACTAATTTTTCATATGATTAAATACTTTTATGTTATTGTTAAAAGGCTTGTCGTCTATACATTATTTTGAGCATCTTTAATCGTTTTAACGTATACCTTTTTTTAACAAACATAGCTTTTACTGCACAGTTTTTACTTTGTTATTTAAATATATAGAATAGAAGAATTATAAGAATTGTTGACGTGCATGTTTTACATGTACGCTAACACTTTAACGCAATCAAACAAAATGGCTACGCTAATTCGTACTCGAGTTGAAGTATGTAACTATGCATGCGCGACCTTCGTGCTGTCAGATGGGCGGGAGATATGCGCAAACGGTACTTACTTTCTGGATGAGATAAGTAGCAGTTACGGAGAGTTACAAATTAGCGTGTTCACAACACTCTGCCTATGCTCGGACTAAAGAGTGGAGGTGAGGAGGATAGATTTGGCTCAGTGATAATGCGGGAAGCATCGCTTAAACATTGCACTTCCGGTATAATAAACAACAAAAAGAACAGGAAAAAATTGAAATAACTTATTAGATAACCTTTGCAAAGACAAATATAGGTGCAATATCGGTATCAGTTATAATACTACCCTATTGATTTCAAACACCGGTTGACCATATGGGGATTGATGTTTAGTAGGCTTCTGAAATGCTCGCGTTATAAAATTCTGCAAGGGAAAAGACGTGTGTGATTGTACGCCTATGTATGGTGTATCATCTATTAATCCACTCTGCTGGTAAGGATCAGGGGGTCTTTGAATGTTCGGTTTCTTTTTTTGTTTTGAAGCTTCTAGTTCCTTCTTTATGTCCTTTTCTTTTAGTTCATCATCTAACTCTTTTTTTTATATGGGGAGTAGGTTGTTACAGAATATCCAGCTTTTCTCCTTCTAAGGGGATTATGGAATACTTAGTATTCCATAATACCCGACACACCATCATGGAACATAACCCTTTAAACTGATAGATAAAACATTGTCAGCTAAAAAACTACCACAGTATAACAAACAACAATTCTTTTAGTGTACATTATGCTTAACATCAATGTTCAAGTCAGATGTGTACTAGTAGGTTAAAATGTTTGAAAACTTACCTGCAAAAACTCTTGAAAATCACAAAACACATTTTGTTCTCTAGCGAGTGGTACGACAAAAACAAGCGGTCAACTCTCAGTGCACTGCATCATGGGAGTCTTTCTTGAATAGTTCATGGTATTCGCACACGATAGAAGCACCAAACATAGCCGAAACCTCGGTATTCCATATTACCCGACTATTCCATAATACCCTCCTCTTCTCTAACTTAACAAGCACACCTACTAAGAAGCTTTGCCGACAAGACATGGAGATATCGATCAGAATTTATGTTAAAGGGAAATTAACCCCACTTAAAACATTAGTTACATCAAGTTACGTAAAAGCACTTAAAAACTATTTTTTTTTAATTTTCCAATGGCACATTAAAAGACAATTGAACATCAAAAAGACAACAATAAATATATAAATGAAAGCGAGCAATCCAGTAGGGTTCCCAGATAGATGTCCGAGGAAGAGCAGGACATCTGGACATGGGAGGCAAGTCCATTTCCTCGTGAAGATCACACAAGGTACAAAAAGGGTCAGGAACCACGTTGATGACGACAGATTTCATCCTAGGCCACAGAGGGACATTAAGAATCTGATTAAGCCATGGTTTATTAAGGTTGTGATTTTGAGTTCTTCGCGAAAAGAATCCCTGAAGATGTTCTTTATTAGGTATTTGATACTATTAAAAGGAAGTCTGGGATTAGTTCTCTGAAGGACAGAGCCCCCTTCTTTGCTAAGAAGTCGGCCGCCTCATTTCCCTGGATTCCACAGTGGGCCTGAATCCACCGAAGAACTACCATCTTATTATTACTGGCAAGCCAGTTGAGGAGATTTTAGCAATTTTCGATGGTTAAAGATCGGGAGTGGCTGGATGCGTCAATTGCTTGAAGTTCGGCCTTTGAATCCGATAATAATACAACTTTCGAAAAGGAATAAAGAGGAAAACCAACATAAATAAAGCACAAATAGCAATAAGATGCGATTATTTTGCATACGGTCGTTTCGAAGCTACAAAGGAGCTTCTTCATCAATGCAACGAAATTTGTGGCAGCTCAAAAAGCTGAAGACTAAGCCTCGCTTAGTCTTCAGCTCTTTATTTCGTTGTTATAGACGTGACGCAAAATTAATTTAAAGTATTACAAAAAGAAAAGAAACCACGTGATTAGCATTTAATAAATTAATTCTGAAAATTAATATTTAAAATTTCACCAAAAATCATAAATTTGAGGTAAAGATTGGAAAAAGATTTCATTTTAAAGGAATTTTTATGACCTTTATCGTGATATAAACTTTATAACCCCCAGATTATTATTTTAAATGCAAACTTAAGAGAAGTTTCAAAAACAGCTTAAAATTTAATTTAAAAATCTAAGAATTTTTCAAAACTCTTCGTCAGTGCACCCCTACAATATAAGAAGAATCGCCATGCAAAAAATGAGCTCTTTAGGTCCAGCGGTTTGGTCTGTGCTTTATCTATCAGTCAGTCAGTCAGTCAGTCACGGAACTGTTTTATATGATATATAGATTAAAGGCCAAAGGATGCAGATACGATTGCACTATTTCAAAACTGTCCTGTTTATTGGATCTAAAGGCAACTTGCAAAAAGAATTCCTATTATGTCCATAAAAATTTTTAAAAAAATGAGATTGTCCATCGTGATATGTGGGATACCGTATAATAGTTGCACATTTGATCGACTAAATCAACTCCTGCTTTTGACGTATTGTAAACCAGTACAATAGCTGGTTTACCTAGGTTAAATCCCGACTAACGAAGAATGGAAAGGAATACAAGGGTAAGAAAATCAGATCTGCATTAGAAAGGCTATGACTATAAATAGAAACTTCTTAGAACATTCAAACCTTACATGCAAAAACAAACCATTCAAAATTACGAAAATTTTGCACTTTGTACACGGACGCGCCCGCTTAAAGATAAAAAACTAATAAGTAGCCTATTATGTAAAACCATTGAACAACCTAACCATTGAACAGTAGTATGAAAACTAGGACTCTGATTGAATCACTCGTTATCCAGGAAGTAGAGTGACTAACTTTATAAAAGAAAAAAAGAGGGAAGGGATAACGAATATACAGAAAGGCAAAAACGAAAAAAAAATTCTTTAGATTTTTTAAATGTTTTTTTTCTATTTAAAGTCATTTATTGATATTTTTTAGATTTTGAATCAATCTTTTAAGTTCTATTTTATTAATTAATTAAAATATGAAAATGCAAACACTTTTCAGAAGTAAAATGGAATGAAAAATTTCTGTAGTTTAGCGGGATCAAAAAATTAAGATTTTTGAGAAGTTCATTATCCAAGTTATCACAGAAACTATGTACTTAATTATAGAGGTATATGGGAATTATAAAGAGTTGGAAGATAAAACATCTTAGGAGATTTCATCGTTTTATAGATACCATAATACTGTAACAATTTACCGAAAAATTGTTGTTTTTACCGCTGCAAAAATCCTAATTATATGTCGGCCCTACATCAGACATGAATTCTTCTTTATCAGAAATATCTCTTCTTTTGGAGCCCACATACTTACAGCAATGATTATATTACCTAAATTTCAATCATTGTCTTACTTTTTGTCACATTCTCAAAGGAAAGAGGTATAAAGTATTTACGGAAATCATCGGGCTAGAGGGAGTCTTGTGGCAGCGCGCTGGCTTTCGGTGCTGAGGGTGCTCGAATCTAATCCCGACGCGCGACATTAATTACATCCGTTTCCGGATATGACCACTTAAAATCCCTAGCCCGGAAAGTCCCTCTATGAGGTCAGAGAGAGTGGGAAAGTGTACGATCACCCAGAAGTCTCCTCTGGTGGTGCTCGGTGAAACTTGAGGGGCAATTGGCTAAGACGGACTTCGACTCTCGTGGTGGATTATAAACTGGAGCCGCACATTTGAGCCTGAAACCATAAAGGAGCTGGTATGGACTTTCCTGCCAGGTGGCATTAGGAACAACAGACATTTTAGCAGGATCTGTGACAGGAAAGGAAGGAAAGCATAAAACTTGGTTGTCCTCGCAACTTCTTATTACATTATATCGTATAAATGGTTGTGACTGAGTTGTAAAGACATAGATTTGGATGTAAAAAGAAATACTTTCATTAATCTTTGTGTTGGTAATTTAACATCAGATTCATCTATATATTCAGGCTTGTTGCAATTCCTTTATAGTGAGGAATGCCTGCTTTTTTCTATAGACCACGTTAAGTTATTAATTATGTCTCTAAACCAGTCACACTCAACCTTTTATTCTCTCGGGCCACATGCATATTGTAGCGTGATGGAAGTATGAGGTTTTTTTTCCCAAGACCTCATAGTGTGCACGACACACAGCATGTATATCGGGGTATTTTGCTAGTTCCCACCGTTTTTGAACGCGTGGGGGATTAAAAACGATTCTAACAAAAGAAGCCAGAGTTTTTGGCCTCAAAGTTAATCCCAGGCATAGCGGTTTCTCTAACAAGTTGTGGAGGTAACTGTTTGGAAAAACAGAAACGTTTCCCATCACCGTCGTAAAGATGTCTTTCCTAGCGATGGCTATACGACTTTGTTACTGGAAGGTAATAAGGTTTCGGCGTTACGGAGAGCTGTCAGCCGATAATCTGCCGGTCCTCCCGGTTGTGAGAAAATGATTTCTAAGAAGACGTCCACCGCGAGTTTCAAGCCGAGAGAGAGAGACTTGGTGTTTTTGAGAGACCGGCATGTAACATCCAGCCGAACAGACGTGTTTTTAGGAGCTCTTGTTTGAGACAATGGGTCCCAGAGCCTGCATTGTGAATCTGCACTTAAATTAACTAATTATGTTGTACCCATTAATGTTAATTTTTTTTAAAAATAAATTTCATTGTTAAGTTTCTGTTTAAAAATTGGCTTTTGCATTTTAATTAGGACTCTGTCTTTCTTAGTCACGAATTCAGAAAATGTAATTTTAAAAATGCTTCAGAGTTTAGCCTTAGCCTACCTATCGTGACGCCACAATATGTTTGGTCCGCAATATAGTACACTATACCACGTAATATAATAATCGAAAAACTAATACTCAGAATCTAAATTTTTTCAAACGTTTATTTAAAAATGACTGATATTTTATGTTAGGACAAAATTTTGCCTAGTTTAAAAAAACCAGGTTGAAACTTCTTACGTGTTACTCTCAATACTTCATCAAGGCAAGAAATAATAAGCCGATTTCGATATATATTCTTCGCATATGTCCTTTTGAAGTTGGGTGATTTACAAAGATACGTTGATGGGGACAACGGGAGCAGCATGTGGCATATTTATGTACAGCTCTGTATTTGTCAGTGATTTATTTTCAAAACTGATGGTCTTACAAAAACTCCTGCCATATAATAAGTGCGAGGGTTTCAGGCCGCACATAAAAGCTTGGTGGGCCGAAGCTTGAGTACCTGTGACATGGAACTCGACTTTGTAATTATTTTAATTAATATACTGTTTTATCACTAAATAAAATATATTTTCTGATTTCATAATTTAGATACAACATTAATCCGGTTCCATGCACATTTATAAGTGTATCTATCTTTTTTTGTATATCTTAAAATATATATGTGCTCAAAATCTTTCCTGTGGTTTTTAGTACCGGTTTTCCGGGAAGAAGGGAATGTGCCTCCCGTAGGCAATTTAGAGTGACCTGTAATAGTACGAATAGTACACAAAGTCATGTGCACAGAAGGGAGAATTACTTGCCACCCTCTCGGTCATTAAGGGGATATTTTCCCCATAGCAACGGCCCAGCAACCATCTTTTAACCAATGATATAGCTGAAACGCGTTAATTGTTCGAGAACATTTTCTGACCTCTGCTTTTCCGGGGCTGGATATTTTTAATGGTTTTTGGGCAGTTGAAAAAAAGGCCGCGACTGTAAAACTCCTCTAGGCTGTCCCCTCTTCAGCTACTCGCCATTTTTTTGGTATGCTGGTTTTTCTGGTCTGCTTTTGGACCGAATTTAGTTAGACAATGATATATAATCTTCAGTCTCCAATGAGGGTGGTGGTGAGTAATAATAATTTGTAATATATTTTATCAGGCGAGAGCACAGAATAGTTAATTTATGTAACTAGAATTTATTATGTGTTAGAATATTTTTTTTATGTATGTAGGTAATTATTATGATGTTTTCTGTGCAAATTTGCAATTAATGATAAAATTAATTTTAAATAACAAGAAGATAAATTAAAATGTTAACATTACCTATTAAATTTGAGTTCGTTTTTTTAGTTATCTCAGACATGTTTCTGAAATTAACAATATTTTTTTTAAAGTGCCACTATACGATTTTCAATTTTATTATATGTTCTAATTTCCCCTAATAGTACCCCTGCTCTAAACTATTATAGAGATAGTATACATTTTTCATAGTTTTATAGTGTGTAAAGTTTTTATCCCCTCTTACGCTGCGGAAACAGAAGTGAGGATACTTTTCAGGATTTTAAAAAAACTTACCACACGAAAACAAAGAAATTAATAAAAAACGTTTAATTTTTCAAATCATAAAGCGATACTTCGCAAACAAATAAGTATAAAACATTTTAAATATTGAAAGAATTTTTAAAAATAATTATCTAATACAAAAAACAAGCCGCAAACACTGCTCATGCGTATTCTGTATCATAGAAAAACATTTCAAACAATAATTCTGTTCTCTGGTAATAGTAATAATACTTATCAGATTTATCCAAGACCTATACAAAAAAACAATAAATGCGATCGATTTGAATGAAATATTTCCCCGTGAAGGATATTTTCATACAAATTTGTACGACAATGATCAATATTTATGGCCTTTCAAAGAGCCGAATGAAAAAGGAAAAGAAAAAAACCTCTTTTGATTTCCTTCTTATCGGCGTTACTCTCTCATATGCTCAAAAAAGAAAACAAATTGAAAGAACTGCAGATGTTTTTTATCAGTAATATTTCATGCATAAATTCTTATCAAAAAAGTCATAAATTTTAAAACCTTTGTTACGGAGACTAAAAGTAAACTTTGAATTGAAAATCGCGAAGTGTTGAATTACATTTGCTTTCCTCAGCACTCTGATTTTGTGAGTAATAAGAATTTGAATAAATAATGTGCTTTAAGTGAAACAAATTAAATTGAGGATTAAAGTAGGGCAGAGTTATTGGAGTGAACATTGTACTTGACTACATTTCCTGCTTAGGAAATTTGCGTGCATTCAACCGGTCTGGTTGTAAATTAAATTTTATCAATGTAATTACGTACGTGTTGAATTATTATAGCGAAAATAAGGGACAGTTTATAAACCGATAACTAAGAGGCAAAACATAATCAGTGCAGTGTTAAAAGTGAATTACCTTGCGTGTATAAAACGAAAACGACGACAATTGTGTCATATTAGTAAAATCTAGAAATTTTTCGAAAGACAATTACACAAATTTCGTTAAAATCAGGACAACAGAGTCAAAATATAGGCATTTCCAAGCATAATATTAACAATATCATATTTAAAATATTCAGAAAATAAAATCACATGGCATGAAAAAAGATGTTTTGTGTAAATCGAGTTATTCGCCCATGATAATACCATGGGGATATATTTCAAATGCTTAAAAAACATTATAATAAATATATAACATTAATCGATAATGTTTTCTCAGTATACAAAGATATCTTTTGTTCACTTTAGAAAACATGTCAGATAACATGATCAGGCCTAGTGATGCAATGATCAGCAGTTTTGAGAGGGGACAAGGGGTTGCTTTATAGTAATAAGTCGATGAGGGGGGGGGGGAGTACAGCATGAAGGACAATAGAACTTATTCTGATCTATAACATAAGATCTATTGCAGAAAACTATTTAGAATGTTCATAAAATAATTGTATGTAACAGGGAAAAGGTACTCAATAGCGTATGTAATATTTGTTTGTTTTTTCACTTGATAATACTACTTGTTTTTAACTGTAGAAGATAAGAACACTATTTTTTCCTTAATGCATTAATTCTTTATTTTTTCTCAGTATAGAACAAAATGTTTCGTTAAAGGATTAGGTACTTTTTAAAAGCTAAGCGACTCGACATAAATATTCGTAATTCAAATCATGAGCATTTATAAAAATTATTTATTCAAACATATGAAAATTTTACTATGAGTTAAACACTCTTTTTTCTTTATTAATATGGCTCTAAATTTTGTGTAATCTCAAAAGAAAATTTTATTTGCTTTTCAAATCCAACCATTGTTTTTACCGTATTATTGCGTTCCTCAATAACGGTCCTCCGGGAAGAAAACGAAAGTAATAATTTTGGCAGCTCGCCAAATCCAGTAGCAGTAAACAAATAAACAGGGAAGTACCAAATTGCGTCAAAAAATATGAGGTAAGCAACGATAAGTAATCCTACGTTTATAACTCGTGGTAGTTTCGTTAGAAGAGACAACCTGAATTTATTTTTCAATGTTATGTCATTGTGCGCAGACCTGAATCTGTATGTTAATGAATATACACATTTTTTTAGTTTTAAAATTAAGTTATATAATATATTTTTAAAATGACCCACTTTAAAAATTAAAACAATTAGTTCTTCATAGAAAAAAATTGTTTATATATATATATATATATATATATATATATATATATTTTGACCATATAAATTACTCCTTTTTGGACTATATTATCATTGACATGAATGATTGAAACAATTATTTTTACTGGATAAGAATCAAAAATGTCTACTTGTGTTAAAAGTATCATACGAATTGTGTATTAAAATCTGTATCTCAGAGGGAATTAATTTTGAATCTGAAATTATAGTACTGATATATTTTCCGAAATTTTTTAACGAAAACAGGTAACATTATTTTCAGCGTTATTACAATATATAAGGAATATTATGAAATTAATTTGTAGACAAAAAGATACTCACTTTCAATGATGGTTATTTGGCTTTACAGCTGTAAAGAGAATCAACAAAACGTAAATATTACATTCCGAATAATTTAAAATACCTCAAAAAATTTAAATAAAATGTTATCCATACTAAAACAAATTGATATGCGTCTAATTACATCGTATAGCATGCTAGAATAATTTAGATTACTCAGGAGAAATGTCATTTAGGTGATATATCCAATTTAAAAGCATTAGTATAGAGAAATTACAGAAATATATATACTCTGTCACAAACAAATATATGCACCCAGAAGAAATAGAGCTACTATCACGAAACTTGGCAGGAATGTAGTCTGGTAAGAGATATGCAAATGATTAAAATTTCGACGCCAATGAGACAAGGGTAAGCTCGCTATGCTCATATGAGATGCACAGCTGCGAGAGTTTAAAAGCATGATTGCTCATGGCATAGGGTTATTCAAACAAATATGTCGACTTGGATAGACGGTATTGTGACTAGAGATGCCTCTGAGACGTAACCGGCGACAGTACGAACAATTGTCGGACTTTGAGAGGGGACGTATAGTGGGCCTCAGATAAGCAAGTTAGTCAAACAGGCGTATTGACCACCTCGGTCGAAGCGATATGGTAGTTGCTCGGTGTTGGCAACAATGGATAACGGAAGGGATAGTCTACCGTCGCGGAGGGTAAGGGCGTCCCAGGAACACAAATGCGCGCAATCATTAGAGCGGCCACGTCCGCACCGACAACGTCGCTAGAATAGTGACGCCATTTACCACCTTCCAGACATCCGGTGGTATCAAGGGAAACCATTCGGACCAAGGGAAACCACTGGCCGACGCAGGTATAAGGAGCCGAAGTCCATTAAGACGCCTACTACTGACCCCACATCATAGGCAGTGTCAACTGGATTTTTGCCGACCTCGAAAAAGCTGGAGTGCGACCGACTGGAGGCGTGTGATCTTCAGCGATGAATCCCGATTCAGTCTCATTGCTGATGACCCGCGCATACGCGTGTTGAGGCGGCCAGGACACCGGTCTGATCCGGCATTTCTTTTCGAGAGGCATACGGCGATTACACAAGGTGTGACAGTGTGGTGAACAATTTGTTGGGACACACGATCACTTCTAGTCGTCCTTCAACGCACTTTGATGGCACGCATTTACGTGGACGAGATTTTAACGCCAGTTGTACAGCCTCTGCTATCAAGTCGCCCAGGAGCCATTTATCAGCAAGACAATGATAGTCCACATACTGCGCGAATCTCCCAACAATGTCTTCAAGGATACGACGTACTTCCATGGCCTGCCAGGTCCCCAGACCTCTCGCGAATAGAGCACGTCTGGGACGTGATTGGAAGGCAACTGCAGCCGTCACGGAATAATGGTGAATTAACTACCCAGTTGCAAAGATTATGGCATGATCTTCCGCAGGAGGTCATAGGTGACCTCATTGGTTCGATGCCACGCTGTGTTTCTGCTTGTATAGCTGCCAGAGGTGGATTTACTACTTACTGATTTGTAATCCTTTTCATGCCATATCTTCTTAATAAAACGGTCTGTTCTTCTGCCTTTGTAATCATTTGCTTATCTCCTTATACACTACATGTTAAGTTTCGTGATATTAGCTCGTTTCCTTCTGGGTGCATATATTTTTTGTCACAGAGTGTATATATATAATCATTTATATTATAATCATTTATTATATAATCATTTAATACATATAATCATTTTCAAAGGATACTATTACATAAAATGTACTTTTCTCCGATGAATCGCATTTTAACCTTATATACTCATGAAAATCAGTGTTATGTTTGCAAAATTTAGTACGCAATTTAGTTTTCATTTCCAAAAGTGTTCTGAAACTGAAATTCCTTTAGAATATATTTGGAAGAGAAAAGAAAGTCTGCGAGTGAAAATGTAAGAGGCATAAATATAATTTAAGACTTTAGACGTAAAGCAATATAAAATCAATTTCCTAAGAGAGAAGAATGCTTATAATAATATACACACGTAAACAAATTAACGATTTCTTACATCTGTAATGATAACACTAGCCAACATAATTTAACTTTTTTCTGTAACTTTCCTTAAAACAGTTAATCTTTATGTTTTGGAGGTGGCTGAAAACGAAAATGATCATGAAAATGCAACTTTAGCTCTATTTTTTTAGTTATTTCAACTTTTCAGAATTGCCCTTTAAATCGTATGCATGTAGTAACTCGTTGTTCTCCCTCGAAGAAAGGTCATTGAAAGAGCAGTTGTTTTGCCTGCCGTTTGTATTTGGTTGCTGGGGATTCTCTGATGAGTGTCCAGCAGTAATTGGCTAACACTGAGTCACTCCACTTTCCCTGATATATTTCTTCCATATCCGAAAATTGTTGCTGGAAGCGTTCCCCATGTTCGTGATTAACAGCACTACAGTTTTCGGGGAAGAAGTCTAAGTGTGAATGTAAGAAGTGTAAGTTTGAGAACATGTTACACCCCTGTCTATCATATCACTGCAAAAGATTTTTCGCATGATCCTTATAGCTTTATGCCTTTATATTTCCTAGGAAGTTAGGGGACACTTGGTAAAAAAAGCTATACCAGGCTAACTTCTTTACACCTGTGAGAATATTATTGAAATGTTTATTTTGGAATAGTTCATGTATTTGTGAACCAACTAAAAACCTCTCCTTTCGTTTGACTTCAATGAGGCTTGCAGAAACTTACGCCAACAGATAACTTTGACAGCGTTATCTGTATAATAATTCCATGCATTTATATGTTAATTGTAGGCAATGTCTTAAAGGAAGAAATGTTTATTATTTCATCACTTTTTAATGTATGTTATTTTTCCATCGTCTTCTTAATGATCCCACATAAATTTTCTTTTTCAAACACAGATTTCGTAACCTTTTTTTTAACAATTACTTTTTTCAATATTTGTGCTTGAATTTCATTTTTCTCGGGGATTTCAGTGAGAATTCTACACTTGTCAAGTTTTTGTCCACCTTTTTTCTATCAGAGGCCATGGCCCTAGGTACAAGACATGATTATGGCCCTAGGTACAAGATGTTGTTGTTTTTGGTAAAATGGCTTCCCTAGCCAAAGACCTGCAGAAATCAAACTTTGTTTTTATATCATTTTTCCCTCTAATGATTACAAAAATTATCTGCTATACATTGAAACATAAGTTTGCACTTACTTTCGCAAAACAAGACTTCAAATTGAAGTGAAAAAATTTAGTTTTGATCATCAAATCAAGACTTCCTTTTCCATTTAACTATAGCTTCTTCTTACTTTCATTAAAAATGGCTGTTATGATTTGAAACAGTGTTGTCATTCACTCAAATGAGTAAAAATGCTGTAAAATAATAATTATTTAAATAAAGCATAGTGGCTCTAGGTACACGATGGTCTTAGGTACAAGAGTTTCCCCTAATAATGTCATGTATTTATCAATCACTGTATTTTATAACAGATGATTTACAGTTTGAAAGAGTAAATAGCATAATATATGACCCGGTTAAGGGATAATATCATAGTTCATTCATTTAATATGAATCTAAAATTAAAAAATAGAATTAATAGAATGACAAAACTAACTTAAAATAGTGTTACATAGAACTGCAATTTATTTCAGCTGAAACATATGAAACTAAAAATTTTACTCAAATTTTGTCTTTTGGAAAACATTATAAGTCAAAATAATATATGTTTGGAACTTTTTTTTTCTTTCTAAATAAAAGAAAGCATACCATGCGAACATTGAACAAGGATAATGCAAAGATCCTCAGAAATGTCTTAAGGGGACTCACGACCCTTAAGTCGAGGAAGTAAGGCATATTTTCATGGCTTTTGACTCTTTGCAACTATTTCAATTTAATCCCAATTTTTCCAAATTTTATGTATATAATAAATTGATATATTTATTTTATTAAACAAATTTTCAACTCTCAAAATAATTTTAAGTAATTTTTTTAAAACTGCTTTAGATATACCTTGTTTTTTGAAGTATTTTTATTGTATACTGGTTTGCGTGTAGAACTATGAAATTGATTTTACACTTAAATGTATAATTCCTGTTTTATATTTAAAATAAATAATTCAAAATACAATTGAACAGAAAACATTCAACATTAAAATATTTAAAAAATTTTTTTAAAAATCTCAAAATATACTTAAAATTTCCTTAAATTTTTGCATTAATTTACCCCTGAAAAAATAACAAAATGTACAGTGATTGCAATAATTCTAGTTCAGACACAATAAAATAACATGATTATGCAATGATAAAAATTTCATGGAATTATGTTTCATAGTTTTTGAGATATCAGTTGCGGAATGATGGAAAATTACATTTTGAGAAAAATGAGTTTAAAATTTTTCTTACCATAAACTTGATCAGTAATTAAATATTTTGAATGTTAATATCTCCGGAACTAAGCGGAATATTTTCATGAGGTTTGATTTATTTTGTTCAGAAATGATCAGGCTTTAACATATATTTTTTTCAAAAAATCGAATGTTTTAAAGATTTAAGGGTAGTGAGTCCCCTTAAATATATTTCGATGTGTCAAGTGGAAAAAAAAAAATACTTTTACAGGATATATGACTGTTACTCAACATTCATTATAAATTTCTGCTCAGTTCTAGTTCTTTTTATACATACTAAAAAATGCGAGAATGTAAAATGCTAATAAGTTTTTCAGTTATCACACTCGCGATAAATTCACTGTTGCGGAAAATTTGGTTTTTCAGAGAAAACGCATTTCAAGTTTTCTCCTTACAGTAGGCAACTTGTTACTGTTAATAAACGAATATATTGGCAAAAATATGTTGGAAAACTTATAGCTTACTTCAAAATAAGAAATCTGTTATTATATGTAATATTATTCATAATTACATATTATATCTAAATACTAGCTGAGTCGCAACCCGATGTGATCCTTTTTCGATTTAAGATGAAATGGTTTCATTTGTTATAGATTAAAAACTGTTTAATCACTTTTAAAAATATATTAGAATTTTTAAAAAACGAAACAATTATATAAAATTATTTTTTTCAAATTTCGGTTCTTTGCTTTTGAAATAATTCTTTCAAATTTCCGTTTTCAAATTTTGCTTTTTATACAAAAATAAGTTCATTCAATTAGAAAAATTATAAAGGTTTTAACTTCTCATTTCCTAAAACTAAAATTATTTCTGATACTTTAAAATTATTTCTGTATTTCAATTATTAAATGACTCGTTCTCAGACTCGTTCTCAACTAATAATAATTTTTACTTTCGGCAACATGGCCGAATATAAATATTAAATCTCATGGGGGAAAAAGTGCTTAAAAAATAGAAAGACAGTTCTGATGAATTCAAAATTGGTGCTAGAAGAATCCTCACGAGATGCTCAAAAATTAGAAACATACTTCACGAACTAGCTGGAATTATTAGTGAGTAAAATAATAAGTCGAATAATTACGAACTCGGCATTCAGTTACATTAAGATACTATAGCGATCAGCGTGGGAAATTTCAAAAGTGAGTTTTGTCAGTACTCTTTTTTAGAATGATAACATTTTTTTAATTAAATGTATTTGGTATATTTTGAAAGTTGAACATCTAGCAAATGGCGAAAAATCGTAAAATTGACATTAATAGGTGCAGAAAACCGAAATATTTGTCCATCAATATTGTTGATTTCGTGAAATTCAGAAAACTGCTTTGGGAAAAAAGCTTCGTTTGCAATGAAAAACATTTTTAACTTTATAAAAATGTGTATATTCTGAAAGATGAAGAGTTGTAGAACACATGGAAATAAAAAATTTGTCGATTGGAGGACGGAAAAGTTGTATTTTGCATGCATGAAAGTAATGTAAATTTGCGAAACGGAAAGGCGCTGCTCACCCGGCATGCCAGCTGTTTCTGTTGTTCGCTTCGTTTGAGTTCAGCGGTTTTAATGTAATAATTAAAAAAGTTTAAAATTTTGAAAGTTGAGGATGGTATCAGTGAACGCGTCTTGTCCGTTCGCGTCCATCGGTACCAGTCGCGATATCCGGCTATGTTCAGTTTGCGAGATTAGCCCGACCCCGTGTCTGCTCACTTACAAACATAAGTTTGTCTACCTTAAGCTGTTAATAGAAAGATCGATTTAAAAAAATTACTGAGGGGCCCTCAACACGCAATGTTAATATGCAAATTTTTTGTGAGCTAACATTCTCACCTACGGACAAAGTCAAGATGTTATCGAGATTAAAGAGTGATTTATAATTTTAGGTTTATCTTTAAGAGTTTATTCTAAATTGGCCTACCGGTTCCTCCCCGTGGTGGGCCCTTGGGGTCTATCGTATGATAGACCACTAAACGTTCGATATCATCTGCAACTACATGATGGCTATAGATTAGTTGGTACAAAATAACACTTTTTTAAGTACGGAAAGTGTTCTTTAGTCACAAAGGGGGCATATATATACAGGGTGTCCCAAAACGACCGCATAAACTCTGCACAGCTAGATTCCTCGTTGGGAGTACATAAAAACTGTCCAAAGAAGCGTTCCTGTACAATCCATAGTTTACGAGAAAAATACGAAAAACAAAGTATGACGTCACTGCCGGTGCAAGAAAAAAACACTTTATTGGACATATCAACAGCATGCACAATTTAAAGCAGATGTTCAAAGTGTCCGCCGTGCATGTCGAGGCAGGTTTGAGCACGCCGTGGAATGGCTGTCATCACACGTTGCAGCATCGCGGGGTCCACCGAAGTACAAGCAGCATGCAGACGAGCAACTAAGTCCATTTGTGTTGTCACTACGTCTCGATACAGCAGTTCCTTGAGATGGCCCCATAGGAAAAAATCCAACGGTGTAAGATCTGGCGAACGTGGCGGCCATAGAACCGGACCCCTACGTCCGATCCAGCGGCCGGGATATTCCATATCCAGCCAACCACGAACAGGAGCACAGAAATGCGCCGGAGCCCCATCATACTGGAACCAAAGTCCCTGTATTGCCGCTAATGGTATATTATCGAGGAACTCGGTTAAGACCTCATTTAGAAACACCAAGTACGACTGTCCCGAGAGCCGTTCAGGCAACAGATATGGTCCAAGCAGGTGATCCCCGAGTATGCCGGCCCACACGTTAAGAGACCAACGTTCCTGATGTTTCTGCTGCCGGATTGCATGCGGATTGACCTGGGACCACATATGGCTGTTGTGATGGTTGAATATCCCATCACGAGTGAAACATGATTCATCAGTCCACAGGATATGTGCAATGAAACCATTATCTGTGTTCTGTTGTTGCAACAGCCATTCACAGAAGGCCACGCGTTTCTGAAAGTCATCTGGTTTCAGACCTTGCACGGTTGTGTACCGAAATGGGTGTAGCTTCTCAGACCGTAAAAGCCTGTGCACAGTACTTTTACTCGAAGTCATCTCACGGGCTAATGTGCGTGTGCTTACCTCGGGCGTCTCTTCTACCCGCTGCAGTATTGCATCCGCCTGTGCTACCGTCAGGCCGATCCGCGGGGTTCCAGTATCGTGAAGATTGGCTGTTGGCAAGACGCTTCCCGTATTTCGCAGTCTGTCGTCCAGCCTACGGATGACGTTGACATCGGGAGGACAGTGGGACGGATATCGACGAGCATACTCCCTAGCAGTTCGTAAGGCATTTCCATTACATCGGCCGTACATCAAGTACATGTCGCAGTAGTCACGAACGGAGTACATGGCCACCATACGAAGACTACCGGTAGCTGCAAGATGCAGCCTTTTAAATACCAGTTCAACGGCGGCTTAACGTCATTCCATGGCGCGCGTGTATGCATGACGCGATATGCGCGGCGAACGTTTTAAACATTATCGTCTGGAAAGATATGCAAATATTGTTGTTGATATGTCCAATAAAGTGTTTTTTTCTTGCACCGGCAGTGACGTCATACTTTGTTTTTCGTATTTTTATCGTAAACTATGGATCGTACAGGAACGCTTCTTTGGGCAGTTTTTATGTACTCCCAACGAGGAATCTAGCTGTGCAGAGTTTATGCGGTCGTTTCGGGACACCCTGTATATATAAAACAGTTCCGTAACCGACTCACTGACTGACTTACTGACTGACAAGCAACGCACAGACCAAACCGCTGGACCTAAAGGGCTGAAATTTTGCATGGCGATTCTTCTTATAGTGTAGTGGTGCACTAAGATAGATTTTTAAAAAATTCTTCTTAGATTTTTTTAAATTAAATTTTTAAGCTGTTTTAGTAACTTTTTTTAAGTTTGCATTTAAAATAATAATTTCAGAGTTATAAAATTTATATCACAAGAAAGATCATAAAACTTCCTTTAAAATGAAACCTTTTTCGAATCTTTACCTATATTTTCTGAATTGTGGTGAGTTTTTAAAGATTAATTTTTAGAATTTAATTTATTAAATGTTGATCACGTGATTTATTTTTCTGGTACTTTAAATAAATTTATCTTCAATTGCATAACAACTAAATAGACAAAAAAATATATTTTTTCTCACTAATGCGGCAGACGATTGGACATTATTTTGTCTATCAAAATATCCCTTATGATTTTTTTATAAATATATATATTTTTTTCTACATCAATTGTATCTATTGATCGTCGTATTTATTATATATATATATATATATATATATATATATATATGGCATTAATTGCATACATTGACCGTTGTATTTATTTTGAATGTACTCCGTAGCGAAGTGCGGGTTTTTAGCTAGTACTATAATATGTAGTGAAATATATCAAGTTTACTTTTTTTCATAAATGCTCATTGTGGCTTCTTTTGGATACTCAGTAAATGTCTCATCTGTAAATCATTTTACCCGATAAATGTCAGCTTGTCTGCATCGACCATAGTTTGTAGCAGTGAATCATGACTTCGGTCGGGCTAAACTAATCTAATAGGCATAGGTCTCAGAGTATTCCTCCCCTCTTTCTCTCTAAACGGCAGAGCCACTAGCGCCATTGTGTAGCTGTTGCTCTTGTAATGATGTTTGACTGCGTGCTCAAAATCTTCACCAGTGTGTATAGTGACCAAAGTGTCTGCCAGACACATTGCGTTCGATCTCGCAACATTTTATAAGATAATTATTTTAAAAATATATTCATTAAAGTTAATTTTCTAACTCATTTAAAAACTTAATACTGTAAGAATAAGTTTGATATTTATCAGAATACGTCACCAGTGTGTATAGTGACTAAAGTGTCTGCCAGGCACATTGCGTTTGAACACGCAACATTTTATAAGATAATTATTTAAAAAATACATTAATTAAAATAAATTTTCTTACTCATTTCAAAACTTAATACCGTAAGAATATGTTTGATATTTATCAGAATACGTATGTTAGGAAGTCTTAGATACGTCTCTTAGTCTCTCCTGAAAATCTGAAAAAGCTTAAAATTTTCCCAAACATGAAAAAGTTTCAGAAAAATGTTTTTGTGAATAAAATCCAGGAACTATACGTTTTATTTGTTTAAAAAGCTAATTTAAAACATTGTGTCTGTTGATTTAATGAAAATAAAAGGTTTTTTATAGTTACAAAAAGCTTATGGGAAGAATTCCGTATCCTATGCCTGTTTCTGAGTTTTCCGCGTTTGGCCGAAAACTCAGATTGATACAACCTACTTAAGCGTCACCATTTTTTCGGCTTCACTTAGGCTTAAGCTACCCGACTACCTTCGGAAAAAAAAAGACATGCGTCAAATTTCTGTCCTATTTTTCAAAGGATTATAACACCAAAATACGAAAAGTATGAAAAAATAGACCATGACTATGCAACTTTTAAGAACATTTATGAATTTGTGTTGAAATTTAGTAAATTTTACAAAAATGGCTCTAGTTCTGAAAAAAAAAGTTCTGCGTATAACATTAATTTCTTTTTGTCATATGTACATGAGTACCTCATGAGTGTAAGGAACTAAAAGCTAATCGATATCGTGAAATCTAAAAAAAGATTACATTATATACAATTACATGTAAAAGTTTAGTAATTTCTCATGAGATTTTCTAAAAATGAAGCTATAAATCAACAGATAAATACCCAAAACCAAATCTGTAAATCATTACATTCTAAATTGTAGGAAAAACATGCGGGAAAAATTTCATAGACATATCACAATATTTGTTTGCATTTTTGATGAAAAATGAGTTCTTCAGAAAACTTAATTAAAGTTTTCAACTTGTATTGAAATTTATAGCTGCTAGGGACCTTTAAATCGCTCTCATTTCATTTCTAATGATCGTACAGAAAAAAATACAAGCAAATTTAGAAATTGAAATTTACAATCTTTAAGAAAAAGGATTAAAAAACACTTTCGGAATTTTCGTCAAATTCAACGTTTTTAATGGTAGTCGGATACCAGTCGGATACCTTAAAACAAAACAAATAAAATTTTATAACTTACCAGTAAGCCACGTTTTGAAGAAACAATTATGGAAGGGATTTTGGGTAGTCTCAATTGTATCTACCATTGTTTTTAAAAAGGATATCCCCAAAAATGATTACATATAATTCCTTGTAATGAAAATATCCACAAGAACCATTTCCCTATTTTTAAATAATCACATTACTGTGATAAACTTTTAAAATCAATTTTAAATATGGAATAATTAAAAAGTAAGGGATGCATAGCGAGGAAAAAAACAACAGAAATTGGCAGAAGCAAAGAGACTTACCTGCAATCCCTCCATACGCGGTCGAAATGTCCGTTCAGAAATAAAACTATAGAATTGATACCATTTGAAATTACCACGTCATTAAAATTAAATTGATTGGCTTTTAGATACACCACGTGATAAACATCGACACGGAAAAAATGAAAATACACTATATTGAAATATTTATCGCCCCCAAAAAATCGCTAAATTTTCCATCACAGCATATGGGGCTTCCAACATTTCGGCTGACCAAAGTTTAAGGTTCGAAAGAGACCCGGAAAGTAGTGGAGTGGAAACTCGATCGCTAATAAAGCATCATAAACTGAAATCTTAGTAAGCACTCCAGTGAACCACGCATAAAAAGTTCGCCCTTGATATTGTAGCAATGTGGCTATAATCCACCCTTGACCCACCTGCTCTATTCTCTGAAGCGGCAGTAAAATGAGGGTATAATTATTTTTCACTAGCCAGGCTTTGCCCGGCTATGCTCGGGCCCCACAAAAGAAAAAAAGACCCTTTTCAGGGCCATACAAATGTATTAAATTCCCGTCAATTTTCATTCCCGTCGCTGCCGACAGATGGCTGCACCATACTGGAGATGGGTGATTTGATTCTTTCGTCTCAGCGGTGGAGTGCTTTTAGAATTAAAATATCTGTAAAACTATTAAAGTAACAGAATAACTGTAAGCAGAAAATATTATCAGTTTTTAAAGCTCTTTCCAAATATGTAACATTTATGTACTTTCATAAAAAAATGAATCGATTTTGACATTATCAAATATGGCGGCTGGGAGGCTCTTACATTTTCTGGACTCACCCTTCAAAAATTGTTGGTTTTTTATTAATTAAAAATTAACTGTAATAAAATTTAAAATTCGGGCTTCGAGGTGCACATGTTCAGACTCTTCACTACCCGTGGGCCAAATTTCATGGCTGTAAGTTTCACAGATTCGTCTCGAGGCCGCACACACACACACACACGCGCAAACATTCGCTTTTATTAATAAGACTAGCTGAAGTACCCGGCATTGCCCTGGATTTTAAAAATGTTAACCAAAATCAATTTAAAAACTAAACACAATATAAATAACATAGAAAAAAGCATGGGAAATGTTATACACATGAATAAAAAGAAAACCCAATATAAAAATATATAAATATATAATAAACTCCTCAGAATTCAGCTAGATTTAGCCTTTCATCATTGGAGCAATACAAGCTGAAAAGTAAAACATGAAATATATACATTTATAATTAAATCACTAAAAGCTGAAAAGGAAAATGTCAAATTTGCGAATGTTGGTTAACCAAAATCAATTTGAAAACTAAACACACTATACCAAACATTTATAAAAACACTAGCGGCCCGTTCCGACTTTGTCCGGGTTGAACAAAATATTATACCAATAAATTTCCAGTTGATAGCCAATAAATTGTGAATCTTTTTTTACCTTAATAATAACCTAAATAATACCTTAAATTAATTTTATGTTAGTTAATAATTAAAATAATTTTTTTAAAAGAAAAAGGCGTGCCAGAGAACGGTTAGGTTCGAACCGCTAGCGTCAGAACAGAAGCCCACCGCGATAGCACCACGTTAAGGATCGTTGAAAACTTCGGAACAAAAAGCGGTAGAAGACAGTAGCGGAAACAATGGAGATTGTTAGGATTAAGCCCCTAACTTTATTTCTACTGATCAGATATACATAATATATAGCCTATGTCTATCTGGAATAATGTACCTTTCAAACAGTGAAAGAATTTTTCAAATAGGTACAGTGGTTCTGAAGATTACCTTCCACGTACAAAATCGCTCTCTCTCTTTATATATAAGTATAGATTAGCAAGATGGATGTGGTAGCGCTGTCCGGGTCTCATCATCATTAAGGGCACCGGAAGTCATTAAACACTACGGGAATGTCTCTATTTGAACCTCCTGGAATTTCCGAAAAGAAATCTCAATGGTTCCAGAAGATTCAACAGTTGTTTAAAGATGTCAGCCGATACCAGCAAGGAAGAAGAGGTTTGAACGACGAATGTCAGGGGTGCTGCTGCTCGGAAATAGAGCACCGGAAGCCATCTCTAGAGGAAGGATCGACAGACCTGCTATTCTGTAATGCATTATGTTAATTGGCTGGCGTGGCAGATTCGATGCTGTACGAAACTGTGCTGTAACTACACCTGTAAATATTTCGAAGCAAATGAAATTAATAAAATCTCTAGTGAATGGCTTTGTTCTGTCTCTAAAAAACCTCTTTCGAATAGTGAAGTTTATATGTGGGACCCCGACACCACACTATGGATATTACTCGAATTATTCACTTTCGAAATTGTCCAACTAATTTATAGCCTCCCTGTATCAAAAGAGAAATCTAAGTTCTCATACTACTGGTCGTATTTGAGAGTCTGTTACTTATATCGAAACTATTGTTTAAAAATGAAGTTTTGTATTTAGTTTTCCCACAGAGTGTTTTTTCAAGTATCTATATACATAAAACGCGTAGGTATGCGGCACAAAAATCGACGATATTTCTACACTCCGAATGGCAACGGCTGCAACTACCAGATGTTAACATTAGCGGCCGAACGCAATTTGCAACCACGTGTCAACATGGATTTACGCACATAAATCAGGAATGTTCGAGAGCGAGCTACACGATCAAGTGAAAATTGGGAATAGTCTCAAAAAAGTAAGCGAAGAAGAAATAATTCATTAAGAGAGAGACGTGAAAGAGAGGGCATAAATTTTCGCGAGGTTAGGCTTAACCGTCACCGGCATAGCAACCTACAGCCAGTAATAGTTAATTTTCTACACTTTTTTCAGTACTTGCTGAATTTTTACTCCACTTTATAAGTTGATTAGTGTAAGAAATTTTCCAAACAATTTATTATTTGATATGATTAAGTGTAGATATCTGAATTGTGAACAATAGTACATACAGAGAGTGATGTAATCAACACTATATTTACAATTTTTCCCCAACAATTTCTTATTTGTTGAAATGATAAAGTATAGATATCTTAATTTTGAAAAATAGTACATACAGAGAGGGATGTAAGTTTTTAAATCATTGGTGTTGGGTTTCTCAGTCTCATCTTTAACTCTGATCTGAAGTAATGGAAATTCATATTTTTTTAATCACGATGTTCCAGAATCAGCCTTATGAAGAATACCCCTTATCAACGTATATTTATGATGACAGGTAATGGTAACAATCCTTACATACGTTATTTTCAGTTGATTTGCTTTGCAAAAGCGACCATGCTAGTCATGCAGAGGCTCGTTTATAAGTAACAAATGATTTTTATAACGAATACTTCAATATTTCGTTTTTAGAGAGTGATTGAAAAAGCAATAATACCTCGTCATAACAACCCCTTAAATTAGTATAAAGTTTTAAATTTGTATAAGAAGTTTTAAATTTTAATATTTAAAATTTTACATCACTACTACCGAATAACCACTATGATACTATTTCAGCACTAACATACTTAGTTAAATTAGTATTAAAAATATTGTGACAAAGTTTGCTTTAAAACTAATTACAACAAAAATTATAACGGCATCCCATGGAAATCACTTTGAAACCCCTTTGGGACTCAGAAGACTCGGTTTTAAAACGCATTTTGAATGTTTAAGACGGTTCCAGAAAGTTCTACAACTTACTCAAAGAGTAAATTAGAACAGAAGCCATTTTATATATTCTAGAAAAATAGGATTATTTACATATGCGGCTCTCCAAGTCTCGAAATAAATGTTTGAGGAAATACCTTATTTTTCAAGCTTCCCCCACATAAGATGTTCAGATATGATAATACCCAGAAAAGTCTGATAAAATGTTATATCTCAGTTTCATTTCTGTTTACTTAAATAATTATAGATTTTAATCCTTACTTAGAAGCATAGAACCACGCTATTCAAAAGATTGCGATACTTTTTATATACCCATTAATGTAGCACTGGATGATTTTTAAAAATTATTTCACGTGTAAAATAAAATATAGTTCGATTATATTTAAAAAAATTTTAGTCTTTCCTCTCTCTAATGTCTTCCATATTGAAATAAATATTTTTAACAGTAATTTATCTGAGAAATCTTGAAAATCAATTTATGTGTTGAAGTCGATTCTCATATTATTACTAGCTGAAAACCCGCGCTTCGCTACGGAGTACATTCAAATTAAATACAACGGTCAATGTATGCAATTAATGCCAAAAAAATAAATATATATATTTATAATAAATGCGACGAACAATGTATACAATTGATGTAAAAATATATATATATATATATATATATATTTATAAAAAAATCGTAAGGAATATTTATTTTTTTGGATAATATCCAATCGTTTGCTACATTAGAAAGAAAAAGAATATTTTTTTTCTCTATTTAGTTGTTATGCACGTGACGATAAATTTATTTAAAGTGTCAGAAAAAAGAATCAAGTGATCAGCATTTAATAAATTAAATTCTAAAAATTAATCTTTAAAAATTCACCAAAAATCAGAAAATTGAGGTAAAGGTTCGAAAAAGATCTCATTTTAAATAAAATTTTATGATCTGTCTCGTGATATAAATTTTATAACAATCAAATTAATATTTTAAATGCAAACTTTAAAAAAGTTACAAAAAAAGCTTAAAAATTTAATTTAAAAAAATCTAATAAGAAGTTTTCAAAAATATTTCTTAGTGCACCCCTACACCATAAGGAGAATCGCCATGCAAAATTTCAGCCCTTTAGGTCCAGCGGTTTGGTCTGTGCGTTGTATGTCAGTCAGTCAGTCAGACAGTAAGTCAGTTACGGAACCGTTTTATATATATAGATGAGACACCAAAAGATGATATCAAATATGAAAACATATTTTTACGAGGGATGATTTTTAATTCTGACAAAAAAATAGCTGAGTAGAAAATGCATTTTTTAGTTTAATAAGGAACAACGGCCCTCTCAAAATTACGTTATGAAAATGTAGTAAAGCTCCTGCCAAACGTAATTGGACTTTGCCCTAGGGCCCGGTTGTAGCCACCTTACAGGAATGTCCAGAGGATCAGCTGGAGGTTGAAAGAAATTTATGGGGGTCCGGGACACGTTTAAAAAAATTTTATTTATTGAGTTATAATTTTGAATTTTTTGTGATGTTCAACCATATAATTGGTCAACCATGTAAACAAAATCACATCATAAAATTTCTCAAAAAGTTTTTAAAAAATTTTAAAATTTTCGAAATTCAAAATTTTTTCATTTAATTAAACAGACATATATAAGTTTTAATTTTGATTCAACATTTTTTGAAATATTAAGTTTTAAAGAAATTAAAAATATTTATATTAAAAATTGCAAAATAAATTATGTAACTTATTTTTTAAAAATCCTATTTTCAAAGGTAAATATTTTTTTCAAATTTGTTGAACCAAAATTAAAGTAAAATAGTTGAAAAAGACATGTTCCAAGTTTCAACCATTTATCTTTAACGGTTCTTATCAATTTAAAGACGAGAAATAGGGGAACATTATGCAGTAAAACGCACTTACAGGTTTAAACAACGATTGGCTACTATTAGAATGTTGCAAAAAAAATACAATAATTTATCTGTTCTAATTAAGATAGAAACACTATTTAAACGTCATTTTAAGCGTAAAAGAACAAAACAAATTTAATGCAATAAATTTTTTTTCGAAAATTCGTACATTTTTGTGTCTTGGACCCCCTTAACTCATTTTAAAAGGTAAAAAAAAAATGTTTAGCAAATAATAACAACATAAAAATTACAGTTATAGCCCCGTTCTGTGGACATGAAAATTAGTTTTCATGTTGCGGAACAATTTCATTAAAAAATAAAGATTACAAATTCCGATCTAATAATGTACATTCTCATTTATTTATTAAATGGTGAAAAGGTAAGTGGTGAAAGTTAAATTACATAATAGAAAGAATTCTTAAAAAAAATATTAGTACATGTTTCTTGTAAAAGCACTTTTGTTCATAAAAATGTTAAATGTTTTAGTTTCTGAATTCCATCCATCAACACAAGTAAATATACGGTCCATCGGAGTTTTAAAAACTGCTCAAATGCAACCTTTAAAACCGAAACCAAATTACAAATTTATTCCAAATTATTTGCCAAAAATGTTTTTGTATCGGTGTTTTCATTCATAAAATCGTCACATTTTTATAGAAATGTCATTCAATATCTTGGTTAAGCAATATATTTCGTCAAATAATGTTTCATTACCTGCATACTTTACTTAATAAATCATTTATTTCCCCCAAGTCAAGGAAACATGTCTCTTTGCGTTCTTATCAAGTAAAGCCAACAAGTAAATAAGCAGGACCTAACATATTCAAATATAAGCTTATTTAATAGTTTAGATTACATGTCATATGAAAATAATCATATTTTAACGCATTTCATTAATAGAAGTAATAGTGCAGTGGCCCCAATAATTTTAATAAGAGGTTACAAGACTTTCTCCAACGGTAGCTTTCATAACACATAACTAAGAACTGAAACAAATATGAATGTGTTAAAATTCGTGTTAGAAACGTATTATATTATATTCATTATAATCATGACATTCATTATATATCCCTTAATATAAGAAGGACATTCGTATGTTAAAAGAATGATGCCCATTGATAAGATGTTTAGATAAGATGTTAGATGGTAAGAAATCTTTACACCTGACAGAAACACCACGTTCTACATCAAATATAATGCAACGAGAATCACTTGACTTTGATTTTCAATCGACCATCACAGTTATAAATATCAAGGCAGAAAATGTAATTAAATAACTCGAGAAGCAGTCTTAATTTAAGTATTTGTTCTCTAAGAGAAGATAAACAAAAATAACGTAGTTATAACTGTAATAAAAATAAATAAAATAATTTAATTTTACCCATATACCACACACACACACACACACATGTATATATATATATATATATATATATATATATATATATATATATTACATACATGTACATATAGACATATGTATGGAGCCCGGTGTACAGGGATTAAATAAAAAATAAATGACTTTGAGATATTTGTTAGTATTGATAAGAAAAAAAAATCTTTTCACTTGTATTAAAGGCTTAAGTCTATCAATTTTGTTTACAAAAGAACATTTATTTGTACAAAAGACTCAAGTCGAAATTATATTTCTGCGATTGGTATAAAAGCCAATAACTTGGTATATTTAAATCATTGTTTTTGACTTAAACCCTTTATACAGGGCATCATAGATATATTTTGTTATACAATATAGCATATATTTACATAATTTTACACTTTAGTAGAACAAGCCTGTTACCACATTGCATCTTTAGCATTTATTTGGTATATCCATATTTTGTAGGAATACGAAGGTATACCTATTGTAGTATTCAATTGAATCCCAAAACCTTAAAATAATAATGTCCTCTAGCAAATTCTTCACGCACAACTATTCTACTAATCCTGTAATACCTAAACATGCATCGATTAACGCATTTAGCGTCGCAATGTGAAAGATGCATGATTGGATGTCTGTCACCCAGTGGTTCCCACTTTACTTTCACTTGAAAGACTTTCTTCGTAACACTTCTAGGGTTACATGCAATTATTATTGCGATTATTATGCGATTACCAAGTCGATAAGGGTCTTGAGAAGACCGGAGAACAAAGGCTTCCTGAGTGTTATAGCTGCGCCTTTTACATGTTACAATTCTGTGATAAATTGATCCCGCCACCAGGTATCTCAGAACATATCTTCCGTTGTATCATAATCCTAGATAATTTTAATTGTCTTTGATGTTTAATCATGATTGAAGAGATTTCACATGTTCAATATCGATATTTCAGTTAATGATTCTTAACACTTTAATAGAAAAAATATTTTTTTTAAAAATCATTCAATCTTCATTATTTAAGACAAATTACGTTTGCATCAGGATAAATCTAATTGAAGAATTCCATTTTTATGGATATTGCAAAGAAATGGAACTTATACGTTAACGCTTTTATTCACGTAGTAAACTATAAAATAAATATTTTCGTATACTTCAGGAAACTCCAGAAATTGTAGAATCAGAATTTTACACCTGGTTAAACTTGGCAAACTAATCTCTGCGCTAGTAAATATCCCCAAAATTCTTCTTTTCGTTAACCCTCAGGGTGTCTGGATATTGTTATTCTGGAAAATACTTTTTCGGAGAAGGGGATCAAAAATCATTGAAAGAATACTTCGTTATAAACCAAAAAATCTAGATTTATTCCTGTAAGAAAATATCTTCTTGCTTATTTAAGTGAAAAAGTCTGTTAGTTACAACCTAATATAGTCCATAAATAGTAGAATGTATCAAAACAACGTTTATAATACGTGTGGATATAACATTTAAACTTGAGAATTTATTTCTATTTTAATTTCATGAAAAATTCGGGAAAAGGAAATTTTTTTGATTCCGGAATGTGTACACCTACAATAAAAAAAGTGTTAGGGGCTGGAGTTTGAAAGCCCCTTCTTATCCGATAATTTATTTTTATTTATCGATGCTTATATTAATTACTTATTATGTGTTACTTGTTTATAATTTATCATTTATTATTCATCTGTAATCTATTATTATAAATTCATTTACTTTTTGTATAATATTTTACAGGTAATTTGTTTTCTCCCTTCCAAGCTACTTGTCTTTTTTAACTACATTTTTTTCACATTTTCAGTTTTTGCTATTGGCAGCACCAACTCTTCACATTTTTTCTTCCTTAAGAGATGACAACTTTATGTCCTGCAATTCGTGGTCTTGCCACACGTTTTACTTGTAGGTTTAAGTCGTCTAATGAAGACTGCCTTATGCCTTTGAAATTCAAACGTTACGCTTATTTTACATACTGCAGTAGGAACTTAAAATAATTTATCTTTCAGTTTCCATACGAATGTGATATCAAATATTATTTATAACAGCTATATCCTAAGATGTCGTCGCGTATTATGTACCGTATAGGTCCTAAAGACGAAAGAGGTCCTTCTCAGTTGTATAGCCGTTTATTAAAATGTACAGGATTTCGATTTCTCATCTATATTCCACAAAAAATTTCGCTTTTTCTGCCAGTAACCCTACCATATGATATATTTTTATTGATGAATTATTTTGGTAAGACACTGCATTTTGTATTACTGCCTAATATTGAGCTAGGTTATGTTTATTGAATTTGTTCACCTTCAGGCATGTAGTTTATATTGCAAGTGCTTTCATTCTCGTTTAACTAGTTGTAAACTACAAACTCTGAAAAATAATGGTCCAGACTTTCATAAAAAGTTCTAAAAGGAGTGAAAACGAAGTTTTCAGTAAAATTAGGCGTCAATGAGCCTCTAGATAAGTGGTTCTCAACCTTTTTAGCCACATGATTCCCCCTCCTCCCCCCCCAAAAAAAAAATAAAGGGAAAAAGTAAGGAAACTAAAATGAATACTTCGCGAGCCTTCAGAACAAAACTTTTCTTTTTTACTTTCTTACGAGTTGCAATTATTTCGAAACATCCCCTTACATGACAGCTCGAAAAAGCCCCCCCTCCCAGGTTGAAAAACTAGATCTTTCAGTAAATAGTAAGATTAGGACTGATGCTTCAAACAGCCTGAAGTGTGATTGCTTCATTTACTACTTCGCCTTATGCTTCTGGAGGTGCGGGGTCAAGTGCACCGGTTTTGTCACTACACAGCCCCTTAAATGAATGGCCAGCAATCTCACGGTGTACATAGATGCAAATGTCTAGCGACAACCGCCTCCACGTTCGAAAAAGAAAAAAAATCGTCTTATATAATTAAAAACCACAAATCCTGGGTTGTCTCTCCTTGACATTCTTCGAATTCGACAAATCTAAATTAACTGTCCGTACGAAAAATTCGCCTTATACAATTAACAATCACAAATCCTGGGTTGTCCCTCCTTGACATTCTTCCAATTCGACAAATCTCCGTGAACTGTCCGTACGGAAAATCCACCTTATGCAATTAAAAACCACAAATCCTGGGTTGTCCCTCCTTGACATTCTTCGAATTCGACAAATCTCCGTGAACTGTCCGTACGGAAAATTCTCCTTATACAATTAAAAACCAAAAATCCTGGGTTGTCCCTCCTTGACATTCTTCGAATTCGACAAACCTCCATTAACTGTCCGTACGGTTTAAAGGTCCTCTGCTGCAAGAGACTACTCTACCAAGCTTAAGGGGACAGTGGAATTTCAAAATTGTGAAATTGTCCAAAAATTCGATTTTCTTATTTTATTGAAATATGAAACTACGGACGAGTAGGAATGTGTTGCAAAAAGAATTTTTAATTTCTTTGATTATTTTCCTAGTTATAGGCATCTGTATTTAATTCAGATATTATATGGTTACTAATAGCAATAACTTTAAATGCGTTTTTCTCAAAATAAAAATTTTCATGTCATACGAATATTCAAACTGCTCCAGGCGCATTTCTAATTGTCATATTACTTTGAAATTTAAGTTTTATATACTTAACTGTATATCAAATAAATCTTATTGAAAATAATTATGCTTCGTAGCTCAGAATTTCTAAATTTTGTACTTGGAAAGATGATTTACAGGTATTTTGCGTAATAAAAAGGGTGTTTTCACTATTATTATTTTTTCTCTTTATATTTTTAATGAATGCTTCAAATAAGCAATTTCATTGTTAGTTCTATAAGGTATCCTGTAAATAAAAATTACCATATTATATGCAAAAGAAATGCGCATGGAACATTTTTAATTAGGCCAACTTCTGATATAATTAATAATTCATAATTCATAAATTATTCATATTTCATCATTAAATTTTAACTACTTTTAAATATCTATGGTACTAATCAAATATTAAAATTCCAAGCAAATCCATTCAAAACAAAAAACGTTAGGTTTGAAGGTCCACTGTCCCCTTAAGAAAAATGCATACAAGACACAGGACTTTGGTAAGAGGAGTAAATACATTCCAAACTAACCACGCTTTTCAACTCCAGTAGTTTCTTTCCACATTATTGAATATATATGTATCCTTGTAGGTTAGCTCCTGAACGATGAAGTGTTCGCCAGTGCGCGACTCATTCTATGGGGTCTGTTGGACTTGGTATAGGTACTACCTAGACCAAGGGTATTTACAACAACCGCAACACATCAATAAATCACCTCTGTACCTCTATTCTGTAGAATCCCAAATTTCTTTAACTCTGTACATCTTATATAATCTTGCTATACTGTTAGACTAAGTTCTTTCCTAACGAAAGAACTTAGTCTAACATTTATGATTCTACTATAAATGATATTAGTCTTGAACTTAGAGTAACACCAAACTTAAATTTAAAGATAATGGCTCCAAGTATACTTCTCTAAGTTCATAGCCTCTAAGTTATTGACTCTTAAGTTTACAGTACGAGTAAGTTATTTTTTACAAAAAGGCTTTACTAAAAATTTATAAAATGGGTACTCATTTTTATTTTACTAACACTCCGCTCTCAATTTTGAAATTGCTTAGCAACGGAAATATATTTCTAATCTAACGGGAAAAAACACATATTCCTTACAATTTATTCACGGTAAATGCTGGAAAAACTATCTGTCAGACATTCAGTAAAAACAAGACGAACAATTTAAGCATTTACCATAAAATTTAAATGAAAAATATGTTAATATATTTCTGTTTGTAATGGGAAATTTATGTTAAAATTTAGTTCTCAAAATGACTAGTATTTTTCCTTTAATTTTACATTTTCTTTATTGCTATCTACGGAAAAGAACATGTTTTGAAAATAATAATATCATAGTGACTCAATATATTTCGAATTGCAATTTAAAAGATCATTATGCATATAACAGAACAAAAATTAAATTCGTTGAATAGCTAATTTATCATTTAACAATCTAATTCCTCACACGCTCCAAATACAGGCAACTCAGTATTATGGCGAAAGGATTATAAGATATTGACCCATGCCAACAAGGGGTTTAGAACATTTCTATTAATTCTTTCAGAAAGTAAACTGTGTTCCGAACTGCAGGTAACTAATTGAGTCAGAGGGTTTCAACAGACTAATGGACTTCGACTATAATATTGGCAGAACCCTCACTGTTCAAAGCATATCACCCCGCAGAGAATGAAATGGGATTTTTGCAAAACAGTTTTTATTACCCTCTGGGAATAGCATTAGCAAAAAATTGCCCTTATTACAACTTCCTCATTGATAAATATTATTTAGAAAGCATTTTGTCTGTTAAAATGTTAGACAAGGCGCGAAATATCTTACATTTATGCTACTTCAAATTAAATTTTAATTTCATTTGAGTTGTAATTAGAACGAATATTAATCTGATTTACACACACACACATATTTATAATATATATATATATATATATATATATATATATATATATATATATATATATATATATATATATATATATATATATATATATATATATATATATATATATATATATTCCTCAATGCATATGTAAATGAGAATATTTAACCGGAGTTGTGTGTTATAACACTAAGCCTTACAAGATATATGTTTAAAACTTATTGTAAAGAAAAATTAAATACACACACACACACATATATATATATATATATATATATATATATATATATATATATATATATGAAATATAGGCGACGTGGAGGAACAAATAACAGGCCAGAGTGGATTACGTCGCCGATACACATGATGACAAACCGAGCATTTTCCCGCAAAGATTCCCAACGCAGACACAGAAACCACAGATACGTAATTGAATCTAAGGCATTTTATTAAGTTTTCCAAGTCGTCCGCCCGGGATTATATGACAGACCGATTCTTACAGAGTGTGTCTAATTTTAGACACCAGATAGTTTTATAAAGTCATTCCATCACGTGACACAGAGGTGTGACTTACATTTTGATTGGATAAAAGTTATTTGTTGATGCTCTGATCTGATCTAATTCGGTAGCCACGCCGCGTCGAGCTTAATTTCGGTAAAAAGTCAGCCATCTTTAATAATATTGCCTGGGGTTACAAAGGCTATTACTATGGGATTTCTATATAAGTTTTACTGGGATGACAATGCTAAAATTTAGAATATCTCTTGGATTTTAACACGAATGCCCAAGGGAAATTACCTATTTCAAGGAATTAAAAAAGGGTTTGTAATTTGGAATAGTAAAGTGAGGAATTAATAGTTTTTAAATGTTAAGATTGTTGAATTAAGAAATTACTAGTTTTTAATATTATAGAATATCCCCCCCGTCCGAGAAGAGGCTGACCTACAATGCCTGCATTGGAGGGCAGACTCACTCAAATGAGTGAGAAGAATGGGCATTAAAAAATTTGGAATAAGTTAACGTATCAAGTTCAATTAAAGTTAAATTGCAAGAAAAACATTTTTAAAGATCACGTGATGAGCTGACATAGCAACATTATCAAATTTACTGAAAAAATATATATAAAATCATCAATAAGAAGGACACATAATATTAAATTGAAGATTCTACATAAGTATGTATTTGAAACCTGTTGAATAGGGACGTCTCCCCACACAACAAAATCTCAAAAAAAAATCAATTAACATAACCAAAAATTTGTAAACTACCAAAAATTTTCACTGGAAACATACATTTAATACAATATCTACTATCATCTCGATTTGAATAATACAAAATAACAAAACATAGTAATAAAAATATCAAAAACAAACAAAAATTAAGTAAATGAAGTTGACTTTGATAACAGGATGAAAAATTCAAAAATTCTTCCTCAACGTTCACTACTATGGAGTGAGTCCAAAAAAGTTTATTAACTTATCTTGTAATGATTTATCTGTGCAACATTTTTAGTCCTTTCACAGTCATTAGTATGTTGAGGAAAAAAACACCAATTAAAAAAAATCACAGTCTTTTTAGTGCTGTGTCATTTCTGCTTCGCAAACGTAGAATGCATAAATATCACATTATCTCGACTTGTTTACATATAAAGAAAATTAATTCTTTAATTACATAATAAAAATCACAGTTTATAATAAAAATCACACTTTCAATAAAAATCACAAGATTTAATAAAATCACATTTCAAATATATCAATTGTATATAAAAATTACAAAACATATCACTCATTATCTAGTTTTCGTATCTTTATTTATCTCATTATTTTTTCTTAATATCCATTATCTCCTTTATTTCAATATTACTTATTATCAACAAAAAAAATCTCTTTTCAATATCATTTATATTTCTTATTCTCATTTCATCATTTCTTATATTCATTTTATTTCGACAATATTTATTCATTCCAAAATTCTATTCAATATTCTTTAATTATACTTATTCATATTTATTCTAACTTTATTTATTCTCAATACTTTTCATTTTATTTTCAAATTATCTATTTACTATTCATTTGTGTACACTTATTTTAATTCTACGTGGATATCCAATTTTTTGTGTTGAAGGTACCTTGTTGTATGTGTGTTACCCAAACTCTTAGTTTCAAATTTTTTAATTCTACCTCTAAGCAGTGAGGGTTGTGTTTATGTTTGTGTAACAAGTGGGTTTTCTTTCTCCATATTGTTCTCTGACTAATAAGGAGGAAGAGTCTTTTAGCCGTACAGTGGACTAACCGTAAATCTCCGACAGAATATGACTGCGTTGGAAAACAGCATCTTGCATAGTACACAGATGGAGAAAAAGGAAAAGGTGCAGTTGTCATACCTGTGGGAGTATAATATATAGAAATGGGAGGACAAAAGGAGTGGCCACCCCAGCCCTGTTTTAGTCATTACTCAAGCATATGATCTTCAGCACTTTAAGTGACTGAGTTGTTGAATTAAAAACAAATAGTAAAAAAAATTAATAAGATCTTAAACAGTTGGGACGACATCCAACGCGCTTGTAGAGTTGGGTGATAGGAAAGTGTTTTTCAAGAAATAGGAAATTTACTGAAAGGTTAAAGAAGTAGAGTTGTCATAGTCGGTGTTTAAATTGAGATCCAAAAAAAAATTCACACATAATAGTATTCTTAAGAAGAAAGTTTAAGTTAGACAGTTTTTTTTTTTATATATATCTTTAGTAGGACAACACATAATTAATTATATCAATTAAAAAATATATAATGATGTTAAGCATCACATAGAAAAGAAAGAAAAATGGATCTAATGTTTGTCATTATTCGTGGTGTAGTTTTAAGCTCTCTGGTGCATTATAATATCTCAATCTGCAAGCATGGACAATTTCAGAATCTTGTTTAGTGTGAAAGTTTGGTCTATCAATTTCATAATTAACTTTTGACATTTGTTTTAGAATAGTGTAAGGTCCAGAATAGGGTGAGCTTAATTTTCTAGTATTAGGATAGTGAAATTCTTCGAATAACACTAAATCTCCAACATTAAATTTAGATTCTACAAAACGTGCATCATATTTTACTTTATTCCTATTATGGTAATTAATTGTCCTTTCTTTAGCTAATTTTCTCGCCTCATCCACCTGAGGATAAAAATCTTGTTTTTTAACATGAGGTTCATAAGGTAATATTCCAAAAAGTAGGTAAGCTGGGGTCATTTGGGTAACTGAATGAGGCGTATGATTGTATTCATTAATTACTTCATTTAATAGGGTTGTCCAAGGAGTTTTGCTTGTTGAGTTATGTACTTTGCACCTTAATCTAGTAATTATTGTTTGATTTACCCTCTCTACCTTTCCGTTCGTTTGTGGATGATGACTCGAGGTAAGTAATTGTTGCACATTGTTATGCTCTAAAAATCTTCTAAACTTTGAACAGGTAAAAGCTGCATTTCTGTCGGTTAGCAATTTTTTTGGTGTTTGAATTTGGAATATTTGTTTTAAGCAATTCGTATAAGTTTCAGTAGTTACGCTTTTTGATGGAAAAGCCCAAATATAACGCGTTGCATGGTCAATTATCAAATGTAAATATTTCTTTGTGGAATTATAGTAATTAAATCCGCCTACTGTGTCTAAACTTAAGCACTCAAAGGGTTGGTCTGTCGGAGGTACTTCTTGCAGCAATCCAAACCTTTTCTGTCTTTTCTTTTTGTTTAATTGACAAGTATGGCAATGTTTAACATAATTACTAATGTCCTCATTGATTTTGGGCCAATAATATTGGGGTGTGAGTAATTGCATTGTTTTATTTATTCCAGGGTGTCCATAATCCTCGTGGGCTCTTTTTAAAATTTCTAACCTCAATGAAAATGGTACTACAATTTTTAAAAATCCTTTCTTTCTCATGTAGATTACATCATTTAGTTTTTTATATTTAAGTCCCTGTACATTGTCTTTATTTTGAAATTCTACAATTTTTCTTAGTTCAATTAAATGATTTATTTGGGTTTTAGGTTCTAGAATAGGGTTCCTTGAAAGCATGTCAGCTTCAATATTTGCAGTTCCCTTCTGGTATTTAATTTCATAGTCGAACATACTTAGTTTTAATGACCAGCGAAAGAGTCGACCTCGAAGATTTTTCACATTTTTAAGCCAAACTAAGGCAGCATGGTTTGTGTGAATTGTGAACTTTTTCCCGTGGAGATAATGATAATACCTGTCTAAACTGTCCACAATTGCCAAACACTCAAGTTCAGTAATAGAATAATTTGCCTCATAGTCCTTTAATACACGAGAGTGATATGCTATGGGATGCAACACCCCATCTTCACCTGGCTGCTTTAAAACAGCTCCAACCTGATGTTTACTAGCATCCACAAATAAATGACAGTCTTTGTTTACATCATACAATTGCAATATTGGTTTACAAATCAATAAATTCTTAAGATCCTCAAAAGCTTCTTGGCACTTGTCTGACCATCCCCATTTTACTCCCTTTTTCAATAATGTATTTAATGGCTGTCTTACTTTTGCATATTTTGGAATAAACTTATTATACACATTTATTGTGCCCAAGAATCTTTGGAGTTCTTTTACATTAGTTGGTGGTTTCAAACACTTTATCTTTTCAATGTTAATGTTGTCTGGGGCAATTTTCCCATTTGTTACATTATATCCAAGAAAATTAATTTGTTGTTGCAGAAAAGTACATTTAGTTAATTTTAACTTGATATTCTCTTTTTTGAAAATGTTAAATAGTATCTCTAAATGTTCAAGGTGTTGTTCTTTTGAGTCTGAAAAAATTATAATATCATCGAAATAGTGGCATGCAAAGTTAACTTTATATTTATCTAAAATTCTCCTGATAGTCCTATTGAATATTGCAGGGGCGTTCTTTAAACCAAATGGGAGTCTTAGCCATTCGTATAAGCCAAAAGTAGTGGCAAATGCCAATTTCTCAGTATCTTTTGGGTGGACGGGTACATGCCAATACCCTGAGGTAAGGTCTAAAGTTGAAAAGTAATTAGCTCTGCTTAATTTATCTAGAATATCATCAATTCTGGGTAAGGGTTCTGCATCTGTCTTAGTAATTAAATTTAATTTTCTGAAATCAATACAAAGTCTAGTTTTTCCCTCATTTCGCTTTCTTGCCAAAGTCACAGGACTTGAGTATGAACTATGTGATTCTTTTATGATTCCTGCTTCTAACAAATTTTTAATTTGGGTCCTGATCTCTTTTTCCTCAGTTGGCGAAGTCCTGTATGCTCTTAGACTCACTGGTAAATCAGAATTTAGGATTATTCTTTGGGGTTCCATCCTTATTTTGCCTATGTCATATTTGTTAGTTGAAAACAGTCTATTATTTTTGTGCAATAAATTCTTTAATTCCCTATCAACATCTAAATTTTTGATTTGATCATTAATGTCAACATTTTCATAATTTGGATTACTTTCTGCTTTGATTTCACCAGAGCTTTCATTAAAATTGTCATTTACATCATAATCAATACAGAAAATATCATTTTCTTTCTGCGAATTTTCTTCATAAGGGTTAAACATATCAGAAACTTCAATTTCATGACCATTACTATTATTATCCACATGCTTATTATCACATTTATTTTGTAGGTGTAATGAAATTTTACTTATATCACAAATATTAACCATTTTCAAAGCAATTCTATTTTGATACACACACAATTGGTTACAATCAATTACTAATTTAAACTCTTTACACTCAGGAAGTCCCAGAATAAGATAAGGCAAGTCATTGTCCAAAACATATGCAGAAATGTTTCTAATTATTTTCCCTATTCTCAAAGTTAATACACATTTAGTTGTAATTAAGATTTCACCCTCAGCTTGCCTGACCTTAATTGGAGAGCTTGAATAGCATTTCAGTTGACATTGCTTGACCAGTTTTTGTGACATCAGACTAATAGTCGAAGCAGTGTCAATCACACAATTTAAAAAATTCTGTTTCTCATTTTCATATAGTCTTTTTGTTTTGTCAACCCTATTATTTCTGATAATGTTTCCCCTCAATGACAGTAATTGTCATCCTGGCACCTGATCTCTTTCAAATTCAGATTCCTCATAATGATGTTTATTGTCTGACACCGACATCTTATTAAATCTCTCATTAATAGAGCAAGTTTGTTCCCAATGATAAGCATTACTTATGCCAAAGTTAGAACATTTTCGACAGGGTCTAGATGGTAAGTCTGCATATTGTTGGTGGTGATTAATTTGGTTATTGGGATTGGGTGCAAAATTTCTATTCAACCTTTGATCTCTGGGTTGCCATTGTCTGAATTGTTGCTGCTGACTATAATTAGGTCTAAACTGAGTTTGTTGATTATTATTAGGTCTAAATTGAGGCTGGGAAGAGTAATTTTGTCTAAATTGGTGAGGTGGGCTATAATTCATCCTAACTTGAGGTTGGTTGTAATAATTCTGTCGTAATTGGTTTCTATTTTCAAATCTAGTGTTAAAAAAGTTATCCCGATCCCCTTGATTAGTTTTGTTTTCTTCATTATTTATTTTGTTTAGCTTATTAGCCAACACTATCCATTCTGTTGTGGTTTGAGGAGGATTTGCAGCTATGGTCATTCTCATTTGAGCATTTAGGCCTTGTGTTAGGCCTTCTAGTATTAATTTCTGTGATAACCCCAATCTCTTTCCTACATCAATTTTTTTATGAAAATATTTAGTTAAGTCATCATTATATTCAAATTTCAAATTGGAAAATTCAGAGAATTCCACGCTATCTGCCTCAAAGAATAATTCTTGCAAAGTGTCTTTTAATTCTGTCCAATCTTGGATGTCTAGGCAATTATTTACGAAAACTGTTAGAGCCTTTCCCCTGAGAAATTTTGAAATACTTTTTATTTTTTGTTCATTTGGAACATTTGCTTGGGAAAATTTCTGCTCAATATAGGCAAGCCATTTTTGTAATTTCATTCCCCCCTCTGGGTCAAAAGGAATAAAATCCCTGAATTCCCTCTCTACATATTCAAGTTGAAAATCGTCCTTGCATTCTGTCTCAATTTTATCTTCCCCCTGAAATTCTGTCTTTATAGATTTATCTTCCATCTTATAAGTTTAACACAATATCACAGTTATATTTCAATTTAAAACAAGAATATAATATCATATAATCATAGTTTACTACACAATTTTAAAAAGTTTATGATGGGAGACATACAACCTGGTCATGTGATGCTTGTCTTGTTACTGTAAAATTCTCGGTTGCACAAATTTTATTTTTATTTATTCACGGTACAGCGCTAGGGCTTGCATACCGGCTTAATTAAATTCACACACAAGAACACCTCGATGATTTTTGAATGGTGGGGATTACGCACTTTTTACATGATGACAAAACACCGCACGATAGAACGCTGATAGAACTTTTCACTAAGGAGAACATGGCTGGAAATTAACTTTCGATTTCGCCCACACTTTTGTTGAAGATACTCGCGAAGAATTTAAATCCGCAGTCACTGGTCGTCACACGGCAAGAAAAAAAAGCACATTTTGAAATCCGGATAGAAGAACGATGAATTTAAATCCGCAATTGCTGGTCATCACACGGCAAGACGAGAGAAGAGAGAAAAAAAAATAGGAGCGTCGAAGGCGCACAAAATTTTACGATGTACTCCCGCTTATTTCGCCGGAAAGACATTGGGATCTTCCCGCGTAGGTTCGAATCCTACCGACTTCGAATCTAACGCGCCACACCACATGGCTGACGGGAACTCCGAAATTATCCACCGTAGACGAATGTTGTTAAGACATGGCGGAGACCGGGACATTCTGATTCTGTTGTTTGCGCTCGGGTTGAATCGGAAAAAAAAATTACTGCCTGTGTCTGATGGGAAGGTATTCCAGCCGACTTCTGAAATATAGGCGACGTGGAGGAACAAATAACAGGCCAGAGTGGATTACGTCGCCGATACACATGATGACAAACCGAGCATTTTCCCGCAAAGATTCCCAACGCAGACACAGAAACCACAGATACGTAATTGAATCTAAGGCATTTTATTAAGTTTTCCAAGTCGTCCGCCCGGGATTATATGACAGACCGATTCTTACAGAGTGTGTCTAATTTTAGACACCAGATAGTTTTATAAAGTCATTCCATCACGTGACACAGAGGTGTGACTTACATTTTGATTGGATAAAAGTTATTTGTTGATGCTCTGATCTGATCTAATTCGGTAGCCACGCCGCGTCGAGCTTAATTTCGGTAAAAAGTCAGCCATCTTTAATAATATTGCCTGGGGTTACAAAGGCTATTACTATGGGATTTCTATATAAGTTTTACTGGGATGACAATGCTAAAATTTAGAATATCTCTTGGATTTTAACACGAATGCCCAAGGGAAATTACCTATTTCAAGGAATTAAAAAAGGGTTTGTAATTTGGAATAGTAAAGTGAGGAATTAATAGTTTTTAAATGTTAAGATTGTTGAATTAAGAAATTACTAGTTTTTAATATTATATATATATAAATGTGTGTGTGTGTGTGTGTAAGTAAAGAATTAATTAGGAAAAGAAAAATAATTAAGTTAAAATTAAAGGGGGCTTCAGGATAATTTATTTCGTGGCATTAAACATCACTGTTTTCATATTTCAAGATGCGCTACGGGTGAAAAGAGGTAATTTCCCCGTTTTATTAGATTACCTCGATTCTCTCGAATTGGCCGGGCGAACTAATCTATTTTTAGAGAAGGTACGGGCGTTACGCGGAGTAAAAGTATAGCGTAATTAAAATAGAGGCTTCTCGAACATTCCATAAACATCACAGAACATGCGCGAAAGTTTTGCGCCTAAGTTTATCAAAGGGTTATTTGCAGAGCGTTTTCGGATTACGGATTGAGCGGAGCGCGTGTCACAGGGTGAGAGATCGAAACATTGGCTCGGATTAAATGAGGTTAATTAATAATATTTTAAATAAAGGATTTAGATGTAACTTAATTGTATTTAATTCCACAGGTCTACGATCATTGACTGCATAGTTTTAAAATAATTATTAGGGGAACAAGTTTAGAGCGAGTACGAGAATTAAGCTCATCATATATATATATATATATATATATATATATATATATGTAATAATAACGTCCCATCCTTATAAACTGTTTCAATCCACCTTTTTTACTTAACGCGTATTCTAAATTATCCTTGTTTCTTCTCAATAAAGTACAGTCTTTTTCTTCTAATTGTGACCTAAGAATTGACCAACTAACCATCCAGAGTACCCCTTAGTGCACGTGCGTTAAAGATATTTGTGAACATGATTCAGCACCACGTGATGTTTTCGCTTAGGAGCGCTTTTCGGAACATCATGCGGTCCTTATGTAATCAAGTCAGATGCTCAATTCTAGCCAATAAAATTATTTCCCCGCGGTCAGTACCTCTACACTTTATAACCTTCGGCAAAAGTTTACGGCGTGCTTTTTACTGTCTGTCGAGGTCTTGTCCTGTTTACACGCTGCTCCGCTACTGTTCGATATCATTTAAAATCTGCGTTCTGAATACGCCCCGGCAGGGAACAGTGGCGTTGCTAGTGTGTGTGTCCAGTTGTCAAGATACCTGTGTTTTTCTGAATAATATTTGTCTACATTAGAATCCGGAATAAATTAATATGCGTCGCATATCTGTTGTGTGCGTCCTTCCAATGCCTCTCCAGTGTGCGGTTTTCCTCCCCGATGTGTCAACGGCTCTCGTGAAATAGTCTTCATCTCCTGACCCTCTGGCTACGTCTGCAACATGTTTGTGTTTCATCTCCTCTACATAGTTTAAGTTAAAGTTTACCGTGCGCGTTAGCCGATATCATTATATATATATATATATATATATATATATATATATATATATATATAAATAAGAATAAGATGAAAGAGAAAACCAGTAATAGCTCTAAAGCTACTTGCAGCGAGATATATATAAATATATATATATATATATATATATATATATATATATATATACATTCTATAGAATTCGAGTTCAAGCTCTCGCAGTGGCAGCTTGCTATTCACAATACAACATAGGTAGCGTTACATAGACGTTTAAAAACATTATTTTCCTGTGTAATTTAATTTCAATTAAAATAAATCCTCCAGGATAACATAAGACATTTTTCACAGTGACGGTTAAAAATGGCCTTTTAATAATAGTGCACAAAGAATAATGCGGTTTAAAAAATTATTTTTTCGATAAAAATCTAGTTTTTGAGCTGCAGTGATGGGATAATAAAAAAACCTAACGCTCAGTTAAAATCCAATTACAAGAGATAAAGTTTGAATTTTCGTAGTCTAGAACATAGGTGTGTCTTTTAAATTTTGGAGAAACATCCTAACGTTTAATCTTACTTAATTTACATGTATCTAGAAAATTTGAGAAAAATTATTAGAAATGCAAAGCAGATGAAATTTTTCCGAGAAATGTACTCTTACTTTGGGGGAAAGGAATTATTAATCTCCAGTGCTTTCTACGGCAGATTTGAAACCATCTTTTGCACTTAACGAGTTCTTCAGTAAGATCGTATAAAAGAACTTTTAAGAGATACCACAATATCGTATGGAACACAAAAATGATCTTAAAACGTCTGAAAACATTTGCTGCACTTTTAGCGAAGAAAAATCTTTCTGTTATAAAACAAAATTTAATCAACATTTCTAAGTTAGGCTTATTTGAATTCAAAGATTCTGTGAAAGTCAAACCTTATGTGTTATACATGGTTGATTATATTACGAACTGAAAAATATATACAGCAGAAGTTTCGATTTAGAAAAAAAAAGATTTTAAAGGTCTTAAAATTATGGACGGCACAAAAGCATTTTAGAATATTTTATTAAATTCTACATGTCCTACACAGTTTAAAACTGATTGAAGAAAAAACAAACAATTGATTTTTTTGGTAAACATCATAAAATATATTAGTACTACAAATGGTTTCCTTAATTAAGAGTGATTTTATTCAACATAGTTTACGAAGTTAAATTATGCAATGTAAATTTTTACCTTAGATGTGAAAATTTGGAATGTTAATGCCCTGGAGGGGCAAAATATGGAAGAATAATATTCAAAAGCTTCTAGTTCCTATCAATATTTTCCACCGTACTAGTCAATCTTTTCAATAGCCTCTGAAGTAACCTTAAATTTTTTTTGTAGGCTTTCTTAATTCAATCTTGGAATCTCGCTGTCAAAGATTTCTTCACTAGCAAACTCACGTTCTTTCGGCATTACGTCGTAAAAGGGGAAATTTTCTAGTGTATATAAAAGGATCTTTTTAAACCTTTCTCAGAAAATGAATGATAATTAAGAAGTGGGAGAGGACAGGAATTTTCTTTTTTTATTTCATAATTGCATCTCCAATAGCCCTATATATATATATATATATATATATATACATTAATTACAAATATATGACAGGCGTGTGGTTGCCTGCTCTCACATCTTAAATGCTGTCATCATCCGTTAATATCAGTGGTGAGTGGAAGAATAGTAAAACAGAGAATCAGTCCATAACTTGAATCAATTCACTTTATTTCCTTTTCATATTAACCAAACTCGAAATCAGCGCAATCAGCTCTCGCATTTTGAACTTAGAGACGCGACGAACACACGTCCGCCGGCATTGAATTCAATCCCGAGCTTTCCCGATTTCAAGGTCAAAACAGCGCTTCCACTCTCCTGGCACATGCGCAGAGCCCAATTTAGAATTTTCTAGAAGTTTCTTCCCGCCAAACCTGTCAGTATCTAAAAATAATCTCTCTGTACAGACCAAACCGCTGGACCTAAAGGGCTGAAATTTTGCATGGCGATTCTTCTTTTAGTGTAGGGGTGCACTAAGAAAGGTTTTTGAAAAATTCTTCATAGATTTTCTTAAATTAAATTTTCAAGCTGTTTTAATAACATTTTTTAAGTTTGCATTTAAAATAATAATTTGAGGGTTATAAAATTTATATCACGAAAAAAAATCATAAAAATCTTTACCTCCGTATCTTTACCTCCATTTTCTGATTTTCAGAGAATTTTTAAAGATTAATTTTATAAATTTAATTTATTAAATGCGAATCACTAGATTTCTTTTTCTGATACGTTATATAAATTTATCGTCACGTCATGACAACGAAATACACAAAAAAAATAGTTTTATTTTCTTCATAATGCAGCAGACGATTGGACATTAAAATACAGTAAAATAATATTAAAAAAAATATAAACTAAAAAACTAAAAAACTAAAAAAATATTAAAATACAGTAAAAATATGTTGCTCAAACTGCACTATATTCTTTAGTATGTCCTATTAGATTCAATTTGAATTTTTTCTTCTACATTATTTTGTCTATAAAATATCCCTTAGAATTTTTTTATAAATGTGCTTTTTTTACATCAGTTGTATACATTGATCATCCTATTATATATATATATATATATATATATATATATATATATATATATTGGCATTAATTGCATACATTGAGCGTTGTATTTAATTTGATTGTACTCCGTCGCGAAGTGCGGGTTTTCAGCTAGTATGAGTATAAAACTTAAAATCCAATGTATTTTAGCGACTGCAGTTACTTCTCAGTTCGACTTATTTCGATTGCATATGTCTCATTTTTTTGATCTTGAGCAGGGAAGTCGGATTAGAAAATGTTATTAGAAAATCATAATATAAAGTCTTAACTAATATTTTTTCTCTGAAGATATAAAATAAATTTTTATTTACATCTCCCAAAAATTTGCCGTGGGAGCCTATTCATGAATTTTAAATATTTTTAAGAAGTTTTCTATCCGATATAGCTCTCACGATGTAGCTTATTCATCTCTTCATTACTAGGTTTAAGAGGGATCTCGACCTTTAAAAAATACCTATTCTGCACAGCTCTTCCTCTTCTCAACTTATTTAGGGAAGTAACTTATTATATTGCTCTCTCTCTTGTCAACGTTTGTGTTTTTACTTCATAGCTCTATACAAGTGTTGCCTCACTGGTTAGTGCAGTCCCGTGGAGTTTATACACTCATGGACAAAAAAATTAGCACACCAAGGAATAATTGCGGGATCGTAACGAAACTTGCAATGAAGGTACATGTCGGGGAGATATGCAAATGATTAGAAATGCAGCGTGATTGAGCATTACGTATAGCGTTGAACATCGTACTCTGTGGAGTATAAAACAGGTAACCAAATCTTGTTTGAGTGTGCTGAATCATTTACAAAGGAAGAGCTGAGATATACATGCCATTACGCGGTGTTCGAAGACAATATAAGCAGTTGTCGCAGTTTGAGAGGGGGAGAATCGTCGGGATGATGGAAGCTGGGTGGTCAGCTAGGCGAGTAGCTCGTCAATTAGGCCGCTCTGATTGTGTTGTGAGGAAGTGTTGGGACCAGTGGACCCGAGAGTATACACGAAGAGAGTCATGTACACGAAGACCAGGCTCAGGACGCCCTCGACAGACCAGTCGTTGAGAAGACCGCCACAACGTAAGAAATGCACGCGTACAGCCAACTGCTTCATCGGCCGCCATCCAGGCACAGGTAGCACCTTCACTAGGGGCCTCTGTGTCTTCTCGAACCATACGAAGGCGCCTGGCTGAAGGACAGTTGGTATCGCGGCGCCCATTACGTGTGCTGCCCTTGACGCCCACCCATCGACGCCTCCGTTTGGAGTTTTGCCGCGCACGAGGAAACTGGACTGCAGCGGAATGGAACCAGGTCGTCTTTAGCGACGAATCCAGATTCAATCTCGGCAGTGATGGCAATCGTGTTCGTGTGTGGAGAGCCCGTGGTGAACGCTTCAATCCTGCCTTTGCTGTACAGCGACACATCGCTCCCACAGCTGGTGTGATGGTATGGGATGCCATTGCCTACAATACACGGTCACCCCTAGTATTGTTCCGTGGCACCATGACAGCCCAGCGGTATGTTCATGAAATCCTGCAACCACATGTGTTGCCACTCATGCAACGACTCCCAGGAGCCATTTTTCAACAAGACAATGCTCGGCCTCATACGGCAAGGGTGTCACAAGACTATCTCCGCACTGTTACTTCCCTTCCTTGGCCTGCCCGATCCCCAGATTTGTCTCCAATCGAGCATATCTGGGATCATTTGGGACGACGAGTTGGGCATCCCACGAGTTTAAACGAACTAGAGGCAAGGTTACAGCAAATTACGTAACGGAATGTCTCAAGACATCACACAGAACTTGTATGACTCAATGCCCGATCGTATCGCATCGTGCATTCGCGCTAGAGGGGGTCCAACGGAGTATTAACTCCTCCGTTCTTTTGCCTTTTTCTCTGAAATAAATTATCCTTTTTCTTTGATTTTCTTATCATTTACTTATATCAAAGTAGTCATTACGTATGTAAAATTTCGTTTCATTTTGACTACTCCTTCTTGGTGCGCTAATTTTTTTGTCCATGAGTGTATTTCACGTGCTGTCGCAATTTGATGGATTTTTGCGAAGTTATAGTCACTTTTATTTCGAGAATTATTTCACTATTTGCATATACGGATATGCAATGTAGATTGAAGGTAAACGAATGGAAAAGTCAGTATCATCCAATATCCCAAACATTCGAATGTTAAGCAAAACGGAAGAAATTTCTCGCAAAGCATTTTAATATTGTAGGAACAGTTGCATACGGTCGCCCACACAGTGTAGTGGTTAAGGTTCTAAACTTCCACGCAGTGGGCTTGGGTTCAAATCCCTAATAAGGCTTAATCGTTTCCATGTCGTCCTCTTCATAGGGAGCAATACTGGTTCACCTGTATGGTACTACACTATCTACAAATAAGTATTAGGACATCTGTGATAGAAAAGAAAAACAAAATTTATTCATATTCAATAGTTGGTAGAGATAATCACCTCTTACCTTCCACTTCTGAATCACATAGGCAACTGTCGATTTTGGATAAATCAGCTCGCTAGATATGTCCCTTAAGGATCGGTCATATCTGTGATACCCGACGATAAAACTTTTCTCGAAATCAGTTACTCCGTCTTGCATGCGACTAATGCCAATGTTGTTTCCTACACGATATTTAACGGCGGAGGGCGTGACGTATATCAGGACCGCAGATATCGTCGTTTGTATGGGTGTCCAAATACTTATTAGATAGTGTACCATAATAAAGTAGCCAGTAAATCGCGGTAAATAACAACAGGTGAATGTCTCGAGACAAATTGTCTCAATATTAGAAAAAATAAGCAAATACAGCTGCTTACGGAAGTAATTATAAGGAACGGTGTGTATCAATAAACGTTCCAGAATACAAAATAGAAAAAATATCGTAGCTACGGTTTACTTTCTTACATAATGTTTCAATTAAGATTATGTTTTTAAATTGATCTAAATGGACAAGCTATATGACATCTTACATATGCAACACTGCTATTTATATATCAATTTACAATTGGGCCCTTCATCATGTATATACCCACATTTATCCTTAGAACAATCTTCTACATTCCTATGCGTGCGACGTTTATTTATTTGTATATCAATTTTACACTAAGCTCTTAAAATATCGAAACTTTTCAATTCCTATTTTGAGCTTATATTTCTTTCAATGACGAAATTAGCATTATACATTGTAGCATGCTGTAAAACATGTAAAATACTTATAATTAAATACTTAATATTATCATTTCGTAATAATATAAAATATTTAAGTTTTTTAAATATTGTGTCTGTAGGTATAAAATAAAATTGCTGTAGTAATCAATAAAATGTTATAACTTTATTAAATATTGTTAGAATTTAATAGAAATGAATAGAATAATTACAATTTAATAGAAGTAGATATGTCTAAATATCATTAATGTATTCAGTGACTGGAAACTGGCTTATATTAAAAACCGATGGATGTCAGGTCTACAGCAATCGATAGCGCATGACTAAAAGCCAAATTTGAATTAATAAACCACGTGTTTGCTTTTTAGACAATGGACGTGTCATATAGGATTAATGGTATTGAAATTAGGATGCAGCAACCCTTTCCGTTAACGGGCAGTCAAATTGCGTGGGGAAATTAAAAACACTAAGGTACAGAAAGGGGATCTAGAAAATCCTTTGTCTACACCTGGAATATATGTGCATGCATGAATAATACGAACTCATAAATACCCGAATTTCACGCCGTTAATTCACGTCACATAATTGGATACACATGGAGAGAGAATAGCGTAATTAACAGAAGAATTTTAACAAGCTACGCACTCAATAACCATAGAAAATAATGGTGATACACATATTTTATAAACACATTGCTCTTCACTTCGGGTCGTAAGTTTAGGTAATTAAAGGAAAAATCTGGCGCAACGTACGGTACTGAGGAATTTTTTTAATTTGTGTGCTACCAAAGGGGTTTAATATTACTCGTAATTGTGATCGACATTATTAAGCCAATAATTAGTTTTAAAGAATACCTATTATTTTCTCTAAAATTGATTTTTCTGTAAAATTCATTTTTTTCAAAAGCTTAGTGTTGGAGGATTAATTAGCAATCAGTTTTCTTAGATGCATAATAGAAACGAATTGTTTTGAAGCTTAAATAATGAAGAGAAAATGTAATTACCATATTTTTCGGACCATAAGATGCCCCTTTTTAATAAAAAATCCAACTTAAAATAGGCCTTCATCTTGTGGTCTGAAGGTAACATTAAATTCTAATGAATACTTTATTATATATATACATATACATATATATATATATATATATATATATATATATATATATATATATATATATATATATATATATATATATATATATATATATATATATATATATATATATATGTGTGTGTGTGTGTGTGTGTGTGTGTGTGTGTCTGTAAGATCTTTCACGGGGTCTATTATAAAGGTCGTTGCGGGGCGATGCAACAGGCCGGTGAACTTCATATCCTCAGAATAATCCGGGGTTTGTAGTCATTCAGAGTTTTAGGCAATGGGTGAGGTGGAACTGGAGCCAGGCAAAATTGAGAATTCAAACCAAAGCAAGTACAGGCGAGAGATCCTCCACACAACTGGTTACACATTTTTTTATTTAAAAATTATTCCAGTGGTTCAGGTTCACTTTGCTACACGCACAATTCAATAGCTTAAGATATTAACATGATAATTCTCGCTCTGGGGCTGCCGGAACAGCACGCAGAAAAAAATATATTCGCAGCACAAAACTACATGCTATAGGTTTGCGTACGCAAAATGGCGCAAAGGGAAGCCAGACTTCGCGAAAGTACAGGTGCGCTGAACTTTGTAATTGGCCAAAAAGTGACACCTGACCCAAGCACGTCATACGAGGTGCTGGTTTCGAATGTCGTGGAACATTCGCCGTTATATAAGCTTCCTATACGCGCGTGGATTTCGGGAAAAATCTAATAGTTTAATTTGGAATATCCAGGTCAAAGTCAAAATGAGGGGCATTGTTAGAATATGAAGTTAAGGATCAGGAAAGGTTAATATTTCATATATATATGACGGGCTACGTTTCACACCCGTTATATTAAACGATGTTGTCCGAACTCCTCTTAACTTATGTTGCAGTCGATGGTGGTCCGATGGCGAAGTGGAAGGCAGTCCAATACTCAGGAAACACACATCAGTTCGATTTAACCAAATTTATTTCTTTATCTATTAACAACCACTGTTCCAAAGAAGCGCACGTTGTAGCGTCCGCCCTACTCAAACGCGAAGCAGTCCTAACGTGTGTCTGCTGTCATTGAAAACTCATCTCGGTCTGCTTAACTTACCTATTGTCTCAAAAGCTCCCAATATTATTGCGCATGCTTGTGACGTTTACTCCGAAGATGGGGAATGGACGGGAGCTAAGTTTGATACTATTTTTAGACTCTTTCTGGTTCTTCTCAAAAAGGGAATTTCCCTTCTCGCGGCGCGTTTCGAAATATGATAATTAATGAGATTTAATGCTACAAATTTGATTATTCTGAAGCCCCCCTGTAAATTGTTCAATTATTATTCTTTTTCTAATAAATTTTTAACATATATATATTAATTAGGTTGTCCTTTTTTGTGAGTGTGTATCGCATCCACTCAGTATTTTCCTAAATGGCCTAAAACTAATGCTAGGAAAAAATCGGATCATTCGCATAATTTTCAGTGGTTTCCTAGGGGCTGTGAATGTCATTTATATAAAAATTACTGTTTTTCCACAAATTTAACAGAAAAACGAAAAGGGTTTTTATGAGCGTTAATAAACTTGTAGAGATTAGCTCACTTCTACCCAGACTTGGGTGTATATAATTTGAAGTGGCACTCTAAATGAATTTGATACAAACACAGTTTATACATGAAACAATGTTTATTGAATTCGTTGCACATATAGAATTTGTTTTTACAGCAATAAGCATACGTACTACTTGAACGGAATATATATTAGCATTCAATAAAATTACACTTTGCAATACTCACAACCTAGAGCGTCAAACCAGCAGTTCTGCCACGTAAACTTTGGGTCCCCTAAGCACAAGCGCCGGATAGCACCTGGAGCTGCTTACCTCGTAGCTCCCTCTCGCTTATCTATCAACTTTAACAACCTTTTGTATTAATCAAGCTGCATGGTATTTATACCAAGCGGGTATACCAAAATTAGCATATCTCAAGCAGCTTCTTTAATTTATTGACTCAAAAGTTCGATTCTTGTGAATCGAATCTTATGTATACCTGACAAACTAAATAATATCAAATATACACTATATAATTTTAAATATTCCACCAGGACGTAGGATTCACGATAGAGGGTGCAGTGCACGCGTCGACAGTTCTGGTTGTCGGGAACACGGATCACGGCACTTAGTCAATAACAACGAAGATCTCATTAGAAATCACACCTTGATACAGTAATGCCGTCAGCAGCTTCGTGCCGAGCGAGCTTCTTCAGTAATCAGAAATGAACGCTTGGCTTTTACAGTTAGAGTTCGCTACCGTCCATTAGGAGGGAAAGCTGCTTCCAGCAATAACTAGAAACAAAAAGATTGACAGGTAATTATTTCCGCTAACGGACACGAGCATCTTTTAGGACTCCTTCAATTGTCATCTTGCAGTGGAGACAATAGGGCAGCAGCTATTTTCGTCGTCTTGACCCGAAACAGGATTATTTAAACGTTTTCAGCAAGCTTGGGTCAATATAGATATTTCTAAACATAATGTTGGTATTGATGATCAGTTTGTTAGGAACAGTAAAGACATAGGAATGTGCTTCATTTTGCCAAAGAGCAAGTTGTTATTCAACAGACAAGAGACAACTACAAAGAGCTGCTGCAGTTAGTTATTATATTTTTAGGCGGACAGGAAGCACATGAAATTAAATTTCGATTACCTGTTCCTTTTCCCCACGCCAGGAGGATGGTTAAAGCTATTTATTGCTTGAAAATACTTATTTTTCGAAATAAATTCCATTTGACTCGGCAGGAATTGCAAGGAATAAGAGATATTTGTATATTTATTATAAAAATATACATATAAGCTTGGTAAAATGCTCCCTTAACCTGCAAAGCACCATACCAGTATTGGGTGCTTTTAAAGGATGTTTATTTTTACAACGAAATAAAGGAAAAAATTTCCTAAGAAACAACAACAAAAATTGTGGACATTTGTGGCATCTTAGGCAAAAAATAATGGCTTTAGCATTTTTTGGTGATGCAATTCCTGTTGAACAAAAAGTAAAGATGGCCAAAGCATTTAAAGAAAAAGAATCAACTTATTGGGTCTCCAAGCGTTTCCATTTTGATCAAAGCGTTCACTATCAAAATATTATTGAACCTTTTACTATTACAATTTATTGTTATAAAAACTTGTTTTTATGGTTAAGCAGTTCTAGGCATTATTTTAGTTAGTTTTACTCCTAAATATTTGTTTTAAACTTAAAACAGAATTAATTAAAAAAATTTTAGCAAAAATTTTGAAATTTAACTTATTTATTTCAATTTTCGACCCTCTTGAGTCATGTGCTATTATTAAATAAATTTTTAAAAAATTTTACAAGTTACTTACTAGCCCTAAAGGAAAAGACATAAGGGATGAAACTTACAAAAATATAAAATAATTTTTTTGCATATATGCTAGGGGCCATCCTAATATTAATATATATATATATATATATATATATATATATATATATATATATATATATGCGTGTGCGTGTGTGTGTGTGTGTGTGTATATATTCATTATATGTATTCTTTATCTTTATTAAGTAAGAAATCAAAAATATCTTTCTATTCCTAACAAATTCAAAATATTATTTTCTAAGTATCCTTCCATAAATTTGAGGTGAGACTTACGGTCCATAAAATACGGTACCTTTAATTTAATGGGATAAAAAGTATTCAAGAAATCATTGTGGCTTTCAGTTGTTTATTCAGAGCATCAAAATGATAAATTGTAATTATTTCATAATAATATCAATTATTTTAAATAATTAAATATTGTGACTATAGATGCAAGAAATAAAAATAAATTTTTGCAATAGTTATTTTTAAAAAAAATGTTTTAACAGCATCTAACAATTATTGCAATTTAATATAAATATATATAATTGTTACAGTTTAATAGAAGAAGAGTTTTGTTATCTCTAAATAACGTTATTATATTCAATGACTGGAAACCGACTTATATTAAAAACCGTGGGATGTCACGTCTACAGCAATCGATAGAGCGTGACTAAAAACCTAATTTGAATTAATAAGCCATGTGTTTGCTTTTTAGACAGTGGACGTGTCATGTAGGATTAATGGTATTAAAATTAGGATGCAGAAACCCTTTCCATTAACGGGCAGACAGAATGCGTGGGGAAATAAAAAGACTGCGTTACAAAAGGGGGGACCTAGAAAACTCGTTGTCTTCACCTGGAATATATGTGCATGCATGAATAATACGAACTCATAAATAACCGAATTTCACGCCGTTAATTCCCGTCAGATAATTGGATACCCATGGAGAGAGGATAGCGTAATTAACAGAGAAATTTTAACAAGCTATGCACTCAATATCCGTAGAAAATAATGGTGATACACATATGTTATACACACATAGCTCTTCACTTTGGGTAGCAAGTTTAGGTAATTAAAGAAAAAATTTGGCATAACGTACGGAATTGGGGAAATTTTTAAAAGTGTAGTGTGCTAGTAAAGAGAAGGTTTGATATTATTCGTAATTGGGGTTTACATTATGAAGACAATAATTATTTTTAAAGAATCATTATTTTCGCCACAATTCATTTTTCAAATACTCTTAGATTTGGTTGATAAATTAGCAGTCAGTTTTCCCTAGCTGTCTGAATAAAAGACAGTTTTTTTGGAGCTTACATAACGTGTAGAGAAAAACAAATATCTACCTTTAATTTCAGGGAAATATTTTGTGTATTCCAGCCCCCCCCCCACAAAAAAAAAAACAGAAAAAAACCTATCAAATCGTTTTAGAAATCACATAATTTTAAGCAACCGCTATCATAATTTAAATTCAGTGAGAGTAGTCATGAAATAAATGCATGGCCTATATGAAAATTTGAAAAATGTATCTATTGCATAACTTCCTTTACTAGAATTGTGAATTTTGAGATGTATGGGTTGATAACTGTAGCATTTAAATAATAATAAGGTAACAGGGTGGTTAATTGAAAACAGTAAAATAACATAGATGATATAAAGGAAGAGTAAAGGACTAACATAAGGTAGAAGAAAATAATGCGTAAGAAAGAGATGAAGCAAATCCATTCATCGTCTAAATCACTCAGTTAGGCAGCCAATATCATAAGCATCATCTATGCTGCAATCAGTAACATGCCCATATTTGCTGCAGTGAATAATATTCACATCTTTCTTGCTGCAGCCAATAAAATAATCTCTGCTGCATTTATTACTCTTGACATCATTTTTGATGCAGTCAGTATAATAAACATCGTCTCAATTACAGTTAATGACCTGAACACCCTCTTTACTGCAGTCAATAAATTCAACTTTGCTCCTGTCATTAACACTGACATCATTTTTAATTCTGTCCATGTAATAAACATCATGTTTGCTGTACTCAATATAATAAACTTAATCTTTGTTGCAGTCAATAATGATTTACTACAGTTAATGCTTCATGCTATTCTCGACTTACCACCCTATTTCAGGACAGTTTCGTCAGGATTTTAGACGGCAGCATAACGTCATCTTTTTACCATGCTTTTATTAACTTGCTTTCTTGTGTGTTTGTGTGTTGTGTTTTTGCGTGTGTGTTTGCCCACTACAAATCTTGCAATCCATTTTTAAATAACTTCTCGACTAGCTAGATATTTGAAACTTTTAGAATAGCTCAGAACATGATGACAATGCATTTTTAAAAATAATTTTAGCCATCTTTAAGCAGAATTAAATTCATTTTCAGTTATTTTCAGTTAATTTTGTTTTGTAGAATGGTGCAGCCATCTATCGACCGGAATGGGAATGAAAAGTTAAATGCAAGTTAATTTCCAATTAACTTCATTTTCTTTCAAGTCGATGGGATAATTCATAAAATTTTTTTAAAAAGTATTTATTAATACATAGAATTGTCAAGTTTATATGATTAAACAGAAAATTTAAAAACATAGTATATAAAAAGTTCTTTTTATCTTGTTATTATTTATTACACAGTGGCTAATTAGACCGGTGTCTATAGCCTAAAGCTGACCCCAAAAAGCTCTAATCTTCTATGCCAACTGCGAAATTCGAACCAACAGACTCTTTGCTCCGAATGAAAGTGCAGAGGCTATTCGGTACTTCTCCGGCTTATTTCGGGAAACTAACATTTGTCTCGTCTTCATTTTTTCACTTTTCAATATAGTCACCATTAACATTTAAACATTTGTCAAGTCGTGTCACCAGCTTTTGGATCCCATCATCAAAGAACTCTCCACCTGACCGTTAAACCAGTGAGTAACAGTTTCTTTCAACATGTTATGATTTTTCAAGCGCTTTCCACCAAGAAATTCCGTAAGTTTTGGAAACAGATAAGAGTCTGATGGCGCTAAGTCAGGGGTGTATGGTGGATGATCCAGTAATTCCCAATGAAAATTATCCAGTTGCGTCTTTGTTCTTGCCGCAGTGGAAGGCCGAGCTATGTCGTGAAGCAGAACGGCGCAGCTAGAGAGCAGTCCCCGCCGTCGATTTTGACAATTTTCATTGGGAATTACTGGATCATCCACCATACAGCCCTGACTTAGCACCATCAGACTCTCATCTGTTTCTAAAACTTAAGGAATTTCTTGGTGGAAAGCGCTTGGAAAATGATGACGTGTTGAAAGAAACTGTTACTAACTGGTTTAATGGTCAGGCGGAGAGTTCTTTGATGATGGGATCCAAAAGCTGGTGACACGACTTGACAAATGTTTAAATGTTAATGGTGACTATGTTGAAAAGGGAAAAATGTTCATATTTTAGTTTGCGATACAATTTACGTTCATAACTAAAGTTTCTCTTACTCCATTACAACACGGTTCTTACTTAAAAAAATGACCCTCGTATATTTACTAAATAGTGTTGTTGTTGCTGTTGCTTATGCCCCATGGCCGGAATGTATTCCTGACCATATAGGCTTTCTGAGGGGTGCTAGTCCGGTTTATAATGGCACCACAAGAGTCCGAGTCCGACTTAGCCAGGTGCCACATCAATTTTAACCGAGCACCCCCAGGGATTACATCTGGGGGGATCGTGCCTTCTCCACCCACTGACCTCAAAGAAGGACTTTCCGTTCTACTGATTTCACGTGCCCATATCCGGCCTGGACACCGGGGTATTTAATGGCGCTGTCAGGATTAGATTCAACCAACTTCAGTTCCTAAAACCAACACGATCTCTGGCCCCTTACTAAATTGTGAAGGGTTTGGTTGTTAAAGACCGTCTATAAAAAGATACATCGTCCATTTCCATACAGAAATTTTGTGGAGTCACTGGAAAAGAGGTCAACTTTCTGTATGGAAATGGAAAAATTATATTTTTATATTATCAGTTTTATTTTAATATTTTTATATTTGTTATATTTTTATATTATTAGTTTATATTTTTATAAAAATATAAACTTTCTCACTGACATCCAGTAATTTTTTTTTTTTTTACTTATAGGAAGACGTTTCAAAAGACCTCCACACGGCACATATGAAAAGATGCACTTGATAAAATTCCAACATTCCAAACTCATTGCTTTAGGCTGCTGTGTAATAACGCTGTTGGATTCACTCACCTCAGTGTTAGCCAATGGAGAAAATGTGTCTACTATTTACAGCTACATAAATACTGATAATCCAAGAAAAGGGGTATTTTCAGATTGCCTGAACTTTTCTGCACCTAGCTACAAAATTCATTTTATAAATTGCGTTGACCAAAGGAATTGATAAGCGTTTTAAGCACACAATACCAAATTTTTCCGCAGAATAATTTAAATTTTAAAACTAACACCTGGCATTTATTTGCATTTATTTGCCTTTTTTTAACCAAGGTGTAATTTTTTTCTCTATTGCAAAGTACAATTTAAAAAACAGAAAAAAACTTGTTGATCTAACGCGACAATCCTTGGACACATTTTCTCCATAGGTTACCATTGAGGTGATCGGATACAATAGGGTTAGTACACAGCAGCCTTAAGCTCTTTTACGTATCAGATGACGTTAGAAAGAAAATTCACATGATATGCATGAAAAGGCGCACGGGATACACTCCTGCCAGTCCAAACTTATTACTTAACTGTCGACATCATAATACTCCGACATAACCTGATTGTATCACAAACCGGCCTAATACTCGTAGAGAAACGAATTTGCATAAACTCTTAAAATCTGACCATAAGTTAAGAAATTTTTAATATAATGAGGCAGCCCTCACAAAATATTGTTTTGTTTTCTTCCGTAATATTTATCATTATAATGGATAATTAGAATCTATATTATTTTGTACTTCACAGGTGTAAATTTGTTATCCCACCTATCGCAAAGCATTATTGTAAATATGAAGTTTAAACACATATAAATATATTATTCTAATACCTAGCTTTTTCCTATCATACACCTGTTTTTATATTTATTATTAGTTTAATGTTTTTCCAATTAAAAAAAATCTGTTTTAGATAATACTTTATAGCATGAAAAAGATACATATTTACGAAATTCAAACCAAATAACAGATTTTATTTAAAGTATAAATTACGTATTCTGACATAAATAATATTGAAAATGTAGGGTCTTTTAGAAAATTTGACATCATTTGAGATATTAAATACATTTAAATCTTCTCTTTGCACGTTAATGGTGTTAACTCTAATCTATTTATTCATGTCGTCATATTCTGAAATGAACTTCGTCGATTACATAAGAATGGAACTTACTTTTCCTTATATAACTCAACAATCTTCATATGCTTTATAAAAATATATAGTGAAACCTGATTTAAAATATTCGATGGCTTAAAATCGAGATAATCAAATTTATTTCTCTTTTAGATGGAAAGTGGGAAAATACTACACACTGAATCCTCATGAGAAATTTTGTAACTTCATCCCTTTTTAATGTCTCGCTTGGGACATATACGTACAAATGCATGTGGATTCCATGAAAAGTTTTACAAATGTTCAATACGCGTACCATTTGTGATACGGCGCACTTCAAGTCGGTTTCTGACAAATGCTCTCTAGTATGTCATTGGTAGCAGTTACCAAAGCAATGATACTCTGCTTGAGTTTTTCCAGACTTGGAGGAAGCGGAGGTGCATAAATCAGATTTTCAGCATTACCTCCCCCCCCCCTTCCAGAGGAAAATATCACAAGCCGTCAGGTCTGGTGAATGTGGCGGCCATTTTTCCAGCACTTTGTATTCATCTTAAAAATATCCAAATAAAAATTTCACCTATTTCCACCATGATATTAAAATATTAGATCTTCTGAAAGAACATTGGCAAAGTTATTAGATCGTGAAATGATGTCGAATTTTCTGAAACAACTTGTCTATTTTATTAATACTATAATAATAATATATAATTTGATTACCTAAATTAATATATTATAATAATATTTGTAATCGTTATCATCATTGTACTTTTTAAAATATTTAAAACAAATATTTATAAATCCCCTACATTGAAAATTATATGTTGATGATGCTTATGTGATTTTAAAAGGCTCTTAGATCCATCGTGAGATTGCAAAATAAACAAAAAAATCTTAAATGGGACTGAAATTGTAAGTATACTTTGGGGACTGAAAGAATCGATTCGGTATCACACTTAATTTTGAAAGCCACTCTAGGCAAGTCTAAATCCGACAAAATGAAAACTTCTGAATGGTGAACTGATAAAGATAAAGCAATTCAGGGTTTAAGAATATTTTAATTTAAGCGTTCTGTCCTGAAAAAGAAATTCTCATTTAACACCTATAAAAAATAATTATCGGCAAATGAGGATACATTTTCTTTTCTGAGGAAAGATAATTCAGTTTAGGTTCAAAAAGGGAGGATTATAATGAAAAATAATTATGAATTATGTTTTCTTCGACAAGATATGTCACGGGAGTTTTATAATATTAGAGAATTTTTATGTAAAGAGAAGGATGAATAATCTGCTCTCTTACTAGTTAGTGCCTTTCAAAACATTACAGCCGGATAGTAAATAAATGTACTAATACACAAATTATACTCAACACATCATTGCAAAAAGTTGAAAATCATAATATTAAAAATAGAGAAATTCACTTTAAAAAATTACTATTGAACACGATAAAAAGAAATAGGGTTACTCAACAGTGCGAAATTTACAATTTCAGCCAGGTTTAATTCTATATCGCATAAACATAGTCTATATATATAAAACAGTTCCGTAACTGACTCACTGACCTACAACGCAGGTCTTACTATAGTGTAGGGGTGACAGATTTTTAAAAAATTCTTAGATTTTTTTAAATTAAATTTTTAGCTGTTTTTGTAATATTCTTTAAAGTTTGCATTTAAAATAATAAATTGATGGTTATAAAATTTATATCACTGGAAAAATCATAAAAATTCTTTTAAAACGAGATATTTTTCGAATCTTTACCTCCATTTTCTGATTTTTGGTGTATTTTTAAAGATTAATTTTTAGAATTTAATTTATTAAATGCTTATCACGTGATTTCTTTTTCTCGTACTTTAAATAAATTTATCGTCACGTGCATAACAACTAAATAGACAATTTTTTTTCTTTCTAATGCAGCAGACGAATGGATATTATCCAAAAAAAATAACTATCCCTTACGATTTTTTTTATAAATATATATATATATATATATATATATATATATATATATATATATATATATATATATATATATATATATATATATATATATATATATATATATATATATATATATATATATTTTTACATCAATTGTATATATTGATCGTCGTATTTATTATACATATATATATATATATATATATATATATATATTACAATTGTATATATTGATCGTCGTATTTATTTTATATATATATATATATATATATATTTATTTATTTATTTTTTCTGGCATTAATTGCATACATTGACCGTTGCATTTAATTTGAATGTACGCCGTAGCGAAGTGCGGGTTTTCAGCTCGTTAAAAATAAAAATGGCAGAGAGCGAGCTAGAGAGATTCAACGGATTAAACAAATCACCGTGTTTATGCGGCCTTGTGCTTAGTGAATATCTATAGCCAGAGTTAGACATGTCACTGAGCATACGCAGAAAGCAAATTTTAATTGTAAATTATCGCTAATCAATAGAAGTTGCGATTACGTAAACAATATATCACACATCTATAGATTAAAATCTTTGGGATAAGACCAAAATGAAGTAAATTATTGCAGTAGTTTTCTCTCACTGACTTGCCCAAAGAATCGGCTGAGCAACTTAAGGGGGTCCAGGACACAAAATTGTTCGAATTTTTGGAAAAACATTTTATTGCATTAAAAATTTTTGTGTTCTTTTACGCTTAAAATGATGTTTAAATAATGTTTCTATTTAATTAGAACAGGAGAATTTCTTCTTTTTTTGCAACATTCTTACAGTAGCCAATCGTTGTTCAAACCTGTAAGTGCGTTTTTCTGCATGAGAGGTTTTTTCCCTATTTCTCGTCTTTAAATTTTTATAAGTGAAGAACCGTTAATGATAAATGGTTGAAACTTGTAACATGTCTTTTTCAACTATTTTACTTTAGTTTTGATTCAGAAAATTTGAAAAAAAATATTTACTTTTGAAAATATGATTTTTAAAAAATAAGTTACATAATTTTTTTGTCATTTTTAATATAAATATTTTTAATTTTTTAAAAATTAATATTTAAAAAAATGGTGAATCAAAATTAGAACTTATATATTTCTGTTTAATTAAATGAAAACATTTTGAAATTCGACAGATAATATTTCGAGTTATAACGATTTTAATTTACCCCACTTTCACTAAAAAATTTTAATTTTAAAATTTTTTAAAAACTTTTTGAGAAATTTTATGATTTGATTTTGTTTACAAATTATATGATTAACCATCACAAAAAAAATCCAAAATTCTAACTTAATAAATAAAAAAAAAATTTAAATGTGTCCCGGACCCCCTTAAATATATAGATTTTTTTGCAAATATTGTTTTTTAAGATATTATTGTTGATTATTATTGTTTTTAAAAATATTTATGAAGATGAATTGAGTTCTGTAGGTTCAAAGCTAACAATTTTCATCAGACCTCTGTTTATTACGGTAAAAACGAAAGAACAATATCCAATGCATTTTTGTTGATATAAATTTGAAATTATCTTTCGAAAAATTCCCATATTGCATTTTGTTAATAAGCCATTTAAAAAAAAAATTATTTTGTATCTGGTTGAAATACTATAATAAAGTATCCTGATCTCAATTTTGGAAAGAAAAATTGAGACTGCTAGTTTTGACCCCCCCCCCCCCACACACACACACACTCAATTATTCTGCAAGAATTAAATATAAATGTGGATTTAGAAATAAAATTACTTTACAGATTAATGCTTGATAAGACAAAAATATACGTTGTAAGATAAAATCCTGAATATCGAAAATTTATTGAAAACAAAATATGAATTAAAATACTCAGGATGTTCTATACACTTTGCTTAACACTAATATATAGAATACGATTATTCATCTTTATAATACCGGGTGACCAGAATTAAAACACCACTACTCTGACCTCTTTATATATGGAACTACTCAGTGTATAAGCTTCAAATTTTGTACACATATTATTTAAGACATGGGAAAATGGATAAATCGAAAAAATAATAGTTCCAGAAATCACCGACAGCTGGCACTGTACATCTGGACATATGCTGAAAAAACACAAAAACACATTTCACTTGAACGTACCCCACATTCATTTAACAAGGATCTTATCGACGCTAGGAATATTGCTCTATATGGTTTCCTTCTTGAAGATGTAAAATCTGCAGTCTGTGGACTGCTTGTTCAAATGCGGATCGTAACTGGTCGACTGAAATACTTCTCACATGCACATCAAAAAACACATTTCACTTGAACGTACCACACATTCATTTGACAAGGATTTTATCGACGCTGGGAATACTGCTCGATATGGCTCCCTTCTTGAAGATATAAAATCTGCAGTCTGTGGACTGCTTGTTCAACAGCGGATCGTATCTGGTCGACTGAAATGCTTTTCACATGCACATCACAAAAACACATTTCACTTGAACGTACCATACATTCATTTAAAAAGGATCGTATCGCTAGGAATACTGCTCGATATGGTTCCCTTCTTGAAGATGTAAAATCTGCAGGCTGTGGACTGCTTGTTCAACTGCGAATCGTAACTGGTCGACTGAAATGCTTCTCACATGCACAGTGATACCTTCTTACAAGTCTGCCAAGGCTGGAAATTCCAGACCAGGTCCATATAGGCTTCGGACTGGAGTGTGTGGCTCTGACTTCATAGAGGGTCATTTTTATCTACGGATTGAACATGCCCATATGTAGCCTAGACACGGAGGTATTTAATGGCGCTAGTCGGGATTCGATCCGAGCACCCTCAGAGTCGTAAGCCAGAGCGCTATCACAAGGCTACATTGAATCCGCATGTTTTTTAATTATTATTTTTGTCTTTTTTCATATTTTCTGCTGTACAGTGCCCCCTATTGGTGTTTCTGGAACTATTTTTTCGAGTAAGCCGTCCTCCCATGTCTTGAATAGTATGTGTGCAAAATCTGAAGCCTTTGCACTGAGTTGTTTGATGTACAGGGAGGTCAGAGTAGGGGTATTTTAATTCTGGTCACCCGGAATATGCAACGAAAGATTGTACCTTTTGGCCCAAACCTATTCCTCCTCCGATAATTATATTACAAAAGATATTTTTTGCGTCAATGTGTATCTTTCTTTGCATCTATACTTTATTAATAGTTATATCTACATTTGTATCGTTTAAAATGATATATCTGAAATACCCAAGCAGGCACCATTATAAAATTTTCATTAAATTGCCCTAACTCTGTTAAACTATCTTAAGAACTTTTTATGTAGTGTGAAAACTATGAAAATATTCTCCTGAAAGCAAAAGTAATTTTAAAATATTGGACCTTTATCATGCAAAAAGAAGACAGTATTATAAATCCTAAACAAAACTATTTTGAGGGAAACTAATCCTAAAAAGGGGAAAAAGACATACAAATATCCCAAACAAAATTCTCATGTTTGCCTCAAACTACACGTGTTTTTACTGTTTTAAAATCAAACTAGTTGGTACCCGTCAAAACATGATGGCTAGATAGTAAATAAATGTACTAATACACAAATTATTCTCATCACTGCCAGATGTTAAAAATCATAATAATGCGCAGAAATAAGTTAATGTGTTTAAGCGGTTTCGTGCTTACTGAGTATCTAAAGTCTGAGTATCTAAAGCCTCAGTATCTATAGCCTGAGTATGTAAAGTCTAAAGATTTAAAAATGCCACTGAGCATGCGCAGAAAGCAAATTTTTTTAATGGTAAGTTATCTCAAATTAAACAGTGCGAAATAAACAATTTCCATCAGGTTAAATCTTATATTTCACAAACATAATTATCATAAAAATAAAAATGGCAGAGAGAGATCTAGAGAGATCCTCGGAATAAACGTATTTTTCATTAAAACGTATCACTGAGCATGCGCAGAAACAGTGAGTTTCTAAAGCCAGATTTAAACATATCACTGAGCATGCGCAGAAATCAATATTTAATTGTAAATTATCGCTAAATAATAGAAATTGCGGTTATAAAAACCAAATTTGACAAATCTACATATTGAAATCTTTCGTTTCAGACCAAAAAGAAGTAAACTGATGCAGTAGTTTTCTCTCACGGAGTGCCCAAAAAGTCGACTTAGCAACTTAAATATATAGATTTCAAATTATTCTCGTACAATTATTTTTATAATGATCGTAATATAAAGTAACACTTGATGAAAAACTTACATTGGAAGTAAAAAACTCACAAAATAAACTGCCTGTTCCGAATCCACTTAAAATGTGCTTTCTGAAACAAAATAAGTTTCATTATTAAACAATAAATTCAAAGTCATGCTTATCAGTTTATAACTGTCAATAATTTAAAAACTTCCGTCGGAAAAACGTTAGTATTTAGTTGAATATTGCTTTCCAGTCTTTAATATGAATTTATTCTGTTGATTTTTATTTTCATTTTGTAAAAATTTCTATAAGTATTTCAGTTAATTTTCTAAATTCAAGAAAACAGTATATTGTTCTCTTGTAAATGGAAGAAACATAAAATTCAAAATATAAAGCATAATATAAATGAACTAGTGATCTCCTGTTTGGTGACCCACTATTCGTGGGTTAAAAGAAATCAAATAAAGTTCGAATATGCATGGGAATAAAAGTTTAATATGAGATAATTCAATTGATTACTTCAATGCATTCACGTTATAGATCATTAAAATAGCTAAATTAATTATTCCTCAACATTTTGATGGATATATAGCTTGTGTAAAGGAAGTGCTTTCAAATGACTATTTTGGTGAATTCACAACCTATTCAAAAAGTCAAACGTATTTATTTTCCTTTCCAAATCTTACAGCTCCAAATTACCGATTTAGTTCTATTAAAAAATAGACAAATATGCATAAATGTACTTTTTTCTATTTCCACTGCCAGATAGCAGCACTGAATTTTGAAAAGAACCTATCCATCACGTAAAATAAAGCAAAAATATCACACATCATACAATATGATTAAATTTAGCTCTAGTTCTGAATGGCTACTTTTCATGCTTATACCACTTTTAAATAACCATTTATCGCCATATCTGAAGAGCTTTAAGTTTTACATTAAAACCGCTACGGAGTACATTCAAATTATATACAACGGTCAATATAAGCAACTAATGGCAAAAAATTTTTTTAAATATATATATATATATATATATATATATATATATATATTTAATAAATACGAAGATAAAAGTATACAATTGATGAAAAAAAACATACTCATAAAAAAATCGTAAGGGATATTTTTATAGACAAAATAATTTTGAAGAAAATATTCAAATTAAATGTAGTAGGACATACTAAAGAATATAGTAAAGTTAATATAGTACAGTTTGAGACACATAATATAATTATTTTACTTTAATATTTTTTTGGATAATGTCCTATCGTCTGCCGTATTAGTAAGAAAAAAAATATTTTTTTTGTCTATTTAGTTGTTATGCACGTGACGATAAATTTATTTAAAGTACCAGAAAAAGAAATCACATGATCAGCATTTAATAAATTAAATTCTAAAAATTAATCTTCAAAAATTCACCAAAAATCAGACAATGGAGGTAAAGATTAACAAAAGATCACATTTTAAAGGAATTTTAATGATATTTCTTGTGATATAAATTTTATAACCTTCAACTTATTATTTTAAATGCAAACTTAAAAAAAGTTACTAAAACAGCTTAAAAATTTAACTTAAAAAAATCTAAGAAGAATTTTTCAAAAATCTTTCTTAGTGTACCCCTACACTATAAGAAGAATCGCCATGCAAAATTTCAGACCTTTAGGTCCAGCGGTTTGGTCTGTGCGTTGTATGTCAGTGAGCCAGTCAGTCAGTCAGTGACTCAGTCAGTTACGGAACTGTTTTATATATATAGATAAAGAGTAATAAATTTCACATTTTTAATTTGCCACATACAAAAATTAATGTACTCAAAAATAAATTCCCGAAATAGAATCAAAATTGATAGAAACAACAGATATGAAAATTCCTAAATTTCGGTAAACCCAGTGCTAATTTGACAATACATAATTCATTATTTCCATAGTCAGCCTTCTTTTTACAGATTGTGGCAAGACTTTGCTCTGCTTTAATAATAACCAAACTCAGACTTTAAGTATTACATATATTCGTTTTATAATATTTAAACAGCGATACTTGAGACAATGTTTTCAAAACAGAGTATTTTACGCATTGTTTACCTTTGAAAGGAATTTTTAGATAAGATTTTAAAATAATTTTTTCATATAAGAAAATACCAGAGATCTTACGTATTAATTCCTGGTTTTATGTGCACAGTATAAATATTTCTATTAGTGTCAGTTAATTAATTATAAGACAATAATTAAAAATTTATAAAAATAAAATAATTCTGCATTAAAACTAATATAAATAATGGCTATACTAATAAATATGGAACAAAAGATCCCGTAATTAAGAATAGAAAAAAATCATATTCGTATGAATTAATCTCGATAACAAGTTTTATCTTGAAAACTAATAAAAATGCCTATCTAATTATTAGTAAAAAGGTTCCACGCAACTTAAATGAATGAAGACGGAGGCTTAGAAAGAGTTACTTTCAATGACTATGAGGAAATAACGCTCTTTTATGTCTGTGATTTCAAAAACTATAAAGTCGGATGATGGAAGGAATAATTTAAAAAGACACTTTGAAAAGACCATGCATTAGTTCCACTTCCATCGCATTTTCACTTAATGAAAGAAAACGAAATGAAAAAATGATTATAAAAAATCTCTCAATTAATATATATTACTTTTTCGGGTTTCTTTAATGCCGTTACTTTTTTAATTTAAAACATCATTTATGTGCCATTTCACTAACAGAATTTAATTCTCTCTCTCATATATATATATATATATATATATATATATATATATATATATATATATATATATATATATATATATATATATATATATATATATATATATATATATATTCCGAATTCATGGTATAAATTATAAGGGTTGGTATAGGACACTAAAACAGTCATTTATTGTCTAGGAATGTGTAGGCGCAAGTAATGCATTGAGGCACAAACACAGGAAAAAGCCATGAAAGGAAAGGTAAATTGTTTATAGACAGCGTCGTTGACAAGTGTTTACAGCAAGATTTCAAAATTGCGTCCACCATCAGTAACACATGCTTGGCAGCTTCGATGGAGAGATCGGCGTACAGTTTCAAAGATGTCAGGTATTTCACTCACGTGTGCAGCAGCAACGGATATTCGAGCGACAACATTCTCAACCGAGTCAACATTAGTCGCATCAACATGACTCTTCAGATGTCCCCATAAGAAGCAATCGAGGCTCGGTAAATCGGTAGGGTCAAGGAAATGGTCCAGCAGGTCAAATCCATCGCGCTCCAAAAGTGGCATCCAGATAACTGCGCACAACAGGGCTGAAATGGACTGCAGCCCCATTATGCTGACAGTAAATTCGGTGCGGTATTCTTCTATGAGGAAATTACTCCTGATACATTCGTAGCGTAGCTCTGCCGTTACCATTTGCACGGCCGTACATGAGATGCATGTCTGCTTTTTCGACATACGTAAAGTCTCCCATCACGGATGCCACCTACTTCTCTTTACCTGCAACGGAACCAACCAAACACTCCATTTTCCATTCCTTTCATGCCTCTTTCCTGTGTATGTATCTCAATGAGTCTCTTGTTCCCATACATTTCCATACAATAAATGATTGCTACAGTGTGCAGTACCAACCCTTAAAGTTTTTACCATGAATTTGGAATCTCTCTGTATATAATTACGAATATATGTGTGAGTGTGTGTGTGTGCGAGTGTTACGGTCATAATCCGATGTCTAGCCATCTCTCGCATTGGCCAAGTAACTTAGCCAAAAACCAAAATAATTGATAATTGACGACTACTTCTTGCTTTGTAGGCCATTTCGCGATGCGCCCGACAATCATTGGCCATTTTTCGAATTAACCATGAAAAAGTGACTGAAGCTGAATGTTTTGCGGAGCTGAATCCTGCAGTTACGGAAGTTGCATATTTATTAGTGGGAAAATCCTTTTAGCTGAGTCTAAGTAGAAAAATGACTTCAAAATCAAAGAGGAAAGGCCAATTTTTCTTGGGCAATTCCCAAACTTGCTACTAATTGTCGGGCGTATAGCGAATTGGCCGACCATAACTTAAGTCATAAATTCTCTAGTCTTTAGCCAAGTGACTTAGCCGACGCTAGAAGTGGCTAGTAATTTAGCGAAGCGGCCAGACTTCTGACTTTGTAAGTAACACACACACACACATACATATATATATATATATATATATATATACAACGATTACTTAACAACGATACTGAACAACGATTATAACGATAATTAGATAATGGCTTTTACATTATTAATAAAAAATATTATTCCTAATTTTTTTATATTGTATTATGATAAGTTCAGATGTTTTACATTTTTTTAATCGAATGATTATATTCAGAATGTAACTTGACTCTACAATAAACTAGTATTCCAGGGTATCCTTGATGAAAGATGTACAAACATCGTATGAGATTAAAAAATTAACTTTATTCTATAACGGAAAACTGTTGAGAAATGGTAGATTAATTTTCTATGACGAAACATGAGGAGGTTTACCACATTATATACCCATTCCCCTGTGAGTCATAACACTTCTTCTTTTGACGGCGAAAGTGAAGCTATTTCAGAAGCCCTAAATCAACTCAACTAGGGAAGTAATTCTTCTGAAAAGAGTATCATCTTCTCAGACTGAAAATCCACTCTTTGTCCTATCTCTAACGACGGCCATACTGAAGGCCTGTCCACATTGCATACAGAGCGTTGCTTTACGTTATTAAGTTAGCTCCGATATAGTTTACGCGACATGTGATTGGTTGACAAATAACGCGGACGATGAATTAAGCTCTGTGATTGGTTAAAATTTTCAACGCTCCTGATTCAGTGTGAACAAGCTGTAACTATCCTGGATTTTCTGACAGACGCAACCTGTCTTAGAAAATTAAGTACATAAGTTACGTTATTGAGTCCCCCTGCCCACTGTAGAATGGATTGCGAACAGGAAGATGATTTCCTGCTGAAAAATTTGTCAATATATATCAATACCTCAACAATTAGTTGGGGGGGTTTCTGTCATTTTTTTCCTTTTGTATAATTTTTAAATGCCTGACTATTTTTGAATCAATTAAAAACAGGGCTGATTTTGCCAGATACTAAAGTTGAGAATTTCATCTCCCCTCAAGTCAAGCATTTCGAATAGACGCACACCTATGGCTGTTGGAGAATTTTATCATCAGACCTGGCATGATAGTCCCCATTCAAACACACTTTTATGGTTATAATTGGCAACATCCATCCCATTCATCTTCATCGGACTTAGGAAATAATGTTAGGAGAAACTGGTATGCTAGCTATCAGTGGTGTAATGAAAAAGTCCAGGCATTGCATGAATATACTCGCTGAAAACCCGTACCTACGGAGTACATTCAAAATAAATACAACGGTCAATGTATGCAATTAATGCCAAAAATATGTTTAAATATATTTATAATAAATACAACGATCAATGTATGCAATTGATATTAAAAAACAGAAAAATATATTTATAAAAAAATCGTAACGGATATTTTTATAGACAAAATAATGTAGAAGAAAACAATCAAATGAAATCTAATAGAACATAATACTAAAGAATATAGTACAGTTAATATAGTACAGTTTGAGGAACATATCTTTTACTGTATTTTAATATTTTTTTGGATAATTTCCAATAGTCTACCGCATTAGCAAGAAAAAAAATATTTTTTGGTCTATTTCGTTGCTATGAACGTGTCGATAAATTAATTTAAAGTACCAGAAAAAGAAATCACGTGATCAGCATTTGAAAAATTAAATTCTAAAAATGAATTTTTACAAATTCACCAAAAATCAGAAAATGGAGGTAAAGATTCGAAAAAGATTCCAATTTAAAGGAATTTTTATGATCTTTTTCGTGATATAAGTTTTATAACCCTCAATTTATTATTTTAAATGCAAACTTAAAAGAAGTTACAAAAACAGATTAAAAATTTAATTTTAAAAAATCTAAGAATAATTTTTCAAAAATCTTTTTTAGTGCACCACTACACTATAAGAATTGTGGCCATGCAAAATTTCAGCCCTTTAGGTCAGCGGTTTGGTCTGTGCGTTGTATGTCAGTGAGTCAGTCAGTTACGGAACTGTTTTATTTATATAGATAAATAAATTTTTACTTTATGGTTTCTGGACGATTGCTCATTGACGAGGGCATTGTCTTTCGGTACCAGAGTCTGTGAGTTTGGTTCCAATATTAGCATGGGTGTTTGTAGTCGTTCGGAATTGGGTTTAAGCTGTAGTTCCCAGTCTAATTAGCCTTTGTGTAGCAAAAATTCCCCGTAGTGCTTCTTCCGTAGTGCTCTCAACCCCGTAGTGCTCTCAACCAAAGTAGTAGCTCTCAACCAAAGTCCCCCATGTGCAACCAAAGTTCCCGTTGTTCCCGTACTCAACCAAATCCATTCTGGTTACTATGAATTTGAACAAAAACATGACAATTTTCAATGATACTTTAAATGTTCATTCTCTTACATATGTATCTCAATTTTGAGGCACGAAAATTTACTTTGGCGTTAAATGAGCATATTGCAAAATAGAGAAATATACAAAAGCAGAGAAATATCTCGAAACAGCAGACAAGTAATCAGTTAACCATTCTTCAATAACATCGTTGTATAAGATTGTAATCTAAATATTTAAAATATCTTAAATATATGATTATTTATGTACGGATAAAATAAATATTATATGAATTTACCCAATAATAAGAAAGAGAATATGGCATTCATATTTGCTTAGCATAATGTTTGATTTTATTTATCACCAACAGAATTACATCGGTTATCGATTTTATTGGGTTTCCCCGTTCAACAGACATCCCATAAAAATGCAATTCATCTTCATCAGCGTTTTGATTGGAAGTATTAGGTAGAATGTCATGGGTTATCCTTTCAAGAGAGAAAATGAATTTCACATTTTACCTTCCCTCGAAACAACACCTTTAGTGACACAGTAAATACTATATTTAGGAATTATTTAGTCAATATGTAAGCGTTTTTGAACTTTTAACTTAATTATTAAAGAGCCAAAAAATAACATAGGAAAAAATTTTACAGTAAATTTTTTTCTATCTGAAAAAAAATCTGAAAAATTTGTTTGAAAATTAAGGGTTTTTAAAAACTTTACTAAGAGAAATATTATGGATGGGTAGTTCTGTTGTTCATTTTATTTACAGTTCATTTTTAGCGTTTAAAAATGGAATTTTTTAGGTGTTACCAGACTGGAAATGGTTCCAGACAGAAAAATTCTTAAAACAATGCTTTGTATTTTAAAACGATGTAAAATTTTTACCAAAATTACATTTGCTTTCATTATTTTATATCACATTTGAACTATATACACTGCTCAAAAATATTAGGGGAGCAAGCAAAGAAGTTAAGAAAACCGTGCGAGACAGCCACGTATTGGCATAAAATGGATAGTACACGCGTATCAATGCGCAATACAGAAAAAAAGACGTAAAAAAATTTGTAATTAAGCTTTAATTCTTTGAAAATATGGAAAAAACATGAAAAGATGATTTAGGGCAACAATTTGGTGTGGCACTAGAATGTGAGATATGGTACTAAAAATTATGATGCATTGGAAAGATGAAGGTGGAGCCACATTTAATACTCTTGCGTGGCATTACAAATGGCCATAACTTGCTATTCTGAAAAAATACAAAAAGAATGTGACAATGAAAAGTCAATTTTTAAAACGAAGTACCTCATAATTTATTTTAAATTAAACTAGATGGGGCTTAGGGCCGGTTACATTAGGTTACATCGTTGGGTTATCCCCATATCAGCCATGAAGGATCAGGAGGCCAGGATCGAATGGCCGATATTTGCCGGAGAACTTTCGGCCTGGGCGTCGGAATCTGGAATGGTAGAAACATCCTTAGTTGGCAGGGACTAGACGATATCTGTTTCTGCAATTCAAACTTCGCTCCTGTGCTGGCCCCGTCACGTGACGTGAAGAGGAAAATATCTGGAACTTGGCGACCCAGCTGTCGCCAGCAGGCTCCGCCAAAGTTATAAGACAAAGGGCTATTTTGTGGGTTCTACGAGGGGAAGGGGATAAATGGAGAATCTTTTCGCCAAGCGTTAGGCAACCCTTTTTAAGGGATTAACTTTGGAATTTTCTGTTTCCGCTGATAAGCGATGAATGCTGATAACGTGACCCAAAGTGTGCACATTTTTTGGGAAAGAAGTGAATGTCTGGGGGAATATATATCCATGGAAAATTATTGAGGGAACAGCGTCCTAATGCGTTTAAGTATTCGAATGGCAAAGCAGGCTTTAATAGTAATATTGTAGCAAAAGTTAATAAGCGTTTCAAAACGTTACGACATTTGGTTACATGTAAACGATAAAAAAAGTATTGTTTAGAAATGATGCAATATTTATAATATGGCGTGTGGTCTCCTCGACCAGCTAAGACTGATGCTCACCTGTTTTCCATTTATGCGATGATGTTATCGATAAGAATTTGGGGAATAGTGTTCCACTCCTCAAGAAGTGCAATCTCCAAGTCTCAGAGAGTAAAAGGAAGCCTTGGTCTCGCAGCAATGCGTCGTCCGAGCATGTCCCAAACATACTCGATTAGATTCAGGTCAGGAGAGCTCTCTGGCCATTCCATACGCTGTATTGTTCCAGCTTCAAGCATGTTCTCCACAAGACGAGCTGTATGCGGTCTGGCATTATCATGCTGGAAAATAAAGGAATCTCCAATGGCTGCAGCGTAAGGTATGACATGAGGTCTCAGTATCTCGTCTGCATACCTTCGGGCCGTCAAAGTACTATTCCGAATGATATGCAGGTCCTTACGTCAACCTATGCTGATTCCACCCCATTGTGACCTTTCACGAAGGAATGTGGGGTTATTTCGAGTGCCCCTTTCCCTCCATACCAAAACATGTCGGGTGTCACACTCCCGTCTGAATCGGGACTCGTCTACAGACAGCACTTGGCTCCAATCATGTTGCTCCCAATCTCGATGTTCAGCAGCCCATCTTCTTCGAGCCGCACGGTGGCGTGAGGTCAACGGAATGCAGACCATTGGCCTACGTGCATAGAGATCTCCCTGATGAAGCCTATTACGTACTGTTTGGCTCGACACCCTTCATCCTGTTGCCATGATAACTGCCTTTGCAGCTGAGTAGCATTGTCTGTTCTGTGTCAACGAGCTGTTAACAGTATATACCGGTCATCATTGGCTGTAGTGGCGTGTGGCCGACCTTGCCTTGGTCGACGTCTAACATTCCCTGTTTCTTGGAATCGATTCCACAGCCTTGCAACGACAATTCTGGCGACTCCAACAGCGTCCGCGACACTACGTTGTGTTTGCCCGGATTCAAGTCTCCCTATAATACGCCATGTAATGGATTCCGGTAAATCACGTTGTTGAGACATTTTCAAGTCACCTTTTCTCAAAAAGAATAACTGAGCAATCGAATTTCACAGTTAAGGCAGTGAAACAGACGTTTCTGCAACATCCCGATTTTCGCCCTTATGTTTTTTTCCTGGTTTTTGACGTCATTAAATTTAATTTGCATATGAACTTTACTTCTTCTGTTTCCTGCTATATATATATATATATATATATATATATATATATATATATATATATATATATATATATATATATATATATATATATATATATATATATATATTGTTCACACATTTTTTAGACGATGTATATTGTATTCACAAAACTAAATTACATAAAATTATTGTGTTTAAAATGTTCTATTTGACATCCCTTATTCTGAACTATCTTTCGACACCGCAATTTCCAGGATAATAATGCCTTTTGAAGTGTCAGAAGAGGTATTCTATCCCAGTCCTCCTGAACAGCTTTCCAGAGTCCTGTAAGGGTTTTGGGACGACGTTTGGATAATGCAGATTTTAAAAGTCCGAAAGCACAAAAATCCATAGGTGATACATCGGGAGATTTAGTAGGGATATCAGTGAAGGGTATGGCCTTGATACCAGTTTTTTGTTCCATTTCTTTTAGGAAATTTACAGTGGATTTTGATGTGTGACTGCTAGCTTTGTCCTGATGGAGTCTCAGAGACTGATGGCACTGTGGGTAAAGCGATGGTATTTCATTCAGACAAATTGGCGATGAAATATGTTCCTGATAGTATTTGGAGTTAATCTTCACATTTTTTTCCACTCTCTTCATTTTTAACTTGCCATTATAAGAAAAACCAGCAACAATCGTGAATCCCTTAGAAAAACTTTCTTTCGATTCTTTGAACCATGTACTTAAAATTTTTTCTCCCCTTTTATGATAATAAATGGCTCTTTTTTTGTTGCAATCATTTAAATACACCAATGATTCATCTATTCTGAAAATTGTTTTCCATTTTTCTTTGGATAAGTGTTTCTCATATAGAATTCTGCAGCGTGTCCTGCGTTCAGCGATATGATTTGGAAGAAGACGATGCACATCACGTTTTTTTCGCTTTCTTAAGATTTAAATCAACGTTTATCATTTTGTTTACAGTCGACACCGAGCATTTTATTGATTTTGTACTGTCCTTTGACGAGGGGGATTTTAATTTATCATTAAACAACATACCTTTGCAATAGTCGAAGATGTCCGTTTTTTCCTTGGATACTTGTTTGGAATTTTTGTCCCACTTGAGGCTCCAATTTTTTTTTTTCCTTTCTTGATGTCGATATTACCTATCGACGCTTTAGATATCACAAAACCATGACTCTCACATCGTTTTTGGATAACGGAGTATGCATATTTCTCTTCTGAAAGAGTATAAATGTAGCCTTCGAACCACTGCTTTGTTAAAAACGCCATTTTGAATAAAAACAAAACTTTCAAGCCGCAGACGATAATTTTGACTTTTAAAAACATAGTACAATTGCAATTATTTCTTTTGCAGTAAATGATATTTTATTACCGCTTACCAAAATCGTCTAAAAAATGTGCGAACAGCCTCTGTATGTATGTATATATATATATATATATATATATATATATATATATATATATATATATATATGTGTGTGTGTGTGTGTGTGTGTGTATGTGTAAGTAATGCCCAGCATTCGTTGTGTAGTCGGATCGAAATGAATCTCCATAGAATTTTAGAACTGTCTTTTGTCTGGAGACACAATGACGGCATTTTGAAGTAGGTTACAGAACACATAAATGTACATGTAACTTCCGGCCCTGCCGGAGAATTTAGCTACGTTACATCTTGATAGACGGAGAAAGGAAGCGGCCAACCGCGCGCGAACAACACAAGACAAGAGCAACACAAGACAAGAAGAGTGCGGAGATGACAAAAAGCATGGACGGGTCAGTCAGAAAAAAGGCCTCGGAAAACCCTTGCTCTGGGTTATACGAAGGGTTCATTACCTTCGACACCAGGGGGTCGAAAACGTCTAACTGGTTATCTGTGACCATCCAACGTCGAGCGTCAGAAGTCGTATGGTTTTTCGGAAGACTCGAGATGAACTCGTGATATTGAATCATGTTTTGAAAATAACTCTTACTGTTTAGCACGCGTGCGCTAAGGTACAAATTAGCTAGTTAATTCGTTTGTCCTTAGGTCATAATTTGAAGTGGGGGCTATACTTTATTGATATGTTAACGGAAAATTTTAGAATATGCTTTAATTAATAAAGGTGGAACGTTATTATCATATATTTATATATATATATATATATATATATATATATATATATATATATATATATATATATATATATATATATATATATATATATATATATATATGTGGGAAGCCATCCATACAGTCCCATGCATGCCACTCTCACATGGAGTACGCCCGTGTAAGCTCCCGTGAGCGTCACCTAGCGGGTGCCGCGAAGAACAGAAGAGATAGACGATGTTTTGCTTCCGACGAGCGTGCACGTGTGTTTGCCGCTTTGCTTGTTTTTCCCCATTTTAGACATTAGTTCCCCCTGTAAATAATGTCCCTCTTAAAATAAATGTTACATATGTTACATATATATATATATATATATATATATATATATATATATGTAACATATGTAACAAAATAGCACTTTTCTTGATTATTACATATCTAAATAACACTTTTTTTTATTATTCCCCCCAATACCCCACAGATGGGGGCTCTGGCCTCCTTTTACCCATAACATTCCCCTAGACCACACCCTGCCTGCTGTATCACCTCTCCATTTGATGTGATAGTTTCAACGATGTTTACAGATGAAAGGACTTTTCCTAAGACGTATAATTCGACGGACTTACGTTTTTCCTCTTTCTGATGTTCCGAGGACTGAGTTGAGATATAAAGATTGTTGGATTATTCTGTTTAGAAGTCTGCATTCAGTGAGTACCATTTTTTTGTGAGTGTCGATATGTGTTCAGTTTCAGTAAACGATATTGTGCCAATCGAACAAGCACTTAACTGTGCTCCAACTAAAAGTGTTAAATTATTGTTTTCGATTTGTTTTGATGAAACATTTGATCGTTCTTCCCGATCTAAATTACTCAATTTTCAAAATTTCCCTGCTACTTTCGATTTGAATTCCCGAAAGAAAACCATCCTTAAAACATATTCATTAATTGATTTTATATGTGTTGCTAATATCTTATATATAGATTCCGACGGTTCTAAAGACAAACTATGTGATTCAATTTTTGACGCACTTTCGAATTTATCCCCCTTTAAACCTATTTCTAATTTTGATGAGAGTGACGAATTAGCGCCAAGTTCCTTCGCTCCGATGGATGTATCACAGACGCCAGCTGTTTTATCCGCAGTTGAAAATGCTTATACGATTTATTTTTCGCCCAAACAACAACAATCCGAAATCGATATTTCCGTTCTTTACTCTAATTTATGGCTTGTTTTGAGAGATGTTTCCTGTTCCATGCGAAAATTTACGGGTAACACTGCATATACTATTCAAAGCTTTTTGCGCGACGTAGAGGATAATTTATCTCTTATATCGCATTTAACAGATCTACATAAAGTGATTTTTGTCAAAACGAATCTTTCTGGATCCGCTATATTATTTATTCAAATCCAACGTAATCTAAACACTTTGAGCTCTTTAAAAGAAGCATTAATTGAGGAGTTTGGTTCGAAAATTACGAGCGCGGACTTACATCGACAGTTGCGAAATCGAAAGTTAAAACCAAATGAATTTCTTACAGAATATTTAATTGCACTTCGCGAGTTAGCTTCGCAAGCCCTTGACTTTGCTGTGGTCGACGCCAGCATAATTGAGTATTGCATAAATAATATTCCAGACGCTCCGTGTAATAAATTAATTTTGTATGGTTGTACTAACTTTACGGAGTTCAAACAGAAACTCAAAATTTGTGAAAAGATTTTTGACAGAAATAGATGTAAATCCTCAACTGACCATTTCGGTTCTACCTCGTAAACGTGATGACGTGTACCATAAAATTTCAAACCCAAGACGTGAGATGAAACCAGAAGCACCTCGTCCTCATGCTCAAAGAAAACAAATGTGCTTTAATTGTTTTAATTTTAACCATTTATCTAAATTTTGTCCAGACAAACATAGCGGTCCAAAATGTATTTCTTGTGGAAATTTCGGGCATATCTCCTCAAATTGTTCAAAATCAACTGATTTACACACACAGAGAAAAACTAATGTTAATACGCTGAATTCAACTGCTTCAAATTTAATGTACAAGGATGTTACACTCAACCATGTCTCTTTCAACGCGTTAATCGACACAGGTTCGATGGCTACGATTATGTTAAAGCGAGAGTATACTAAAATTGGATCCCCTGTTCTTAATAACTCTAGCACATTGCTTATACGGCTTTTGGCAATGGAAAAATTAAGCCGCTTGGTTCTTTCAAATCCCAAATTGTTATTGTTGGTCAATTGTTTACCGCTGATATTTGTGTTGTTGACGATAATACTATGCCAGTAGATTTGATAATTGGCATGAATGTACTTGCACAGGCTGAATTCACTATCACTAAAGACGGACTTTCGATTCATAAACCTTTAGATTTTGACGCTACAGACGAAGACGTTACTCTTATTAGTAACATATTGATAATAGATTATTCTAGCCCTCATGTAGGCCCTAGTGCTACTAAACAACAGAGAATACCATTCAACACCTCGTGACCAATTATAAACCCCATAAAATCAAAACTACTAATATTGAAATGCATATACAAGTTGATACTTCGACTCCCATCTGCCACAGACCCCGACGATTACCATATACTGAGAGAGATATTGTAGATAAACAAATTAATACTTGGATTCAGGATGGCATTATAGAACCCTGTTCATCAGATTACTCGAGTCAGGTTGTTCTTGTTAAAAAGAAAGACGGAACCCCACGACTTTGCAATGACTATAGACAATTAAATAAACATATAGTTAAAGATCGATACTCTTTACTTCTGATTGACGACTTACTCGACAAACTTCAAAATGCTCGTGTTTTCAGTACTCTAGACCTTAAAAATGGATTTTTCCATGTTAATGTTCATAAAGACAGTCAACGTTACACTTCCTTCGTGACACATTCAGGTCAGTTTCAGTTTCTGAAAGTTCCTTTTGATCTTTGTACATCACCTTCCGTATTTCAGCGATTTGTTAACACAGTCTTTAATCACAGATCTCATTTTATCGGGTAAGATCTTGTTGTATATGGATGACCTAATCATTCCTGCTAAAGATGAAGAAGAAAATATCGAAAAAATAAAATCAGTCTTTTTTGTCGCTTGTGACTACGGTCTTGAGATAAACTTTAGAAAATGTAAATTCCTTCATACATAAATTGAGTTCCTTGGCCATATTATTCAAAATGGACGGTTATTTACCTCCCCTCTTAAATCAGCCGCCGTTCTAAATTATCCGGAACTAAAATATCAAAAAGACGTCCAATGTTTCCTTGGTTTGGCTGATTATTTCCGTAAATTTATACAAAACGTTTCAATTATCGCTCATCCTCTATCTAACCTTCTAAAAAATCTACTATTTTCCATTTTGGTGTAAACGAGAAAAATGCTTTTCATCAATTGAAGCACTGTTTGGCTAACAAACCCGTTCTTAATATTTATAATCAGAAAAGCGAAACTGAATTACATACTGACGCGTCTATCCATGGTTTTGGATGCATTCTTCTTCAGAAGTCCACTGATGATAATTGTTTTCACCCTGTATATTTTGCGAGCAAATGTACATCTGACGTTGAGAAAAATTACTCAAGTTATGAACTCGAGATGTTAGCCGTAATTCATGCATTAAAAAAATGTAGAGTATATCTACTTGGTCAAAAATTTACTATAGTAACAGACTGTAACGCGTTCAAACTTACTATAAGCAAGCGTGATCTCAGTGCTAAAATTGCTCGATTGGCACTATTATTAGAAGACTATAATTATACAATTCAACATCGAACTGGAGCGAAGAAGTCTCACGTTGATGCGCTAAGCCGCTATCCGACGATGCTCATTACCGCCGATTCACCGACTTTCGAAATACAAAATGCTCAGTCACACGACCCTAACATTCAATCAATTAAAGAATTTTTTAAGACTAAGCACTATAACGATTATTTTATCAAAGCAAATGTTCTCTACAAGTTAGCTGACGGTTACGAAGTTCTAGTCGTTCCAGACTCAGTGCAAGACGGCATTATCAGAGACGCACACGAGAATGGACATTTTGCTACTAAGAAAATTGAGGAGCAACTCAAACAACAGTTTTACGTACCTAATTTAAAAGAGAAAATTGTCAGGTGTATTGCCAACTGTGTTCCATGCATATTGACGAACCGCAAGTGTGGTAAACAAGGACTCCTACACCCTTTACCAAAAGAGGATACCCCACTCCATACATATCATGTCGATCAGTTAGGTCCTCTCGCTACTACTTCTAAACGATATAAATATATATTCGCCGTTATCGATAGTTTCACCAAATTTGTGTGGCTTTACCCGACGAAATCAACTGACGCTGCAGAAGTACTCTCTAAATTAGAAATTCAAAAACAAGTGTTTAGAAACCCCGTCCGGATTATTTCCGATCGAGGATCTGCTTTTTTGTCTAATGCCTTTACAGAATTTTGCGACCATGAGAACATCCAGCATTTGACTATAACCACTGGTCTTCCTAGCGCAAATGGACAGGTTGAACGTCTCAATTCTATTATCATTCCTGTTTTATCCAAATTGTCCATCCAAGATCCTACGAAGTTGTATACACATGTGGCTGACGTCCAGCAAATTATTAACTCATCTTTCCAACGCAGCATTAAGACGACTCCTTTTGAACTGCTTTTCGGTACAAAAATCCGTGTCCTCAATAATCTCCAAATCACAGACCTGTTGAATGCCGAAATACAAACTGAGTTTGTAAATTCACGCGACGACCTCCGCAATGACGCCAAACAACAGATTTTAAGAGTGCAAGACGAAATCCTTAAAACCTACAATCTACGACGAAAGATACCTCCGAAGTTCAAGTTGCACGATCTTGTCGCCATACAACGCACCCATTTCGGACCTCGTTTAAAACTCCATCCAAAGTTCCTCGGACCCTACAATATCATCAGACTTAAGCCCAATGACACCTATGATGTTCAAAAGTGTGGACATTTTGACGGACCCATGCATACCATTACATGCATCCAGTTCACGAAACCGTGGACTCATAACTTTACATAACTCGTTTGGACTAAACATACTTTAATTTTTTATCTATGTTTTCATATTATTATTTTTCTTTTTTCAGGAATACTTCATTAGCCAGAATTGTTTTCCTGTTTAGATGTTACTACAATTTGTGTAAAATTTTTCATTTTCTTTTCCAGTCCATTTTTCTAGTATTATAACCTATGTGTATTTCTTATAACTTTTATACTTTTTTTTTCATTTCGTCATAATAAATTGTCACCTGTATTTGTTTGTGCCCCTACCAGCATCTGCGGGCAGATGCTTTTTGTCGGATGGCTGATGTGGGATGCCATCCATACAGCCCCATGCATGCCACTCTCACATGGAGTACGCCCCTGTAAGCTCTCGTGAGCGCGAAGAACAGAAGAGATAGACGATGTTTTGCTTCCGACGAGCGTGCACGTGTGTGTGTCGCGTTGCTTGTTTTTCCCCCTTTTAGACGTTAGTTCCCAATGTAAATAATGTCCCTCTTTAAATAAATGTTACATATGCTAACAGTGTTTGTGATTATTCCCCTTAAAATCCCACACACACACACACACAGATATATATATATATATATATATATATATATATATATATATATATATATATATATATATATATATATATATATATATATATATATATTTATACATTCATATTAATCGCAATGTATATATTTGAAAAATATGGGCTCCGAACGTAAGCAGATAACTTAGCAAATTAACCATTTAATACATAAATATTCATTCAAAGTAGAAATAAAAATAACCTGTAATTTAAAACTCAAAAGCTATTGAAACTTTAAATGAATTTCTCTGGGGAATTAAATACTCGTAACCGGATTATAATACCGCCATTGAAGCCCCTGAAAATAGCAATTTTCATTAAAGCTGTAAAGAAGATTTTTGAGTTGAAAGTCGTTTTTATTATAGTTTACATTGAATTCTTCGTTAATAACATACCGAATCTCCATGATTCATTTCAGATTAACTTTCTGTCATTAGTCGACTGCAAGAAAAACATTTTATTTGCTATCACAGTATTATAATTTTTGGAAATCTTCCTAACCTTAAACTATGACATTCAGAATTAGTGCTGTGGGCGAGATAATATTTATTAAAATTTTGGAAAGTCAGTCAGTATGTAAAAAGGAAAACTAATGAAATTTGAGATAAAGCAATTTTATAACATTGATGAATTGCAGCAAAATTAATATAATCATTATCAAGATACTATTCATATAAACTCTATTCACCTACTCTTACTCACAGTTTGTTATTTAATTTCGCAGATCTTTAATATTCATTTCAAGCTTTGGTATGTTGTTAATATAATCATTAACAACATAACAAAGCTCGATGATTAATTTCAAATTAACTTGCTGTCATTAGTCGAATGCAAAAGAAAATTTTTTACATGCTGTCAAAGTATTATAACGTTTGAAAATCTCCCTAATCTGAAACTATGACATTAGGGAATTAGTATAGTGGGTGGGATAATATTTATTAAAATTTTGGAAGGTCGATCAATAGGTAAAAAGGCAAGTTAGTGAACTTTGAGATAGAGCAATTTTATAACTCTGGTGAATTGCAACAAAATTAATATAATCATTGTTAAGATGCCATTTACACTCACTTCCAAATGTTAAGCACGGAGAGGAAAATGTTAATTTCCGTAAGCCAATCTGAATTAAAGAAGCTGAAATTTGCAAAGGTAGAAGGAAGTATGCAAATATGTTAGGTAACAGCCAATCACCGTATCGCGTCGAGAAATATGCAAAACAGGCAGTCATATAAGAAGCCGGCATTGTGAAGGGTTACAGGAGTTGCATGTAAGTGCTGATGAAAGGTGTTTAGAACATTCGTACGATTTATTTTCAAGCTAGGAGTGTTTCTATGGCTCCCAAAAGACAAATGGAAGAATCTGAGCGCTGGTGGGCACTTGGACGCATTGAAGCAGGACAATCTATCACAGATGTTGCTCTTTTCTTCGGCGTTCATCATTACTTCATTTCACGATAATGGAAACAATTCCAAACCAGCCTAACAGTTGTCCGAAGACCTGTAGCCGGTCGTCCAAGGGTTACGACCTTCTCGGAAGATCGATATATTTCTGTTGTAGCCAAGCGGAATGGAAGATCGACCTCCACTCGTGTGACATCTATGGTTGCAGCGGTCATTGGTAAGACGATATCTGCCACTACTGTTCGTCGAAGGCTACACATGAATGGTCTGTAAGCCCGGGTACCACGAGTTTGTGTTCCTTTATCCGTCCAATCCAGAGGAGCACGATTAAAGGGGTGCCGCCAGCATGTGAATTGGACTGTGTCTGATTGGGGCAACGTTATGTTCACAGATGAGTTCAGATTTGCCCTACAATTTTATGATAAGTGTGTAAGGGTCTGGAGCGAACAAGTCACACGCAATCGGCCCGAGAACATCACTGAACATCACGCATTCCGCGGTGGAAGCATCATGGTATGGGAAGGGATTTCATTGGGATAACTCACCTACCTGCACATCTACAGACGAGGTTCTGTGACGGCTGTACGGTATCGAGATGAAGTCCTAGACCCCACTGTGAAACTGTACGCTGTAGCAGTTGGTCCTTATTTCGTTTTAAGGGACGATAATGCCCGTGACCATAGAGCTGCCATCGTTGACGACTTTCTGGAGAGTTGGGAGATTGCGCGTATGGAGTGGCTTACTCGCCAGACCTTCATCCAATTGAAAATCTTTGGGATGCTCTAGGCCTTGCTGTATGTAGACGTTTCCCACCTCCAGCCACTCTCAGAGATTTAGAAACTGCCCTACAGGAGGAAGGGCGATTACTGGACTGTACGGTGGTTGATCACCTCGTAACAAGTACGATCACACACTGTACACTTTGTATGAAGGTGAGGGGTGCTCACATACCCTATTAATGTTGTATTTTGTTGTTTGTTTTGCATTTAAACATCATTTTGTTAATGACGCAAATATGACGTCATCTTTTAATTTATGAAAATTCAATATTTTTTTTATCTCTGTATGTAATTCTTTTTTTTGTTTCATGAATAAACATAGAGCTACTTACTTGCAGCATTTCATGTCAATCAAAGCAGTACTTGTCCATTTTTTCGCATTTTACCGCTCCGTGGTTAATTTTTGGAAGTGAGTGTATATAAACTCTATTCACCTACTCTTAAACACATTTTCTTATTTAATTTCGCAGATTTTTAATATTTAATTCAAGCTTTGGTTATTAATATGTTAATATAATCATTAGCAACATAAATATCACGATGATTAATTTCAAATTAACTTGCTGTAATTAGTCTACTGCAAGAAAAACTTTTATTTGCCTTCAAAGTATTATAATTTTTGAAAATTGACCTAACCTGAAACTATGACAATTGGGAATTAGAATTATGGATAAGTTAATATTTATAAAAATTTTTGGAAATTCAGTCATTAGAATAAAAGGAAAGTCAGTGAACTCTGAGATAGACCAAGTTTATAAGTCTGGTGAATTGCAACAAAATTAAGATAATCATTGTCAACATACGATTGATATAACCTCTATTCATCTACTCTTAAAAATATTTTCTTATTTAATTTCGCAGATCTTTAATATTTAATTCAAGCTTTGGTATGTTGTTAATATAGTCATTGACAAGATAACAAAGCACGATGATTAATTTCAAATTAACTTGCTGTCATTAGTAGCCAGCAAGAAAAATCTTTTATTTGAGATCGAAGTATTATGATTTCTAGAAATCGTCCTGACTTCAAAATATGACATAGGGAAATTAGGACGGTGAGTGACATAATCGTAATCAAAATTTAGGAAAATTAATTGGTTAAAAGGAATGTTAGGGAAATGTGGGATAGAGCAGTGTTTTAAGTCTGGTGAATTGCAAGAAAGTGAATATAATCTTTAGCAACATACAATTGCTATATAATATGTTTACCTACACTTAAATGTCTCAATTAAATAGGAAAATATATTTAAATATATTTTCCTATTTAATTGAGATTTTAATAATTAATTCGAGCTTTGGTATGTTGTTAATATAATCATTAACAAGTTACCAAAGCTCTATGATTAATTTCAAGTTGCCTTGCTGTTATTATTCAAAGTATTATAATTTTTTAAAATCGTCCAAACCTTTAAATATGACATAGGGTAATTAGGTAAGTAGGTGAGATAATATTAAACAAAATTTTAGAAAGTTAGTTAGTAGGTAAAAAGGAAAGTTAGAGAAATGAGAGATACTACAATTTCGTATTTCTGGTGAATTGCTATAAAGTCTATTCACCTAATCTTAAACACATTTTCACATTTTCACAGATCTGTGATATTTTATGTCAATAAGATTATTCTAAAAATAAATTGTGGATTTAAATCAAACTTGAAAGGGCTGAATGGAAAATTTGATAGTGAAATTTAATAACATGAAGGATGGTATAATTTATTATCAATGATATTTCCTTTAATATTTTGGGTTGTAATATTTTTTTGTAGAATTCTCAGTAAAAAAACTCCTTTTGAAAAAGATAAATAAATCTCAAGTGACGTAAATGCATTTCAGTATATTAAATTCAGTTGCACAACGTTGGCAATTTGAATAATAGCATGCAGGATTCATTGAAAATTGAATATATTATATTAATATCTTGCAAAAAAACCTTTTGAAAAAGACTTTATAACGTAAAAGTAACTGAACAACGATTTACGTCAACAGAGAAATAAAAAAGAACCATTCATAAAAATATAGATCTATGCCAAAAGAAATTAAAATGAAAAAAATGTATTTTTTATGAAATAATGCATTTAATTTCTTGCTTAGAGAAAAATGACTACCGTAAATAATTGTATTAAGTACATCCGCTCCTGTTCTGAATTCATAAATATATATATTTTTTATATTCTTATCAGAAAAATTATAACGGTAAAAGCTTTGAATTTTCTTCGGATAAAAAATAGAACAAGTGTTGAAGAAAAACCCCACATTTTTCAATTTTGATTGTTTTTTTCCCCAAAATATATGATAACACGTAATTTTGACATAAATATCAGGAGAACAAAACTGTTTTTTTTTGGACGCATTAAACTGAAAGCGGAAATCAATCTCTAGAAAAAAGTAATGGAAGATATAAAAATAATAGTATTTGATCTTTACTTTTCGTTAACTTTCATTTCATTAAAAAAGGGAATTATTTGAATAAGGTGGAACAAAAAAAAAGAAAACTTTTACATCAAACAATGCATGATAATATATTAAAATATCTTTGTTCACCTGTCATTTCTAGATACACTTTCTTAGACTTCTTCAAGAGCATTGTCTTTACTCGAAATTCTTTAGTGTACAATAATTAATGCGGAAAGGGATTTTAAACCTCGTTTATTTCAATTTTGAATGTTTAACACAATACAAAATGAGAGTAACTAAGAATATTTTTTCTACACTGCAGGCCTTCAGAATTCTCAAAAATTTATTTTAAGGAAAATAAAGCCAGTATTTCAATGTTTTTTTTTTTTTTTGGCAAAAATTCTAACATTTTTCAAAATGCCCCCTGCGCTTTCTATATCAGTTAAAATTCTTTATTTATTTAAATGTATAATGTTTTTAATATAAATTTTTTAATATATTTTTTAATATAAATTAACCATAAATATATAAACATAACTGTGTATGGATGTTTTTTCTATGAATCAAAAGCCATAAATATACATATTTTTATATCCGCCTGTTGCATTTTAATGTTTCTATATCTTTTTTATACATTTCATAGTCTACAAATTTTGGAAATATTTTTGTTCTTTTAAAGAATTATGCACAGATTTATGACAAACACTTCAATTAACAATCCTGAGATATTTCGATGAAATCAGAGGAAAACGAAAGCGCATGGAGCAGTTTGAAAAAAATTCTATCATTTTTGAAAAAAAGTTTTGAAAAACAGGTCTTATTCTTACATAAATTATTTATTTGTGAATTCTAAGTATCTTCGATGTAGTAAAAAATATAAATTATTCTCATTCAGTATATAGAGTAAAAAATTTAAAATTAAAAAAAAACGAGGCTGAAGGTCCCTTGTCGCCTTAATGAGTTTATAAGATAAATGAGGGATATACTAATCCTTATAATAAAAACAATAAATCTTTACAGAAGAAGCAAAGCAAGCTTTCTTTTTCGAGAGCTTTTATATTATGAATAAAGAAATATTTTTCAACATATACGGTACTAGCTGAAAACACGCACTTCGTTACGGAGTACATTCAAATTAAATACAACGGTCAATGTATGCAATTAATGCCAAAAAATAAATAAATAAATATATATATATATATATATATATATATAATAGATACGATCAATGTATACAATTTATGTAAAAAAAACAAAAAAATATATTTATAAAAAAATCGTAAGGGATATTTTTATAGACAAAATAATGTAGAAGAGAATATTTAAGTTAAATGTAATAGAACATACTAAAGAATATAGTACAGTTAATATAGTACAATTGGAGGAACATAATATATTTTATTGTATTTTAATATTTTTTTGGATTCTGCCGCATTAGCAAGAAAAGATTTTTTTTGTCTATTTAGTTGTTATGCACGTGACGATAAATTTCTTTAAAGAACTAGAAAAAGAAATCAAGTGATCAGTATTTAATAAATTAAATTTTAAAAAATCATCTTCAAAAATTCACCAAAAATCAAAAAATGAACGTAAAGATTCGAAAAAAATCTCATTTTAAAGGAATTTTTATGCTATTTCTCGTGATATAAATTGTATAATCTCAATTTATTATTTTAAATGCAAACTTAAAAAAAGTTGCTAGAACAGCTTAAAAATTTAATTTTAAAAAATCTAAGAAGAATATTTTAAAACTTTCTTAGTGCACCCCCTACACCATAAGAAGAATCGCCATGCCAAATTTCATCCCTTTAGGTCCGGTGGTTTGGTCTGTGCGTTGTATGTCAGTGAGTCAGTGAGTCAGTCAGTTACGGAACTGTTTTATGTATATAGATTAAAAACAGTTCATATAAACGTAGCATAACGTGTATTTTCTATCATTATAAACATGCCTCGAGAACAGGATTGAATTACCACGTATTGCCTTTCTAATCAAAGTCCAATCATTTACGTTAGCTAATCTTTTAAAGATTTTAATTTAAATTCAGGGACAGCCTTTGATGAACGATATCAATAATTTAGTATCGAGTTTCACGTCATTTAATAACTTTTTAAAATGTTAAACCTTTATTACAATCAAGTTAAATGCAAAATAACACATATTTTGATTTCATTCAATCTTAAATAATTTTACATGCTGATTAATGCATTGATCTGTTTCTAAATGGGTAAAAATGGAACCAATTCTGCATATTAAAACCTCATATCGGCCGTTATGTGTTATTCTATCGATGAATTTCACTATTAATAAGGTAAGATTTTTTCCCTGCATAGTTAGTGCAATGTGTATTTACAATTTTTTTAAAATTTTCTTAAATAATAACATAAAACTCGGTCTAGGGTAAAATAAGGTGAGATTGTTGAATTAATCATGAGTATTGGAAATGTGGCGAATTAATGTATGTGAGAAATTTTACCATTTAAATTGGAGTAAATGATAAAATTTCTTTAATGCAACCCAGTAAGCAAGGCAAACCTTTGAAGTTCTAACAAAACTCTCGTAGTTTTTTTCTGCATCCTCAAAACTTTGTCTTGTTGAAATGAAAATGTTTTACTCTACGTAAAAATTATAACGTTTAAAGTAAGTTTTTTATATTTCCCGCTAAAATTTTAGAGGATTGTTTTATAAAGTGCGTTTTGTGTTGCTGAAAAATAACTCGAATATAAAATTAAAGTTAAATAGGGTCCGTTGTTTCTCAAACCATTATCTCACTGAAAAGAATTGAAATTTGTAGTTACAATTAAAATAAATACTGAAAAATAAAAGAGGAGGTTTTCTTCTGAAATTATTGATTATGAACTGGAGAATGATGAATATTTGTGTACATTCAGTTATCTTTGTTTAAAGAGTTAATGAATTCTGAGAATTCCCATTTCTTCTTGATGAATGATATGCCTAAATCTAATTATTATTCACAAACTTGTTTTGTTAATTGTGGCGCATACTGTTAGAATTTCCTGGGTATTTATTTGACCTGGAAATAAGACATTTCTGGCTTGTAAACTAAAATGCGTATGTGTGGCGAGGTACTTGGCGACATGGAATTAGGAAAATTTGAAAAGAAAATGTACACATATACTTAGAGGAAATCCTTAAGGTTTTGACTGCGTGGTCCAAACCTTGAGGTTTTCCCCGTTGTGTGTCGGGTAGTCTTTAGAACTGTGGTGGACTGAACAGTGCCCAAAAACTCGATTGGAAAACATTTATTTTTCTATGTCTAATTCGGAACCGCGCAATTTAAACCCGATGTATGTACTCTGCCGTAAAATGACAACGTACAATGAGAGAGCCTGCAGGATATCTTTATGGATATTCTGCACGTGTGTGTGCAAGAGTTCAGTTGAACAAATCCTCAAGGAAATATTGCAGACTTTTTTATTGAGGAATTTTATGTACGGCCACTTTAAGCGATGAAATTCAGCATCAAGTATGCATTTATTGATTGCCAATCGTGCAAAAAATTGTGAAAATAAATGTGTCCTTTCAAAGCGGAAATTCTAATGTGACATTAGTGACACAGATTAGAGATGCTAAAATCCATATTTGTTGGCGTGATAGTTCATGAATTTTCAAATTCATTAAAATTAAATCCTACGCAATTTACAAATCCACCCAACAAACATTTACCAGTGCTTTTACTCTAAATATCTCCTCTAAAAACCCAATTAAAAATATTAAGAATGATACAAATTCGAATATTTTATATTTTAATGATTTAGTTTTAGTTAAACTCTTAAATTTGCAACTAGTTAGTTATAAACTGACTGTAAAAGTTCGATTGTCCTTTACCCTATCCTCCAAGAATATTTCATGACAGCGTCATCGTTTCTACAGCTTCAGCTAGTCGAATTGAAATTCTGTGGTTGAGTGCTAACTCGTCGATTTAGAGTAATTTATTTTTATAACAAATTATAGTACTGTAAAATCTTGAGTATGATATGAAAAATTTTTTCACATTTTAGTCCGCGAAAATTAGGGTGCGTATTATACTCGTGTGCAAAAAAACGTAGTTTTAAACATTGAATTTAAAACTTAGTTTTCTTGAACACGAGTATAATAAGCACCCTTATTTTTGTCGACTAAAATGTGAAAAAAAGTGAGTATTATACTTAAAAATTTACGGTATATATAGAAATATTAGTAATATAGTATATATTAGTAAATTATAGTGTATATAGTAATATTATTTATCTAATAGTACTAGTTAGTTACCTGAAGACAGGCAATATTTACACTAAGTAAAAGCAGTAGCCAAGTGCAGATTGTCCAATCAGCCCCCTAAAAACACTCATTTCGGACTTTAACTATCCCAAAACAACTGCTACTACAATAGCTAGACTAAGATCTAATCTCTTTAAGGGTATGAAAATCCACCCAGATTATCCAACCAGCTCCTAAAAAAACACTGATTTCGGACTTAACTGTCCCAAAACAACTGCTTCTACAATAGCTAGACTATGATCTAATCTCATTAAGGGTATGAAAATCCACCCTGACGGCACAAGATCCTTTATCAACTATAGAAATAGTTTAGAAACCCAGCTCTCTCTAGAACACATCTTTGACCAGCCATTGTAGTTGACTTTTTCAAACACGTTTTGTCACCGCAAATACTCCTCTACACTAGACGTTTTTCTTCTGCACTGTTCGTAGACATGACAGCAATAACAGCAGTAATCTCTATATATATATAACAGTTCCGTAACTGACTTACTCACTGACTTACTTAAAGACAATTGAACATCAAAAAGACAACAATCTCTATACAGTCGAACCCCGTTATAACGAACTTCAAGGGACCAAAGGTTTGGTTCGCTATATCCGAACCGTTAAGAAAAATGTTCACAAAATGTATAACTCATTAGTTGCTATGTGTATTCAATAATGATGTATTAAAAAACGATAAAATCTATTAAAAATGACCATTAATGAATTAAATTGACTAAAATCGATAACATTAAACTGATACAATACTAATTAAACTAATTAAAAATGAAAGACAAATGGATATAAATTCATTTTACCTTTAATTCTTGCTCACTGTTTTGTTACAGAAATAATCGGTAATCTTCTGCTGACGTGATACTGATTTCAAAAACATTATATGAATTTCTTTGTCCAGTACGTCAAATGACTGCAACACTCTTTCTTCTACTGTTTGTGTGGAAAAAAACTTATTAATTACACGCATTGCTGCTGTAGCATCTAAGATGGTGGGAATTTCATCATTTATGTGCTCCTCTTCATCAGCATCAGATGCAGAATCTTCGATTTCAGAATGATTCATTTTAATTTCTTCCACAATATCTTCATCAGTCGGATTTTCACATGTAATGATTTCATCATCAAATGTTTCGAACAATTGCATGTCACAATACGAGAATGAGGATATATTGTGTTTTTCTATCCACATCGCGATAGGTAAATCTTCATCATCATCTTCTTCTTCAACATTCTTTGCTAGGCCAGCATGTCGAAAACATTTTCTAATTGTAGAATCTGTAACAAGCCGCCAAGATTTTTCGAGCATTATAAGTGCATCAAGAAGAGAAACGTCACATTTTACATTTTTATCATATCCTTTTTAAATTCGTAAAATGAGCTGCTTCCTGTAATGACATTTAAGGCTTCTGATGACACCCTGGTACATAGGCTGTACTACAGAAGTTGCATTCGGGGGAAAGAGTACAATTCTAATCGATTGTAACTGTTTATCGTTTTTGTGTGCACTACAATTGTCAAGCAGAAGTAGAATTTTCCGTTTTTTAGCTGAAAGTTCACGATTCCACTTTCGAAGTTCTTTTTCAAACAGTTCCTTAGTCATCCACGCCTTACGGTTGGCTTCATAAGAAACAGGAAGCCGTTTGATATTTTTGAAGCATCTGGGGTGTTTAGATTTTCCAATTACTAGAAGCTTACGACGTTCAGTTCCACTCATATTGGCACACACAAGAAATGTGATTCTGTCTTTCGACAATTTTTCGCCATTACATTTCTCTCCATTAAATTTTAATGTCTGGTTTGGTGTCATCTTGTAAAACAGTGCAGCTTCATCAGCATTAAATATGTCATTCTCGTCATATTCACTAGAGATGTCATTCCAAATATTTTCTTTCTACGTATCGATGTTGGATGTTAAAACATCTCCCGATTCTCCGACAATTTTTCCGGAAGATATGTTGTTCCGCTTCTTGAATCTGTCTAACCATCCATTAGAACACGAAAATGGAATTCCAAATTTATTGGCAAATTCATCAGCTTTTGACGGAAGCATTTGCCGAGAAATTGGTACATTTTGGCTTCTTTGAATGCTGAACCATTTTAATAAAGCTTCTTCCACTTCTTGAGGGTCAGCTTTTCTAAATTTTTTTTTGGGAGTTCAAATTTTTCTCGAAAGCAGAAAGTATGCTTTCTTTGTTTTTCCATATTGTTCCAACTGTAGATTTCGATAACTCTTTTTTTCGGCAAATGTCAACTTGGCTACCTCCATTTTGCATTTCTCTTATGATATTTACTTTTTCTTCGATGCAGAATGCTTTACGCTTGCTCGACATGATGTGCCTAATGATTTCTTAAAAGCGAATTTTTAACTTGTGATAAACACTCAAATAGGTGAATTAGATGAAATGACTTCCCTTCCACCTGCGTGTGGAAATGAATCTTCCGGCTCGACCCTGAGATGACATTTCCCCTTGTTCTCGGGTGCTCATATGCTATACTGTTCATGCTTTTACTTGTTCTCCTCGAGCGTTTGGTGAACCTTTCCCCTCCCCTCCCTCCTCTTACTGTGGTTTCGCTTACCGAATTACTGGCGGGATTCCAACTGCAGAGTAACTAGCGTAAAAGGGAAAGAATGCAGATGTTTCTACCCTTGAATAAACAGACTTATCGCTGATTTACTCCGTGTTTCACTAGATGACATACATTTCCATATGAAATCAGAGTCGAAGTCATGTTTTCACAACTGCGGAAAAATTTTAAAAAATCGGTTCGTTATAGCCGATTCTTAACATTTCGGAGGTTCGCTATAAAAGAGTAAATTAGCATTAAATAGAATAGGAAAACGGCGGGACCAAAAATTTCGTTCGTTATATCCGGGAGTTCGTTATATCCTAGGTTCGCTATAAAGGGGTTCAACTGTATATAAAACAGTTCCGTAACTGACTCACTGACTCACTGACATACAACACCCAGACCAAATCGCTGGACCTAAAGGGCTAAAATTGTGCATGGCGATTTTTCTTACAGTGTAGGGGTGCACTAAGAAAGATTTCTGAAAAATTCTTCTTAGATATTTTTAAAATTAAATTTTTAAGCTGTTTTAGTAACTTTTTTAAAGTTTGCATTTAAAATAATACTTTGAGTGTTATTAAATTTTCATCACAAGAAAGTTTATAAAAATTCCTTTAAAATGAATTCTTTTTCGAATCTTTACCTCCATTTTCTGATTTCTGGTGAATATTTAAATATTGATTTTTAGAATTTAATTTATTAAATGTTGATTACGTGATTTCTTTTTCTGGTACTTGCAATAAGTTTATAGTCACGTGCATAACAACTAAATAGACAATTTTTTTTCTTGCTAATGCGACAGATGATTGGACATTATCCAAAAAAAGTATTAAAATACAGTAAAAAATATTATGTTCCTCAAACTGTACTATATTAACTGTACTATATTCTTTAGTATGTCCTATTACATTTAATTTCAATATTTTCTTCTACATTATTTTGTCTATGAAAATATCCCTTACGATTTTTTTATTAAATATATCTATATCTATCTATCTATCTATCTATATATATATATATATATATATATATATATATATATATATATAAATTTGGCATTAATTGCATACATTGACCGTTGTATTTAATTTGAATGTACTCCTTAGCGAAGTGCGGGTTTTCATCTAGTATAGTATATACTATTAGCAAATTTTACTATGTATGGTATATTTTTATATTAGATTTTTTATAGTATTGTAATTTATTTCTTGTTCTCTGCTACTCACGTGAAAAACGAATACGTACCAAAAATAAAAAGCACCGTGGCATTTTTATTCAACTTCATTTTTACAGCTTAGTGACACTAAATTTTACTTTGTAGGAAAAGTTGTGTAAGTTTATGAGAGTTTGAAATATATCTTTTTCATCCCGTACAAGAATGTTAAAAAGTTATAGCTGTCAATTATGTAAAAATCTGAAAGTCTTAAAATAGTTTAAAAAGATGACGAAAGAGCTTCGATTTCAATAATTTCAGATTGTGCTCTTATATTTCGAAAGAAATACTATTCGAAAATGCATTTACGTATTTTAAGTAGTATAATTTTTTATCAGTATAGCTGAATGCATTTTGTAAAGTTGAAGTAATATTTCAGATATTTTTAAGGTATCTGACTACCTTTAAATCATCGATTTTGAAGAAAATTTCAAAAATAAAGAATTCATTTTTTTATTAAAAGATTGTAAATTTCTGGTTATAAATCTGCTTTTATTTTTTCTGTACTGCCATTAGAAATGAAATTAAAGCGATTTAAAGATTATCAGCAGCTATCAATTTCAATATAAGTTTAAAACTTTAATTGTGTTTTCTGTTTTAGATCGAAAGTGTAAACGACTATTGTGATAAATCAAAATCTAACCATGATAAGTCTAAGAAATTTATCAGGTATATTTTTCATAATACTAAGAATATAATGAACTAAAGATTTGGTTCTATGTATATTATTTGTTAATTTGGAGTTGCATTTATAAAAAATCTCACGAGAAATTACTAAAATTTTAAATGTAATCTATATATTTAAGTTGCTATGCCGACTTTTTGGGCAGCCCTTGAGAGAAAACTACTGCATCCATTTACTTCATTTTGGTCTTAAACGAAAGATTGTAATCTGCATATTTGTCAAATTTGGTTTTCTAACCGTATTCTATTAATTAGCGATAATTCACAATTAAAAATATTCATTTCTGCGCATGCTCAGTGGTATGTTTAAAACTGTCTTTAGAAACTCACTGTTTCTGCGTATGCTCAGTGATATGTTTTAATGATAAACATGTTAGTCTGAGGAGTCTCTCTAGATCTTGATCTGCCATTTTTATGTTTATGATAATTATGTTTGTGAAATATAAGATTAAATCTCGAGAAATTGTTTATTTCACGCTGTTTCATGAGCGATAATTTACAATTTTTTAAAAAAAAAATTTGCTTTCTATGCATGCTCAGTGACATTTTTAAATCTGGCTTTAGATACTCACTAAGCACGAGGCCGCTTAAACACATTAATTTGTTTCTGCGCATTATTATGATTTTCAACATTTGGCAATGATGTGTTGAGTATAATTTGTGTATTAATACATTTATTTACTATCTAGCCGTCATGTTTTGACGGGTTTCAATTTGTTCCATATAATGTCCTGTATTTTATTTAATTTCAAGACATCCGTTAGCTTTTAGATCATGACACTCAGGAAGTACTTACGTACATATGAGAAAAAGAAATTAATGTTGTATGCAAAATTGTTTTAGAACTACTGTTTTTTAAAAATTTGCTAAAATTTGACCCAAACTCATCATTTTTGCAAAAAGTTGCATAGTTATGGTCTATTTTTTCATCATTTTCGTATTTTCATGTTTTATCTCTTTGAAAAGTAAGACAGAAATGTACGCAAGCTCAATTTCAATATAAGTTGAAAACTTTAATTGTGTTTTCTGTTTTAGATAAAAAAATGTAAACGATTATTTTGATAACTCAAAATATAACCATGATATGTCTAAGAAATTTATCATAATACTTAGAATGTAATGAACTAAAGATTTGGTTCTGTGTGCATTATTTGTTAATTTGTAATTGTATTTATAAAAAATCTCACGAGAAATTATTAAAATTGTAAATGTAATTCCATATGATGTCCTTATTTTATTTTGATTTTAAGACATCCGTTAGCTTTTAGATCATGACACTCAGGAAGTACTTATGTATCTTAGAGCAACAGTTTAGCATATTTATTGTCTATTTTTTCATCATTTTCTTATTTTCATGTTTTATGTCTTTGAAAAGTAAGACAGAAATTTACGCAAGCACATATTTTGAAAAAAAGGGCTTCGAACGTAGTGGGATATCTTAAGAACTAAACACATTTCTTTCAAATTCAAATGTGAATTTAAGTATAATTTTACATATTTTTCAATAACAAAAAAACTTAGTTGCATGAGCGTGAATAATTAATATGGTTTTGAATTGGTGTCGTGCACTTTGTAGATAAAAACTTCATATTTATTACAGAAGTCAGGAAAAATTAGAATTGAATTCATATCTGAGATAAGACAAAGTCTAGTATCTAAAAGTAAAAATTACTTCTCGTGCTGCCATCCATATGTCTTATTGGCGATCTTTCTATAGCCGTTACGTAACGTAATACAACAACGTCAGCTATTAAATATTTAACTCCCTATTTATTCCGCCTGTCTAAATCCTGAAATGATCGCGTGGTCGGAGTAACATGCATTTATAAAATAAAATAAAAAAATGAAACGTTCATAAAAATAAAGTTTTCCCTGCTGTTGAATTACCCCTATAACGAAATGGAATTATAGAGTAGCATGATCAATGTGGTGGGACAAATGATGTCTGTCACGTCACATGAAAGGCAAAAATAATCGCCTTTGTCATATATTTTCGATGAAAACTTACCTACGTTTACGATTTTCATGGCATGAAAACTCTCGGTAATATCCTTGGCGTTTATAGAGACGTATCAGTCGCGATTGAGTTCTGTTTGCCAGTTCGTGGATCATTAAATCAGTATTTGCATTTTTATAGCACGATAAAATGAAACTTTTTCTACTCTTTAATTAAAATTGTAAGATTTTTTACTGCGTTTAATTTTTCTTTCTCTTTTCCAATATCCGTTTAGAATTAGGTCACATGATGAATTGCAGTGGTAAAAATAAAAAACGTAATCTATATATATAAAAGAGAATGTTTGTGCGTGTGTCCTTTATGCGTTCCCGAACGGTTCATCCGATTGAGATGAAATTTTGTACAGTTCTCACTCCCGCGGGAAACACTGTGGAGGGAAGACACACATAGCACACCTGGGGGGGGGGCACAAATAAAAATAATCGAAAACGACCAATATTAGTGTGGAATCCATAATTTTCGGGGTGGCTGAGATTTATAGTGACACTTCCGACACAGTTTAACTGCAAGTTCATCTCCCTCATCAGCACTGGGTAGGGTCGGGTGGAAAGGGGTGAATATAAAATGTCCAAAATGACCGAGAATAGTGTCGAATCCATAGTTTTCGGGGTCGTTAAGATGAATAGGGACACGTCCGATGCCGTTTAAGTGAGAGTTCAGCCCTCCTCAGTATTGGGGGGGGGGGGTCAGGCGAGTGGAGAAAGGGTGAATATAAAATGTCAAAAATGTCCGAGAGTAGTGTCGAATCCATAGTTTCGGAGTCACTGAAGGGAATATAGGAAATTAAAAACTTTGTATATAATCAAGTTTTGAGTTAAATTAACCCGGGAAGTCCTAGCGGTACTGTTTGGTACCAGCAATCAATACTTCAAAAATACCTCTTCTTTTGGGGAAAAACTTAATGTTCTAATTTTTAGTTAATAGACGGCACCACTATAGAGTCTAAAGAAGAAATTATAACAGTCAGATGAAGTATTTAAGCACGTGTCTATGCTATTAGTCTCAAGAAAGTTTAGCGTCTTGAAAACAAGCGAAAAAATGGCTCGTCGTAAAAAGTAAGTACATTTTATAGATATTTAAAATTTTTAAGTGAGTTGACGAAATGGGTATTTTTATTTATATTTGTATGCTCTTTTGGTAGGCCACATTAAAAATAAAATCTGTCTTATTATATACGAAAATTTTTGTTCTCAAATTTGGCGGTACCGTATAGTACCGCTAGGCTTTCATGTTAGCTTTTCATAAGTCATGTAGAAACTGTGTGTTTATTCATTTTACTCATGTTTCTGTGACTTAAAAAATAAATAAGTTTTTATTTCTTTTGAAGTAACAGGTATATTTGTTTTTTTACATTTTAAAATTAATTGACGTATTTTTATTTTTTTATTATATAATAATACGTAATAATAATAATAATAGTCATTATTATTATTATTATTATTATTATTACGTTATATATATATATCTATATATATGTATTTTTTTCCTGAGTATTATTATATCAGTGAAAGCTTGTTGTAGTCAAACTTACAAGCTAATTTGAGGGACATTTCATACATATAATTTTTTTTTTCTAGACATTTAACTCTTGAAGAGGCACTTCAACTGTTTCATTAACTAGATTCTCATGATATTGAAGAAATTTATATTGAGCCCCCCAATGCTGCTGAAATCACTGACGAAGATTCTGCAGAGGAAGATGAAGGAGGTCTTACAGACAATTTGTCTGATAACCAGTTACGGGCAAATGCCGAAATAAGAATGAAAGTACAAAAAAATTGTGGCGATATTGAAATTTGAGATTCCGAAGAAGAATTAGACACATCCAAGACAATAACTGATGGGCCACCAAGTGCAAAGAAACAACGGAAGAATAAAAAATCAAATTCTTCAAAGAAAATAATATGGGTTAATAAAAATATAAAAGATTTTAATTCATTTTTCCCACAAGCAGATTATTCAGACTTTCGTTCAAAATCACCACTTGAAATGTTTGAAATGTTTTTTGATGATGATATAATCTCACTGTTAACATCAGAAATAACAAAGTATGCTTTATTTACAAATAATGCTGATCCTCAAGTGACACGTGAAGAAATAAAAGTTTTCATTGGAATTCTTATTCAATGGAATTCAATGGAATTTTCATTCATTGGAATTCTTATTCGTTGGCTGTTTCATTACTTTTCATACAAAAACTTTACTAGAATGTAACTTTACTAGAATATGTAATTAAAATTTTATGTGGGAATTAAAATGTAATCTGTTCTTTGTAAAAATTGCTTTTGTTTCTTTAAAAAAAAATGAATTTTGAAAAAAAGGTGATTTGATAGTGTAAGAGCCTAGCGGTACCATATGGTATCAGCAGTTTCTGACTAAAATAATTAAATGTTTTTTTAAAATCTTATATTATCCTAAGGAAGGCAATAAACATATACTAAAGAGTAAAAGTAAATTTGAGAAAAAAAAATTAATTCAGGCTTTGCCGGGTTAATAATAGAGTAAATTTGTAATTTTTCTTTTTCATTTGTATACTGTATTTACTTTTAAATACCTATAAATTAAATTACTTAAATTTTACACTATATATACATAATTCCCCATTCCTTTCTTGTGTAATAAAAAAATGAGTTAAATAAATACCCGGGAAACACCGGGCAAACAGCTAGTCATTTATAAATATTTCTTTTTGGAAGTTAATTTTCTTCCTTGCACGAAATAGACTCGTTATCAACTGTCCGTGAGCTTTTTGGTTGATTGAGATATTTATGGTCATTTGCAGTGTGGGAAAGGGAAAATCTCAATGTAAATTTAAGAACAAAACTTATGCCAAAAACAAGAGGAATAGAAGACAATAAGGTTTCTGTCATATTAATATTAAAAATCAATACATCTACGCAAAATTTACATTATAATCAAAGACACCTTAAAAAGAAATTTTAATTATCCTAGAGAAACTGGTTTTTATGTCTTCTGCATTCAGGCTGCTGTGTGCCAACCCTATAGAATTTTCTCAACTCAGTGTTAACCTATGGAGAAAATTTTTCTACTACTTGCAGCTACATAAATGCTGATAATCCAATAAAAATGGTATTTTTAGTTAGCCTGAACTTTTCTGCACCTTGCAACAGGATTCATTTAATAAATTTCCTCAAACAAAGGAATTGATGACCGTTTAAAACACACTATAACAATTTTTTTTCCTATCTAACTTAAATTTGAAAATATTATTTGGTTTTAAAAAAAAACGAAAAACTCCAAGGTGTAAAGTTTCTTTGTCTATTACGGAGTGCAATTAAAAAAATTCTTTAAATCCAAGTCGGCAATCCTTGGAAAGAATTTCTCCATAGGTTAACTTTGAGGTGAGAAAATCCAATAGAGTTTGTACACAGCAGCCTTAAGATAACTGTTCTTTGAACGAGATATTTTATTTGACCGAATAAATAGGAGTTATATTAAAAAAACAAACTTACACTGAAAAAAATATTTTTTCTGCCTTGGAAAAATTGCAGTTACAATCACAGTGCACAATCAAGGAATATATTAGATTCTGTCAAAATTTTACCGATGTAAATACAGTATAATTTCATCTCATAATAATAAAAACTAGCCGGGAAAAAAAATATACCGATTTTCGACCAAAATGGCCGCCAAAATCACAGTCGGCTATGTTTTCTCTGGATGAGTGATCTCCGGAAACGTTGCGGCGACATTCTCCACGTTTACTTTATTTATATAGATACAATGTCTAATAATATTAAAATTCTACAGGTAGTGGAAGAATGGATTCCTACATTTCTGAAGGTCACTGGTAAGAGTGTGGCGAGGGTAGATGAGCGCGGGAAGGGGCAACAGTTCAGGAGGATTTTCTAGCAGTCGGCAGACACCATGAGTTGGTCCGGTGAACATCGCGGTTTCGTTATGGAGATATTCTTTAAAAAACAACAATTCTGGAACCGCGACACAGACCACATTTATGACGAACTTCGGGATCTATGCAATTGATGCCGTTTCCAATCGAAAAACAATCCTGTGAAGGGATTGAAACGTGAGAGAAAGCGGGTCAGCAATACCATGGAGACAATGTAATCGTTCTCGGAACATTAGAACATCTGAATACGTGCAACAAGCCCATTAGTCCGATGTAGTTGCCACCATTTTCCTACAGATGTCTAACACAGTGATAGAAAACTTTAGAGAATGGCTATGGCAGAGCATAGCAAATAACGTGTGCCACCTGAATGAAGTTATTTTCAAAACCTAGTGGAAAGAAAACTACATTATAAGTACTTAATAATATAATTTTTTTCTGTAGATTGTTTCATTCTTTTTTTTATGACCCTTTAAAATGTTAGAGTCCATTCTGCTGCACCCTGAAAACCTGTAACTAAGCATGAATTTTTACTTCTCAGAGAACCACTATAAAAATGTCGATTTTACATGAAATAGAATGTCAAATAAAATGTTTATGCAATTAAAAACAGTTGACTGAAGGAAAACTGCAAATATAAAGTAATAACGCAAGCTGAATGTATAAATCTATTATGCATAGAAAACTGCAAAATAGAGACATTTGTTGATTTATCTAACAAATAGAAAATAAGTGAGAAAAACTTTAATATATAAATTCCTGTACATCTCTAGATTACGTCTAATAAATAATAATTTCTTATTGCAAAAAATTTTAAAAATTTAAAAATTGAGAATTTTGTTTCAATTACATTAGTGTGCGAGAATGAAAATATTAATTCATGAAAATTTGTTGATGTACAAGTATTAAAAGAAAGCTCTTCTGTCGAAAAGCACTATCCGAATATTCAGGCATATATTTTTTGTTTAACTTTGGGAATCAAAGCATAGTTGATAAGGAATCTTTTACTTATAAAACCACTGCTGTAAAGGGTTTGAATTCAGATAGTTTGAAATTAATTAATATAAAGTTTAGGTTGTTTTTAACTCATACACAATTTCAGCCCTTTAGGTCCAGCGGTTTGGTCTGTGCGTTGTATATCAGTGAGTCAGTGAGTCAGTCAGTTAGTGAACTGTTATATATATATAGAATCGATAAATCTCTTAACAAGAAAAAGTAATATCAATGTACACATTTTGCTTTCATATTCAAACTGAATACATCAAACTCGATAAGTTTATTGAGATGTTTATTCATATTCATAAATTCCATCGAAAAAGACCGGAAGCGTGATAAACATTATACATTTGTTCCGATATATAAAAAAAATATTTTCATTTAATATAAATGTTAACTTCAGTTTCCCTCAACGGCACCTATTTAAGTAAGAAGATTGAAAGCCGGGGCATAAAAGAACAAAAATAAATGTTTGCTTCTGATAAAAACTGAGTAGAAAAATTGTAAATGCTATATAACTGAGTGGTGGAAAATTGACAATATCGTTTTTAATCAACTCGGTAAGTAAATAAACTCAGTATAAGCCATGTTTGCGAAAAAGATTAGAAAATTTCGGATACATTTTCGCGGTTGAAAAATAAAGCTGTAAAATATCTTTCTAAAATATTTAAAAATTATTAAATTTTAAATATATTATATTATACATTCTCTCAAGTTATGCAAGTTATCCTAAGATATGCAATTTATTTACTACATTTGCAGAACTTTTTAAAGGCGTCCTAATCTTTATGTAAATTAAGGGACAGGCATATGTCTTTTTTATAAAATAAATTATCTACTGTCATTAATAATTCCACGTATGAATGTAATAAAATTTATAATTTTAATCAGCGTAATAAACAAGCTGATACCGTGTCTTTATATGATTATTTTTATTATATGTACTTTTTGTGAATAAATTATTTTCTTAATAACTCTTTCAAAATTATTATCTCTTAAAACTCTTAAAAGAAGCGTTATTCAAAATTCAATGCTTCTGAATTGTTATATTATAGTAAACTATATATTTTCCCCCTTAGACTGCAGAAACTTCCCATCTCAATATACATCCATCCCAAAACCATAATTTGTTAGTTTCTTTATTATAGAAATACCATACAGATGAGTCATTCTTCATGAGGGAACAACACAAAGACATCCATGCCTTATGTCGGTATAAAAACCCTACTCCATGGAACTCCTAACGCTAACCACGATACGATAGGGTCGGTACCCTATGTAAAATAGGAAAAAATATTTTAATAAAATGTACATGGATACGTAAGTATTTTATTTCATCTATTCTGCACCCAGATAACTCTTAATCAAATATGCATGCGAATAAATGAGGATAGTTTAATTCTCTACAAAATACTATTAACAAAAGTTTGAAAGAATTAGTTACTTTGTCTGTAATTCTACGCTGTACAAGCTCCCCGCAATGGAACTTTAATAATGAAAAAATACTATAAATCTGAACTTAATAAAAGTAAAACAAAGCAAGTTTGATGGACGCTCGACTATAGGTTATCGAATGATAGGTATATTAAAGTTGTAACGAAAACAATGCAACTTCAATAATATTTTGCGATTTCCCAATGAAAAAATACCATCGGTGAACAACCCTCAAGAAAAATGGGGTGACAAATCTGGTTAAAAGAACGCCCTAAAAAGGGATAAAAACATAAGTTGTACCGAACAACACACATTTTGAATTTTGATTAATAGTTTATCATTAAGTTTAGAAAAAGATGGCTTCATTTCGAATTCTCGTGCTTTTGTCAGTTATCTGCAAGATGTTTTGTTGTTCACTACGGTCATCTTATGCAACTTAGGGGCTAATTTGACTAGGACCTACAGATCCAGAATGGCTACAAACATTCGATATCTGGTGGGATCGTACCTTATCCCACCCTCTCTCACCTCATTAAGGATATTTTGACACATTTAAAAAAGTACTGGACTTGGCTATTTAAATATTTAATCCAGTGGCTTAGTAATTGTGAAAAAGCTGTTTCCAATCCATTTTTTGAGATGTTCTTCACAGCAATCGTCGCATTAGATTTGGCAAGACATTATTATGTCTCGGAAGAATAAAGAAATCCTGGGGTTCAAGATCGGGGGAGTATGGAGGTTGTCTCAAGACAGTTACAGAATGTTTATCTAGATATTCAACCACAATTGCAGAAAGATGATTATCATGGAGTAGCTTCCTGATTTTTTCTTTCCCCGTGTCCGGTGCCTTCCTTCTGAGGGCCATGCCCTAATATTTCCCTGTATATTTCGTTATTTACAGTACGTACGGCAGGTATAACCTCAAAATGAATGACACCTCTGTGATCAAAAACAATTCCATTATGACCTTACCTTTGGACTTGTCTATCCAAATTTTGCCTCATCCGGACATTGAATCATCTTCCAATGAAAAGTAATTATCTTTAATTCTCTTGAACCAATCAAAAATATTTCTTCTTGATAATGCTTTGTGCCCGTAAGCTTTATTTATTGTTGCCGAAGTCTCTGGTGCATTCTTTCCTAATAAAAATCAGAATTTTATGGATGCCCTCTGATCAAATTATGACACTTTCAAAGCCCGCCGTTTTAATTTTACATCCTTGTATAAACCGGTTTTGGGTTATGCGAATGCAATACATCAAGAAAGCAATATAGCGGGAAATATTAATACTATTATAATGCTTCATAAATATATGATGATTTTAAATTTTATTTAATGTTTTATTATTTTAAATTAATTAGTCGTGGAATTTTTTTGTTCTACCTTGTCTATTTATTCCTTTTTGTCAATACGTATACTTTAAATTTTTGTAAAAAAGTTAACATTATTTCATTACTAATTTATCTATGTACAAATATTTCCTTTTAACCGACGAATAAATTCCGATTATTTTAGTAGCATTTTTAACGAAGTCATCTATTTCAGCAGCATATTCTAATAGATTTCGAAAGTAGAGTACCCTAAAGTATTGATGTAGAGTGGATATATTTTTCAAAAACTTCCTAGACGTTATTATTGATTATATGATCATTAAAGTAACTGATGACTGAAATTTTTCATACGTATTTCGTTCTTTCCTTATACATATACCTAGAAATTATTTTTTCAGAAAATTCACTATTTATTTTATTAATTACACAACAGATAATATTTATACTTGCGTGGGAGGAAGGATTCTATTATGGAAGAAATTGCTTATTTGGCTGGATTTTCTTTTATTATTTTGTTCTACGTTGTCTTTACCTTCTGTGTTTAAGCAAACAGACTATCAAATAAAGTGCTACACTTTCATCATTTATTGGGTTCATTCAATGTCTTTTACAAGAGGAAAGAGCAGTTTTCATTATTATTATTTTTTCTTTGCTTCTCTTTTATTTCCTTTTCATGTCTTCGGCTAGAATAAAAACGCCATCTTGAATTTGGCGAGATTCCGAATAAAGGAATTATATTTGTAATGTCACCAAGAAAATTGAAGATATTTGGCTACTAATACAAAGCTGCTTACATGTCATTAAAAGTACATAAATGATTACCTTACAGTATATAGACTTGACCTATTCACTCGAATAAGACGCCAGTTTCACAGTGTTTAGGTTTGGGGACATTATTGCACCGCGACTTCTGATTAATTTTTTTCCACACCCATAATAGAAATCTGGAGATGGAAGTGCAGAAAAAATATTTAAAAACTTTATATAAAACTAGCTGAAAACCCGCACTTCGCTACGGAGTACATTCAAATTAAATACAGCGGTCAATGTAAGCAATTACTGCTAAAATAAATAAATATATATATATATATATATATTTATAATAAATACGACGATCAATGTATACAATTGATGTAAAAAAAAGACAAAGAAATATATTTATAAAAAACTCGTAATGGTTAGTTTTATAGACAAAATAATGTAGAAGAAAATATTCAAATTAAATGTAATAGGACATACTAAAGAATATAGTACAGCTAATATAATACAGTTTGAGGAACATAATGTGTCCTTACGATCTATAGATGTATAAAAGTTTATTTTCTACGTACTACACTCGTGCCGTCTAGATCTAGTGAGTTCGTTTTATATAAGATCACCAAAGAAACAGCTTAATGTGTGTGTCAAAGGAATACACACATGCTGGTGGTGTACCCATTTTTAATTGAGAGAAGCCTTTCTATTTGAGACCAATTTAATAACAGATTGACGGTGGTCGGTAAACAAGTTATTAAGGGGACAGTGAACCTTCAAACCTAACTTTTTTTGTTTTGAATGGATTTGCTCGAAATTTGAATACGTGATTTGTACCATATATATGTAAAAGTAGTTCAAATTTAAAGATGAAATATTAATAATTTATGAATTATGAATTATTAATTATATCAAAAATTGGTCTCATTAAAATGTTCCATGCGCATTTCTTTTGCATATACAGAGGCTGTTCACGCATTTTTTAGACGATGTATATTATATGCTAAAACTAAATTACATAAAATTCTTGTGTTTAAAATGTTCTATTTGACATCCCTTATTCTGAACTATCTTTCGATACCGCAATTTCCTGGAAAATGCCTTTTGAAGTGTCAGAAGAGGTATTCTATCCCAATCCTCCTGAACAGCTTTCCAGAGTCCTGTAAGGGTTTTGGGACGACGTTTGGATAATGCAGATTTCGAAAGTACAAAAATCCATAGGTGTTACATCGGGAGATTTTGTAGGGATATCAGTGAAAGGTATGGCCTTGATACCAGTTTTTTGTTCCATTTCTGTTAGGAAATTTACAGTGGATTTTGATGTGTCACTGCTAGCTTTGTCCTGATGGAGTCTCACAGATTGATGGCACTGTGGGTAAAGCGGTGGTATTTCATTCAGAAAAATTGGCGATGAAATATGTTCCTGATAGTATTTGGAGTTAATCTTGACATTTTTTCCCACTCTCTTTATTTTTAACTTGGCATTATAAGAAAAACCAGCAACAATCATGAATCCCTTAGAAAAAATTTCTTTCGATTCTTTGAACCATGTACTTAAATTTTTTTCTCCCCTTTTATGATAATAAATGGCTCTTTTTTTGTTGCAATCATTTAAATACACCCATGATTCATCTATTGTGACAATTGTTTTTCATTTTTCTTTGGATAAGTGTTTCTCATATAGAATTCTGCAGCGTGTCCTGCGTTCAGCGATATGATTTGGAAGAAGACGCTGCACATTGCATTTTTTCGCTTTCTTAAGATTTAAACCCTTTACTTCCCAGTACCCTTTAAAGTTGAAATTATGACCTAAAAATTTGTAGGCACTCTGTTTAGGCTTAAAGGAGTACACAGTTAAAATTTCATAAAGATTGCATTTCCGGTTTCGATTTTGTGGGTGTTCCATGACCTGGAACACTGGGAAACTAGCGTTTTGAAAAGTGCGGCTAAGCGAGCATTGCGGTGAAGCGAACAAAAGAAAAAACGCACACACACAAATAAAAATACAACAAAAAAACTTGATTATATATGATTTGAAATAAATATTTGCAGTTCCTATATACAAAAGCAGTTCCTATTTTTACAAAAGGAGTTCCTATATACAAAAAACACACAAATAAAAACACAATAAAAAAAACTTGATTATATATGATTTTAAATAAATATTTACAGTTCCTATGTACAAAAGCAGTTCCTACACTTAAAAATATTCAATAACCTATTTTTTTGTTTCGCGATATTTTTGGAAGCACGTCAGTCCCTTCTGAAAAAAGCAAAAACCAACATTGCAGGTCCTCGAGTTTACTGTTCGTAAACTCGAGGATGCCAGGATGCTGCCTAGGCAATCGACGAACAACGAGGAGCCCAGAGGACTAGTATTGCACAGGATTTGGGACATAGGGCTTTTGTTCGAGGTATGCGGTAGAAGTTGAACCGGTTTGGAATGGCTAAGCTGGACAGAGAGGTGTCCAGAGAGAAACACGTGTTCTACTGCGCAAAATGCTCTAGTTTCCCAGTGTTCCATATCATGGAACACCTTTTGAAAATCTTTCGTTATTGCTATAGTTTCGGTATAAGAAATTTAAAATAATATAGAATAAATAGTTTAGAGTATAGCCAATACAATAACATAGAAATTTTTTTCCTTACAATTTTTTTTGTATTTAAAAATGATTTTTAAATTATGGCTCTGAAATATGGCTCTTTTTGATAACGTCACTGGAACAAGGGTATGTATGGGCTTATGACACGCTGCCATGTATTATCAAAAAGAGTAGATCAAAGTAAAAAATGAAGCTAATTGCTTAGTTTTTCGCAGAATTTTGACGGTTTTAGAAGCGAGTAAATTTTGGTGTTCCACTATATGGAACACCGGGGAGCAAAGGGTTAAATCAACGTTTATCATTTTATTTACACCGTTTGTTACATTGTACACACATTTTGTTACATTTTGTTACAGTGGACACCGAGCATTTTAATGATTTTGCAACTGTCCTTTGACTAGGGGGATTTTCTTTTTACATTAACAACGTACCTTTGCAATAGTCGAAGATGTCCGTTTTTTCCTTGGATACTTGTTTGGAATTTTTGTCCCACTTGAGGCTCCAATTTGACGTTTATTTCCTTTCTTGTTGACGGTATTACCTATCGACGCTTTATATATCACAAAACCATGACTCTCACATCGTTTTTGGATAACGGAGTATGCATATATCTCTTCGGAAAGAGCATAAATGTAGCCTTCGAATCACTGCTTTGTTAAAAACGCCATTTTGAATAAAAACAAAACTTTCAAGCCGCAGACGATAATTTTGACTTTTAAAAACATAGTATAATTGCAATTATTTCTTTTGCAGCAAACGATTTTTATTACCACTTACCAAAATCGTCTAAAAAATGTGCGAACAGCCTCTGTAGTATAGTAATTTTTATTTGTAGGATACCTTATAGAACTAACAATAAAACTTATGACTTATTTTAAGCATTCATTAAAAATATAAAGAGAAAAAAATAATAGTGAAAACACCCTTTTTATTACGCAAAATACCTATAAATAATCTTTTCAAGTACAAAATTTAGACATTTTGAGCTACGAAGCATGGTTTTTTTTTTCAATTAGATTTATTTGATATACAGTTAACTATATAAAACTTAAATTTGAAAGCAATACGATAATCAGAAAGGCGCCTAGCGCAGTTTGAATATTCGTATGACATGAAAATTTTTATTTTCAGAAAAACAAATTTAAAGTTATTGCTAATAGTAACCACATAATATCTTAATTAAATACAAATACCTATAACTAGGAAAGTAATCACAGAAATTAAAATTTCTTTTTGCAACCTATTCCTTCTGGTCCGTAGTTTCACAATTCAATAAAATAAAAAAATCGAATTTTTGGACAAATTTCACAATTTGGAAAGTTCTTTGTCCCCTTAACGGAGAGATCAAAGGAATGTTATTACAGCCACCAAGGGACCAGATTCTGTGAACATACTAACTGACCGGAAGCCGCGTGAGCTTTCCCACGCCGATCCAGAAGCTTCTAGAATTATCTGGATTTTCGGAAAGATGGGGTGTAAAATGAGAAGGTGAGGAGGTCCAGAAAAAAGAAGGTGTCTATGGGGCGTGCTTCGTGTCTCTATGCTGAACTGTAGATTGAACTGAGTTCGGATTCTCACTCTGGTTTTCTATGGATTGATAATTGAAAAAAATTTATTGATAATGGAAATGTTGTATAATAGATTTTTTAAATATGTATGTATAAACCAAGATGTATCTATATATGTAAGGAAGGGGTAGTTTATGTGTTCATGGAAACCATAAACAATCTTCTTAACCATGAGGTCCCACACAGTGTGTTCTTGCAATACAAAAAGGGGTTGATATCTCCACTAATTAATAAATATTTTTATATATTTCACAGGTATTTACACTGAAGAGATAAAGCAAATGTTTTGATGTGTCATCTGCATTGCATATCATAAAATGTAATATCTAATATAAAATCTCCAAGTGTGTCCGTTTTGATAGATATAATATTTTGCGAGTGTTCAAGACAGTAACTGGTGTATTTCCATTAAGTAAATGATTTAACTCCCCCTTAAAAAAATAAAGGGTAGATAAAGAATTCCATGTATCCTTCCATAATGTTTATTCGTCCATCTTGGTGAGCACTCAATTTTCTTCGTCAGTCACCGTCATAAGCAACGGTCACTTAGGATAGCTATGGAAACGGATAAAACGTTCTAAGTTTTAACGATTCAATTACAGAAATACAGAATAAAGCAATAACAAATTTCCCTTTTGATCGTTTTTCACCTTATTATTCATACTGGCTGTGGACAAAGTGGAGGTAATTTAATAACATAATGTATGTTAAACAAGATAACGTATGTCGGAAATTCAATGATTTCTGTGTTTGGGAAATTCTGTGCTGTGTGGTATGTTGCAGAAAAAAACCACTTTTGTATCTGCGTGTCCCTTAGGTGTGAAATTTTTAAAAAATGCAAATAACATTATTAAAGCTATCACATTTATTATTATAATAATTATTTTTTATTTAATACACTGAAGTGCCACTGAATTAGGGATACCTACCTAGTAACGAGTTGGGCCTCCTCTGGCCTTGATAACGGCTGCCACACGACGAGGCAGAGATTCAACAAGTTTCTGGAAACATTCCACGGGAATGGCTTGCCAAATATTGGCTAAAGCTGTCCATAATTCAGTAAGGTTCTTTGGTGCTGTGTGATGGCCTTTCACGCCTTGTTCCAAAACATCCCAAAGATGCTCAATAGGATTTAAGTCTGGGCTTCTAGGTGGCCAATTCATGACAGAGAATTCAGAGGAATGCTCATCCAACCAGCCAGTAGTGAGCGGTACACTTGTGAGAGGTACAGTTGTCTTGCTGGAAAACTCCATTACCGTGCGGATAACAGAACAGCATAAACAGATGGAGGTGATCACCCAGCAACTCTACGTACCGAATTGCATTTAGGGAGGTTGGTACACGCACCAAAGATCCCAAACTGTGCCACGAAAAAACACCCCAGACCATGATTGAGCCACCATGCCCTTGTACAGTTCCAGCCAGGCATGCAGGATCCATGGCTTCATGAGCCTCACGCCATATTCTCAGCCTCCCGTCGGCGTTAAGTAGTCGGAATCCAGACTCATCACTCCATGCTACTCGTTTCCAGTCCTCTACACTCCAGTCTCTGTGCTCTCTTGCCCAGGCAAGACGTGCAGCCCGATGGCGAGTATAGAGCAATGGTACTCTCGTAGGTCGACGGCTCCCGAAACCCATACGGTGAAGTGAGCGTTGCACAGTCCTCTTACTGACTTTACGACTGGCACCGTCATTAAACTGGGTGGTAATTTGAGCTAATGTTTGGCTTCGCTGGCTACGTACAATACGCCTCAGCTGTCTCTCACCACGCACTGTCAAGGCTAATTGTCCTTTGCAGTTTGCCCGATCGCTAGTTTTTTTTCCACCATCTATGTATTCTTGGTATACTCTTGACACTGTCGACCTTGAAAATCCTAGCTGTCTGACGATTTCGGAAATTGAATGGCCCATGCGTCGCGCACCTACGATTTGTCCGCGATCGAACGCGTCTAAATCAGGCAGTTTACCCATACTGGTAATTCCAACAACTAATTCAGAACAACCACAGTACGCGCTATATATGCAGTTACCACTGAGCCCTCACTTGCGCATACATGATGCGCAGCGCTACACAATCTGCATAGGCTTTGCTAATCCCTAATTCAGTGGCACTTCAGTGTAGTTTAAAGACAGTTTATTACGTTAATAGGCACAGATATAACTAAGTAAATAAATAAATAAATTGTTATATATATATATAATATTTACCCAGAAAATAAACTTCTTCTCCAGTGAGCTTCATAGCCCCTATTACTGTCATTTTAAGTAAAAGTCCCTAAAATCTTATCCAATATATAAAACATTAAGCGTTTAAAAATAACTTCTCCTTAACTTCATTGAAAATTATTTTCTTGTGAAAAGATAATTTAAACTATGAAAGCCTTTAGAAAGCAAAGTCGTGTTTCCGCTTAAAGCTTCTAAATGTGATTTATTCAGTTGCTGATTTTTTTAAAGAAAAGAATTCCTACATTAGAAAACGCTCGCTTGGTATTTTTAAGTTAAAATATTCTGCTATCACTTACAGATAAACTCTATCTCATAGGAAACTTACTTAGTTTGTATATTAAACACATATGATGCGTATCGTTGTATTTTATTTCAAATAGCTGACTGTTAGCTTGTTGTTAAAGAACAAAAAATAAACTTGTTATGTCTTTTCCATTTCGCAAGTCCATTCAGGGTTCATATTTCGTAGAAACTCATTATTTTGAAGAGGCTTGCGAATCTGATATTGACGTGACCGAATATATCGAAAGGTCTTCATTGAAATTGCCAGGAAGTCTCTCGGGAAAATTATGTGTCAAGCGGTTCGAAATGTGGTTTAGGAATGAATCAAATCGTCATTAATTTTAAGGTATCTGCCTAAATTCGAATCACATTTTTTTTAAAACTATGCAGTACTGATTAAATACATATATTTTTAGTTCAAATATGATATAAAATCACGAAAACAAACCTGACTTTGGAAAAAATTTCATAATATTTTAAAATATAGGGAATTTTTCTAAATTTTTAGTACAATTTAGTGCTTAAGCCAGATACCCTACACGCAATTCAACTAAATATATTTCAATTTCCTTCATACTATATACTGTAACAATTACCTGTGTTATGAAGTAGAAGTTTTATAATATTTCTAGAAATCATAGAAACGTACCAAAAAGAGTGACAAAACAGTGATTTTTTTATTATTATTTTGTAAGTACAGGTACCTGCAGAATGATTAATTGACAGCGGTCATGGTAGATTCTGTAGAGTGACAAGGTCCATTTCCACCTCAGTGGAACAGTGAACAATCATAACTGTCGCATTTGGGTCACGGAAAACTAGGGATGTGACATCGATAACAAAACATCAATGTTTTGAAACATCGATATTCAATATTAAAACATCGATGCTAATAAAACATCACCCCAAAACCATCGATGTTTTTAAATATTGATGTTTGTGAACTTTCATTTATTAAAACTGGTTTAGTAACCTCTAAGATTAATGCTACTTCTGTTAGTCATAGAGGCGGGGAGGGGGGGGGGGATTTTACTCTCAAGTTGGGCTAACACAAAATGACAAAAACTTGGTTGCTAGAGTCAGCGCATATAGCAGAATTTCCATTACAGATTTTATTACTTTTACCAGACAATTGAGGAAGAAATTATTGCAGTTTATTAACAAATCTTTTATTTTCAAATTCAATAATAGAAAAGAAAATTAAATATATTTACACCAATTTGAAGTACTGATGGAAAATCAATGTATGGGGGGAAACTGAACAAGCTTATTTTTTCTTTGCTGTAAATAAAATTATTGGGGCTATTGAGGCCTATAAATATTGTTCATTGGTTGTTCATTGCCATTTGTCTCTAATCGTTCCCCCTTTTGTATTTGTCCTTTTCAGAATTCAGACTTAAATTTACTGAGTGGGAAAATTATCAAACGTGGTAATTTTTTTTTTATTATGGTACATTTTCATTTTTAAAAAAACATCGAGCACAAAACATCGATGTTAAAAAATCAGCTTCAATAAATTGATGTTTTTATGAAAACATTGACATCGAAATCGCATCCCTACAGAAAACCTCCGTAGATTCCATCAGATTCCACCCTAATCACCGAAAGTTACATCCTGGTGTGAATTCACAGCCACATTCATTCTTGGACCTTTCGAAGAGGCTACTCGCAATTGCTCTGTCACAGTGGCGGCCAACAGGTACAAACGGATGCTCGAATCTTTTCTTGTACCCCATTTGCAACAGCGGAAGTGTCTTAAATCAATTACTTTTATGCAAGATGTAGCGTCTCCACACATTGTGTATAGCTGTTTCTTCAGAAACATTTCACAAATGACAGAATAATCAGTCGTGAGTGCCTGACAACCTGACTACCTCGTTCTCCGGATCTTAACCCTTTCAGGGGAAACAACTTTCACCGTTTGCAAGATGCAGATTTTACCCAGATTTTTTTAACCTGAAAAATCTAGAAAGGTTTCAAAATGAAAGGTTTCAAAATGTTTTACTTCTTAAAACTGATAACAGATGGCAGGACTAGACATTTTTCTGCTCATTTTGCTGGAATATATTGAACGCAAATGGAAAAAAAGGATTTAGGCGTTTGCACTGTGCAAACGGTGCCCCTCAAAGAGTTAAACTGTGTGAGTTTTGGCTGTGGGGACAATTCAAAATTCTTAATTATAGAGGACGTCTGGTAACCTTCACAGACTTGAAAGAAGGTATCACACTGCATGTGAGAAGCATTTCAGTCAACCAGTTACGATCTGCAGTTAAACGAGCTACCCACAGACAGCAGATTGTAAGTCTTCAAGAAAGGAACCACATTGCGCAGCATTCCATTGATTGCGTCGATAAGGTGCTTGTCACATGAATGTTTGGTACGTTCTAATAAAATGTGTTTTTTGAGCATATGTACAGTTGTACAGCGCCATCTATCTGTGATATCTGAAAATATTTTTTTCGCGTAATCCGTTTTCCCATATCTGGAATAGCATGTATACAAAATTTGAAGCCTTTACACTGAATAGTTCGGTATACTGAGAGGTCAGAGTAGGGATGTTTTAATTCGGGCCACCCGGTACGTGCACACACACACATATATGTAATATCCCCATTATAGTACGACCTTGAATTAGATCCTGAAACGGAAAACTAGATCATATTTTACATGGCTGGAGCTAGACTGAGCCAGAAGGGAATAAAATTTAGACGCAGTCGGCCCGAATCGTTTATTAGAGCGAAATTACATCCGTTCAGTCCAGAAGAACTGCTCGCAATATCATCTTTCAACATTTCACGCGAGAGAAACATGTGGCTAATTATTTGTAGGATCAGCAGATTTCGAGAATCGCGAAGTTAACTTACTCCTGAATTCGTACATACGCGCGTGTAAGAATGCAAAGTCATGCGATTTCAAAGGCCTTGTTCTGATGGGAAGATCTTTGGCTAAGGGGTGAATAAGTATTACTTGGAATTAGATTTAAGAAAGAAAATTTAAATGCTAGAATAGAGGGCATATTATTTAAGATATTACACTTACAATCTTACGCACACACACACACACACAAACATATATATATATATAACATTCAAAACCCCATACCATTTTAAAATCTAACATTATTCTAAATTCCCTTGGGCATACGAACTAAATTTCGCTTTTGATTCTAAGTTCTAATAACCTCGAGAGAAAATATTAAATGGCTTCCTTTTTCAAATATGCGCGGCGTGCCCCAATATTTTAGATAAGCTCTGCGCAGATTATATAAAACCACATGTGACTTATCGACAACAGCAAATACCTAATCGCTATCATGATCACATGACAAAGTTTATATAAGCCGTCTGATCAACACACATGTACACTTTTCGGATTTTGTAACTGTCTTGGGAAGACGTATTCTCCGTCTAATAAAATGTAATGCCGTAACTTGCCGCGTCGTTTTTTCGAGCCACGACTACTCTTCATTCCCTGTGATGTGCTGGACGCCCATTCTCTCCTTGGGTTGTCCAGTATGTTACATATATATATATAACGAAATTTAACAGACCTAGATAATTTAATAGCTAGATTATTTATGTCTTCAATGCTAGGGTAGGTTTTGAGTTAATTTGTTTGGCAGTCTATGATGTCTTTTTATTATTCTTTATTTTATTTTTTTTATTCTTTAGCTTATGTTGTTATGTTTATATATATATATATATATATATATATATATATATCTTCGTAGATTTTACATGTCACAATAAATATGTGTAATACCTGAGCGTTTAAGTATTTAATAGTGAAAGACTATATTGCTCACTGCATATATATTTTATTAAATATTTCTCTTAAGTAATTAATTCCTTCAAGCGCTAAATACCCCTCGCCACTCGGTTAAATGCCGCAGAAAATGAATAATTTGTTTTCATAGTAGAAATAGCCCAATTAGGTAGAATAATGATTGCTGGAGATTCTAATATTTGTCGTTATAAAGCTTTATCGCTTTGGAGAGTATTGTATAAAAGCCTTCGAAAATCCGCGGAAGTTTTACGGGTAATTACTTTCTATTTGATGCCTAGAGACGAATGGAATATGAAACATAATTGCAAATCCACGAATAAAAGCTGCTCTTCCATCATGTATTGTTCTGATGAAAGTATATGCATATGTGTGCTTTGTTCAGCGAAGTATGTTGTTGCCGAAGCAATTTAAACATTTGTCACATAATTCATTTTCTAAATTTTAGAAAGAATTTTATGAAGATGGAAATTTTTTTTGCATATATTCAAAAATATATTTTATGCTAAAATGAAAGTCTTTTTTAAAAAATATTATTAAAGATAATATAGTATAGTTGACATTATTTTTCTTTTGCAGAATTATGTTGTGGGAATATAAAAGAAGATTGAAAGGTGAAACAATGAATGTATACTCTCCATTTTTTACATTGCAATAATGACCATAACTGCGAATAAATAAGGACTAATTTTAAATAGGAACATAAATATGTAGTAGTTAATTGGAATACCCTTAAGATAATAAAATTCTGATAAAAACCCTTTCATAGGGGATTAACAAAGGACTGTTTTGGAGGATTTCAAACGGGAAGCTATTATTGCCATTCTATTTAACTGGTACTTTCGGACTGGTACCACCTGTCCATCTTTTGGCTTGTTTGGGTTTTACAAAGGACGAAGTCCTTCTGGACCCTCTATTGTTTTTAGACTTTTTAGATATTTTTGGTTCATGGAGATTGTCTAGCCTTGCAAGGCAATCTGGGATTAGTTAAAAAAACTATTCGGACGTGTAAACGAATAAGGTATAAAAACTCGTATTATTTAAAAAAAGCTAGACTCCATACACTTATAAACAGAATCCCGAATGTTCAAGAAAAGCACGTATAGATAGTATGTCCGCAAGAAAATTATTAGTGTAAAATCTGTAAAAACTCTGTATGTCACTAAACACAATTTTTGTTCTAACCTCAGTATAAAGTTGGATTTTAAAGCACTTAGCTCACTCTCTACTACATAATCAGACAAAAACCTAAAGTTAATTCATTAGTGCGATAAATATTTTCGTCTATTCACAAAAAAATCTGACGCTGGGGTACTTTTTACTAAATTAAGATATGCGTCAAATAAACATTCATGGTAAACACATAATACACATTCTACAGTACATATCTTTAAAATGATAATAGGAACCGAGGTATCCTAGTTGTAGCTCGTCGGCTTTTGGTGCCGATGGTGCTTCGTTCAAATACCGAAAAGTGCCATTAAATACCTTTGTGTTTCGGTCAAATATGGACAAGTTAAATCATTAGATCTCAAAGTCCTATGAGGTCAGAGATGTTAGGATGTCAAACCTCGGGATGTCATCCCTCAGATTCCCAGATGTCAACCCTCAGGGGGCTCGGTGAAAATTGAGCTTGGCATACATACATGCATATATATATATATATATATATATATATATATATATATATATATATAGATTAGGGAGTTCATTTTCTTTTCAACACATGTTCGTTTCCTTTTGTTTATTTCAACAAAAGTAACACATTTTATAGTAAACTGGCTATAGAATACCTGTTTATAAAAGACCCACTCTGAATAATATGAGGCGATGAAAGGCAAAGTGGTGTAAGTCACATTTCCAACATTTTATATTTGAGGGCAAAATTGTAATCTCCGTGTTCAATTTATAGCGGAATTACAAATATTTGTTTTTTTGCAATATTATAAAAATTATAATGAATTATAATTTGTTCAATTTATAGTGGAATTTTTCGTAGTGTTTGCAGTAAAACGCCTTGGATTTACACCACTTTGTTTTTCACAGCCTCATATGACTGGCTTTGAAGCAAAGGACATCAGAGCAGTCCCGATATCACAATTCCATCCGATTCTGGGACGAATATTTACCAACGCAGGGCAATTACTTTCAGCTGTGAGCCATCCACAACCTGGATGTCAGCACGATCACAAGACCCCAGGGGGAATGTACCCCAGGGTGTTATAACTTACAAAATACCAACAATTTATGTAAGGTGAATGGGAGCAGTTGCGGACCAAAACGTGCAAAGTTTGATTTCATATGATTGTATAAAAATTGGTTTTATCAGCTATAAATGCGAAACTTTTTCCAGAAAATATTAGAAATGTAAATGTAAGAAAATATAAGAAATCTTTCCTTTCAGTATACGCGTTTAAAAGCTTTTAATTCAAGAATTTCAAATTTTTGGAACCGAAAATATTTGGAAGATCCCGGGTACTCACTTGCCCTGGAAAATGTCTTTTAATAATTTTTCATATATCCTTTTCAATAGGTTCAGTCATTAGACATTCCAATTCGAGATTAATAGAATTGAAGTGGAGATGTACAACATGATAAGCACTGACAATCCAGCATAAAAAAAGTTTCCTCGAGAAAGGTTTTCATCGCGGAAACACAAGTTTTGTGTTAGTATAAACTTTGCAGAATTCTTTCACGACTTATTTTTTGATTTTTTACCAGTGGTATTCAAGCACAAGTACCAGGTGTTATTCAGACATCTGATATGTGTTCTCAATAGGCATAGTCTTGGAAGTGCTTCCATGTAAACTCATTAGGTGGCAGGGCTCTGTTTAGCAATCCACTAATGCGAGATGGAGCATTTAGTTGGAAGAGACACGAGTTACGTGTTAGGCGTGGATTCCGAGCAGACAGTTAACATTAAGTTCTGCGTAAAGCTAGAGAAAATCCCTAGTGCAGGGGTCGGCAACGTGGTGCCCGCGAGACGATTTTAAAGTGCGCACCGTTCAAATATCAAAAAAATTTTAGATATTTGAACAACAAACTCTCGTAGTTGTAATGAATCATTTTAAGTAAAAAAAAATACTAATCATAAAACCGTAAAAATAAAAAACTGAAAATAAAAAATAAAAAATAAAACTGATCTCCCTACAGTGTCGCTCTCCCCTTGCTTTCATGGTAAGTATGATAAATGCATTGAAAGCTAAATTGGCGCTATGGAAGTCGCATATGAAGAAAGATAATTTGCCACATTTCAGAGGGGCCCTCCCCATCCCAGTAATTTAATTAGCTATTCAGTCTGCGCACGACAATTGCCCAGAGCATATCGTGTCGCCTCACTGTGACTTTGCGTATATTAGCTTTAGCATTATTCTAAATTCCCTACCGACACCTCCTCGTGGTGGGCCCTGGGGGCTGAGCGATGTCTCAGCTGCAAACGTCGGAGGAGGGGGAGCTAAGGAGTGGTGTTAAACGCAGCCCTAAAGATTGTTTAGAGGCTTGTAAAGCTTATGGTGATGAAGCAACAACTAAGTTGCAAAAATTAGTATTTATTGTGCATGATGGGAAAGCAGCAAAAAAGGATCAGACAGCGATTACTAATTGGGCAACTGACATTAAAAGTATGGTCGACAGACAAAACGAAATAATAAATTAACTGTGCGGTCAAGTTTCCGCTTCGGAAGGGAAAAGGGAAGTGACTTCCTATGCGGGAGTTGTGAAGAGAATTTATGATATTAAAAAGGGAACAAAGTCAAGTTCTCGGAGACGTGGTGACGGGACTCCCTACTTGGTGATGGTCCAACCAAAGAAGGAACAAGATGGAGAAGTCACTAAGAGAGCTATACAGAGTATGATTGATCCTTGCAAGCTAAAGATGGGAATAAAGACGTACAAAAGTTAGAAATGGAGGAATGATGATTGGTGTTGAGAAGGAAGATGAAGTCGAAAGATTTATAAAGGAAATTGCTTCGATTAAACAGTTAAAAGAAGACTATAAAGAGTGATCCTCAGATCATCATTTATGGTGTTATGGAGAAACTTGAAGATGAAGAAATGTTGATGAGGCTCAAGGAGCCGAATGAAGAGCTGAAGGAAGACAAAATGAAAATAGTTACGAAGTTTGATGGGAAAGTTGGCTTGAATTTGGTAATAAGTTTAAATGGGAATGCTTATAAGAGTTTGATCAAGCAGAAAAAAGTTAAGATTGGCTAGCAATGCAATAATTTTAAACCTGTTCTGTGTTATAAATGCTACAGATACGGACATATAGCCCGATTCTGTAAAAATGAAAAAAGTGTGTAAAGAGTGTAGCGAGCTCTTCTATGAAGGATGCGACAAGGAGAAGAAATGTGGGAATTGTTTAAGATATAATGAAAGAAAATCGACGGACTTAAAAACGGCCCATGTACCGTATAGCAGATCTTACTTCTGTTATGAAAGTGAAATAGAACTGATTGTCTCTCGAACCAACTACGGTGGTTCATAATTTCTTGTTTGCTGATTTGCTATTTGTTTCAAGTTCTTTGTTAAAAGTTCTCAATTTGTTAAATAAAACTACTACTTTGTTTGATGTTACTTTGCAACTTGTTTACGCTACTTTTGTTGTTTTCTTTACTAGTTGTACAGAGTTTCTTTGCCTCTACTAGCAGCATAGAGCGCTTGTAAATTGTTTTTTAAGCTGGATGCTGAAAATAAAGTTTTGAGTGATGTAGATGGCAGATGGTGGCTGCATCGGAATTAAGAGTTTGAAATTAATTTGATAGTTATTGGTTCTTTGCTGGTCTGCTCGTAGGACGCTGAGAGAATGGTATTGTTAGCTTAACTTAGTTTTTGGATGATGATCTCTGCCCTGCTGGACACGGGGGTTTGGATAGTACGGCGTTGGAACCTGTGGTTGCTCAGCAACGAGCGGATGTCCGTCGCAGCGACTATGTTGTCAGTAGTATATACTTGCTGAATACGCTAACCGCGGAGGCCAGTTTTAATTCTCGAATCCTTACCACATTTCCCAAATTTAAAAATGGTGATAGAAAATTATTGCGAGGGAAATGCTACAACCTATCAGTTTGTTACACATTTTGATTTCTTATTGGAAGAATTTAATACCAGATTTGAGGAATTCTACGAATTGGAGGCATTTTTGATGTCTTTTATTAATTCTTCTCTCATACAGAGGAGGATGTGACTCATAAAATCGCAACATATTGGAGAACACCATATAAGGGAAATAACTTCACTCCCTATGCGGAGATAGTCCAAAAGCATCCATGCCATATACAGTATTCGAACCCGAGCCCACTGAATTTAACGTTATGTTACGTAGCATCTCCAGTAGGAAAATTGTTAATATTTTGAGGCACTTTCCTCTATTGCCATTTAAGGGAGTCCGGGACACGTTTTAATTTTTTTATTTATTAAGTTAAAATTTTGAATATTTTTGTGATGGTTAACCATATAATTTGTAAACAAACTCACGTCATAAAACTTCTGAAAAAGTTTTTAAAAAAATTTAAAATTTAAAATTTTTAATAAAAGTGGGGTAATTTAAAATCGTTATAACTCGAAATATTATTTGTTGAATGTCAAAATTTTTTCATTTAATTAAACAGAAACATATAAGTTTTAATTTAGATTCAGAATTTTTTTAAATATTAATTTTAAAAAGATAAAAAATATTTCGATGAAAAATTACAAAAAAAATTATGTAACTTATATTTTGAAAATCATATTTTCAAAAGTAAATATATTTAACAAATTTACTGAATTAAAATTAAAGTAAAATAGTTGAAAAAGATATGTCACAAGTTTCAACCATTTATCTTTAACGGTTTTTGACTTATAGCAATTTAAAGATGAGAAATGGGGAAAAAACCCATCATGAAGAAAAACGCACTTACAGGTGTAAACAACGATTGGCTACTATTAGAATGTTGCAAAAAAAATAATAATTTATCCTGTTCTAATTAAGATAGAAACATTATTTAAACGTCATTTTAAGCGTAAAAGAACACAAAAATTTTTAATGCAATAAAATTTTTTTTCGAAAATTCGACCAATTTTGTGTCCTGGTCCCCCTTAATGCAGTAAACACTTTTTTGAAACATCTAGCATTAAACTCTTTTTGAAATCTTATATTTCTCAACTCTATGGCGAAATCATCTATCATTACATTCGATTTTAAACACATAAATTTAAAACAATTATATATCAATTTTAAATATATTATGGTGCACATTAACCGGCTAAATTTTTTAATGTAAAAGTAATTATCCTCCTTTTAACCATCATTTATATGTATATCAGAAGGAAAATAAAATGTGTTGAGCAAGGAAAATTGAATTGAATTATAAAACAATAATAATTCATTTGACTCTGACAGCTGTCTGCCGGAAAAAAAAAAATAAATCAAGTGCAACTGCGTTGTGTAATTAATCTTTTCAACCGAAGAATAATTCGATGGAAGATTTTTGCGTACAAAACTGTAGTACATACGCTTAAGAAATTTCTCATTGATACCGTTTCAAAAAAAGATAGTTTTTTTTAATTTAAAGTTAATAACATAGTGTATGAATACGTCAAAAGTAAATATTGTAAGGTAACTTGCGTCACCAGTCTCGATGTTCTATATTTTTTTCGCATAAGATTCTATAATTACCAATTATCCTGTAAACAGATTCATAGTCACTTAACTAACACTGATTACATAGTCACTGAAAGTAAAAAACGAATGTTCATCATGTACTAATTAGGAAAAATATCAGAAATGAGAGAATTTCAATTCATCAATATGTAAAGCAGCTAAAAATTCGTAACACTGGTCGAAAACACCTACTACCACCTGAATCCGCCAACAAATCCTAAACAAACAGCGAAATTATGTCAGTAAAGAAGGCTTATGGTCTTTTCACTCTGAATCTGGAGCGTTAAGTAGCATCAAAGTTAAACATTTCGACCAATCACAAAGCTCAATTTATTTACCACGTGATATGTCAAACCAATGACAGGACATGTAAACTATCTCGGATCCAACCTAGTAATGTAACGCAATGGTCCAAGTGCAATGTGAATGGGCCTTTAGTGTGACATAGAAGCATATTTTGTACGTATTGTTAAAACTTTGTTTATGCATTTTAACCAAACGCTGATATTGAAAAATTTTATAGTCATTTGAAATTAGACCGTGGGATAAATGATTTCAATTAAAAAATAATTTTTTTTGCGATGTGAGCACCTAAAAACAGAATATTTTGAAAGCTATATTTTTTGTTGTACATACGTATTTCTGCATTTTACTGTCATGACGAGAAGTAAATAAATTTAAATACGTTTTTAATTTCAACAGTTCCTAAATTTTTCTATTTTACCTTGCTCTTCTAAATACAATTGTGTCAAGTTTAAAGGGATGAGGAACTTCCTTATAATTAGAATCCTACAAACTAAGGGAAATTGTAGTATTAAGCCTATTTTGCTATTTTTCTCAAATCTGTCACGTTATTTTATCACACTGATTTTTCTTGAAAATAGGATCTGGCCAGAGAAATGACCGTCAATTCAAGAGAAAACAACCGGTTTTAGACAGAAATGGAAGTGTGTGTGCGCTGATTTCTGATGGAATTCATATTCATAAAAGCTTTCAGTTCGATATGGAACACGCCCGAATTTGATGAGTATGTTTTTATAAGACAATTTAAATAATGAAAAACCTCCGGGGGAAAGCCTACGTACTTGCTTAGTCTAATGTATTTCTACGTGTTTTTCATAATCGTTGAAAAGTCTGATTTTTATTAATTCACAGAAGTTGTGATATTAAGGCGACAATGGACCATGAAAAACATTTTTTATTTATTAACAAATTGCTATGAAATTTTGTATACTTATACAGTGTTGTTTAGAGAAGGAATTCTAAGCTTAAAAAAAATCATAATGCAATTAATTAAGATATTAATTAAAATCAGTTTGTTAATTCCTCTATTTAAAAATGCTCCATGCGCATTAATTTTTGTCTCGAATATCTAACTTTCACTCTTAAGCTAGCTTTATATAGTTATAATATATTACAGTATAGTTATGATATATTACATAACATATTTTTGTCAATCTGAAGGTCCATTGTCGCCTTAATACGTCCCGTTTCCTTGTTTATTTTACACGTATCTTGTTGTTATTTCTACTTGTCTATTGCTTGCATTTGAAAATAAAAAGAAATAAAATTTCGCAAAAGTCTCTAAAAGTGGATATTTTAAATTTTTCAAACATGATTTCAAAAACATGTTAGTAGGGTCGCGGACCAGAACTGAAGTTAAAAATTTATACTCATGACTTAATTAAGATAGAGTTATTCTAGAGCTGTATGACCCATTAGTGAAGATCATTTTGTTTTTGTTTACAAAATGAAAATAGCGAAGTGTTCATCAAATGATGTCACCACATAATAGAGATCCGTAGTATTTTCAGAGATATATTCAAAACCAAAATGAAAAAAAAAACAAGCAATAATTCACGAGGTAAAGATATTTATTAAGGTTCAAATTAAAGAAATGATTTAGCGTCTAACTATTGTCAAAGCTAAGAAATTTTTTAGGCTACTCAACTACGTATTCTTCCATCTGAAACGTTGTAATTACTTGTCTTGTGATGATTACCCTGATTTCTAAGATGTTTAATTCTTTTGTTTCCTTCGCATGATTATGGAAAGTTTATCATATGCATGTTTCATTCAATGCGAACATATTTTTATCTGTAAACTTCTTCATTTATTCAGCATATTTTCCACTTATTTTCAATACGCTGCCGAAGATATTAACCCCCCCCCCATAAAATATACATACATGCATACATATATATATATATATATATATATCCCTTTCAAGATTCTAAATTCTTCTAAATTTCCTTGGGCGTAGACTAATTTCGTTTCCGATTTATAGAGCAAACACACTTGCGTAGCTTCCCCTCGAAAATTCCAAATTCTCGCTCATCTTACATAGCATATTACATGACCTCTGACATCAGAGTCATGGGTTCGGACAATGGCTACAGACATTTTGATCACATGGCAAGACGCTCGTGAAGTTTATAAAAGCTCAAGCATACCTCCAAGAGCAGGATTTTGGCGGGGATCAGTTGCCTAGTAAACCGCCGTCATCGATGTTAAAAAATGGAAAAATAAAAAGCATTTGCAGACGTGAAAAGAGAATTGTATTATTGGCTACGACTACGTTTATCCCCGGTGTGACATTCCGGCTCCGTTCATCATTCCCACGTGGTCGGTATGTTTTATATATATATATATATATATATATATATATATATATATATATATATATATATATATATATTATATATATATATATATATATATATATATATATATATATATGTGTGTGTGTGTGTGTGTGTGTAAATGTAGAGAGAGAGAGTGAGGGAAAAAAATGTAATAATCGTTAAGGTAAAGTATCAGAATCGGTAAAGTAACAGAAGAAATTAAAATGAATATATGTCAAAATGTTCCATTTATTCGGATATAAAAAAAAAATTCTGTACGCAACTTCAATACTCCCACAAAAGTAACAAAAACACGGATAAAAATACTTTATCTCTGAAATAAAAATCTGACATTTCATTTCTCTCTCCGGTGTGAAAGAACACTGAGTGCTGCAAGAGCAAATACAGTACAAGGAACTTAATAGCCTTCATTAAATTTATTGTCATGATACAAGATAAAAACATTGAGAAAGATATTAATGTATCAAAGTGGAACTCTAATACTCTGGAAAGAAAAAATAAATAAATTTATCTGCATATATATAAAACAGTTCCGTAACTGACTAACTGGCTGATTGACTGACTGACTGACATACAACTCACAGACCAAACCACTGGACCTAAAGGGCTGAAATTTTGCATGGCGATAGTTCTTATAGAGTAGGGCTACACTAAAAAAATTTTGAAAAATTCTTCTTAGATTTTTTTAAATTGCATTTTTAAGCTGCTTTAGTAACTTTTTTTAAGTTTGCATTTAAAATAATAATTGAGTGTTATAAAAATTATATCACAAGAAAGACCATAAAAAATCCTTTAAACGAAATCTTTTTCGAATCTTTACCTCCATTTTCTGATTTTTGGTGACTTTTAAAGATTAATTTTAGAATTTAATTTATTAAATGCTCATCACGTGATTTCTTTTATGGTACTTTAAATAAATTTATCGTCACGTGCATAACAACTAAATAGACAAAAAAAATATTTTTTTTCTTGCCAATGCGGCAGACGATTGGACATTATCCAAGAAAATATTAAATACAATAAAAGATATTATGTTCCTCAAACTGTACTATATTAAGCCATTTTAGACTGGCGTTGCGAAAACGTAATATTAATTTCTGAATATTTTAAAGGCATGTTCTAAGTTTTGTACGTCTGAAGTAACATTTTCATTTTATTCTCTATACATTAATTGATCATAATAAATTTTTTGTTTCCACATTTTCCCGCTTTTAGCACTTCCAAAAAATTGTTTTTTTCTGGTGTTTTGAAAGGGAAAAAAATGACTAATTTGAAATAATAACCATAGATAGCAGCACCTGTTAAATTTCTTATTTGATACTTGTTCCGAGTTTACAGAGACTACAGAACAAAATGGCTTCAACAGGTAAGGCAAAATTTTGTTTTTATGTTTCTCAATTCATATTTTAAAAATTTTATGAAAACGCAACATCAGTCCAATGTATATAACTTAATTCCAATGTGCATTATTAGTGCTGCCAAGTTTTTATGCAGTAGACTGGTATTTTTTTCATTTATGATAAGTTTGACTCCAGAAAAAAGTGATTTTTGACATTGGAAGAGACATTGGAGTATTTTCATGGGCTAGATGAGGATGATATTTCAGAATCGTCCTCAACAGAAGCTAATGATGAACCATAATTCGTCATTATCCCTCCAGATCCGGATGATTTGACGGATGAAGAAGCTATTGATGATAATATTTTATGCGAAAATGTCGAATCACCTAAAGACATTGCAGGTGAAATCGACATTTTTTCTAATAAATGTAAAAGTAAGCAATATAGTAAGAAAAAGGAGCATATTGTATGGGGAAAATGGATACTCTACATGGATGTAATGAATTCTAAAATAAGTTTATTAGAGTTTCAGAGATCTGTATCTTTGAGGGAACCATATCTTTGATATAAAGGCTTGAAGAAATGCAGATGAATTCTGTTTTACCTGATACTTCACATATTGGAAGAACATCTTCAATTCAAAATCCAATTCTCAACGAAACTCGGAAAGACCGTATGGGCCATATTATTACTAAGAATAGTGAAAATAAACAAAAAAATGTAAACACTGCAAAAGTCAAACAATTACTGTATGCAATAAGTGCAATGTACCTCTTCATGCGAAATGTTTCAAAGATTAAAAAAAAAATTTAATTTTATAATTTTATTTTTTTATATTTTTAAAATTTTTATACCCCTTTGTACTGATGTTGCGAAAACGCAACATTTTGTAACTCTCGTAAAAATAAATTTAATTTTATGGAAACAACTTATTTGTGTAATTAATGTTCTAAGAAGTGTTAAAAAACTGTTTGGTGCATTTCCAATAAAGGAAACATGGAGCGGTCCTAAATGGGTTAACTGTACTATATTCTTTAGTATGTCCTATACATTAAATTTGAATATTTTCTTCCACATGAATTTGTCTATAAAATATCCCTTAAGATTTTTTTATAAATATATATATATATATATATTTTACATCAATTGTATACATTGATCGTTGTATTTATTATAAATATACATCTCTCTCTCTCTCTCTCTCTATATATATATATATATATATATATATATATATATATATATATATACAGTCGGACCTCTATTTAGCGAAGTCGCTAAATCCCGAAAAAAAGTTCGTTATATGGAAAATTCGTTAAATAGAGATTCATCTTTTAAAATACTTCACACAGTCCAAAATTTCACAAAAATATTTTAAATTCATAAACACTAAATATTTTTAAAAGAAGTAATTAATCACACCTTTATTTTGTAAATTAATATTTATTTCTTTTAAATATCTATCCCACCAAAAAGAAATCTGCAAGGAAAACAAGAATAAAACAAAATATTGCGTGGTAATACACTGTATTTTCAATTTTAAAAACAATTAAGGAATTTTAATGACATTAATCGCATTTATTATAACAAGTAATTTTAAGCTTACATGTACCTCATGCGTCTTTAATTTAATTACTGATAAAATTATGTTAATTTTGTCTGAGTTTTTTGTCTGAAAAAGTGTTTTCTCTCATAATACGTCTCTCATCTCTGCAATGCTCCAAAACCCTTCAGGCGTATTTTCTTCAAATTGTAATCCCCCGTTGGATTGTTTCAAATGATTTTAGATTTTCATCATAGGAAGGTTTGTTGATTTCTGCATCATGATCATTTCGATCTCATCATCTTCGTCTTCATCGCAATTTATTGCTGTATTGTTTTATTTTTCACACAGTCCAAAATATTCAATTCAGTGTTTCGGAGGTTTCAGCTTCAGAATGTAGTCAAAGAAAATCCTCAATCAGCACATCATCGTTAATTTCTTCTTTTTCCCTTAGCTGTATCCACATTGTTTTAAGTTCTTCTAAGTGAATGTCGTCTTCGTCCTCCATGCTTACTAAATTCTCATTGCTGACAAAGAATCTAGCTTTGGCAAAACTGTTGCGAATAGTTGATCTGTGACACAATAGTTCTATGCTTTGGAAATTTCTGATATTCTTTCCGTAAGTTGATCTATGGCATAGATTGATTGTTCTCAAGCGCAGTGATAACTTTTCGCACTATACTTTTGCGATAGTGTATTTTGAAATTTTTTATCACCCCTTGATCCATTGGCTGCAGTTTTGATGTAGTGTTTGGTGGCAAGTAAAAAACTGTAACATTTTTCAGTTTTGGTTGATTTCTTTCGGATGGGCGGGACAATCGTCAAAAACGAGAGCAATTTTGCGATACTCTGCATCATGCGTTTATCCAACTTTTGAACCCAGTTGTAACAAATTTCTAACGCCATCCAAGCTTTTTTGTTAAAGTCATAATCAACCTCCAAAGATTTGCGCCTTTTAAACATCTTGGATTTTTGCTTCTTCCGATAACTAATGGTTTCAATTTCAGATATGCAGTCATATTTGCACCTAGCATGACAGTTTATCTTGCTTTGCTTTGTTTTCCTCCAAAGCATTTTTTCTTTTAAAATGTTAATGTCTTTTGAGGAAAACATTGAAAAAATAAAGCAGTCTCATCCGCATTAAAGATGTTTTTCTGGCTTATAGTCTTTTAAAAATTTTACCCAGTGTCTCCGTTATCCAATTTTCACTGTCATTATCATCAACGTCTTAACATTTACCAGATATTACTTTTGCTATAATTCCGTGTCTTCTCTTAAATTTTTCAAGCCACCACTGCTTCCTCAAAATTCGTCGTATCCCAATGCCTTCGCAAATTGAAGAGCTTTCTCAATTATGAAAGACCCAGAGATCGGAACATTTTTATCTCGCATTGTGTGTATCCACTTCAAAACTGCCTCATCCACATTTTCATAGACTCGTGTTTTTAAACGTTTTGAACAAGAATTTGATGAATCATAATTTTGCTTCTTATCGCGACTTTTCATTATGGTTGATAAGCTGTTTGGAGGAATACCAAATTTTAAAGCAATATCCTTTTTCTTCACGGCCCTATCCACCTCATGAAGAATTAATTTTTTTTTTCTTTGATGCTCAAGCACTTTCGCTTTGATATTTTCCAGCTACAAGAACAGAAATTACCAGCGCGACTCAACAATCTACAAAACGGGAGACCAGTTCAATGACACAGACCAGCTTCATTGAGGGTGAAAGGGGGATATTGAAAGTTTTTCTAGTGAAGTGGACAGTATGGGGGGGGGGGGTTAAAGGTCCTCGAGGAAATGCAAAGAATGACAGCGATTTTACGGCTCTCAGTGTGTCAGGCGGCTGGTAAAACAGTTCAAGGTTATGGATCACCTTAAAATGTGTTAAAAGAAAGAATTTGAAATGTTCAGAAATATTTTGATAAATATGAAGAAAAAAATTTTGGATTACAAGAAAAAGTTCGTTAAATAGAGAATGCACTTCGCTATTTGGAGGTTATTTTACGAAGAAATTCGCAAAATGTTCTTGGTTCCAAGGAAAAGTTCCCAAAATGGAGAAATTCGCAAAATGGAGGTTCGTTAAATAGAGGTCCGACTGTATATATATTGGCATTAATTGCATACATTGACCTTTGTATTTAATTTGAATGTACTTCGTAGCGAAGTGCGGGGTTTCAACTAGGTTAAATATATATATATATATATATATATATATATGTATATGTGTGTGTGTAAGCGTCTAGAGAGACAGAAAGAAGTGTAATAGTCGTGAAGGCTAAATGCATAGGTAAACTATCAGAAGAAATTAAAATGAACTTATGTCAAACTGTTAAGTTTATTCGGATAAAAAAAAATCTTATACTTAACTTCAATCCGTCTAAAAAGAAACAAAATGCGGATAAAAATTATTTATCTCTGAAATAAAATCTGACATTTCATTTCCGTCTCCGGTGTAAAAAAATACTTTAAGTGCTGCAAGAGCAAACACAGTACAAGAAACGTAATAGCCTCCATTAAATGAATTGTCATGATACAAGTCAAAAACATTGAGAAAGGTATTAATGTATCGAAGTGGAACTCTAATACTCTGGAAAGGAAAAAAAACGGAGATGAAATTGTAAAAAGAAAAAAAAGAACCAGGAAAATTGAAAATAACTGCCACTTCGGAAAATCCAGCACACACATAGAAAAAAAAGGAAAGAGGAGGGTGCTGATCACGTACAAGAATAATAAATTAAAAATGGACGAAGGTTTTCGGGAGCGAAATATCTTAAATCTTTAACGATTTTACCTTAAGAAGAGATTCAAAAATGCATAATTAAAAAATGTATTTTTGTAATAAAACTTCACTTTGTAAATATAAGTTTCAATAACTACACTCTTTTTATTGCAATATACGTATGATGCAGCGAATGTCCACCAGAACAGGGTAACGAAGTGTTCTTCTAATCTAAAGACTGCATTCTGCACATTGTGCGACACAAAATTTGTAAGGAAGTCTAATTTTATTCACATACCTTAGAACCTTTGAACAGATTTACGAGTTCCATTATAGTATTAAAGGAAAAATTAGGAAATTAGCAAAATTATAGAATTATAAGTACTTGTAAACTAGTGAATTGGCCAAATTCAATTATATTGCGATCTTAGTTTCAAAACAAAATGATAAGAAAAAAACACGTAAGAGTGTGTTGCAAAATTCAAAGCTCAAAAGTTACACTTTCTGATTTTACATAAATTATTAGAATAATTTTAATACATAAATTTATAATGAATCACATTTAAAATATTTCATAATAAATTATCTTTTAAAAATAGATTTGACATTTTAAGTTTTTTATCCAATTTTATTAACATAATTTTTTAAACAAATTTTTTACAACACATATTACAAAATATTAAATATATATAAAATATTAAATATATTAAAACAGTAAGTATGTGGCCAGATTCAAAACAGATTTACGGAACGTAATTTTTAAAAGTTATTGTTTTTCATAATATCACGTATAATGCTGGTAGTGTGTTGTTTCCCTTAGGCATTTATAACAGCATGAGGTAATTAAATTTCCAAACATTTTCTAAAGATGGCTCAGGGCAACAACAAAAAAAATTATTTTTGGTGCCTAGGATTATAGAGCTGTTTTTAGCGCATGAGTATATTTGGGGCGCTGAATCTAAATATGAAATCAGTTTTTCTCTATCAGCTCTACTTTTTTAGATACATCCACTTATTGATAAAAATATCACAGATTTATGAATGTGTTTTTTCTATGCAATACACTCAAGTATGGGTGATTTAATCCTACTTATTAACCGTCTGCTGTCCAGTTAGTTCCAGGGAAATCCGCTAAAATAAAAAGCCTTCCTTGTCCGGTAATTGTACTGACCTTTAACCCTCTGACATCCGAAGACCCATTTTGCAACTAGAGCCAAAAGACCTTTCGTCCGAGGACGATTGTACTGAAATTTGTCACAGTGCACACTAGCAGCATCAGGTCATAAAGTATGGTGGGGGTGGTTCTAGACAATAAAAAAGTTCGAACCGATAATTTCAACAGATATTTTAAATAGAGTTGAGATTAGTTTGTTAGTTCTCATATTGCAGGGTAGATCAAAGTAGACCTCGCGTGATATTTCTGTTTAGGAAAGAGTTGTTATAAAAGTTTACCTAAAACGTACTATCTTGTAATTTGTTGTATTTGTTTTGTAGAGTGGAAATAAAATGAGTTCAAGTAGGAGAACTTGTGTAAATCATCCTGATGTGTTTTGCTACGTATGCGGAAAATACACGTTAAAGAAAAACAGAAAAAATGTTAGTAACTTTTTAAAGAGAGCTTATCTTGGATACTTTGGTGTTAGGCCTGGTGATCAGGATAAAACCTGGGCACCGCATCTGGTCTGTAAAACTTGTACAGTACATTTACGACAGTGGACTACCGGGAAAAGGAAAATACTGAAATTTGGCGATGGTTTGGAGAGAACCCCAAAACCACTTCGATGACTGTTATTTCTGCCTAGTAAATATTAATGGAATCAATCGGAAAAATAGTAGCAAATGGACTTATCCTGATTTAGTCTCTGCAAGATGTCCTGTCCCTCACTCAGAGGAAGTATCGATCCTAACGTTTCACCAGCTACCAGAGCTCTGTTAGGACGAGTATTGTCCCTCTGATCACCCTTCTGACACCAATGAAGGTGATAGTGATTATGAGGGGATGTCATCAATTCCTCAACGTTTCAGACAAGATGAAATAAATGACCTCATCAGAGATCTTAACCTGTCAAAAAGCGATTCTGAATTACTGGCTCCTAGGTTGAACGACAAATTTACTGGAACAAGGAACCAACATTATCTTTTATCGTACAAGAGAAAAGGATCTCCTGCCCTTCTTCTCTGAAGATGACAATCTTATATTTTGTCTTTATCTTAGATGACTCCTGGGAAAAATGAGTCTTCCTGATATTTTCCAGATGATTGGCGCCTATTTATTGACAGCTCAAAGCGAAGTTTGAAATGAGTCCTTCTACACAATGGGAAGAAATATAGTTCAATACCAATTGCTCACTCAACGAAAATGAAAGAAGAATATGACACCATAGCTTTGGTCTCGGAGAAGATAAAGTATAATGAACATCAATGGGTGATTTGTGTGGACTTAAAACTGGTAAACTTTCTCCTTGGGCAGCAAAGTGGCTACACCAAATATCCTTGCTTCGTGGGCCTCTGGGATGGCAGAGACAAAACACCACTGGGTTAGAAAAGAGTGGCCTAAGAGAGAAAACATGGACGTTGGGGAAAAGAATGTAATTAACGACCCGTTAGTTGGACCAGAGAAAATCATCTTTCCTCCACTGCATATCATGCTAGGCCTAATGAGCAGTTTGTAAAGGCTCTTGATAAGAACGGATCATGCTTTGCATATATAGGGGAAAAATGCCTAAGTTGAGTACGGAAAAAATTAAAGCAGGAATATTTGACGGCCCACAAATAAGAAAACTCATTAAGATCCTGCCTTCGTAATTCCATGAATGAGGCTGAGCGAAAAGCCTGGACTTCATTTGTTGCAGTTGTCAAAACTTTTCTGGTCAAACACAAAGCTGAAAACTATATTGAACTGGTAAACGAGATGCTAAGCAGTTTCAGATCCTTTGGGTGTAACATGAGCATTAAGGTGCACTATTTACACAGCCACTTAGACCGTTTTCCAGAAAATTTAGGAGACACCAGTGAGGAACAAGGTGAAAGATTTCACCAGGATATTAAAACTATGGAGGACCGCTACCAAGGAAGATGGGATGCGCACATGATGGCAGATTACTGCTTGAGTTTAAAATGGGATTGTTCCAATTACATTCAAGAATGTCCCGGGAAACAAGTTTCCGAAGTGTTCAGTGACTAGTTGTTTCATCAATGACTTTTTCCTCTTCTTGCTCTTTGTAATTAGATAAGTACTACTGCAATATTCTCTATGGTTTTTATGTTCCTTAACATTTTTTAAAAATATAATAATAATAAAAAATTTCGTGTTTATTTTTTTATTTGATCCATGAATTTAACTCAAAATAGTGTAACGCATATTTCTCTAAAATTTTATATCATAGAAATCTGAGCTGCTAGGCAAAAACTAATGCCATATTTAAATTCAGGGCATCAAATTCACATGAAATCAGCTCCAATTACACCGGCACCAAAACCACTGTTGACCCAGTGTGGTCAAAATCTAAACATCAGCTTAAATATTTTAATGGCTTTAGACAACATTCATGTCTATATAAGTAGCCCAAAGTAGATATTTCCAACTCATAATTTTGTTTAAAAGGGTACGTGTCAATTTTCTATGAAGAGAAGCTCATATTACTATTGGAGCATAAAACAATTCATTAAAATACTTGAAGTATAAATATCCGCTAATTTGCATTTAAAGTCGCGGATGAATTGTGTAAAAATTATGCTTCGGGGATACGTAAACATCTGTGTGATACGAAAACATCCGCATTTAAAACTTTAACATCATAATTAAAACTTACCATAATTAAGAGCAAAATAATAAGTATTTCAATGCAGGAATAAGTCAAAATACTCCTTAATGAAAACAAAGCACAACTGAATTAATAACGGATAATGTTTCCTGTTTTGAAATTTCAAAATTAATTGCAAATATTAGCTGTAGTATATGAAATGAAAAAGTATATTTTATTTTGCTTAATAAGTTAATTTGCTAGATAATTTTAGAACAGATAAAATTATTTCTAGAGTTAAATATGATATAATTCTCAAACATAAAGTAAAGGTAACAACATAAAGGAACATAAAGATCTCAAACATAAAGGACAAGCTGCCATAAAACAGCATCTACTCACACACGATAAAGGTATCAAACTTAAAAGACAAAGCACCATGAAAGATAAAGGTCTCAAACATAACGGGTACGTGTCAATTTTCATTAAAGGGTACGTGTCATTTAAGAGTACGTTTCATTTAAGAGTACGTGTCATTAAAGGGTACGTGTTAAGAGTATGTGCAACTAAAACAACATCTACTCACCACAAATAAAGGTCTCAAACATAAAGAACAAGCTGAAATTAAAACAGCATTCACTCGCACAAGATTAAAGGTTTCAAAAATAAAGGAGAAGATGCAATGAAAACTACACCCACTCCCACAAGAAAAGGCCTCAAACATAAAGGACAAGTTGCCATGAAAACAGCATCTACTGACACAATATAAAGGTAAACACATGACATTTTAGTTCCGCTATTATAAATGATTTTTGATCATTCACAACTTATTTGTCGCCCTTATATTTTACTTAGAGTCGACCATTTCTGCCCAAAATTCGAATGTTTACCCTATTTATTAGAGTTAATGGTCAGACTATAAAACATTACGCGAGGATTTCAGAAGAATCGGGGCATGCATTTTTGCTGTAGATGTTGTAACATCAATAACACATCTTGGAATACAGAATGTCCCAAATATACCACGTAGTTTCTTAAGTGTGATGTAGAAATGCTATGATTGCGCAGTTGCTTTAAGTTTTTCTGGTTCTCTGGCGCAAAAAAAAAGCTAAAAATTCTCAAAAGCAACACATTTCTCATTCTATTGGCTTAAAACACGCAATAACTGTTTCCGAATCAATTAACATAAACTGATTTCTTATACTACGCCAAAGATTATTTTTTGCCGTACATCTGTACATTAAGTCCATTCATCTTGGGTATGATTCTTTTCATGACTCGCCATCTTAACTATGGCATGATAGAAATTACTGAACAAGTATGTCTATGGAATTTTTGCCCATAGTTCCTTTGTTCTCTTTCCCTTCAACTGACTTTCATATATGTTTTTTGATTCAGAGTCTAATTCGGAAGCATTGTAAGAACATTTTCAACATTGTAAAAGCAAAAATTACTCAGAAAAAAAAATATTCCGTCCTCTAAAGTAGTAAAAAGGTTTATTAATACACTGCTTATAAACCCCAAAGAAATATTATTTTCAAATTTTACTAATATGTATTAATTAAAAAGATGTAGTAGAGAAATTGGTCGGGTGGGTATTTTGAAATCTAAACATGCTTAATAGTTGAAATTTCAAAGCAAATATTTTTAACTGAAGTATTTTTAAACTCTTTATGATATTATATGGAAATACATAGAGGAAAATATCACAGCTATCTTTACTTATATGAAAGCCTAGAGTAGAAAAATGTAGGTAACCATTCCGGATGGATTAAGTCGGGAACATCTTAACATTGCGATGCCATTTTCTGAAATTTTTCTTGAAAAATAATAACGCAAAAGTTACATATTTTGAAAGCCCTTTAAAAAATATGAAAAATTTCAAGTAAACACCCTAGCTCAAAACCGTTTAGTTTTTGAAATATCTTCAATATAAAATATCCATTGAAAAGAATCATTTATTCAATTGAGTCATTCAATTGAATTCGAATTCACTCTACTCCATGGTTTTTCATATTCCCTTTAAATAACTAAATTCTTTATGTTTAATTTTAATGTTAATTAAATTGTGTTTCACTTTGCATAATTATGAAAATAATCATTTATTCAATTGAGTCATTCACTTGAATTTCGAATTCATTCTACACCACGGTTTTTAATATTCCCTTTAAATAACTACATTTTAAACGTTAATTTTAATGTTAATTAAATTGTGTTTCACTTTGCTAATTATTATACAATTATTATAATTAAATGCCTGCTGTGTGGTGAGTCATTTACTTTTAAAACGATTTAGTTTGAACTTTATATTATTGTTATTTACTGCTGTTTAAGTATCGTTTTCAGCAATGCCTGCTGTGTGGTGAGTTATTCACTTTTGAAACAGTTTTGGTTTAGTTTTGATTTAGTTTAGTTTTGTTTCTTGTTTACTGCTGTTTAAGTACAGTTTGTTTTATTTAATTGGCTAACTTTTTGTATTTTATTATTAATATTGATGCAGAATTTACACTTAAAGAAAAATTATATTTTTCTGGAACCATATATAGCAAATATGTACCTGTATTCATTGTAGTATATGTTAAAATCTTTCTTCATTACATTCAAAATAGAATCTTCAGGCTTTTTTTTTTGTTTGTTCGTATGAACTCTTATGAGAAGGAAACGCTGATTAACATTCCGTCATTTTTGACGGGGGTTATATACTAGTTTCTTATAAAATAGATGTGTATTTTGAAACCCTTAAGTTATTATATCAAGGATCAAGACTCTCTCGGTGGATTGTTATATGTATCTGATAACAATCAGAGAGTAGTATAAAAATTAGCCTAGAAGGACTCCCATTTGAACGAATAGAATCAATTTCCAGAAGTAAAGGGTGTCCCATAAGACCACCGGATTAGTTTTTCAATTAAACACATTGTTTATTTGGAAAGTGATAGTATTTTTATTTCATTGAAAAGTAAAAATGTTCCGAATATTCATGGAATAAATGTCAGGCAAATACGCACCACGGCTCGTACTCCTGTATTTCGTAACTCTTTCCATTGATATAAACTTACTAACTAATTAGTTATTTTTATCTGTTATTTACGCAAATCAGAGTTTCCCAAAGTGGGTGATATCACCCCCAGGGGGGAGGGGGGTGCTGGACCTACGGGGGGCGCCGTAGTAGCCTGGATGCTAATTGGGGACGTTAAATGAATATAAGGGGGCGTCGTTAACATGAAAAAAGACGAGAATATTCTGAACATTCTGAGAACACTGGAAAAGGCTGTACGGGAGAAAATTATGTATTATGTTATTCCTAATTTTAACATTAATATTATCCTTCGTATCTAAATTTTCTATGTGTCATGCGAATGTTATTATGGTTGATTTTGATAAATAATTTAAAATTTCGGTCTTTAAGGTGTTTTATTTTCACGAACTTTCTTTATTATGCTCCATTACTCTGGGAGGATCGGCACTGGTATTTCTTTTTATTTGAAAAGGGGACGGTAGACCTAATAAGTTTGGGAACCCCTTACGTAAATGAAAACACTACATCACCGTCACAAAAATTAATAGTTTATTGGAACAAGCACATTTGTTAGATGATCCATATATAACACTTTTTGTACCCAAATAAAGAACTAGTGAATCCTCAATCTTAAACAGAATTTTAGATGCAAAGGCATTTTGTTTAAACTACAAGTAACATATAGCAAAGCTATACAATTTAAAATGAACAAAAATCTCTTATATTTAAAAGTTTTATTCTAATTTAAATGTTGGAAAATGTACCCTCGACTATTTTCAATTTCCTTACATAAAAAAACTAACGCATAAAATGCATAAATTACACCAAAAATCTTTGCAATTAACTTCTAAATTACGATAACAATTCCGAAAGGAATTACATTTTTATACCATTTCTATTTGCAATTTTCCTAACCTTTCATTTCCTTCTGTTGAAAATATGATTTAAATTTTAAAATTAAGAGGCCACAGAATGTAGTTTCAAGATAGCTGAGCAATTGTATGTTGTATTGCCTTAAACGATAAAAAAGTAGTAAAATTAACGAAACTAAGCACTGAGAGAGATTTTTTATCGCAAGTTCATTCCTTTGGTTATGAGCATATAAAAATAGTTAACTTTTATAGATATAGTAAGATAAGGATAACTTTAACTAATTAAATGAGATAAAATAAGTAAGATAATACAACTAGCTGAAAACCCGCAATTCGCTACGGAGTACATTCAAATTAATACAACGGTCAATGTATGCAATTAATGACAAAAAAATAAATATATATTTATAATAAATACGACGATCAATGTAAACAATTGATGTAAAAAAAACAAAAAAAATATATTTATATAAAATTCGTAACGGATATTTTTATAGACAAAATAATGTATAAGAAAATATACAAATTAAATGAATAGGACATACTAAATAATGCAGTAACAGTTAATATAGTGCAGTTTGAGGAACAGAATATCTTTTATTGCATTTTAATATTTTTTTGGATAATGTCCTATCGTCTGCCACATTAGCAAGAAAAAAAAATTTTTTTTTGTCTATTTAGTTGTTATGCACGTGACGATAAATTTATTTCATGTACCAAAAAAGGAATCACGTGATCATCATTAAATAAATTAAATTCTGAAATTATCTTTAAAAATCATCAAAAAATCAGAAAATGGGGTAGAATAATCAAAAAAGATCTCATTTTAAAGGAATTTTTTATGATCTTTCTTGTAATATAAATTTTATAACCCTCAAATTATTATTTTAAATGCAAACGTAAAAAAAGTGTTAAACACCTTTAAAATTTAATTTTAAAAAAATCTAAGAAATTTTTTTGAAAAATCTTTCTTATTGCACCCCTACACCATAAGAAGAATCGCTATGCAGAATTTCAGCTCTTTAGATCCAACGTTTGGTCTGTGCGTTGTATGTCAGTGAGTCAGTCAGTCCAGTTACGGAACTGTTTTATATATGTAGATGATAGAGTATAATTCTAAAAAAAAGGGGAAATACTTTATAAAGGCGTCATAATCTAAACTATATTCTTAATGTTATTTTTTTTATCATAGACATTTTATGTACAAAGTGTTATTATTATAAAGAGTTTAAGCTTCAAATTATTTTCTGAGAATTTGGAAAAGGAAATTGAATTTATAGAAGACATGTGCTAGAAAACTTTGAGGGAATCCGGAATTCCTGAAAAGTGAAAAAAATTAAGAAACTCAGTAACAAATTCCCCTAAATTATTCTCGACATCTTTGGATGTCCTTAAATAAGAGGCTGGGTAGTTCGGCATGCCAAATACTCCTAAATTGTCCATGCAGGTTCGATTACATGAATTGTTGATGCAGTCAGTATCAAAATTGAGAACAAATCACTATTGAACTTTAGATGATGCGAGGAGAGAAAAAAGAGGTAGAACCTCGGATTTCATAAGAGATGCGTTTATAAAAGTCCTGCGATTTCTAGAATATATGCCTTCAGACTACGGATAATATGTTGAAAATTATAGGTATGATGGGAGATTATACTTAAAATAAACTCAAACCTCTTAATAAAGACAGACTTCCCTTTTCAATTGAGCTAGAAAGAATAAACTGTTATTGTCTCTATTGCTGGGAATTTAGTATTGCTATCGTACATCTATCAGATTTCTTTACCATCAAATGACATATTTGCTAGTGCTATGACCATGGGATTTTTCAGGGAACCGTAAATAAAATTGCGATTTCTTGATAAAACATGCTTTACTCTAGAAAGATATTTTCCCCAGATTAGTATCGCACCGTACAGTTATATACCTTCATCCACTCATAAAGAAATTTGTGAACTCGTACAAGAGCATGAGTAATAAATGCGATAAAATATGTTTTCACTTAGTACTTGATTTTTTTTTCTAGCATTTAACCTAGTCCACAAATATTCTTGAATAACCCCACAGTCTAATTGTCTGTATTTGATGATTGTTTAAAATATTCAGAATTAAATTAGGAATTATGATATGAAATGGTAATTGCATTCAATTCTAAAAAAGGACAAACGTTTAAAATCTTAATGTATTTGCTATATATTAACCATAAATTGCATAATAAAAATCACTTTTAAATTTTTCATGCACCTGAAGGATTATTATGGCTATTTTTAAAAAAATATTACTACACATGGCAAAGCAACTTCAAAGCAATGATCTCTATTTTTATTTAATATTCGTCCCCCTTCTAGAAAGAAACTGACAGATTACGTGAGATTTATTCTCCTCCAATTATATCCTAAATTCAACTAAAATGCTTACAAGCACATCTTAAAAATTATCTGAGTAATCATGATGAGGTTAAACGGTAAACCATTTCTATGCAAACAAGAATTAGTTCTTCTTTCCGGTACGCTGAGAAAGTGCCCCATACTTTCTCTGTGTTGCATGGGGAGAACCTGCGAGGGTACCATTTATCATTTTGAGCCAAACAGATGGAACGTTATCACGCGAACGTCAGAGCGGGCATTTACAGTGCGCACAGTTCCGGCTCACCAGGCTTAATTATTGCCCTTGTTCTAGGCTGCCGCTAACAAAAGTCATGTACTACTGTTTGAGCGATAAATATATTTGTATCTCTGCAATTGAAAAGAGAATGTGAGAATGCATGCGATGATATTTCCCTTTTCAATGAAAGAATACATTGCATATCGGAAAAGAGAAATTATTTTTTAATATCTCTCATGTTCGCTTAATGTTCGTCAAAGTCTTGTCATCGATACACAGCAAACTGTACGGAAATATTTCATAGGGCCAGGCTTAATTATTGCCCCTTGTTCTAGCGTGCTGCTAACAAAAGTCAGGTACTACTGTTTCAGCGATAAAATATATTTGTATCTGCATTGAAAAGAGATGTGAGAAATGCATGCGATGATATTTTCCCTTTTCAATGAAAGAATACATTGCATATTCGAAAAGAGAAATATTTTTTTTAAATATCTCTCAGGTTCGTTTAAAATGTTCGTCAAAGTCTTGTCATCGATACACAGCAAACTGTATGGAAATATTTCATAACTTCTATATTACAGATATCAAGGATTAACGAATAAAAAAATAATAAATATCATTAAATAATAAACAAATATCAGACAGGAAATAAAATCCAGTGTTTTCCTTTCAAGTGATACATTTTTTGAGACTTCTCATCGTAAGGATTATTTGAGATGTTACAAATAAATCTAAAATAACGATTCAAAAAATGTTTTAAAATATATTTGAAAACTCGGTAATATGAGATATTTAAGAAAAATTCCTATTTTACAGTATTAAAATATATTAATAAGTTCAACGATCTAAAATTTTATGTACTTCAAATTTAAAAATAAAAAGTGAAAAAGTAGGAAATTTTGCAGTATCTTTCTTAAATATTTCAGACACTTTTAGGTACTTTAAGAAGCAAGATAATTAATAATATCTAGAACACTAAATCAATTATATATATATATATATACATATATAAGTCCAAACGATAATTGAAAATTACAGGGGGCTTAAAAATAGCGAAATCTAATATGAAAATCAATGGCAAAACGTGTCGGGAAAAAGGTTTTCCCCCGTTTGTTCGTTAGTTGACCCCGATTCACGATATTGAAGTTCCACGGAGGAAATTTATTTTTAGATAGATGTACAGGGTTCGGAGGGAAAAATTATGGCGTAGGTAAACAGTAGAAGATTCTAGATTTTTAACATGTGGGTAGATGCGCTAATGACAATACAGAATTACGCAGAACGCGGGACTAAACCCGTTGAAGTGGACGTGCGCTAGCCGGTGTCCACGGGTTTTGCGAAATGGCGAGCGCTAAGATATACGATATTTTGGAGCAGTGGTTGCTGACAGATGAAGAAATAAACATGATTAAACTGGATTAATTGTGATTTTCTTGATTTGGACTGCCTTCCATTACGCCACCGTACCACCTTTGACTGCAACATCATTTAATATAACGGGCGTGAAACGACGCTCGTCATATATATATATATATATATATATATATATATATATATATATATATATATATATATATTCTAACTTTCTTTTTACCAAACCCACAACAATGAACAGTTTTTCAGAAGATAATGAGATCAGTTGATTGGTTTAGAACTTTAGGGTCATCTTTTGCAAATCGAATTTTAATCTGACTGAGTCCTAATCCAAAGTCGATTCCGCAAAATCCACCCTCACCAAGGTATTCGAACCGACACATTATGGTTTCCAAAGCTAGCGCCCTAGCCATCCGTTCAGCGTCCAGGAATAGAGAATTACAGTGGTATCTCGACTTACGAGTGTCTCGACTTACGCGTTTTTCGAGATACAAGCATTCTATCGGTAGATTTTTTTGCTTCGAGTTACGAGCTAAAATTCGGGTTACGAGCAAGCTTCAGATATCCCACCGCTAGTTTGATCAGCGAATGCTATGTTACCTGCTCATCAAATGAGAACTCAGAATCATATAATATTACATCCTTTATGTACAACTATTATACATTGTATACATATTATTCTGAGACACTATCCAGTCTTAAACCGAGAGATTAACGCTGAACAATTCCCTCTCTGGGCAGCTTGATCAGCCCAATCTGGAGTCACCCTCTGAAACCGAACAGCGCCTAACATCTCTGGCAGAGGAGATAGCTTCAATTCTCTCCCCGCACTGGAACTCCCATGGGGTCGAAGGGATGGGATGATCTTAGTCCTAGGATCGCAGCTCTCCCCTCTACGGATTCTTGGGAAAACGATTCATCGGATTCTTTGAAAGATGAATCTGGACATTAAGCCACAGTGAACAATGCAACACTCGCCCAGCTTCTTTGTCTCACTCGTTCACTTTAAGAGAGTAGCTGGCAATAAAAGCGAAAGTGAGGAAAGAGAGGCGAAAAGGTAAAACTCAACGAATAAGATTTAATTTTTCAGATCAGCCTTTCTCCTCCTCTTACATCAGCATCTTCAAGTATGATCTCCAAGGTAAATGTTGTACATTACACTTAATAAAACAAATTCTTGCAGTACATTCTATTGTATTGCGTTTTTACTAGAAGTGTTCGTCGTTTATAAGCCCATTTTTTCTTATTTAAAACATGTAAACAAAAATGGAGGTAATTGGGGGAGCCCGGAACGCATTAATAGGGCATACATGTTTATTTCAATAGGGAAAATTGATTCGAGATACGAGTATTTCGAGTTACGAGCTCCGTCGTTGAACGAAATTAAACTCGTAAGTCGATGGTACCACTGTATATGAAATAAATACTATTTATCTAATTATATCAATCTTTTATATTCTTTATACTAAATATCATTAATCCTTCAAATTTTTATTTAAAGTTTTAAAATGCTTTACAAGTATTATGTATGCATTATATCTTTTGTCTTTGTTGCTAAAAATAACACAATTTTTCAAGACACAAGAATTTATCAGCCGCTTATGGCAACAGAGGAAATTTGAAATGACCGTCTCGATTATCATAGTTGTGTTAATTCCATAAAATAGACCGACAATATGTAGTTAATAGAATTTGTAACATCCACACTTGATTTTAAAGGGATTTTTATTTTTCTACAAAGTGTAGCTTAAGAAAATTAGAAATATCATATTCTTACATACATAGCACTGTAGTGCATATTATTTTTTTTTTTTATTGAATTTCGTTTAAATGTCGCAATTTTAATTTAAAATGGTTATTAGTTCAACATTTATAATTTTAAGTACACTTTACCCTCAGTCCTTAAAAATATTACATATCATAATTTACAATTTTCTTATAAGAATAAAAAGAATTCTGCCGTCTAAGATACAGTTTTGATCAAAATATGTAGATTTTGAGTGATTTTTAAAATTTTGGGAAAATGCAAAATGTAATAAAAAAAGTTAAACACTGAACCTTTTATTTAAGAAACATTTAATTTTTTTCATACACATTCTTATTCAGTAGCTAGCTGAAAACCCGCACTTCGGTACAGAGTACATTCAAATTAAACACAACGGTCAATGTATACAATTCATGTAATATATATATATATATAAATCGCAAGGGATATTTTTAAAGACAAAATAATGTATATGAAAATATACAAGTTAAATTTAATAGGACATATTAAAGAATATAGTACAGTTAATATAGTACAGTTGAGGAACATAATATCTTTTTTGGATAATGTCCAATCGTCTACCGCATTAGCAAGAAAATAAATTTTTTTGTCCATTTCGTTGTCATGCACGTGACGATAAATTAAAGTTCCAGAAAAAAATCAATTGATCAGCATTTAATAAATTTAATTCTAAAAATTAATCTTTAAAAAATTCACCAAAAATCAGAAAATAGATTTAAAGATTCGAAAAAGATCTCGTTTTAAAGGAATGTTCATGATCTTTCTCGTGATTCAAATTTTATAAACCTCAAATCATTTCTTTAAATGTAAACTTAAAAAAAGTTACTACAACAGCTTAAAAATTTAATTTTAAAAAATCTAAGAAGAATTGTTCAAAAATCTTTCTTAGTGCATCCCTACACTATAAGAAGAATCGCCATGCAAAATGTCAGCCCTTTAGATCCAGCGGTTTGGTCTGTGCGGTGTATGTCAGTGAGTCAGTGAGTCAGTTACGGAACTGTTTTATATATATAGATTAAGAAAAATGACCATCCTTACTAAAAAGCGAAGATACATTGTACGGGTTCTAACGGTTTTACTACAAACAAAACCTTTAAAGTGCATATATTCATTACACGATGTATTTTACTTAATATATTAATGCACTTCAGTATCCCTGAGGATAGGCGAATTGGTAAACGCTGCTTATAGGTTCTATGTTTTAAAGTTCGTTAGCTAGATTTACGCTAAAAATGTAAATTTTGCGGTTTTACTATCTCTCTTTTTCAGAGACTAGACTTAATTGGAAAATAACTAATTATTTACTGATGTAAGGTACAGAACTATCCCTAAAGGGAAAGTTAGATTTTTTAAAGATTGGAAAGTATTTTTAGGGACAATAGCAATTATTTCCTAAGTATTACTGTAGGAAACAAAATGTGGTACTGCCTTTAAGAAACGAACTCATTTTTGTATAATTTTGTGAAATATTTATTATAGAACGGATGTTTATATGCATTACAGAGACTTTGATCTTATTCATTTCGACTTAAATAACGTTGAATGTTTTCCTTAAATGCACGCTTAAAAAATAAAAAATAAAAATATCTGTATTAAACTTTACTTAAGATGTAATCGTGTTTATTTTACTTTAATTTTTATTACCTTCATTTTTATTTTCAAGCCTAATTTTATTAAATTACATTTTTTATTGCCAAATTCTCCCGGCATGAATTTATTAATAATTGGGTCTTTTTCTTCTTTGAAACGAAAAAATACGGCCAGATTGAATTTGAAAAGGAGGACTTAATTACATAATGAGCTACTTACACCAAAAGAATAGGATAAACGGAAATGTGTAATTTTCCTTAACTAGTTATGATGTGGTTTATAATGTTTGCTTGTTAAGCTATTTCTCATTTTAGAAATTCTACAAGGTGAATCGAAGCAGTAAATGAAATAAAAGGCAGTTAGTGACACTTATTCAAATTATGTAGACGAAGTCAATATGCGGGTACAAAGTCTCATTTAACGATAAAGAATGTAGCGGTGTTGATAAGAGCCTAGTTTAAATCCCAAGGAGCATAGTATTTTAGTGCCCATTATTAGTAGTACATTCCAAGTTGTACAGTCAAGTAGCAAATGAATAGACTTTTGATTGGTATTGGATCATTCCAGTTTCTTATAATTGAGTCTTGATAGCACTCCATATAGTACTTATCGTAATTTAAACTCTAAAAAGTGATACTACATTTCAAAAGACAATTTAACCATCTATTATACGTTCATAGTATGTTTGAATCTTCACTTTTAATATCCGTGGCTTTTCTAACGTGCTCTGAACGTCTAGTAATGGCTCTGTTGTAAGCCAATTTTGCATGACTATTGTAGTGTACCATGTCAGATTGTATCTCACGTTTTGAAAGTCTAAAAGTTGTGAATTATATCTGCATGTGTGTTACGCATCTCACCTACTTGTTTAAGTTTTAGACTATAAACTATGATGACACTTATGCTTGTTTAGGGTATCTAAAGAATCATACATTAGTAGCAAATGCCGAATTTTTCTCAGTGTACAAATCAATTTATTCCTTTTTACCAACGATGACTACTATCATGAGACTTTTACTGCTTAAAACCCGATTTTTAATTTATTCACTATACTATTTATGTTACAAAAAATAAATTTTGTAACCTAAAATAATTGATAAATTTAATAAAAAATTTTGAAATAAATTTCAGTAGAATTGAGTGCGCACTTGATTGAAACAAAATCTTTGTTTCCCATGGAAAAAATATACTTGATAATGATGAAAAACTGCTGTATCTTAAATTTATACCATAATTTAAAAATATTTTACTAGTTTAAACATTTTTTTATTTAACCTAAATTATAATATTTTTTAAAAGGGTAATTGTTTTCCGAAATAAGTGCTTAAGCACAATACAATTTCTCAAATATAACTCCATTTGAGGTATACATTATTCCATGTATCATATATATGTATCGGCCCAGTTCTATGAAAATATTTTAAATTCTTTCTGAGATACAGAAAAGGAAAAAAGCAAGAATGTGAGAAAACGCCAGTTAGAGATAAATTTACTTCGTAACTATCAAATAAACCAGTATTTTTCATTGTTTTGTTATAAACTAAAGAACTTGGAAGTATGTTTATACCGTATTTTGTAGCAAATAATGTTTTAGAGGACAAAAGGTATTCATACATTGTGTTTCGAAACATTTCTCCTGAGTACTTTTAAATGCTTATAAGTATACTTTAAAACCCAGAAATGTCATTTTAACAGTCGTCGAGTGATTATTTGCTTTGTAATTACTCGTGCTCTAGTTGGAATTTTAAAAAAAATGCGAGCAAAAAAGCGCATAAATACCAAAATTATGTAAACAAATTTCGAAAAATCGAAAATTTTCAAGGTTTAAGGGTCACGAAACCCTTTCAAAGCCATTGATCTGAACCATTTTTTCATATTGAAAATTCCTGGAAAGTCAGATATATAAGGAAAACTCTTGTACCTAGGGCCGGCTATTTTCAAAGGGCAGTATCTTTACTTATAATTAATTTGCAATAATAAAAATAGTTTGTATACATTACGTGCTTTATTCTCTTTAAATAAAAATCACATCAAGTGTAGAAAAAAAAATTTGTAAATGATATGAAAATTTTTTAAAAATTACAAATGGCCATAGGTACAATAACACTATTGTACCTAGGACCAGTTATTTCCAAAAACGGAAATTGTTGTTTACAATAATAAAACAAATTGTATGCATTATTTCTTTCATGTATAACTTCTAAAATCCTCGTGAGGAAGAAATGTTATTTGTAGGCAATGTCTTAAAGGAAGAAATGGTTATTATTTCATCACTTTCTAATGTATTTTTTCTCCATTGTCTTCTTAATGACCCCACATAAATTTTCTGCTTCAAATACAGATTTCGTAACCTTTTAACAATTACTTTTTCAATATTTGTGCTTGAATTTCATTTTTCTCGGGTGTATCAGTGAGAATTCTACACTTTCTAAGTTTTCGTCCACCTCTTTTCTACCACAGGCCATGGCCCTAGATACAAGACATGATTATGCCCTAGGTACGATGTTGTTGTTTTTGGTAAAATGGCTTCCCTAGCCAAAGACCTGCAGAAATCAAACTTTGTTTTTATATCGTTTTTCCCTCTAACGATTACAAAAATTATCTGCTATACATTGAAACATAAGTTTGCACTTACTTTCACAAAATAAGACTTCAAATTGAAGTGAAAAAATTTAGTTTTGATCATAAAATGAAGACTTTCTTTTCTATTTAACTATAGCTTCTTCTTGCTTTCATTAAAAACGGCTCTTATGATTTGAAGCAGTGTCGTCACTCACTCCAATGAGTAAAAATGCTGTAAAATAATAATTATTTAAATAAAGCATGGTGGCCCTAGGTACACGATGGCCCTAGGCACAAGAGTTTCCCCTAGCTCTGATTACTTTCTTGCATAGACGAGACACGTAGAGGGAGTGGAACCCTTTCTGTATTCGACGTATCTATGGACCAGTTTTCGACGTATGACACACGTTTCTATTATATACGAGTGTAAGTGAATTGATAGATGAATATCGAATAACTTTCAATAGTATTTAAGCATAAGAAATCGACATTTGAGTCTTTACGAACAGCTACACACAGCAATAAATGTATATTTAAAATTAAATTTTTATATGTTTCTGTACTTATAAAGTCTGCATTTTGTCTATAAACAGAGGGTATTAGACGTCTTGAAACTGCGAATCATCTTGGATTTATTTTCAATCGAGTAGGACCGTTTAAAAGGCTTTTACGTCAACTTATGCCTTAAAATAAATCTGGAGTATTAGATATGTGACAGTAGTTCTAGAAATTTGTGCTTCTAAGTCTATTGCATTTTGTTAAAATAATATGGCATAAATAAAAAGGTGTTCCAGAAATGAAAGGGCTGGTGAAAATGCGGAAATTGTAATTCGAAGGCCTTTGTGGGAAATTTCATTTTCCCTAAAAAACTTACACAAAAATTCTATTACGTTATCCTGTATTATGAATATTTAGAAGAACACACGGCTTCTTAAATCAATAATTAAAAGTCATTACTTTCAACTCCTGGGTTTTTAATTTAAAATTTAGGAAGCTGTGTGTACAAATTTTACATACTAACGAAATTTTATGTAAGTTATATAAATATAATTTTTATATTAGCGTGTAATATTAAGCACATAAAGGAAATTACTTATATGTAATTACTGAAGTTCCATGTTTTATGCAATGATTGCAAAAAACATACTTTTCATTGCTTGCAAAATGTAGCATTTCAAAGTATTAAGCAAGTGAGATGTAAATGAAGTATACAACTTCGAGATGAACTTCACAAGTGAAGATTGTTTTCGTACGTTGATTGGTTTCGTTCCATAATTCTTGCCATTTTACCAAGGACTGCTTGGTTTTACAACTGAATAGTTTTGATAAATAAACCATAGATACTCCCCCTTTAAGAAAAGAAAGAAAAAAAAGAAAAAGAGAACCCTAAACCGTAAATGTACAATAAAATCATAAATCATTGCTAAATATTTCAATAAAGTTATATATAATGACGAAAACTACTAAAAATAAAAGTGATTTGAAATAAACTTTATACAGTCTTGTGTTACTTTTAGATAGAAAAATGACTATTTTCTTAAAATTATTCTTTGCGATCCGAAAATTTTATTTTTTTTTATTTGTATCGAAAAATAGAAAAATCCATATTTTATCATTTCTAATAGAAATGATAAAAAAAATATTCCAAATATTAAAAAGAGAACCTGATCACCATAATCGTTGGCGACAGAACAAAAATGAAAATGTAAAATCTTGCAGCAGCATTGTTCTTCAGAATGAAACTTTCTGTATATCATTCAATTGAACACTTTTCTATCGGAAAAGTAATTTAGAAGACTAATTTTAGAAGTTCTTCTCAACAAGTAGTGATTTTGACTTCGGTAGCTTAGCAAAAATTTAATTAAATAAAGTAGTTGAAATAAATACATAGATGATGACTCTACTAAAGGACTACTTATGTTGTAAACTTATTTAAAATTTTCTACTGTTCTGAAATGTGAAAAGAGTGGAAATTTTTCTCTTCATGTATTGGAAAACATTTAGGATCTAACATGAGAGAATGTATGTAGTTGCCTGGTTTTTTGTATTGCAAGCTCATATTCGGCATTTTTCTACCAATAATTTTATGAAAAGAGGAAGAACAATCTTTAAATAATCTAATTTAAATGTAATGAATCTTTAATAAAAACTTAAAAATTCGGGTCAAAAGCATACAATTAAATGCTTTCCCGATTCGAAAAGTTAAATCTGAATTATATTTAGAAATAAAGGAATAAAATCCCAACAATTTAATTTGAATTCACATACATGGCAGTTCAGATAACCACTCAAATAGCCCTTGATAGAATATTTACCATTCGTTATCTCTTTAAAGTAACCATCATAATTAATGACTGTTTTACTGATTTAATTTTTTTATGCTTTCATATTTATAGATAATACAATAATAAAGCTAAAGAAAGTCCATTAAATATAAAGTTTCAGGTAAATTAAGAAGTAATGCTTTTTAATCTGTTTGCGATAATATTCCGGTATAGTATGCTTGTATTGTAAGGATATTTTGTTGTTGTTGTTGTTGTTGTGTCGAATGTTGTTGTTGTGTCCCTCTCCGGAAGTATTCACGACCAAGTCCATACTCGCCAGCGAGCTGAGGGGTAAGACTCCGGTTTATAATGGCACCACAAGGGTCAGGGTCCACTTATCCAGCTGCCACCTCAATTTTGACAGAGCACCAACGGGGAGAACATCTGGTGGGATCGTAATCTCCCCCACCCTCGCTGACATCATAGGGGAAATTCCGGTCTACGGATTTAACGTGCTCATATCCGGCCTAGACATGGATGTATTAAATGGAGCTAGTTGGAATTCGATCCGAGCAGTCTCAGCCCCCAAAGCCGACACTTACCACAAGGCTAACTCAGGCTCGGTTCTTTTCTGTTATGGTATGATAAGCAGAGTGTCTTAAATTCCATGGTATTAATCTAAATTATCCTCTGATTAGTGTTAAAGTCAATCCCATTTTCTTAATAATAATAATTATAATAATAATATAATAATTTACATAGGTTAAGTAAATTTAATACACTGATAATAATATAATACGATCAACGAACAAGTTTATATTTTGAATTCGTCACTATGAAGTTGTAATCAGGAAAACTGAGCAAGTAATTTCTGTTTCTTATGAAAACACCTGCCTTGAATAATATGACATAACTGTTAAAGGGATTGTGAAATAAAACGTGCTTTCACCAAAAATCACATATTTAATTCTTATCTAAACAGTTTCCTCTAATAACAGCATTATCGCCTGAACCGATTCCATAAAATTAGGTATTTTTATACCAAATACGTTCCTTCAAATTTTGTAAGTATATTATCTGTTTGATTACACGAGAATACTCGGAATTGAATACGAAGAAATAAAATATACTAATAAATTACACAAGCAAAATGTGTAATTTTGTATATTAATTATGGATTTATTTCTGTTTTGATATGAAACACTTCTTTGACATGGATGGGCATTTAAAGGATATTTGCAATTAAAAGAAATGAAATTAAAAGACATGAATTGTAATAGTTATTATTTAATTTAATGTATTTAACAATTTAATTTGTTCCTATACAAACATGAATTTGTAGTCTGAAAACGAAAAATTGTGTGAATCATAAACATTTATAGCTCAAACATAACCACACAAGTTGACGTTTACTGATTAACACGTCTTAATAAATAACTTAGCAATATGTTGGATACAAACACAGAATGCGTAGGCATTCTATTTATTTCCAGGTGCATTCTCATATTCTTTCATTTAAAGAGCTGGAAGTTTCCGAAAATAATTTACTATTAAAATGAACATATCCTTATATATAATAGAATTCTTAGACTCGGATTATCTAAACAACGTATTTTCGCGAAGACTGCAAAACGAAATACAGTTTTGTTCCACTGTCAGAATGCATGCTGTGACATTTGATCATATATTTAAACATATTAAAGAATTTTTAAAATTGAATTACACAAACCACCTATTTTTGCGAATATCGCAGAATGAAATACATTTTTTGTTACACTCTCAGTTTGCAGTTTGGGAAAATTGAACATATCTTAAACATATAATGGAATATTTGTAATGAAATTGCACAAACTATCTATTTTTACGAAGATTTCAAAACGAAATAAATTTTCGTTACGCTGTCATGACACGGGTTGTGAAAACTAAACATATCTAAAACACACTTTGGAACATATACAATGAAATTAGACAAACTACCTATTTTTACAAAGATTGCAAAACGAAATGCATTTTTTGTTGCACTGTCAAAATGCGGGTTTGTAAAACTCAAAATATCTTAAAACATATGTTTGAATATTTAGAATGAAATTACACAAACCTCCTATTTTTACGAAGATTGAAAAACGAAATACATTTTTTTACACTGTCAAAATGTGGGTTGGGAAAACTGAACATATCTTAAAAGATATTTTTGAATAATTAGAATGAAATTACACAATCACCTATTTTTACGAGGATTGCAAAACGAAATATATTTTTGTTACACTGTCAAAATGTGGGTTGGGAAAACTGAATATATCTTAAAACATGTAATATAGTTTAATACATGTATATAGTTATCTTAAAACATTTTAATATAGTTATCTTAAACATTGTAATATAGTTTCTTAAACATGTAAATATATCTAAAACATGATATAGTTTGAATAAAATTACACGAACCACCTCTTTTTACAAAGTTTGCAAAACGAAATATCTTTTGTATGTAGGTTGTGAAAACTGAACATATCTAAATCATATAAGCAATATTCAGAATGAAATTATATAAACCACTTATTTTACTTGATTTCAAATTCAAATAATTTCTGTTACACTGTCAAAATGCGTGCTGTGCTGTATATCTGAACTATGGACCAATTCCATTTCGGAAGGGAATTTTTTTCCCACTACTTACCATATTTAATAAAATATGTATAATCCAGTGCCACCAGGCAAGACCTCACGTATCAAAAGGGAATAAAAGTCCCGGGAACAGAACTGCGCACCACACCTTGACAGCGCCTCCCACACCCTAGGCCCACGCGATAGACCCCACGCAACAGGTGCTACAAAGGGGGAGTGGCAGATCTGCAGAAGAAGAGATAATCTCAGAATTCTCAATAAAATTTATTGATTAAACCTTGTAATTTACAGAGGAATGTACTTCATATCTTTCCTTTAAAAAAAAACTGTTTTTAGAGGTTTCTAATTTAGAGAAGTGGTGAGCAAACTTTTTTCGACCGCAACCAACTTTCATATATAGAAAGAAGATCACTCGACTTCGATGGAAGTTTTTTGGTGAGTTAATTTCTTTTTTATTCTGAAAATGTCATAAAAAAGTTAAAAGCAAATTTGACAAACCAAATTCAAATCAATGAACTGTAGATTTTAGGTGTATATTACTTTGCATAATAACAATAAAAATAATGACTTTGCTTGCTTTCAGCATTTGTTTTTCGCAAATCTCATGTGACTTAAAACTTCATATTTAAATATTATTATGTATTTACATTTTCTTTTATGTAACTTTACTTCAAACTATCAGCCACCCTTGTAATGTTTTCGCGATCCACAGTTTCCGCACCAGTGATACAGAAATGTAATTATACCATATTTTTTTCCCATCAGATCAATTAATAACCCTAATTTTTTTATTCTGTTAGAAGTGCTTAAAAATATTATACATTAAATTGCTTACATTTTGGGGATAAATAATTTCAAAATCATTTATTTTCACAAACTGAATAGATGAATCAATCCTATTTTTTAACTATCGGTTATTCTACAACAGCTTCTGACGGAAGGCAGAAGTTTTTAGCGTATGAGTAAATGTCAAGATATTTATACTTCAGTTTTACAAAGAAAAAAGAATTGTTTTTTCGAGGAAATTGCTATGTATAAAAATTGGTTATCCATTTTAAGTAAAATGTTTACAAAATGCTCACAATACAATTTTTTTTATTTGTTTTTACTTAAAATGCTAATTAAGGAAATTCTGAGGAAAAATATAAAATTTACTCATAATAAAAGTAAAATCAAGATAAATACTATGAAAAACAATTAAAACGCCGTACCTATTTTTGAAAAAAACATTACGCCTCTAAAAAATAATTAAAAAAATATCTGAATAAATTCAAAGAAATCAACAGCATTTCGTGGTCAAATAATTATTGCTGTTAGTTACATAAAAAAAAACTGACTACGGGCTCTATGCGTTCAATAAATGCTTAAAATGTAAAATTTAGCTATCCGTCATCAAGTACAATTACTGATAAAAAAGGCTGAAAAAATTTTTTTTCATTAGATTTTAAGAAAAATGATAATTAAGTAAACTCTGAGAAAATATGCAAAAATTATTTCTGATTTTTAAAGTAAAATAAGAGATACATACTAAGAAAACACGGGAAAAATTGCTTATCCATTTTTGAAATAAAGTACGCCTACAAAAATATACCTTTAAAAAACAACCAGAATGGATAAAAAGACATGATATTGTAATGAAATGTAATCATATGTACTAATCAAACGTAGTTTATTGCACATAATTACATGGCAAATGAATTGAATACCTCTTAAAGCGGTGAATGGAAAATTATTATCGCTGAAACGCGAAACACTAATGCTAATAATAGGAAAAGGCAATGAAATGTAAACAATGTACAGATTTCATTGAATGATTTGCTTTAAAATGAAAGGCCTTCATATCGCCTTTATATACATAATCAAGCTGAAAAACCGTACCTCGCTACGGAGTACATCAATAAAATACAAAGGTCATGTATGTAATTAATGCCAATATATATATAATATATATATATATATCTATATATATATATATATATATCATAAATACGACGATCAATATATGCAATTGATGTAAAAAATCCAAAAAAAATAATTTATAAAAACATGTGTAACGGAATATTTTATAGACAAATAATGTAGAAGAAATATTCAAATTAAAGCTAATAGAACATACTTTAGAATATAGTACAGTTAATATATACAGTTTGAGGAACATATATCTTTTATTGGATTTTAATATTTTTGGATAATGTCCAATCGCCTGCAGCATTAGCAAGAAAATAAAACTATTTTTGTGTCTATTTAGTTGTTATGCACGTGACGATAAATTTATCTAAAGTAACAGAAAAAGAATTCACGTTATCAGCCTTGAAAATGTCATTTTTTGACTATTTTGGTCAATTTTTTATTTTTGCAAGAATCGGGTAATTCAATCTTTTCTCTTTTCAAAACCGTTTTGATTTTCATTCTACATTAATTAGAAGCAGAGTTATAGCTATTTTTAAAAACATCGTCTGATACAAAATTGAAGTGACACACAACTCTAAATGCGTTTTTCTCAGAATTATGTTTTTTATCACAAATCTCTACCGTTATCATGATATCTCACATAATGCATATAATTTGATAAAATTTTCAGGAAATGTTTTAGGTTCTATTGTTAAAGAGATGAAGCACAATAATTGATGTATAATAAATAGTTTTTTGTTTGGGGCTGTTTTTAAGGAAAGGAATGACGAATTGGGGAAAATTTTCATATTCGAACAGAAAATTGTCTGTATTATTTTTGGATTTTAAAATTTCTCTTAGATTGAGGGTCATTTTGAAGATAACTGTAATATGTATCATGTGTGAAAAGGAAATTAAAATAGTAGCATTAGAATTTTGTGCAGAGTGATAGGCGTTTTATCTAAATGTCATTAAAAATTACTTCAAATTGACCAATTTTTAAAAAGTATGGTATTTACAGGCAAGGTTTTTTTAATTTCTTATTTTTAAATGCTATTTTACCATAACAGACCAAAAAATCCTTAAAAAAACAATTTTTTTTAAAAAATGGCTCCGAACGTAGGCAGTCACCTTAAATTCTAAAATGAATCTTTAAAATTTACCAAAAATCAGAAAATGATGGTAAATATTCGAAAAAAGTTTCATTTTAAAGTAATTTTTATAATCTTTTTTGTGATATAAATTTTATAACCCTCGAATTATTATTTTTAATGCAAATTTAAAAAAAAGTTACTAAACAGCTTAAAAATTTAATTTTAAAAAATCTAAGTAGAATTTTTCAAAAATCTTTCTTAATGCACCCTACACTATAAAACGACTCGCCATGCAAAATTTCAGCCCTTTAGGTCCAGCGGTTTTGGTCTGTGCGTTGTATGTCAATCAGTCAGTCAGTCAGTCAGTCAGTTAGTTAGGAACTGTTTTATATATATAGATTATACTTAAAACTATACTATATGCAGTATTACATTATTGCAGCAAATTCCAGTCTGATATCATTAATATGTCCCTCCCTTAAAAAATAAAACGCATAATATAAGAATCCACAGAACTTTTTCTCTTAAAACTGCCTATATTACTTAATATTTACTACCATAAGGGAATAAATATTAATCAGCGAGTTTGAAACTTTCTAAAACATGAAAACTGGACCGGAAAATAATACTTAATGTTAAAATACTGGATGTTGATTTCCAGTGACAATATCAAACTTCTCTCCTTCAAAGGGAAAATTGCGCATCAAAAATCAAAGGGAAACGGTCAAGGAATAGTATAACGTAAAATAGAATGCTTTGTAAAGGACGAGTCAATTTAGTAACAGTATACATCAAAGCAATATCATTTTTAGTCAAACAAATTGATTGTATAGTTTGTCAATAGAATATATTCCCCGTATTAAAAACGTATTGGTTAATTACAGATAATAGCCTATTTTAACTGAAATTAAAATGTTTCTCGAGTTTGGATAGTCTTTAAGACATGGAAAAAGGAGACTCAGAGGAGTTTATTCTTTCCATTGGACAGTAGGTGGATTTTTATAATGCTAGGCTTAATGCCAATTTCTAAAACAAAGTAGGTCAATAATGGTGCTAGATGAATTCTAATATTATTAAGATGCTTAAAAAACAATTTTGTGTTTTTATATGCATATATAATCAGTTTTCCTAACAAAATCATGAAAAACAGCAATGTAAAACAAAAATTTTTACTTACTTCCCGTTGAAAAAACGTACTTCCGTTGTAAAATTTCACCTTCATGCAATATTAAAATGTCTATAACTTCGGTTATAGACTAGCTAGAAACAAAATCAAACGATTTTGAAAGTTAAAGATTGGGCATTCATAAAATAGCAAAAATAAAAATCGATATTTGACAGAAATTGACGTTTAAGGTAGTATTATACATCAAGGAAATAATCTTTGATTGAAACATTCAAAGATGGAAATGTAGATTTTAAATTAACAGCGAGAGACTTTAAAATTCCATGTTATTACTAAGATTCGAATACGAGAGTTTTTCTTCCTGTACTAGAATTGATAAGAATATTCCCACACATACAGACAGGCAAATGCGTACACTCGCTTCCGTGGTGATGAATTAATAATTTCACATACTACTTCTAAACATGAATTGGTATTTCAGCCATTTTGTGCCTCCTTGTTTAGTTTTTCTGGGATGTATCCCTGGGAAAACATATGATGATGATGATATGTCAGTGTGAATTTAAGAGCATGGAGTCGACTCAAGTTCTAAATTTTCAAATTCTTATGATGCATATGTTAGAAATTTTCACCATATCGCTTAATTTATAGCAAATTTCTCTAAGTTTTCAGCTGTTAAATGCAGGCTGTTAAATTATCTTTTTACAGATATGTTGCTGATAGAAGCCTTCCAGCTTGGGGGACATCTAGGCTTTTCAGGCTTGAATTCCTTATAACTTATTGATTTCTGGTTGTGGTAAATATTCAATTTAACTAATCTGAAGTCAGTATTTTCCCACGCAACCGTTTTAAAATACTCTAATTCCCCCTACCGCAATTAGTTCATTCTTATGCATGACATAAACAAATGAAACTATGTAATCCGTAATTCTATATTAAAAAATATTTCTTGAAAATTCTCAAATACTTAATTTTAAAATTTAGAACAAATGAAAACTATGTAATCCGTAATTCTATATTAAAAAAATATTTCTTGAAAACTCTCAAAATACTTATATTTTAAAATTGTAAAGTCTAACCCAATATCGTTCAAAATAACCTTTTAAAAAAATAAAGCTTTTGAAAATATCATCACATGAAAACTATTTTTAATGATTCATTCCAAGGAAACCATCATTAGAATCTTTTCCTTTATGTCATACAATTTTTTTACGATCTAAAGTTCTTTTTAGAAAATGTGATGTCTGTTTTATCATTAGTTTATTCCTCTTAGACATTAAAAATTTTAATGTTAATAAATTTTTAGCTTAACCTCTACAGGTTTGAAAACAATAAGTTTAAAAATTTTCTCTTATTTACTTCGGAATAGTATTGCACTACCAATTCTAATGCCTTAGGGAAATGACTGGTTTGATGCCCAAAAGCTTTTATCTATACTTATAAAAGGAATTGTTTGTTGTGTGTTTGTGTGCTGCCTCCAGACGAATCTACGAAACTTACAATAATGTAATTTGGCACACGGATAGTGAAGAGTCTGAACATGTGCACCTCGAAGCCCGAATTTTAAATTTTATTACCGTTAATTTAAAATAAAAGCATCTGTACCTATGATCAAGGCTGACTCGTGAGTCTCCAGATTTCGAATCCATTGTTACTATTTCATCACTACTTTTCGAAACTTCGTTGTTAAAGCTCCCATTTGATCTACTTTGTTTAATTTTCTTCTCCCATCAGTTTTAAAGTCTTAATTTTATACATAATTTTCTCGGAAATAGGTAATTTACAAGGTGCGCCCATAAAGTAACCGGACATTTTTTTATAAATAAGAAATATATAAACACCTTCAAATAAATTTATCTCCTTCAAAATAATAGACAAAGGAGGTCTATACAATTTTTTCCAACGTTTCTTCAAGTCATCGAAACATAGTTTATAGGCGTCGGAACTAACCGTTCGCAAAATACGCGTAACATTTGATTTTAATATCTGAGACGTTTTCAAATCTCTGTCCTTTCATGGCCATCTGAGCTTCGGAAAAAGGAAAAAATCAGCTGATGATAATCGGGAGAATATGGTGGGTGATTTATCACTGTAGTTGAATGCTTAGGAAGAAATTGTGTACAGAAATTTCTGTATGGGCCTAGCATTATCGTGTAAAAAAAACCGTTGTCCACGATCGAAAAGTTCCTTCCTAACTCGCCTTATTCTGTTTCTTAATCGAAAAAGCACCTCCTTGTAAAAATACTGATTAATAGTTTGATTTTCAGGAACAAATTCGTGGTGAATAAGTCCTTTGTAATCAAAAGGCAAAATCCATAAAAGGACACAGATTTGAAAACGTCTCGGATATTGAATCAAATGTTACGCGTATTTTGCGAACGGTTAGTTCCAACGCCTATTAACAATGTTTTGATGACTTGAAGAAACGTTTGGAAAAATTGTATAGACTCCTTTGGAGATTATTTTGAAGGAGATAAATTATTTGAAGGTGAGTAATATTTTTCTTATTTAAAAAAAAGTTGTCCGGTTACTTTATGGGCGCACCTTGTATTTAAAAAACCCTCAAAGACAAAAGAATGCCTTTACAAGAATCAGATCAAATTGGGGAATGTATATGCAGACTACGGCATAAAAATACCCTATGCGTCAGCTCGGATATCAAGAAGGTTTAGTTTAGCATAATCAATATTCCACGAGTTTGTCTTTTCATTCAAACGTGCATGATGTCATTCCTGGCAGGGTTCCAAAACTTCTCTCCGTCAGGTTACGAACAGAATAAAATACTCGACAAAGAACCCATTACGTTCGTTTCTTTCCCCAAAACGTAAACATAACTTCTCGCTTAGTGGTTCCTAGTCGAAGGAGATTTTAGGCCTAACCAATCTCACGTCTCTGAGTTTCTTCCCAACCTCCTGAGGACACCGTAACTTTTCCTACATCAACCAGTCCATTACAGTTACTGATATCAAACTCTACTATGTCATTCAATCACAAGCAATCTGATGGGTTTATTGGTTCCAACAAACGAGTCAGAGTGAAAGAGATCGAAGTGAAATTACAGGTAGATATTACTGACATAACATTAGGACTCATAATGTTACAGCAGTAATTCCAAAAGCCAATTTAACGAATTTAACGAAACAAATTCAATAATTATAAAATTTATAACAATCTATATATATATATATATATATATATATATATATTATATAATTATATATATAATATATATATATATATATATATATATATATATATATATAATATATGTCAAGAATTAATTAAGGCAAATAATAATTAATTTAAAGGTTGCTTCGGGATAGATTATTTTCGTGGCGCTAAAAGCATTAGTTTCATATTCCAAGACGCGTTGCGGGTAAAAAAGGGGTTTTCCCCATTCCATTAGTTGACCTTCGATTCGCGGTAGTGAAGATCCGTGGAGAGACTTTATTTTTAGATAATGTACAGGGTTGGGCGCGAAAACAAGCTTCTAGAATTTTCCAGATGGGGCTCTGCGCATGTGCCATAAGGGTAGACGAGCTATTTTGACTTAAAATTACGTAGATTAATTTGGGAGCCGCTGCTTGCGGCCGCTCTGCTCGGCGTCGCAGAGTTTTGAAAATGACAATCTAGGGATAAAGATTCGTGCGTGGTTTTCTTAAACAAGAAATAAATCAACTTATTCCAATTATGGACTGATTATCTGTTCTACGTGGTACCACTCGCCAACGACATTAATGGACATGATGACTGGAAGTAAGGTGTTATCGCAGGCAAACCCAACGCAGGTATATATATATATATATATATATATATATATATATATATATATATATATATATATATATATATATATGTATATATATATATATATATATATATATATATTATATGTATATATATATAATATATATATATATACCCCTTTAATGGCCGCTCTTACAAAGGGGGAATAAAATTTACCGTTCTAAAGTGGGAATAAAAAAATGGGCCACGTAATTTATTGTTAATAATTCAGTATTATATAATTTCCTGAAAACTATCTGCAGATCCCTCTAACATTTTACGCGAGCCCCCTGTGGTTCGGGGAATTGCAGTTGTGCACCACTTCCCTCGATCGCAGCATCTTATAAGATATTTTTTATGCATTACTTTAGAATCGATTAGCAAAATATAAGCCAAATTTTGCCGATATCTCCTTTAAGGGTATATAAAAAAAATAAAGTTAAAAATACTCATGGAAGAAATTAAATCATATATATCTGCATGTAACTGGATATATTTCTGTCTGTGGAACTAAAAATATATCTCCGTTGATTTAATTAAACTTCTGGAACAATCTTTAAATCGGATTCGTTTACGAAATAAAATTTCTCAGTAAAACCTCACGCAGTTAGATGATTAGATGCCGTTTCAATCTATTAGGGAAATCTAAGAAAAAGGTTCTACAGTTCCATAAAACTATTATTTTTCTCTTCGAAATGTTTTCTTATATCTTATTTATTAAAGCATTTACTTTGTTTGCAATGATATGTAATTTCAAAAGTGGAAGTGCATTTAAAAAGGGTTTCCTCTCATAGTTACGTAATTTTAATCTTATAATAGAACTCAACAGTATAAATATGTTGTGCAATATGGCTACTGTGTACTAACCCTATTGGATTCGCTCGCCTCAGTATTAACCTATGAAGATAATTTATCCAAGAATTGCCGACTTTGATTTAAAGATATTTTTTAATTGTACTCCGTAAGAGAAAAAGAAATTTTACACCTTGTTTTTTTTTTAATGCAAAAACTATTTAAAAATTTGAAGTATTCGTATAAAATCCTGTCTAGTGTATTTTAAACACGCATCAATTCCATTGCTGGATGAAATTATAAAATGAATTATATTGCAATATGCAGAAATGCTCAGTCTATCTGAAAATACAATTTTTATTTTACACTCATGGACAAAAAATTAGCGCACCAAGAAGGAGTCGTCAAATGAACGAAATTTTACATACGTAATGAGTACTTTGATATAAGTAAATGATAAGAAAATCAAAGAAAAAGGATAATTTATTTCAGAGAAAAAGGCAAAAGAACGGAGGAGTTAATATTCCGTTGGACCCCCTCTAGCGCGAATGCACGATGCGATACGATCGGGCATTGAGTCATACAAGTTCTGTATGATGTCTTGAGACATTTCGTTCCATATTTGCTGTAACCTTGCCTCTAGTTCGTTAAACTCGTGGGATGCCCAACTCGTAGTCCCAAATGATCCCAGATATGCTCGATTGGAGACAAATCTGGGGATCGGGCAGGCCAAGGAAGGGTACTAACAGTGCGGAGACAGTCTTGTGACACCCTTGCCGTATGCGGCCGAGCATTGTCTTGTTGAAAAATGGCTCCTGGGAGCCGTTGCATGAGTGGTAACACATGTGGTTGCAGGATTTCATGAACATACCGCTGGGCTGTCATGGTCCCACGGAACAATACTAGGGGTGACCGTGTATTGTAGGCAATGGCACCCCATACCCATCACACCAGCTGTGGGAGGGATGTGTCGCTGTACAGCAAAGGCAGGATTGAAGCGTTCACCACGGGCTCTCCACACACGAACACGATTGTCATCACTGCCGAGATTGAATCTGGATTCGTCGCTAAAGACGACCTGGTTCCATTCCGCTGCAGTCCACTTTCCTCGTGCGCGGCAAAAACTCCAAACGGAGGCGTCGATGGGTGGACGTCAAGGGCAGCACACGTAATGGGCGGCGCGATACCAACTGTCCTTCAGCCAGGCGCCTTCGTATGGTTCGAGAAGACACAGAGACCCCTAGTGAATGTTCTACGATTTCTTACGATGTGGCGGTCTTCTCGACGACTGGTCTGTCGAGGGCGTCCTGAGCCTGGTCTTCGTGTACATGACATCTCTAGGGTCCACTGGTCCCAACACCTCCTCCCAACACAATCACAGCGGCCTAATTGACGAGCTACTCGCCTAGCTGACCACCCAGCTTCCATCATCCCGATGATTCTTCCCCTCTCAAACTGCGACAACTGCTTATATTGTCTTCGAACACGGCGTAATGCGAACACGGCATGTCTATCTTAGCTCTTCCTTTGTAAATGATTCAGCACACTCAAAAAAGCTTTGGTTACCTGTTTTATACTCCACAGAGTACGATGTTCAACGCCCTCTACCAGCTATACGTAATGCGCAATCACGCTGCATTTCTAATCATTTGCATATCTCCCCGACATGTACCTTCATTGAAAGTTTCGTTACGATCTCGCAATTATTTCTTGGTGCGCTAATTTTTTTGTCCATGAGTATATTTTTCAGAATGTTTGTAGCTGTTAATACAAACATATTTTCTTCATAGGTTAACATTGAGGTGACCAAATCCAATAGGGTTAGTACATAGCGGCCATAACGATATAATGTTTATTAATATTTCTATATTATAAGTATTAACGTATGTTTCGAATGAATATCATTTGTACATTGAAGGTAGACTTCCTCAGAGGGCAGATATGAATACAGTTGAAATATTTTGAGGTAAAACTCCTGACAAATTAGTTAATAGTACTTTTATTAATTTTAACTGAATAGAATAAATATGAATAAAAAAACAATGCGATACAGCACAAAAAACTACATTCCTAATATTGCGGCATACACATTATGGCTCATTGCCAATTTTTTTTCGATTTCCTGGTGTCGTTGCGGCACCGCAGTTGCCGTTGCCATTAGGAGTACATAGAGTTGAACTAACCGACTCACACGACGTAGACGTAGTCGGTAAGTTTAACTCTATTCTACTCCTGATCGCAACTGCGGTGCCGCAACGACACCGGATCGCTCGTGTGCACCAAGTCTTACCGGAGTATCACAAGCTGTGATGTTGACTCTGACGTCATCTCTGGTAGAAAATATGTATAATGTTGTTCTTCCTCATTGTGATGTTTAGCCGAAAGAACGGGTAAGAATTTCCAACATACATTTATGTATACAAACTAGCTGAAAACCCGTACTTCACTACGGAGTACATTCAAATTAAATACAACGGTCAATATATGCAATTAATTCCAAAAATATGTTTAAATATATTTATAATAAATACAACGATCAACGTATGCAATTGATGTAAAAAAACAAAAAAATATATTTATAAAAAAATCGGAAGGGATATTTTTACAGACAAAATAATATAGAAGAAAATATTCAAATTAAATCTAATAGAACATACTAAAGAATATAGTACAGTTAATATAGTACAGTTTGAGGAACATATCTTTTACTGTATTTTAATACTTTTTGGATAATTTCCAATTGTTTGCCGCATAATTAAGAAAAAAAAATTATTTTTTGTCTATTCCGTTTGCTATGAACGTGACGATAAATTAATTTAATGTACCAGAAAAAGAAATCACGTAATTTTAATAAATTAAATTCTAAAAATTAATCTTTAAAATTTCCCCAAAAATCGGAAAAAAGGAGGTAAAGATTCGAAAAACATTTCATTTTAAAGGAATTTTTATGATCTTTCTCGCGATATAAATTTTATAACCCTCAAATTATTATTTTAAATGCAAACTTAAAAAAAGTTTCAAAAACAGATTCGTCACATTATTATGAACTTCAACCTTTGGAAATGATGTGTTGAGTATAATTTGTGTATTAGTACATTTATTTACTATCTAGCCGTCATGTTTTGACGGGTACCAACTAGTGAATTATTAAAAATAAACATAAAAATAGTAAGTCTTTTATGAAGACTGAACACAAACATAAATTCACTGAATGAACAAAAAAGCGATTCAGAAATATCGCTTGATTACTTTGAACAAGATTGTAGGACTAAACCTAAATCTACCTAATTCGCAAAATAACTTACGCGTTACATGGATGATTTTTTACTATAGGAATCAGTAAACTGTATCTTTAGATTATAAAGCAAGATTTTTAACACTTCGTAAATTAAATTATTTATTTAATTTATGGAGTGGAAAAGTTAATTTTGGCATTATCGTTGAGGCTAGTTATTAATTAAATTTTGCATTTCCGTATACCTATGGAATAATTTTTTTTTTAAAAAATGTAAAGTAATTTTATGTCACTTAAAAAGAACTCGAAAATAACTCTTTATAATAGGAAATTGACTCCTATTAATATGATAAAATCTGAGTAAATATTAAATGTAAAGAAGCATATTCATTAATAATGTATTATTATAAATTATTCTTCACCTAAAAACTTTATTTTTGAAAAAAAATTATTATGCACCAAAACATAAAGGAATTTATCTGGTTTACGTAAAGGTTTTAAATTTTTTAAACATTAGAAGTTCGTCTTAAATAAACCTATTTGTTCACTCTAAATATACGGTTGACCGCTTACTGAGAAGTCACTTATTGATTGCACTGTTCGAATAAAATGAAGCTTTCGAAGCAAAAATACAATCTCAGAAAGCTTGAATTGGACGAGAAAATACCGTTGCCTCGAGGTAAAAAGTAAAGCTCAGCTGTAGTTTGTTTTTCCAAAGATTCACATTTTGTGCAGAAAGAATTGATTTAACTACAATATCACTCTGTTATTTCTTTTATTTATATACTACCTTGTTTTTGTATGTATGTATGTATATATATACAGGGTGTCCATAATTAAACTTCCCTACTTTAAGTTGTCTACAGTCGAAAGTATTGTTCAGAAAGTTATGAAATTTTGTGTAGGACATATTGAAGGGATGGGAATTTGTTTGAACGAATAAAACAAATAGTTCAAAATTTCACCACCAGACAACGTTTTTGGAGGAAAGATTTGAAGGAACGAAGAAGAAACAAATATGCCAATTTGCTTTTGCCGACGTAGAACAGAAGCTGTTATTAAACCTAGAAACTTTCATGCAGATTTTATTTTCAGCGTGCAAGAGCCAAAACATTATGACCACCTGTCAATAACGTGTTAGCCCACCTTTGGCGCGCAACACAGCTTCAACCCGCCTTGGCATGGATGCCACAAGTCCTTGGTAGATGGCCGGAGACAGATTGTACCAGATGTTTCAGCAACGGTCACGCAAATCCGAGATATTGCGAATTGGTGGTCTTTGAACTCTGAGCTGCCGTCCCATGACATCCCAAATGTGTTCTATCGGATTGAGATCCGGTGAGTTAGGCTGCCAGGACATTAACTGGAATTCAGCATCATGTTCCTGGAACCACTCCAACACAATTTTAGCCTTGTGACACGGGGCGTTGTCCTGTTGGAACATTTCATTTCCAGCAGGAAAAACAGAGGCCATGTAAGCGTGCAACTGGTCTGCACTGATGTTCAGATACCCTGTAGCATTCATGGTCTGCTCTACCACAACCACGGGTCCCAGAGACTCCCAAGAGAACGTCCCCCAAAGCATAATACCGCCACCACCCGCCTGTGTATGACCTACTGTACATTGAGGGAGCAACAGTTCGCCTGGAAGACGGTGTATCCTAAAACGGCCATCGGCATGATGAATGACAAACCATGATTCATCTGACCAGGCAACTCTCTCCCACTGATCCATGGACCAGTCGCGATGTTCCCGGGCCCACCGCAGGCGCAGTTGGCGATGACGCTTGGTCAGCAGAGGCACACGAGTGGGACGTTTGCTGCGTAGCCCCATATCCAACAGTGTCCGCTGAACAGTGTGCTGCGATACTATTCTACTTGGCCCTGCATTGTATTGGGCTGTCAGCTGAGCCACTGTCTGACTCCGGTTTTGTTTCACCATGCGAGACAGTCTCCGACGACTTTTTTCTTTGATAGCGTGTGGACGTCCAACACCATGTCGTCTACTGCTGGTTTCACCGTCATTCATCCACTTTGCATAAGTACTAACAACTGTAGGTCGCGAACAACCCACGAGTCGTGCAGTTTCGGAAATACTTGTTCCGAGCCTTCGAGCCATTACAATCTGCCCTCTATCAATGTCGCTTAGATCCGCAGCCTTTCCCATCACACACAGAAGTAAGTGAAAGAATGATTCTTCAGACTCTCCAGCAGCAGTTAAATACCACTTCCACCTGATCACGTGCTTTCCACGTCATCCAGGCGAATTCATTGCAAAATGTAGGGGTTGTCATAATGTTTTGGCTCTTGAGTATATATATATATATATATATATATATATGTGTGTGTGTGTGAGTGTGTGTGTGTGTGTGTACAGATAACGGCTGAAATGTCCCTGGTTAAGGGGTCCCGGACACATATAAAATGTTATTTTATTTATTCAGTTAAAATCTTGAATTTTTTTTGAGATGGTTAAGCATATAATTTGTAAACAATACCACATCATAAAACTTTTCAAAAAGTTTTTAAAAAAATTTTTAATTTAAAATTTTTAATAAAAGTGAGGTAATTTAAAATCTTTATAACTCAAAATATTATTTCTCGACTTTCAAATTATTTCATTTAATGAAAGAGAAATATATAAGTTTTAATTTTAATTCACCATTTCTTAAAATATTAATTTTTAAAAAAAATTTAAAATATTTAGATGAAAAATTACAAAAAAAATTATGTAACTTATTTTTAAAAAATCATAGTTTCAAAACGAAATTTTTTTTCAAATTTGCTGAATCAAAATTAAAGTAAAATAGTTGAAAAAGACATGTTCCAAGTTTCAACCATTTATCTTTAACGGTTTTTGACTTATAACAATTTAAAGACGAGAAATGGGGAAAAAAACGATCATGCAGAAAAACGCACTTACAGGTTTAAACAACGATTGGCTACTATTAGAATGTTGCAAAAAAAAAATAATAATTTCTCCTGTTCTAATTAAGAAAGAAATATTATTTAAACGTCATTTTAAGTGTAAAAGAACTCAGAAATTTTTAATGAATAAATTGTTTTTCGAAAATTCGAACAATTTTGTGCCCTGGACTCCCTTAAGATCATAAATAGTCCGGAATATCTAACTTTCCCATGTCTTTACATTCTTTCCTGAGTGATCTTAGTAAACTTGACCCTTATGGAAATAGTTTCATGTTTCGTTGAGCTGTGCTATAAACTTATATTCATACCTCGGTACACGTCTGCTTCGGAACACGTCGCATTCGAATCGAAAAAAATGCTTCCGTACTCAACGTTTGCTAGGGTCTCGTCACACATGCTAAAATATGTATGAGACAAAACGACTTCCCCGAATCCTGTCTCTCCGGATGAAAAGAAAGACCAAACTAGATTGAATGGCGAAATTTTGTCACAAGCATCACCCTGATAAAGCTCTAGCAAGCCGGAATGTGGACCTGTTGAATGATCAAGCAATGTGTCATCATTTCAGGAACATTTTGAAACGCAGGCAGAAGCAACTTTCAATTGATTAATTTGTAGTGAAAATCCCTAAATCTAAGTCTACAACAGATATGGAAGAAATAATTTGTCTTTTAGATATACCTGACAAACCTAGATGGGAGGCAGTGGCTGATTTTCGTCTATTTACCGGGTATGATTGCCTTGCAGCCCATCTATATCGCATTGGCGTTCTTACCGAGGCTGCCTGCCCCCTGTGCGGCAAAGGAAACGAACCTATGGACATATATCACTTGCGTACCTGTGGAGCCCTTCATAGAGATACGGATTCATCGAGATACAGCAGAGTCCTGATAATCCGAATTGATTGAGACCACACCCTTTTCGGATTAACGAATTTTTCGGATAAAGCGAAATCATTCTTAAAATATACTTAAATTGCATAATAAAACGTGATTACATAAATATTACATATTTCGTGTGATTACACAATTTATTTTATAAGGTCTGACCAAACATTACCAAATATCTGGACACAATGGGTGATAAGAGAGCGGAACGCTGCCTAGCACAGTACAGTAGAGTGTAAGTTGTTCGTACAGTAAAGTCTAAGATTTTTGACGATCAGTAGATTGTTGAAATGGATTTGGAAGAACTTGTCAACATCTCAGACGAGAGTGAAGGTGAAGCAGGCGGTGACAGCGAGCAGAGGGTATCGCACTCAGACGCCGAGTCTGCATTTGATGTAGCGCTACGTAATTTGGTTTCAAGGGAGGAGTATTCTTCTCTTCGACGAAAACATTTAACAGATTTTTCAAACCAATGTAGTTCAGTAATAATTAGTTCAGTACATTGTCTAACTTTCAATTTTCATAAATATACTTTATATTACTAAGTATCACTGTGGTTTTATTGTAATGTTAGTTCTTTTTGAGTTTTGGTTTCGGATTAAGCGGACTTTCGGATTACCGAAGTTCAGATTATCGGGACTTTACTGTTTTGGGAAGCGATAGTACTTATGGGTGGATAACCTTCGGTTATCTCATGAACTTTTCGATGTTTTTGTTGCTGTTGTTTCTTTGTTAATTTTTCTTTTTTCATATTCATGTACATGGCCCCAGCAATTGGAAATTAAAAAAGAGTCTATAAGAGAGATCTGTGGTGTTAAGCGCAGAAAAGAGAGGGAATCCCTTTGGACGTGCCTGGTGTTCTATTGGAAGAAAAATATCCTTCCAAGCAATAATCCCACTCCTCCTCTACTGCACCACTACCTCGCGAGGCCATTGTGACATTGTCTCAATTACTACACGAAATCTGTAATTATATAAGTATGCGATACCCCATTCCTACCCCTCAACATGTCATCTATCGGCAAACTGTTGATCTGGGCGGTCTAATAAACTATAGGATAAGAGGCCATAAAGTTCTTGTAATGTGTGGTTCTGACGTTATAGAACGCATAAATTCCAGAGTGGTTCGAGGGCTTTTGAGATTTTTGACACTGTAGTGACAATCAGAATCCCATGAACTTCGAACACTTACCAGCACTTCAAACGCCGGAAAAAGCTTTTTAAATTCGCCGACAGTATAAAAGAAGTCCCCCAATAGTCCACGCGAAGGAGATCTGTTTTTGAGTGCCAGAAGGACGCAGCTCTCTTGGTCAGAGATGCCTCATAGGCCAGACCGGTCGTTGAACCCGAAGCCATCCTGACTATTCAACTATATATATTCTAACTCGCTGTACATACTTCCTTTAACTGTTGTAGTTGTAGTATGTTTAACGTATCGTAGTAAAGTAATTGAAGCGAAAGGCTTGTCGTATTATTGACTACGGTACACCATCAACTCCTAACAATTCAGGTTGATTGAAGATAAATTTTATTTTATTTTATCTAATTATTATTTTTTAAATTATTTCTATCTAGTTTAACACTAGAAGTGCCAGAGCAGTCATTTTGACTATTTTCGATTTTCAGCTTGGATTCTTAATAAAACCCGCTCTCTTAGGAACTCATAATTTTTTGAGTTTTCCTAAAATACCTCAAAAATTATTGGTATCAAATATTAATCGAATGAAATTTAAATTAACAAAGTTATTTGTAGTTATACCTAGAAGCGCCATGAGCATTCAAATTGGCTGCTAGTAAAATTGGATAGATTCATCTTGTTTTCTCTTGAGGAAAACAACTTTTCTTGGAAAAATATTTCCCCTACACATTCATTTCATTCACTGATTCTTTACAACAGGAAATACTTTCCCCTCCCCCCCCTCTACCGTCTACCCCTTTTTAGAGAAATGTAACAGTCCATAGTTTGCAGTATTTGAGTCAGCTTATCTTTTGGTGGCATTTCAATCTTTCAAGCGCACTATAATGGTTACCTCGAAGACCTCGTTATCTTAGTTCAGAGGAAATTGTACAACTTTTACAGGATTTATCTAAAAATGAATCTGATGTTGAATAACATAGTACTGATGATGATATGGATTACGAGCCTCCACAAAACTTTGAAGCAAAAAGTAATTCTAGTCATTCTGAAGAAAGCATGGACGAGCAACCCTCGGGAATAGAATAATACATGGAGTCCTCCTTTTTTTCGAGAAACAATGTCTCGCAATCATTTTCGAGATGTAATGGAAAACCTAAGGTTTGATTTGAAGTCAACTAGGATGCTGCGTTTAGAAACTGATAAGTTTGCTCTCTGTTCTGACGTTTGGAATAAATTTATAGAGAACTGTGCAAGTTCATATAAGCCAGGAGAAAAGGTTGTTGTAGATAAACAGTTATTTCCACCCAAAGACAGGTGTAAATTTATACAGTATATGCCGAATAAACTCGACAAATTTGATATAAAATTTTGGATGCAAATTGATGTAAACTCGAAGTTTATGTGCAATGTTTTTCCATATCTTCGATAAGATAAATGAAGGTATAAAGCTGAAAGCCTTCCTGAAAATGTAGTAATGCGTCTTAAAAGCCCTTATCTGAATACAGGTAGAAATGTGACAGTGGACAACTATTTTCCCTCTGTATCATTGGCTAAAAGACTTGAAAGGAAAAATACAAGTTTTGTGGGCACAGCAAGAACACATCTAAAAGAAATTCCGCATGAAGTAATTAAATAAAAAACCCACCTGTATGAAATTGTTTTACTAAAGAAGAAAAACTACAATGACGGTTTATCAAGGTAAAAAGAATAAAAATGTCTTGCTACGAAGTACCTTGCATCCAAATGAAAATGTAGAATCACATAATAAGAAGAAACTCCCAGAGACAGTCGAGTTCTACAAAAAAACCAAATGTGGAGTTGATTTCGTTGACCAATGACATGCAAATATTCCGTACGGGCTGCTTCATGGAGATGTCCAGTGCATGTTTTTTTTATAATGTGCTGGATTTGGCAGGATAAAATGCCTATGTTATTTACAGAGAATCAATTGGTAAAAATATTTCAAGGCATAGCTTCTTATTTCAATTAGCAGAAGAGTTAAGACAGCTTCATTTGAAGAGGAAAACAAGCTCAAGATTGACCCAGAAAATTTCCAACACTAGCATTAGGCTCTCAAAGAAAAGACGTCAATGCCCGTTTGGACATTGTAACGACAATAAAACTAGTGATGTGTGTAAAAAATGTTCATATTATGTACGTGAAAAATGCCCTTCCAGCGTTGAAAAAGTTTTATTGTGTAAAAATTGCGAAAAGCAATAAAATGTGTTTTATTAAAGGTAAGTGAAAATTTATATAAAAAATTATTTTTTTAAAATCAACCGTTGTTTATTTAAGAAGATCTTAAAAGATATAATTAAAAATAATAAAGAGTATTTAAAAGTTGTATAAGACATTTGCAATTTAAGATATGCATTAAATTCTTTGAGCAGTCAATTTTACTGCCGTTGGCGCTTCTAGGTAGGGAGAAAGTTTGGCGCTTCTAGTGTTAAAGATTTTGTATAAATAAAACAACCCATCAATTTAAAGTTGCCCAGTAAAATGTGAACTTTGTGGTTTTCGGGAACGAATTAATTCAATTTACATTAATCCTTATGGGAAACATTCGTTTGGTACTCGTCGTGCCTTCTAGAACCAATTTACCACGAGTACCGAGGTACCACTGTACCAATATACACTAAGATTCTATTTCAGAATTTTATTCATTCTAAAATTACGCTGGCTAAGAAATCGAACCCAAGTGTATTGACCATTTTCTCGCCAATCTATATCATGTTTTTCTTTAATAAATTCCAAAAGTTTGCTTTTCACGTAGAAAGTTGTCAATACACATTCATACAATTTACGTAATCTATAACGTGATTGAATTCTATCCCAAGCATTTCAATTTAATCCCATAATAAACTAGTTCTTAATGAATTAATTTAATTAATTAACAATCATATTCCCATTAATTTCATTTTCGTATTACCTCCCCTTCCATGTACATATGTAGATAGAATGAATGAGTATGTATATAATGATGTATAGGAAATTTTATTTTGCTACACGTTTTTATTTATATACCTAGCCATTTTATTATGGTTAATAGAAACACTCACGATATTAATTTGCGTTTAAACCATTAGTTAGCCTTTAAAAAGCATTCAGTTCAACAAATTATATTAATTAAGCGCTTCAGTTTATTAATTAAAATAATATGTTAAATGCCATTAAATTTAAATTAAAACTGTTTTACTAAGTAAATAAAAGATATTTTTCTGGAATAGCTTTATATAAATAAGGACTAATATTTAATTAAAGAATCAAGGTGTTTTTTTTTCTTTTTTAAGCAATTTATTCTTTCGTTAAACTGTTTTTCTTCTCCCGTTGAATCCAATAAATATTTCCCAAAATTTAGCTGTATTGAATCCAAAAGTTCACAATTAAAATATTTCACTTCAGTTGGTGTTGTCAAAGTCACACTTCCTATTTTAACTTAAAATATATTAGGTGTCAATTACATCAAACAAAATATTTTACAAAAGAAAGGAAATGATTAATGCTTTTGAATTAAAATCGGCTTATTTTAATTTTCATAAAATGGAAGCACTTGATTATTTTATTATTGAAGCATCGTGATTTTCGTCTTTTGATACACATTTTATTTTTTTACTAGCTGAAAATAGCGCTTCGGTACGGAGTACATTCAAATTAAATACAACGGTCAATGTATGCAATTAATGCCAAAAAAATTAAATATATATATATATATTTATAAAAAATGCGCCGATCAATGTATACGATTGATATTATATATATATATATATATATATATATATGTGTGTGTGTGTGTGGGATGTCTCCTTTAGATTGGGCTAAACTAGTCGTCTGCCATAACCAATCTAGCACCCCACATTTAATACAACATTCAGGATGACTCATGAATAGCCTCTCACTAACAATAACAATAGACATTTATTTACTTGACACCACAATTCGCACTCATAACATATAATATATAATAGTTGACGTTTCAGTAATAACAGTATTGCCAAGAACTCTAACGCTTGGACTTCTGAAGTCACTCAGACTCTTTCAACTAGATTTGCCAAGCACTCAACCAACTTGGTCTTCCTGAAGTCAATGAGACTTCTACAGCACGGGAGCTCAATATCGCATCCCTGCGGCCCGTAGCTACCAGCTAGGCCCAATCTCCTGGGTATCTTTCTCCGTTCTCGCTTAGGAGCACGGTCCTTTGACACTAGCGCACGAGAGCCTCTGCCCTGCGTCGCCTCCAAAGCTTATCTCCCCCCAAACATTTTCTCCCAGTTCATCTCTAGGAATTCTGGAAGCGCTGTCATCGCATAACGTACGCGGTGGCATACTGCTCATAGCCGGAGCCCTGGGATAATACAATCCCCATAACTCGGCCGTCTTGACAATTGCTGACGTCCTCGGCAACGTTATGCCACGTCATCATCAGTTCTAGCACACAGAATAGCACAGACGAAACAAAACAATGAAATAAAAAGAAAGTAATATGTCGTTTACAGTCGGTCGTGGCTCTTTTCTGAAAGTCTAGTCGGAGCCAGCGGACTACAGTTCACTGTAATGCTTAAACAAAAAACACAGGTACACCACGTTTAAATTACGATGCAGAATTCCTCTTTAACTGTAACACTTAAGTCATTGAAAACACCAATGAAACACTCGGTCACACCAAGTTTGTGTTTAAATGCGTATCTTGTCACTTAAATCATAGCACTATCAAACATGCACTCACAAACAAAACACTTCGTCTTCCGTACATCGGTGACACTTAGGGCTAACTTAAGGGCCAAACACAACCCTTGAATACCATATCGCCCTTTACGACACTTAACTGATGACACTTTTTTTCTTATACACTTCACGGTCACAATCGGAGCACACTTTTACAGGTGGATTGCCAAAATCTGAAGAAGTTTGAAGTATGATAACCAACACTATTTTATACTCTTGAGTATATCGGTTCAACACTTTCGAGTTTGGGACGCATTTTGGAGACTCAGAGCAAAATTTCACAACCATTTCCAAAAATCCATCACTCAAACTTGCTGGCATTTCGGAATCTGTGGCCTTTACACTACGTCGTTCCCATTCACTACGAATCGCTCTTCCTCCCCTCTCCTTAGCATTAATTTCTCTTGAAACGTCCAAAGAAATTCCTTCCATTACCTCAAAACCACAAAACTTTCTTTCCTCCTCCTTCTTCCAAACATAGCAACTATCGTCTTTCCCTAAGGGAATCTTTTCCGTTCCCTCAGTCACACGCGTTTCCCTTATTCCGTCGTGAGGTGGTTTAGTAAGTTCGATGACACCTGTCATACACAGTGGTCGAAACTGTGCAAGCCTCTTCTGCGTCTCAGCGCTATTTTCTCCCTCAACTTTCGGAGGAGTATCTGCAGAACTTTCTCCCTCGCTCGTAAATTCGGACACGGTTCTCTCGGTGTCACATTTCAGCAGGGCATCGCCGTTCTCGCTGGGGTTACCGAGGGGTGATTCTGGAAGTTCGATTAACTTTGGGATGTCGGGACTCGGGGTGTTTACTGATAAGCTCGTCTTTTCGGCTTGGAAATATTCTCACTGATCGTCTGAGCGCTTTTCTTAATCACTTTGTCGATTCACTCCCACGAAAACAACATCAGATGCTCAAAAATATCTCTCTTGGCGGCACCCATAATTATCTGCACCTTTGTCCATACTGAGTACAGACACACTATCCGAGCTTATTTCCGGCAACAACTGTCGTTCCCATCTTAGCATTTCTAGTTCGCGCTCAATCTCAGCCATCTTTCGTTTAAACTCAATCTCCTCGGCTGCCATTTTACGCTCGAACTCAACTCTCTCGGCTGCGATTTTCTCCAGCCTCTGTTTCTAAGCTTCTTTTTCAGTCTCAATGGCTTCGAGCTCCTCTCTCTCCTCCTTGATCGAATTAAGGAGATTATCGATGTAAACATCATCACAATCTCATGTTTTAACCAGGGCGATTAATTGCTCAACCTCTGGTTTATCTGGGACATCTAGGCACCGTTCGTCTACTAAAGTCACCAGGTCTATTATTCTCGCTTGCTCCAGATATGCCATCTTAGAAATTTTTTCCACTTACGTCAAATTCTGTGTTTTATTCGTTCAATCCGGGGCACAATTTCAACTCGGTTTTACAATTTTAAATCACGCAAATGTCACAAATGTCTCGTTTAACAATTCGCACGGTTCGTGGCACTTCACGCTTCCACAAGTTTATCACTCGCGTTCACAAAACTTTTAACTCACTCGCCGCTCACGCACCGCACTTCACACTTTGTGGGATCACTTATCAGACTTCTGGCACCAATATGTGGGATGTCTCCTTTGGATTGGGCTAAACTAATCGTCTGCTATAACCAATCTAGCACCCCACATTTAATACAATACTCAGGATGACTCATGAATAGCCTCTCACTAACAATAACAATAGACATTTATTTACTTGACGTATGCGGCGGCATACTGCTCATAGCCGGAACCCTGGGATAATACAATCCCCATATATATATATATATATATATATATATTTATAAGGGATATTTAGTTTTTGGGGATAATATCCAATCGTCTGCTGCATTAGAAAGAGAAAAAATAGTTTCTTGTCTATTTAGTTGTTATGCATGTGACGATAAATTTATTTAAAGTACCAGAAAAGGAAATCACGTGAACAGCATTTAATATGTTAAATTCTAAAAATTTATATTTAAAAATTAACCAGAAATCAGAAATGCAAGGTAAAGGTTCGAAAAAGATCTCACTTCAAAGGAATTTTTATGATCTCTCTTGTGATATAAATTTCATAACCCTCAAATTATTATTTTAAATGCAAACTTAAAAAAAGTTACAAAAAAAGCTTAAAAATGTAATTTAAATAAATCTAAGAAGAATTATTCAAAAATCTTTCATAGTGCACCCCTACACCATAAGAAGAATCGCCATGCAAAATTTCAGCCCTTTATGTCCAGTGGTTTGGTCTGTGCGTTGTATGTTAGTCAGTCAGTCAGTCAGTCAGTTACGGAACTGTTTTATATATATTGATTAAAGAATTTATGTTACTGAATTCAGGGAATATTTCATGATATGAAGTAGCAGTTTCATCATAATTTTGAGGGCCCCAGGAAATTATGATGAAACTGCTACTTCATATCATGAAATAGTTCTGCCATCCCCAGTTGGTAGGCAGATCTGTACTGTCCGTCCGGAGCCTAGGCCCATATGAAACATCACCGAACAGGGGAAATCAACCTTCGGCTGAGTATACAGGCTCTTCCTACGCAGCACGATCTCTAGTTTGACACTTATGGGGTGGACTGACTTAGGGATGCGGAATCGATAACAAAACATCGATGTTTTGAAACATCGATGCTTAGAAAACATCGCCCAAAAAACATCGATGTTTTATATATATAATCGGTGTTTTATATATATAATCGATGTTTTATTTTCTCGATGAACATTCATTTTTTAAAACTGGTTTAGTAACCTTTAACATTAATTTTACTTCGGTTAGTCATGGGGGGGGGGGGGGGGGGTGATTTAATTTTACTCTCAGATTGGGCTGACACAAATGACAAAAACTTGGTTGATTTTGTCTTGGGCTACATTGATGACTCAAAATTCTCTTTGAAAATATCGCCATGTTTTGCCTTCAAATGTCCAGATAAATTAGTGGTATTGCCAGAAGTTTTGAGGGACTGAAGGCAAATATTGCATTTTGCCAATTTGTCAGAGGTTTTGCAAAAATATTTCCAAACTATACTTTTGGGAGGCATCTTACTAATAATATTAACGTCAAATTTTATAAAACCAGAACAAAGCAAAAACTTAAATGGCTGCTCTCGTGTATATACTATTTATAAAATAAAACCCCATGGAAGATTTTGGAGTGTCAGGAACATTCCAAGCTCTCTGATTGGTTCATTGGTTGTTGATTGCCATTTGTCTGTTTGCTAAGGAATCGTTCCTTCTTTTGTATTCGTCCTTTTCAGAATTGAAACTTACAGAATTTACTGAGTGTGAAAATTATGCTATGTGGTAATTATTTTTATTATGGTACCTTTTTCATTAAAAAAAACATCGAGACAACATAAAACATCGAGCAAAAATCATCGATGTTAAAAAAACATCGGCTTCAATAAATTGATGTTTAAAACATCTATGTCTTTATCAAAACATCGATGTCGCATTCCTTGACTGACTATCCAGGCCGACGTAATATTATACATTATCGTAAATATGAAATTTGAAAAGAACCCTTTATTTTAATGTATGTTATTAAAAACCAAACTTTGGTACATGTATTTAAATTATGGGTTATTTGATATTACTATATTAATTAAAAATGTTTAACTGAAAAATTGAAATTGAAAGTTTCTGACAGGCAAACGAGTTGTTAATGTTTAATGCAAGAAAATATATTAATTTATAAGACGTTATATTAATTTATAAAAATTATATTAATTTATAAAATTAAGTTCACGACAGCGAGCAAAATGGTCAAACAATAACAGTAAAATTCTTCGTACTAGCCACTGCGTGACCAGCATGGTCGCTTTTAATTTTATGTTTTCTTTTGAAAAACAACTCAACTAAAAGTAACATATATAAGGAATGTAAACCATTACCTGTCATCATAAATATACGTTGTTAAGAGGACAAGGGACCTTCAAACTAGAATTTTTTAATTTTCAATTTTTAACACGAGCTCTATTAACTAGTGTTAATGGAGCTCGTGTTAAATACTAGCATTAAAACCTTTAAAGTCCCTATAGTTCAGTTAAGAGAACTTTAGTAAAATAAAATTCCAATATAGCCCGACGCTTGAAGTGAAACTTAAACGTACGGAACAGGTTAGCCCTATAATGTGTAAAATACATCTTTGTTGAAGGATAAAGCCGCAGAAGCAGGTTCGCTTGCAAGTAAGTTAGGCACAGTATTATTATCAATAAACATGCTTGGTCTTGAAGGCGTAGATCTTGAAATCAAAATTGGGCAGCAGTATTATCTGTAACTATGAGTTATAGTGGGGAAGTGTTAAAGTCATTAATAATAATAAAAATATAGATATGTGGAAAATAGTTCTAAAATTCATTAAAATATCCAAAGTATCAAAAAATACTGAATTCTTTAAACAGTATTTAAAACACATTCTTTGAACATTGTTTAAAATACTTTAAAAATGAATTCTTTGAACACTATTAAAGCCTCATTTTTTAACACTATCAGAAACACATCCTTTAAAAACTATCAAGAATGTATCATTTGATTACTAATTAACGGATTCTTTGTCCACCATTAAAGACACATTCTTTGAACACTATTAAAACCCTTTTTGAATGCTATTTAAAACCTATCTGATATTATAACAGACATGGCATGATTTACTTGGTATACAAATATAGAATTATATCTGTTTATCATATAGAATTTCTAAATAACTAAAATAATTTGATGTCTGAATTATCTAAGAAACAAAATCATTTATGTTTTCAAATTTTTGATGGACCAGTTATTCCTTGTGTAAACAAGAATAATTAAACATATAATAAATAGCTAATTCCAAACTTGTACAAAAGAGATCATAGAAAATGTTTAATATAGTTCTCTAATCTTAATGACACAGTAAAGGATTTATAAATATTGAGAATTCTTACAGCCTCAACCACAAGGTATAATTATATTGTTAACATAAAGCTTCTTCTTACCTTCAACTGAGGTCGAATTCGAAAAAGCAGAGATACCTGCAAAATAAAAAGAGGTATGAGCTTTGAAAAAAAAACATGATAACATAAAAAATATAAAGACGTTGTAGAACATAAATAAATTTTATCAATACCTGTATATTTGACCTTTTCAAATGCTGAAAAGTATTTTTGAATACAAATATAATCCTTCAGGTCAGAATCTCTTAACTTACAAAGCTTTCGTGAAAAGTATTTTCTTGTATCCATAAATTTCTGTCTTATAAAAGGTTTCCCATAATTCACGGATTCTTACATCAAAGATTTCGATTCAACAGCACTCGAGAGGATTTTATCATATATATATATACATATATATATGTATATAAATAAATATATATATATATATATATATATATATATATATATGTGTGTGTGTGTGTGTGTGTGTGTGTGTGTGTGTGTGTATAACGTAAGGAAATTTTTGAATCATTTCTTGCTTCTCGAAATTCTGTTATATAAGGATAGCAAATTTAAAGTTATCAATCTTATTTTATATAAACATCTATATAGTTAAATAAAAATGCATAAATAGATCCATTCATATATACATACGTCTCTACGAACATACATACGGAATTCCATGTGACAAGAATGAATACTTCCGAGTGATTCACACATTGGTCATTTACACAATTCACTTACATAACACGCATAAACACATACTCCCAAATTCGCATTGCATACATACCAATATATATATATATATACACACTGCTAAAAAAAATTAGGGGAGCAAGCGAAGAATTTAAGAAAACCGGTCGAGATAGCCACGTATTGGCATAAAATGGATAGTACACGCGTATCAATGCGCAATACAGAAAAAAAGACGTAAAAAAATTTGTAATTAAGCTTTAATTCTTTGAAAATGTGGAAAAAACATAAAAAGATGATTTAGGGCAACATTTTGGTCACATGTAAACGATAAAAAAAAGTATGGTTTAGAAATGATGCAAGATTTTTAATATGGCATGTGGTCTCCTCGAACAGCTTGATGGATGCTATGATGTTATCGATAAGACTTTCGGGAATACTGTTCCACTCCTCAAGAAGTGCAATCTCCAAGTCTCGGAGAGTAAAAGGAGGCCTTGGTCTCGCAGCAATGCGTCGTCCGAGCATGTCTCAAACATGCTCGATTGGATTCCGGTAAGGAGAGCACGCAGGCCATTGCATACGCTGTATTGTTTCAGCTTCAAGCATGTTTTCCACAAGACGAGCTGTATGTGGTCTGGCATTATTATGCTGTAAAACAAAGGAATCTTCAATAGCTGCATCGTAAGGTATGACATGAGGTCTCAGTATCTCATCTGCATACATTCGGGCCGTCAAAGTAGAATTCCGAATGATATGCAGGTCCGTACGTCCACCTATGCTTATTCCACCCCATACCATAAAACCAGCTCGTCTGTATTGTGACCTTTCACGAACGAATGTGGGGTTATTTCGAGTGTCCTTTTCCCTCCTTACCAAAACACGTCGGGTGTCACACTCCCGACTGAATCGGGACTCGTCTGTAGACAGCACTTGGCTCCAATCATGTTGCTCCCAATCTCGATGTTCAGCAGCCCATCTTCTTCGAGCCGCACTGTGGCGTGAGGTCAACGGAATGCAGACCATTGGCCTACGTGCATACAGACCTCCCTGATGAAGCCTATTACGTACTGTTTGGCTGGACACCTTTCGTCCTATTGCCAAGAGCAACTATCTTTGCAGATGAGTAGCATTGTCTGTTCTGTTTCAACGAGCTGTTAACAGTATATACCGGTCATCAGTTACTGTAGTGGCGTGTGGCCGACCTTGCCTGGGTCGACGTCTAACATTCCCTGTTTCTTGGAATCGATTCCACAGCCTTGCAACGACACTTCTGGCGACTCCAACAGCATCCGCGACACTACGTTGTGTTTGCCCGGATTCAAGTCTGCCTATAATGCGCCATGCCATGGTTATTATAAATGTTATTATAAATAGACATGGAATTCTCATGAATAAAATGTCTGGAATTACTAACAGATGCAGACATTGTAGACTGTAGGCAGAAATGCGGCTGACAGACGGTTACAAAGAATTGTATAGGAGGACATAGTTATATAAATTAATTTTTCTATATTTATTACATATATGTCAAAACATTAATTGAGAAAATTACAGGGGGCTTTAGAATAGCAAAACTTAACATTCAATTCATTGTCAAAACGCGTTGAAAAAGGTTTTTTCCTCTTTTCGGGAACCGACCTCGATTCGCGAAAATAAGTTCCACCGAGGAAATCCATTTTAGATGTACAGGTTTAGCGCGCGAATATATTGCTGACATAAACAAAAGACGGTTCTGAAAGTTTCCATGTGGTGTTTTGAGCATGCGCTATAGATGCGACGCTCTGAGGAGAATAATAGACTTAGTGCTAGATTAAGCTGGAAAGTCGTCGTCAACGGACGAGCGCTGCTCGGCGCCGAGGAGTTTTAGAAAATGGCGACGCTAGGAGATAGATTTTAAGCGTGGTACTCTCGAAGAAAAGAAATAAAGGGATTGACATGAATTATGGACTGTTTATTGATCAAAGTGCCTTCCACTCGCCAACCATGTTAACGGACACGATGACTGCAGGTATATTTATTATAGCGGGTGTAAATACAACGCCCGTCATATATATATATATATATATGTGTGTGTGTGTGTGTGTGTGTGTGTAGGTAGTTCTAATGACCTGGAAAGAAAATTTTTAATTATTACGGATTAAGAAGAACATAAGTTTAAAAAATGTCCCCAATTTTAAAGAGGTTAAACCAAATTTAAGTGTAGAGGCATTCTGATTTTGAAGAATTCATACTTTTAGGCTAGGAAATAATAAAATGCAATAATATTTCATTTTATATTACCAGAGTGTTTGTTGCGCCAAATATAGAGCCTGATACTATATGCAGCCACTACTAGGATTTCCTGCAATCCTGTCAAAAGTATTATAAAGTAATTCTGAAACTTGTACTTAAGAAGTGCCGTGAAACTTGGACACGTCAAAAGAGCTTAAAATTGATTAAAAACAGCGAACAGATACGGATAATATTTGGTAGAGTCAACGAAAATGGAACGGGAAGAAGGATTATAAGTAAATAAATGACAAATAAAATATGATGTCTATTTAGTTAGAGATATAAAATTTTGAAAATTAAGTTTGCTGGTGATCGTTTATCGAATTGAATTATTGAAGTGTAGTTTAAACATCAGAACTATTTCTATTTCTGTAAATTGGACGTTTATATCTGATTGACAGTTAAATCGTGTTCAGTCCTGTAATTTATATGTAAATGTACACGTCTTAAATTGGGCAAAATATGCATTCTATTCAATTTAAATGTTAATTATGCATTATCGTAGAAGAGTGTATGCGTCGTTATTCATAACATTTTGACTGCGTTGTCTTATAATCTACTGATAAAATGCATCTGGAACTGATGTGGCGCATCAAAGCTAATATTTCTTTATATATTTAAACTGTCTGAAAACCCGCGCTTCGCTACGGAGTACATTCAAATTAAATACAACAGTCAATGTATGCAATTAATGCCAAAGAAAAATAAATATATATATATATTTATAATGAATGCGACGATCAATGTATACAATTGATGTAATATATATATATATATATATATTTATTTATATTTATAAAAAATCGTAAGGGATATTTATTTTTTTTTTGGATAATACCCAATCGTCTGATGCATTAGAAAGAAAAAAAAATTGTTGCCTATTTAGTTGTTATGCACGTGACGATACATTTATTTAAAGTACCTGAAAAAGAAATCACGTGATAAGCATTTAATAAATTAAATTCTAAAAATGAATCTTTAAAAATTCACCAAAAATCAGAAAATCGAGGTAAAGGTTCGAGAAAGATTTTATTTTAAAGGAATTTGTATGGTCTTTCTCTTGATATAAATTTTATAACCCTCAGAGTATTATTTTAAATGCAAACGGAAAAAAAGTTACTAGACCAGCTTAAAAATTTAATTTAAAAAAATCTAAGAAGAATTTTTCAAAAATCTCTCTTAGTGCATCCCTACACCATAAGAAGAATCGCCATGCAAAATTTCAGTCCTTTAGGTCCAGCGGTTTGGTCTGTGCGTTGTATGTCAATGACTCAGTCAGTCACGGAACTGTTTTATATATATAGATTGTACCTGTTTTTATAAATGTTCATACAGGGAAGTATATTTTACAGTGGGTTGCCAAATTATTAGGGACACTACGCAATTTCTGAAATTTCGACATTTAAATATATCTTATTACCAAAAATAATTATTCCCATGAATTTTATCATTTGTTATGTATTGCTGGCAACATTATAAATACTATTTAGGAAGTGGCAACACCTGCGTGCATTACTCTGGAGCACGTAAAAGCGTTTGTTCGACTGTGGGTAATTCGTGCCGTTTCAACAGAAAAACAGATATGTAAGTTGTGTTTACTATTGTATTATTTTTGGAAGTTTTGTTTAATATTGTATTATTTTTACAAGTTTTGTTTAATACGGTATTATTTTTGTTATTTTTCCAGTCAATATTTTTGTTTTATTTTGCTTTAATCCTTTAAAATGTCACTGTGGGATTTTTCAGCATGGGAAAAGCTTCAGACATTTCCCCGAGTAAATGTACTGAAATAAAGACGCTTCTGTTAAACACAACACATTCCCAAAGACAGACAGCATCGATTGCCGGTGTTTCTAAATCAGTGGTTAACCGGATTAAGAAAAAAATAGACAATAATGTGGAATTGGAAACGGACCGTATAGGGAAAAGTGGAAGAAAACGCATTACCACCTGTCGTAGTGATCGCAAGATAAGGGATGCCTGTCTCGAAAATAGGAAACAGAGTGTGTCTCGTCTCACCACTATGATCAATGACGAAGGGATCAAAGTCTCCAAAAGGAAAGTCCAGAGGAGATTGGCTGAATGGAACCTGATGGATCAACGCCCAACCAAAAAACCATGCCTGACTGAAGCAATGCAGAAAAAGCGACTTTTATGGGCTCGAGTACACAAGAATATGACACTTGAGGACTGGAGTCGAGTAAATGCGATTTCGTATTGTGAAATATTCCTACCCAAAGAGTTTTGGAGGCTTATTTTAGTATTTTACAGGTCTGCTTCTCCGACGAGTCAACTTTCCAAATTTTGGCTGATAAAAGCGCATTTGTGCGACGTCGCTCCGGAGAGAAATTTCATCCTGAGTGCCTCGTGGAGAGTGTAAAACACCCATTAAGCATTATGGTGTGGTCTGTGATATCAAAGAAATGAATCGGGCGCCTATACTTCGTCCAGGGGACAATGAGGCAATACCAGTACAAACAAGTCCTGGAAAATCGCCTGTTGCCTCAAGTTGATGAATGGTTCCCTGATGATGAGGAGTACGTATTTATGCACGAAAGCCAGAAGCTGCCATAAAGCCAGAAGTGTAACAGCCTTCCTGGCTCAAAATAATGTCAGAGTTTTGCCCTGGCCAGGCAATTCACCCGATTTGAACCCGATCGAATACATATGGGAGCTGACAAAAAGGAAAATAGCGACGGAACTGATCACTAACAAGCGACAACTCATCGAAAAGCTGATACACATATGGAATCATTGTCCAGAACTGAAAGAAAATGCAAAAACATGCATTGAGAGCATGCCTCGACGTATCGAAGCCGTAATTTCGGCAAAGGGTGGCATTACAAAATATTAAGGTATGTGCCTACCCTCAAATCGCTGTTTTTGCGAAAACATTCGAATTTTTTTTTTATTATTTTAAATTAAAGTTCAAACATTTAGGATTTCAAAAATGCTTTACTTTTGGTTCAGCGATAATTAGAAGCAAAGTTCTAGCCCAAATTATAAACCGGAAATGAACTTTCTGAAACCGGAAGTGACCTTTTAAAGGGCCACGGAAATACAAAAAATACATTTTTACAGTTATTTCTTTACTTTTAAACAATTTTAATGCTCATTTTTCATTTTTAATGTAGAATTAAGTTTCCTCTATTTACTTTTTATAGTTTTAAGACCATTAAAAGACCATTAAAGGACTTGGTGGAAAGGGTAAACTAACTGATAACTTTATAGACAAGCTACAAAACTATTATGAGATTGCAATTCGCAGCAATGTTGCAAATCTTCAAAATATGCAATCAGCAGTATTATCTGTTTTTTTTTCATTGTTGCTCAAGCTATGAAAAGTCGATGCATGGACAGTGTTCTGAGGGTCCCGAAAGTTGGTGTAAATACAAGCAAGCATTGCATCATGGAAAGCAGTTTTCGGAAAAATCCCCAAGCCTTCCACATACAATTGTCAAAATTATAAAACCAGCTTACTTAGAACTGGTTATTGTGATCAGAAATTACTGAAAAAGAGTTTTCATTGCATGGCTCATATCAATAATGAATCATTTAACAATGTTTTGTGGAATATTTTTCCTAAAGAAAATTTTCTTTAACTGCAAACATTGTTATTAGGGGCTTCTATTGCAGTGCTACTGTTTAATTCATGTTTTATGGGTCTCGTACCTGTTTTCAATTATTTAAAAATAAAAACTGAACCAGAAATGTTGAAAAAGTACATGGAAATTGACATTGAGCGAATAAGGAAATCGAGGCGACAAATTCTGCCAACTACAAAAACATGCAGAAAAATTATAAAAGCTAAAAAATAATCAAAATTAATTTAAAATGAAGCCACGGAAGGCTTGACCTACAAATATGATGAAATTTGAGGTTGTAAAGTTTATACATATTTTTTTGTGCTAAATTAAAATCTTTATTTGCGTTTTCTGGAAAACTGCATTTTTCATTTTTTACGTTTACGATAAATTTCATTTCTTAAAATATTTTAAGATATTGAAATAAAATTTTGTCACAAGGTTCTGCTCATCTAGTGGTATGTTATGAACCAAAATATAACTTGTAAGTATCTATTTATTAATTTAAGAGCTATTTTTATTGAAAAATATATGAAAATTTTTAAAAAAATCTTGTTGTGTATACAAAATTTGGTATATGTTAGTAAGTTTAAGAGGTATTGCAAATATTTTGCTTCATAACACAGGTAAGTGATTTACTAATATTCTGTTGAAAAAAAAAGTGAAATATATTGGTTAGATTTTGTTTTAGAAAATTTGGCGTAAACGCTAATTTTTACTAAAATTTGACTAAAAATTGCCTAAATTTGAAAAGTTAATGAAAATTCCACAAACTTTTTTTTTTAATTCATAGTTTTATTCCCTGTTCTAACTAAAAACACTTGTGTTTCATAAAAATTTCCTATTTTTCAAAAAAAGTGCCCAAAAGGTAGGCACATACCTTAAGCGTTTTACCAAATTTTTTTCCAAATGACTGTTTAAGATAAAATAAATACATATTAATAACAAACATGCTCTTTTCATGTTCAAAATTAAAAACTCTACGCAACTAAAATAAATTACATTATCTCTAACCCTCAATCTTTAATCATTTTTGCAAATAATAATGGAATTGTCTAATTTTCAAGGTGTCCCTAATAATTTGGCAACCCACTGTATAAATATCAAAATAAATCTAATAAACGATGTAAATAATGGGTGTAGTATTTCAGTTAAATTATATAATAAATTTTTGTCATTATTATTATTAATATTTTGAATAATATAAAAGTAAATAATGAGTACTTTATGCTTAAATGTAGACATTTGTTTTTCCAGGTGTGTAAAGAAAGCGTATTAAGAAACGTATCAAGTTGCATAACATTTCTATTATATTCAACCCGTTGTCGCCCACATGGTGTAGTGGTTACCCTTCTTAGCTTTCATGTAGTAGGCTTGGGTTGAAATCCCGAAGAAGCCTTAGTCATTTTCGTGTCGTCCCCCCTCATAGGAAGTAATGCTGGCTCTCCTATATGGTTCCCATTATAAAGTAAAAACTAAATCACGGTGAGTAACAAAAGGCGAATGTCTCATGACAAAGTGCCTCCATATAAAGGAAAAGTATATATTTAATCCATTTATACAAATTATGTTGTTTCTAATCAGATGTTATTCATCAGTCCCGTTATATATATATATATATATATATATGTATATATATATATATATACAGTCAAACCTCGCTAACTCGAACCTCGATTTCGCGAATTTTTCGATATCTCGAAGAAAAAAAAAAAAACCTTCAAATTTCCTATGCACTCAATGTTAACAAAACCTTGATTTGACGAATTTTTTCGGCTCATCCCTCGATAACTTGAATTTTTTTTCCATAAATGGAGAAAAAAATATTTTCAAAAGACAAAAAAATACTATAAAAAAATAGAAAAGCTATTCAAAAATTACAGTGGTAAAACCCTGCATAAACTTTAAAATGAAGGGATATAAGGACGGAAGATAACACAATGAAATCACAACTTCTCTTGCCCCCCCCCCCCTTCCCAAGATGGGAGTTAAAATTCCTGTTTATTTTTTCCTTATCTCTTTTCAGTCAGTTGCCATGAATATGCAGTGACCATCCATCCTTTCTTTTATATAATAGCAGTAATAGTGTGTGGTCAGTGGGAGGACAATGAAATCATCGGTCAGACGAAAGCTTCTTGTGTATTATCAGAAGAAGAGGAGGAAGAAATCCGCCATTTGCCACCAAATGTGACAAACAAAGAAGCACTATCTGCAGTGGACACTTGAGGAGATATGTTGAAAGTCAGCCAAATATGTCAGAGGACACATTTAAAACCCTTGTCCACTTAGAAAGTGTAATAGATAAAATTTCAAACTCTTCTCTGAAGGAAACAACAATTAAATCTTTTTTCAAAAAATTTTGTAAATAGTGTTTATTAAATTAAAAAAATGGATTACTGTTTTAAAAGGTATGTAAAAAAGCTTTATTCCTTTATTCTACTACTGATAACATGCGATTTTCGATAATTCGAATTTTTGATATTTCGAATTTTTTTGTCTCTCCCTTCAAGTTCGAGATATCGAGGTTTGACTGTATATATATATATATATATATATATATATATATATATATATATGTATATATATATATATATATATATATATATATATATATATATATATATATATATATATATATATAAAAGACACAGTTGAAAGTGATAAACCAGCATAAGCTCTATTACTACTTGCAGCCAGGAACTGAAAACATGAAAAGATAAGTATTAAAAAGGTCTTAGACAGCATCTCTTAATCAGCGGTGCCGATACTGTCTAAAAACCAATGGATTATTTCTGATAAGTATGATCTAAACAATGAACATACTTAGACACCGTACAATCCATAAGAAACAGAAGAATTGAATAAAAAGTTCCTCAATCAAAGAACACCAGGCCTGGAGCTAGACAAAGTTGAAGTTAAGAGTAGGAAACCGCAAGAAGACTGACGCACAAACTTTGCAACCATGGAGTTAATGGATACACAGATGCAGACTTACAATGGAGACTGTGTTATAGGACATATAAACTTAAATTAATTATGTATTATTATTATTACTAAGATTAAAATATTATTTATTATTATTATTATTTTACTTAAGTATTTATTTATTATTAATTAATGAGTATTATTTAGTATTTATAAGTATAATTTTTTAGTCAATATTTAGAACCAATCACAGTTGAAAGCAATGCAACTTTACAATTGTAACAAACTGAATGCTAAGAAATTTGGATTTGATACCTCTAATTTAATTATTTTTTATCAAACACATTTATATCTCTATCAGTGTTATTAAACTTCATTTTATTGAATTTTCTCATAAACTAAACGTCCCCAAACTCTTTTTTTTTCTTTCAAAATTATTCTATACCTTTACCTTTCGTGGCATTTCGTAAAATATCAAACTGAGCGTAATAGGAATCATAATGTTTGAGATATGTGTTAAAAGTTTTTCACTCTTTAAAATATGCACACTTTTTTAAGTGAAGTTTTATGATTTAATTAAAACTTTTCCAATAAAGTTTCACGTGAAACATCTTATCAAATTTTCTGGCCATTTTTAAGACACGAATACTTTTTCTGGAATGTTAACTTTAAATTGAATATTAGTTACTATAAATTTTAAAAGTAGTTAGAATAATATTAGCCATGTTTTTGATTTTCCACGCGTAATAAAAAACTGATTGAGCCGTAAATCTCACTTTCGTAATTTAGGTTTTTAATCATCCAATCTAAGTCTTAAATTCTTATCGAGTTTCAAATCATTTTAGTTCCTCCTTTTAAAACATAGTTCGAGTTTATTTCCGCTGGAATTTTAACACTCTTAATCAATGTCTAGAAATATTTATTTCTTAACAATAGCTAGAAATTACTTGTTCATACAATGCGGAAAGATATAATGTCTTTAAATAAAGCACCACAGCGTTTTAAACAATTACCGACCGAAAACGTCTTTATTTGAAAATGATACAAAGAGGTTATAAAACACTCTGAAGAGGTTAAAAATGCTTCAGGAGACATGAACAAATATTATCGACATTCCTTCTTTTGAAGCATTGCGGTCTTGGCAAAAGTGTGTTTTCGATGGATTCACCTGTAGATGGCGCTTATTGCAACCCTCTCTTCAGACTTCATTATCCCCGTTTGAAGCATATTTATAGACCTACAATTACGTTAATAAGGCACAAAAATGAAATTTCTAACAATTCAAAAACTAAATTCAACCTGTCTATATTGCTTACGCTGTAGCGGCACGTATTTAACCCCTTCTGTACCAGTGAATCCACGAATGGATCCATGGCCTGATTCTCCACAAACACAAGTGGATCCACGTATGGATACACTGGTGACAGAACTGTAAATTAACTTTTTTATGTAATTTATACATGAATCGATGTAGATGTCGTTATATTTCTATATGTATCGATTTAGATATCGTTATATTTCTATGTGTATCGATTTAGATATCGTTATATTTCTATGTGCCTCAATTTAGATATCGTTATATAATCTGTGTGTATCGATTTAGATATCGATATATATTTCTATATGTATCGAGTTAGATATTGATATATATAGGTAACAAAACTGTAACCTTTTTTATGTAATTTTTTCATAAATCGATGTCTTTATATTTCTATATGCATCGATTTAGATACTGATATATATATATATATATATATACATATATATATATATATATATATATATATATATATATATATATATATATATATATATATATGTAACATACTGAACAACCCAAGGAGAGAAAATGGGCGTCCAGCACATCACAGGGAATGAAGAGTAGTCGTGGCTTGAAGAATAGATGACACTGCAAGTTACGGCATCACAAAACTTTATTAAGAGGAGTAAGTTGCCCCGAGAAGTTGTATTGTGTATCTTAAAAATAAAAGATGTAGTTAAATTAACGTTGTGGTGTTTTATGTGACCGAGGGTGAGATGAAAAGCGGGAAAGAAAATTAAACATATGTGATACACGGCCGGGCGACATGATGAACCATTATTCCAAATTATGCCACTCAGCCCTTCCTTCGTCGGCCCGCGCCCGTGCCATTGCATATATATATATATATATATATATATATATATATCGATTTAAATATCGATACCTATATCTCTTCTTATTAATATGAATAAAAACATCACATTTCTATGAAAACTACTACTTGATATTTTAAATCTAAATGCCCGAAAAACTTGTTTTGCATGTAATCTTCATATACATATGATGGTACGGAAGGGGTTAAGGAACTAAAACACATTTAAAGAACGTATTTAAGGAACGTAACTGATACTAAATCATTCAGACAGTTTAACGTCATATATAAATGTATATATTTAGAAAAGCGCATGAATGATATTTTAGGTTTATTACAAAAATTGTGTTAACTAGAAGGGTATGAAAGCATGTTTAAGATACAAATACGGGATACTTAAAATAGGTAAATTTCCTACCGAGAAACATTCCACCCTAAAACAGCATTTTATTTTTACAGTGTATGAAAAGAAATATATATTATATATATATATATATATATATATATATATATATATATATATATATAATATATATATATATATATATATATATATATATATATATATATATATATATATAATATATATATATATATATATATATATATATATATATATATATATATATAATATATATATATATATATATATATATATATATATATATATATATATATATATATATATATAGATATATATATATATATATATATATATATATATATATATATATATATATATAGATATATATATATATATATATATATATATATATATATATATATATATATATATATATATATATATATATATATATAATGAAACTGCCTGGTCGACAACTTCGGCGGTATTTGGAAACAGTTTACCGCCTTGCGGTGACGCGTGGATTAACTTTTGTAGTCAGGCACGAGTAGCATCAAGTTCCCTTACAAAATTCAACTGTCGGAAATTTTTCATTTATGCCCTTTGCACATTTTGGTTATTCTAAAAGCTAAACATATAAGACAAATGAAAGACTAGAAGACATATAGATAGTTACAGGGAGAACGGATAGCAGCTAACTGAAGGCATATCCAGTCCGACGCGCACAATTCGAAAACTCTCACCAACTCACACAGGTTCTTCACGTGTTCTGTCTTACAGTACCCATTTAGCGTCATGTAGCTCCACTGAGAGAAAATTCTAGTTACTTATATAAGAGGAGAGACAATACTGAAAGTAGAGAATCAATGGAACAGAATGAATTATGACGGGTGTTATTAGTGTAGGGCAGGGGTTCCCAAACTTATCCAAGTCGTGGCACCCTTAACACTCCGTTGGACGCTTCTCGAAACTTACGTTATCGGCACGATGTATCTGTCAGATACATCTCTGTTTTATTCGTTTTCTGTTAATTTGTATTACTTTAAATCTTGTATTTTTATTCTTTTTAGGTCCAGGCTTTTACACACGGACCTTTTTTTATTTATTTTTTTACATTTTTTATTTGTCACAAACCTCCAGCTAATAGAAGTAAACCGATAAAGGCTTTTATTTCAATATTATCTGTTAGTCTTGCATCTCTTTCTCTACTCATAGATTAGAAACTTCAGAAATGTATTCTTTAGTGCGTTTCACAATTATTTCCAATATTTTGTCAGGAAAAAAAAACAGTTCCAAGAGCCGAATATAGATTTTATACCTTTCGCACTTCCGATTACTCCAGGTAATTTTGTGATAATATTTTGCTTGTCTTTTCCTACATAAAAATCATATTACAAAGACATTAATATTGTCTTTTCCTACATAAAAATCATCATTATTAGCATAATCATCAAGTTCTCAGTCATTATAATCACTTTCCCTGCTATCAGAATCAACTTCACATGTTTCTAAAATATCTTCCTCGTCATCATCACTTTCATCAAATTCTTCAGCATTTAATTCCACATTTCCATAACTAAATAGAATACTATGAACTAGCTCAAGGTATTTTTATTATTAAAATCTAAAAAGCGTTTAGCACTCATCATGGGAAAAAATAAATCAAAAACGTACAGGGAATCTTGATACTTCCGTAAAGCTTCAAGAGACAAACGTTATCGGGCGCGTGTATCTAACAGATACAAAACTTCAAACAATCTTCAAAACGGGAAATACTCCTACACGGAACTGGTCGTTACTGCATTCCAAAGGAGCAGGTGGTCAGATGGACAGATAGTCATAAGTTCAAGGTCGTAAGAACAAGTTTTAGGGGCAAGAGCAGAGATACTGGCATGCATGTATCTGTCAGATCAACGCGCCCGATGGAGTCTTAAGAGAATTATAATTTTTTCACTGCACCCTTGTCATATAATATCTATCTGCGATATATTATTATTATATATATATATATATATATATATATATATATATATATATATATATATATATATATATATATATATATATATATATATATATATATATATATACAATGTGAAACAATTGTACAATTGTGAAGAAGAAATTAAAGAAGTAACTCGTAAGAACATTAATAAATTATTACTGCTTGTGTTTAAAAATACTGCAAGTACTTTAATTGTAATTAATAGGAAAACATATTAATAAAATTAATAATAAAATTACCTTCCAAATGTTCTTGGTATATGTGGGTGTTTAGTTTAAACACCCACATATACCAAGTAAACTTGCTGCTCACTGCACAATTGTTCGAATCGCGGAATATAGCTTGGTACAGCTACTCTCATTTCTTTTCTGATATTAATTTCCGAACGATATTTGCTCTTTATAACAGCAACTGCTGAAAACCTAACTTCGCCCAGATATAAAGTTGTTAGAGAAAAAGAACCCTTATAGCTTTTGACTTAGAATGGGACATTTATTTTTTCATAGATATCTCAAAACTCCCTCAAACCCAAACAAGCAAATTTTGCTTTCAGGCTTTTGTCACTCGATAGCTCAATAAGATTTTGTTCCTCTTGTGAAGTGAATTCGTTTGGAGTTTCAACATGGAATGGATCTTGAATCCATGCAAACTCCTCGGTTTGGTCTTGTGAGAAGTACTTTGAAAACCTGTCAGTTCGTTGTGAGAGGTGCTCTGTAAAATATGTCAGCATGCTATGTGAAACATTTTCTCCACTACAGATCATGTACTTCTGCAATACAGAGGTCCTTTGGAGTTATATCGGAATAGTCCTTAGCAATAGATTTGATTGGAAATCATGGGCACTTCGTGGCACCTTAGGGTGCCGCGGCACACACTTTGGGAACCTCTGGTATAGGGTAATTAATATTGGTGGTATATATATATATATATATATATATATATATATATGTATGTATGTATATATATATTTATATATATTATATATATATATATATATATATATATATATATATATATATATATATATATATATATATATATATATATATATATATTATATATATAATGTATATATATATATATAAATATATATAACATATAAGACCCAAAAACCCTTTCAAAATTCTAAATTCTTTTAATTTCCTTGTGCGTAGATTTATTACGCTGTTCGCTTTCATTTTAACTACAAAGGAGTTGATTTCGGCATATACTATACGATCCCTATAAATTTGGAGATAATCCCTCTTCGTTATATAAATTTTTCAGGCCCGGAGAACCAGGCTCACCCAATCATTCCACATTTGCGGTGTCACATGGCAAGCCGTCTATGAAGTTATATAAGAGCCTGTGGTCAGCTACATGTACGCTTCCGGATATTAGAACTGTCCTGAGGAGACGTAGAATTTTCGCAATAAAATTAATATGTCTATTTGATGATTTCATTCGTCCTTCCATCTCGAATTGACCCTTAAACTTCGCAGTAATATGTCGGGTTCTGATCGTCATTCTCCTTGGGACTCACGAGCACGGCTGTTACATTTATATATATATATATATATATATATATATATATATATATATATATATATATATATATATATATATATATATATATATATATATATATATATATTTAAGTAAGAAATTAATTGGGAAAAGAATAATTAATTTAAATTTAAAGGGAGCTTAGGGATTAATCATTTTCGTGGTGCGTAAAAGCCACTAGAGTTCATATTTCCATAAGCGTGCGGGTAGAAAAAGTAAGTAGGTTATTTCCCAGTTTTGAGATTGACCTTCGATTCGTGGTGAGATGGAGTTCCGTAGAGAATTTATTTTTAGATAATGTACAGGATTGGGAGCGAAAAGAAACTTCGAGGAATTTCTAAATTGAGCTCTGCGCATGTGCCAGGAGAGGGGATGCGCGGTTTTGACCTCGAAATCGGTAGAGCGCGAGATAGAATTCAATGCCGACGGACGTGTATTCTTCGCGTCTTTAAATTAAAAATGGCGAAATCTGAACGCGCGGATTTGGAATTGTGGTTCGCATGAAAAGGAATAAATACAATGATTTAAGTTATGAACTGATTCTCTGTTTTACTATCCTCCACTCGCAAATAAAATTTACCGATGATGGCTGCAATTTAAGATATGAGAGCAGGCAAACCACCCGACTGACATATATATATATACAAACTGAACTCAATTTAAACTCTTCAAGTTAAGAACTTTCACGTGCATTATAAAGTCGTAAAAGTTAATAGCATCTTTTATTCATCTAATTTAAAAGCAATAATTTTTTTTAAGAATTGTTAATGTTTATTCATAAAATTTATATATTTATAAACTATGCTGATTATATCTGTGAGCAAATAATTTTGTATAAAGACACAAATAAGGTAAAAATAACCATTATAAAATATGTGCAAACAAAGGAATGACAATTTTGTGTTCTAGACACACCTAATAGAACTCACTTTCGAAAGAGCCACAGCGAAAGCTTTTCGGCTATTTAGATGCCACGTCAAAAGCTTTTTCGCTATTTAGATGCCACGTCGAAAGCTTTATCGCTATTTATCTAGTTTCCAATGGATCGCTTTTGGTTATGTTCGGATCTATCTATTAATTTTTAAGTAGATATCCCGGTGAAAATTTATCCTAAAAGATTATTCCTAGTTTCCAATGCAGAACACATTCATAATTTTCTTACAAAAGTAGAATGCCTTATCTATATATTCTATCGCATGCTTTTTTTCCACAAAAAAAGTAAAATTAATTAGGATACTTTTCCAAACGTACTTTCTCATTTTATTCTTTTATAAAACTTCAAAAACAATTTTGGTTACGCTTAGAGAGAAGAAAAAACCAGATTTATTCGTTTTGAATAAACAAACATTTCTTTACTTTAATTTTAAACTTTAAACACCAGAAAGTAAATTAAAATATGGAGGGACTGCAAAAATGGCTTTTGCATCTGTTAACACAATAATTAAAGAAATATTTTTCGTCATGTAACTAAGCAATCAAAAAATTTTAGATTTAGAGTTGGAGATTCCTTTTGAATATGTTGCTCACATAAATATAAATAAAATATTTGAAACCAGAGAAATTTAGAAATAACAAGATGAAGAATAACTCCAAGTTTAGCATATTAAAAAGAATTATTTCCTCAGTTTCAATGAATTCGGGTGAAAATTTAATTCCTCAGTTCTTGGCCTTTTTTAACTCTAAGGATAAAGCAAAACTTTGGATTAAATCTGAATGTCATTACCCTAATTTGTTGAATAGTGTTCCTCCTTGATATTCCCGAATAAGTTTTAAATGCGGAATATTTTTAAGATAGAGCCAAAAGAATGCATTCTAAAACTAAAACCTGCCACAAATTTAATAACATGCTAATTATGATACATCTTACAGAATTTATCTTTTATTATTTAAGAGGGTAAAATTAACAGGCTTTTCAGTATTTAATCCTTAACTTATGGAGAATTTCCTATTTATTCGATTGGCACTGCCTCGAAAGTCGTAAAAGTTATTAAAACATTTTTTTTCGTCTGATTTAAACCCAGAAAAACTTTAAATTATTGCGAAGATTTATTTACAAAATTAATATATTTGTAAACCACATTGAATATATCTTTGAACAAATATTAAAATTATCAAAAATTTTAACATATTCAAACTTTATGAAAACACTTATTTAACTTCATTCCATTAAATGGAGCCACAACAAAATTAATAAATACAGTAGTATGGACATGTGACGGAAGTCCGGAATAACAGGTTTTGAATTCAGAAACCATCCTCATTTGTTTTCTCCACAAATATGTTGACTATTATACCATCAAACCATGTAATTATCATGGTAATGGGTAATTTAATGTAGCAGGCTCCATTCGGGAGCGTACCTGCTGTATTACTTACGAGAGCGTTGGTGCTATTTCGAGCAAAGCAATAGGGATGCAACATCGATGTCGATGTTTTCAAAACATTGATTTATTGAAGCCGAATTTTTTTAACATCGATGTTTTGTGCTCGATGTTTTTACGTTGTCCGATGGTTGTTTTTTTAAAGAAAAAGCACCATCTATCACCATAAAAAAATTAACAACATAGCATAATTTTGATACTCAGTAAATGTAAACTCAAAAATTCTTTTAAATGATTTTGCCGTAATCTCTATTGATACGAAACCAATTATTTTGTCTTGTGTTACAGTCATGAACTTCAGAATTTTATTTTATTTTATTTATATTTATTTTATTTTATTTTATTTTATTTATATTTATTTTATTTTATTTTATTTTTATTTATTTTACAAAATTATTTTTGTCTTCTGGAAGTAAATTATTCTCCAACTTGTAAATGCATGACTTCACAACAATAATTTTTCACATTAAACCAATTTAAATGAGAAAACATTGCGGATTTTTCTTTAAGGCTTTGGTCCTATCAATTGATTTTATACCAATAATTTTTCCTCAATTTTCTGGTAAAAGTAATAAAATGTATCATGGAAATTCTGTGATATGAGCTGACTCTAGCAACCAAGTTTTGGTCATTTGTGTCAATCCAATCAAAGAGTAAAATTAAATCAATGCTCCTCTCCACGACTAACCGAAGTAACATCATTGTTAGAGATTACTAAAGCAGTTTTAAAAAAAATAAATGTTCAAAAACATCGATGTTTAAAAATATCGATAGTTTTTCGGCGGTGTTTTATTAGCGCCGATGTTTTAATATTGAATATCGATGTTTCAAAACATCGATGTTTTGTTGTCGATGTCGCATCCCTACAAAGTAATAGGCCTCCATATCTACCTTAGAAAACTGTGTTAGTGTAAGAAGCCGAAGCCAAAAGGGGACCTTCCATTTCTTTTTCATTCTTCCATTTTTATTTGGAAATTGATTGTACTTTTATCTAAAATAAAAAGTTCAAATTTTAATTCGTTGGCTATACGTTTGGGTTTCATTCAAAATAAATCATATTTCAAACAATAAAGCAATATTTAATAGCGTTCCAAGTGTGTTTTTTGTATAGGGTATCTTATAAATATCGTTTCACGTACATTTAACGAACTTTTCAATTATTTATACATAAGTATTAATTAATTTTCTTTTAAATTTATTTATTCAGATTTAAAATTTAATTTATTAATCAGGTTTATATTAATTTATCTATATATATATAAAACAGTTCCGTAACTGACTGACTCACTGACTGACTAACTGGCTTACTGACATACAACACACAGAACAAACCGCTGGACCAAAAGGGCTGAAATTTTGCATGGCGATTCTTCTTATAGTGTAGGGATGCACTAAGAAAGATTTTTGAAAAATTCTCCTTAGATTTTTTAAAATTAAATTTTTAAGCTGTTTTCGTAACTTTCTTTAAGTTTGCATTTAGAATAATAATTTGAGGGTTATAAAATTTATATCACGAGAAAGAACATAAAAATTCCTTTAAAATGAAATCTTTTTGGAATCTTTATCTTGAATTTCTGATTTTTGGTGAATTTTTAAAGATTAATTTTTCGAATTTAATTTATTAAATGCTGATCACGTGATTTCTTTTTTCTGGTACTTTAAATAAATTTATCGTTACGTGCATAACAACTAAATAGACAAAAAAAAAATTCTTTCTAATGCAGCAGACGATTGGATATTATCAAAAAAAAAATATATATCCCTTACGATTTTTTTATAAATATATACATAAATATTTTTTTACATTAATTGTATACATTGACCATCGTTTTTATTATAAATATATATATTTAATTTTTTTGGCATTAATTGCATACATTGACCGTTGTACTTAATTCGAATGTACTCCATAGCGAAGTGCGGGTTTTCAGCTAGTAATTATATATTTATTGAATGAAATCGTAGTTAGTTAAGATAAATAATATAATGATATTCTCTTATTTAAAACATATAGGCGTTTGTTCAATTACAGGAAACATACAAAAAAGGAACCTAGGACACCATATCCGTTTTTAAGCTATGAAATAGCAGCCCTATTTTCTATTAGAAAATAAGCTCAATTGTTAATTTAACGACGACAGGAAAGCCCATTTATGCTGCTTTAAAGGTATCCGAGTTTGATAACACGGCTGGTGGAAAGTTCATAAAACTTCCATTTATCATTTCTTATCAAGATTAGTGAAAGGGAAAGGGAATTACAGTTTACAACGATGTAAAGACCTTCTCACAGTTTATTTCGCATCTAATGTAGCGTACGGGTAATGCGCAATTTCCATTGAAAGCTTACTATGTTTAAAAGCTTTTTTAGAGTTTTTCATCGTATTTCATCTAATATGGTCTGTATATTATTCTACTGCTTAATTCATTTATTGTTTACGCTGAAAATAAATTTTTTTCTTAAATAGAGTGGATAGAAAGCTTAACAATTATAAGCGAGGTAATAAATGTTTTTTTTATTCAGCTGTTTAAAAGGAGCTTGTTAATATGATGGCTTTTTAAGGCAACACATTTACTAGTTAAGTGTATTGATACAATGTTTAAAATGCCTTTCATTCGTATATATAAAGTAAAACAAAAAGCTGTTAGGAAAGTTTTAAAAAATGGCTTGATTTTACAATTCATAATCACATTGCATTTAACGTATTTCTGAGGGATCCATTCACAAATTGCACAGTGTGCGTTGATAAAAACAGCTGGCTAACGTTTCGGCGCTGTTACGTAGTCATTCAAACCGACATTGAAAGATTAATAAATAGGATGGCTTAACGACGTTTACTGTTCAGACTTTCAAATACAGCGCTTGTTTGTTGAGGAGAGTGCGCTCCAGGTAGAAGTACACTGGGGAATTAGGTTATATATTGGTACTTTTTTTCAGCATTCTAATCATAAGCTAAAATCAAATAACTTGATTTTTTTTTGTTTTATTCTTAACTCTTTTTTGCTATCTCTTTATCTCTTTGTCTTATCTCTTTTTTGTTTTATCTTTTTTTGTTTTATTCTTTGTTTTGTCTTATTCTTAAACTAATGTTACACATTATTTACCATTGAACCATAACAACATACAAGTCAGGTTGAAATAAAACTGCAAATTCTTTACAAGGTCTATTAAATAAGTGGATATAAAGAATCTCTCAAGAAATTATTACAAATAATAAATAAAAATATAGACATTCTCTAGTGCTGCTCATTAACTAATATAATATCGAAAATGTTTCTGTTCAGGATTAAAAATTTGGTATTGCGCATTACCCCATTCTAGAGAGTTAATGCTACTCAGTCAGGTAAGTATATCTGTTGCTAAAACAGGTGCTTTAGTATGTGCCTAGTATAGTTATCATTTTTAGGTGGTCCGGAACACAAAATTCTTCAAATTTTCGAAAATGGAGTATTGCATTAAAAAGTTTTCTGTTCTTTTCCTCTTAAAACGACGTTTACATCATGTTTCTATTTTTATTAGAACAGGAGACATTATTTTTTTTTTGTTTTGCAACATTTTAATAATAGCCAATCCTTGTTTAAACCTTTAAATGCATTTTTCTGCATGATGGTTTTTTTCACCATTTCTCGTCTTTAAATTGTTATAAGTCAAGAACCGTTAAAGATAAATGGTTCAAACTTGGAACATGTCTTTTTCAATTATTTTACTTTAATTTTGATTCAGCAAATTTGTAAAAAGCATTTACTTTTGAAAATATGATTTTTTTTAAAAAGTTACATCTTTTTTTAAATTTTTAGTCTAAATATTTTATTTTTTTTAAATTCAATATTTAAAAAAATTCTGATTCAAAATTAAAACTGATATAAGTCTGTTTAATTAAATGAAAAATTTTGAAATTCGACCAATAATATTTCGATTTATAACTATTTTAAATTACTCTCCTTTTTTTAAATTCTAATCAGATTTTAAATTTTAAGAAAATTAAAATCTTTATGATAAGTTTTATGATGTTATTTTATTACAAATTATATAGTTAACCATCACAAAAAAATTCGAAATTTGAACTCAATAAATAGAAAAAAATTTTAAATGTGTTCCGGACCCCCTTAAAAGAAATATAATTATCAGATCCAGAATATTTTTATGCATTTTCAGTTATTGACAGAAAATTTGTGTTTACATTGCATATTTAAGGAACATAAAATGTGTACATTTTATTTTTGAAAATGAATTAAATCAAAAGAATTTAAAAACAAAATAAATGTCCCTTTAACAGAATTCAGATAAATATTATATTATTGTTATACAATGGTAACCTAACTGCGCATGTACCATAGAACATAAATATACTATAAAAAATACTTCCATTTTTGCAATTTTGAATGAATATAAGAAAATTATGTTTCATTAATTTAAACTATCCTGCAAAGGTAAAGTATGATTAAACTACCCCCGCTATGTCGGAGAATTATTAATTATTAACTCTCAACGGACATATGCACTTCATAAAAAAAAATCTCTCGAGGGATCTGCCCCATAAAAACAGAACATATTTGTAACTTTCTTTATAAAATACTTATCATTCTAACCTAAACTTGAGATAAAAGTAGAATTTTAAAATGGCTTTTAGCATGTGTACATAAGGTGACTCAGAGCATCATGATATTGGATTCACTAAATTTTACGATATTCTTCAATTCTTCCCCGGGAATGAACTTAAAAAGTCAGGAAAAACAGCCCAAAAAATTCATATCTTAATCGTCTAAAACAATGCTGATAATATGCAAGCCGATCAGACCTAATTTTTTTTAACCTAACAATTCTTCGCTAACTCGAACTGTTCGGATTTTAGAAATACTACAATAAATGCCAAAGACTTTATAATACCATATCAACAATACTTTAAAAAAAGTAAGCATTTTCTTTACACTTTCATGTTTACCTTTTGTGTTTGCCATAGATCAATTTAAATAGAATTTCCTATAATATCGTACTGTATGTGGATAGGAAATTATAAGCTTGAAAAAGAATCACTGAGACGGGCGCAAAAGTGATCATTACCTGCACAGCTGGCTCAGGAACCACGTGATTGACATCAGATGGTTTTATCCCAGCTGCGGAAGTAATGATGATAACTTAATTGCTCCCATCTAGAAAGTATTACAGAAATCACTCGCAACGCAATGTTACGGAAATATAAACGCAATGTTCCTTGAGTGATGTTTCTTACAAACAATTTTATTAAACCAAGCTGCATAGACAAAAAATATTATATACATATAAAATAATGGTAAATAAGTTATAAAATATTAAGTTTATTCATACAATTTTAGACATTTCTAATCCCATATATACTATTATAGTTACATAAAAAATTAAATGTTGTGATTTCTGTAATATTTTATTATACTTTTAAATCCAACTTTTTGAACTATACATTTTTAATGTTCTTAAGAATGGCTCCAAAGCTTTCATTTACTGAGTTGAAGAAAACATGAAAATAAAGATAATTTCTTTGAAAATTAGATTAAAGACTACGGGCCTAAGGTAGCATAATGGTAGCGCGTTGGGTTCCTAAGGTAAGTCATCCCTCAGTTCAAATCTCGACGAGCACCATTGAATACCTCCTTGCCTATGTCGGTTATGGACACATTCAATCTGTCGACAGGAAATTTCTTTCATGTGCCAGAGGGTTGGCGGAAGGTTAGAACCCTCCAGATGTCGTCTATTGGGGGTGCTCGATCAAAACTGAGGGGGCACCTGAAAGTTGATTTTTGTTCACCTATACCAGGGGTACTCAAATTGCGGCCCACTAAGCTTTTATTTGCGGTCCGAAACAGTCAAACTCATTATGAGGCAAGGGAATTTCTAAACATAATTTTGGATATTTGGGCCTGTAAATTTCAAATCTGTAGAAAAATGTGCCAAGTGCTGCTCACGTTGTTCGATGCAATGAATCCTAATGAATCATCCTATTACAGAATGAAATATGAGAAGAACGTATATAGAAATCCAGATTTTTACCTAGATGACGCATTGAGAGTAGCATGTAGCAAGTATAAAGCTCATTTGTTTAAAATAGTTGAAAGCTTGTGTCAACATTAAAAATCATACTAAATTTTAAATGAACGCCTGAATACATTTAGATTTTGAGTTTTATTTTTTACATTATTATATTATGAGGTATGTTATGCCAGCGTAACGTAGCAAATATATGCATGTGGATCAAGACAAAATAACTACAAGATAAAAAGAACTTTTTATATACCATGTTTTTAAATTTTCTGTTGAATCATATAAACTTGACAATTCTATGTATTAATTAATACTTAAAAATTTTTTTTGAGGAATTATCCCATCAACTTGAAAGAAAATGAACTTAATTGGAAGTTAACCTGCATATAACTTTCCATTCCCGTTCCGGCCAATAGGTGGCTGTACCTATCTACAAAACGTTCCGGCTAATAGATGACTGCACCAGTCTACAAAACAAAATTAACTGAAAATTAATTTAATTATGCTTTAAGATGGCTAAAAGTATTAAAAAACGCATTGTCATCGTGTTCTGAGCTATTCTAAAAGTTTCAAATGTCTATCTAGTCGGGAAGTTAGTGAAAAATCGATTCAAAGGTTTGTACTTGGCAAACACACAAACACACAAACAAGAAAGCAAGTTAATAAAAACATGGTAAAAAGCTTAAGTACGGCTGACCCGTACAGTGCCCCCACGGGAACCAACCAACGACAGTGCGAATTTCTTCACTCACAGGTGCCCCGCTTAGGCAATAAAAAAATGAAAGAGCTACTGCATCTTAGACATATAACGTGAGATCTATATTTGATAGACTAGCTTACATTTTTTTTCGTACAGTACTAATAAAAATTAAAATGCTAGTTTTTTTTATTCCTTAGGCCTAATGTCTGGATGTCCTTTAAGAGAAAGCATGATTAAGAATATTTTTTTACATTAATTTAATAATTGACAACGAATTGTATGTTTAGCCTAATCTTTGAATGTCCTTTAAGAGAATGCATGATAAAGAATATTTTTTTACATTAATTTAATAATTGACAACGAATTGTATGTGTAGCCTAATGTTTGAAAGTTTAGCCTGACTCAGAGAGGGATTATTAATTTATCCTTACAAAACAATTCAGGAAAAGCTATATCTCAATGTATCCTAACAATTGCTTTTAGAACTCTCAAAGCTTTAGGTATGTGCCTACCTTTTTGGGCACTTTTTTTGAAAAATAGGAAATTTTTATGAAACACAAGTGTTTTTAGTTAGAACAGGGAATAAAACTATGAATTAAAAAAAATTTAGTGAAATTTTCATTAACTTTTCAAATGTAGGCAATTTTTAGTCAACTTTTAGTAAAAATTAGCGTTTACGCCAAATTTTCTAAAACAAAATCTAACCAATATATTTCACTTTTTTTTTCAACAGAATATTAGTAAATTACTTACCTGTGTTATGAAGCAAAATATTTGCAATACCTCTTAAACTTACTAACATATACCAAATTTTGTATACACAACAAGATTTTTTAAAAATTTTCATATATTTTTCAATAAAAATAGCTCTTAAATTAATAAATAGATACTTACAAGTTATATTTTGGTTCATAACATACCACTAGATGAGCAGAACCTTGTGACAAAATTTTATTTCAATATCTTAAAAATCTTTTAAGAAATGAAATTTTTCGTAAACGTAAAAAATGAAAAATGCAGTTTTCCAGAAAACGCAAATAAAAATTTTAATTTAGCACAAAAAAAATATGTATAAACTTTACAACCTCAAATTTCACCATATTTGTAGGTCAAGCCTTCCGTGGCTTCATTTTAAATTAATTTTGATTTTCTTTTAGCTTTTATTATTTTTCTGCATGTTTTTGTAGTTGGCAGAATTTGTAACCTCGATTTCTTTATTCGCTCAATGTCAATTTCCATGTACATTTTCAATATTTCTGGTTCAGTTTTTATTTTTAAATAATTGAAACAGGTACGAGACCCATAAAACATGAATTAAACAGTAGCACTGCAATAGAAGCCCCTAATAACAATGTTTGCAGTTAAAAAAAATTTTCTTTAGGAAAAATATTCCACAAAACATTGTTAAATGATTCATTATTGATATGAGTCATGCAATGAAAACACTTTCTCAGTAATTTCTGATCACAATAACCAGTGCTAAGTAAGCTGGTTTTATAATTTTGACAATTGTATCTGGAATGCTTGGGAATTTTTTCCGAAAACTGCTTTCCATGATGCAATGCTTGCTTGTATTTACACCAACTTTCGGGACCCTCAGGACACTGTCCATGCATCGACTTTTCATTGCTTGAGCAACAATGAAAAAAAAAACAGATAATACTGCTGATTGCATATTTTGAAGATTTGCAACATTGCTGCGAATTGCAATCTCATAATAGTTTTGTAGCTGGTCTATAAAGTTATCAGTTAGTTTACCCTTTCCACCAAGTCCTTTAATGGTCTTTTAATGGTCTTAAAACTATAAAAAATAAATAGAGGAAACTTCATTCTACATTCAAAATGAAAAATGAGCATTAAAATTGTTTAAAAGTAAAGAAATAACTGTAAAAATGTATTTTTTGTATTTCCGTGGCCCTTTAAAAGGTCACTTCCGGTTTCAGAAAGTTCATTTCCGGTTTATAATTTGGGCTAGAACTTTGCTTCTAATTATCACTGAACCAAAAGTAAAGCATTTTTGAATTCCTAAATGTTTGAACTTTAATTTAAAATAATTAAAAAAAAATTCGAATGTTTTCGCAAAATCAGCGATTTGAGGGTAGGCACATACCTTAAATATAAAAGTAACTTAAGTATTAAAAGTATGCCTAGATCGTTGAATAAAGTATTCCCTTAAGGAACCAATTCTTTTAAGGAACCAATTTAATTTTTTTTCATTTTTCGTAATTACTAACAAGATACATCATTTTGAAACTAAAACATTTTCTAGCAAGTGACTTGATTGTGTCATTGATTTTTTTTTATCTCATTATCTATAACTTTTTAAAGCATCCTATTTTAGCAATAATTGACTTTTATTTTCTTTAATAAAACACCCGTAATATCGTTTTATACATAATGCCCCATCTCATATTTTTTGCATGAAAGGAATTTTTTTTAATTTATTATAAGAACGTGAAATGCGTGTCAGATGGTCATATCCTAAAAACTCATATCTATGAATTTTCGATAGCCTCAGATAACTTGCTTGCAGGCAAAAGGAAAAATACTTTATGAGGCTAAAAATATTGATGAAGTTACATAAACGTACTCCGATATAGACTCATTTCTAAAAAAAATCTGTAGGAATATTTCAGTCACAGAAAGGTTCAATAACTTAATAAATAAATTTTTCATGGCCATTTAAATAAATCTACCATTCTTTATTATTCACAAAATTTTTCCTCATTTCAAACAAATCAGCTGACTATTGAACTGAAATCCAGACCACTTGCTATTTCAACAGGCATGCTTTATATCATGACTAGTTGGTACCCGTCAAAACGTGACGGCTAGATAGTAAATAAATGCACTAATACACAAATTATACATTTGGCGAAGCATTGCCAAATGTTGAAAATCATAATAATGCGCAGAAACAAATTAATGTGTTTAGGCAGCCGTGTGCTTAGTGAATATCTAAAGCCAGATTTAAAAATGTAATTGAGCATGTGCAGAAAGCATTTTTTGAAACTGCAAATTATCGCTAATTAAACAGCGCGAAATAAACAATTTCCATCAGGTTTAATCTTATATTTCCCAAACATAATTATCATAAATATAAAAATGTCAGAGATATCTAAAAAGACTTCCTCGGAATAAATGGGTTTATCATTAAAATATGTCACTGAGCATGCGCAGAAACAGTGAGTTTCTAAAGCCAAATTTAAACATGCCACTGAGCATGCGCAGTAATAACTTTTTTAATTGTAAATTATCGCTCATTAATAGAAATCGCTGTTACAAAAACCAAATTTGACAAATCTACAGATTACAATCTTTCGTTTAAGACCAAAATGAATTAAATGGATGCAGTAGTTTTCTCTCACGGACTGCCCAAAAAGTCGGCTTAGCAACTTAAATATATAAATGAGCTTTCATAACTTACTTTACTACTACTTAATGTGTTTTGATAGTGACTGATATAAGATTGCCAGACAAAGAACTTGCGGTGTCAAACTGAAACTCTAGTTTTCTGTCTGATTGCTTTAAAAAGTTGTTGTTGTTGTTTCTAATCCTCTGTCATCCGAATATAAATTCGGATGAGATCCATGAGGTTGTTGACTTGGGCAACATCAAAGACGATAACCAAGTTTGTTAAGACATCTTCTCAGGTAAGGCCCAGTGACTTCAAAATGTGCTCCGGGGGAGCCTGGCAGGCGGAATAGAAAGATTCCTAAGGTGTCCACTAGCAAGCATAGAGAATGCTGTTTGGTAACGTCTATCACAGTTTGGGAAAAGAGGAGTGCCAGAACGATTCATCTTGTACCAGTGATGGGTGTAAACAGTTTTGAATGCTTTGAATCACAGGGAACTAAATTTTACTTTTTTACTCTTTGTAGGAACCAGTAAGTGTATATTTTACTGTGAAACGTGGATATCCAAGCACAATCCACTGAATTCATACATGGATGATGTTTAGCCGCAGCCATGTTATTTAGCTATCCGGACTTCATGTTGCTTTTCCTTATTACTTTCTCAGGAAGTTACACAAACTTATAGTCTTGCAAAGTAAGAGAGTACTGCGAAACATCTTTTAAGGATATTGGTTTGAAAAAGGCATCAAAAGCTAGCAGTGGTATAAATTTCCAATTTTAATATTCAAATAAAATTTTAATTAGTTCAACTTTTTTACAGGAATAATGATCTTTAAAAAAGACTCATTTAAAAAAAATCATTACAAAGTTCATGAAAAAAGTAAATAAAAATTTTGTGTCCAGGACCACCTTTATCTGGCATTTTTCCAGCTTAGCTAAAGGATTTTTTTTTAGTTTTGTTCTCTGTATAGCTAATACAATTACATAGCATCATAATAGATTCAGTTTATCAGAATCTCTTGCAAGTTCACACAACAGTTTTCTGTTACAATTTGTGTTTTGTTATTTACTCTCTAGACACATAAGAAATAAATATGAGAAATTCAATTTGGGCCATTAGCTAAATTTAGTGAACGAAAATAATATCTTTCGAAAGCTTTCTAAATGAAAAGCTCCCCACATTTCCTTTAAGAACATTGAAAATATTCAATTTCTTTTAAAAATTGCTTCCTCTACTCCTCTGAATTGCAACTATAAGAAACTGTAGCATAACTTTGAAATTCTAATTGCAGACACCATTATACGGAAGCCGTAATAAACACAAGAAAAGGTAAATGCCAGCAATGAAATCTTCAACAATGGGATACTTCATTTAAAGTAAAATGACTTCAGAATTTTCAGCAGATCTATTTTAATGATAATTATGTGTTACTCTCGTCAGTTTGTACCTTAAAATGCATAACTCGATTCAAGTTGTAATAGAAATTTTCTCCTTTAAAACACGTGTTGCTCAACTGCCTCATTTGCGAAACAGAAATATAATTACCCTTATAAAAACAATACAAAGTCCATTGTATTTGACATAAACGAGAAAAAAAATAATAGCTAGATATTTAAAGGTACAGATGTATTTTTAGAAAGTTTTAAAAGCATTACAAGATTTTAGTTTTAATGCATTTCGCAGGGAATTACTAATTTAAGCCTTCAAGTCTTATGCTCACTTTCTTGACAGAACTAAGAGTTAAACAGTAAAATTTATCGCATGAGGTATGTAGTTAGAAAGGTAATAAATCTTCATTTGTGAGAAAAGTTCTTCATAAGTGTGAAGGACAATCATGTCAGTCGTCATAAGCTTCCCCGGAGAAATGAGAGATTATGAGAAAGTTTACACGCTAATCAAAGCTCTAGGTAAAACAGCTTCCATTTTTAAGGAAGAGGTACTAACTGCATAATATGCATTCAGCATGTAAAGTATGGTGTTTGGGTGGCTGGTTCAATTAAGAAGCTGAATAGAATTTTAGCAGATTAGAGAGCAGATTTCTTCGTTTAATTTTTCATGACAACGTGCAAATTATCGATATTGCGTGGGAAAGTCTAATATGAAATGCTTTGTACTGACGAAACCGATAGTTTAAAATAAAGGGAAAATGTAAACTATTTTACTAAGTAAATCCACTGAAAGAATTAAATTCAAATTTAACATTGATAATATGAATATCCCATAATACATTATAAGAATGAATATGTATGTAATTATCAAAGCTATAGTACAACAATTAAGGAAAAATGCTCTTTTAAATATGAAAAAATTTAATATTTACTTATAACACTGGTCAACAGTGGTTTTGGTGCCGGGGTATTTGGAGCTGATTTCACATGAATTTGGTGCCATGAATTTAAATATGGCATTAGTTTTTGCCTAGCATCTCAGATTTCTAAGATATAACATTTTAGGGAAATATGCGTTACACTATTTAAAGTTAAATTCATGGATCAAATAAAAAAAATAAACACGAAATTTATTATTATTATTATTATTATATTTTTTAAAATGTTAAAGGAACATAAAAACCATAGAGAATATTTCAGTAGTACTTATCTAATTGCAAAGAGCGAGAAAGAGGAAAAAGTCATTGATGAAACCAACTAGTCACTGAACATTTCGGAAACTTGTTTTCCGTGACATTATTGAATGTATATTGGAACAGTCCCTTTTTAAACTCCAGCAGTAATCTGCCATCATGTGCGCGTCCCATCTTCCTTGGTAACAGTTCTCCATAGTTTTAATATCCTGGTGAAATCTTTCACCTTGTTCCTCACTGGTGTTCCGTAAATTTTCAGGAAAACGGTCTAAGTGGCTGTGTAAATAGTGCACCTTAATGCTCATGTTACACCCAAGGGATCTGAAACTGTTTAGCATCACGTTTACCAGTTCAATATAGTTTTCAGCTTTGTGTTTGCCCAGAAATTTCTTGACAACTGCAACAAATGAAGTCCAGGCTTTTCGCTCAGCCTCATTCATGGATTTTTCGAAGGCAGTATCCTTAATGAGTTGTCTTATTTGTGGGCCGTCAAATATTCCTGCTTTAATTTTTTCCGTACTCAACTTAGGCATTTTTTCCCTATATATGCAAAGCATGATCCGTTCTTATCAAGAACTTTTACAAACTGTTTCCTTAGGCCCAGCTTGATATGCAGTGGAGGAAAGATGATTTTCTCTCGTCCAACTAACGGGTCGTTAATGACATTATTTTCCCCAACGTCCATGTTTTCTCTCTTAGGCCACTCTTTTCTAACCCAGTGGTGTGTTTTGTCTCTGCTATCCCAGAGGCACACGAAGCAAGGATATTTGGTGTAGCCACTTTGCTGCCCAAGGAGAAAGTTTACCATTTTTAAGTCCACACAAATCACCCATTGATGTTCATGATACTTTATCTTCTCCAAGACCAAAGCTATGGTGTCAAATTCTTCTTTCATTTTTGTTGAGTGAGCAATTGGTATTGAACTTTATTTCTTCCCATTGTGTAGAAGGACTCATTTCAAACTTCGCTTTGAGCTGTCAATAAATAGGCGCCAATCATCTGGAAAATATTCAGGAAGACTCATTTTTCCCAGGAGTCATCTAAGATAAAGACAAAATATAAGATTGTCATCTTCAGAGAAGAAGGGCAGGAGATCCTTTTCTCTTGTACGATAAAAGGTAATGTTGGTTCCTTGTTCCAGTAAATTTTTGTCGTCAACCTGGAAGCCAGTAATTCAGAATCTCTTTTTGACAGGTTGAGATCTCTGATGTGGTCATTGAATTCATCCTATCTGAAACGTTGAGGAATTGATGACATCCCCTCATAATCAATATCACCTTCATTGGTATCAGAAGGGTGATCAGGGGGACAATACTCGTCCTCACAGAGCTTTGGTAGTTGGTGAAATGTTGGGATCGGCACTTCCTCTGAGTGAGGGACAGGACGTCTTGCAGAGACTAAATCAGGATAAGTCCATTTGCTACCAATTTTCCGATGGATTCCATTAATATTTACTAGGCATAAATAACAGTCATCGAAGTCGTTTTGGGGTTCTCTCCAAACCATCGGTACGCCGAATTTCAGACTTTTCCTGTTCCCGGTAGTCCACTGTCGTAAATGTTCTGTACAAGTTTTACAGACCAGATGCGGTGCCAAGGTTTTATCCTGATCACCAAGCCTAACACCAAAGTATCCAAGATAAGCTCTCTTTAAAAAGTTACTAACAGTTTTTCTGTTTTCTTTTAACGTGTATTCTCCGCATATGTAGCAAAACACATCAGGGTGATTTACACAAGTTCTTCTACTTGAATTCATTTTATTTCCACTCTACAACACAAATACAACAATCTACAAGACAGTACGTTTTAGGTAAACTTTTATAACAACTCTTTCCTAAACAGAAATATCACGCGAGGTCTACTTCGATCTACCCTGCAATGCGAGAACTAACAAACTAATCTCAACTCTAGTTGAAATGTCTGTTGAAACTTATCAGTTCGAACTTTTATTGTCTAGAACCACCCCCGCCATTTTTTATGAGCTGATGCTGCTAGTGGGGCCTCACACCGCTGTGACAAATTTCAGTACAATTGTTCTCGGACGAAACGGTCTTTTGGGGTAAGTTGCAAAATGGGTTTTCGGACGTCAGAGGGTTAAAGGTCAGTACAATTACCGGACAAGCAATGCTTATTTATTTTAGCGGATTTTCCTGGAACTAACTGTACATTAGACGGTAAATAAGTAGGATTAAATCACCCATACTTGAGTGTATTGCATAGAAAAAACACATTGATAAATCTGTGATATATTTATCAATAAGTGGATTATCTAAAAAAGCAGAGCTGATAGAGAAAAACTGATTGCATATTTAGATTCAGCGTTCCAAATATAGCTAAAAACAGTTCTAAAATACTAGGCACCAAAAAGAATTTTTTTTTGTTGCCCTGTGTAATTAAATTTTAACAAATTATTTGCATTTCGTGATATATGCTTTATCAACTCTAAAATTTATAAATATATGCTTTATAATAGACAAGAGTAAATTCAAAAATTGAAATGGCAATCAAATATAACTCACATACTATAAATATTGTTTTTATATTTATTTACTCTGTTTAACCCTTTCAAGTGCAACAATCTCAACCGTTTGCACAGTTCAGAATTTTTTCCGATTTTTTTCACCTATTGAAAATTTTTCCAATTACCAGTTGCAAAATGTTTTTACTTCTTTGAACTGATAACAGATGGCAGTACTAGCCATTTTTCTGCTCATTTAACTGGAATACATTGATTTCAAGTGAGAAAAATACTAGATTCAGGCGTTTGCACTGTCCAAACGGCGCCCCTCAAAGGGTTAAAATATATAGATCATAAGTTGTGAGAAACTCAAATGCAATAAAAATATTTTAAAAAAAACTCTGATTAAAATCGCTCCAATATATTGTATGTAAGAGTGGCCAACATTTTAATGCGATTTTTTTGCAACTGTGTACAATATTCCAACACTTGATATCATGAGTCATAGCCCATTCAGAAAAAGAATATCATTATACATTTAGCAGCATTGAGTTAATATATACTCATATATCAGATTTAGTTTTGTTTGAATTTTTGCATCTAAACGGAATATTCTTAGGAGTCACACAAGGAGTCGTCATGCATGGCTTACCCTTATATAGAACCATCATTTGCACTTAATACCGTTCGGGTAGTCTCTGGATCTCATATACTGGGGTGAAACATATTTAGAGACACATCGCCGTAAGAAATGACTTTGCTTACCAATATTATAAAGCAATACAAAGCAAAATTTACCCAGTAACAATGCGACAAATCATTTATGATAGCACATAGGTCTTCCCATATAATCGCATGTCTCATAGCAGTTAAATTACAAGGAAACTGCAAGAAACTTGTTCTAACAAGAAGACTTCACTTCATCATAGACGTGAGATTTATATTTCGCTGTCGTCGTCAGGTTGTAACTTTGAGAAGACTTGATAAAAGTGGATCGGAGCTATGTAAGAGTTTTTCATATTGGTTGAGCAATACGGTCAACTTTTTGCTTAGAGCCGGACCTATAGTTTAAAACTGATTCCGAACTACTACAACCATCTTTACTAGCAATGGAATTCGAACCCATAGGATCTGGGACCGAATACCGATGCCCTAGTCATTCAGTTATCCCCCAGCGTGTTTTCAGATTTGTAAAGCTGAATAGTGTGGAAAGGATGTCGCATGTTAGCGATCTTCAAACGGGCACAATCAGAGAACATAGATGAACTAATACTGAGTTACCTTCTTAGTACTTATTTGCGGTTTGTTATTAAGTAGTAAAAAAAATATTGGTACAGATTTTACAATACAGCACTTTACATACTTGCTTACCTTAACAATAACCTTATATAATACTCATTTTGTCTCTACTTATGGTATGAAATTAGAGAAATTCTCACTTCAAACATTACCAGATGTGACATCTACTTTAACCGATGAATCCATCTTTAAATGAGCAATTTCACCTCGGTAATTCATCAGAAATGTAATTCAGTGATAAATAGGAGAGTTAGAAAAATAGTGCAGAAACTAAGATGTCCGTTATCTATCAGCAAATGATCAGAAATAGAGAAAACGGACATAAAATAATAGAAGAACTCGTGCATACTCAGTCACCTGTTTCTCAGTTATTAGAAACTTCTACTGTCTAAAAAACATGTTGGTAGTGCTTTTACAAAATACAATCCCAAGTCAAGTAGTCACACTCACATACATACTAACATAATGGATAAACTCACGACATGTAAAGTGTTTTGGTTCTATTTAAGATTGGACATTTGGATTTATCTCTATTTCAAGTTTCCGAAATGTGCCATCTATTTGATTTGTAGAATCCCTTCTGATAAAAGCTCTTCCGCTTTGAAAACTCTTCAGCGATTTAATCTATTAAAAAAAAGAGATTGCGTGAAGAGTATTAAATCCATGTTATACATTAGGTCTGAAGATTGCGAAAATGTAATTGAAGATCCTTTAAGTGATGTTTGAAGTTCTCCCTCGTAGAGAAAGAAGATGTAATCCAATGGATGAGCTAATATTGAATTAAATTCTGGCTAGTTCTTTTCAGCTTATATTTACACAAAAACGTGATGACAAGCCTTGACAAAAAATACTTAGAGATCGGCTCCATGCGCACTTAGCAGAGAGATAACCTCATGACTTTTAAAATATTATTTTTTAATAAAAAGCAATTTTGTGGTCAAAGTAATCGTAAGTAAGAAATTACTAAGTTAAAACTGCGAATCAAAAGGATTTAAAAAATTGTCATACAGTGTCGCGGAATTTTCGACATTGTGACAGCAAAGAGGGAAATTGAAGAATTTATGCAAAGAGTAAGTTAATTGGAAAGAAATGGTAGTAGGGCATAGAAGCGATAAGGAACAGAAAGGAATAAGGGACAATAAAACCGAAACGATAGATAAAAAGAAAAAAAGACCTTAAGAGAGCAGGTGCAGAAGAAATGAATGAAAAGATAGAAAGGTAGATTAGAGACGCAACGGGGCAGAGGAATAAAGCATGCAATGGAACGCAGAACAGGGAGACGGAAAAAATGAATTTACGATAGCCATAAAAAAGAGAAATTGCACGCAGCGACAGTTGAAGCGATTGGCGTGTGAAAGTCAAAAAAGAAGGTTACGTCCATGCTGTGGAAGGGCAGGATTAAATATATAAGAAAACCGCAAGCCAATGGAGGAAGAAGAGGAGATAAACGACGTACCCAATGAGGAAACGTTGAAGGAGGTGTCAAAAGTCAGAAATGAAGCTATAGAAAAGATATAACATGTAGAAAATAGATGAGCTGTCAGAGATTAAGAGACTAAGAAGTTGCTTGCTAAACAAAATGAGCAAAGATGGATACAGAGGTGTGTAAGCCGACTTAGGCTATAAGATGAGAGGCTATAGCATTCGAAACAGATAATTAATCTGAAAGTACGAGTAGAATTACTAACCAGATGTCTAATACATATTAGTAAATAGAACCTTGGAGGAGAGTCGCTTAGAATCGTTGATAGTAGAAGTGCCCAGATAACTGATGCCTAGGACGAGTGAAAGGGACACCCAGATAGAGAAGACCACTGATGAGAAGCGATGAGGATGAACAACGCCGAATGCTGCCTAGATAGCCGATCCACTCTGATCCCACCAGACGAGTAATCTGTGCCTACCGCCGACTCAGAGACTTTTTTCATGGACAATCCTGTGCGTCAAAGACATGTCCTATGAGACGATGGACCAGAGTCCAAAGAACAAAGTGTCATCCATGAGGGTACTGTGTCGTTTTCTCACAATCTATATATCAATGCTTCAGATACCAATAATAAATAACTAAAATAATTAAGGTACAGGAATTGATAATTAGATAGAGCGTGAATAAGTTGAGGGAGTAAGATGACGCTATTTCTTCCTGATGATAAATGTATATGTATTTATGTTATGATAATTAGTTAAATTGAATATAGTAGTGAGTGCAAAAAATAATTATTATCTATGTATTAATGAAATGCTGGTGAAGTGTATAAATGTATCCAGTGTGAGCAGTCTTAAGTAGTAGGGATATGTTGTATTGAATGTCCAATAAATCAATTCATGAGTTTAAACCAAAATTTGTCCATGTTTTTAATGTCAATGAGTGCATTAAACAGAAACCACTATACGATCATAACTGAACCTGCAGTTTGAAGAAGGGAACAAGAGCCAAAAAACTTAAATTCGTTTTTTTTCACCAAACTGTTATTTTCATATAGACGCCCCTTGTAAGCTGAAAAGAAGAAACGAATATCTCTCACGCACTGGTGTAATCGGGCTTGGAAATATTTGTCAGTTTGAAGAAGAGAGCATATCCCGGTTTTGTTTCCTTCTTTAAACTACTGATACCGTGCTTGGACAAACTGTTGTAGTTGTCGCGCTCTTTTAAAGCTCAGTAAACTCTGGCTATATGTGTTGTGCATACACAATATGAAATAGATTCTACCGATTTCTACGTTTATCCTGAGTTAAAGCGTGGATCTGACGAAGTTTATAGCATGCTTGGTTAAAAATTAAGGGGGTCCAGGACACAAAATTGTTCGAATTTTCGAAAAACAATTTATCGCATAAAAAGTTTCTGTGTTCTTTTACCCTTAATGACGTTTAAATCATGTTTCTATCTTAATTAAAACAAGAGAAATTATTATTTGTTTTGCAACATTCTAATAGTAGCCAAACGTTGTTTAAACCTGTAAGTGCGTTTTTCTGCATGATGGGTTTCCCCCATTTCTCGTCTTTAAATTGTTATAAGTCAAGAACCGTGAAATATAAATGATTGAAAATTGGAACATGTCTTTTTCAACAAATTTAGTTTAATTTTGACTCAGCAAATTTGAAAAAAAATATTTACTCTTGAAAATATGATTTTTTAAATATATCTTACATCATCGTTTTGTAATTTTTAATATAAATATTTTTATTTTAAAAAAATTAATATTTAAAAAAATGCTGAATCAAAATTAAAACTTATATATTTCTGTTTAATTGAATGAAAAAAATTTAAATTCGAGAAATAATATTCCGAGTTATAACAATTTTGAATTACCCCACTTTTTTTAAAATTTTAAAATTTAAAAATTTTTTAAAACATTTTGAGAAGTTTTAGGAAGTGATTTTGTTTACAAATTATATGGTTAACCATCACAAAAAAATTCAAAATTTTAACTCAATAAATAAAAATTTCTTTAAAATGTGTCCCGGACCCCCTTAAAAATATAGAAATTCATTGACGGCTGTGAAAGCCAAGACCGTCATAACACTCTAATGCGCCTTTTTCTTGTAATGGTTGATACTGAGTTATTTAGAAAAAAATATCAGTACATTCTTGTCCGAGGGCACTCATTCCTGTAATATGATCGCAATTTTGGGACGGCTAAAAGGAAAATCAGATGAATGGATATAATTTACACACCGCAAATTACATCGATTTGATTCAATCCTTTCTGAAGAAAGGATTCAATATTACTCAAATCTCCGCAGACTGTATCCTAGACTTTCAGAACTGGTGGTCTTAGCTCTAAAAAAGAACGCGAATGTCCCTGGAACAGTTCAAATTTTCTATTTCCAAATACCGACAGTTAGCATACTCCGTATCAAAAGGTTACCTAACAATATCCGAGTTCATACATGGTTTGGTGAAACATAAATTTTTGCTCAAAAAGTCAAACACGGGAATACCCCAGATTCTAACAGAAGACGCTTACAATGAAAAAATTCGAATACAATCCAAGTTGATCCAGGATGTTGCCAAAATATTTTATGAAGAGGTTTTGATGAGACTAAATACTGCAACCACTGCATATTAGGACGATAAAAGTGATGATAAGTAATGATTTTCATAATTTTTCACAAATTTTACAAATGTTTAAAAAAATTTATAAATAAAAATGTTTCTCATTTCTTAATTATTGATTTTTATGCCTATTTCATAATCAGTTTGAAGAAGGGAACAAATCCATGGTTTTTAGTACCGTATAGTTTATTTAAGGAGAGTCCAACTGCCCTGATGAAGGTAGTGGAATAGCATGTGAATGCAAAGAATCTTATATAAAAGTTTAATGAAGAAAAAATAATAAATAAGAAAACTTAAGTTTTTTTTTTTTAAATTTCCCCCAAAAACATTTTTTGGATTCGTTCCCTTCTTCAAACTGCAGGTTCCGTTGTAAACTACCTTGTTTGATGCACATGAAACAAACGTCACAACATACAGCAAAATAAATTGTACTTCACTGTTATAAAAGTTAAGATTTTTAAGGTTTAAATATCAGTAACATTTTAAAATTCAACCATTAGTTCATTAAATAAGATGTTTGCAAATCCTTTGGATGTTAGTTCACCAAAATGTCGGTTGTATCAGACAAATTAGGTTTTTAATTCGCTATGTACCACTTACAGTCTAGACTTAACTATATCACTGTGAATAAATTACATAAAATGTAAATTAAATGATGCTATTCCTTATATATCATTTATTGATGAGAGGAAGACATATATAAGGCCCACTCATCAGGACTATATCATATCATTAATAGTTGGCTCTAGTATGTGCTATAAATATTCGATTTCAACTAGCTGGAATTTAATAACTTGTCATTTTCTGAACTGAATATCACCACTTTAGCAAGATATGCTGAAGGTCAAGTTCTCAGATGTTACATTTCCCAAACATTGATGAAAGGCTGAATTGATGACAATATACTGGTGACATAATACGCTACTAGACATAAAATTAGATCGACGGATCAGCTTATCATAGTTTTGCACCAAATCAGTCTTAAAGGATACAATAATCGTTAGTACTGTACTGAGTTCTGATGTGTTCTCAATAAAACAAAATTCCAGGTAGTATTTTATTGAAACTGACTCATTGTTTTAATACCAATTGTAGGGCTTTGAAAGGTCTTGGGATCATTCTTTAAGGGAAATATATTTACAAATATGTTTATATAAAACATTAGTTTTATATAAACAGCAGTAATAACAAGTAACTTTTTATAAGGTCTACTTAATAATCGATTAACGATAATCGATCATTATATTTGCAAAAATCCAAAGAAGCTACAAATTTATGCTAAATTCAGCATAGACGGTTACTATAAATACCGCGTAGCCAGGTTACGCAGACAGTCTGGTTTGTTTGGAGCTGTTTATGCGAGTTGCCGTTGGTGGCTACTAGCTAAATCGCTTCAAACCTTACGTTAGTTTTTGCCGATCCGGCATAAGGAGGTTATTGTGGTCGTAAGAGTATATTACCGTGTAGCATAGCTGGTTTGACTTTATTGATATATGTGAATATTTTTTAACTATATTTCCTTGCGTAGTGTTTATACATTTTGTACCGGTATCTACGCAGCGTTCTTTTGAACCGCAAGTTATATGTGTCAAGCGAAGAATAAACTTTGTTCTATATCTATTAAGCGTAGTTTCTACTTCATTAGAGGGTAACTTCGATATACATACACCCTAGTTAGGGAAAGATGTTAGCCCTCTCTATGTACATAAAACAATTATTTTTATCTTAGCACTTCGACAGTTTTTTTAAAGTTTGAATAAATGAATTTTACAAAACCTGTTTTCAATATTTTGCAAGTTTATAAATATACATGGGTTCAAAACAGTCGTTTTTTGAGGTGATGTACAGTGGTTATTAGAGAATTCTTCTCACATGTTTTAGGATGAAAAATATATATATTCAAGTTGCTAAGCCGACTTTTTCGGCAGTCCGTGAGAGAAAACTACTGCATCAATTTGCTTCATTTTGGTCTTAAACGAAAGATTGAAACCAGTAGATTTGTCAAATTTCCTTTTTGAAACCACAATTTTTATTAATTAGCGATAATTTACAACTAAAATTTGATTTCTGCGCATGCTCGATGGCATGTTTAAATCTGGCTTTAGAAACTCACTGTTTCTGCACATGCTCAGTGACATGTTTAAATGATAAACAAGTTTATTCCGAGGAGTCTCTCTAGATATCTCTCTGCCATTTTTATTTTTATGATAATTATGTTTTTAAAACATAAGATTAAACCTGATGGAAATTTATTTCGCGCTGTTTAATTAGTGATAATTTACAATTAAAAATAGCTTTCTGCGCATGCTCGATGGCATGTTTAAATCTGGCTTTAGAAACTCACTGTTTCTGCACATGCTCAGTGACATGTTTTAATGATAAACACGTTTATTCCGAAGAGTCTCTCTAGATATCTCTCTGCCATTTTTATTTTTATGATAATTATGTTTTTGAAATATAAGATTAAACCTGATGGAAATTTATTTCGCGCTGTTTAATTAGCGATAATTTACAATTAAAAATTGCTATCTGCGAATGCTCAGTGAGATTTTTAAATCTGGCTTTAGATACTCACTAAGCATGAGGCGGCTTAAACACATTAATTTGTTTCTGCGCATTATTATGATTTTCAACATTTGGCAATGATGTGTTGTGTATAATTTGTGTATTAGTACATTTATTTACTATCTAGCCGTCGTGTTTTGAAGGGTACCAACTAGTGAATGATAAAGTTTTATTATCAAAATATTCAAAGTTCCATAGTCAATATGCAACACATCATTTCTCTAGTCATAGAATCCTTTACAAATTTACTTTTTAATCATACAGCATAACAACAGCGATTTTTTCGAAGAAATAATCTTGAGAAAAGAAGATGTTGTGAATCTGTTTCTGAGATTTTAAAGAGCAAATGGGTCTCATGGTAACCAAAAACGAAGGAAACTGTCAGTCCAAAGGTGGCAATCATATGACCGATTTGTAGATGTATCACGCAGAGAAATTGTACCAAGTTTTTCATGAATTTAGAGTATACCTACGTACGAGCGCTCTTTATTCCATAAAATACGTCGGTAAAAATGTGGTGCAGCATATACAGGGAATTTTAAAATTAAATACAGTAAATACCCTTTAGTTTAGAACACTATACTACTATAAAACATTAGTATCAATATACCTTACAACGTATTATACCTTATCATGCCCACGGCAATTCAATGTATTGTAAATATTATTTGTATATTTTATACCTAAGGACTATTAATAAAACTCTTTTGAGATCCCAAGAGTTTATCTTCTTGCGAAATAATTTCTAAGTGTACTAATATAATTATATATATATATATATATATATATACACTCATGGACAAAAAAAATAGCGCACCAAGAAATAATTGCGGGATCATAACGAAACTTGCAATGAAGGTACATGTCGGGGAGATATGCAAATGATTAGAAATGCAGCGTGATTGCGCATTACGTATAGCCGGTAGAGGGCGTTGAACATCGTACACTGTGGAGTATAAAACAGGTAACCAAAGCTTGTTTGAGTGTGCTGAATCATTTACAAAAGAAGAGCTGAGATAGACATGCCATTACGCCGTGTTCGAAGACAATATAAGCAGTTGTCGCAGTTTGAGAAGGGGAGAATCGTCGGGATGATGGAAGCTGGGTGGTCAGCTAGGCGAGTAGCTCGTCAACTAGGATGCTCTGATTGTGTTGTGAGGAAGTGTTGGGACCAGTTGACCCGAGAGATGTCATGTACACGAAGACCAGGCTCAGGACGCCCTCGACAGACCAGTCGTCGAGAAGACCGCCACATCGTAAAAAATGCACGCGTACAGCCAACTGCTTCATCGGCCGCCATCCAGGCACAGGTAGCACCTTCACTAGGGGTCTCTGTGTCTTCTCGAACCATACGAAGGCGCCTGGCTGAAGGACAGTTGGAATCGTGGCGCACATTACGTGTGCTGGCCTTGACGCCCACCCATCTATGCCTCCGTTTGGAGTTTTGCCGTACACGAGGAAACTGGACTACAGCGGAATGGAACCAGGTCGTCTTTAGCGACGAATCCAGATTCAATCTCGGCAGTGATGACAATCGTGTTAGTGTGTGGAGAGCCCGTGGTGAACACTTCAATCCTGCCTTTGCTGTACAGCGACACATCGCTCCTACAGCTGGTGTGATGGTATGGGGTGCCATTGCCTAGAATACACGGTCACCCCTAGAATTGTTCCGTGGCACCATGACAGCTCAGCGGTATGTTCATGAAATCCTGCAACCACACATGTTGCCATTCATGCAACGGCTCCCAGGAGCTATTTTTCAACAAGACAAAGCTCGGTCTCATACGACAAGGGTGTCACAAGACTGTCTCCGCACTGTTACTACCCTTCCTTGGCCTGCCCGATCCCCAGATTTGTCTCCAATCGAGCATATCTGGGATCATTTGGGACGACGAGTTGGGCATCCAACGAGTTTGAACGAACTAGAGGCAAGGTTACAGCAAATATGGAACGAAATGTCTCAAGACATCATACAGAACTTGTATGACTCAATGCCCGATTGTATCGCATCGTGCATTCGCGCTAGAGGGGGTCCAACGGAGTATTAACTCCAGCGTTCTTTTGCCTTGTTCTCTGAAATAAATTATCCCTTTTCTTTGATTTTCTTATCATTTACTTATATCAAAGTAGTCATTACGTATGTAAAATTTCGTTTCATTTTGACGACTCCATCTTGGTGCGCAAATTTTTTTGTCCATGAGAGTGTATATATATATATATATATATATATATATATATACAGAGGCTGTTCACACATATTTTAGACAATGTATATTGTATTCACAAAACTAAATTACATAAAATTCTTGTGTTTAAAATGTTCTATTTGACATCCCTTTTTGAGAACTATCTTTCGACACCGCAATTTCCAGGATAATAATGCCTTTTGAAGTGTCAGAAGAGTTATTCTATCCCATTCCTCCTGAACAGCTTTCCAGAGTACTGTAAGGGTTTTGGGACGACGTTTGGATAATGCAGAATTTAAATGTCTGAAAGCACAAAAATGCATAGGTGATACATCGGGAGATTTAGTAGCGATATCAGTGAAGGGTATGGCCTTCATACCAGTTTTTTGTTCCATTTCTTATAGGAAATTCACAGTGGATTTTGATGTGTGTCTGCTAGCTATGTCCTGATGGAGTCTAACAGATTGATGGCACTGTGGGTAAAGCGATGGCATTTCATTCAGAAAAATTGGCGATAAAATATGTTCCTGATAGTATTTGTAGTTAATATTGACATTTTTTTCCACTCTCTTTATTTTTAACTTGCCATTATAAGAAAAACCAGCAACAATCATGAATCCCTTAGAAAAACTTTCTTTCGATTCTTTGAACCATGTACTTAAATTTTTTTCTCCCCTTTTATGATAATAAATGGCTATTTGTTGTTGCAGTTATTTAAATACACCCATGATTCATCTATTGTGACAATTGTTTTCCATTTTTCGTTGAATAAGTGTTTCTCATATAGAATTCTGCAGCGTGTCCTGCGTTCAGCGATATGATTTGGAAGAAGACGTTGCACATGGTGTTTTTTCGCTTTCTTAAGATTTAAATCAACGTTTATCATTTTGTTTACAGTGAACACCGAGCATTTTAATGATTTTGCAACTGTCCTTTGACTAGGGAGATTTTTTTTAACATTAAACAACGCACCTTTGCAATAGTCGAAGATGTTGTAGGGTTCGCGTGTTGCTCAGATGCAAATTTCTGGTAACAGCGCTGTACATGCCAGCCAAAGTGAGTTCGGCGCAGGTGTTTGATCTATTTAAAGGGCACACGCTGAGTTGGCAAAAGCCCAAGACTGGAGTAGCGATACGGAGGGAGAACGAGGCAAGCTTGATGGAAGGTGATAGCGGTGTTTACCTGATAGAGCGTGTATTGGTATTTAGCCGAGGTGGCTGCACGACTTTGAGAATTAGCTCAGAGCCGAGGTTTACGGGTACTCTGCCGGAAGGATTCATTGCGACCTTTAGTTTCGTAGTACCGCGGGTTGCGGTACTGCTGTGTATTATTTTGGAAGCCCCAAGTCGGGCTATGTTAGTCTGCCTCTACGTAGAGAATAAAGGAGTTATTCAGAAGTAGCCCTCGTACTTTATAATGTGCCTGGACCGTTAGAGTAGATATAAAAAGAAAGGAAGAACCACATAATGTCCGTTATTTCCTTAATACTTGTTTGGAATTTTCGTCCCACTTGAGGCTCCAATTAGACGTTTTTTCCCTTTCTGGTTGACGATATTACCAATCGACGCTTTAGATACCACAAAACCATGACTCTCACATCGTTTTTGGATAACGGAGTATGCATATTTCTCTTCGGAAAGAGGATAAATGTAGCCTTCGAACCACTGCTTTGTTAAAAACGCCATTTTGAATAAAAACAAAACTTTCAAGCCGCAGACGATAATTTTGACTTTTAAAAACATCGTACAATTGCAATTATTTCTTTTGCAGCAAACGAATTTTTTTTACCAAAATCGTCTAAAAGATGTGCGAACAGCCTCTGTATATATATATATATATATATATATATATATATATATATATATATATATATATATATATATATATATAATGATATCGGCTAAAGCGCACGGTAAACTTTAATTTAAACTATGTAGAGGAGATGAAACACAAACATGTTGAGACGTAGCCAGAGGGTCAGCAGATGAAGACCATTTCACGAGAGCCTTTGACATATCGGGGAGGAAAATCACACACTGGAGAGGCATTGGAAGGAAGCACACAACAGATATGTGACGCATATTAATTTATTCCGGATTCTAATGTAGACAAATATTAGTCAGAAAACCAAGAGACACCAAGAGACAGAAATCTTCTGTTCACGCAAATAATAAATAAGTGCTTTGCGATATTGACGCCATAGTTCCTAGACTACATAATATTTTAATTGGGCGACTTTAGATTCGTGGAGTTCACGTGTCCACTTAAGTTTATCGGGGATGGTACTACTAGATCCCGCGCTTGTTAGAACCGCGACCTATTGACCTGTGTGCAGGATAAGTGGCCATAAAGTTTTTGCAAATTGTGATTTTTGACGTTATAGGAGACATAACTTTAGAGTGGTTCAAGGGCTCTTCAAGAATTTTGACACTATACTGACATTCGGAATCTCATAACTTCTAACACTCATATCTGGGGATGTAATTGAGTTCAGCTACTTCACATGCTTGTATCATGATCAGCAGGGCTACGATTAATTGTCTTATTTTTCTTTTAGGTTGCAATTTTAGAAAAAGGGTCGTGATTTATTAACAGGATAATTTTAAATACGCTTTAGATATATAATGGTGGGCCGTAATTATCACAATATCCCCCTTCCGGAAAAAGACTTGCGAGAGGGGCCGGGCCATAGCTCCTCGAGCAAGGCTTCCCTTCAGGTGAGAACATTTTACTAAATTTAGAAAAGAAGGTTACAAGTTAAAGAGATAAGTTTAACTAAATCTTGACCTCGCTTTCCGCATACTGTCCGTGGAGCCTTACTTTGCATATACAATAAACAACATTACTTGAAAATCACATTATATAAATTTGAGAACGTAGCTGCTAATACTGTTAATCAATACACAAAATTTAACAGAAAAAATACACAACATATCAATATTTCTCTTAAAAGTCCTTGGAATATCCATATTACACATGAATATTCGAAGTTTAAGAACATAGAAAACCTTAAGATATTTCAAAATGTAAAGTAATATGAAGAACTGGAATACAAAAATAGAATACCTAATATACAATTAATTCAATATTTTGAAGTCGTAATAATAAAATTTTAATATTCAAATTCAAATAACTCTCAAAATGGTAATACAAAATATAATATGTTAATATGAAATACAATATATTAATACACAAATGTAGTATAGGTATTATAAAAAGTGTAGCTTTATTCAAATATTACAACGCAAAATATAGAGGAAAAATTTTTCTATATTGGCGAGGTTCTCTTACAATCAACCGGGACTTCTTCATATTTAAATTAATGGGGCGACAGGAAAGTGCTTAGAGAAGGAGAGAATTACGAAAGATTAAAGTATTAGGGTTGACTCATTCATGGTATAATTTAAATTCGGCAGGTGGATGGTAATATCTCAACTTGGATGCATGTACAATTTCAGTAGACCTGTTATTATATTGATTTGGCTTATCTATTTCATAAGTCACTTCAGAACACTGTTTTAAAATTTTGTAAGGGCCAAAATAAGGGGTTGAAAGTTTACTGGTATTTGGGTACGAAAATTCATCTAAGATTACAGCATCACCAGGTTTAAATTTAGAGGGTGCAAAGCCAGCATCATACCTAGTTTTGTTTTTATTATGAAAATCTATTGTCCTTTGTTTTGCTAGTTTTCGAGCTTCATCCACTGGAGGGTAATTAGTTTGATTTATAGAGGAGTCATAAGGCTGCTTGCCAAACATTAAGTATGCAGGGGTAAATTTTTCGAAATATTATTGTCATTGTCCGCATACTGTTCTTAACATATTAAAACACAATAAAGAATACACATTACATAAATTCAGTAAACAAAATATAACAAAGAAGAATACAACATATTTTTTTCCTTAAAGGTTGTGGACATCAATATTGAACAAGGAGTTTTCAAAAATTTCATAATATGGAAAAAATTTAAAACAATTTATTAATATAAAATATTATTGACTTATTAATATAAAATATTATTGACTTATTAATATAAAATATTAATAAGTCAAATATTAAACGTGATAATGTGGAAGAATTTGTAATATCTTAACTCTCAACATCTCTTGGGAGAAATATGATAAAGTCTTAAGGAAATGTGAAGCTCAGACGTTAGTTTATTAAGCTGGTGTTCTATCCTGATTAAACTATATCATACCCGTCCTTAGATAATATATGGGAGTAGTTATGCAACAAAAGAATTAAGTTCATAAATTCACTCTATTGACAATCTGGAAATTTTCAATCTTTTTCTCGACGTCAGAGGAATATGATCCAATTCAGTTCGTACATTATTTTAGTTTAAATTTTGCAACAATATTTAGATATACTCTAACACACGGGTACATGGTACGTGGTTTACATGGGTATATGATGCATGATTTACACGGGTCATGGGTACCTGATTTAAGAAAATAACAATCTTCATTTCAAATTGAACTTCAATATTCCATATCAGTTGCAATAATTTAATTTTAATATTCAATATTCAATATCCAAAACAATATAATATCCACAAAAATACAATTCTATAAAATGACACTGATAAACCAAAATTTCTTTAGAATACATGTTATCTTTAATTTATTATGTAAACACAAATTTCTATTAAGTAACCATAAATTAAGTTATTTTTATTCTTTGAATATTAGTACTTTGGTATGAATCCTCCTGTTATATAACTTCTACATATTCTTATCTTTATTCAATATATTTAAACATATCTCTCTTTATACTTTTTTTTCTATTCATTTATTCTATATTCTTTCTATTTTGAGAATTTTCTGGAGTGGCGAAACCTTTATTAGCAGACGGGTGTGAAAAATCATCCATCGCTTATTATGGTACCCTAGTAGCTATTAGAAGGACGCTCCGTTTATATGAGAAACTACACCTTGAATTTCTACCTTTTACACCAGAAAATCTCTTATAGTACTTACATTCTTGACTAACCTTCAACACAATATATTCACGAGGATTCAAAACCATACATTAATACTTCAATATAATAAAACAAAATCTTAAACTCTTATGACTTCTAAAATATTTTACAAAAATGAGAAAATATTCATGTGGATAATACACTGCTGGCCACTGTAAATGCAACACCCTGAAGGATACATGCAAATAACATGAAATTTACAACATGCATTAGCAGAGGTGAGATATGCAAATGATTAGAATTTCAGCGCAGACGTACATCACGCGAGCCTGTGGCGCCACTTCAAAGCGCTATTTAAGGCTTGGAGATTTCGACAATTTCAAGTTCGGCAATTGTGTTTTTCTTGTGGTTTTTTCAAAAAACCGATCTATTACGCCTCGTTGAAAACAGCGATAATCTTTTGATCAAGTATCCGAGTTCGAAAGAGGAAGGATAGTGGCCTACCGAGATTGTGGATTATCTTTCAGGGAAATCGGTTTTCGTGTTGGACGAAACCAAACAACTGTAATGGGGATATGTGATCGTTGGATGCAGGAAGGTACGACGAACCGGAGTGTTCGATCGCACCACTTCGCGTGATGACAGGCAAATTGTGCGCATGGCAGTGACGGATCGCTCAGTCACATCACGAACCATAGCACAGCACATGCAGTCTGTAACGCATCATCCAGTGTCTTCGCGTAGCATTCGACGCCGTTTACAGCAGAGTGGTCTGTCCGCAAGGCGTCCATTACTTTGTCTACCCTTGACGCAGAACCACGGACGTCTCCGCCGCCAATGGTGCGATGACAGAAGGATGTGGACGGCAGAATGGAATGAAATTGTCTTGACTGACGAGTCACACTTCTGTCTGCATCACCACGATGATCGCTTTCGAGTCTGGAGACACCGTGAAGAGAGGATGCTGAGCAGCTGCGTTATGCACCGCCACACTGGTCCTGCACCGGGTATTATAGTATGGGGCGGTATTGGATATCACTCTCGCAAACCTCTAGTACGCATTGCTGGTACTTTAAACAGCCAGAACTACATCTCCGAGGTGTTGGAGCCACTTGTCCTTCCTTACCTTCAGGGCTTGCCCACAGCCATATTTCAACAGGATAATGCGCCACCACACGTGGCACGCATTGTCCAACGGTTCTTCGTCAATCGCCAGATTGAATTGCTTCCCTGGCCGCCTCGCTCTCCGGATCTTTCGCTGATAGAAAACATGTGGTCCATGGTTGCTCTACGATTGACCCAGATTCCATCCCCAGCTGCCACAGCAGATCAACTTTGGCAACGTGTGGAAGCTGCTTGGTCTGCTGTACCCCAAGAACTCATCCAAAGTCTCTTTGAATCAATGCCTAGGCGTGTGGTAGCGGTGATCTCCAACAATGGCGGCTACTCTGGCTACTGATTTTGGCAGGAACCACACTTCACAGAAGTCTATAAATTTAATCATTTGATACTTGGTCAACATGTTATCTACAAAATAAATTTTGTTGTGATATCTCTTGTCTTTCTTGGTGTTGCAATTTGGGTGGCCAGCAGTGTAATTCAAATGCAAAGATTTAAAAATTCAAATGCAAAAAACACTGATTAAGACATGGAAAAGAAATGAGGAAAGAAAATACTCTACTTATGTTTACAGAAGCTCCGACTTATTATATTTATTTATCACTTATTATTACGGCGAGAAAGGACAAAGGAAAGCATTATAAAATTGAAAAACAATTACAATCCCGCAAAACACCCGATTCATGTTTAACGAAGCTATGGATGACTAAACGATATTTATTGCTCTCCACTCCCGAGTAACGTGACCTTCGACCCATGTTTATAGTAGAGTTGACCTACTTTACTCCGTATTTTACAAGAGATTTAAAACTGCGTGTGAAAAACAGATACTTAAAAGAACGATCTGCTCTTTTAGGTTCGAAAGGGATAATACCAATATTAAATTTCTTAAGAAAAGCATGATTAAATTTACGTTTATAATTGATTTAGCTAACCCTTACAGTATCAACATAACTTAAACCATTTGTACACATTAATTATAATTTCACATACATAATTTATGCACTTTTCTCAAATTTTTCATTATAACTTTTACTGAAGGATCATTAATTAATCATAAAAACAACTATGTAAAAAATTTACACACTTTTATAGACAATTGGTCTTAGCGTTAAGAATCCCAATTTAAATATATATTTATTTTTGTTTATTTATTTATTTTAATAATTTTTTTTCTTCGGCATAACACAAATTTGTCACCGACAATTACATAATTTCAGCAAATCCAACATTTCGTAGGGGAAGAAGTGGGAAAATGTCGGCTCCGGAACAACTTGTTGACGCAGGAGGAAACAATTTTCTTCTGGTGAAAGCACGACAAGGGGCAATGAAGGACACAAATTGCAAATATTAGAGATACATTCTGTCACAAGATTCTTTTAAAGGAACGGAATGCACTAAAGGAACAAAATGCACAAATCACTGAATTTTGAAGCATCCCCGTTGTAGACAATCTGCGATGAAAAATGCGATGAAATCGGTGGTGAAGAACGCGTAATTATTTTACACTGGGCACAAATTTTGGTGGCGACGAGATGATCTAGGACGTAAAGTGTTGGGACACCCGCAAAGGAGCATCAATCCTACCGACTCGTATAATGATATCGGCTAAAGCGCACGGTAAACTTTAACTTAAACTATGTAGAGAAGATGAAGCACAAACATGTTGTAGACGTTGCCAGAGGGTCAGGAGATGAAGTCCATTTCACGAGAGCCGTTGACACACCGGGGAGGAAAACCACACACTGGAGAGGCATTGGAAGGATGCACACAACAGATATGCGACGCATATTAATTTATTCCGGATTCTAATGTAGACAAATATTATTCAGAAAAACACAGGTATCTTAACAACTTGGCACACAAAATAGCAACGCCACCGGTCTCTGCCGGGGCGCATTCAGAACGCACATTTTAAATCATATCGGACAGCAGCGGAGCGGCGCGTAAACAGGACAAGACAGAAGCGGACCGCAGGTCCGACAGCAACGAGAGTTAGACACAAAGAGACAGAAATCTTCTGTTCACGCAAATAGTAAATAAGTGCTTTGCGATATTGACGCCAGAGGGCCTAGACTACTTAATATTTTAATTGGGCGACTTTAGATTCGTGGAGTTTACGTGTCCACTTAAGTTTATCGGGGATGGTACTACTAGATCCCGCGCTTGTTAGAACCGCGACCTATTGACCTGAGTGCAGGATAAGTGGCCATAAAGTTCTTGCAAATTGTGGTTTTTGACGTTATAGAAGACATAACTTTAGAGTGGTTCGAGGGCTCTTCAAGAATTTTGACACTCAAAATCGGACTTTCGGAATCTCATAACTTCTAACACTCATATCTGGGGATGTAATTGAGTTCAGCTACTTCACATGCTTTTATCATGATCAGCAGGGCTACAATAAATTATCTTTTTTTTTTTAGGTTGCAATTTTAGAAAAGGGGTCGTGCTTTATTAACAGGATAATTTTAAATACTCTTTAGATATATAATGGTGGGCCGTTATTATCACACACACACACACACACACACATATATATATATATATATATATATATATATATATATATATATATATATATATATATGACGAGCGTAGTTCTATGCCCGATCACTAAATTAGTATTTACAGTCTTCTTAGTTACTAGTTTGTGGTGCTGAAGTAAGGCAGATGCAAACATTGGCAACATACTATGGTCCAAAATAAATAAAGTTTATTTTTTTTAAGTTCATGAAAACCATCGCTCCAACGTTCGCCTCTCCAAATGATCGCTATTTCGCAAATTCACGGACCCGGCTAGAGCACGTCTGCTATCAAAGAATTAATCCCGCGCTCTGCGTAATTCTCTATTGTCATTAGCACGTCTACCCTTATGGAACATGCGCAGAGCACCACGTGGAAAATTCTATAATCCTCCTCTGTTTATCTAAGCATAATTTTCCCGCCGAACCCTGTACATCTATCTAAACATAAATTCCCTCCATGGAACTTCAATATCGCGAATCGAGGTCAACTAACTAAACGGGAAAAAACACTTTATCCCGACGCGTTTTGCCAATGATTTTCATATTAGTTTTCTCTATTTTATACATATATATATATATATATATATATATATATATATATATATATATATATATATATATATATATATATATATATATATATATATAATGATCTTTCTTACACTGTAGTTTCACCACCATCAGCTAAGGCTGTACCTGATATTGTTAGGCGAGAATTGAAATGCACGACATTGCTACATTTCGTAGAACGATGCTACTTACAAACGAGTCTACAACGGAATTTAGAAAAAAAAATTCCCCAAATGTTATCTCAAAATTCAGGTACGGCTTATATACACACGTGACGTGTGCATGCGGAAATACGGTAATTTTTACCTTTTAACGTGGGATTGCGTTCCTCTATAACGGTCCAAAAAAAACAAAATTTCAGACGTTCGTCATTGCAAGTTATAATTTTGGGAGCGCGCCAAACCCATTCTGTATCGCTTGGGCAAGCAGTAAACATTTAAACAGAAGAGTACCAAATTGTGTCAAAAAAGGAGGTAAGCAACGATAAAATCCTACATTAATAACTCGCGATAGTTTCGTTAGAAGATACTACCTGAATTTTTTTTTCGATATTTTTTCTTTGAAAAGATTTTCTTTGTCGTCAACTTTTCCGCTAATGTTTGCGAATGTGTTCTTTTGCAGCGTTAAGATATTTGGGAGAAATTTTCAGTTAAACGCATATATATGACTTTTGAATGGGGCAATATACTTTAACAACTTTGCTTCTGCTAATGCTTAGAGTATTACATATTTAGATACTGATAGTGGATTTAAGTAAAATTAAACATATTAAAAAGTCAATTTCGTTTTCATACAAAATATTTTATGAAATCTCAGGGAAAACATTCTCAGTACGTATTAAAAGAAGTATAGTTATAGAAGAATTATCAAAATTGTTTGAAATTCTCCTAATTTTAAGGGGATGTTGGACTTTCAAATTACCAAAATTCGAACAAAAATTAGAATATTTTGGTGTATTAATACTTTTAAAAAATGTAAATATTGGAATTAAATGCATTAAAGATATGTAGGGGAAAGTAAAATGAAAACTAGGTGGCTTTAGAAGTATAAGTATTAATGGTACCTGAAAAAAATTTTTAAATAGCTTTTTCTCAAAATGAGTTATTTACAGATTTGCAAGTCTTTGAAATGCAACTTGCGTCATAAATTTGTCGAAATTTTATAAAATTTATAATAAAGATTCCTCTAATACGTGGAAATAAAGTTATGTATTCCTTTTAGATTTCGATATGAGTCAGATTATCAAAGTTTATCTTAAGTGTAGAAAAGTACAAAAATTTCACGAAAATTCACAGTGCAAGCATAAAAAATATTTCCTAAAAATTAACTAATCAACGAAAACACAAAGTACTACATAACTCTGTTCAAAATGTATTTATAAGCAATATAAATGCAAAATTAGGGAGGGAAGTAAAAAATTTGATCAAAAGGAGCATTTAAAAAACTTAATTTCAATTATTTAAATATAAAAAAAATTAAATATATGTAAATTTTATAAGGTGTTTAATATATGTATACCTTAATGAATATATATGCAAAATTTCATAACTTTCAGGAAAAAATTTCAAAAATCGCTTTGCAATGTTCACCATCCCCTTTAAGTAGACGTCCCATTTAAAAGATTTTGGTTCTCTTTTTTTCTTATGATCCATACTGGGAATAGTTTGACAAAAGTCCTTCCCTATAAAAATGTATTTTTATAGGGAGCACCAGTGATGAAATTAAAAACAGAATTTCCGCTCCGTACAATGGTTCATCATTAACTTAAAACTCTTAAAGTGAATTGATAAAACATTGAATGCCATTCATTTTATTCAGAGACGACATGAATGCCTGTTTACATTATCTATATTAATAAATGGAAGTGTTTGTATGTGTGCTGCCTCGAGATGAATCTATGTCACTTACAGCCATGAAATACGACACACAGGTAGTGCAGACGATGAGTACGTGCAACTCGAAGCCCGAATTTTAAATTTTATTACCGTTAATTTTTAATTAATAAAAAATCAACAATTTTGAAGGGTGACAACAGTAAATGGAAGCTGTTACATTTCCGAAAATCACCCCTTTGGATATGGCTGCCACGTTAGGCGTAACAAGCAAAGAGCGAGCGAAAATATAAAAATAAATGAAATCAAAATGTATCAAGTTATATATAGAAGTTTCAAGTCATGTCCAGAATAATATATGAAAATAATAATTGTTCAGATCAGATTTTATAATCTAAAATTTATATTTTTACACATTTCGAAACCTTGGAAAAATTAAAATTTTTTCAAAAAGCTAATATGCATTATTTTTATTCTTCATATGGCTAATTTCAGTACTCAATCGCATTTGTTATTATTTCTTAAAGTAAATTGTTGCATTTATTATGTTATCATTCATTTGTATGAGCATCTCGAAGCCCGAATTTAAAATTTTATTCTAGAAAAAAATTGATTAACTTTTTTAAGCAATATTTGATTCTATTTGAGCTAAGTTCCGCTAGATGACGCCTCGAGAGTGATACAGTATGCGATATATCGAGTGTGACACATACATAGTCTTTGGGCTATTTATTGTTGCACCACAAAATTTAAATACCTTTATTCGATGTTTTTTTAGTGTTTCCATTCTCTGACAATGATTGCTGAATAGAGCGGGTCCCTAAAACGACCGGCTAGACGGGCGAAGACAGTCTAGTTTATAATATTAATCAAATGTATCTGATATCCCTGATATGTAATATTATTTCAAACACTTATAAAAATATCTGCTATCCATTAACCATTAAGAATGCAATTCAAAAGTAACTATTGAAACTTTCTACTCAACTGAAGCTAATATAATTTATACAAAAACATAAAATAAACACAACATGAACACAATGCTTATTTTTGCAGATAGCAGCACGTTGTTACGCTGCCTTTGATATAACTGCTGAAAAAAGCTCTCGATCTTTCAACAGCTTTACCTCATTCCTACATAGAAAAGAAACTCGAAAGAAAATGAAACGTTGCATTGTGTCGCAGAAAATTCTACGAACCAAAAGAATTTCAAAATAATGACAGCCACGATAAAAGCAGCGTGAATCTCCCGCAAGAAGTTCGATGAGAAAAAGTTTTCTTCTATCCTGTCTTGAATATGCTGGGAAAGATAAATCATATAAAACGAAATTCGGAACTTTCGAACGCTATAAAAATCGTATTTTCAAGGGTGATATCTCTCTATGCTTTCCTTTATATCCGGCTGAAAGGATTTTTCCTTACTGCGTATCTTTCCGTATAAGCGGAGTAAAAAGAAGTTAGGTTGAATATAAGGCTTAGAGAATTTTAATAACGATTATAAATGTGTATGCGATAATATTTCAATTTCAATATATTTCTTGATTTACAAAAAATTCCCAAACATATCTGAGCATTCAAAACTATTTTGAAAACCAAGACAGTATAAAGAAAAATAATTTTTTCTCGAGTGAAAAAATATTTTATGTAAGAGTTTTTATAATATTTTCAATAATATGTTTCGAAATGAAAAGCTATTCTGTCTGCCACAGTGCACAATTGCGTGAATTTATCCGTCCTTAACAGGAGACTCTACGAGAAAAAATAATAACATTTCAGATTCCATTTAACGAATTCCCCGCATCTATATATATAAAACAGTTCCGTAAGTTCCGTAACTGACTGACTCCTTGACTCACTGACTGACTCACTGACATACAAAGACCTAAAGGGCTGGACCTAAAGGGCTGAAATTTTGCATGGCGATTCTTCTTATAGTGTAGGGGTGCACTAAGAAAGATTTTTGAAAAATTCTTCATACATTTTTTTAAATTAAATTTTTAACCTGTTTTAGTAACATCTTTTAAGTTTGCATTTAAAATAATAACTTGAGGGTTATAAAATTTATATCAAGAGACAGATCATAAAAATTCCTTTAAAAGAAATCTTTTTCGAATCTTTAACTCTATTTTCTGATTTTTGATGAATTTTTAAAGATTTACTTTTAGAATTTAATTTATTAAATGCTGATAACGTGATTTCCTATTCTGGTACTTTAAATCAATTTATCGTCCCATCGTAACAACGAAATAGACAAAAAAAATATTTTCCTTTTCTTGCTAATGCGGCAGACGATTGGACATTATCTAAAAAAATATTAAAATACTGTAAAAAAAAGTTCCTCAAACTGTACTATATTAACTGTATTGTATTCTTTAGAATGCCCTATTAGATTTAATTTGAATATATTCTTCCACATTATTTTGTCTAAAAAATATCCCTTACGATTTTTTTTATAAATGTATAATTTTTACATCAATTGTATACATTGATCGTCGTATTTATTATAAATATATATATATATATATATATATATATATATATATATATATATATATATATATATATATGTATATATATATATATATATATATATATATATATATATATATATATATATATATATATATATACATATATATATATATATATCTTATATATATATTTCTTCTGTCCGTGTGTATGTAACTGAACTCCTCCTAAACTACTGGACTGATTTTTATGAAATTTTGTGTGTGCAATTTAGTTGATTCGAGAATGGTTTAGATTCACAATTTGATCCGATAGAATATGTTTTTATATTTTTAATTAATTAATAAAAAACCAACAATTTATAAGGGGGTGCGTCCGGTAAATGGAAGCTGTTACAGTTTGTGAAATCACGCCTCTAGATAATGGCGTCCACGTTAGGTTTAGTTAGCAAACAGCGAGCGAAAAAATAAAAATGAATAAAATCAAAAAGTTTTAAGTCATATATTAAACCAGAATAATAAATGAAAATAATAATCTTTCAAGTCAGATTTTATACTCTAAAATGGATCAGATCCAACGGCATATTGATACTCTCGACACGCGATGGAAAATTCGAATCAACCACGTTAAGTGACACGACATCCTTTTTAATCGCTACTGCAATCCTCCTCGCCTATATCTTTGTGTCTATTGAAGAGCTAAAGACTAAGCTTTTATCCTGCTAACTTATTTCTGACTAAAAACTCCTCTGACATGTATAATCACCAGCCCACAACAACTTTCCAATAGCGAATATGTTTCACTATACCCACTAGAACACCGGGTCATCGTGTCGCATTCGGAAGGTCGCCAATTTGGAAAGTACCATGCTCTCGACCCGGGTTCGAATCCAGAGTTATGTAAATTTTGCTAGACCTGTTATTTCAGCTTTTTCTTTTTAAGGCTTTTTTTATTTCAGCTTTTATTTTATTATTTTTTAAATTATTTAATTATTATTTTATTTTCTTTTATTATTTTTTATTTAATTTTTTTAAATTATTATTTTTATTTATTTTTATTTTTTTCAGCTTTTTTATGATGAAATACCGAATATAGCTGAAATCTGAGGAGTTTATTATACATTTATACATTTTTAATTGGGTTTTCATATTATTAATATGTATAACATTTCGTATGCTTTTTTTCTATGTTATTTATACTGTGTTAATTTTTAAATTGATTTTGGTTAACAAACATTCTTAAAATCCCGGGCATCACCGGGTACTTCAGCTAGAATTACAACGTTTGAACAGGACAACGTCTGTTGGGTCCGCTAGTATATATATATATATATATATATATATATTGGCGTTAATTGCATACATTGACCGTTTTTTTTATTTTTAATCTACTCCGTAGCGAAGTACGGGTTTTCAGCTATTATCAAATATACACAGTGATAGTGAAACTTCACTATGACTGACAGTAATGGTTCTGAAAAAAAACGGCCTTTGTGAGGGATGTCCGACGAAAGTTGATTTCTTGCACAGCATTGGCTCTATGGAGGCATTAATCGGTTTTGGACAAAATGCGGCCGTTGAATAAGAGTGGTAGGCTAGAAAGGTTTCACTGTATATATATTCATTATAAAGAAAATTCCTTAAAACAAAATCAATTGAAGCTCAATAAAGTGAACTGAATTGAACTAAATTAAACTAACCTGTTTATAGTGTAGTTAAATCTGAATTTTTCAGGTAGTACATTCAACTTACGAAATTCATAATCTGATTTTTTTTTTTCAAAATTCTAAAAATTGAAATTTTCAGGGCCTTTAAGCTTGATTAAGGTGACAGTGGACTTTCAAAATTGTGAAATTCGTCCAAAAATTGTTCATACATTTTTTTAAATTAAATTTTTAACCTGTTTTAATAACATCTTTTAAGTTTGCATTTAAAATAATAACTTGAGGGTTATAAAATTTATATCAAGAGACAGATCATAAAAATTCCTTTAAAAGAAATCTTTTTCGAATCTTTAACTCTATTTTCTGATTTTTGATGAATTTTTAAAGATTAACTTTTAGAATTTAATTTATTAAATGCTGATCACGTGATTTCCTTTTCTGGTACTTTAAATCAATTTATCGTCCCATCGTAACAACGAAATAGACAAAAAAAAATATTTTCCTTTTCTTGCTAATGCGGCAGACGATTGGACATTATCTAAAAAAATATTAAAATACAGTAAAAAAAAGTTCCTCAAACTGTACTACATTAACTGTATTATATTCTTTAGAATGCCCTATTAGATTTAATTTGAATATATTTTTCCACATTATTTTGTCTAAAAAATATCCCTTACGATTTTTTTTATAAATGTATAATTTTTACATCAATTGTATACATTGATCGTCGTATTTATTATAAATATATATATATATATATATATATATATATATATATATATATATATATATATATATATATATATATATGTATATATATATGTATATATATGTATATATATATATATATATATATATATATATATATATACATATATATATATACATATGTATATATATATATATATATATATATATATATATATATATATATATATATATACATATATATATATATATATATATATATATATATATATATATATATATATATATATATATATATATATATATATATTGGCGTTAATTGCATACATTGACCGTTTTTTTAATTTTAATCTACTCCGTAGCGAAGTACGGGTTTTCAGCTATTATCAAATATACACAGTGATAGTGAAACTTCACTATGACTGACAGTAATGGTTCTGAAAAAAAACGGCCTTTGTGAGGGATGTCCGGCGAAAGGTGATTTCTTCCACAGCATTGGCCCTATGGAGGCATTAATCGGTTTTGGACAAAATGCGGCCGTTGAATAATAGTGGTAGGCTAGAAAGGTTTCACTGTATATATATTCATTATAAAGAAAATTCCTTAAAACAAAATCAATTGAAGCTCAATAAAGTGAACTGAATTGAATGAAGGGGAATTGAACTAAATTAAACTAACCTGTTTATAGTGTAGTTAAATCTGAATTTTTCAGGTAGTACATTCAACTCACGAAATTCATAATCTGATTTTTTTTTCAAAATTCTAAAAATTGAAAATTTCAGGGCCTTTAAGCTTGATTAAGGGCTTGATTAAATTACCATATTATATGCAAAAGAAATGCGCATGGAACATTTTTAATTAGGCCAATTTTTAATGTAATTAATAATTCATAATTCAAAAATTATTAATATTGCATCCTTAATTTTTAACCACTTTTACATATCTATGGTACTATTCACATATTCTTATTTCAAGCAATTCTATTCAAAACAAAAATAGTTAGGTTTGAAGGTCCACTGTCCCCTTAATAAGAACCTTAACTAAGAAACCTTAAAAAATTATAATTTTATATATAATTCAGATCATTTCGGTTTATATTGATGCTGTGTACTAACCCTATTGGATCCGCTCACCTCAATGTTAACCTATGTAGAAAATGTGTCTACGGTTTACAGCTACATGAAAGCTGATAATCCAATAAAAATGGTATTTTCACATAGCCTGAAACTTTCTGCACCTTGCAACAGGATTCATTTTAAAAATTTTGTCCACCAAAGGAATTTATGAGCGTTAAAAACACACTATACCAGATTTTTCCCCGAATAATTTAGATTTTAAAATATTTTTTGGAATGTTATCAAAAAATGAAAATAGTCCCAAGGTGAAATTATTTTTTTCTCTATTGTGGAGTACAATTTAAAAGAAAATCTTTAAATCCAAGTCGGCAATATTTGAACAACACTGTTCATATATTGAATAAGTAACAACACTGAATAAGTTAACACTGAGGTGAGAAAATCCAATAGGGTTAGTAGACAACAGCCTTAACTTTAAATACTGATGTGTCTTAACTTTCAACAAAATATTTATGATAATTAGTTCATTTTTTCATCTCTATGCAATTTAACGTATATCAAAGACGAGATCTGATATTACATTAAATGTATGGGAAATATTTTCTTAACAAAAACCATTTTTGATCACTTTCAACTGTCATCTTTTACTAAACAATTATATATATATATTTTGTGCATAGACAGTAAAATATCAACTTTGAAATTTCTTGTATTTGTAATCCAAAAGATGAACTGTATAAACAAATGCCTCCATAATTAACTATTATTATCCATTTAAAACAAAACTAATTGAAGCTAAAAATCTGATAATATATCATCCTTCACCAAAATTAAACTGAACAATTACACTTAACTATAGTGTGATGAAACAAATTTTTCAAGTACATCCATTACGTTGAAATATGATTAACCTAATAGAAGTTTGTTACTCTAAAGGAAAATACTGTAATTTTTGTTTATAGAACAAAATTTATTTTTCGCTGGTACTTGAAACTGTTCATATTATGTTTTGATTATGACCCTATATTAAGAACATTTAAGAGAAACAAAATCGCAAGTCCTCGTTCATTGAAATCACTCAGGAATTCCAAAGTTCATCTAGCGTTAGTGCCAGCCGCAGGACTGTTCGTCGAGAGTTAAAACCTGGGATTCAATGGTCGTTCAGCCGCTCACAAGCCGAATATCACTCCCCAGAATGTGAAGCGTCGATTGCAGTGGTGCAAAGCTCACCATTATTGGACTGTGGACATGTTGAAAAATGTTCTTTGGAGTGATGAATCTCGCTTTACAATCTGGCAGTCCAATGGTCGCGTCTGGGTTTGGCGGATGCCCGGCGAGCGCTTCTTACTTGACTGCATTGTTCCGACTGTTAAGTCTGGTGGTAGCAGCATCATGATGTGGGGCTGTTTTTCATGGTTTGGCCTGGGTCCCTTAGTTCCATTGGTTGGAAACATGAACTTTGAGATGTATGTGGTCATTCTGGACAATGCTGCTCTCCCAACTCTATGGCAATATTTCTTGGAAGGTCCATTTCTCCTCCAGCAGGATAACCGCTCTATTCACACATCGAGACTTGCGCAAGCATAGTTTGACGAAATGGGTGTTCAAAAACTGGACTGGCCTTCTCTGAGGTCTGATCTAAATCCAACTGGATATCTCTGGGACGAATTAGAACGCAGATTACTTAGCCAGCCAAATCAACCATCCTCACTGCCAGCACTCACTTCAGCTGTGATGGACGCCTGTATGTTAATTCCTAAGGACACGTATCAAAATCTCATCGATGTAAAGGGAGGGGCAACATGATATTAATATATTCCTCGGGACTCTCCGTGTCCGTACCTCTGGACATCCGGAAACTTTTGGCCAGATAGTATATATATATATATATATATATATATATATATATATATATATATATATATATATATATATATATATATATATATATATATATATACATACATCTCGAAACATTCGAACACCAAGATTTTAACATCATTATGAATTATTTGAAACCTAAATCTTAAAAATAGTAGCTTTTAAATAATTAAATCTTTATTTTAATGTATATTGTAATGAAGCGCTTTCAAAAATTAAATTAAATTTTAAGAAAAACTAAAATTTTCCAATGCTTGCTTCATTACATTTTGTGGTAAAGGTCGGGAACGTCTTTAATGCCGATGTAATTATAGAATAAAGCGTTTGTGGGCAACATTAGCCAATTTACGAAAGTTTTATGAGCCTAGCGTATATGGGGTCTGTGATTCCGGACGCAGATATGCGGTGGATGGCACCACTTACGACATTATTCAATAATGACTCTTTGTGGCAGATTGATAGCGAGGTTCGTTGGTAGACCACGAGGGTTAGCGGTTCGATTTGCGGGTGGTCATCAGCTGTTTGCAATGTTACGTAAGAGGGGCGTCTTTGGATAAGAAATAATATAGCGAATGAGAGGAAGTTAAGTGTAGACTCAGCAAATCATAAGATGTGAGTTTCCTGAATGGCTGAAGAAATGGTTTCGGAGGCGGGAACTGTGAGAGAGTTAAAAAAAATTGATGTGAGTTTTTTAGAGAGGCGTAAAAAAGTCAGTCGGAGTCTAGGAGGCCTGGACCTGTGTCGGCTGAAGAAAGTCGGTTCCTGGTTTACTGCCCATAGCCCGGTGGACTCTTCCCGGAGATAGTGTTAATTTCGGGTTGAGAACAAACAATACAAAGAAGCTTTACACGTAGAATCTCGGTCGATCCTTCCCGAGATAGAAAGCCTGTGTGGCGTGGAGACCGGTAGATTATTCCCGGAGACGAGTATTAAATTGTGGTGATGAGAAAAGTTTTCGGAGAAGTGCATCACTAAAAGAGGTTCCTGCGATATCTACTAAAAGTCTCCTGACGACCTGTTACAACGATCTCCAGTGCCCCATCATTGACGAGAGACCCCCGCTACATGAGAGGAGATTCGACATCTAACCCCAGTGTTGCCCTCAACTAAAAGACGTGAGTGCTTTATCTTGTTTTTGTCTGGTTGAGATCCCACTGTTGCTTATGAAGGTTAGTGCGGGTTTAGGTGATTGGAATATAGTTTTATTAGATACGAAATTTTGGAGGTCAGATTAATTAGTATTATGCTCTCTGAATCAAGAAGGCAAATTAGATAAAACCCTACTTTATAAGGTATTAAGATTTCATGCTGGTGTTTTTAATAATTAGTAGACGAACTAATATGTTAGTTAAATTTGATAAGAAGAAAATGTAAATAGCAGAATATTGTAAATAAACATGTTTTTTCCGTTTTATCTTAAACCATGAATCAGTGTTATTTATCTGCTGTGTGATTTCTTATGAGCGAAGTTGATTGGTAGGACAAACTGGGTTTAAATTGTTCGTTATTGCTAATCACGTCCGGAGCTTTGGGTTACGAACAAATAAAATCTTACACAACGCACCCAACTACCCCTTTCAAAAATATAAAAAATATACTACCCCAAATAATCACGCCCTATTAAATAAACTTGGATGAGCAATACGACATATATTTTTCAAAATCTTTTCTTCGTCCTACCTGTTTAATCTATAGTTATCGTTTATTTATATATTTAATATTTACACGGATCTAAATATTGATCTTCTTACTCAAAAGTTAAGGGATTTACAGTCTAAGAGTCAACTCTATACACAGCTCTATCCATTATTATTGATTATTATGAATTATTTAATTATTTTTTGATATTTTTGAAATCTGTTATTTCAACCTTTAAAGCAGAGTCTAAAAAACTGAATTAATAGTCAACAACTCTACAAACATTTTATTGAAAAAACACTAGATATCGCTATCGTTTAAAAAAACATTTTTTAGATGCCAAAAACCTGAAATATTTAATCACATACTAATATTTTTTTATCATTTTACAAACAGTCGTCTATTCATGAAATAGTTTTTGATAAAGATTAAAAATTTCCACAAGAATTCGCTGTTTCGTTTAAGCATTTTTCAAAAATAAAGATATTTATGAGCTCTAAAATTTTTGCTACAAGATAAAAGGAAATTAAAAAAAAAATCCTGTATTTCGAAACTACGCAAATGCGGTTAAAGGTATTTATCCTTCTTTCTGCAACCAGAAAGACCAAGCGTTTTAAAAAGCACTAAAAAAAAGGCTTTCAAAATAATACACCAGCTAGGAAGAGTACCTTATTAAATTTAGGAATAGTTTCCGGCTAACGGCATGGAATGTTCTTTAAAATTATGCACCCAGTATTTTAAAAAGCACTGATTTCCATTTTAAAAGGTAGCATATTTATGCTCATAATTCTAAAACCATCTAAATAACTGAATTTGTCAAGGTCCATTTTTTTCATAGCTAAAAGTCACCATATGTTAAAAATGAAATGTTCAGGTCTTAAAACATAAGTAACATTTAAATTTTTTTTTAATAAACTAAATAGAAACAAACAATATATTATTTTGCAGGAGGAAGTACAGATTATTTAAATATTTTAAGTACCGCGAAAAAGCCAGGAAACTTTAACGCGGCAGGAGTGCTTCGTAAGAGGAGTAGCTTCATGGAGCTGACATTTAAATATACGATAGAAAGGAAAGTAAAATTTTAGATCAGTGGAAAGGTATTTTACAAATCTTAGACACATATGTATAAAAAATAACAGAGTAATTTTGGCCCATAGACAAAAATCAACTTGTAAGGGAAGACTGGCGAGGATTATAACTGTACCATATGTACGTCTTTTCTTCAGGCATAACAAATATTTTCCTTTTCTACTTATTTGAAACAAAATCTTTTTATCTCTACCTTTTATGTTTTCATCTCTTTTATCTTACTTTTAACTTGATTTTCAGGAAATTTCTGCATACAAATACATCTCTAAATTTGTTGGATCCAAGGGACAGTATAGGGCCTATATTGAAAATACAGAACTTTTTGTATATGAGTAAATTGTGTGTTTAAGAAGAGAAATTGGGTGATTCAAATACTTCTAAAATACTACAGTACTTCATTGAATCTAAATTCTAACTCAATTTTCATTAGTGTTTCTCAAGATTAGGATTACAGATCAAACATATTGAACATTCTGACATCAATATGTTATGGTTCCAGTCTTTAGAAATAGCTTCTTTGATTAACTAGTGTGTGCTAACTTCACTGTCTAAAAATTCCCTTTAGTTTTTTTTTATTATCTGCCTAAGCTTGACTACTTCATTTCATACACGTATCTAATAAAGGCACTCTCTATTCCTTCACATTGTATTTGCTTCTTGATTGGTTGGTGTTCTATGTTCATATTTTTTTTTTACCACTATCGACCAACACTCGTTGACCAACACTCGTTGTTTAACCCGTCGTTGGTCGCACCAATTTGAATAACGCCAGTGGTCGCGCGTGAGAGTTTTTCTCACACTACCCTTTTCCGCTGTTTTAAGTTGTCTACTCAATAATAACTCTTCAAAATTGTTTCTTTTCAAGTAATTGCATTAATATTTAGCAATCTCGAACAAGGAAATTACAATTAAAATAAATATTTTACAGCTATTATTCAGGTAAATTAATAGCGAAAGTGAAATAAAAAAATCATACCTACTTTATGAATCAAATTTATAAAAGGCATATTATTTATACTTTATTAGAACGTCAAATGCATGTCTTATAAATTAGACGACATGGACCTGGTAAATAAAATATTATACTAGAAGTCGTTATTAACAAAGCATTCGGGGCACACGTAAGTTGAATGTTCAGTACAAATAGGTCGCGCACAGGTAGTACAAATCTTTTTTCACTTCCAATTTTTATTTGAGGACAGAATACACAAAATCCGGTGCTTCAATTCAGGTGCTTCAACACAATTCAGAAGCCTTCAACTCCTGTTATTTGACTAATTGCACTTCGTAATGCGGATGACAAGTTTGGAACTGGATAATGGGACACCAGATGAGGTTTAATGAGTTTCAATGCTAATTCCTTCAAGAAGGCTCGTCTAGCCATCGTATTGTTTTTATTTGCAGTATATATAATTTGGCTGTTGATACCACCAATGTACATGATCGAAAAAAATCATGTCAATGGCCATCTGCGACTTATTCTCGAAACAGAGTACTCACTTTTGAGTTTGTCGACTACGTCGACCCACCCTTAGTGAGATTATAAAAAGTAATAATCTCTGGTTTAGAGAGGACGTCAGAATCTTCATCTGTTTTGTTATCATTGTGCAAAGAGGAATAAAGAAGAACATTTTTGCCTTTCTTTGGAATAAAGACGCTAAAGTGCCAGTTGACGGAAACACAAACATACTGCTTCGTTCGTCCCTATATATGGTACTCACAAAGATTGGTGGCACTTTTATTTTTTGGTCTTTTTTATATTTTGTTTGTTAGCGCTGCTAGCAGAAAGAAAAATTTCAAATAAAATTTGGCGATAAACGTACTCACAGCATCGCGTTATCTATAACAATAACACAACCGCTGGTGTTCTCTTGGTGAGAAACGCTCTCACGTGATGCAAATGCCAGTGGTCGCACGATGAGAGAAATACTCACACAAAAAACACCTAAGCAAATATGTAGCAGGCTGTTTGAAGGTCAAAAACGCCCTGATTCTTATCGGAACTGATAACAGATTGTTGAGGAGATTCTAAAATTCAGCTAGACAGGGGGTGGTGTCCCCAGGGTCACTTTCAAATAAGGGGTGCAATTTATATGACAAGCGTAAGAGAAACGCGCATAGCGCAACCAATGAGGGGTTAAAATCCGATTCAAATTCGTTTGTAACACTTCTGCTAACTGCAGAACTCGATGCCAAAACTAGGGAAGTCAAACCAATACCTTGATAAAGTTACAAGACGCGTTACAAAAACGTTTGCAAGAGTAACCACAGTAAAGCAATCCTAAATAACGCTGTCTAAAATCTTTAAAATGGGCACCATAATAAGCATAAAGAAGACCACTAATGTGGAGTTATCACGAAATAATTTTCTCCATCAAACATAATACAATACATTAAAGGTATATTTAAGTGGGAAGCTTCTAAATGTAAATTATTCTCGAAGGTCATAAAATGGTGTTAAAATTCAGTTACAACCCATCCTCTTGAAAAGCAATCATGAGTAAAAGCGAACGATGCTACTTTTAATTTTCCAAGAAAAACCCCATATGAAACATTTGCGTAACTAAAACTATTCAAGTTCACGTATTTTCAAATAAATTGTTTTCCTCACTGTTTTTAAACACGTAAATCGAGGAGAAAAACACTAAATTTCCCTTTTCCAATAATCACTTATATATAATCGAAATCCGTATTATAATGACTCAGATTATTATAGTCTTAATATTAAGAAACAACTTATTGAGACAAAATAAAACATAAAACGCTGAAAAAATCTTTCTTTTGTCAATTGTAAAAAGGGAGTGAAAATAATTCTAATTATAATTTGTCCTTGGAGTAAATCTCGAGGGAGATATTCGGATTTACGTACATTTAAGAATTCATAATTATGGATAAAAAAAGCATTATTAATAAACTTGAAAAAAAAATATGTTTATGAAAGTTTATTCCTGAAAATAAGAAGCATTTTGTATTTTCCCCCTTTTAATAATTCATATGAGATACTTAAAGTGCAAATTAAAACCTATATGAAATAACAAATTTTGATCTAATACACATCAGTAGAGTACACCTAAAGATTTAATTTGTCTGAATAAGAACGCAGTCTGTATCTTTTATAGACCTTTTATAGTAATTGCGAATCTAAAATTCCAAATTAGAAAAAAGTCAGCAAAATCATTTTCTGTTTATGTCAGGGAATATTTTGCACTTCGTTATTCAGTCTCATTTTATCCTCATTTTATCCTTCGTTATTCAGTCTCATTATGAACAGAAAAATATATTTGATGATTGTTCCACTGATTCATGAACTCCCATGACGTTTCAAATGCAGTTGATTTAAATGATCATTCAAAGAGGGCAAGGAACATTCAAGCTCGTTTTTATCGAATATTCAATATTTTACTCTATATACCACACGAGTATAATTAATAATCTTTTTTACTACATTTAAGTTAATTATAATTCCTAAATAAGTATTTTGGGGAAGAATAAGACCTATTTTTCAAAAAATTCTTCAAAATTAGTAGAATTTTCCAAAATTCTCCATGTGCATTCATTTTCTACCCATTTCTTCTAAATTTTTCTTAACTTAAATTCAAGTGTTTGTCATAAAATTATGTATAGTTCTTTTAAACCACAAATATTTTTTTTTTATTTATAGACCATGAAATACTAAATTGAAAATATAAAAAAATAACAGGCAGGATAAAAAAAAATATTTAAGACTTTAGATTGATAAAAAATAAATAAAAAACTATATATATATATATATATATATATATATATATATATATATATATATATATATATATATATATATATATACATATATATATATATATATATATAGTAAACTTACGTTTAAATATTTAAAGATTTTAAATGATATGTAATGTGCATGGTGCATTTATTGAAAATATTAGCATTTATTGAAAAAAATTTGAAAATCAGGCATTATTCGCCCAAAAAATCCCTATTTTGAATTCTAAGGGTCTTCAATGTAGTAAAAAAGAATATTAATATTCTCATTCTGCATGTAGAGTCAAAAAATTTAAAATTTAAAATTCGAGGTTGAAGGTTTCTAGTCCCCCGAATTAGTTACGTTTTAAAACGTTTTGCAAGGAAATTTATGGACGAGTTTTATGGTTTATTTTATAATTCATTTTTTATAAATTAGAATCGAGTCTCTTACTTGAAGTATTCCAGGGATTTTATGATAAGTACATTGCATTTTATATCCTATATTACTCTGACATAAATCGTCTACGGACTTAGTTTGATGGACGCAAGAGTCCTGGCAAATGAGGATCAAGAGGAATATGACATGTAAATCTGTCAACTCTAATATGTATGTGAGACTACGATGTCAGAAGATCAGTATATTTGTAACATTGTTATTAATATGAAGCTTGTTAGACTAGGCAAATTAAGTTATTCACACTGGTACTTTCATGCTATATATACTTCATTAAATGTTAATATATTTTAGTTTAGTACAAACATAAAACCTCAGAATATATAACAATACCCAAATCTATAAATAAATATGCTTAAAACAAAAGAAAACGTTTAGTTTCAATTGACATTATGTATAAAATATTTTATACGGTATGAAAGTACGTCTGCTTTGTTTGATTTGAATTAAATATAGTTGCTATTTTCAAGAGTGAAAATAATTTAGGGAACAATACTTCAATTATATACTCTTGTTTTTCCATAATAATAAAACATAATCTATATACACTGAAGTGCCACTGAATTAGGGATACCTACCTAGTAACGAGTTGGGCCTCCTCTGGCCTTGATAACGGCTGCCACACGACGAGGCATAGATTCAACTAGTTTCCGGAAACGTTCCACGGGAGTGGCTTGCCAAATACTGGCTAAAGCTGTCCATAATTCAGTAAGGTTCTTTGGTGCTGTGTGATGGCCTTTCATGCCTTCTTCCAAAACATCCCAAAGATGCTCAATAGGATTTAAGTCTGGGCTTCTAGGTGGCCAATTCATGACAGAGAAGTCAGAGGAATGCTCATCCAACCAGCCAGTAGCCGAGACTTGTGAGAGGTACAGTTGTCTTGCTGGAAAACTCCATTACCTTGCGGATAACAGAACAGCATAAACGGATGGAGGTGATCACCCAGCAACTCTACGTACCGAATTGCATTGAGGGAGGTTAGTACACGCACCAAAGATCCCAAACTGTGCCACGAAAAAACACCCCAGACCATGATTGAGCCACCATGCCCTTGTACAGTTCCAGCCAGGCATGCATTATCCATGGCTTCATGAGCCTGACGCCATATTCTCAGCCTCCCGTCGGCGTTAAGTAGTCAGAATCGAGACTCATCACTTCATGCTACTCGTTTCCAGCCCTCTACACTCCAGTCTCTGTGCTCTCTTGCCCAGGCAAGACGTGCATCCCGATGGCGAGTATAGAGCAATGGTACTCTCGTAGGTCGACGGCTCCTGAAACCCATACGGTGAAGCGAGCGTTGCACAGTTCGTTTACTGACTGTACGACTGGCACCGTCATTAAACTGGGTGGTAATTTGAGCTAATGTTTGGCTTCGCTGGCTACGTACAATACTCCTGAGCCGTCTCTCACCACGCACTGTCAAGGCTAATTGTCTTTTGTAGTTGGCCCGATAGCAAGTTTTTTTTCCACCATCCATGTATTCTTGGTATATTCTTGACACTGTCGACCTTGAAATTCCTAGGTGTCTGACGATTTCGGAAATTGATTGGCCCATGCGTCGCGTACCTACGATTTGTCCTCGATCGAAGGCGTCTAAATCAGGCAGTTTACCCATACTGGCAATTCCAACAACTAATTCAGAACAACCACAGTACGCGCTATATATATGCAGTTACCACAGAGCCCTCACTTGCGCATACATGATGTGCAGCGCTACACAATTTGCATAGGCTTTGCTATCCCTAATTCATTGGCACTTCAGTGTATATAAAACAGTTCCATAACTGACAGACTCACTGACTCAAGAATTCACTGACTCACTGACATACTACAACGCACAGAAGAAACCGCTGGACCTAAAGGACTGAAATTTTGCATGGCGATTCTTCTTTTGATGTAGGTGTGCACTAAGAAAGAGTTTTGAAAAATTCTTCTTAGATTTTTTAAAATTAAATTTTTAAGCTGTTTTTGTAACTTCTTTTAAGTTTGCATTTAAAATAATAATTTGAGGGTTATAAAATTTATATCACGAGAAAGATCATAAAAATTCCTTTAAAATGAAATGTTTTTTGAATCTTTACCTCGATTTTCTGATTTTTGGTGAATTTTTAAACATTCATTTTTACAATTTAATTTATTAAATGCTGATCACGTGATTTCTTTTTCTGGTACTTAAAATAAATTTATCGTCCCGTGCATAACATCTAAATAGACAACAAATTCTTTTTTCTTTCTAATGCAGCATACGATTGGATATTATCCAAAAAAATACATATCCCTTACGATTTTTTTATAAATATATATATATATATATATATATATATATATATTACATCAACTGTATACATTGATCGTCATATTTATTATAAATTTATATGTTTATATTTTTTGGCAAAAATTGCATACATTGACCGTTGCATTTAATTTGAATGCACTCCGTAGCGAAGTGCGGGTTTTCTGCAAGTCATGATAGAAATATATATTATGATTTATGAGAATAACTAGTTTAAGAGCATTATAAAATTCTCTTAAGGTTCTGAAATTCTAGAAATAAATTTTTCCTCGCCATAAAAATGCTCAATCATGGCGTAAATAATAAACTGCTGCACGAAAGTGTTTACCATTTAGATTAAGACTAAAATTCCAATAACGGGAGTAAAATGTCCACTTTGTCATATCAGTGAACCACAGCTCTACTTGTATTGGGTATCATCAAACTCTTTATTGATAGACTTTGACCATAAATTTATAATAATAGTTAATATGTCAAAAGTTTATTAGGTTAAGAATCCAACTACCCTTTGCAGGGATTATAATTTTACCAGACGAATCAATTTAAAAGGATATTTGTAAAAATATGCTATCATACTAGACGTATTAAATGTAACTTATTCCTTTCGAAGTACAATTACATTTTTAAGCCTTCGTATTTACAACACGAATCACGCACTTTTACTGACATACTAGGAAATATCCATCAAAATAGATTATAGATTAAATTATGGTTAAACTGATTGTATTTGTATCGCTGCTGTTATTCACGTCACTAAATTCATCATTAAATGGATGATATATTTTCTTAAACCCCCGTCTTCCACTCTTAGCAAAAGGAAAAAAATTACACTCCTTTTTCAGTGCGATTCAAAACAGACTGTAACACGCAAACAAAATATTAATCTTCTTTATAATAGGTAAACTATCGAAACGGAAATCTCAAGAGGCTATATTTTATAAAACAAAAGCGCTTACTTCGTAATGGTCATAATATTTTACCCTAAATATAAAGATTTTTATTTCACGAAAGGAAATAAAGAACTTTTAAGAAAAATTGGAAAAGAAGCAAAACATCAAAGTGAAAACTTTGTCATGTAAGTTATTCTATTTCAGTTGTGGTCAGTTTTTTTGTATTGTGGAGACAAAAGTTATTTCTTAAGGGGACTCACTACCCTTAAATCTTTAAAACATTCGATTTTTTGAAAAAAAATATATGATCATTTCTGAACAAAATAAAGCAAACCGCATGAACGTATTCCGCTTAGTTCCGGAGATATTGATATTCTAAATATTTAATTACTGATCAAGTTTATGGTAAGAAAAATTTTAAACTCATTTTTCTCAAAATGTAGTTTTGTATTATTTCGCAACTGATATCTTAAAAACTATGAAACATAATTCCATGAAGTTTTTATCACTGCATAATCATGTTATTTTATTGCGTCTGAACTAGAATTATTGCAATCACTGCACATTTTGTTATTTTTCAGGGGCAAATTAATGCAAAAATTTAAGGAAATTTTAAGTATATTTTGAGCACTTTTAAAAAATTGAAAAAATATTTTAATGTTGAATATTTTATGTTCAATTGTATTTTGAATTATGTATTTTAAATATTAAACAGGAATTTGACATTTAAGTGTAAAATTAATTTCATAGTTCTGCGCGCAAGCCAGTATACAATAAAAATACTTAAAAAACGAGGTATATATATGTAAGAAATTAAAAAAAATTATTTAAAATTATTTTAAGAGTTTAAAATTTGTTTATTAAAATAAATATTATCAATTTATCATATACATAAAATTTGGAAAAATTGGGAGTAAATTTAAATAGTTACAAAGAGTCAAAAACTTTGAAAATATGCCTTATTTCCTCGACTTATGGGTCGTGAGTCCCCTTAAAGAGGTTCGTTTAAAAAAATTAATTTTTCGATTCGTAAATTATTACTCGCTTATATTATTTATAAGAAATTATTTAAAAGCACGTTAAATAATTAGTAAAACATGATTTATAAAATATTAAACAGTTCATTATATTTTAACATATTAAGATAATTTACAGCAAAATGCATTTCTATTAATATCCAGAATAGGTGTTTTCCTCTTGTTTTTTCTCTTTAAGTTTTTTTCTATGTCTAAGTTCTTTTGAAACAAAATTTCGCATTAATAAATAGAATAAATAATTATTTTGCTCAGATATTTATTTCAGATGTTATTATTTTATTTAATAAATTTTGACAAAAGGAAATAGCTCCCTCTAGAGAATAATTTGATAAAATAATTATACAATAAAACTTTTGTTTGATTGTTTTCAGAAAAAGAACTTTACATTAGTTCACTACTTTCTGATTGAAAACTAAATCTAACAAAGTCGGTATCCTTTGAAATACTTTGTACAGTAAAGGGTTGTTATAAAGCATTTATTTCTTAACCCTTTCAGGGGCAACAACCTACACCGTTTGCACGGTGCAGCTTTTTTTTCCGATTTTTTTTAACCTAAAGAATCTTGAAAAATTTTCCAAATAAAGGTTGTAAAATGTGTTTACTTCTTTAAACTGATAACAAATGGTAGCACTAACCTTTTTTTGGCTCATGTAACTGGAATACACTGAATGCAAGTGAAAAAAAGCTAAATTTTGGCGTTTGCACTGTGCAAACGACGCCCCTCAAAGGAACCCAATGAAAGCGATTTACTGCTATCCAAAAAAAAAATCAATAATGAACTTAGAGTTATAACTAAATATAAAAATCCATTCTCCTTTTGACTTGTGTAAAGTTAAAGGTGTCGTGTGGAAAAATGCAGAAAATGTACCTGGATAATTCTAAATTCTACATGTGACACTAACTTTCTGGCTGGAACTAGTTAAAACGTGTTTATGCTTACAGCTTCTAAATTGGTGGGTTCAGTTGTTCAGTTAACAGAAAAATTGTTTAATAGCTCACCTTTTATTATTTTCAATGAATAACTCATTCCACGCTGTAAGGAATTTGGCTGAAATAACGACTGACACCCTATTAGTAAACGAATATTTTATTGGCCTTCTGGACTAACATAACGCTACGTACAATATGTACAAATTAACATTTAAAGCTTATAAAATTGTGGGTTCTTGGACAATTTGATGTAAGTCGGGTGATTCTACAAAATACGGCGTGGCTATACGGCGTCTTTCCATCTGGACGTGGCTAAAAAAGATCCTGCATCTCTGGAAGCGACTCGAGCGTCTAAATCCCCGTTCACATCTCGCGATGAATATACAGTGGTACCTCGACTTACGAGTGTCTCGAATTACGAGTTTTTCGAGATACGAGCATTCTCTCGGTAGATTTCTTGCTTCGTGTTACGAGCTAAAATTCGGGTTACGAGCAAGCAATCAGATATCCAACCACTAGTTTGATCAGCAAATGCCATGTTACGTGCTCATCAAATCAGAACACAAAAAGCATATAATATTTACAACCTTTATGTACAATAAGTAAAGAATTGTATACATATTATTCTGGGACTACTCTCCAGTCTTAAACCGAGATTTTAACACTGAAAAATTACCACCCGGGGCAGCTTGCTCTTCCCAAAATTGAGTCGCCCTCAGAATCCGAACAGTGCCCAACCTCTCTCGCAGAGAGATAGCTTCAATTCCGTCCCCCACACTGTAACTCCCCATGGGGTCTAATGGATGGGATCACCTTGATCCTAGGATCGCAAGCTCTCCCCCTTCTACAGATTCTGAGAAAACATTCTTCGAATTCTCAGAAAGAAGAATCTGGACATTACAGCCACAGTGAACGATGCAAGAATCACCCTGCTTCCTTGTCTCACTCGTTTACTTTAAGAGGGTAGCTGGTAATAAAAGTGAAAGTGAGGAAAGCGGGGCGAAAAGGTCAAAAATCAAAGAATAAGATTTAATTTTTCAGTTCAGTCTTTCTCCTCCTCTTCCATCAGAATCTTCAAGTCTGATCTCCAAGGTAAATGTTGTACATTACACTTAATAAAACAAATTTATTGCAGTACATTCTATTGTATTGCGTTTTTATACAATGTTTGTCGTTTATAAGCACATTTTTTCTTATTTAAAAACATGTTACGAAAAATTGCGGTGTTTTGGGTGAGCCCGGAACGAATTAATGGCATTTCTATTCATTTGAATGGGGAAAATTGATTCGAGATACCAGTATTTCGAGTTACGAGCTCCGTCATGGAACGAATTAAACTCGTAGTCGAGGTACCACTGTACATCCCTTTGCAAATAACTGGGGCTGGATCGGTAACGCCTCTTTGTAACGGCGTTCTGACTTCCACGTGGCTTCGGCGCCCGCTCGTCTGGAACTAGACATTGTCAAGGGGCTCCCATTGTCAGCGAGAGCGGTGAGATTCTAAAGGATTTCATTACCAGCAGACATCAAAGCAGAGACACCGCAGCTAGTCTTCTGTGACGTTAAGTGGGGAAGTCTTCTTCGGCGAGGATGAAACATTTCACTTATAATGGTATTCTCTCTGGGTGGTACCCACGGTAATTTCTACGAAGGAAAAATGTCGGGAGATGTCAGAAACATTACAACGCCTATGTCATGCTTCCTCAATCTATGAATAGTTGACAATTTGTTGCAGGTATTTATAAAGTCTGATGCTGCTTCCAAATACATGCAGACAATTCTGCAGTACGCACCCCCCGACACCTGTTGACACATTTGGGGTCGATTAGACACGCTCCTCCCCCAAGCGATGTGTGAAGGAACACTAGACTGTCTTTCAGACATTCCTCCATTTAGAACCCCCACCAAGCTCCCTCGTGTCTCTTTGATGATCTGTGAAAAAACCGCTCGATCGAGTTGTTTTTGCACAGATCATCAAAGAGCCACACGGGACCTTGGGGTGGGGTTCTAAATGGGGGAGTGTCTGAAAGACAGTCTGAGATCGCTGCAGAGCAAACTGCCCCATAAATGTCTGGTTTCCCCCCAGAATTCTGTGCAGTGCAGATGTGTGTGGCCGCAGTGTTAGGGGAAGAAAATTGGTACAGAGAAATTTATCGGCAGAAAAGAGGCCTTTACAGAAAATTTGCTTAGATGAAGAAAACAATAAAATAAAGTTTACAGGTTCTAGAGCTTTTAAAATGATGAAACAACAAGGTAAAATAATGGCTGTTATATTTTCGGGAATTTTTTAGATGGAACAATATCACAATCCAACTCATTCGTTAATTAAGGGGACAGTGGACCTTCAAACCTAACTTTTTTTGTTTTCAATGGATTTACTTGAAATATAAATATGTTATTAGTACCATAGATATGTAAAAGTGGTTAAAATTTAAAGATGAAATATTAATAATCTATGAATCATGAATTATTAATTATATCAAAAATTGGCCTAATTAAAAATATTCCAGGCGCATTTCTTTTCCATATAATATGGTGATTTTTATTGCAGGATACCTTATACAACTAACAATGAAACTTATTGCTTATTTTAAGCATTCATTAAAAATATAAAGAGAAAAAAATAATAACAGTGAAAACACCCTACAGTGAAAACACCCTTTAAATGTAGAAATTCTGAGCTACGAAGCATAATTTTTTTATTTGATATACAGTTAAGTATATTAAACTTAAATTTCAAAGCAATACGATAATTAGAAATGCGCCTGGAGCAGTTAGAATATTCGTATGACATGAAAATTTTTATTTTAATCAAAACTCATTAAAAGTTATTGCTATTTGTAACCACATAATATCTAAATTAAATACAAATGCCTATAACTAGAAAAGTAATGTCATAAATAAAAAATTCTTTTTGCAACACATTCCTACTCGTCCGTAGTTTCACAATTCAATAAAATAAAAAAATCGAATTTTCGGACAAATTTCACAATTTTGAAAGTCCACTGTCCCCTTAAACCCGCATAAGTATTTCTTATATGATAGTTACATTTATGTGAATTAGAAACTTGAAAGAAAATTGGCTTCATTAGTTTTGAGAATTGAAAACTAAAATTATGTATATCGATTCCAGTAATCCCATTTTAGCTGATAAAGTAAAAAATTAAATCATTTCTTTTTATATCTTAAACAGAAAAATATCCCATTAAATTATAACTTAATTAATACGTATTACTGCTTGGTATTCATCATAATAAAAAATAAGATATTTTCCCTTTTTTTCACAAATACTCTCCAGTTGCCAAAAAAGTTTAATGAGTATAGATTAATTAAGAATCCTCAATTCGTCTTACGTTCTCACTAATATTAAATCAAAATATAAAGTGCAGTTCTCTTTTTCATATGGCATATTTTATACCATTAAAATGAATTTAATGAAAGATAGTAACAATCCAAATTGAGATTTATTGTTCATCGACATTATGGAGGATTAAGATTTAAAATTCTGAAAATAGGTTTTTCTTTTTTCTCGACTTAAAACATATTATACAGCTTTTAGAATCAAACAACATAAACAACAGGTTGCTACGAAATTGGTTCTTTGATTTATGCAGCATTAATAGGCTATAATTTCTATGCGCATTTGTTGTATATCTCTACATTATATCCATCTATATCGGTGTAGAATTGTATATGTTTATGATTGTAATTGTTCATGATTTGCCTTCTTTAACCCTACAAGAGCTTGAGACGTATTTTTCCACCACATACTTTCCAATTGAAAATTTTTTCTGACGGATTGTTAAATCCCTATTTCGATGTTCAGTTGGTACGATTTTACGTGCTTGAATACCAAACTAGAAGATGATATAGACTCTGGTTCGGCGAAAAAAGAGTTGCAAGGTTTACATAGGATTCGATTCCCAAGAATCGAACTTTTAAGTGAATAAATTAAAAAAGCCGCTTGAGATATGATAATTTCAAGGCATACGCGGTTGGTATAAATACCAAGCAGCTAGATTAAAGAAACGAAGTGTTAAGGAAGTGAAAGGAAGTGTGTTGAGGAAGCGAAAGGAAGTGAAAAGAGTTTCGAGCAGCAGCTCGAGGTGCTAACCTACGCGAGTTCGTGTTAGACGAAAATTATTTAGCGTTCTGTGGCCTAAGGTTTACGAAGCAACATTGCTGGTTGACTTTCAAGTATTGTGAGTATTTCAAACTGTATTTATTTGTAACGTGTCTATATTGAAAGAATATGCCTTGCATGAATGTTATATATATATCTCGTACTAGTAGTTCCTATGCTTATGTTGACAAGCAAAGTAATATGTGTCAATTTGAAATAAATGTTTATTAATTTAGAACTGTGTTTGAATCTAATTCATTAGAGTGCCACTTCAAAATTATATGCACCCAAGGTATGGTAGAAGTGTTAAAACTCTATAGAGTTTCTGATTCGTCAGAAACGCTCTTTCTCTTTAAATACAAACTGTATCAAGCGTTTAGAGGGTTAAAGGATATACCAAAAATCTTTTACAAGGTAAGTCCCTGAAAATTTGTATGTTTTTCTTCCATCAATTTTGATTAAAATGCTGACAGTATTTTCTCATTTGAGTAAAAATTGTGAAAATCCTCAGAAACATAAAGCAAATATTACCATAAAAAGGATTTTGGGGTTTAAACTGATCAATAAATTTCTTAATAAAATTGTCAAAAACTAGGAAGACAAATATTTAGAAATCTTTCGTATTAAAAACAGATTCTGTAGCCGTTGAGAATCAGCTTTAAGCAGCAGATCCCGGTTTAATTAGCACACCGTGCAGTAAAAGGTGACCGTAGTGTGCTCAACCCTTCAACTCAATTAAACTCCTTTTGTACAAAATGTGAAAAATTAAGAAAATTGAGTCAATGGTTTTTTGTGGATACATAAGAAACTAATTATGCTGTAAAGTTCGAATTTTAAATTTTGTATTAAAATTTTTTTAATTCTCCAGGTATTTTTATATGAATAATGATCTATATATTAACTTAAATTTGATGACGAACGCCATTACGAAATGTGTATAAAAAATATATATAAACATTTGGTGTCAGACACCCCTAACTTGAGGGACGGGCTCAGACTCCTTTAAAATAAGATTACCCCTCTATTTTTTATTTTTCTTAACTAACCTGCTTTCTGTCTATTTACTTACTCGTAAAAGATCTGAAAATATTTTTCCTGAGAAAAATATCACTGTAATAAATTATTTATCGCCTTGAAAATGATACAAATGTTGTTAGCTTCAGTATTTATTCATCCTGGAGAAACACTATTTTGAATTCTTCCCTTTCTATTAAAAGGGGAAAAAATTAAAATAGACATATAAGTTTGGCAAGTATATCAAACATAAATCATGCTTTAAACAGATACACAGCTTTTCCGGACTCTGTCAAGAATATGAGATTTTATAGGAAGCTGAGCTTGATCGGTAAGGTTGAAAAATCACAATAAAAATTAATTTTCTACTAGTTTACTTTTTAGGTGATCTGAACAAAAAACAAAAGTGTCTGGGCGTATTAAACAGTAGAAAAACATAACAAATTTTAAGTAATGTCAGAATATTTTTGATAATGGTCACTGCATTAGTGAACGAACAATGGTTTTAAGGGGGTCCAGAACACAAAATTGTTCGAATTTTCGAAAAAAAACCTTTTCTTGCATTAAAAATTTTTGTGTTCTTTTACGCTTAAAATGATTTTTAAATAATTTTTCTATCTTAATTAGAACAGGAGAAATTATTATTTTTTTGCAACATTCTAATAGTAGCCAATCGTTGTTTAAACCTGTGAGTGCGTTTTTCTGCATGATGGGTTTTTTCCCCATTTCTCGTCTTTAAATTGTAATAAGTCAAGAACTGTTGAAGATAAATGGTTGAAACTTGTAACATGTCTTTTTCAACTATTTTACTTTAATTTTGATTCCGCAAATTTGAAAAAAATATTCACTTTTGAAAATATGATTTTTTAAAAATAAGTTACATAATGTTTTTTGTAATTTTTCATCTAAATATTTTGAATTTTTTTTAAAAATTAATATTTTAAAAAATGGTGAATCAAAATTAAAACTTATATATTTCTGTTTAATTAAATGAAAAAATTTAAAATTCGATAAATAATATTTCGAGTTATAACGATTTTTATTTACCCCTCTTTTATTAAAAATTTTAAATTTAAAAAAAAAATTTTAATTTTTCAGAAGTTTTGTTTACAAATTAACGATCACAAACAAAATTCAAAATTTTAACTCAATAAATAAAAAAAAATGTTAAATGTGTCCAGGACCCCCTTAAGGCTTCTCTGGATTCTCTGAAAAATCTCAGAGTTTAGAGAGTTGAGCATTACTGGTAAGGGTATGTTTAATTAAGAACATCTCATATCTTTATATTTGATGAATTAAGAGATGTATACATACAGGTTAAAGCTAATTCGAAGCGGCTACTATCGCCTCTGTGAGGGCCAGAACCTTAATCCCTTATGAAAGACCACGAGATGACTTTTCGGAGTAATGACCTTCCATGTGAAAAGTTGAATATCCCGAAAAATCCTGTGGATTTTAAAGAAAGAAACGTTTATAAATGTGTCACAGTGTAACAGTGTGTTTGCAACAATTGCATCCTAACAAATTAATATGTTTGAATCCTAATGGGTTTATTATAACTTCTGGAAACGATTTAGCTCTCACAGACTCCATACAACTGATAAGTACGAGTGTAAACAAATGTTCAGAGCTCTGATGACTGATAATTTATGGAGGCAGTGGACCTTCAAACCTAACATTTTTTGTTTTGAATGGATTTGCTTGAAATTTGAATATGTGATTAGTACCACAGATATGTAAAAGTGGTTAAAATTTAATGATGAAATATTTATAATTTATGAATTATGAATTATTAATTATATCAATAATTGGCCTAATTAAAAATGTTCCATGCGCATTTCTTTTGCATATAATATGGTAATTTTTATTTACAGGATACCTTATAGAATTAACAATGAAACTTATTTTAAGCATTCATTAAAAATTTAAAGGGAAAAAATAATAATAGTGAAAACACTCTTTTTATCACGCAAAATACCTATAAATCGTCATTTCAAGTACAAAATTTAGAAATTCTGAGCTACGAAGCATACTTTTTTCAATAAGATTTATTTGATATATAGTTAAGTATATAAAACTTAAATTTCAAAGCAATACGATAATTAGAAATGCGCCTGGAGCAGTTTGAATATTCGTATGACATGAAAATTTTTATTTTGAGAAAAACACATTTAAAGTTATTGCTATTAGTAACCACATAATATCTAAATTAAATACAAATGCCTATTACTAGGAAAGTAATCACAGAAATTAAACATTCTTTGTGCAACATAATCCTACTCGTCCGTAGTTTCACAATTCAATAAAATAAAAAAATCGAATTTTTGGACAAATTTCACAATTTTGAAAGTCCAATGTCTCCTTAAGGAAGGGATTTAGCTATCACTGACTCCGTACAACAGATGAGTACGACTGTAACCAAATGTTCAGAGCTCTGATGACTGATAAAGTCGTTAATTTAAACTTCATTTGTCTATGACGTACTGTTCAATGTACAGTGAAACTTCTTTAACCGGCCCCCTATTCGACGGCCGCCCTCTAAACGGCAATATTTTGTTCAGAACCGATTAAAGACTTCTTAAAACCAATGTTATAGAAGAAACTCCTTTTAAAAGGTGACCCCTTAAAACGGCCACCTTTCAAGAACCATTACTGGCTACCATAGAGAAGTTTCACTGTAACAAGTTGTGCGTTTGCTACACCTATTAAAAATTGAAAAAAATACCTATTGCGCTATCATAATTCATGGAGAAATTAATTGAAAAAAATAGCCTCCCTGAATACATAAACTGTTATGGCACATTTCCAAGACTCCCTTGCTTATTTCTTATACCTCCGAAACACTCGATAAACTTTGCAGTTGTAGAAATAGCTTAGACAAGCTATCCTTAAGCTACAATTAGATGGGAGTCTTAGATGGGAGAATAAGAAAGGTCCTTGCGGTGCCCTGCCATATACAAATTCTATCTTCTCCTGCTATAAATATTATACTATATCATGAATTGTTCAGTTTCTAGGTACTACGTACGCTAAAAGAATTTTTTATAGTGAGGTACAGTAACCACCGCTCATAGTGATCAGTGGTTATAAGAATCAACCGTTTATAAGAATCAATATCGCAAAAACAAAAACAAATATATTATTTCCATGTTAAAATTTTCGCTTTAAAGAATCAATCCGCCGGTTTTAAGAATCAGTTTACACTCTTCGCTTTCCTTTCATTTTTCCAAAAAAACAACTTAAACCCTCCAAAAGCACGAAGTTCTTTCTTTATTGTTTTTAAAGAAAGAGTAATAAGATGGGATGGAATACAGTCTTAAAATGCGTCCCTTTCGTTGTTAGACATAAGATAATAGTTTTCCCTTAAACGCTTTAGCAGAACACTGTCCTATTAGCTTGACCGGGGGGCATTTTTACCCTTTCGGGTCCGATTTCATTTTTCTCCACTGACAAAGAATGACAGGGACTCTTTTTTCCCACCTCTCACATCCTGGTTGCGGCTTCCTGGACCCTGAAACATATAAATCTTCGGCGAAGTGTCCACTATCACTTATGCAAACGTGACATTAGTAGATTCGGCACGTTATCAAACCGTGAAACGTAAGCTAGAAGGTGAATCTTCTTCTGAGACTATTGGTATTGAAAGCAGTATAAACAGCCTCCTGAAAACTTCATTACGTCAAACTACCATAGAAAACTTTTTTTTGCTCCCTTCCTGTAGTTGAAATGTTAAAACTGTTAAGCAGGTATCTTGTAACAAATATTGGATTTTTTTCTTTTTATAATTACAAAACAAAATTTTAATAAACGATAATTAACGTAAATTAAAGAGTATTTTATGGTAAATTATCTAATATATATATATATATATATATATATATATGTATATATATATATATATATATATATATATATATATATATTATATATATATATATATATATATATATATATATATATATATATATATATATATATATATATATATATATATATATATATATATATATATATATATATATATATATATATATATATATATATAGGATTGTATGTGCCTGTCCAAAATCCTAAATTTCGGCTATAAGAATCAACTGCTTATAAGAATCAAAACAGTAATAACAAACGTGATTCTTATAATCGGAAATTACTGTATTTATACAAAGCATACTGTTGGGAATATATCTTAAGAAGGTTATATAAAGACTCTCCTTAAATTGGATAGCGAATCTTAAGCGGATCACATGCACAAGACACATTGAACGATTCTCATAGGGCTAAATTCACTTATTCAACTATTATATTTTGTTTTCAAAATTAAGCGGGGAATTACTCGCTGGTGCTTGAATAATATTATAGGAATTTCCTCTGATATACACTTTCCTAATTCAGGATTACTTATAAAGCAAACATTAAAAATATTCTTTCGGGAAAATTATTCAGAATACTGTCTAACGCATTTCCATATTTCGAATCGCGGACCTCTCAAGATGCAAGATTCGTCTCCTGGCCTTTTTCTGGATATCCATTCCAGTATTCGATTTTTTTTGTTCGTTTTTGATTTCTTGCAGAAGCTCTTCATTGGTCCTATTTTTTTAGTTTCTATAATAGATAAATTCCTTAGTTAGAATGGTTTTTCATGGAAAACATAAAAATATATTTTAGAAAATTTATTAGGAGTACATTTTATACCTTTTTTGGCATTCAAGTTACTGTGATTCCGACTTGCAGATGGATGCTGAAACAGAAAAAGCTACCCTGACAGTGTTCGTATTTCGACTTTATCTTTTCTCACATATACTATTTTCTTTTTCAGGCCAATACCTCCTTGACTCTCTCAGACGCACGTGACGAAAAATTAAACCTATGATAAAGACAAGATTTATCGTTCACTGGCTGGCACGAGAGGGTATGTGAGATACGACAGGAATGAACCGTTCAATGGCCAAAGTGGTGCCTTTTACTTTTTACCATACTTTTATAAACTTGCTTTCTTGTGTGTTTGTGTGTGTGTTTGTCTAGTACAAATCTTGCAATCGATTTTTAACTAACTTCCCGACTAGCTAGACATTTGAAACTTTTAGAATAGCTCAGAACACGATGACAATGCATTTTTTAATACTTTTAGCCATATTTAAGCAGAATTAAATTAATTTTCAGATATTTTCAGTTAATTTTGTTTTGTAGACAGGTGCAGCCATCTATTGTCCAGAAAGGGAACTAGTCAAATGCAACAAGTCAAACAAGTCAAACGCAAGTTAACTTCCCATTAACTTCATTTTCTTTCAAGTCGATGGGTTAATTCATCAAAAAAATGTGAAAAAAATTATTTATTAATACATACCTTTGTCAAGTTTATTCAACAGAAAATTTAAAAACATGGTATATAGAAAGTATTTTTATCTTGTAATTATTTTACTCTTATTTTCAAAATTTTGTTTTGAGACGATTTATTGAGTCATGAAGTGTTGTCGTTATTTATGCTGAGTACATTTGCCACAATACCCCGAGGTTCTGGTTCGAATATTCCATGATATAGGAGAACGTCATCAATACATCAACACTAAGTAATGTGGTATGACCTCAAGCAATGCCCACGGGAAAATCAGTTAACTTAACAGTTGACTAAAAACAGTTGACTTTAAAATGCGACTGTACAAAGGTTGTCGAAAATAGAAACTGCGTGCTTAAATCAAGTATTTTATACAGAATATCTAAAATTTTTACCAATTTTCTGAGCCGATTTAAAATTTGAAATATGAAATATGAAATCAAAGAATATATTTCGAAAAAACAATCTTTGCAGAGTTATTACACATTTTCCAAAACTGCCGAAAACTTGATCTGCAGGTGGACCAACGTTGATCCCTATTACAGGGACATCGGGACTTTGGCTGAGAGTCGAGCCCTGGACCACAGAATGGACGTTCACGTGACTAACCACTTTATATCGCGGCCGGATGATAATAATGTTTAGTACAACTACATAAGGAAAAGCTTTAGGATATTTCATTAATAACCATTTCAGTGGCCACAGTGGTTATCTACAGAATCTAAATTGTTGTAAATGCAATTTAACCCTTCAGCGAGCGCGCCAATTTTCGGAACACCAGCAGGCGCTCGTTGCACAAAGTGCAACGTCTCTTCAACCTTCATTTTCCTTTTGTAATACGCTTTTATTTTCAAATTGAAAATAATAAGTCTGCGTTTTATGACAAGACATAAATTGTTGATAATATTTATAATTATTTATAGATAGATATTTATAGATATTATAAATATATAAATTATTTATAGATATTTATAATTAAAAGCCAAAGAATGGAGATACATTCGCGTTATTTCAAAACTGTCCGGTTTAATGCATCTAAGGACAACTTGCGAATCGATTCCTATTATGTCCAAAAACCTAAAAGACAATATGTTTGTCAAAATTCGTGATATGTCGGATACCGTGTAATAGCTGCACATTTGATCTACTACATCAATTCCTCCTTTTGTCGTATTGTAATCCAGTACAATCGCTGGTTTACCACGGTAAAATAAAAACTAACAATGAATGGAAAAAAATACAACGGTCATAAAATCAGACCTGCATTAGAAAGCGTGTAGCTATAAATAGAAACTGCTCAGAACATTCAAACCTTACTTGTAAAAATAAACCATTCAAAATTACGAAAATTTTGCAGTTTCCCTGCTTCCGTGGGCACGCCCACGGAAGCATAGAGAGATTGAGTTTCGAGCATCGATATAACAAAGCGGTGTTCACTAACTTGAGGACATTCTCATTCAAACTTTGTTTTGTAAAGAAGTTCGATGCACACAAATGGAAAAAAAATGGCCTAATCCTTTAGAAGAGACATTGTCTACTATTTGTTTAAACTTCATCATTTTTATGGATGGTAGTTAACCGACCATCACTGCAAGTATAGAGAAATTCATTGATCCATGTATATTTATGATGAAATGAATATCTCTATATAGTATAAAACAGTTCCGTAACTGACTGACTCACTCACTCAAAGACATACAACGCACAGACTAAACCGCTGGACCTAAAGGGCTGAAATTTTGCATGGTGATTCTTCGTATAGTGTAGGGGTGCACTAAGAAAGATTTTTGAAAATTTCTTCTTAGATTTTTTAAAATTAAATTTTTGAGCTGTTTTAGTAACTTTTTTAAACTTTGCGTTTAAAGTAATAATCTGAGGGTTATAAAATTTATATCACGAGAAAAATCATAAAAATTCCTATATTATGAAATCTTTTTCGAATCTTTACCTCTATTTTCTGATTTTTGGTGAATTTTTAAAGAATAAATTTTAGATTTCAATTTGTTAAATGCTGAGATCACGTGATTTCTTTTTCTGGTACCTTAAATAAATTTATTGTCACGTGCAATAAATTTAACAACTAAATAGACAAAAAAATATTGCTTTTCTTGCTAATGCGGCAGACGATTGGACATTATTTTGTCTATAAAAATATCCCTTACGATTTTTTCTATAAATATATATATATTTTTCTACATCAATTGTATATATTGATTATCGTATTTATTATAAATATATATATATTTATTTTTTTGGCATTAATTGCATACATTGACCGTTGTATTTAATTTGAATGTACTCCGTAGCAAAGTGCGGGGTTTCAGCTAGTGTATTACAAATATGAAAGATATTTTATGAAATTTAACCACATTAAGAGGTACCTATAACATTAAAAGTAAAAAATCTTAAAGGTGTTAATTGTGTCGATAGTTTTGAAGTTTAGACCTTTTAGGGTCATTTAAATCAAATTTAAGATATTCGGGATGTATAAAATTTTTTTAAGGTATTTCCTATCATTATCAATCAAACAGATGTGCAAATACTTATCTTTACACAGTTGAAAGTCAACGACGTATTTTTACGACGCATCATGAAGCAATCATTACTAACCTACTAAAAAGAAATTAAATCAGAAAGGGAATCAAAACAGTTTTTAACTCGAGAATATATGTCGCAATTTTTCAGAACCGGAAGGGTAATTGTGTTAAAAATTTCTCTATATATAGCACGCGAAAGAGTTATTAGTTTTCTAAAAGTTTTCTCGTAGTCAAGAAGAAAAACGTTAATACAACTTTACACTACATTGGGTGGAGAAATTCCTCAACATAGCGGGAAAAATTCGTTTAAAGTTGTTTGACAATTGCTGATGGTTGCAAAGTTTAGGTTCTTTTTTTTCCTATAGACGCTAAGCTTTTTCTTCTCCTACCTGGATAATACATTTACTCCTCAACTTAATGCGAAGAGCGTTTCGGGTTTGCGTGAACTGCATTAAAAGGGTCAATTACGGTAAACCACTAATTAAGGGGTTATTACATAATTTGCTCCTTCTACGGCTTCGGAATATTTTGAGGCAGGTGAAAATAGAAATCTTCTGCAAAAATAACATGATAAAGTTTATTTTTGATTTCTTTGGCAATGTATCACCTCTTTACAAGAAAATTAAGAATTCCTTAAAATTCTATCCGGAATAATATTTTACACGGAATATTTTTATTCGTAACTAGCTGAAGTACTCAGTGTTGCTCGGGATTGTTAGAATGTTTATTAACCAAATCAATTTTATAAACTAAAGACTGTATAAATAACATAGAAAAAAAAGCATGTGAAATGTTATACACATCTCAGAATTTAGGTAGATTCAGCCTTTCAGCATTGTTCCACTTTAAGCTGAAAAGTAAAAATGTCAAATTGTCGAATGTTCACAATTCTTTACTTTCCAAAAGACAATTTGGCATTTTCCTTTTCAGCTTTTAGTGGTTTATTATAAATGTATATGTTTTACTTTTCAGCTTTTTTTGCTCTAATGATGAAAGGCTAAATCTAGCTGAATTCTGAGGAGTTGTTTATTATAAATTTATATTTTTTTTATTGGGTTTTCATATTATTGATGTGTATAACGTTTCCCATGTTTTTTCTTTGTTATTTATACTTTGTTTAGATTTTAAATCAGTTTTCGTTAACAAACATTCGACAATTAGACATTTTTACTCTTCAGCTTTAGCTTTAAATTGAGTTTTATTAATAAACATTCTTAAAATTCCGGGCAACGCCGGGTACTTCAGCTAGAAAATTGAGCTATTTGATAAAAAAAACCTGAAATGACATGTTTAGCAGAATTTTTCAATAGAACCATGAAATGACTCCAGCATTGCCTCTTAAAAAAATAAATTGTTTGATTGATTTTGCAAACCATTCAACTCCTCTCCACATTAAACGACTATAAACATCCTCTATATATTAAACTCCTTTTCTCTCCTAATAAAATTCTCAGAATTTAGATAGATTCAGTCTTTCACCACTAAAAGCTGAAACGGAAAAATGTCAAATTGTCTTTTTGCCATGAGAACTGTACATTATAGACGGAACTGAAAAAAAATATTTGTTTACTAAAATCCATTAAATATCTAAACAGTATAAGTAACATAGAAATGCTATAGGTCCTCATCAAGTAAAAATAATTTTATGATAAAATGAGAATGTAAAGATTTAAAACACAGAAAATTTAAAAGCGGGTATTCGAACTGGAGAAGAACGCTTAATAAGTGGGTTACGCTACCAACCAGGCTATAATGGGACAATGGTTACATGAGTAAAGTGAAAGATAATTGCACTGAGATTCTTGGAGGTAAATATTCATGATCTTGTGTTTTGGTATGATTCATAACTTTACTAATTATTGACCGATTTTAATTATTTTAAGTTTTATGTGACCGCCTGAAGGTGGGTAAGGGTAATTTTGAATTTTATTTTAGTTTCTTTCAATTTTTTTTAACATATTTCCTCTGTTACGGCTAATTTTGTGAGTGAATCGAGAATCACAAAACTGTGCTTAAAGTTTAGACTGATTCTTTTAGTTTAAATATGCTGATTTTTATGCTTTTTAAAGTACATCATGAATTATAATATTAAGAACAATATATATATTAGGCTAAACTAAGAATTATGAAGTACAAACACAATATGTAATATACCAAATTATCAAATTTCAGAAAGTAAAAAATCGCCACTCAGCGAGACACATAGGGGTGATTCCCGGAAATGTAACAGCTTCCATTTACTTTTGTCACCCTTAAAAATTGTTGGGTTTTTAAATTAAAAATTAACTGTAATTAATTTTGATTCCCTAAGTTCTTAGTGTTATCGGCTGTGTTTAACGACGGCTGTATGCAAAATTTCGCGATCGTCGCTTCTAAACTGAAGATTTCTATACAAACATAGACAGACAAACATTCATTTTCATATATTAAATTTTATGGTCATATAAAAGGGAAAAGTAAAACATATTGAATTATTAAACAATGTGAATTTTTCCACATAGAAACTTATTTATTTTTTGCGTAATGGAGTTCTGGAACTAATTAGCCGTGTGTTGCATGGTGAATGACTATAATGGTATCGACTATAATGGTACCGTCTATAATGGTAAAGGAGAGTGCCACACTGTGGTAATGGGTTCGAATCCTTGACAATACTTCAGTGTATTTATACTGTTCCCTCATAGGGAGTATCTTTCCTTCTCCAAATGAAATCTTCCATAAAGAACGCCCCAAAAAATCTCGCAATTTTATGAGGGCGAACAGGCACAGGATAATTGTCTTCCGCATTAAATAGACAAAGAGAGAATGTCTCCTTCAAAAATGAAAAAAATACTGTTATAATTGAAATTACATAAGTGAGAAATGCGGTATTTAATGACAATGAATAGACACAATCTTTGAAATCATTGTGTCACAAAATGTTACGTTAAATCGTACTTTCCCTACGTCGAGTTTTACGGACACATTCGCAAATTTTTCCACTTACCCAAAACATGACTTCAAGCTTATGTCCTTGATAATACAACACAATATGATTCCTTAGATTTAAAAGAATAAAACCCGATTTCTCGCTTAACGGGCCAGAATGTTAACCCCCACATAATTGTGCCATATTGTGATATTCTTTAATGAAGCTCACAAATGAAAAAATGTGTCTTTTAGAAACAAATTCAATGTAGAATTTTAAAATGTATGAAGTGAAAGACAGAACTTCAGATTCGTTGACAGAACCAATTGGCATGATTTTTAGACCTTTTGAAATTTGGTCATTTAAGGGGACTCACTACCCTTAAATCTTTAAAACATTCAATTTTATGAAAAAATATATGTTAAAGCCTGATCATTTCTGAACAAATTAAGCAAACCGCATGAAAATATTCCGCTTAGTTCCGGAGATAGTGATATTCTAAATATTTAATTATTGATCAAGTTTATGGTAAGAAAAATTTTAAATCAAAATGTCATTTTGCATCATTCCGCAACTAATATCTCAAAAAATATGAAACATAATGCCATGAAATTTTTATTACTGCATAATCATGTTATTTTAATGCCCTTATTGCAATCACTGCACATTTTGTTATTTTAATCACTGCACATTTTGTAAATTAATATAAAAATTTAAGGAAATTTTAAGTATACTTTGAGCAGTTTTAAAACGATTGAAAAAAAATTAATGTTGAATGTTTTATGTTCAATTGTATTTTGAATTATTCATTTTAAATATAAAACAGGAATTACACATTTAAGTGTAAAATTAATTTTGTAGTTCTGTAAGCAAGCCAGCATACAATAAAAATGCTTAAATAACAACGTATATCTAATTTTTTTAAATATTTAAAATTATCTTCAGAGTTAAAAATTTGTTTATTATAATAAATATATCAATTTATCATATACATAGAATTTTGAAAAATTGGGAGTAAATTGAAATAGTTACAACGAGTCAAAAAGCATGAAAATATGCTTTATTTCCTCGACTTAAGAGTCGTGAGTCCCCTTAAGAGTGCCAAGGTCATCTTTTGTTTTACGAGGACTAATTAGGTCATGACCTACATTTTAAAGCTGATTCCGAGAGGCTATAGACGTCTATACCCACAGCGGGACCTTAAACTCCCGGTACCGACTGCCAGCGTCTTTCTATTAAAAGCTCAGGACCTTTGAAAAATTTATATAGAGTCCTTTCTAAAATATCAGTCACCATCACAAAACTGAAATTTTAATTAAAAATGTATTCAAATTGCCCTTTAAGCATGTCATTTTAATCCTCTTTCTTTGAGAACTCGAAATTCAATCCGCATAAACTTTCATAAGCCGGAGTAAGAAATTTTAAGGATTATTAATTTTGTTTCCTATAGGTTAATTTGTAGGGTATAAATATCTTTTACATTTTTTTAAAATGTAAAATTGTAAGTATATATTATAAAATGTAATTGTAAATTCTAAGATGTGTATAGTGTAATTGTTAAATACAATAGTAAGTGCATTGGAGGCATATGAGCAAATTAATGCTTGAAATTAAAAAAAAAAGAATGATTTAATCACTTTAGAAGAAATAATTATTATAAAAATGTTTACCAGTACACCTCTTTGTTAATCGCTTGTAATACAATTGTATTATGTATGTAATGTAATTGTTTAATGCAATAGTAAATGTAATTATGTTTGAAATTGCACCTTAAATGTAAAATTGTAAGAGTAAAGTAATTGTATTGAAATTTTACCTTGAATGTAATTTGTGAGTATACAATGTAAATCGTAATTCAAAATTGCAATGTATCCATAATGTAGTGGTAAATGTTATCGTAATTGAAATGGTAATTGAAATTGCATCAAAAATGCAAAATTGTTAGTATAAAATGTAAATTGAAATTGTGAATCGTAATATGTTATTAATGCTATGGTAAATGTAATAGTAACAGTAAGAGAAATTAAAAGAGCACCTTAAATGTCAAATTTTATGTATATAATGTAATCTGTAATTGTAAATTGTAATATGTTCACAAGCGATTTTAAATATGCCGTATAAGCTTATCGCTGTGGTCGGCGGAACCTTTAGAATTACAATTTTTTAACTGTTTAAAACAGACATTTTTTTCAGAAGAAGTGTATACATTTTTATAAATGTAGTATGATATTAACCATAAAATGTGGATTTGTTGTTTTTTAAGCTATGTTATTGTTCGATTTTGCTTTAGATTTATCCAATAACAAAATAATTCAACAACAAAGTATGAGAAAGTTTTTGTTTTATTCATTTATAATAATATTTGCACAGGTTCTTTTTGTATTGTAAATTATTAGAAAGCTTAAAAAACGAACCTGTATTTATAAACTATTTGCAACACAACTTTTATTTAAAAAAGAGTTAATAAATGCCCTCCGAAGTAAAAGTTTTATTTTAGAAAATTATAGATATTTTATTTATTAAAGAAACTTTCAAAATCTCAAATTTCCTGTATGAAAATTTATACAACAAGAAAAAAAGTTAAATATCTTTATAAATCATTAACTTTTCTTCTTTCTTTCTTTGAAACTTTTTATCAGTTCATTTAAAATATTGAAAAAGATGATATGTAAAATGACATACTGAAAGTAAATTTGGATTATATTTAAATAACTTAAGACTGGCTGATGTTACAATTATCCCAGTTTTTAAATATTATACAAATAGAAAAGATTCTTCACCCTCAGCAAAACAGTATTTTCGAAATTCCCAATTGTAGTTAATTTGCTCAGAGGATAATACTTCAGTATCACAGAACCCTGTATAAAAACATTTAAATGAGATCCACATGATAACACACATTTTTCACACAACAATCTTTTATATTATACAACAGAAGTATTAATGCTAAGCCCGTTACAATATTGATCCAAGGATTTTGGATTGCCTCTATGGTAGCTAGGGCTTTCTCTTGTATTTTCATTTCCTTAACTGTACTATAATATTATATAGGACTAGTTGAAAACTCACACTTCGCTAAGGAGTACATTCAAATTAAATACAACGGTCAATGTATGCAATTAATGGCAAAAAAATAAATAAATATATAAATATATATATATATATATATATAAAGTACGACGATCAATGTATACAATTCATGTAAAAAGAAGCAAGAAAATATATTTTAAAAAAATCGTAAGCGATATTTATATAGACAAAATAATGTAGAAGAAAATTTTCAAATTAAATGTGATAGGACATACTGAAGAATATAGTACAGTTAATATAGTACAGTTTGAGGAACATAATATCTTTTATTGTATTTTAGTATTTGTTTGGATAATGTCCAATCGTCTGCCGCATTAGCAAGAAAAAAGATATTTTTTTGTCTATTTAGTTGTTATGCACGTAACGATAAATTTATTTAAAGTACCAGAAAAAAGAAATCACGTGATCAACATTTAATAAATTAAATTCTAAAAATTAATGTTTAAAAATTCACCAAAAATCAGAAAATAGAGGTAAAGATTGGAAAAAGATTTCATTTTAAAGGAATTTACATGATATTTTTCGCGATTTAAATTTTATAACCCTCAAATTATTATTTTAAATGCAAACTTTAAAAATTACTAAAACAGCTTAAAAATTCAATTAAAAAAACTAGGAATTTTTCAAAAATCTTCCTTTGTGCAACTGTACACCATAAGAAGAATCGCCATGCAAAATTTCATCCCTTTAAGTCCAGCGGTTTGGTCTATGCGATGTATGTCAGTGAGTCAGTCAGTTACGGAACTGTTTTATATATATATAGATTATCCACTATTTATTTATTTTTTATATATCTACACACATTTCTAATTATTTTTTCCTTAAACGAAGTCGGCACAATGAGAAGCCCTTTTCCGAATACTTAGGTTTTTTACCTCTAAGGGCAAATACCACTCATGGTTATTTCAAGTAAAAATACATCAAAGAGAAAGCTCCCCAGGGTGTGCATCACAAACTTCTTGAATATGAATTTAATAAAGTGCAATCGTTAAAAACTACAAAATTTGAATTAATATTTGTTATATCTCATTGCATTTTATCCCGTATTTTATTCGGATTCCTTATGCGCAGTAGAAGAAGAAAAGAATTACAACAAAGGAAAATAATACAACAAAAGGAAAAAGGATAAAAAAAGAAGGATAAAAAAAGAAAATATTCTAGGCAAAGTACTCACATACTATGAGAGGAATAAATATACTTTCATTTCCCGTATAATAATTTTATAAATACTTGTTATTTCAAAAATATATCTCTGAAAGAGACTCAAGTGCTTTTGAAATAAATTATGAATTGTCAGTATTGATAATGAAAAATGAACTTGACATAAAGGCAACATCATTCATCATGATTCTTCAAGTATTTTGCTGTCTTAGGTGTTATCATCATTCATGCTACCCCCAGGAACAAATGCATATATATATATATATATATATATATATATTCAATAGCTTTTTCACTGCGATTTCAGAGTATAAACAACCATTAGATGACTGTGTGTTGTTAAACAATCGGTAGAAAATCCCTTTGTTGTGAAAAGGCTATTGACTCTCATTTGTCGTAAAACAGCATTGTAGTTGTTGTGATAAAGCTAAT